>OY970774.1:16010941-18410941 GCA_963853795.1 Xestia rhomboidea
CAACATAACAACACATGGATAATACGAAAGGCTAAAGTCGTCGAGTTATTTATCATGCCTATACAATAAGATAAGTACATCAAATAATGTCTGTAGACAAGGACGTGGGAATGCATGGTACCATCTATTTTAAATGACTTGCCGTTAGATTTGCATCATTGCCTTGCAGATTTGCAAGACATTAAATGTGAAGAATTGGTCGAAGGTTCTAAAGAGATAGAATTCCTACATTGTACCACAATCTAGGAATTCTATCTGTTTAGTACCTTCGACCAAGTGTGTTTTAGTGCTTTTTTAGTGTTTTTTAGTCACGTCCCGGCCGCCGCGGGAGACGCCCCGGGCGTCGGGGGCCACGTGGTGGCTTCCGGCCACCGTAGGCGCGGGCCTGTGGACGGTGAGCTATGGGCTAGCTCGCCGTCCGTCCGTCTCATGACGACAGGCCGTGTCGACGGCGCGTTCGTGTTTCACGCGCGCCTCAAAGAGAGTCAGCAATAGGGAAGGGGTCCGCAAGGGCCGAAGCCTGCCGGGGCTGCGGGACTATTCGAAAGAGATACCGTGGCCCCGGAACACAAAGGGCGATGAAGGATCATGGATGGGTTTTAGTCAGTAAAAGTCTGACACTCCCTCCAGATCGTTAGGAGTCATTTGATGATTTCCCATCCGAAAAAAAAAAAAAAAAAAGTGTGTTTTTAGTGCTTAAACTATTCTATACTATACTTTACTATATCGAGCTAAAACTGATCAATAATGTTGTGACACCGAGTTTCCGTGTCTGGCATATCACTGTTAAACCCGCGATGGTTTGTAACAATGTTTATTATTATTATTATAAGCCTATGTTGTCCCGCTGCAGGGCAAAGGCCTCCCTTCCCTCCTTCCACATTTCGCGATCTAATGCGATTGTAGGCCAATCCTTTGCAAAAGAGTCTAGCTCATCCCGCAATCTCCTTCTGGGCCTGCCGCGTTGTCGTTTCCTGCTACTTGGTATCCACTGACTGGTAATTTTTGCCCATTGCTCCTCCGACATGCGGCAGACGTGACCAGCCCAGTTCCACTTCAACCTAGCAGCTGTAAGGCCAACATCAGCTATTTGGGTTTTGGAGCGAAGTATGGAGTTTCTGACGATGAGTAAAAATGTTTACTGAATAATAAAAATAAACAACACTGTTTGTACGTCTGAGATAGGTACGATATTATGTCTATCAAAAGAAAATAAAATCTTATACAAGATGTCTCAAAGAAGACTTTCACAAAGAATTTTCATTGCTTTCTACACAACTCGTTGATACGTTATTATAATTAAACTTTGGAAGGCTAGAAAACTCGTATCTTTAAATTAATCAGATAGCTAATAAAATAAACAAATAGTTTTATGTGTCTCTAAACAAATCTAACTTGACTTTCACAAACAATACATATTCTACCAACAATTACATCAAGCTTGGTTTGAGCTCATGACCTCTCAATCGCCAGTCAACGACTCAACCTTCGGTCAATAATAGTTGGATGAACTTATTGACCTTACATTTCTGATTTGAGTATCGAAGGTCAACCAACATATCAACATCATATTCATAACAGATTCGAATTCAGCTCTTCACCTTTTTTTTTTTTTTTTTAGGATGGGAAATCATCAAATGACTTCTCCCGCTCTGGGCGGAGCAGGACGGAGTGTCAGACTTTTACTGACTAAAACCCATCCATGTTCCTTCCTCGCCCTTTGTGTTCCGGGGCCACGGTATCTCTTTCGAATAGTCCCGCAGCCCCGGCAGGTTTCGGCCCTTGCCCCTACCCCTTCACTGTTGCTGACTCTCTTTGAGGCGCGCGTGGAACACTCTGCTCTTCACCTTTGGGTGCACCTATTTAAATAAGTCATTTATATTCTGTAGGTATTGTAAATTATTGGACAGAGTTGTCTGGAGTTTATCATATTTGTATGTTTTATTTAACCAAGTTTTGAGCTTCGCCACGGCTATTGCCACGGTTGCTAAGGTCAGTCTGTAGATGGGTGACCATGATTACATTGCGAGTTTCTTCCATGCCTCGGAAAGCACGTTGAGCCGTTGGTCTCGGCTGTCATTTGTAGATCTTTGACAGTAGTTACAGGTACGTTCCTCACACAATCTATCGATCTTCTCTTTGACCTCTTCCTCTCCATCCATCAACATTCATATCCATCACTCTTTTATTCACATGCGTTTTATCGATGCTCATTACATGTCCATACCAAGACAATCGACTTCCATTGTATAATGTGACACTGCTTTGCTCAAAAAAAGTGTTTTTAGTATGGGACCAATATTTAAAAAAAAAAGTACCCAATATCGTTAAAAATTACACAATTCAACATTTTAAAAAGAGACTGACATCACTATTCATTATAAAATGCTATTATTCAGTAAATGACTTTTTAAATGACACTGACATGTAATTTAATAAATATTGACATACCTAATGGTCTTATTCTTTCAATGTTTCTCCGATTATTATACAAATGGTATGTACTAGATTTTTTTTTATTATGAATGTACTATCCCGACTATTGTTTTAACTGTAAACCATAATTTCATTTTATTTTTAACTAGCTGTTGCCCGCGGCTTCGCCCGCGTGGAGTTGAATAATTGGATGAAAAGTATTCTACTCGTATGTGTTAATCGAGGTTATATAATTCCGGTGTCCAAAAATTAATTTTACCCTCTTAGGGGTTGAATTTTGGTAAACGCTGAAATACGTAGTTCATTATTTTTGCCGCACTCAATTCATACGAAATTTCATGTAAATATGTCCAAGGAATAAAAAGTTTCATACAAACTTTTGTGCTCTATTTCACCCCCTTGGGGGTTGAATTTCGAAAAATCCTTCCTTAGTGAATGCCTACGTCATAAGAGGAATACGTGTGCGAAATTAAAGATTCTAGCCCTAAGGGTTTGCATGGCCTGTGCGTTGATACATCAGTCAATCACTTTTGCCTTTTATATATTATATAGATATTCAGTAGATAATAATTTAATGTTTGCATGCCTAATATAAGGTAGATTATACAAGGCTAACCCAGTTTTACTGTAAAAACTTATTTTAGTCAAATTTATTTGCATAATTGCATACCTGCAATTTATGCAAATAAATTTGACTTTGATTTTGACTTAATTTTTTTTGTAACAGGTGCCACTTTCAAACTTCCCCCAATACTCATAATATAATATTTATAATATCCATTCTTGTCATTCCACACATCCATCTCAACATTCTCGTCTACGCCCTCAAGTGGTCAAAATTAACCTGTCAAAAACAATTCGTAACCTTTCACAAACAACCCTAACTTGTTTCAAACTTCATCAGGCAATCCAAGGGGCGCCCTAACAGGAAATAGACTGACAAAAATGTTGGGCAACCCTTCCACCCCTGAAAATTGCATTTAAAATAAATTTTCGATTTTAATGTTCTGTAAAATAAACGGGGCGCTTTTCTTTTGTTTTCTTTGATCTTATTGATGAGATGTTTTAAAAAAAGAATTTTATTGAAAAAAGAAATATTATATTTCGCACGTTAAAACTTAGCCTTGCCAATCAACCTCTTGATTCTTTAGTTTAAGCGGCATATGAAAATATGAATCCGGAGGTTACGGAACCCAAAAAATAGTGTTTAAGCAACGGGACCTAAATAAATATACCGGGATAAATATAACTTACTAAATAAATATACTTTTAGAAAAATGTTACTACTCAGTGAAAGACTTTTTAAATGATATGAATTTAACCAGATTATAATTGTTTTTAATTGCAAATTTGACCATATAAGACTTATGTACCTGACTATAATATTATTAATTGACTTCATTATAATTTCTGTTTTGTTTTATTGACATTGTTTTGATTTTATTAATATTTTAATTTATGTAATAATTTGCATGCCGTAAGGAGACTGTAGCCGATCTCATTATTTATGTACAACATGTTATACCTGTAAGTACCTACATTTAAAGCAAATAAATAATTGACTGATTCTGATTCGGATTCTGACCCGTTCGAAAGTCCGTCTGTCGGACAGCAGGCTGTCGTGCTCCGTAATAGGTAGATAGATAATATTTTCACAGAATGTGTATTTCTGTTGCAGCTATATCAACAAATACCTCTACTACGATGGTACGGAACTCTTCATGCGCGAGTCCGACTCGCACTTTTACGGTTTTTAGAATAGAGAAATAGAGAGAGAGCCAGGTCGAATAGCTGACAAAGGTCCGTACAATAAGAAACAGTATAGTTCAACACCTGCCTTGGTTCACTCTCATATAATAATAATAATACCAGCCTATTACTGTCCCACTGCTGGGCAAAGGCCTCTTCTCATACAGAGAAGGCACGAGCATTGATCACCACGCTTGCTCAAGACGGGTTGGTGATTTCAGACTTATATTAATTATAAGTCCAGGTTTCCACACGATGTTTTCTTTCACCGATGTCTGTGATGTCCAAGATAAACTTAGAAAAGTACATAAATGAATTGAAAAAGTCACATTAGTACTTCACTTACTTCTTACTACACAATCTCAGACATGCGAGGCGAGGCTTTAACCTCTGGGCCATCACGACATCACTCTCATAAATAGTAAACATTCAAATCACATAAAAATCAACAAACAGTTTGAATTATCCGATCGGTCATGTCCCACTCCGATAGTTTCAGGGTGAATGTCTCACAGACAAATCGATGTCTCGCTACTTCCATTTTATCGTCCTTGATGACCGGCCATTTGTCCTAATGACAGGGCCAAGACAGAAAGTAAACTAAGATAAAAATGTATTTGAAAATGAAGCTTATAACAATGGGTCGATGATCCAGAATTATCTTAGAATATAATTAATGGGACACCAATATTATAGTGTAAAAAAGATTTAACTTCACCTCGCCTGTCTTCAGAATTTTTTTTTGAAAAGTGTCTCAATTAAATTCTATAGTGATAATGAACCACTAAAAAAATCACAAAAATATTATTCAATCGTTAAGTGCCATGAAGTGCATTTCAATTTTGCACTTTCAAATTTGGCGCGTAATTTGACGAAAACGCTGGACGCAGTGGACACCATAATGCTCTGTGGTCATGACGTCAGTTGGCTGTGTAAACAAATGCAGTGATATTTGAAGTTGACACTTCTAAGTTTAGATGTGCCGTATGACGTAATAACATGACGACTACTCTAACGGTGTTATGAAACCTTTGAAACAGATTAAAAAAGCTGAAACCTTTGAATTGAATTTTAAAATTTAGTTTCGCTATTTTTTAAACTAAAACTAACGTTTTTCCGGCTGCTTTTTTCCTAAGCTAGCTCAATAATATATTTTTTTTTTTTCATATCGAGTAAAATACCCTATTGAGAATTAAATGTGACTGATTCAAAAAGACTGCCTCGTTGGTCTAGTGATAGCAAGTGCGACTGCTGAGCCAGAGGTTCTGTGCTCGATTTCCAGGTTGGGCTAAGTATTAATATTGGGTCTTTCCACCACGAATTTATCAGCAGCAGCTACGGAGTCTGTATTTGTAACCTGGATTAATTGTACCTTTTTTTTTCGGATAGGAAATCATAAAATTAATGACTCCTCCCGCTCTGAGCGGAGCAGGAGGAAGTGTCAGACTTTTACTGACTAAAACCCATTCATGTTCCTTCATCGCCCCTTCTGTTCCGGGGCCACGGTATCTCTTTCGAACAGTCCCGCAGCCCCGGGGGTTTAAATACCTGAAATTACTGAAACTGAACTACAGGCAAATATATGCCGAAGGAGAAGCCAAAAACACATGTTATTTATGGACAATTATCCTCTGCTTTCAACTGAAAAAACAAATGTCACAACAAATCACGTGCTAAGACAATATTAACCTACCCACGGGAAATCAGGATAATCACAGATAACATCGCCTCACGACTTTCTATTACCAAAGATAAAATCAATACATACTTAGCACCTTAATGTTCTTACACGTGCCAAACAAAATAATGCTGTAACAAGTCCTGAAAAGGTTCAATTTTCTTAAATAAAGAAACTCATTAATACAAGACGGTAGGAGGATTGTACCGATTTGAAGCGAAATGAATTCTTAATACGATCTTTAAGTCAATACGGAACGGAGAAAAAAGTTAATGGTTCTAAAGGTACTCGTAATAGTTTTTACAGAACCAGTTGTAGTTGGATCCGAGGCGCTAATGTTTCAAGCTGTTGCAATTCGACATTGCTAATGGATTGTCAATCGGTTTTTGTGTTTTTTTTTTCATTGTTAAAAGCTAACGACATTAGTTTGAAATTCGAACGCACTTATATTTTTATTTTAATGTTAGAACATTTCATTCGTTTGAATGTTCAAACGGTACGGTTGGGCCTGAGAGGTTGGCGGGCCAAAATTTTGATTCCATGTAATCCGACGGGCCTTAAATTAAAATAAAACTTACATAATAGTAACAGTAGTTTCCTTTGACACCAAACAGACTTTAAGATAGTTGCTCAACGTTTAATAATATAATCTAATAAAAAAAAAAATTATTAGAAATATTGAAGGGGTTTTTGTGCTAAAGAATTATCAATATTCTTTATAAAATTCGTCTAAGAAGCTAGTGGGTTACGTGCTAAGCATGTACTGGATGGTCACCCATGCACGCACCAACTTAGGCTAGCACGGTTTCTCCTGAAAATCGACCCGAACGGCTGTTTATTATTTAGCCATTTAGCTACGAGCTCCTCGATTGTTTGTGTGACCGCGTTATGGCGACGCATTGTTCTAAAACCGGGCACGCGCGCCCGGGACTGAGCGGGGGACTGATTGTCTGAGCGGGGCGAGGATTGCTAGCTTATAACTAAAGGACGTCAACGACAAAATGGTTTTTGTTATTTAATTTTAGTTGGAAATGATAATTTGAGAAATTCCTTCTACAATTTTAAAGAGTATGTATACTAGACTCAACTACGGAGAAAGTTAAGAGGCTTAAATCAGTCCCGTTTTCTCATAAGATGTGAATCTCTTTTTAAAAAGAGGTGTGTTTGATATTTTTTTCTCTGTTACAAAAGTTACCTAATCATGTATTGAAAACTAACAAAATAAGGTTTTTATCATGAATTATCAGGTCACCAACTTATATTTTCTAAATATTTAAATCATTGACTCTAATATTTCCAATGCGTCCTCTTAATTAAAAAAGAAATCTCGCTGTTTTTCAATTCTGTTTTTAAAAAATCGTGCGAAAAGCAAAGGCAGGTCTTCAGCAATACAATGTCCATGTAAAAAAAAACTTAAGACATCTGACTAAACTGGCTCCAACAAGCAATTATTTCATTAAAATTATAATTATAGAACCATCATCCCAAAATCTATTTTTATTTCCAAATTAAATCCGGAGGGATCCCAATTTTTGCTGAAATATTTTAGGCCGGGTAACCCTTACCCCTTGTGTTCAGTGAAGGGTTTCAGAACTTGATCCTCCTCGTTATGCAAAGTATTTTAGGACCCCCAAATGGCATTTTGATGAATAGTTTTTTTATTTCATTATAATGTGTTGGGGTCTTCAGAGATTTCATTTTAAACGATACTGTCTTTGCGGATTTTGTTAAGGTTTTATTAAAAAGGGTTGTAATTTTCTTTTGTTTTGCGTCGACTTAACAACACGCCTGCAATCCCCCAAGGGTTGGGCAGCGGTGTACCTGATAGTACACCCACATTTCGCCAGTTATGTTTATGTCCCATGTAATAGGGAGCGAGCCTATTGCCATCAACAGGGCACAAATCTAGACACCGTGGTTGCTACTGCAAAATTCCTGATGGAAAAACGCAATAACACTGACCGACCTCGGAATCGATCCTAGGACCTCATCGCAGTCGCTCTTGCGACCATTCGGGGGCTTATTAATTGCACTTATAAATAAATAAATAAAATCTTTTAATATCAGATCTTTTCATTTGAACACTACTATGACGTTCTGCAAGAAACAAAAAAGAACGTGGGACGAGTTGCGGAATGAAAATAAATTATTAATTTTGATTTTCATCAACTCGTCCCAAATGGGCCGTGGGCGTGTGGGACGAGTGGATGGATTACTCAAAACGTTGAGTTGCCAGTATAAAAAAAGGAGTTTAACGTTGTAAAGTTACACCTATAAGGGTTCTTACAGACGAGCGGCACGTTGCCAACTGCAGATAAACAGCCGTCGCCACCTATCGACGGCTGCCGTCGACGCTTGCAGTTGTGGTGTCGGTGGCAGCCGCCGACGCGTCTACGGCAGCCGTCGACACACATTTACGCGGCGCCACAACTGCAAGCGTCGCGACCCGTCGACGGCAGTTGTCGACGCTTCGGCGGCTGCCGCCCGGCGCGTCGACGGCAGCCGTCGACAGGTGGCGACGGCTGCAGTTTATCTGCCGTTGGCAACGTGCCACTCGCCTGTAAGAACCCTTACATTGATGTTCGCCCACACCTTGTTCCCTATTTAATATTATAATCTACAAATACTCCAACCAACTTTTCCTCACGATGTAGGCTCGATAATATCCCGTATACCGGTAGCAAAACCGGACGTCCGTCTGATTGCACACCGCACGCGTGTTCACATATACCTAGGGCTGCCGTCCATTTGGATTTGTCCGGGAACGTCAGGATTTTTGTCACTCAGAGAGTGTAAAAGAATCTTGACGACTTTTTCCGGTCTTGTCAATCGTCACGATTTGTCAAGTTATGAGATTTATTTAATTTTTTCATATAAACTCTTAATTATGACTCATTAATATTGAGAACGGGATAATAAACATGTTAAGGGGCCGGCGTAGCATGCGTAGTTCATACAAACGTAATGCGTAGTTCATACAAACGTAATACCAAAAAAAATTGTAAATCAAACATGTTCTTAAGGTAGTGTGTATTTATTTCGATTGGATTACAGATTATCTATGTTTCCAAATATATATTTTTAAAAGGATAATGATATAAAGATATGAGAAAAGAGAAGAAGAATTTAAATTTTCTATAGAAAACTTATTTTCTCTATAAATCAGTGTCCATTCAAAATGATCATATATTTGGGAACCTAGATGTTTACTTTTCACGACCCCCATATTATTCAATCCATCCATCAGCACAATGTTTTGAGTGCGTTACATTGAATTTTACCACAAAATATGATTTTTCAACCCAAAAAAAAGTCGTTTCCCAGCAATAATTTTTGCGTAAAGTTACTTAGTTTGATGTACAGAATGCTTGGTTGACGGCTTCGTGATGAGGTTGTTTACAGCCTGTATATGACTACCAAAAAAATAAAGATTAAAGTAAAAATATCCGATTTTTTTTTGCAAATGTCCGACTTTTTTGTCAGGAATTTTAAATTTTTAAATGGTCACATTGCAGCATTGGTAACCCTACATGTACCCCATATAAAGTAATGTATACGGGAAATAGGTTGGAATATCTGTGTCAAGGAGTTTCTAGTCTGGTTTGATACTGATTTGTGTAGTAGCTGTAAATTATGTTGTTTATTCTTAGAGGAATAATGGTTGATCTGCTCCTGAAGTAACAGTTCGTGGGTTACGAACCTTTTTTTTTATTTTCGGCTTGGAAATCATCAAATGACTCCTCTCGCTCTGGGCGGAGCAGGAGGGAGTGTCAGACTTTTACTGACTAAAACCCATCCATGTTCCTTCATCGCCCTTTGTGTTCCGAGGCCACGGTATCTCTTTCGAATAGTCCCGCAGCCCCGGCAGGCATCGGCCCTTGAACACGAACGCGCCGTCGCCGTCGTCGGCACGGCCTGTCGTCATGAGACGGATGGACGGCGAGCTAGGTGGGTTACGAAACTACTTGCTACTTTTACTGACTCACAGCCTTATTCATAAAAAGTTAGAGCCTCCTTGAAGTCTCCTTGAAGGCCCGATGCTAAAAAACATGATTCATAAACGTCTGTTAACGCTAATCAGCCCATCAAGGCTCTGCTAAAGTTAGAGGACCGTTGACCCTCCTTTATCTCCCTGCTAAGTCACAAAATGGCTGCCGCAAATTCAAACAGCTTACTTTGTCGTTGTCGTTGGTCGTTGGTCGTCGGTCGCCTGTCGTCTGTCGTCAGTCGTCTGTCGTCTGTCGCCTGTCATCTGTCGTCTGTCGTCTGTCACTGCTGTCAATTTTTTTTTAATTCTCGATGAGGCCATTTTTTGTCTTTATTATTATTATAATATTATTTATTATTAAAGTTTATCCGCATACCTCCGCCCACTCCGCCGGGGAAACGGGCGTCATGTTTATGTTGTGTTCTGAGTTTTCAATATAAACAGGATGTCCGGATGTCCCTAGAAGTACCTATGGATCAAATCGAATAGGGGCGTGGGCAAGGTCATTTTTATCCCTGAGAATGACGGTGTAATTTTTTACGATTAAAAAACTAAGACCAATTTTTGTTTTTTTAAATAATTATCTTTCAACATTATCAAGTAGTATTTAGATTAAAAAACGGTCTTACAAATAAGGCGAAAACTGTGACCTCCTTCCACTTACTTTCCCACAAAATTACCATGTTTAACTGTTTATTTGCATATCCTTTTCTTTCTAGAAACAGATATTTCCTCTAACATAAAAAAACTTTTAAGTACAAGGTTTTCACAGCCAACGGAGAGTTCAAAGGCGTAGTATTTTACACCCAATTGAGTTTGCCGCAAAGAAAGTTATAATATAACATTTATTTGTTATATGTTTGAGGAAAAAGTTATTTCTCGCCATTGTGGGTGAGTGCTGAGGCTTTGATGTAGTTTTGTCTGTTTGAGTTCGAGTTTGAGAGCACTGTGTTATTGGTTTGAGGGAAATAACAGGAGATGCTTTTGAGGGCGGTTGTTTGGAAACTCATGTTTAGGAGTTCTTATGTCAGTTTGAATACTTTTTAGGGTTCCGTAACGAAAGGGTGAAAACGGGACCCTATTACTTAGACTCCACTGTCCGTCTGTCGGTCTGTCACCAGGCTGTATCTCATGAACCGTGATAGCTAGACAGTTGATTTTTTTACAGATGATGTGACTAGAAACAGAATAAAATAATAATTTCCATGCAACAAACGTGATTTTTTTGCTCGATATTAATAACGGCAACAGGTAAACGCTCGAAATATTCACAGAATATTTATTTGTATATTCACTTTTAAAAAATAAAAAAATAAATAAAAATAAATAATTGAGGGAGGCTTCCATACAACAAACGTGATTTTTTATCTAATGTTGTATAGGTAATGGTACGGAACCCTTCGTGCGCGAGTCCGACTCGCACTTGGCCGGTTTTTTTTTTGTAAAATTATAATAATACTGGTTGGCAGTAACATCGAAGCACAAACGATTACCATGTATTCAGTACAACATTCTGAATCGGGGCCACATAGAAATTATACGAAGGTAATTTAAAAAAAAACTGCTGTTTCGTAAAAAAAGTGCAATACCTAACGGTCTAAATGTGTGGAAAAGTTGTTTGTCTTTAAACAAAAATAAAAATAAATAAAAAAAGCCTTTTATTTCACACCTAATAACTAACTAACACATTTTACATTGATCAGTTTCTTAATATGGTTATAGTATACAAATATTATAATTAATCAATATACTTAAATGTATTTTACATTGTATTGTAAATTTTAAATATTTAAAATTACCGACCAATAATAAATTATATTCTGTTATTGTACGTCAAGGATCTCGTGGCTAAATAAGAACAGCCGCTCGGGTCGATCTTTAGGTTAAGCCGAGCTTGCCTAGGTTGGTCCGTCGATGGGTGACCACCCTTACATACCGAGTTTCCTCCGTGCCTCGGAAAGCACGTTAAGCTGTTGGTCCCGGCTGTCATTTGTAGATCTTTGACAGTCGTTACAGGTAGTCGGTGACCTAAAAAGTCTGACGACCAGTCTTACCAAGGGCTATCGTATTACCCAGTACTAACAGGGTTGTGGAGGTATAGATAGGCAGTCGCTCCATTTAAAATACTGGTATTCAGCTGCATCCCGTTAGACTGGAAGCCGACCCCAACACAGTTGAGAAAAGGCTAGGCAGATGATGATAATGTGCGTCGATGTTCCTTTTACCCTGTATAAAAATGAGGTGAATTTGAGTCCAACCATAGGCAAGTCTACAACATGCAAAGTAGGTATTCATAGCACGTAGAAATGCTTAAAACGTGGAATTCTTAGCCACAACACATTTTAAGATTGAATGAGTATGTACTATCGAGGACACTCCCGCCTGATCACCACTAAGCTAATTTTTGCTTGCACTTACAACATAGAAACGCTTTCTATTCCCGCCCCGTTGACTTTATATAGAAATAACTAATTAAAAGATACCGATCTGCGACACATGCCAAACGAGAGTTATTGTTATTTTGCGCGCCAAAGTTGACGCTTTCCTAATAGGCCTAAAGTTTAAGGTGGAGTGGCTCGGCGCCTCCGCATGATTTAAGCGAAAAAAAATTTAACTGATCAGGCGGAAAAGACCACGACTGTACTTCCTTTTTATTTTTTGATGTGGAATGATCCATCGAACTAATGTTTCCGTTTCTAACAGACTTCAAAAAAAGCAACTACCATGGTTATACTTTTACGATGGATTTTTCTTATTTATCTGGACATTTCAACTGTCTCCACGTTAAAGACGGAGAGCAACGGTGTCCTAGTGGTCGCGGCCCCGACCTACGACTAGTAAGTCGTGGGTTCGAACCTTGGCAGGCGCATTACTTTGTGTAATTTATTTCATCAATACTGCGCTCAAAACGCTGAAGGAAAACATCGTGAGGAAACTGGAATGTCCTAGAACCAAAAATTCGAAAACATGTGACATCTACCAATCCACACTGGGCCCGCGTGGTGGATTATAGCCCATTCCCTCTAGAGAAGAGGCCGTGTGTCCCAGTAGATTATGCAGGTCAAAGACCCGATCCTTTCTTCTAAATTCAACGAAGTCTTTCGTAATTGATTATTTCCCTACCTAATTCTGTCCTCTTTGTTGAAAAAATATATAAACGAAAGTTAAAAAAACATTCGTCTTTATTTCCTCGTCTCACTAACCCATTTGTTTCTGCCTGAAATACTTTAAAACTGTGAAACAAACCAACAATTCTTGCTATTTTGCCGCAGTCGCCATTAATTTTAAGTCTGCCAGCGTTTTGTCAAAGTCAATTAGAATTTATACAACTATTATACATGGAATGCTATTGTTATATTTAAACTTTGCTTATGTAAATCATAATGCATTTGGTTTAAGAAATATTCCAACCAGTTTCCAGCCTGATTAAGTTTCTAGGGTGTCATAAAATCCTTTTTCGAAATTCGAATTTCGAAAAGCTGCTTAATCGTACGGTACGACCGTCAATACCCGTACATCATTTTGAAATTCGAACGGTATCGAAGAGGCAATATAAAATTTTCTTTTAAAACAAATGAGTATCGTCAAAGTGATCTTTAAACAAAAAAAAAAAAATGACGTTGATTTTTTTTTTTTAAACTCTGGCTGCATGTTCTTTTTGGCGCTTTTATGACAATATCTGGAAGGCGCTCTTGGTAATCATTTCTGAAATTGTTTGAGGAAGTTGTTTTGCAATTTAGCAAGAGGTGTAAGTTCCGACTATAACCACGCGCAAAAAGTGTGGCTGTGTTTTTTTTCGCGATTCAGGGTTTGGTCCCATAGTAAAAGTTGTTCATAATGATGAGTACAATGACCCCTTAAGAGATTTCATGTACCTTATAAGTACATTCCTACCTTTAATATTTGTACTGGTTGTTGAGCAAATGTCCAAATTTATATTACCTGTAAAAAGAAAACAACTATTATTATTAACCGATTCGAGGGCATAATTAGAATATCTTAAATCAAAATATCGACTGCTACACGCGCTTAAGCTCAAAATCCTTTAGATCAAATAATTTTGTAGCTAAACGGTGAACATCCCTAAAAACTGGGTTAATAAAGCATTGGTATATTTCTTTATTATGAAACAAAAATCGGAACAAACGCGACAAAGTAAAACAACTAGCAAAATCAATAAACTTTCTCAGAAATAATATTGAAAGCTAAAGTCCGCCCCAGGCGGCGACGACTTGAGCAGGATTAAAAAGAACTATACCAGTAAGTAATAAAAGAAAACCACAGCTAATTAGTTGCTCTAAGTTCTAGATGGAGACGATTTTATCATAATCTTTTAATCTCATTTATTGCGACTATATAGGTTACTGTGATTTTTTTCTTACATTGATGTGAATTAAAAGAGAAAAAAATATATTTATAAAATCATTGCCCGTGTTTCCCAAGGGTATTTCAGTCAGTATTTTACACGGGAGCGACTGCCTATCTGATCTCCTTAACCCAGCAGCTAGGTAACCATAGCCTTTGGTAAGACTGGTTGTTAAACAACCTTGTCATAAATCTTGTAAAAATATAATTCTGTCAGCAGGGTGGTAGCTGGGTTGACACTACCCTGTTATTGCAACCCCGTCACAGACATAGCACATCCTTCTTTACGCGTTGATTAAAATGAATACCTGAAAATAAGAAATATTATTAAGAAATAATATATGATAGACAAAACTTGATTCTGTTATTTTGTTTTAATATTTATACGCTGTTGACGGCAAAGCATAGAGAGCTCTGACATTTATATTTACACGTTTTGCACCTATTGATCAGCGGTGGCCCAGAGGTAGCGGCCCCGACTTACAAACAGTAAGTCGTGAGTTCGAATTTTGTGTAATTTATTTCATCACCACTGCTCTCAAAACGGTCAAGGAAAACACCGTGAAGAAACCGGCATGTCCTAGAACCAAAAATTCGAAGACATGTGACATCTACCAACCCACACTGGGCCCGCGTGGTGGGTTATAGCCCATTCCCTCTCATAGAGAGGAGGCCTGTGTCCCAGCAGTGGGAACATTAATAGGCTGATGACGATGACACATATGTTAAGCAAATATAAAACTTTGACTTTGACTTTAAATCTAAATTGTGTCAGACCAGTATGTAACACATTCCTAAGATTACAAATACTCCACCCTAGGACATGCAGCATATTGATCGCTAATGTTTTCTCTCGCCCAATAATTTCATAAAGCTTAAAAAACGCATGTTGCATATATATTTGTACAAACATCGATGCACAAATAACAGTGTAGCCGGAACCATTAGATTAACAGTTGAATGGACAGATAATTCTATATAACAAGACTAGTGGAACTATACCAAGCAACAGTGTTACGTTGTAAATAAAACTAGATATTAAATGCAGCGGCTATTTATGGAGTTCATGCTGATTGTTTTGTTTTGGAAACATTCCAACTGCTTGGTGCATCCGCGTTTGAAGAGACCTGTTGTCCTAGGTAAGTAGACTGACGCGTTGAGGGCCAATTTAAGCGAAGCATTCTATTTGTCACAAGGCCTTACAGCTGTTTATCCGGAGGGGCCCCTTTGGATTGTGCAAATGGATTTTGATCACAAACCACTATAAATATGCTGTAGGAGGCAAATTAAATGGGACGTAAACATAATTGGCGGAATGTGGGTGGACTATTGGTTCACATTTTTTTTTGGTTGAAAACCGTATTGAGAAGAAAACCGTATAAGTGGACAGACGGTCTCACTAAAGTGGCCGGAAGAAACTGGATCAGCATTTTTTTTTTTTTTTTTTTTTTCGGATTGGAAATCATCAAATGACTTCTGCACACACACAACAGCAGGAGGGAGTGTCAGACTTTTACTGACTAAAACCCATCCATGTTCCTTCCTCGCCCTTTGTGTTCCGGGGCCACGGTATCTCTTTCGAATAGTCCTGCAGCCCCGGAATAGTCCCGCAGCCCCGGAATAGTCCCGCAGCCCCGGAACTGAATCAGCATTAGGTGGCTAAAGGAAGAGAAGAAGTGCGCGAGATATATTATAATGGCACATTTTATGCACTTGCACGCATCCGTGACTCCCATGTGTTTTAAATGACTTCATTATATCTAATCGGGACAAAAGCTCACAATACATTACACCAAATGAGACACAAACGTTATTTTAATTCAAATAAATCTTGATTTACTTCGTAATTAATGTCGTGTCTTGTATGAGAAAATAAATTAGTGTGAATGCGTATCTGGAGCTTTATGGCAGATGATAGGGTTGACAAAAATTGTTTAACTTTAAAACTTCTAGACATATTAATATTTTACATTAATTAAAAGTTTTATTTGGTAACTAACTCTAAACATAATAACCCACTTATTTCCACCATTGGCCGAACACGATCTACTAACTTAAAATATATCGACAAATATCATCGTTACCGTCTCCCACATCACTTACTGTTATTCGAATAACAAAGGCGATGCGACTACCTGACCGGACTATTTTTATTACGTTCGCTTGAATGTAGGGTAGATTAGCAACGAATCAAACTCAGTACACGAAGCTCATTTGCTTTTTTAATACATAATTATTTACTGTCAAAGTGAAAATGTAATGTTACCGATGTTATTTGTAACAATCTTCTTTAATATATGTAGTTTATTTAGTGTTAAATAGTGCGTTTGTGTCTAATCATCGCGCTGTACAGTTCGACATTTGTATAAGTACCGTAAGTATTATGATACTTCTGATTCATATTAAGTTTTTCTTTACAATACATATTGTTTGTATTCGTAAATGTTTCATATAGGCGCCATAGTCTGCACAAAACACCAAATCTTCATGTTTAATGCTTTTAGAATAAGATCTGAATGTCATTTATCTGTTGTGTTTATGTTAAAATAAAGAAATTTCAAAATCAATCAATATCCTACATTCATACAGAAACATACATCTTTTTTCGGGGGCTTTTTTTTTCTTTTTTCAGGGGTTAGACAGTAAACTATAGAATGTCGCCTGCTGCAAAGTAGGGTAGAGTGGGTGGGGTGGTGGTAGCAGTGATAGCCTAGTAGCTATCACTACTACCACTAGGTATGACCGGCGGACTGGCAAGTCCTAGGTCTGGAGTTCGAACCTAAGTCACGCACCTCTGATATTTCGGATTCATGTGAGTATTGTATAACTATCACTTGATTCGCTGAAGAAAAACATCGTAAGGGAACCAGTATGTCTGAGAGATATTTCTATCATGTAAAGCCATGTCAAATACCCATGGGCGGCATGAAAACTCTGACACCAGGTTAGGCACTAACCACACGATAAAGGAAGTAGAACGAACAAAAAACGTGCTGCGATCCTATATTGCAGTCGCAGAATTAAACGTATGCATGACAATTCATTCAATTAAAAAAGGCGAGATGATTTATTTAAAAATTGGTCTTTCATTCTTAGAATAGACAGTACATAAGATCACGCCTATTATCCTCGAATGTTTCAAGGCATCCACAGGACTAGCCCGGTTAAGCAGTAGCCAGTCTCCTCTAGACTGAACTGCGAGATGCCTTTCCCAAAAAAAATAAAAAAATAATAAAAAATCCTCGAATGTTAAGGCACAGCTTTACTAATCGTAGTAGCACCCACTTTTTGCCATTTATATGCAAGCATCATGTAATTGAGGTGAGCCTATTGCCATCAACCGGGCGCAAATCCCAACTCCGTTCTCCTACTGACAAATTCCAAGTAAAAAAACCCAATGACAGTTTTCCCTACCCGGCAATTGAATCCAAGATTTCATGCTCTGCTAATAGCACAAGACCTAGACTAGTTTACATATATATGTCACAGTCAAAACTGTTAATCAGTCAAAACTACTTTTGCCCGGTGGAAACTATTCAAAACTACTTTTGACCGGTGGAAACTATCAAAACTACTTTTAACCGGTGAAAACTATTCAAAACTACCTTTGACCGACAACTATTTTAACAATAACTTAACATTTACTTAGAAACTTATTATGTTGTTAGGTTTTTTTCAAAGGTCACAACCCTTTGAAAAATATCATGTAATTCTAGGACTAGGTAATTATCACTGACGCGTTCTAAAACAGAACATTTTTAATGCAGAAAACGCATTTTAACTTCTGGATTTTGACTGACAGTGAAAAGTGGTTTTGACCGATAAAGAGGGTTATCACATTTTTTCTTGTATTTGAGTGTTTTAAGAGTCTAACACTCAAACACGAGAAAAAAAAATGACTTTTATCTAAAGCGCTCCCTAGAGAAATATCAAACTTTCTCGGGCATATTTTTTCAAAATTTTGTGGCCATATCTAAACCATAATCACACATTAAAAATTGATTTTGGAATTGAATTGGAATTGGTTTGATTATTTCAGGAGCGCTTTAAATAAAAATCAAAATTTTATCTTGTGTTTGAGTGCTAGATTCTAAAAACACTCAAAACAAGAAAAACTGTAATAGCCCTCTTAACAGTTTTGACTGTAACATATACATATCCACATAAACACTGCCAGTAGAAACAATGACACCGTCTAACATTATTATCTGAAACTCTGTCAACCCTAAGAAACAAAAGTTTCAGTGTGATTAGTTTAATGTTAGTGTGGAGTAAATGATTATCATTGTATTTATGTACGTTATATACGAGTATCTGTATATACGAGTAACAGGAGTATATTATCTTAGATATGTATATAAAGCTGTCATTAGTGTGTCAAATGCGAATTCTGCAATTTGTCGTCACAAAGAATTATAGTTTTTTCTCCGTTTTACATAAGATTTTTTTCGCTTAACAAGATTTTGCAAGGTTATTTACAAATGTAATCTATGATCGTGCATGCATTGGTATTTATAACTACTATGTGTCAAGAGTTGTGCTAGATAACAAATCAGCTAGATTTTTTTAATCAAGGTTTTTTTTGGTCTACCAAAATGAGTGTTATCTTAAAGAAGTTCTTAACGTTCTAGAACTATTTTGAAACCAAAAAATAAACTCTCGAGCCCCAAACTCCCCCCGAACATGCATAAAACTCTTTTTATTTATGAAAAATGCCTTGTATTGGCGCATAAAAACATTGTGGTACAATTGTTTAAGTTTCTAATACATCACTTATTTTACAATTTACTGTTTTTTGTAGCATGTTTTTGGTGAAACGGAACGCACTGTCAAAACACATCGTCCTCGATAACCGGACGGTCAGGACCTTGATATCCGGTATTGACGTCAAAGTTCATTGTGTCAAAATAACACTTTTTTTTTAAAGTGCTAAAAGTTTCACCAAAATTTTATTATAATATTGTTATTGCAATTTTTACTTGAATAAGGAACCTGATTGGTAAAATTATTTTAATAAGGCCAAAAAAATTAGATGCTAACAAGGCAGATTGTAAATAATGACGTCACATCATGGCCGCGATAGCTACGGACGTTTGAACTGTCGTAGAAAATAGCAGGAGTTTAATATTATTTTTGTGCGACAAGCAGTAGTTGAACTTAACTTTTAATACTTTTCTTGGGTTGATAGTACTGTATTTTATTGATTTAAGTGAAGAAAAAATCACGTGCATATTCCCTTTTGTGTTATAGAATAGTAGAACAAATGGGAATTTTTGTTCACTTTAGTACTACGATTTTGTACCACTTGAAATCGTAGGACAAGTGGGAAAAAATATTACCATTAGTTGTACCCTAGAACTATGATAGTAGAGCTAGTGGGAATAATCCTAGTCCCCAAGTCAGAAGCCAGTTTTATCATAGTAACAAATGAAAGATTACATAGAAACGAAACGGGAATCTTAAAATCATAATAAAAAGTTATGTTATGATATTTTTTTGCGAGTGAAATCATTCCTGTTATGGTCAATGTCATTTGACAGAAAATACTTATGTGAATAGGGACGTTTTTTTTTCGTTTACAAAAAAAAAGTACGGTACCCAGTGGTAATCATATCTGCTTTAATTAAAACAGAATAGAATTTAGAAAGAAATAATTATTAAACTGTGAGCATTTTAATGCTATTTTTAAAGGTTTACGCTAAAATCGCGTAGATGTTTTAAACAATCAACGTGACACGGAGCGTTGTAAATCCGCCTTTTTAGTGGTTGACAGACCACTTCATTATTTTGATATCTACTCTTTCTGTTTATTTCGATTTTCGTAAAAGTATTTTTGCAGTTTTTGCATTTATTCCGGTTAGACAAGGCTTAGCTAATATAACCACTGTAATCTAGATATGTTAGGGAAGAAATCAATGTACGTTTCATTATTAAACGCCACAATTTATGTGGGTGGCCTAATCTCCAAACAACTAAAAAATGTCTCCTTTGGTTCCCTATCGACTAAAACTACAAGTTCTAACTACAAGCAGTGTTGTCACATCACACAAGGAAGAGAAATACACCTGTATCCATTGCTAAAAGCATTCGGGAAGTAACAACATAGACGTTTACTACCCGTTTCGAATAACCGCAAGTCCCCTCTCTCCATTAAACGAATGTCAAAGTTAGGCATGCCGAAACACTCTCCATATTGAAAATTAATTTTCAATAGCGTTCGTCCATATCGTGGGCAGTTTTAGGGTTCCGTACCTAAAGGGTGCCAACGGGACTCTATTACTAGGGCTTCGCTGTCTGGGGTCTATCTTTGGAACCGTAATAGCTAGACAAATGTTTCACAATTTTCAGAGGGTGTATAAAGGGTGTAAAAAACCTCTTAACGAAGCCGAAAGGCACTTGTTCTCCTCGTCATTGCGATCATTTTTTTGATTTACACCATACCTGGGAACCTTCTAGTTACGGAGATATTGGGAGTCAAAGTTCCAACTTTTTGACAATTTTTTTTTTAAATACAAGTTTTTAATGTTAGATTTTTACTTTAAACACCTCCACGACCCCCTTACTATTCAATCCATCCATCAGCACAATGTTTTGAGTGCGTTACATTGAGTTCTCAGCAATAATTTTTGCGTAATGTTACTTAGGTTGATGTACAGAATGCTTGGTTGACGGCTTCGTGAGGAGGTGGTATACACCCTGTATATGCGTGTGTCTATGACCGCTCGCTATAACAAAAATAAAAACAAACTATCTCGTTGGTCTAATGGTCGTAAGCGCGACTACTGCGCAAGAGGTCCTGGGTTCGATTCCCTGGTCGAGCAAAATGTTATTGGGTTTTTCTATCAGGAAAGGAACTTCTCAGTAGCAGGCACGGAGTCCAGATTTATGCCCGGTTGATTATTATAGACTCGCCCCCTTGTACATGGGACTTAACATAACTGTCGTAATGTGGGTGTATGTACTATTAGATACGCCTGTGTCTAACCTACCAGGGATTACGGGCGTGGATCCCCATACAACAAACGTAATTTTTTTTTCAGCGTTTTTTCCGCAATCTTAATAATTACATATTAAAAAGTGTTATTGTATGGCGGTACAGAATCCTTTGTGAGCGATTCCGACTCGCACTTGGCCGGTTTGTGTATTTCAGGGACCAATCATACTGATGGTACGAAGATATCGTTATTTACTGCGGCGCTATCAACAAGTTAACGTCTTCCATTTCCCCTTTATGGAGATTTTTTGATGTTAATGGATGTTTGGACAAAAGTTTGATTTGATCGTTCGATATGACTGTTGAATGGAGTCCTTCTGTCAAAGTTGAATTTGATGTCCATGTCATGTTCATATAATATTTTGTTTTCCATTACACACCTAGTTTCCCCGTGCCTCGGAAAATACGTTAGGCCGTTGGTTCCGGCTGCCATTTGTAGATCTTTGACGGCCTGGAATTCTGAAAACCAGTCTCACCAAGGGGTTTCGTATTACCCAGTAGTAGTAACTGGGTTGTGGAGGTCAGATAGGCAGTTGCTCCATGTACAATACTGGTATTCAGCTGCATACGGTTAGACTGGAAGCCGGCCCCAACAAAGTTTGGAAAAGACTAACAGAAGACGACTGCCTGTCTGACGTCCGCGACCTAGTTACTTCTGGGTTCTTGTTCGAGGACGTTGATTATCCTTGGCAAAACCATTCACTACCTAAAAGTACTCATTAATCTACTAAATAGAATAAGATCCACCTCGAAAATACTCTCAAATAACAACATTTAAATATTCTATAGAGCTCATCAACTGTCCAATTCCAAAGTAATTATTACGTTTCATCAGGCCATAGACTTTCATAATGAAACGCAGACCCGACTCCGATACGCCAAATACGCCAAATGGGGTAATACGGAACGTCGTACCGAGGCGTATTGCCGTTTCCGGAGTCCGCCGTAATTGTATCGACGGAATAATGATGCCGTCAATTTTGATTGTGGAATTATATTTTAGGATATTCTTTTTGTTGAAAGAAGCTCTTTGGAGCAATTTAATATATTTTGTTATATATTTTGTTCGAAATATTTCACTGAAAGCAAATTTACTTTTAGAATATAACTACATGGCTCTCAATTAGAAGTCGAGTCGTAGTGAATATTACAAAGTTTCTCGTTTTTTATTTTGGTATTAAATTGACTAGTACCGCCGTCTGCCGGGGAGGTGTGATTCGGGAAGTATTTTACACCAAAATTATCTAAATATTCAATTATCATAATAGTCGGTTCGAAAGCCCGTGAGGACGTGACTAACGTATTTTTCATATGAAAAAGTGAAATTGTATATTTAAATTATTTAGTCAATAGATTATTTAATAATATATTATATTATTTATTTGTGTACTAGTATGTTATAATATACATTTTGACCGTGTGTATGTTTATAGAAAACTGCTGTTTTTGGAACGAAGTTCCTTATCGCGCGTTGCGAAAGGGGGCTGAAAGGGGAAGGCTGGGCTGAAGGGGGGGGGGGGGAGAGACGGAAAAAATTAAGACGAAAAGTTGTAACGACACTTTTTGCTATAGTAAGCTATTGTAACTTAAAAAAAAAAAATACAATTCCTCCACTTATTAATCGAATGGAACTTTGTTCCATCCGGGTGTCCCTTGACACCTCTCAAGTTTTTTTTTTAAATTAAGGGTGAACAATTTCTAGTAAGGGTGTTCAGAATGATGTGCTGAACACTTGGTAACCGTTAGTGTGTCGATGCCCCTTCCACCCTGTATAGACAGAAGATAGAAGAAGATGGATAGTTGTACAAGAATGTTTTGGCGGGTTTCTCAAATCCAATTGAATGACGCCATCTTGTGTTTTAAAAACACGAATTTTAACTAACAACGCCCCCTTGTCAATGTCATTCCAGCGCCAAAATATCCTTGTAGCTCTATAACCCCTGTACCATACCATACATTGAATGACAATAGAATAATTTCCAACCTAAAGCGTTTTCCAATGGTCGTTACAGACGTTGGTACAGCTATACGAAGTAACTTCGTGTACTCTCGGCAATTGCTTCGGGCATTAGAGCGAAATGATATCATGATACGAGCTCAATCCGGGGTGTTACTACTGGTTTGTGTGAATGTGTGACATATTTTTATTACAGTACTTTTTAATTTACATTGATATAAAAAGGACCAAATAATACGAGTAATAGCCGAACGGAACCAGTCGATTTTCTAAGTTAAGCAACGCTTGCCGAGGTTGATTCGTGGATGGGTGATCCATTATATACCGAGGTTCCTCAGAGTCTCGGAAAGCACGCTAAGCTGTTGGTGCAGGCTGTCATTCGTAGAGTTTTGCCAGTAGTTACCAATGTGGATTTTGCAGTGATTGCATGTTAAATACGTGTACCTAATCAATTCAGCTACTTGCAAAGAAATTATGTTCGGACTTGGATGATATGGCTATAGTTGGTGCCAGTTAAGATCGTAATAGCGGTCATTGCCCTTTCCCTAATATCTCTTCCTACGAAACAAAACAAATGAACCATGTGTCGTTTTTCATTTGAGAAAATGTTGAAGATCACGATACATTATGATTCAAGACTTGAACAGGCTTAATTTTGGATTTCAAAGTTAAGAACTTTAATAAATGTAGGTGAGTCAGTGACCTCTTTTGCGATCTTAACTGGCACCAACTATAGAAAGGTGACTGATGAGATAACGAATAATAAAGAAGTATGGTAAAACGAAGACACATGCTCCGCTGACTCCATAAACTAAGATATGGTCAGGAAAATGATGAAACGCTAATTTGTAGCTGAACACCCAAACTCCCGATAAATAATTATAATTATCACCACACTATCATTAAATCAAAACGCACTATAACCACGTGTCAACCCATCAACATCGAATTGTTCTCGTAGTCACACACCGCAGCTGTCAATTGTTTCTAACCGAATTGTGGCTGCTGAATCGTAGATAATTGGAAACGCAAATTGGCCAAGAACTCCAACTTGCTCCTTCTAGTAAGTATTATGGCAGTTTTCTAATGCTACTGTTTAGTCTGTGTTTCCCGATAGGATTATTTGAAGAATAGACAAAGTGACAAGACTAGACATTTATTTGTAGAAACATGAGTATACATATCTACAAGATATGCAAGTTGTTCACAAAAAGATCTGATGATGACGAAGATGGTAAGAAAAGTCATTAAAAGGTATTTAAACAAGGTTAAAAAACATTATTAAATTATCACACAAACTAATAATTAAATTTAACACGTTGAACGCCATGACGGACAGTAAATTTTAAATTTGAATTAATTTGTCCTATAATTATAATATATATCTAATTATAAATCTATTTCTAGCGTTCGTCAAAATTTATTTTAGCTGTTATTTAACTATATATTTAATTTATATAATTAATAAAAAACTTAAATAAACTAAAATAAATAAACTAACAACAAACTTTAAAAGGGCATCGAAATTATAAATTGCACTTAAATATTTGACTTTGTCATTTAAGAATTTTAAAATCCTTTAGTATGCTTTCCCAACTAGATACAATTTTAGCCGCTTTTTTAGTTTGTGTGCGCTTAGATCCCTTCATCCCTTTGGAAGTTTGTTAAATATTAAAGGCGCCATGCAAAATACACTTTTCCACATTAATGCTGTTTTGGAACCATGTAAGCTAAGCATAGTGTTATCGCGTATGTTGTTGTTGCTGTTGACATCAATGACATTCACGTGGAGAAGTCGAAATGAATTGCATTAACTTAAAAGCTAGCGAAAAGCTTACCCGTACGCCAATCCCGTAGAAAGTCATTGTCATTTTCCTGCCCTTATCCCAATTTATTTGAGGTGGCGCAGCATGTTTTTTCTTCCTTAATTCTCTGTTACTCGTCATCTCAGCAGTCACCTACTTTCTCGCCACACCATCCTTCACACAGTCCATCCATCGTTCCTTTGGTCTTCCTCTACTCTTATACCCATCCACATTCATACTCAAAACTTTCCTTGTGACATTTTCCTCATTCCTCAGGATTTTTCTACTTCAGACACCTTTCTCTATTTAAGATTGTGGATATACCAGCGCCTGTAATTTCTGATGTCGAGATAAATAAAGATTTATGATTCCTCCGCATAACAATATGTCCATACTAACTTACACCATACCCCTTAGAGCATTCTCATCTCAAGTTATTCTAGATGAATCACGAAATGATGAAGCGCTGTGAAAGCGACTGCCATATGTATCAGGGTCGTCTGGTAATTTTTATGTTTGGAGTAACATTATCAACGACATCAACGTTTGTATATTGTTACACGTAACAATAACCATACATACAAAACCATCAACATTATCTGCCTAATATTTTATCAACTATGACGGAGTTGGCTTCAAGCCTATCCGTATCTAGATGAATACTAGTATTTAACAAAAAGTGACTGCAATAACTGTCATCTACTAAACCAGTTATTAGACAAAAAAAAATGTTCCCAAATATACTCATTTTCAGAAAACAAAAATCAAGATTTCGTTGAAAAGCTACAAAAATATATTCGTCCAATCTCGTTCCAATCACTTTAACATCATCGCGAACAAAGAAGTTATCTTTTTTTCTAAACAAATACATCGGGGGGTGGGAGAGGGGCAAAGAGGGGGTACGTAAGTACGGGGAAATTCCCCGATCCCTGACGTGTCTATATTATACGGTTCTGTCTAATCTTACAGGGAAGAACTCTTTTGTTGTGGGCTGTCGTTGCGGCTCTTACTAAGGTGTCGATGATCAAATACTAAGTACCTAAAATAAATAAAACTTTTTGATTGCTATAACAGCTGATTTGGATCGCATAATTAGCCTATACCGTTCCCACTGATGGTGGTGGGACATAGGCTCTCTGTGAGGGCTATGTGTGAGCTACCACGCCATACTGGTGCGATTTTTGGTTGTCAATAAGTTTTTTAGTTTTGGGACGTGTATCCTTTCATAGTGTAGAGCAGCGGTATGCTGTGTAGAGCACCGGTGGCCCAGTGGTGGCGGCCCTGACTTACGAACAGTAAGTCATGGGTTCGAACCCAGGCAGGCGCATTACTTTGTGTAATTTATTTCATCACCACTGCTCTCAAAACGGTGAAGGAAAACATCGTGAGGAATCCGGCATGTCCTAGAACCAAAAAAATCGTAGACTTGTGACATCTACCAATCCGCACTGGGCCCGCGTGGTATATTATAGCCCATTCCATCTCTTAGAGAGGAGGCCTGTGTCCCAGCAGTGGGAACATTAATAGGCTGATGATGATGATGATAATCCTTTCATAGCACTGGTAGTGAATTCCATCAGATGAAATAAATTACACCAAGTAAATAAATACAAGGTGAGTTCAAATCGAGGAACACTAGTAAGTTCTATTTCCCCCAACGTAACATTGTAATCAGAGATCGCGCACGGCGAAGTGAATCAACATGTACCATATCAATACATTTGCACGCCCTCTGGGTTTGGTCGCGTTTTCGCGTCAATAGGAGATTGATGAGGAAAGTTTTCTTTTTAATGTAGATTAGTTTTATAGAAAGGAATATCATGTTAATTTAGTGAATTAAGATACATGATAGCGTTTCCGAGGGAGGCAAGAAAAACTCTGCGAAGATGACTTAAAGGCATTTATTGGAGTTTGGCCAGAGAAAACCGCCAATAAGGCCCTGCCCTATTCGGGGCTGCGGAACTGTTCGAAAGAGATACCGTGGCCCCGGAACACAAAGGCCGATGAAGGAACATGGATGGGTTTTAGTCGGTAAAAGTCTGACACTCCCTCCTGCTCTGCCCAGAGCGAGAGGAGTCATTTGATGATTTGCCATCCGAAAAAAAAAATGCCCCTCCTTTAGCGGTTTTCTCCTCTTTCAGTGGAACGCAAAGGGGAAACGTTCCAGTCGAGGGTGCGCGAAGGTTCCTGCATCTTCCGGGCACCCGGCACATGGCACATAGTAGCAGGAACAGTGGGCTTTTCAGTCGGTCAGAGTCCGACATAACCCTTCGCTCGCCCCAAACGGTGAATATCCATGAGGATTTTAGCAATCAAAAACAAAAAGTGGGGAAACCTTGGCCCAGTAGTTGGAAAATACAATTTTATTGATGAAAAAAGAAAAAAAAGAAGCGAGAGATAACTGCTAGGTTGAAGATATATAGTTTGAGAGATGATATGACTAGAACATAGATGAGTACTGGTCTGACGATTATTTGCCATTCTGGAAAAAATAGGATAACAGCATGGAACAGGCATGAGATAGAAACGCTGATCATGCAAAGTGTCGGCCATAATTAGCTGTCGAACCGAATGGCCTTTGGGCTAGACTTAACATGTCCCTGGATGGTGACCGCAAATCTCCGACTAATTATAATATAGCTAAGGCACCGACAGCTATGGAATAGAAAAATGGAATATTTACTGATAAAAATAAATAAATAATAAATTAATTTAATTTTTAGACATTACACACAGCGCCATCTCGTGCCACACTAAGCAACGAAGCTTGTGTCGTGGACACCAGATAGTTGATATACTACATAGATACTTTTTGTTTGTAAATACATACTTATTATACATATAAAACACATCCATGACTCGGAAACCAACGTCCATGCTCATCACACAAACATTTGCTTCTACCGGGATTCGAACCCGGAACCCTAAGAACGTAAGGCAGGCTCAGTACTGCTGCGCCATTCGGGTCGTCGTGATAATACTCTAAATCAGATTTCTTGCAATTTTAAACATCACTCACACCCGTATCTATAAACAAGTCAAAGAAAAACGATTTTAATCCTGTAGTTTACTAATTGCTTGAAGTTAGAACTGTCAAAAATTAGATCCGAAAATAACAATATATACAAATAACAAAACAATTGAAATACGATATTCGCGATGACGAAACACGTTAGAAAATGGCGGAGTTTGTTTTACTTTTATTTTGACATTTGTAAATGGAATAGTGTTCTGATCTGTGGTAAGTAGTTGAGGAATATTGTAGAGATGGGACATAAACCATTCAGTCCACTCCAATCCACAGACAAACACGTTTAGTCGATTTAAAAAAATCATTTTTGCAGCAAGTGCGTATGGATAGCACCGCTATCCAGCAGCTGTTATTGTCGAAAGTGGCTGGATACCTGTGTTTGTTTTGCTCAGTTGAATGGATTTACTTTCTTTGACGGTTCTTACTTTCGTTTAAATTCTCGTCTATTGAAAAATGATGCATAAGTAGTAAAGTAAACTCAAATACCTAATTATTTTACCTTGGCTTCTATAGTCAATTTAAAGCAAGTACTTTAACTTGACTATGGAAGTTAAGTTTAATTATAATTACTTGAGTTTAAGTAATGACGAGTGTTAGTGAACATGAAAAAATACCAATTTAATTCACGCAGTCGTCGTTAAAAGAACTGATGCTCAACAAAGTCACAATCAAGTCGTATTTTCAAGTTTACCTTCGCCAAATACAAGGTCCTGTCACCTAATACATGCAAATACATTCAAATTCCTTTCCTAAAAGCTCCTCAGAGTACATTAACTCTCGGTAAATAAAAAAGTTGTCCCAAACTCAAGCTTCAATGACAGATATGTTGAGCGGCAAGAATTTGAGAAGAAGTGACGTCATCAGCTCGGCTTGATCGATGGTGGTATCAGTAAATATTATCTGTAATGCTTGTTGGTGTCTATTACATTACCTTTGGGTGAAACTTTGATGTTGTTCTGAGGTTTGTTTTCGTTATTAGGGTTCCGTATCCGAAAGGTAACCAACGGGACCCTATTACTAAGCCTTCGCTGTCCGTCCGTCTATCTGTCAGCGGGCTGTATCTCATGATCCGTAATAGATAGACAATTGAAATTTTGACAGAATGTTATTTCTGTTGCCGCTCTAACATTCCCCTTATTAACAGTCCCATGTAATAAGAGGCGAGTCTATTACCAACAACCGGGCGCAAATCCAGGCTCCGTGGCTGCTACTGAGAAATTCTTGATAGAAAAACCCAACAACACTTTGCCCGACCCGGGAATCGAACCCAGGACCTCGTGCTCAGCAGCCGCGCTTGCAAACTCAAACTCAAACTCAAATCATTTATTTCAATTAGACCATTACGGCACTTTTGAAAGTCGAAAATACAATAAAAGCAAAGCTACAGTCACAGTCACAAGGCATAATAACTTGTGAAAGTACTGTAGTTGCCCATTCCCTAACGTAGATCTCTATGGAGAAGAACGGGCAAGAAACTCCATGGACACTCTTTTAAATCAAAATATTGTTACAAAATCTTGGTTACATCATTCATGTTGAGATTATACATATATGTGAGAACGATGTAGAAAGACGTGCACATTAAGAGCGTCCAGAGTAAAATAATAAATCAAAAATTTAAAAAAAAAAGTAATTAAAATGAACGAACCGTGGCAGCTAAGAGATGACCAGTCCCAACTGAGAGCGCCCGTTCACGAACATGACGCATGTATCGGCGCCAAACAACTCGACCATATTTAAGGGAACTAAATGACCCGACACACGGGTAATGCTGATTGCGACCACTAGGCCAACGAGGCAGTAGGTATAAATAAATCAAATATCTTCAAATGTATATTCTAAGTGGTAAAAAGATAATCCGGACATTCGGAACAAAAGGTAACGGATCCCACCATTTCACCCGCTAACAAACGATTGATAATGCCTGGAGGCTTCGATTCTCGGAAATCGATTCTCGGTCAAAATAATATATAGTTCACGATTTTAATGGTTGACATAATAGTTGTGCTGTCTGACCATTAGGGAAGGTATTTGTTAGATGATTAGGCCAACATTATAGGAAAAACCATCTTTGTTTATGATGTTTGTTCGACGAAGAACAAACATCATAGACAAAAAAAATAAATTGAATAAACTTGATAACAACATACAGACGTATTGTGGTATTCCAATAAGGCTAACTGAGCCTTTTTGCTTTTGGGGATATCGCTGTTTGCCTCATCGAAGCACGTGATAATTTATTACAAAACACGCACATAAATCGAAAAAATCAGTGGTGCATGTCTTGGGTTCGAACTCGAGACCTTTCCCTTGGCAGTCTGACGGGCACACGGGCTTTCACTACATAAGTTCAGACTAAGTGACTGCTACTGAGAAATTTCTGATGAATGAAATAATGTTATAAAACCTTCGAAAGGAACACGTCTTCCTTCCAAGGTTGAATGTGAGCTGAATAGGTATATAAATAAGGATGAAAACCTGTTACCCCCTAACCTAATCAATTGGCTTTGAGAATATCAATATTAGCTATGAACTCAATATCCGAGGGTCGAATTTATGAGTACAGATGAATGGCAGACGCTTTTTTTTCGGTATAAATGTGGGAAGGGTTCTGTAGTCAGTTTTTGACATAAATCGCGCGGGGGCGGTTCATCATAATCTCTTGCTTGTAAGACAATAATAGGGTAGATGACAAAAAAAATCTAATTAGTCCGTCAGATAGATTTCCAAAAAATATTAGACACATATTTTGTCTTTTTTCCCGTAAAGAAAAATTAAGACATTACAGTGCGTCGGAAATTCGTGTGACGTCACATTTGAGTACATTTTTCACTCAAATGTGACGTCACAAGCCCCCACTCTTCATCTTTGACACGTTTTATCTTCGTCAATTTTTATTAATTTGATAAAACAAAAAACACGTATCCAATATTTTTTGACAATCTAACTGACGGACTAAGCAGAATCATATTTTTGTTAGTCAGTTATCATCCCTATTAATGCTAACAAGAAAGGAGGTGTCTGATGAGATGACGAGTAATAGAGAAGTATGGAAGAAGAAGACATGCTGCGACCCCATATAAATTGGGATGAGGGCAGGAGAATGATGATGATTTGACAATTAATGCTGGACCCATGTTTTAGATTACGTTCCTTTTCCTCACATAGAGTGAACTCTGGGCTTCAGCAGTGGGAATATCAGTCCAAGTTTTTCCAGTAACCCATGATCTGTCCACGAAGTAGACACAATACTTAATCTCGTTCAAATAATAATTTTTAATTCGAAATAGAGTCATTTTCAGCTAAGTAATACGGTTTTGGATACAAAAACATCAAGTTCCACGGTGTCTATTCCAGTGGTAGTTAAAACATAAATTGATATTTACTACAGAACCCTAAAATATAAGGAAAGGCCGTTGCGAACATAATTTAATTTGATTACAGATGAAGCGTGAAGTTATCTGGAAGATTTAAAATGCTGACGGTGTGCGGAAATAATCGATAGGAATTCAACTGTTAATAAGTCAATTTAACAGCGAAGTAGCAGTTATATTAGAAACATTATCCTCTTTCTGGTGCAGTGGGGTAAACAAACATGGCCTCCGTCAGTGGAGATAGATATGTAGGTAGGTACAGTCGTGGTCTTTTCCGCCTGATAAGTTAATTTTTTTTTTCGCTTAAATCATGCGTAGGCGCTGGACCCGCGCCCGGCCCCCTTAAAGTTTAGTGCTACTAGGAAAGCGTCAATTTGGCGCGCAAAATAACAATAACTCTCGTTTGGCGTGCGTCGTCAGTGCGCTCGGCCGATCGGTATTGTCTTTCATCCATTATTTCTATACCAAGTCAACGGGGCGGGGCTAGAAAGCGTTTCTATGTTGCTAGTGCAAGCAAAAATTAGCTTAGTAATGATCAGGCGGGAGTGTCCACGACGATAGTACAGGAGATCTCATGTAGATAGATAGATAGTTAACCATTTATTTAGTGCACACAAAAGACACACAGAAGTACAATTAAATCGTGATCTGTCGAATGACCGGTTTGGTCGAGACGCCATTGTTTAACTATTGTGTCTTCGTGGACACATCATGGGTTAAATGATACAATGAGACTTGAACTTGAACATTGAGTTTGAGCTAGTCTAGCGTAGTATGGAGTTTTAAAGGATTGACTTAACATAACATCACGCCTGTAATCTCCGAAGGGTTAGACAGAGGTGTACTTAATAGTACACACCACACACACACGTATAGGTAGGGGTGAATCTTTTCTTTTTTTTTAATAGCCCTACTACCACTGCTTATTCAATCCCTAGCTAATGACTTCTCCCGCTCTGGGCGGATCAGGAGGGAGTGTCACACTTTTACTTTGTTTTCCGGGGCCACGGTATCTCTTTCGAATAGTCCCGCAGCCCCGGCAGGTATCGGCCCTTGCAGACCCCTTCCTTTTTGCTGACTCACTTTGAGGCACGCGTGGAACACGAACGCGCCGTCGACACGGCTTGTCGTCATGTGTTGTCTATCCCTTATGCAGGATCTTTTCTTGTTTTGTTACGACATAAAGTAAAGTAAATCCATACCACTAACTCGAATATCCAATCAAAAATTTGCAATGAAAACATGCCCAACCATGTATCACTCTTAGCCTCTGATCTTCCATTAACCAATCGCATGACAAACAATACAACAAACTCTCGGTAACAACACACAACAGTCGCAGAGCTAACAGAGGTGACAATCAAAACGTTGCTGTCTTTACTTTGTATTCACACTCGCGCACTCATTACACCGCTCCTCGCTCTGTATAAGTTAGGTACAAGACATGAGACGAAGCGATTTTTTTTGCCTTCAAGCTTATAAATAATAGGATGAGAGAGACTTAGAAAAGCATCTTCAATTAATCTTCACAAATAAATAAAATTGAACTGTTTGTTTGTAATTTCTAAATAACAGGTTTTTACTGAGAAAGTAAAACACAACACTGTACAAATTGTTTTTTTTTCAATTCTTGTCTGTCTGTTTGTTCCGACTAATCTTCAAAACGGCTAGACTGAGTTTGACAGGACTTTCACTGGCAGGTAGTTGATGTTGTAAGGAGTAACTTAGGACTACTTTTATTGTAGAACAAGTATTAGGATTCCGTGCAAAAAAATTAAAACCCTAGTTTTTTTTTTACAAAATTCGATTCGAATAGTCTTATATTAGACTCGGATTTTGTAACATTTTTAAAATAGTTTTACGAGTGCGAAGGTCGTGGGACACAGTTTATCACGCCTATAATCCCTGAAGGGTTAGCCAGACACAAAAATATTAGTGGCGATTTCTTATCACTTGTACGTATTTCCATAGTAACAATGCAAATACACGACTCCCGAATCGATCCCGCCCTTTTAACGAACGCACGAAAATTAATATCTTTCCAGTTTTTGTGCTCAAATACCAAAGTTAATATCTTTGGAACTTTGTGTTGAATGTTTAACTTTGGCCGAAGTTGGGAGTTTGGCAAATATGCGTAGGAACCGGGCCGTTTCCTTATTTATACTTGAAGTTGAGCTGCTTATGAAATGTTAAGTAAATTAAGTGCAACAATATTAGATGTGTTTATTAATTTAAAGGAGTTTCCGAAGTTTTTGGTGTTGAGTTATCATCCTACTGTTGGGTAATAGAAGTTAGAAATTCTTTGGTACAGGGTAAGACAAAATCGGACGGAGGAATGTGGGATGACAACGGACTACGTGGACAGACGATCCTCCTGACTCCTAAGACACAGGCACATACACCTAGTTTAGGAGTTAGGGAATTAAAATTATTGTGTCCTAGTTATAAGCCTTATATGCTCTTAGTTTTTTGTCCTTTGTACTATGATGGCTTTTGGTGAAATAAAGAATTTATTTATTATTATTATTATCTCTTTAAGGTGGCCGGAAGAAACTCGATAGCCATGATACAATACCACCAAAAGTGGAGAGATTTGGAAGAGTCCTACACTCAGCATTGCCAAGGGTTGAAGAGAAGAGAAGACAATTTTGTCTTCACTTCTCTTTCTCTCACTAAGTATCAAAAAACCTGAACAGCAAATATTATTATTTACTCAACAAACATTCTTAAAATGAGACTGATTTTTAAAGATGTCTTTCCGAGACGGGCTGCAGACTGCAACCGCCGGCGACACTGCGGCTAGCAGCTGCGGTTGGACCGCAGTGCGGCCTGCGGTCGTGGCTGCTTCTATTCCAAACGCTGCAGCATGACGCGGCTGCACAATGCATAGAACCTTGCCTCAGTCACTCCAGTACCTTCGTGCGAGACAGAATGTCGGACAACGCTACCGATAGTTTGCTAGTTTGTCGTTTGCTAGAAGACGAAGATGATGACGACTTGTTGTTACTATAATATGCCAAAAAAATACTATGCGAAAAAGTCGACAATTTTTACGTGTACTCTCTGCGGTTCACGACACCACTGGGCACTGCAGTCTGCAGCCCGTCTCGGAAAAGCACCTGAAAGAAATATGTGTAGAGGTTGAATGGAAAAACTTTTTTGTAAAAAATACCGACTTCAAAAAACACAAGAAGTCGGTGACAAAATAAACGAAATCAATCAAACAAAGGTTTCTCCGACTTCTGAAGCTCAAGTTATTTTTCACTTTTTTGTGTTTTTTGAAGCCGGTTTAATTTTTTGCAAAAATGTTTTTAATTTTTCTCATTTGATTACCCCTTCACAGCGTACCGACGTGAAGTTATGTTATGAACTGGGGTAAACAATAGACAAACATAAGATTTCAGCAATCCCAGTCCATTTGCTAACATTAATTGAAGAGTTCCGTTGCCTATCTCCGAAGTTCTTTATCAGATCTTCACCAAATTGAAATGGTACTACTCCGAGAAAGTACTCTTCCAAAAACTAGCCAAATCGCTTCAAGTGTACCTATAAGATTTGAAGAGTTCTCCCTATTTTTCCAGAATCCCATTATGAGATCCCGTCTTGATGATCATGGGACCACCTGGGAAGGAATACCCTTTCAAACAAAACAAAAAAAAAACCAAATCGGTCCAGCCATCATCATCATCATCGTCAGCCTATTAATGTTCCCACAGCTGGGACACAGGCCTCGTCTCTATGAGAGGGAATGGGCTATAATCCACCACGCGGGCCCAGTGCGGATTGGTAGATGTCACATGTCTTCAAATTTTTCATCGGTCCAGCCATCTTCGAGTAATCGGAGAACATGCATAAAAATAAAAATTAAAGGTTCCGACGAGTTGAGAACCTCCTCCTTTTTGAAGTCGGTTAAAAATATATCCTTCTTTGCCGTGCGTGACAGTGTGTCAAACACCAATATACTTTATACCTACACTTAGCAACTTTTAAAAGTAATTATCTCCTACAGTATACAAAAATTTTATTGGTGGAGGCGTGTGCCTTACTAATCCAGATCCAGTTGAAAACCAGCGTCAGGCACTAGTTGACTGGCATTTTTCTGAATTGGGTTTATTTGGCGTAGCCGTGAGGCACACTGAGTTACATTTTTTGTTTAGATTTTCACTGTGTGCTCTTGTGGTATGAGCCAAATAAATGTACTTTTTATCTTTGTTTTTTTTTTTCAGGTGACTGTGCAGTCACCTAACCGCACCGAGTCTTGGTTAAAATAGCGTCCTGGGCAATCCGAAGAAAGCATTTCTTTGGCTCATCCACCGATTCTTTGTTCTTTCTCTACTCTCAAGGTGACTACTTGCCGCCCTTTCCTTATCCCCACTAACCTCCTGTATAAATCTTGTGAAGTACTATAGTTCGACAGTTATTTATTATGAGCACTGTACTAAAACAACACGCAGCACTTCCATACAGCACTGAATTCACAAAAAAAAGAAGGAAAGATATAGTTTGCCCTCAAAAAAGTACAAAACACGGTTTCACAGCCAAGTTTTATATTACCTCGTACCGCTACTCTATAACAGGCTTAATGAAAAAGGAAGCATCTACTCCTTAAATCACAATAACTGCAAGAAAATCCTTAAGGAAGCTCTTCAAACTATGTCCTATGAAGATACAGAGAAGTTATTACTTGTGCTAAAGTAAATATTGTCCACATTATTGTTATTTTTTTAAAATTAGTTTGCTAAGTTAAAATAGTAAAAATTGTATATACCTTTTACATTGTTCCAAATATTATTAATAAGACATGATTATTTAAGCAATTAATGTTACCTCAAATCGCCTGAAACACAGGATTACCTAGTTCAGGCACAAAGCATGGGTGAACTTGACATAGATTTAAGAAAAACTGTAAACATTTACCTTATATTTTTTTAATAAAAAAAATATTATTATTATTATTTATTATTACATTGAACCACAGAAATTATCAAAACAAAAAAGAAGGTTGCTTGGTTATGAATAGCTATATCCTTTACCCTACTCTACAAAAGAAATCATCATACAAAGAGCCTCCTTGAAAATATTCCATTCACACTTGCAAATTTCTTACAATACCGTACCGGTAATAACAATAAAATACGCCCGGTTTGGTCCGGTTATAAATCAGCCGGGCAGACCGTACCCGGTACGTCTCCCGAACACGGTATAGGTAATTTGTATTCCGGTACCGAATCCGAATCGTTTTGCATCGAACGTGTTAATTCGGTAGAAATACCGAATTTCTAAGGAATCGGTTCTGTTGAATTGGCTCCGATTTGCAATGTGAAGTGAGTTAATTGTTTGTTCTGCGTTTGATTTTGGTGAAGGCGGTTCTTGGTAATTGTTCCTTTGATCATTCGTAGGAAAAGCCGTGTTATTAGATTGTATGTAGACTAACTGCTACCTGCCTGCCTGTCTCGTTGGTGCTGGTCGCAAGCACGACTGCTAAGCTTGAAGTCCTGGGTTCGATTCCCGGGTCGGGCAAAGTGTTATTCGATTTTTCCATCAGAAATTTCTCAATAGCAACCACGGAGTCTGGATTTGTGCCCTGTTGATGGCAATGGGCTCGCCCCCTATTCATCATCATCATCATCATTTCAGCCGAAAGACGTCTACTGCTGGACATACGCCTCCCCCAAGTGTCGCCACATTGACCGGTCCCGTGCGACTCGCATCCAGTGGACTCCCCACAACCTTTACCAGGTCATCGGTCCACCTAGTGAGAGGCCTTCCAACGCAACGTGTTCCGGTTCGCGGTCGCCACTCCAGAACTTTTCGGCCCCATCGGCCATCCGTTCCGCCCCCTATTACATGGGATTTAATAATAACTGGCGAAATGTGGGTGTACTATTAGGTACACCTCTGCCCTACCCTTCGGGAACTACAGGTTATGACCGCGTGAAATATTCATAAAAATATTACTTCCATATTTAAATTGGACTTTGTTAACAATTTCAAAAGTTTAATTTTTTGGAATTTGGCATGTAACCCTAATACTTTTTCTAAAATATAAGGGCAACAGCTGCTGCCAAATATAGAAAATGTTAACTGTACTATTCCTCTTTTTAAATCATCTGCAGAGTTTGGACGAAAAGTCAACAAAATATAAGTATCTAAATAAAAAGTCAAAATAAGTAGTATACAACATGTAACGTAATTAACGCACACCCTCAGACACCCCAATTAGTTTATTATGTTATAATCAAAATACATGCACTGAATTTTTAATTAAACATGTATAAGCAATGATTATTTAATAAATTACGTTTCCTAATTCCGGAAGAATGTTGTAGTCACAGTACTAATCAACGAACGCACACAGTCGCATACGTAGGCCTCATACCTACGTATGCGACTGTGTGAGTCTTGCTAGCCTAGTAGGTATTCGCTCGCGTTCGAGACAGCTGTTAACGTCGTCGCTCGACTCAACTTCAATAGAAAAGTTCAATACATTTTAATGCCTGTTTTCTTAATTGATGTTTGAATTTAGAAAGCACTTCGTCATTATCTATCAAAAGAGCTGATTGGGGATTTTTGGATTTTGTTTACATTTATTTAAGTTAGTTTTGATCGTAGGCGCCGGCGCCGCCCGGTGTCATGGTGGCTATCTCGCTCTATCCCAGGTTTTTAATTTGCACGAGAAAGGGAACGAAAACAAGTATGACATATTTTGCATTTTGTTGGTTTATCCATTGTGTCCTTTAACGAGTGCCTGTTTAGTGTGTGCGTGCGGTTGAATCGCCAAGTTTACGTAACAGTATTTGTAACGACTTTAACTTACTTGAAATAAGGTTCATTTTTCTTTATTTTGTATTGAATGGCGGAATTTGTAATATTACAAATAAAACTGCAATTTAAAAAGTCTTATTGCCTTGAGTTACGGTCTATTTCAGTTTGCTTGGACTATACAGGGGTAGTGTGACTATAAATTACGTAGCTTTAATTATTTTTGGGATAAAAAATTACCTATATTAAAAATTATAGAAATCAATTCAGTAAACGATTCTGAACAAAGTAATTTCAGGATGTGCGTTAATTATGTTACATGTTGTATAAATAAATTCTCGTGACCAAAAAGTTGGTTTTTTAGACATTATTTTGTACCTTATCACAACGTTTTCTTAGTTAACCTAAAGGTTGACTGGTAAAGAATGCCTAGCGGCATTAAGTCCGCCTATGTACCACAATAAATTGTACATGAAGTTTAAATAAATAAATAAACAAAATGGCGTACCTATATTTATCAGACAAAATAAAAAGGCAGCAAATTAAATTTTACCGCTCCATTTAATACACGATACGAATCAATCTCTCGCTCATTCGCCGCAATAATTGAGGAAACGATACGTTATATTATAAGAATTATGAAGATTATTATATTATTTAGGGCTAATTAGTTATAAGAGCTCGTGGCTTAGTAATGACGGCCATTGGGTCGATCGTTAGGTTAAACAGCGCGTGCCTAGGTTGGTTCGTGGATGAGTGATCACCTATTACATACCGAGTTTCCTCCGTGCATCGGAAAGCACGTTAAGCCGTTGGTCCCGACTGTCATTTGTTGATCTTTGACAGTCGTTACAGGTAGTCAGTGGCCCGAAAGAACCAGTCTTGACAAGGGGCATAGTATTCCCCAGGACTTACTGGGTAATGTAGGTCAGATAGAAAGAAAAAACATTTATTAGCCCGCACAGAACAAAACACATAAAATAAAATGGTGAAATTAACAACTAATAAAAATTAAACATTAAAAAAAAAGTAAATAAAAAGAAAACGAAATTGGTCTTGTACAAGGCCAAAAGACCCCTATCTCAGCATGGTGCTGTAACATTAAAAAAACGTCACACCGCTGATATTCTGATAGGGCTCAGATAGGCAGTCGCTCCATGTAAAATACTGGTATTCAACTGCTTCGGGTTAGACTGGAAGCCGACCCCAACATGTCGAGCAAAGGCTATCCAGATAAAAAATAATAAAATAAATAAATAAATTTTTTATTAAAAAAATATAAGGTAAATGTTTACTGTTTTTCTTAAATCTATGTCATGTTCACCCATACTTTTAGCCTGAACTAGGTAATCCTGTGTTTCAGGCGAGAGGACGACTAATTAGTTGGGAGGCGAAATTAAACATGGATACTTTATAGGATCACGTGACTTAATGAAAACAGTCATACAGTTTGGTCTATAAGGTTAAGCAACGATGTTGAGTCAGTCGATGGATGAGTGACAATCATTAACATGCTGACACCAGATGTTCGGACATTCTTGACAGTTGGACCTGTTTTAAGAAGCTCGAAAGTCTGAGAACCATACTAAACGTGGACGCACTCTTATCCGCACCGAACGAATCGAATTTTAGAATTACTTGTATGAAACCCTATGAATGAAAATTTAGGAAAAAAAATCTTGCGCCGCGGTCGATTCTTTCGCCCGCGGTCGATTCGTTCGGCGCGGATATGTGTGCGTCCACCTTTAGGGTATTGTGTGGCCTAGTGACTGGGCTGTGGAGGCCACACAGGCTGTCGAAGAAATGAATGCGAATGAACAAAAGCATTGGTTAAAACAAAATGAAATGTCCGAAAGAGACCGAGCCCTTTAAAATAAATCAAATTATTTTCTATTTTCTCAATTTCAGCCAAAAGGAACTGTCGACCGCAATTTAATTTTGGGAATGTTCCATTCTTTATTTAAAAAGAAAACTCCTCATTTTCCCTTTGATACGGCCGGTCATTATATGAACGACATGGTGTCGTAAAAAGTAACGAGTTAATCTCCATAGAGAATGGGTCTGTCTTATACCAGTCCATAGAAAGGGACGCCTAACATTAGCCCCAAGATAATTGAGTCCGCATATTAGAAGTGCTTGCTTAATTTGTCGTAAAATAAACTTAGCCGTGACACACCTTGAGAAAACTAATTCATCTACAGAAGATACTAATGAGTTTTTTTCACCAATCATTATTATGCTGGTGATGTTATGATGTTGAGAAAACAATTGCAGCAATCACGACAGATTTGCTGTCTATTATTGAAGAGTACCATTATATTTATCTCCGAAGATCAGCATCAGATCTTCACCAAATTTAAATGGGACCACCGCGTAGTAATTTTCTTTCAAGCAAAAAAAGAATCATCGAAATTGGTTCATAATTGGCGAAGCCTGAACCTCTTCTTTTTGGAAGTCGGTTAAAAAAATCGTTTCCCAGCATTAATTTTGGTTGAGTTTCTTATTTTGATGACAGAATACTTGGTTAACGGCTTTGTGAAGAGCCTGTTTATACCTACCTACTGTATAACATTACACATACACAGGTCGTTTAGATATTTACTGTAAAAGGTTTAGAAGAAGGTTGTAAATTGTATTGAAACACTTACAACATTAAAATGTAGCTAAATCTACATATTTGCGTGACCGTGACCGTAAAGTAAAGCCCAAAACTTCACGGTCACCGCTTTATAAGCCCTAACAATAAAAAGACAACCGTATAACCAAATACTAAAGCCTATCCACTAAATATGTTAAACAAAAACACAAAATAAAAAAGATAAGGCAAAAAAAAAAACGAAAATCACACCCTTTTCCAAAAATAAGTGTGGTGCTTATCATCAAAAATATCCGACACATCGGCCACATTATCCGCGCTGTCGGATACTCGGATACGGCTACAAGGCACCATTGTGCCGAAGCATTGGCCACACACTATTATAACCAAAACGACGTAATGATACCGAAATTGCCTTTTAAATGTTCCGACGGACATAATACCTTTTTTTACGCTTGGGCGACAAACTACGGTATTGTGGGAAGACGTCTGAAAGATATCTTGTTGCCCTTTGAGTGATGTAAGGTTAGGAAAAAATGAGGAGCTGACAAAATGTGTTGTTATTTTGAGGTAGGGTTTGAATGGAGTGAGATAAAATGCTGTGGGCATTAGTGCGTTGATTTTTGTGAAGAGTTTCTGTCATGCATATTTTGAGGAGGATCACTGGATCCTCCTAAAAGGAGACTGATGTTTCAACTAGTGTTGAAATATACCAAGATTTATTTAACGAAAATTTTTTTAACAAAATTTATTTATATAACCAAGATTTTGTAACAATATTTTGATTTAAAAGAGTGTCCATGGAGTTTCTTGCCTGTTCTTCTCCATAGAGATCTACGCTAGGGAATGGGCAACTACAGTAATTTTTCAAGTTATTATGCCTTGTGACTGTGACTGTAACTTTGCTTTTTTTTTGTATTTTTGACATTCATAAGTGCCGTAAAGGTCTAAGTGAAATCAATGCTTTGAGTTTGAGTTTGATACTTACCCTTAATATGTAGACTTTCAATTAACGTTGCGGAATTGAAAAGCTCGTGAATACAAACACTTCCGGCAATTAAGGAAATAGAAATACCATCCAAAAGCGAAGGATTCAATTAGTTCTAAAAACAACTGGGTTTTTGCCAAACGTAGCTTGTACCTGATACACGCGCGGACCATTTTGTTAAAAGTTCATCAGGTGAGTTTGAAACAGCGTTGTTGCAAGTTCGACAGTTTCGGAAGAACTAATTCGGTCTGGATGACTATGAATATGTCATGGTGCAGGTGGAATCACAGAGAGGCTATTGATTTTATGTTCATGCATCTGTATCGGCGTAGTCCTGCTGCTCGTCTCGACGACCTGAATGGCGCAGCGGTAGTGAGGCTGTCCTACGTTCTTAGGGTCCCGGGTTCGAATCCTGCAGGCCAAGTTACAAACGATTCGTATCGATTCTCTTTCTACAATCGTAAACGTTAAGTCACGTGGTCAAAACAAGCGAATAGTAACTTCGTAGACAATTTTACATCGGTTAAGATGATAGAATAAAATGTATTCGTTTCTACAATCGTGTTCGCTACATCCTATATAAATCGTAGCAAACTTACAGTTTTGACTAAACTTAAAAGTTTCTATTCGTTTGTTTCGACCACGTGACTTAACGTTGAAATGATGTCATTCCCATACATTTGGTTAGTTTTCTATTAGCGTTAGCGATTGTAGATTGTCAATTTGGCGAAGCCTACTACATTTGTTTTGGAGTCATGGATGTTTATATTCATAATAAGTATGTATTTACAAACAAAAAGTATCTATGTAGTATATCAACTATCTGGTGTCCACGACACAAGCTTCGTTGCTTAGTGTGGCACTAGATGGCGCTGTGTGTAATGTCCAGTGATATTTATTTATTTAACCTACCTCAATTTATCGTTCAGAGATACACCATATATGCTTCATATTCTATTAATTGTGTTTCTAATCTTGTGGTCATACCTTTCTCAAAGTAAACTGTTAGCTTAGCGGTTAATAACAGAAGTTGCGTTAAGTGTCAAAAATATAGCTCCCTTAACCCTTCCCACTTCGTACTACCCAGAGAGCTAATTAATTAACGTTTATATTACATTTTAGAGTACACAAAACTAGCTTACAAACGTAATCCCGGATATCCGCCAAGTTTCAGTGTGGGCCGTATCCGCCATATCCGCGTTTCGGATAATATTCCCCTCTCTAGCCTATTCCTGTTTCGACATTTATCTGTTTTGTAAATGGGTTAGTAGTTTTATTATAAAGAAAGAGATTTACGAAAAAAAAAATATGTTGCTTGTTAGACTCTAAACTTTAATTGGTACAATTGAAATAATTCTAACTTTATTATTACTATATGAAAAAAATATTCAAAGTGAAGCATTTTTTTTTAAATTTCGTAACTACTAATAAAGAGCATTAAGTTTTAGTATTTTTTAAAAGATGCAGAAATACTTGCAAGTTAGTTGTGCAATAACTTTTTAAGTTCCTTGAGTCCAAGTAGGTATAACCTAACCATAGCAACCGTTTGGGGTCGAAACGCTCGGGTCATGGAGACCGAATGTCTCTTTTTAGGGTTCCGTAGTCCTGACAAGGAACCCTTATAGTTTCGCCATGTCCGTCTATCTGTCTGTCCGATGTTTTGCTAAGAGACCGTAAGTACTAGAAAGCTGTAATTTTGTAAAGGTGTGTATATCAATAACGCCGACAAAGTGGTAAAATAAAATTTTGGAAAAAAAAATTTTAGGGTAGCTCCCGTACATGTGAAGTGGGGATGATTTTTTTTTACGTCGTCTACCCCATCATGTGAGGTATCGTTGAATAGGTCTTTTAAAATGACTTATGGGTTGCTAATGCTGCTTTTCGATTTAATGCTCCATTTAGGAAATATTAAACTTTAAAGTGCAAATTTTTGTTCCAGTAGGGCGTCCCCCTCCCTCTAAAAGCTAAACTGCTGGCTTGAAAAGTCTGGAAAAATTCATGATGATAGTGCATTTCATGAACTTTAAAGGAAAACTATAGCGTTATATATTAGCAGTAATAGTCGTTGAACTAGGGTGTTGGATAATTTTGTACCAAATACAAAATCCTTAGAATTAATCCTTTAAAGTGACAAAGATAAAGTAGTTGCTTGTTAATCGGGTGAAGACTTGCATTGAAAAACAAAATCTAAAATATAACGGACTACTACGGAACCCTACACAGCGCGTGGCCCGACACGCACTTGGCCAGTTTTTTTAAGGAAATCTGTCGCCGACTTGTCGACACTTCGCGTGACCAGAGGGTGCCAGAGGGCTGCCTGTCTTCTGACAGACAGATGACACCGATGCGGAGGAGTACTTTGACGCCAAAGTGTGCTAATTGACGTCGTTGATAACTTGATATAGGTACTTAGTTTTAATCTTCATTTTTATTATTATTTTAGTTCTATTTGTGGTCTGTATACAGCGACATATTTACGTAACGTTTACACTCCGCCTAGTGCTAGGGCCACTGATAGACGTTATTGGATGTCAAAAATACTAGTCTACAAGCTTTGAAATATCTGATGTTGACTCTAATAACCGATCAATCAAGTTTACTTCAAAATTAATTTTAGATAAACAATTTCCTTCACAAAAATAATCATGGAACAAATTGCGTAGTTTTCCCGAAAAATATCAACTTGCGAGCCTTCTATAACGAAACCAATTTAGGTTGTTAAGGGAAAAGCGTCAGGGTGTGTCGCAAAATATAAATTTTCTTACTTTTTTTTGTAATTTTTAGGTCAGCATCAAGTTACTTGTTGACGATTAATTAATGTGTATTTTTTGAACTTTATTAAAATCTATATATACATATACAGGCTGTAAACAACCTCATCACGAAGCCGTCAACCAAGCATTCTGTACATCAAACTAAGTAACTTTACGCAAAAATTATTGCTGGGAAGCGAGTTTTTTTTTTTGGAGAAAAATCATGTTTTGTAGTGGAACTCAGTGAAACGCACTCAAAACATTGTGCTGATGGATGGATTGAATAGTAAGGGGGTCGTGGAGGTGTTTAAAATTTGTAGTAGTAGTTTAAATAAATCTTACATTAAAAACTTGTACCTAAAAAAAACTCGTCAAGAACTTGACCCTCAATATCTCCGTAACTAGAAGGTATGGGTAGAACAAAAAATTATCGCAATGACAGGGAGAACAAGTGCTTTTCGGCTTCGTTAATAGGTTCATTTCACCCTTTATACAAAAAAGATTCCTTATTTCCCTTGGTCACGGCATCACGCGTGAACGGCTGAACTGATTTCACTAATTCCTTTTGTTATGTTTGTTATTGTCAGAAAAAGGTTCTTAGGTATGTAGGGTAGGTAATAGTCATTACCTTATGACATTTGAGGCCATCGTCAACTTGGAGAATCATTAATTACTATAATAATTCTGGAAATACATTTTTGTTGCAGTAAGTAAATTAATCAATCACCAACTTACAACCTCATTTACCTGCAAAAAACAAAAGAACCCTTCAAAGCAAGAGTGAACATGCTTCTTCTGGGCACGCTCGTTCCATCATAGACCTCGTCCATCGCTTTCCATCAGACGTTATCGAGGTACAGACAGGACAGGCCCATTTTACAATTTAAAGGTTTTAGGTTACCTTAGCGCATCCCCTTAACCTCAGAAAAACCGAAAACCTAACCTTCGATTAACGATAAACATTCTGAATTTTATCCCCACCTTTTCGCCGTAAAACATTATTTTTTTATTCCCGCAATTCGTTCAGGCTCTTGTTCTAGTAATCATTTTCGGTGTGGAAAATTGTTACGACTCAATTTGCTTCGTAATCTCGCGAAAAAAGTAATTTTCTGTTTAAACTACCGTTAGGGTTGCCAAAACTCAGTTTTAAACCGTTGTGGCACCCACCGGAGCTCGATTTTGCGATGCGCTCGGAATTGCAAAGTCAGTTTATTGTTTATGAATATTAAAATAAAAGTTAAAAATTGAGCTGAAACTTGGAAAAGTTTTCGGGGAAAACATGTCCTTTTAGCATGAAAAATAAATTACAGGTACAGTACAACCTGAATTTTAGAGCGCGGAAACAGAAAAAACGGAATTTCTCTACTTGCTAATAAGCAGTTATCTTTGCCAACACCATTACGAAACTTTTCAACTAAGTATCTAACTTTTCTCATTGATTCCAAAGGTACTACTAACAACTTTTATAAAACCAAAACTTTCTTCTATTTTCGGTCACCAACCCTACCATTAAAAAATCAAAATTAAAATTTAGCAGCCCTACAGCATAATCATAAAAACCTTAAGCACCATTATTCTTACAAAGCTCACTAAATTTTAACTACATGTGGTGGAGCCGACCTCAAAACGCTTCATCCTTAACGAATGTTTAACTAAGATGGCGGCCGATTACGTAGAACTACAGTTAGAGAATTATTTGGGAGCTCATTAAGATGATAAAGTGGTGTTCTAAGCAAATGTGATCGTAGGAATCTATGTTCTGGAATAATATGTTAGTTGGGAAGTAATTTAAAATTGTTAGGGCGTTATAAGTCTTCGGGAAATGAAAACTTTTTGTGAGAATATTTCTTTACGTCGCATTTGTAAGAAAATTTGGCACACGATTATGTTTGGGCTTGAAGATTTCAACTTATATGAACTGTGCGTAACTTAGATCTGTAGTGCGTCCTGCTTGTTTAAAAAATATTATATTCTACGAAGGGTGTAAAATACCTCTTAACGAAGCCGAAAGGCAGTAGTTCTCCCCGTCATTGCGATCATTTTTTTTTGTTCTACACCATACCTGGGAACCTTCTAGTTACGGAGATATTGGGGGTCAAAGTTCCAACTATTTGACAAGTTTTTTTTACAAGTTTTTAATTTATGATTTTTACTTTAAACACCTTCACGACCCCCGTACTATTCAATCCATCCATCAGCACAATATTTTGAGTGCGTTACATTAAGTTCTGCCACAAAATATGATTTTTCACCCCAAAAAAAAAAAGTCGTTTCCCAGCAATAATTTTTGCGTAAAGTTACTTAGTTTGGTGTACAGAATGCTTGGTTCACGGCTTCGTGATTAGGTTGTTTACACCCTGTATAATATAAGCTTCTTACGTCTGTTTAACCACTTAATCTTTGCAAAATACAAGCACCTTTAGTTTCATGTTCATAATTTTACCTTTATTATGGCACTGGTGGGCAAACTCCAATAGAACCAACGTACCTGTAAAACAAAAACAAAGAATTGTTATTATTGACTAGAATATTCCATCACTAGAATGTTAGCAACGTTAATGCAAATGCATGCTCTGGAATTACATTTAATTCCAGAGAGAGATTTTTAAAATAGATTTTATTTTAATGAAAAAATATTTTTTAGTAAAAATGAAAAAAAAAAAAACCGATGTAGTCAACAAATAATTCAATCATCTAATCCGATTACTGTACCAACCAACTGTAAATAATGTAATAAAGTCTTAAATATTACAAATATGAAAATGGCGCAATCATAAAATACCCGACTAAAACTAAACCATAGGTACTAAAAACCAACCCAACCGGTCACAAGTCAAATATTTCACGACGCGATTTAATTAAACTGTCCGACAGTGTGTTTATCTGTCCGTTTATAACTATAAAACTGGATAAACAGTGATATATTTTAATATTAAGGGTCTAACCGTGACTGTTTATTTAAGTACTTTATAAAGCTCCGAACACAACCTCAGGCGATGCCACTTACGACGTGGCGACGCAATGGCGACTTGCATCAAGCGACACGTACCGTCACATGGCGTTGCGTCGGGTCGCTGTGACTCGTGGCATGCTCTACATAGGTCTAAAGCCGGCCATGGTTATGCATGACCGTTTTAAACGTGCATGCCAAACCTTCATTCAAAACTGAGTTCCATAGAGGACACATACGTAATTGCAAGCCTGGTTGGCTCATTTGCTAGCGTAACTTCACACGACAATATGGTTACTTTAGTGGGTTTATTACTTGTGATAAAAAAAAGAACTGAGAGCTGTGCTTGTAACTTGTTACACATGCTGAGTTATGCTTGCGCATTGTCTTGTCAGTTTCGATATTCTCTAGGTTGCATGTACAGGCCAGAATAACTATTCAGTCTACACACGTTCATGCATGCCTGCACAGTTTGACTGTACAGACAAAACTGTCATGCATAACCCTATCGTCTATGGCCGGCTTTAGCAACTTCTTTAATTTTATTTTCTCCGTAGCCATTGTCGCAACACGCGTGGCGCTCGTGCGTGTGGGTCGTGGCCACGCGGTAAGGGTCTAATCCTGGCTGTTTAATTTAGTTCAAGTACCTTGTAAATGTGATAACATTATTTTAGTATTCTAAAACGATGTTTGAGCATAAATCTTAGTTTAAAACCAGATTTCAGTAATGATTTTAGCTTTGCTAGCAGCTTTGTTTTGGCAAAGGTCGGAAATCATCCTTCAGGAACGCATACTACGTGCTACATAAAAGTTTCCAATGTTCTAATCCAGTTCATTTTTTCCCTGTTTGCCCATCAAAATCGGATGATCGATTAACGAGCATCCAAATTCATTTTTTCTATTAGAAATGTCTCAGTAGCAGGCCGGAATCTGGATCAGTACCTAGTTTTTGGCAATAGGCTCGCCCCTATTACATGGGGCTTAAACATAACTGGAAATGTGAGTGTACTAAAGGTACACCTGTACCTAAACCTTCGAGTAAAACATGTTAGATATTACTTTGTGTTTAAAAACATTTGCTGCATCATACCATGTTGCAACAAAGCCTAACCATCAAAGCTCGAGCCACGAGCCACTCTATTAACATTTCAGGCAATTTCAAGCAATTTCAGGCCAAGATTTAATTAGACTGTTTGTCTGTTTGCGTGTTATTAACTACATAACTGCGGGCCGCAGTGGCGAGTCATTTTAGAACAATGAGTGTTGGGTGACGGGTTTATATTTTATTGTTTTGTTTTGGGCAGCTTTGGACTTGATTTAATTTACGTTTGCAGTATTTATTTATTTATGTGCACACAAAATACTTTACAGGACAAAATATTTACATAGAAGAGCACAAAGAAAAAGATGGCTTTATGAACTTGTCAGTCCGTTTTTTTTTTAATTTTTTTCATCGATATCACTCATACAATGTTGCTGCCTTCTTGCCATCAAGCCCACAGCAAGCAAATGTCCTTTAGTGCCCATTTTTATGGTTCCGTACCTCAAAAGGTAAAAAAGGAACCCAAGACGACTTTTTTGTCCGTCTGTCCGTCTGTCACCACCGATTTTCTCAGGAACGGGTGCAAGTTGAAATTTATCCCAGATACTGAACTCTATAGTCCCTATTAGGTGTATAAAACTCATGAGTCAACACGATAAAAAGATATGGGCAAATTTAGATTTTCGCGAAAACTTGTAAGTACCAAAATTTACCTTAATTTTCTTTGTTTGAAAAAAAAAAAAACATTTCATTTTATTTTATTTCGATGTAAAAAATACTCATATGAGTAGTATTTAATTACCAGTGTTTCCCATTTACTGTCGTAGCCTTGTATAATGTTTCAAAGCCACTTTGTTTAGTCCAAAAAAATAGTTTTTGAATATAGAAAGCCAGCCAGCCTTCACTCACGGCACTTTCATCCAGCAACCACAGCAAAATATTTACAAGCTACCAACCTAAAATACCGAACACTTCGCTACCCAAAGAGGGGACCAGTAAAATAAAACTACACGGAAGCCAACGAAAGGTCAGATTTACTACACAGAATGGCCGTACCCGGGTGATTTAATATGTATGTAGTAGATTTGTGTCGCTATAGAGATACGACTTATGAATAAGTGAAATGGACAACAGGACTGGGGTACCTTTATATGTATGTATATTATGCTGGGTCATTGAATATGCACTGTGTGTATAGTTTTGGAAACACTGGCTTTATTTAAAGTTTAAACATGTTCCATAGAATTTACTGAATGAACAAATATATCGCGCCTGTTGTCTCAAAGAGTTAGGCCGAGGTGTGCGAAAAAAAATAAAATTAAAAATGTTTATTTTAATCACATAAGGCTTAAAGAAACAGAGTTTGGAGATCACCTTTTAAGCAAGGAGATGCTTGTGTTAGGTGACTCCGCTCTTCCACATTATCATTATAATGCAATTGAACACAATATAAAAATAAAGAAATGTATAAAAAATTCAAAGACTAAAGGTAAACATTAAATTAAAGTAAAATAAAAGAGGAGCGCATTTGTGAGATGTGTATAGTATATATAGTACACTCACATTTCGCCCAGTTATGTCTATGTCCGATGTAATATAGGGCGAACCTATTACCATCAACTAAGCGCAGATCTAGACTGGGCTGCTGATGACAAATTCCTGATGGAAAAACCCAATAACAATTTGCCCGACCCGGGAATCGAACCCAGGACCTCATGTTCAGTAGTCGCGATTTCAACCACTAGACCAACGAGGCAATATATTTTTAACCTTCGAATAAACTTAATTTACATGTTAAATTTTTCTAAAGCATGTCAACTAACATGAAGAAGCTAGTTTGAGCATAACTTTAAGGAAAAATATTCTACAAACAGCGCTTGGAATGAGTGAATTTATGTTTTTAGAGGAATACGAGCTCAAAAATGTTTATGAAGTTTTCTATACGGTAGAAAAGAATGTGTTTATTAGCATTTTTACGAACGACTTTTATTTGGAAACTAGGATCCCTGGCTTTCGGGGCTGCGGGACTATTCGGGGCTGCGGGACTATTCGAAAGAGATACCGTGGCCCCGGAACACAAAGGGCGATGAAGGAACATGGATGGGTTTTAGTCAGTAAAAGTCTGACACTCCCTCCTGCTCCGTCCAGAGCGGGAGGAGTCATTTGATGATTTCCCATCCGAAAAAAAGATCCCTGGCTTTGCGCGGTTTTTACAACTTGAAAATACATCACGTTTTGTTTATTATATGCAAGTTCATCATCATCTGCCTAGCCTTTTCCGAACTATGCTGAGTCGGCTTCCAGTCTAACCGGATGCAGCTGAATACCAGTATTTTACATGAAGCGACTGCCTATCTGACCTCCACAACCCAGTTAGAACTGGATAATACGATACCCTTAGTAAGACTGGTTGTCAGACTTTCGGTCTACTGACTACCTGTAACGACTGACAGTGATACACAATTGACAAGCGGGACCAACGGCTTTACGTGCTTACCGAGGCACGGAGGAAACTCAGTATGTTATGCGTGCTCACCCATCCCCGGACCAACCTAGGCAAGCACGGCTTAACGTAAAGATTGAACCAAGTGGCTGTTATTAAAGCCCCCCGACGACGCTATCACCCTCTTACAGGAGAGTAGCAAAGACACCAGCACCGTACGTAGAAAATACAGATACAAACCGACAACATACCAACCTCGCCGCCGAGGTCCGGCGCGTAATCCCCGTTCAATCCCCCCCCCCCCCGACCCTTGCTAGAGCCAGCCCGCGACGCTGAGCCAGTAATGTTAAACGAGCCCCTAATTAATGACACTCAGATCCAGCCTGTCCCCTTGCTGCCCCCAGCGACGCCCTAAGCCGAGGTTCGTACCCCACAGGGGGTGCCCTTAGGCGTGGTCGCTTAGTTTTTAGTTAACATGCCCCTGGCTGGAGGCCTTAGCTTCAAAGCATCCACAGGTCTAGCCTGGTCTAGCAGTAGCCAGTCTCTTCTAGACTGAACTGCGAGAGGCCATTAATAAAAAAAAAAAAAAATGTTATTAAAGCCACGAACTCCTCGTCATCCATAACTGGCGTAATGTTGGTGTACTATTAGCTACACCTCTGCTTTACCCTTAGGGGATTACAAGCGTGATATTGTGTTATTCTTTCCTTGCCAAATCACAAAATTTGAATATACCTAACTTCACATCTTTTACAAGCTTGATACATCGCCGCACAAAATTTTCGTTCAGCAAAATTTAAAACTCCAACCAAAACACCTCATTCTGGAACATTCCAGCTTATCTATAGGCTATAGAAGGTTCTGGAACCTTCGAGATACATCGAGCTATCTAAGTAATGGCCTCAGAGGTACCTCAGCGCGGGAGGGAGCCATTTTTACTCAGAAAGCGGAAATTATTCGTCATAACGTGGCAGTCTGATGCCTTGAATTTTGTGAAAAAGATATTTTAGCTGGTTAGGTTAAAATCTAGATGGGCTGCTGGTTTTTGAGTTTTTTTCACTTGTAAAAAAATACTTTTTCATTTTTTACTAGATTTCTGTACTTATTCGTTTTTTTTTTGTATGTTGAACTTTCAATCTAGTTTTACTATGAACACCTATATTATATTTATTTATTACACATTTTATTAAGTGCATTGACAATTCATTTTATCATTTTTGAATTTAATTTTTTACCCGACTACGGCAAAGCCAAAAAGAAGGGTTATGATTTTAGCAGTCTATGTATTTATGTTTATATTTACGTATGTTCCTCCGTAGCGCCTAAACTATTCATCCGATTTTGATGAATAAGGTGGCAATCGATTCGTTATTATAGCCCGGGTAACATAGGCTACATTTACATTTTGACGACCCGAATGGCGGAGAGGTAGTGAGGCTGCCTTACGTTCTTAGGGTCCCGGGTTCGAATCCCGGTTGGAGCAAATGTTTGTGTGATGAGCATGGACATTTGTTTCCGAGTCATGGATGTTTATATGTATAATAAGTATTTATTTACAAACAAAAAGTACCTATGTATATGTAGTATATCAACTATCTGGTGTCCACGACACAAGCCTCGTTGCTTAGTGTGGCATTAGATGGCGCTGTGTGTTAATGTCCAGCGATATTATTATTATTATTATTATTTTAACCGACTTCACTCAGTAGTCGGGTTTTAGTTTTAGAACTACTTGTTTAAGAAAATAGCGGCACTCTTTAATGGTCAAGGAATCTGTTAGTCAAAAACTAAATAGATGAAGCTACAGTCCAATCCACAGCAACTTTTTTGTCAGTGTGTGTTATTCCACACCAAGCATAATTGAGTGTGGAAATACCCCTAAAGAAGCGATATTTTTTTTGTTCTGGACTATACCTGAGAGCTCTCTAGTTACGGAGATATTGGATGTCAAAGTTCCAACTTTTTTACAAGTTTCATTTTAGATACAAATTTTTAATGTTATAACTTTACTTTAAATACCTCAATGACCCCTTTACGTCGTTATGACAATGATGAGTATATTGTGTATGACTAATGACATCAATGTCATTAATGTCATTAGTCATACACAGTCATTATATATATGTATATAGTCATATTATTTATGCATGTACCAAAAATATTTGCACGACTAATAAGTCGAATATAGTGAAACTAAAATTATTTTACCAATTATCATGTAAGCACCTATATTCTGGCAAATAAATAAATTTCATTTCTTTTACTATGCATTGTACCGCATTTGAGTGCGTTACTTCAGTCCTACCGTAAATCGTGTTTTTTCACCCCAAAAAAAAAGAAATTGTTTTCCAGAATTTTTCGTAGAGTTCCTTACTTAATTTGATGTACACAGTTTGTCAGTGCGTGGTTGACAGGTTCGTGAAGGGACCGATTATACCCTGTTTATCACCATTACCCTCCTCCTCCTCGTTTTCCTAATAAGCCTAAACTTTAAAGGGGCGTGGTTCGGCGCCTCCGCATGATTTAAGCGATATAAAATTTAACTGATCAGGCGGAAAAAAGCCACGACTGTACGTTCGTTACGTTTTAAACGCTTTTGCAAATAGTTGCCAAAGCGTTTAGTTCAAGGGGTATCGTGTTACCCAGTACTAATTGAGTCGTAGAGGTTAGATAGGCAGTCGCTCCATGTAAAAAACTGGTATTCAGCTGCATGCGGTTAGACTGGAAGCCGACCCCAACATAAATAGGAAAAGCTTGGCAAATGCTGATGACGATCTTCCTGTCTTCAAATAACATCACATAGTGATCTTGAGCACTTGCTCTTACATTTGTCACAAGATACTCTTTCAAAATTCAGTTGTTCTACGTTCTGTTCAAAGCATCCATTACACAGGAGGCCATTTTAAAACACCCAACAATATTTTAAAAGTCATCTGACACGGCTCACAGTTCACTAAAAATTCTGTTGGCATTCTCTATTTCATTTGGTACACTGGCGGCCAGGAAAAAACACCTACAGGTAAAGTTTAAAGTCCCGTAGAACGTGACCTTTTAAAAGAACAACGGTTGTGCAATAAAGGAGGCTTCGTGTTTCTTACTTTAAGTGTAGATTGTGACTTTAATCCACTTGGTCTTTTAAAAAGGATTGATTTTCTAGGTAGAAGAAGTTAAAAAATTAATTTAATCGAAATGTTTGTATAGATCGCGTGACTTTTGATTGTCTTTGTCAATAAACGGTGAAAAACCAAACTTTTAGGTGACACGAATTCACCAATATAAAAAAACCCATTAATTTTGACCGTTTAGGCACCGCTTTTGTATGAAACAGCAGTTTTTTTATCTTTGATTTTTCTACTGAAGGGAAATCGGGAATTTTCATTAAAACCTATTTATTTCCACTTTTATTTTGGATTAAGGAGCCTTTACAGCTTTTTCTTATTTGAATACGAACACTTCCTTTGACACTATAATTGCAATTACTGTTACCACTTTCAATTATACGAAATCTCAATTTTTTTTTTTTAAATTTCAGTTCATATTTCACCACTCCATTTTAAAAAGACAGTCCTTTATTAAAAAAAGAGTAAAGAAGAAGAATTGTTCCATCAGGAATTTTGCAATAGCAGCCACAGAGGATGGATTTGCGCCCGGTTGACGGCAATAAGCTCGCCCCCTATTACATGGGACTTAAACATAACTGGCGAAATGTGGGTGTACTATTAGGTCCACCTCTGCCCAACCCTTCAGGGATTACAGACGTGATGTCAAGATATGTAAAAAAAATAATAAGTACTGGAGCCCTCTCCAGTACTTATTGTTTTTTTTACCCTTTTTACCCCCCTTACTATTATAAAATACTTTTGATATAATTATACATTTTTGTGTTCTAGAACAAAAATAATAAAAAATTGTGAAAAAGTTGGAATATCTCCAAGATGTTGGAGGTCAAAGTTCCAATTTTTTACAAGTTTTTTTTCAAATACCTACTAGTTTTTAAAGTGATAACTTTACTTTAAATACCTCCATAACCCGTTTGCTATTAAATGCATCAATGCAATCAGCACAATGTTTTGAATGCGTTACATTAAGTTTTACCGTAAAACGTGATTTTTCACCCCAAAAAAAAAAGTCGTTTCCTTGCAATAATTTTTACGTAGATATACTTAGTATGATGTACAGTATGCTTGGTTGGCTTCGTGAAGGGTCCGTTTACACCCTTTATGTTGTAGTAGATCAAACAGTTTTCTTTCTGCAATTTGTTTTTTTTATCACCACTGCTCTTAAGGCCTCGGACACGAAGTCAGCGTGAGCGGGGCGGCGGCGGCGCGTTTTGCATACATTTATATGGAACTGGCCTACGGGCGGCTAGCGACATACGAGCGGTACTCGCGCGTCTGCATTGACGTAGGAATTTACATCTTCTTTTGCCATAAATCAAACTTAGGAAGGAATTAGTATCAAAAAAATGTTGTCGTCGCTGTTTAGACATTTCGTTTGCGAATAAAGATGCCTACTAATTTCTCGTAACACAACACTACGCCGCTCTAGCGCCGCGGTCTGCCCGCCGACTTCGAGACCGGGTACAGCGCACCGCGCCGCTCCCGCTGACTTCGAGACCGGGTACAGCGGTGCCGCGCCGCTCCTGCTGACTTCGAGACTGGGTACAGCGGCGCCGCGCCGCTCTCGCTGACTTCGAGACCGGGTACAGCGGTGCCGCGCTGCTCCCGCTGACTTCGTGTCCGAGGCCTAACCCGTCGGGGATTACAGACGTGATATTATGTTATGTGTAAACTTCTTTATTTTTACGTACTTCAATTTTATTGGTAACAATTAAACGAACTTAATTTAAAAACCTTCGACAACGTCGTTCGTTCAATTTTATAGCGACTTTAATGGTTTCCAAGGCAGAAGTAGAGTTACTGGGTATTAAAAGTCTGAACGGTTTCTATAGCAGTTAAACCTCGGTTTAAGACTTTTAACCATTAGAGTTCAGTTAGAAGTGTGTGTTGCCAGTTTTATGTGGTATTTAGAGCTAAACACATGATTTTATATATAGGATTTTGTATGAAGTGAAAATTTTATCGGCTACATTGGCTAAGTTAAAAATTATTGGATCGAATTATCATTATTATTTAAAACTATAATAGTTTTATTAACCGCTATAGCTTTTGCCTGTGATTCGCTCGCGTTGTAGTCGTAACCTATTTCATAAAAACATTTTAAATGTAGCCTATAATATAGATTCCTATTGGTAAAAGAATTTTCGGACGCTGCCCAGTTAGGGCCATCAACTTCGTTCGTGGCCTGCCGCGACTCTGGCTCACTATGTCAGGGCACCAATTTCCTGCAATTTTGGCCAAGGTTTTTCCGGCTTGCGACAAACATGTTCTTACCAGAACCATTTGAGTTGGGGAGACTATTGAGCCACGTCAGCTATATAAGGTGTATCTGTTCAAACACGAAATCTCTTAAGGGGTCATTGTACGCATCATTATGAACAACTTTTACTATGGGACCAAACCCTGAATCGCGAAAAATAATCAGCTGTTCCCTACAATATGTTGTCCCCTTAAAAATTTCGTGTATGAACAGATACACCTTTTTTTCCGGATGGGAAATCATCAAATGACTCCTCCCGCTCTGGGCGGAGCAGGAGGGAGTGTCAGACTTTTACTGACTAAAACCCATCCATGTTCCTTCATCGCCCTTTGTGTTCCGGGGCCACGGTATCTCTTTCGAACAATTCCGCAGCCCCGGCAGGCATCGGCCCTTACGGACCCCTTCCTTTCTGCTGACATCTCTTTGAGGCGCGCGTGGAACACTCCTGCGCCGTCGACACGGCCTGTCGTCACGAGACGGACGGACGGCGAGCTAGCCCATAGCTCACCGTCCACAGGCCCGCGCCTACGGTGGCGGGGGCCACCACGTGGCCCCCGACGCCCGATGCCTCTCCCGCGAAATATATCAACCTTAGGTATCATAAAATAATCTCCATGTTTTAAAACCGGTGCGACCACCGCGCCACCTGCAGAAAGCAGATTAAGGATTTCTTGTTATTGAAAATAGGGATAACTTTCGCAGTATCTAAAGAACACGTGGAATTCTCATATAAAAGGTTGTGGAGGTCAAACAAGACGTCTTTATTCGCTTTTATTATAACCAAACAATTGAGAGAAATACTCAATCAATCAGTTTCTGTAATGTAATCTGTTTTCAAATATGTCTCATGATTGTTTCTGGATAAAAGCTTGCATAACTTTTATATTTTTGTAACTTAAAGATCTGATTATTATCAGACTAGCGGACGTCACGCGGTTTCACCCGCGTAGTTCCCGTTCCCGTGGAAGTAAGAGGATAAAATATAGCCTATACTCACCGGAGATAGTGTAGCTTCCCAACAGTGAAAGAATTTTTCAAATCAGTCAAGTAGTTTCGGAGCCTATTCAATGCAAACAAACAAAAAAACAAAACAACCCTCTTTATAATATTAGTGTAGATATTCAGTGACACATAATATGCATGTCTAATAATTTTAAACTATTGTTAAGACCTGTGTCCCAGCAGTGGGAACATTAATAGGCTGATGATGATGATGATTGTTAAGGAAATTAGCTTAAGTGAAAGAATAGAGAGTTATTAAGATGGCAGTTAACGGCTGGAGATGGAGAGGGCTATGCTCGGAGTTTCCTTGCGTGACCCAATCAGGAATGGAGACATCCGCAAGAGAACCAAGGTTACCGACGTAGCCCAAAGAATTGCCAAACTTAAGAGGCAGTGGGCAGGGCACATTGCTCGCAGAACGGATGGCCGATGGGGCCGAAAAGTTCTGGAGTGGCGACCGCGAACCGGAAGACGTTGCGTTAGAAGGCCTCCCACTAGGTGGACCGATGACCTGGTGAAGGTTGCGGGAATCCACTGGATGCGATTCGCACGGGACCGGTCAATGTGGCGACACTTGGGGGAGGCCTATGTCCAGCAGTGGACGTCTTTCAGCTGAAATGATGATGATGAGTTAACGGCTTCTTTGGTCGAGTGGTCGCAAGAGCGAATACTGAGCATGAGGTCCTGGGTTCGATTCCCGTGTCGAGCAAAACGGTATTGGTTTTTTTCCTACGATATTTCTCAGTAGCAGCCACTGAGTCGTGGCCAGTTGTCGGCAATGCCTGTTACCTACATGGGAGCAGTGCCCAGAGGTGGCGGGCTCGACTTACGAACAGTAAGTCGTGGGTTCGATCCCAGGCAGGCGCATTACTTTGTGTAATTTATTTCATTACCACTGCTCTCAAAACGGTAAAGGAAAACATCGTAAGGAAACCAGCATATCTTAGAACCAAAAGTTCGAAGACATGTGACATCTACCAATCCGCACTAGGCCCGCGTGGTGGATTATAGCCCATTAGAGAGGAGGCCTGTGTCCCAGCAGTGGGAACATTAATAGGCTGATGATGATGATGATGATGACATGGAACTAAAATATAACTGGCGAAATGTGAATTTATTACTATTACCTAACCTAACCATTTATGGGGATTACAGGTTTGTGTGGTCTGATAGGAGATGGTCGAAAATAAGAGAAGTATCATTTTGAAAGAGATCAAATTCGAAAATGACTACTGTTATTCAAAAACACATTTCAAATCGTAATTTTATCCGAATTGACAATTTAGCAAAACGCCATTACTTTGGGATTGAATATTTTAATATTTTGCAGTAAAATAATTATCATCTGAATCAGAACGTAAGATAATGAAGATTTTATTCTCATTGTTAAACTGAAACGGCTGATTTATAGGAAAGATTAACGAAAAGGATTTATGGAGAGAAAGTACTAGACGTGACACCAAAGAACATTTTTTTTTTGGAAACGTCCATTTAAAAGGTCAGTTTACAAAAAATTAGGTACTATCGAGGACACTCCCGCCTGATCACCACTATGCTAATTTTTGCATGCACTTACAACATATAAACGCTCTCTAGCCCCGCCCCGTTGACTTTGTAAATAAATAATTAATGAAATTTACCGATCGGTCGAGCGCACTGACGACGCACACCAAACGAGAGTTATTGTTATTTTGCGCGCCAAAGTTGACGCTTTCCTAATAGGCCTAAACTTTAAGGGGGCGTGACTCGGCGCCTCCGCATGATTTAAGCGAAAAAAATATTAACTGATCAGGGGGAAAAGACCACGACTGTACCTATGTATGTGTTTTAGACAAGACTTTGATATTTTCCAAGAGAATCTAAAAAAGGCAGTAGGCACTCTGCTGTTTCTATCAACTCCCTTAGGTCAGTGACAAGAATATTTAAGACCCATTATTTTAATAGTTATTTAAAAAACCAAAAATTTAAAGGAAAGTACTGACGATAGACTCATTTCAGCTAATTCTTTTTCCAACATGTTAGTCGGCTTATCTGACCTCCACAACCCTGCAGTAACTTGATAACACCCCTGTTAAGACTGGTTGTCAGACTTTCGGGCTTCTAACTATTTAAAACGACTGTCAAAGGTCTACAAATGACAACCGGGGCCAACGGTTTAACGTGATTTCCGAGGCATGGAGGAAACTCTGTATACAAGGTGTAAACAGACTCTTCACGAAGCCGCCAACCAAGCATTCTGTACAACCAACTAAGTAACTCTATGCAAAAATTCTGCTGGGAAATGTCTTTTTTTTTAAGGTGAAAAATTACGTATTTCGGTAGGACTTAATGTAACGCATTTAAAATATTGTGCTGATGAATGGATTTCATATTAAGGAGGTCGCGAAGGTGTTAAAAGTAAAAATCGACCCCTTAAGGCTATTAATGAAAACTTATGTCCCTAAAATAACCTTTAAACATTTACAACAGAGTTTTCTCTCCTGACTGAGTTGATTGATGAACTCGTGTTGAAATTCACGCCGCGGTCCAAACGTTACTCAGCCGCCACTTTGTGACTGATGATCTGACATGCCGACTGAGACACTGGCTGTTATCTCAATGACATAGTTACTTTGTCTTTGCCGTCCCAGAGCATAGTGACAACTGACTGGGGAAATATTTTGATGGACTAATGTAGTATTCAATTTATGATTAAGTTGAGTAATACTTTCTTGTATATAATCCTCGGAAGTAACTCAGTCTGAAACTTTTTTACGCCATTTTATACTGTACAATTTTTTCTGGAATTGAAAGATAACTAGGCTGAGACCTGCAGAAGCACTCAGGCTCCTTTTCGTCCTGAATACTAGTATCCAAAAATGAAAAAAACGCAAAACACACGCAGACAAAGTCGCGTGCAAAAACTGGCTTAAGAACCTACTATGAATCATAATTATGAAGTGGCTACTAAGATATTTCTATAACAGCAATGAATAATATTAAAACACTAGCTGACCCGCGCAACTTCGTCTGCGTTACGTAAGAGAGAGAGAGGCTTAGAGAGAGTGTGAGTCAACCTAAAAAAAATGCAGATAATATGCTTTAGCGGACTTTTTAAGAGGAACAATCCCGTCATACATGTATGATTGTTAAGTAACTTTAACCGTTTACGCAGCGCACGGAAAGGAAGCTCTCAAAAGCAATAATTTATCGCTGTATTTGCAACAATTTTCATTGATGCTCCGCTCCGATTGTAGCGTGATGTTATATAACGTATAGCCTTCCTCGATAAATGAGCTATCCAACACTAAAAGATGTTTTTAACTGGAATCAGTAGTTCCTAAAATTAGCGGGTTCAACCAACCAAAACAAACAAACTTTTCTCCTTTATAATAAGTATAGATTCAAGTAGGTAACAATTTAATTTCTCGGAATTATATGCAATCATCGTTAAAATATTGTACTATGTTTTTCCAATTTGGGGCTTCCCTCGACAGCCTTAGGTTTTCATCCTTAGACACTCGATGACAGTCATACTCCAGCTAGGTCGAAAGTTCTCATCAAGGTGCATGAATTGAGCCCAAACACGATATAGCTTTTTTTTTCGGATGGGAAATCATCAAATGACTCCTCCCGGAGCAGGAGGAAGTGTCAGACTTTTATTGACTAAAACCCATCCATGTTCCTTCATCGCCCTTTGTGTTCCGGGGCCACGGTATCTCTTTCAAATAGTCCCGCAGCCCCGGCAGGCATCGGTTCTTGCGGACCCCTTCTTTTTTGCTGACTCTCTTTGAGGCGCGCGTAGAACACGAACGCGCCGTCGACACGGCCTGTCGTCATGAGACGGACGGACGGCGAGCTAGCCCATAGCTCCTCGTCCACAGGCCCGCGCCTACGGTGGCCGGGGGCCAATACGTGGCTCCCGACGCCCGGGGTGTCTCCCGCCGTGGCCGGGACGTAAGGATCTCTCCCTCTCACGTTCCGCCACCTCCTTCGCTAGCGTGACTGCTTCGCAGAAGGAGGTGATGGCATCCCATTCCGTCTTGCTCCGGACCATGTATTGAACCAGGGCTGGGAGAGAGAAGTCGCCGCCGCCGATCGCCGCTTCGAGGACACGGCGGTGCTCCGCCCAAGTGGGGCACACCTCCACAGTGTGCTCCACCGTGTCCTCCGGTCGATCCTCACAATGGAAGGAACCGGGCGTCTCCTCCCGCCCGAAAACACGATATGAGGCCAATAACAATTTAGCTGTAAATATAATCTACGTAAACTGCGTATGGATTATTGATTATTGCGAATAGCATAGCACAGTTCTTGCACGGCAAGAACACGTGGATTTATCAGGCTTCTTGTCTGCGCCATTCGTATTGTTTTATCTATACTTATTATAATTAATATATTTTACTTGCAACACTACACATCACTCATTAACTCATTCGAGAAGGATCATCCATTCCAAATCGATTCCTTTACTACTCCCACTATTTCCTGTTCCGTTCAATAGAACAACCCCCCGCCCTCTCACATTCGTGAATCCGCTCGCTTACCGGCGACACATATTTCTGTGCGCCCGCGCTCCTGCCAAAAATTCTAAAAGTGAAAAACTATTGGTGCTGTGTGGTGAATCCTCAAACTCTTTCCTCTCGTGAAACTTGGTGGAAATATCGCGTGAACCGGCGCGCTGGAGGCTGCTATCGAAGGGACGCATCATTTACATCCTCCTGTAAGTTCCTTTTCCTTCCAAGTCTTCTGGTCCTTCTCACCCAATAAAAAACGCATTTCTACTACGCATCTACGCTACACTCATCACACACATCATATTTATCTATTTTTCGCATAAAAACGCAAAAAACGCTCAAATACGCACCCGCCATTACGCGTCCACGTGATACACGAGACGCGCCCACGAGGGCACATTTCCCGCTCAATCTCATCAACGCTAAGTTGTTTTTATAAAAACGCATCTTATTTCTATTAATACACCCTATAGCTAAAATATTATAACAATATTTTATTCATCGCACGCATATTTTCGCATATTTCTCAAAACATAACGCACACAGACAAGTCCATTTTGTTCACGCAAGCTCGCATACATTCACTCATCTAACTAATCTATTACACGATTTAAAACTCGAATAGGTATTTCTCAACGCATAAAAATGCCTTCCACGCGTAGTAAGGATAAGGAATCTGATAAAGAATCCTATGGTTCTACCGAGGAAGATCCTAAAGTTATTTTATTAGAGTCGAAAAAAGAAAATTTATTCCAAATTTTGCAATCCATTTACGATCTCGGCCTACAAGTTTCCGTAAATAATTCATTAAAATCTCAATTTCTAGCTCGAATTAGCTCCCTTGAGCAAATTAGAACAAACTTTATGGAAACTCTTGATGCTTATAATTTAGCTTTATTAGAAAGTGGTTCGACGGCAAAGCCGAACTACGGCCCACTTACCGCATTTGATGAAATCTATTGTCAAATTAAAGCAATAGAATCTAACATTCTTAGGTCTCAAAATACGAGTAATGATAACACAAATAATAAATTCGAGTTTTTAAATCGTAAACTGCCGCCTTTAAAACTTGTTTCATTTGATGGCATGCCCAGCAAATGGACAACTTTTCATGAAAACTTCAAAAGTCTTATTCATGATAATTCGCATCTAACTGACGCCGAAAAGGTTCAGTATTTAATAGGTTGTCTCTCGGGCAAAGCATTAACTGTTTGCTCAGGTATCATACCTACCGCTAATAATTACCTACTCATTTGGAATGCTTTAATAGAAAAATATCAAGATACGCGCGTACAAGCTTCCATGTACTTACATCAAATGGTTCAATTTAAACCTTATCAATCTATTGATACATTTCTTGAGCAGTTTCATTCGGCTCAAGCCGCGTTACGTCGCTTAAACTTAAAAGATTTGTCAGATTTTATAATAACTGATATTGCACTCAGTAAGCTCGATAAAGAGGTCGTTAACCTTTTCGAACAATCGCATAGTCATATTGCAATACCTACTTTCGATCATCTTTCGCAATTTTTAAAAGAACAAAGTAAAATAATAACGCTTCGTAATCACTTTAATCCCTCTAAAGTTCGTAATAATAATAATGAAAATAATAAATTCTCATCTAAATCTAAAAATAGCCAAGCCTTCGCGAGTACTATCCAGGACACCCCAGTGCGTTCCTGCAAGGTATGTGGATCCCCTGATTCACATCCACTTTATAGATGTTCTCATTTTATGAATCAAAACGCTAAAGATAGATTAGATCTTGTAAACAAACATAAGTTTTGTCGTAATTGTTTAGGATTTCATGATATTAAAATGTGCAAGTCAACAAATACATGTTCGATTTGCCACCGTAAACATCATTCGCTAATACATCTAGATAACTTTAACAATTCAAACAATCGGGTAGTTGAACATGGCTCCGCGCAGTCCGCACGCGCACCGATGCCGGCTGCGAACAGCGCGCCCCGCGCGCCCGCTCCCGCGCCCCCGCTGTCTGCCGCTCCCGCGACACTCGACTCGTCGCCCGTACCGGCAGGTGATAACGTTGCGCGCGAAAATTCAAACGCTCCTTATTTATCAATGACTTCGGCTACCTCGTGCGTTGAAAATAATACAACTGTTTTGTTGCCTACCGCTTCCGTATACGCTTATAATAATAATAAACCTTATACTCTCCGCGTTTTTCTTGATACAGGCTCAATGAGTCATTTTATTACAAAGGCTTGCTGTAAACGCTTAAACTTAGAAATTACTCCTGACAAATCTTCTATTTTCGGTATAGGTCACGCTAAAATACCCTCGTTTGGTACTACAACATTTAAAATATTTTCCCGCTTTGATCAACGCTGTTGTTATACAATTCACGCTCGGGTTTTAGATCGTATTACTGACGACTTACCCAACATATCCATAGATATCACGAATCTCACTCCATTACGTAATTTACCTATGGCTGATGACGCGTTCCACGTTCCCGGTGAAATAGATTGCCTCCTCGGCAATGAACTTTTCCCGCTTTTGTTGGGAAGTGGAAAGGTAACTTTACCTGGCTCCTCGGTCGTGGCTGTCGAAACCACCCTTGGCTACATAGCCATGGGTCGAGCTGATTGTCAACCTCGCATAACTTCGCGCGCTCGCCCCGCTCAAATAAACAAAAATAAAAGCGAGCAAACTTTTCTGTGCGCTACTAGCACGCTTAGCTTAGATACGCTCACGCAACGCTTTTGGGAGCTGGAAAGCGTCCCTAATAAGATGCACATGGGTCCTGATGATCACGCGTGTGAACAAATATTTAATTCAACTTACTCTCGCGACGAAACAGGTAGATACACAGTGCAGCTACCATTCAAGGCTCCGTGTACAGACTTAGGAAATTCGCACTCAACGGCGATGCGCCGCCTCGTTAATTTAGAAAAAAAGTTAGATTCTGATCCCGAGATCAGAACTAATTACAACGCTACGCTTCAAGATTATCTTGACAAAGGTTATTTGGCCAAGGTCAAAGATCCCTCTTTCAATATCCCGCATTATTATATTCCGCATCGTGCTGTTTACCGCCCGGATAAACAGTCCAGTAAAACTCGCATCGTGCTTGACGCTAGCTGTAAAACTAGCTCAGGTAAATCGCTAAATGATCTCCTTTATGTAGGTCCGAATCTACAAAGTAACATTTTCGATTTATTAATTAATCTTCGCATGTTTTCCGTTGCTGTAGTTGCAGACATCGAAAAGATGTATTTTCAACTTAATCTTTCCGCTGATCATCACGCATTTCAACGAATTTTATACAGATTCAATAAAGATTCTGTGATTTCAACTTTTGAATTTAACCGCGTTTCTTTCGGTGTCTCAAGCTCGCCTTATTTAGCTATGAGAGTAGTTCGCCAACTCGCATCTGATAGTCGGGATAAATACCCGCTCGCGGCTTACGAGGCTGAAAACCATATGTATATGGATGACTACGTATGTTCGCTAGATGGCGTTGAAATAGCTGAGCAGACATATCAAGAAATGGTCGCCATGTTCAGGTCAGGCGGTTTCAACCTTGTAAAGTGGATCTCTAATAGTTCCGAACTTTTAAATAAAATTCCTTCAACTCATTTAAATCCGCAAAATATTGAATTTGACGTTGACGCTAATAATAATACTAAAATTGTAGGTATGCAGTGGAATCCTGTAGAAGACTCTTTTCAATTTAAAATAAATGGTAATTCTCTTATATGTACGAAACGTACCGTTTTGTCCGCAACCGCACGGCTGTTTGACCCCTTAGGTCTTATAAGTCCAGTTACCGCATTCATGAAAGTTTTAGTTCAGGAATGCTGGAAGCATGACCTTGATTGGGATGATCCTGTACCCGCTCACATTGAAAATAAATTTAATCGATTTCACAAAGAACTTTCCTATCTCGAACAAATAAAATTCCCGCGACATGTAGGTATCACCTCTAGTTCTCATGTCACTCTCCTCGGGTTCGCAGACGCCAGTGAGCGCTGTTATGGTGCCGCTGTTTACATAAGGGTTAGTTCTAACGATGAAGATAACGTATCAACCCTCTTACTAACTTCTAAATCTCGCGTCGCTCCGCTTAAAAATACGCCCTTAGCTCGTCTCGAGCTATGTGCTGCTCTTCTCTTAGCAAACCAAACTTAATCAACTCAGTTGTAGAAGTTTTAAGTAAACGCTGTAAAATTAATAATATTTTTGCCTTTTCTGATTCAACAGTCACGCTCACCTGGATCCACTCGCCCTCACATAGATTTCATACATTTGTCGCAAATCGCATTGTTGAAATTAATTCAAAATTACCTGCTAAACATTGGTTTCACATCGATGGAACTGAAAATCCCGCTGATGTAGTTTCTCGTCCCGTAACGCCTAAACAATTATTAGATTTAACTCTTTGGTTTAACGCTCCGCATTGGTTTTCATTCCCCTTAAATCAGTGGCCAATCAAGCCATTTACGGTCAATTTAAATAATAATAATTCGGAAGTAATTGAAACTAAAAATATCGCTCTCTCAGTTAAAGTAACGCAAGAAGTTCCTCAACCTATTCAATCTTTAATTGACCGCATTTCTAAATATTCTATTTTACTACGTAGCTTGGTTTTGATACTACGTTTCTGCAAGTTACTAAACTCGCGTGGTTGTATCATCGTTTCGGATTTAGATGCCGCGGAAATATACCTTATACTTTACGTACAAAGTCGATATTTCTCTGAAGAAATTAACGCATTAAAATCTAATAAAAATTTAAATAAAAGACTCGCTAAACTCAACCCCTTTCTGGATTCGAATAATATTCTCAGAGTAGGTGGAAGGTTAACTCATTCTCAACTTGATTATGGTCAAAAGCACCCCATTTTAATTCCAACCAAATCACGTTTTACTCAACTCTTAATTGACTTTTATCATGTATCTAATTTACATACGGGTCCCGCTCTTTTATTAGCTATAATTAGACAAAAATTCTGGATTTTATCTGCTCGTAACATTGTAAGACAACGAGTGCATAGTTGTAACAAATGTTTTAAACTTAAACCTCAAAATACTTACCCTCCAATGGGTGATCTACCCGACTTTCGCGTTTCACAAGTAAAAGCGTTTGTTAATACCGCTGTGGACTACTGTGGTCCTTTCTACATTACTCATATCCGAAAACGCGGAATTAAGAGCCACAAAGCTTACATTTGTGTGTTCGTCTGTCTAACAACTAAGGCAGTACACTTAGAGTTGGTCTCTGACCTTAGTTCAGATTTATTTCTCGCCGCTTATAAGCGTTTTATTTCTCGTAGAGGTCCTGTTGCTATGATTTATAGTGATGGAGGCACAAACTTTATTGGCGCAAAGCGCAAATTGAACGAAATTTACGCCTTAATTCAATCCAAATCTCATATAAATTACATAGGTGAACAACTAGCTGAACATCGTGTACGATTTAAACATAGTCCGCCTTACGGTCCTCATTTTAATGGACTCAGCGAAGTTAATGTTCGTTGTGTCAAAACTCATCTTTTTAAAGTCATTGGTTCTCAAATATTAACATACGAGGAGTTTGGTACCGTACTTGTTCAAATTGAATGTCTTTTAAATAACCGACCTCTAAGTATTTTAAGCTCTGACCCGTCTGATATTAGTGCTTTGACGCCTAATCATTTTTTAAACGTAACTCCGCTTAAATTTTTACCTGCTGAAGATGTCACAGACATTTCAGACAATCGCTTATCGCGTTATCAACTTCTTAATAAAATAACTCATTCCTTCTGGCATCGTTGGAGTCAGGAGTACCTCACTTCCTTGCAACAGCGGGAGAAGTGGAACACACCATCAAAGCCTATTGAAGTAGGTACGATTGTTGTTATCAAGGACAACAACGCTCACCCGCTTTGTTGGCCTTTAGGTGTCATAGATGCGACTTATCCTGGCAAGGATAATATAGTTAGGACTGTGAAGGTTAGAACTGCTTCCGGCTCCTACATACGCCCGGTAGTGCGGCTTTGTCCTCTACCTACACAATAATTACTTAAAATTTTTCTTAACTCTATTTTTAATTAAATTCATTTATTTAATTTAAGTTCTCATAAAGTTTTAGTTTAGAGGAAAACCTCTAGGCCGGGAGAGTTGTCTGCGCCATTCGTATTGTTTTATCTATACTTATTATAATTAATATATTTTACTTGCAACACTACACATCACTCATTAACTCATTCGAGAAGGATCATCCATTCCAAATCGATTCCTTTACTACTCCCACTATTTCCTGTTCCGTTCAATAGAACAACCCCCCGCCCTCTCACATTCGTGAATCCGCTCGCTTACCGGCGACACATATTTCTGTGCGCCCGCGCTCCTGCCAAAAATTCTAAAAGTGAAAAACTATTGGTGCTGTGTGGTGAATCCTCAAACTCTTTCCTCTCGTGAAACTTGGTGGAAATATCGCGTGAACCGGCGCGCTGGAGGCTGCTATCGAAGGGACGCATCATTTACATCCTCCTGTAAGTTCCTTTTCCTTCCACTTCTGGTGTTCGCTATACTTCTTTTTGGAGAAATCATCCTCATCATCATACTCCTGCCCTTATCCCAATTTATTTGGGGGTAGCATGATTGTATTCTTCTTCCTTATGTACTACTCTAGTACTTTTTGGAAAAATATTTCACGAAAAAAATAACAAATGCACACAACTTATACAAAATGAAATATAGGAAATCTCACAGCATCAAAAAAAAAATTAAACAAATCACAAAAAGTGAAAATTATGTTGGAGGGTTTGAACCTGCAACCCCGTAGTTTACAGAGCGGTCATGAAACTGCAAGGCTATTTACTTCGTTGACATAAGCCACAAATAGCCGTTCTCATGTACTTACGTCATGACTGAAACGTCAAACAATTGAAGTATACGGAAATAATGCAAAATTGCCTACCCCCTTAAGGAAGTAGCGTGATAATATATAGTTTAAATATTGAAGAAGCCTATGCAGTAATTTTGACGTGATGCGCGCACAAACATTTAGTACCAACTACTTAAACCGAGGAAAGCTGATTTTCTTGAGTTCCGCTATTTTGTGCGTATTCACCTCAAAAATCAAATTTCAAGAAAACTGAGAAATTATATTTACCTGTATTAGATATGGAGTATATGTAGCAACTTTAAAAGGTTACACTTCATTGGTTTTGATTGTATAGGTGTTTGAAGTTTATTAATTTTAAACACAAAACCCTCTTTTTTGCGCCTCTGGATGAGATTTAAAAAAAATGCTAAGACAGGTATTTCTTTATTTTTATTAATAAGTATTTATTCTGAGTTTCATGATTCTAGAACAATCAAAATTTTTTTTTCATACAAACTTTACCCCCCCTTTTCACCCCCTTTTTCCAAAAAAATCCAAAATTTCAATAGCCTATATGTTATTCTAAATGTATTTAAACAGATTTGTGAACATTTCAACAAAATCGGTTCAACAGTTTTTACGTGATGCGCGTTCAAACAAACAAACAAACAAACAAACAAACAAAAATTTTTTAAATGGTTTTAATATGTTCAGTTACTTATTTCAAGTCACCCTGGCTGGTTTTTTTTTTTTAATCTTCAATGAACAGATTTTTTGGTCTCAACGATTTTATTATATGTATAGATTGACCAACGTAACCTATATTTTGGCATACCGTACATAATTGTCGTAAAAACAACGAAAAACAAATAAAATTTTACGGGCCCATTTTTTCTGTCCTACCCTGTACTGTAGGTGGAGTTATAATAATGTTACCGGAGTAAAAATACTTAAAAAGTTTTCGACAGTTGTGGGAGCATGAAAAATAAGTAGTACGCGGTTAGAGTGGCAACATTTACTGTTTGTTGACTTACAAAATAAATTATTAGTTGTCAGGACAAAGTTTTGTGGAGCTATTATGTTAAGAGTACCTTTTTCTGTTAATTTAAGTAATCGAAGTATCGACAACTTAAATGGAAGGTGACGTTGACTAGGAACAACAAGGAATGAATACAGTGTATTAAATAGTTTTATTCACAGTTACTGTCATCTGTATCTTGAGATTGAGAAAAAGAAGAAAAGCTTTCTTTTCTTCATTCTCTCTGCTTTTAAATTTTATTTGAGAGAAAACCGTCATGATCGAATTTTTGGGTCTAACTACAAATTCGAAGACATAACATGACATCTACCAACCCGCACTGGGCCCGCGTGGTGGATTATAGCCCATTCCCTCTCATAGAGGGAAGGCCTGTGAGCTGTAGGTACATTATAGGCCTATTCTTATGATTATAGAAGAAAAAATATGATCACATCAAAACTAATACGGTCACAAACACTTTAATCCTTGGCCAAAGTCATTTGCAGGCAGACGATCGCCATTATCGAAGCTTAGAAAAAATAGCAACATAATCACATACATAAAGTGAGCTTTCAAACACAATACTTCAAAAACGAGAGGACATAAATTATTTTATTATTCACAAACAATCCAAATTAAATTGCTCAATATTACATCAGTAGAAAAAATAATACCTTCTTGGCGTATTTAAACACATGCCAAACTATTTTTTCAAAGCAACGAGAGGTTTTCTTTTTGAGTATAAAAAAAAACAAAGTTTCCAAGAACTCTATAGATGGCGCTGAACTGACTACGTTACTAGGTGCCAAAGCCAAAACGCTTGGAAAAAAAACATTGCGTCACGTCAAATTCGCTCGTTGACTGATACTTTCGTTTGCATAAGCTTCCGAATATAACCATTACATCCAAGTGAAATGATGTGACGTTCCGTTCCTTGTAGTAACTTACCAAGTTCAGCGCCATCTATCCAGCGACTAGGGAAGAGTTTTAAAAGAAAATCCCTCACTTCAAACGTATAGAGTTGCCACACAATAAAATTACCGTAGACCCTCATAATTTTCCCCACAGAGATCGTAAACTCGGTATCGATGGGACGGTACCGAAATACCGGCACTATTTCAGTATCGACATCACTACATTGAGTATTTATTTATTTTCTTGCCGTTCTATTGACTGAGTAAAAAGAAAAAGGGTTTATTTTTTATGGAAAACAATGTAATCTATGTTTTGCCTTTTATTTCAATAACCTTTTAGGGTGACTAATATCAACACCTGCTAGTCATTTTCCAACTCAAAACTCAAACTCAAACCATTTATTTCAATTAGACCATTACGGCACTTTTGAAAGTCGGAAATACAATAAAAGCAAAGCTACAGTCACAGTCACAAGGCATAATAACTTGAGAAAGTACTGCAGTTGCCCATTCCCTAACGTAGATCTCTATGGAGAAGAACGGGCAAGAAACTCCATGGACACTCTTTTAAATCAAAATATTGTTACAAAATCTTGGTTACATCATTCATGTTGAGATTATACATATGTGTGAGAACGATGTAGAAAGACGTGCACATTAAGAGCGTCCAGAGTAAAATAATAAATCAAAAATTTAAAAAATAAAGTAATTAAAATGAACGAACCGTGGCAGCCAAGAGATGACCAGTCCCAACTGACAGCGCCCGTTCCCAAACATGACGCATGTATCGGCGCCATTCAACTCGACCATATTTAAGGGAACTAAATGACCCGACACACCCGCCACCATCAGCGAGACATTTGAGTGAGCATGACATTCTCTCATAGCCACCAAGGCATATTCAAGTCAATGAAAGATAACTAAATGTAAGTGGTGGCTGAACAGTACAAAGTACTCACACATGTGCTTTGAGATTATATAATACTAAAAACTGGAATCTATACAATGCAAATAGGTATATTTTTACAATCTTCTGCAGCTTCCACAGTACATTAACATGGGAATCAATTATTCTTCTTTGCGTGTCGATAGACTCAAAGACGAAGACTCAAGACGCAACTATTTTGGGGTCGGTTTCCAGTCTAATGCCTGCAGTTGCATACCAGTATGTTACATGTAGCGTCTGCCCCCAGAACCCAGTTAGTACTGAGTAATACGATACCCCTTGGTAAGACTGGTTGTCAGACTTTGTGGGCCACTGACTACCTGTAACGACTGTCAAAGATCTACAAATGATACCTGGGACTAACTGCTTAACGTGCTTTCCGAGGCATGGGAGAAACTCGGTGTGAAATGGGTGGTTATCCATCCACAGACCAACCTAGGCAAGCACGACTTAACCTGAAAATCGACCCAAGAGGCTGTTATTATTTAGCCACGAGCTCTTCAAACATATGAATACTCGTTTATAAAGATTATTAATTATTTTTACAATATTTTAATATATAATATGTGTACTAAAGTGATAGTGTTAAAGTAAAGAGTGATTACATACGGGACCGAAACGTGGTCGCTCACAATGGGCCTCATCAGAAGGCTTAAAGTCACCCAAAGGGCAATGGAAAGGGCTGTGCTCGGAGTTTCCTTGCGCGATCAAATCAGATATGAAGACATCCGCAAGAGAACCAAGGTTACCGACGTAGCCCGAAGAATTGCCAAACTTAAGTGGCAGTGGGCAGGGCACATTGCTCGTAGAACGGATGGCCGATGGGGCCGAAAAGTTCTGGAGTGGCGACCGTGAACAGGAAGACGTTGCGTTGGAAGACCTCCCACTAGGTGGGCCGATGATCTGGTGAAGGTTGCGGGAATCTGCTGGATGCGAGTCGCACGGGACCGGTCAATGTGGTGACACTTGGGGGAGGCCTATGTCCAGCAATGGACGTCTTTCGGCTGAAATTATGATGATGATAAAATAAAACTCAAGAAAACTCAATGAAGTATGATTCTCATACAGTATAATAGCTTCTATGCTACATGGTCTAGTAGCTTGATTTTTTGAAAACGGTGTTACTATATTGAACCCATTTTTTTACATGCCGGTGCTGGCAATACTGGATTTTTTATCTATGATTTTTTGGTCAAGTCCTTTGCCAGAGATTGTAAGTAGCTTGAGCTGGCATTTGTACTTAAGTTATGTCTGGCACATACTTGGCAGCCGGCTTTGTTTATATTTAGCTGATTTGCTAATCAGTACTATAACATGGGCAATAGTATCGCTAGCTCGACACAAATATAGAAAAAAGCTTGTACAAATAAAGAAATAAGCTTAAATAAATGAGCTTTTTCGCTTATATGGCATGAGGACTAAACGAAACGTAAAACACATGACATACTCGTAACATAGCATCACGCCTGTAATTCTCAAAGTGTTAGGTAGAGGTGTATCTAATAGTACACCCACTTTTCTCCAGTTATGTTCAAGTCAGCAATAGGGGGCTAGCCTATTGCCATCAACCGGGCGTAAATCTAAACTCCGTGTCTGTTACTGAGGAATTCCCGATGGAAAAACCCGATAACACCCGACGCGGGAATAGAAACCAAGAGCTCTTGCTTAGTAGGCGCGCTTGCAACCAGTAGACTAACAAGAGATTAATAATACATTATACATTTAAAGTACTTACGGGATGATATCCGTGATTTTGTTTTTGGTCGATGAGCTCCCGATATTTCGACGCTGTTGCAAGCATCATGATCGCGGGAATACTGAAGAGGTATGCGGGTGGGATGAAAATTATTTAGGGTAGGTTTTTTTTTAGTACGTGGAATCCAGTGGTAAACCTAAAAAATAACATGCGTCTCCATTATCAAAAAAAACCTAGTGATACTGTGAGTGCGTTTTGTCGTGAGTTACAATCGAGTTCCAGTAGTGCGCGTAATAAAAGACTAAGAAAGAGGGTAGACAGATTTGTCTGCTCATAATAAATAATTTTCCTCCCACCCGCATACCTCTTCAGTATTCCCGCGATCATGATGCTTGCAACAGCGTCGAAATATCGGGAGCTCATCGACCAAAAACAAAATCACGGATATCATCCCGTAAGTACTTTAAGTGTAGTGAAAAACCGTGAAAGTCTAAAACAGTGTACATTATACATTTCCGGTTGAACATTGCTAGGGAAATAGATTAACAGAACTTCCTGCTACTTGAATACATAAGCCGATATCTAAACATCAAAAAGCAAAGAAAAATAAATACTTGTTTACCTTTGAACCATTTAAAATCTCATCACAGACACAAAATAAATATTACAAAAAGAAGAGAAAAAAATCTTAATTTTTCGCCAACAACGCAATATCTCGCTAATTCCATAAGATCTCATTACGTTGGATAACTTGTTTTCTTACGAGTCGCAATGATACGGACAAAAGTCTAATTAAGAAAATCATATTTTGTGGCGAAAGAAAATGTTGGTTACCCCGAGTTGAGCGGGGTTCGTGGGTTCAAAATCCTTTATTCACATTAAAATATATTATTTTATTTACTTTAGGTTGGTACTTTTGCGCACGGCTTTGCTAGCGTTAATTTAAAATTTGACAATCACTTCGTTGTGTACTATAATAATTACAATTCAATCATGATTCGAAAGACATGTGGTGCCATCTATTTTCATAAGAACGTTATTGTTGTTTTGCTCGGAAAAAAAACCTTTTTTCGGGATGAAAGGTACCCTATGTCCGTTTCTGTACACCTGACAACGCATTTACGAAATTTTAGGATGATCGGTTCAGTGGTTTATGCGTTAAAAGATAACAAACAAACTTACTTTCGCATTTATAATTTTAAGTATGGATTTACTTCAGGTTGGTAGTCCCGAAGGAGCAAACGGAGTTATAGTGTTACTGTTGAACACACACGTTTTGCCAGTGACTTAATTAAGTTTGTATATTTTATTTAGATTCGAAATTGTAGAATCGAAATTTAAGCAACTCTCCCACTCGCTTCTGAGAATTTTCTGAGAACGTGTAATGAGGTCTAGATTTTGTTTTCTTGATATCAATAAGTACTACTTGAAAAAAAGAATATGAGGGAATGAGAAACATCCCTAATACTTATTGACGGCATGGTTGGCGCAGTGGTTGAGCGACTGGCTGATGCTCTGAGTACCGCAGGTTTGATCCCCACACGGAACAAATATTTGTATGGCCTGCCTGTTCCGGATCTGGCTGTTTGTGTATGATGTGACTTTAAATGTTTATAAATGCACCCATGAAACAGGAGAAATTCCTAGTGTAGGGCAACGTTTTTTATATAAAAGGGTACGTCTAACATGTCCAGAGCTTGCAAAAAAGCGCGTTGCATTTGCGAGCGTAAAAAACTGAGCAAATTTTCCAGCATTCCAGCCAAAGATACGTATTTGAAGTACACCGTGTGGTTTTAATAAAAAGATATCGAACCAGAGGGTATCCTATACAACATTTCTCTCGCTATTTCTTCCAGCGTTGCCTTGTGAGACAAACACATAGAAATAAAACCAAATTAAAATAACACAATTAATTATACTGAAAAGTCTTCATAACGTAGTCAGCAAAAATAAATGAAATGAGAGTAAGAGTAGGATCCAGCAATTGTCTCGATCGAACCCTCCGTTCGCCCGTAGTTACACGTCCGAACGAAATAGTCGCATATATTCCGACAAGAATGTTATTGGACCCGATTTGTTCAGCTCGATGTAAGGCCTATGTCGAGGAGATTTCGATTCGAGTAAATGTTCTTGTATAGCAAAAAGTTATGGGTTTTGATCGGTTGATGGTTATATTCAGTCTAGAATAGATATATTTGATTGGTAAGTTACAATTCACCATATGCTTGACGAGCTGAGGGCAAAAATAACCACTTTGTCCTTTTTTTTCTTTTTCGTGCTCTGGGCGGAGCGGAAGGGAGTGTCAGACATGTGCTGACTAAAACCCATCCATGTTCCTTCTTAGCCCTTTGTGTTCCAAGACCGCGGTATCTCACGTTGTGGAGCCCTATCACAGCCAGAAAGCGACGCGGTAGATCTCGCAGGAATTGGCAGGACTAGCTGGACAGAACCAACGACCAGTGGTCCATATTAGCCCTGGATCGAAAGATTTGGAGGTCATGGGAGGAGGCCTTTGCCGAGCAGTGGGATGACACAGGCTAACAGTAAGTGAAAATCAACTCGGAATAATTCAGCGCCACAACACCCGGATACTAGGGGTTAAGACTAAAAATAAATTTTATACCTTCAAACAGACGACCCGAATGGCGCAGCGGTAGTGAGGCTGCCTTACGTTCCTCCTACCGGAATTCGAACTCGGGACTCTAAGTCCCGAGTTCGAATTCCGGTAGGAGCAAATGTTTGTGTGATGAACAACGGACATTTGTTTCAGAGTCTTGGATGTTTATATGTATAATAAGTATGTATTTACAAACAAAAAGTATCTATGTAGTATATCAACTATCTGGTGTCCACGACACAAGCCTCGTTGCTTAGTGTGGCACCTAGATGTCGCTATGTGTAATGTCCAGCGACATTTATTTATTTAACCATACTAATTAATACAAAGATAAACTACAAACACAATGTTTTAAGTGCGTTACATTGAGTCCAACCAAGACGTAATTTTTCATACCTAAAAAAAAAAGTAGTATTTCAGTAATATTTTTTGCGTAGAGTTATTTAGTTTGATGTACAAAATGTTTGGTTGACGGATAAAGATAAAGATAATTTTAATTGGAATAATTTTAATAATTATGAAAAAATAATAAATAATGATAAATAATAATATTGATATTTTTTTATATATTTTTTTTATAGGTATTTTTTTTTTGACGTCTTTGTGAAGATTCTGTTTACACCATGTAAATGGGCATTACATTTATGTCACCTAGTGCTACTGAAATCCAAACCAAATTGTTGAAAATTACCTCCTAACAAGCTAAAACAACTGTATCAAAAAACCATAACAAACTTTTTAAACAGTTCGGGCCTTAATTACACAGCGACAAAAAAGAGATTAAAAGTTTTAAATGGTTTTAATTATTTTCGAATTTACACAAAAAATATATCCAATTATTTTGACAAATTATGATGTGGTGAGTAATTTACATATTTATCGAAATTATGAAAACCGTTACCGGAAAATTAATTCGTTTAATCTTCGTATACTAGCGACTCACTCCTGAATAAATCCGAACTGCTGTTATTATTAACCACGACCACTCAGAAATCTCGTCGTTTTGTCGAATCAATCGCTAAGCGAAGTAGGAGGACCGGCAGTCTCGACAGAGATAACGACAATATCGCTAACTTTCGATCGCAGATTACTAACAAATAGATTCATTCCTGAATAAATTCGGTTGCAATAATGATGCTTGCGAGTAACGCAAGTCTCTACATCCAAGATGCGTTTCTCGCAAGCATCATTATTGCAACCGAATTTATTCAGGAATGAATCTATTTGTTAGTAATCTGCGATCGAAAGTTAGCGATATTGTCGTTATCTCTGTCGAGACTGCCGGTCCTCCTACTTCGCTTAGCGATTGATTCGACAAAACGACGAGATTTCTGAGTGGTCGTGGTTAATAATAACAGCAGTTCGGATCAATCTTCAAGGCAAAGCAGCGCTCCCCTAGGTCAGTCTGTGGATAGGTGATCATCCAAAGCATGTTAAGCCGTTGATCACGGCTGTCATTTGCAGATCTTTGACAGTCGTTACAGGTAGTCAGTTGCCCGAAAGTCGGACAACCATTCCAAGGGGTATCGTATTACCCAGTACTAACTGGGTTGTGGAGGTCAGATAGGCAATCAGTCCATGTCATCATCATCATCATCATTTCAGATGTCCACTGCTGGACATAGGCCTTCCCCAAGTGTCGCCACATTGACCGGTCCCGTGCGAATCGCATCCAGCGGATTCCCGCAACCTTCACCAGGTCATCGGTCTACCTAGTGGGAGGCCTTCCAACGCAACGTCGGCCATCCGTTCTGCGAGCAATGTGCCCTGCCCACTGCCACTTAAGTTTGCAAATACTCAATGTAAAATACTGATATTATCGGATTTGTCGCAGGTTGATGGCAAAAGGCTCGCCCCCTATTACATAGCTGACGAAATGTGGGTGTACTATCAGGGTACACCTCTGCCTAACCATTACGGGCTTTCAGGCGTTATAGCTCTCATTCATAAACACGTAAAACAAATAAATAAATAAATATCGCTGGACATTAACACACAGCGCCATCTAGTGCCACACTAAGCAACGAGGCTTGTCTCGTGGACACCAGATAGTTGATATACTACATAGATACTTTTTGTTTGTAAATACATACAATGAATGGTCATTGTATGTATTAACAAAAAAGCAAGAGAGACCATTCACTCACACACTCATCACACACATACATCACTCACACACTTATCTCTCTCATTCACTCTTTTTGTTGTCAACAGACAGTGAATATGTGAACAAGAAGAGCTTACCGTGCCTAAAAATACATGTCATCATAATCTCGTAATTCCTGATCCTAAAAGGGTTTAAGCATAAATAATTCTTTAAACACAGCCCATGACACGCACGGGTCGAAATAGGTCGAATGCTTAGATCAATTATTGTTAATATTTCAAGTACAATTTAGTAAGCTCGTAGCTAAATAATAACTGCCGCTCAAGTCGATCCGCTTGCCCAGGTTGGCCTGTGGATGGGTGACCACCCATTACACACTGAGTTTCCTCCGTGCCTCGGAAAGCACGTTAAGCCTTTGGTCTCGACTGTGATTTGTAAAATAGATCTTTGACAGTCGTTACTGGGGGTCAGTGGCCCGACAGTCTGACAACCAGTCTTACCAAAGGGTATCGTATTACCCAGTACTAACTGGGTTGTGGAGGTCAGATAAAAAAAGCAGTCGTTCCATGTGTCCTTAAGAAGCACTCCTCTATCATTTTTGATCCCTTTTCTATGCTAGGTAAACGTAGGAAATATGCTGTTTGCATTACAGCTAAGGGCTTAAGAACGAGCTTCTCTCAAAGATTTTACACATTCCTAGGTTCTCATCTGTATAACAAGATCAATGAGTGTATCACGATCTATCACCTGCCAAGAAAAGCTTGTAAGAGTGCTCTAGTAGAATGGCTCCTTAAATAAGAATAAGCATCAACTGAGCAATTACTTCCCCATCCCAAATAATTCCCCTCTGCTTCCTAACCTAACCTTCCCCGCACATATTACATAATTGTTTTTATTTATATTTTTTTCTTGTGTATGCACTTTCCCTTCCCATTTAAAATGAATTACTTAATATTGTTTATAACACATTTGTTCGTAAAGGGTCTCTTACTTCACCAATTTCAATATCGTAATGTATTATAATTACGTACTTGTGCTGTAAAGTAAAAAGCACGGTTTATACTTTTTTTAATCTTAGCAAAGAGTTTTTATGTCAGAAAAGTGGTCAACATTTTATGAATAAAATTAACTTTGGGAGATGAAATATAATAAATAAATATTTAATTATATAATTAAATTAATTTTTACAATAAATAACAACCTGTAAAAAAAACACAAAACTATTAATTTACTTTATTAGTAATACTGGCTGTTTTTTGTGTCTTTGCCTTAAAAAAAAAGCGTCTCGCTAATTTGTGAACAAGTAAAAATTATTCCGCGCGCTTTTTCTTTTCGCTGTATTGTTTTTATTTGTTTTATTTATTTCCTCGCAAATATGTTATAAAACGTCGTATGACATACGTGCGCTTTGATAATTACAGCCTCTGCTTTTTTATCGCCCTCGCCTACGGCTCGGGCAAGCAATACCGCCTCGGTTGTATTTTTCAACTTACCGCACTTATATCATAATGTACTATTATAATGAAATAATCGAAATACCGTGTGGTGGGAACCTGGTGATCTGCTATACAGGTTTTCCTAGTGCAGACACCAGTCTCTCACAAACTTATCTACCATAATGTTAAGTTCTATACATAATTATACATAATTTGTCATGTTTGTGAAGAGATAATAAATTATTTTGAATTTGAATTTGTGAAATACTAGTATTCAGCTGCATCCGGTAAGTCTGGAAGCCGAGCCAACAATAGTTAGGAAATGGCTGGGCAGAAGATTTTTTTTTTTATGATAGCCACGGATCATTTTGTTGCTATTATTTAAAGTTGTGCTGGTAAATAAAAGATTTCAATGGATAAATTTATAATTATATCTGTGAGTGCGACGGTAACAGCCCAAATTAATATTTCTCGTGTGTTCGCTCATTATACTAAGCCAATTTTAATGGAATTTTAAGCCTAGCAATCCCAAAAGCGTGGATATTAAACAGTACATGAGTTAGTATAATATAAGCGTTACTGTTATCTATTTTCACAAATACTAGGCAACATCTAACATTATCTAATGCTTAAATACAAGAACACCGCTTTTTCAATGCTCGGCATAGGGCTGAAAGCTCTAATTCCAAAAATACGAATATATTTTTAGATATTCGTTTAGGTCGCAATGAAAACAATCATTAGTAATAAACAGGTGACCTAAATCTGAAATTCATAGAAATCGTTAGTTTGTAGAGAAGTTCCGAATAAGCTCGTTGTAATGTCAGTATGTAGGTTCTAGGTATTCTTGTAACTAATTCTTTGCTACTAAATATTAGGTATAGACTTTCAGATTTCTGACCAATAACGACTGTCAAAAAGTTTATTATATATATAATTGGCAGCAGGGCCGAACAGTTCAGCGTACTGTTGTAGACTTTCACGGTTTTTCACTACACTTAAAGTACTTACGGGATGATATCCGTGATTTTCCTTGGTTACTATGAGCTCCCGATATTTCGACGCTGTTGCAAGCATCATGATCGCGGGAATACCGGGAAATACCGGGAGCTCATAGTAACCAAGGAAAATCACGGATATCATCCCGTAAGTACTTTAAGTGTAGTTTCCAATGTATGATAGGGTCACGGAGTCTCGGTATGTTAGGTATGGTCACCCCTCCACGGAACATCCTCGGCAAGCGTTGCTTAACCTTGTAGACTGTTATTATTCCGCCACGAGACCTGCTAAAGTAAAAACATAAAGTAAACCAATTTCTTGCTCAAACAACAGAGCGGGGTCAAAGCTGTATCATTATAAAATAATATTTTATAGCATTTTTATGGTCTTATGTACTGAAGTCGGACGGTCGCGTAAAAATGTCAATCAGCCGAGCGAACTTCAGCGAACGACTTTTACGACTGAGTGTACCTCGAGATTTTTATATTTTGAAACAATGTTAGATGGCATCATGCAATTTTATGTAATGTGGACTGTTATTTGGTACATTACGGGGCGAAACTCGCTTGCAAGGAAAGCAATAGCATCTTTCCGAACATTTACCACCACGACAATTCCATAGGGCTACAAGAAAGAGCTTGGAAGATTTTTGTATGAAGCCATTTTATTTATTTTTTCAAAGTTGCGGCCAGGCATAACACCTTCGAGGACACGGTGGAGCACACGGTGGAGGTGTGCCCCGCTTGGGCGGAGCACCGCCGTGTCCTCGTAGCGGCGATTGGCGGCGGCGACCTCTCGCTCCCGGCCTTGGTTCAATCCATTGTCCGGAGCTAGACGGAATGGGACGCCGTCACCTCCTTCTGCGAAGCAGTCATGCTAGCGAAGGAGGTGGCGGAACAGGACAGGGAGAGATCCTCACGTCCCGGCCGCCGCGGGAGACGCCCGGGGCGTCGGGGGCCACGTGGTGGCTTCCGGCCACCGTAGGCGCGGGCCTGTGGACGGGGAGCTATGGGCTAGCTCGCCGTCCGTACGTCTCATGACGACAGGCCGTGTCGACGGCGCGTTCGTGTTCCACGCGCGCCTCAAAGAGAGTCAGCAATAGGGAAGGGGTCCGCAAGGACCGAAGCCTGCCGGGGCTGCGGGACTATTCGAAAGAGATACCGTGGCCCCGGAACACAAAGGGCGAGGAAGGAACATGGATGGGTTTTAGTCAGTAAAAGTCTGACACTCCCTCCTGCTCCGCCCAGAGCGGGAGAAGTCATTTGATGATTTCCCATCCTAAAAAAAAAAAAAAGGCATAACACCTTAAGGGTGTAAAAAGACTCTTAACGAAGCCGACAGGCACTTGTTCTTCCCGTCATTGCGATAGTTTTTTTGTTCTAGACCATACCTGGAAACCTTCTAGTTACGGAGATATTGGGGGTCAAAGTTCCAACTTTTACACAAGTTTTTTTTTAAATACATAGGTACATGTTTTTAACGTATTTTTATTTTAAACAACTTAAAGACCCCCGTACTATTCATTCCATCCACCAGCACAATGAGTTAAGTGCGTTACATTGAGTCTAAAAACGAGATTCGTGATTGAAAAAAGTCATTTCCCAGCAAAAAAAAATGCGTAGGGTTACTTAGTTTGATGTACAGAACGCTTGGTTAACGGCTTCGTGAAGAATCTGCTTGCACCCTATATATTAATCGATAAGGTACAATGTTCTAACTAAAGTGTTTCTGAGATATGAGTTCTCAATGCTAAAGTCCTTTCACTGGTGACATCTTTAACAGAATGCACCTACATAAATATTTTTTGTTATCATCGTTAACACTGTTAGAAAATCATTTTTTTTTCCCTCCAGTTTCTTTGCAATTTTCTTAACAAATCACCCCCGCTTTCAAAGTAGGTATATCAAAAGAACATAAATAATATGATCAAAAAAAAAACCACATAGGCAGTTGCTTGGTTGAGCTTCAACTAATCAATATTTGATGACAACCTAGCATTTATTTGGAACACTAAGGCTGATGCCAAACGATACGCTCGTTTGAGTTGTCGACGCAAAATGAATTGTACAGGACTCTAGTATGAAATCGAATGCAGCGTAAATTCCGCGACTCATTTTACGTTTTACTACATTTTACATTTTACTCACAGCTCAAAAAATTACGTTCGTTTGGCGTCAGCCTTGAGGATCGTTTGTTTGTGAAACAATTTTGAAAGTTGGATTCTAAATTTACAAAGAAAGGAGAATTACTCGTACTTATCCAAAAATGTTGTTTCCTATAGCCAACTCACTCTTTTTCCAGGAACCCACAGACTCATACTTAAGTCGCACATAACATTTACGCAAACATTCAAGGTCCTACATTCTACTTAAAGCCCCACTCACACCGCAACAGCAAATAACTCACAAACTTATTCACCGACACGTGTTACGGAACGGTGTGACAAACTCCTTGGTAGCCACTTGAAACAGCCGGCCAAAGTGGGCCAGTTAGCCAAGTTAAATTGGCCAAGTGTTAGCAACTTTTTAACTGGTGTTTACCCACTTTGTCTAAAATATTGCTTTTGTTGAGACATTTTCGGCTGTGGGGAAAATACGTAAGCAGGTTCGTTTTGTGGACGAATGGAAACTAGGTAGAGTATTATATGAGTATTTGTTAAGCGGATATCAGTCGCTTCATTCACTTTTGAATCATTTTGGAATGGACGAAACAAAAGAAACGTTAGGATAAACGATATGCTTCTACATTTACTGTGCGAAACGCCAGACTCTGGAATTCACTGCCGGCTTCTCTGTTCCGTGATCATTATAAACTATATCTATTCAATGTTCGAGAGAATCAGTTTCTTCTAGGCAAGCGTACTCTACTACTACCTAGGCTGCATTATCGCTTCATATTAGGCGCGTTGCGGCAAGTTTCGTCGCTGTCAAATGTGCCGTATTGTGTAGTTTTGTCGGGGCCCTGGAATAAAATAATGAAAAAAGGAACAGCGTTGAGTGAACCGTTCACTCATGTGAAACGTCTAATATTAGCTTTAAGAAACTCCAGTCAGTTGAAACTTGGAAGCCAATAAACTGTGATATTATGTTCCTACCTCAGAGTTAACTTGTTAGTTTCTAAACTTCTTACGTAATACCTAGAATTGCGCGTGTGTTTTCCTAGGTTTGAAACTCGAGTTGAGCAAAGTATTAATGGGTTTTCTGGAATGCCTTGAAACTAGATTTGTGCGTGTGCTTTACCTATATACATAGAATATTAACACATCTGGCGAAATGAGGGTATCTACTAATACTTCTGCCCTTCCCCTTTATGGAATACTGGCGATATGTTGGAGTGTTCCTGTTACTGATAGGTAATTTACCAAACGTATCGAGACAACTTTTTAGTAAATACTAATAAAATTGTGCCTCAAATATGGTTAACAAATGTTTTCATTGATTCAGGCTCTCATTGTTTCATAATATTTTTAGGGTTCCGTAGTTCTGACAAGGAAGCCTTATAGTTTCGTCATGTCCGTCTGTCCGAGGTTTTGCAAAGAGACCGATAGTACTAGAAAGCTGTAAATTTGTAGGGGTGTGTATATCAATTACGCCAACAAAGTGGTCAAATAAAATTTTGGAAAATAGTAGCTCCCCTACATGTGAAGTGGGGATGATTTTTTTTTTCTTCGTCTACCCCATCGTGTGGGGTTTCGTTGAATAGGTCTTTTAAAATGACTTAGCGGTTGCTAATACTATCTTTCGATTTGATGCTCCATTTACGAAATATTAAACTTTAAAATGCAAATTTTTGTTCCAGTCGGGCGTCCCCCCCCCCCTCTCTAAAAACTAAACTGCTGGCTTGAAAAATCTGGAAAAATTCATGATGATAGTGCATTTCATGAACTTTAAAGGAAAATTATAGCCGTTAAGATAACTTTATTAGTTTGGCAGTAATGGTCGTTGAACTTGGGTATTGGATAATTTTGTACAAAATACAAAATCCTTAGAATAAATCTTTCTATATTGTGATAACGAGCTACTACGAAACCCTATACTGCGCGTGGACTGATACACACTTGACCGGTTTTTTTGTATCGTTTTATTTTAAGAAATACTTAAAATTATAATTAAGTAGTTATGGATGTAAATGAATAAACGAAATATAACCCCACACTAGAAATTTCTTCTGTATCGTAAGTGCGTTTACAAACATTTTAACTCACAAACACAAAAAGAAAGATTCGGAACAAATACCAGCAGGCCAAGCAAATATTTGTTCCGTGTGGACATCGAACCCGCGACACGCAGCGCAGCAGCCAGTCGCTCAGCCACTGGGCCAACCGTGCCGTCAAGTTGACAAACCTATTGGCCGTGTGTGGAACAATGGCCGGAGCGAATGGAGCCTATTCAATCTCGTGTCAAGTGATTGGATTGGTTGTTATTATCCCGGTCAACCAATCATAATAGCTAATAGCAATTGCATAATCCAATGAAGCTAGAGAACTGACAATAGATTTCAAAGCATTTCGGTTTTCTCTTTTCGACTTTTCGTCTTAACGACTTTCAAAAGGATTGTTACGAGGATCAAGCTTCGAGTTCAACATCACGCCTGGAATTCCCGAAGGGTTAGGCAGAAATGTACCTAATAGTACTTCCACATTTGCCCAGTTATGTTGAAGTCCCATGTAAGACGGGTCAAGCCCATTGCCATCAACCGGGCACAAACCCAGACTCCGGGATTGCTACTGACAAATTCCCGATGGAAAACCCCAATAAAACTGTGACCCGGAAATCGAACCCTGAACCACATGCTTAACGGTCGCGATGTGGAACAATGAGGGAGGTAGAACAGAGTGTAGATTCATGCCCGTTTAATGGCAATAGACTTGCCACTATACGGGGTTTATTCTTTTACATGGGCCTTACCATAGCTGGTCAAATACAGGGTGTAAACAACCTCATCACGAAGCCGTCAACCAAGCATTCTGTACATCAAACTAAGTAACTTTACGCAAAAATTTATTGCTGGGAAACAACTTTTTTTTTGGGATGACAAATCGTGTTTTGTGGTAGACGTAGAACTCAATGTACCGCACTCAAGACATTGTGCTGATGGATGGATTGAATAGTACGGGGGTCCTGCAGGTGTTTTTGTAAAAATCTTACATTAAAAATATGTATTACAAAAAAAAAACTTGTGAAAAAGTTGGAACTTTGACCCCCAATATCTCCGTAACTAGAAGGTTCCCAGGTATGGTGTAGAACAAAAAAATGATCGCAATGGCGGGGAGAACAAGTGCCTTTCGGCTTCGTTAAGAGGTGTTTTACACCCTTTATACACATAGTATGACACTTCCGCCAAATGCCTTCAGAACAAAGGCTTAACGCCGTTGACTTTTTATCACAAACACTATCAATAGTACATAAAGTCATAAAAAACCTATAAAAACCAATACCTCAACACATACTTAACCCCAAAATCGATACGTCGTAAGTTATTCTCCAAGTAACATCGACCTTCGAGTATCACCGTCAAAGGTCAATGTACTAGATTTGACCTAATATACAAGTTAATAGGCTTCATTTTACGGTGTTTACTAAGTAGCACTTACAGCCTTAGGCCTGGCGACACATTTCTGCCTAATTTTGGATAATTTTATCGTCAGCAGTTGACTGGTAATTTATGTGGTAAAAAAATAATAATATCAATTCACCAACAACTTGCCTGGAAATATAAACTTGTGGAACCTGAGGTACCATACTACAAGTATGTGTCCGACCCAGTTCTCGAGAAAGACCATGTCGCGCTGTACTGGGATCGGACTATCATTACTGAAGGACTATTGTCGCCAATAAGCCTGACATTGTGGTGATAGACCGATCAGCGCGCCGCGTAATGATAATCGATGTTACCATTCCGCATGGCGAGAACCTCGTGAAAGCTGAGAAGGAGAAACAAATAAAATATCTCGACTAGGTTCGCGACATGTGGAATATGAACTCGGTTATCATTGTGCCGATTGTCGTGACGGCCAATGGCCTTATAGCCAAGAGCTTCGACGACCATCTATCGAAGGTCTCTTTAGGCGGTTGGATCAAAGGCCTAATTCAGAAGGTACTCCTGGATACGGCTCGCATTGTGAGGAGGTTCTTGTCTCTGCAGCCCTAACCACCTGCTCCCGACACCGGTGGACCTCTATTTTTTATATTTTTGAGTGTATTTTAGGGTTCTGTAGTCCTGAAAAGTAACCCTTATAGTTTCGCTATGTCCGTCTGTCTGTCTGTCCGAGGTTTTGCTAAAAGACCGTTAGTACAGAAGTGTGTATATCAATAACGCCAACAATGTGGTAATAAAATTTCTAAAAATATTTTTTAAGGTTAGCTCATGTGAAGTGGGGATGAATTTTTATTTCATCGTCTACCCCATCGTGTGGGGTATCGTTGAATAGGTTTTTTAAAATGTTGGGCTTCCAGTACTACTTTTCGATTTAATTCTTTATTTACGAAATATTAAAGCTCAATAGCTGGCTTGAAAAATCTGGAAAAATTCATGATGATAGTGCATTTCATGAAATTTAAAGAAAAACTATAGCGGTTAAGATAACTACATTAGTTTAGCAGTAATAGTCGTTGAACTAGGGTATTGAATATTTTTGCACCAAATACAAAATCCTTAGAATAAATCCATTAAATGACTAAGATGAAGTAGTTGCTTGTTTATAACGGGTGAAAGCTTTCATTGAAAAACAAAACCTAAAATATAACGGGCTGCTACGGAACCCAACACTGCGCGTGGCCTAACACGCACTTGGCCGGTTTTTTTTTGTATCGTTTTATTTTAAGAAATACTTAAAAATATAATTAAGTACTTAGATAATTATGAATGTAAATGAATAAACGAAATAATAATAATCATTTTATTATCAGGCAACTCCACCCATTGATAAAATTCACAAAAAAACATTGACATTACATTAATTGGTGTGGTGTTTACAAAAAAAATTTAAATAACAATTTATTTAAATTTTTCATTCTCTGACTGCCTTGGACTGCCCTGTTGGTATAATAGTCGCAAACGCAACTGCTGAGCATAAAGTCCTGTTTTCGAATCAAAGTGTAATATTGAGGATTATATATTATGGCAATAGAAATATACAATAAGCTGCCCAACATGTTTAAAACTCAAAAATCTATAATAATATTTCAAAAAAAGCTAAATCTGTACCTTATCCAAAAATGTTTCTACTCAGTAAAAGAATATTTAGAGAATAACGATTTTGTCTCATGTACAAAAGTGGCGATCTGTCCTATTCAAACAGTAAGATTGAGTCTACCCTATTTAACTACATATCAAATTAAAATTACCTGAAAAGGATGATATTGACATTCCTGAATAATTGTATTAAATGACATTTAATTTTAACATTGTATTAAATTCACTATTATTGACATTTAAATTTGGACATAACAAGGTATTATTATCGCTATCGAATTGTACTAATATAAAATAAAATGTTTACATATTAACAATGTTTAATGCATGCTAATTTAAATTAAATATAATATGAAAATGCAATGCTTTGTAACGAGGCTTTTTAGCTCGTCACATGGATGCATATTCTCGTCGTTTATTTTACTGTTTAGTTTGGGTGTTGCCTTATAAAAAATTCATTGTTTGGTTGACTTGGATTTGTGTAGTGGTCACACTGATTTTTTTTTTACGTTGTCAAATTCACTTTGACATTTCTCACTTTTCGACTCGTCAACTTTTGGGTTATGGCGAAATTGCAGCGCTCCTAAAATAAATCTGGAGATATACCCTCAGATGGGCGGCATCTAGTCCCAATTATGTGGTGGTCGATTGCCCTTGCCCGCATCTTGGTTGGATAGCATATATTTTTGATGGATCTTTTAACTTAAACATATGTTTGCTTGGATTGCGTCGTCTACTGATGAACACATTTAAATATTTTGGAAGAAACGCCCCATGGCGTTTCTTTCTTATTCTTCTTATATTTTTCTTCTTCAACTTAAATAATTGAACGCTCGCCTCTACCAAAATTTATCATGGACGCCGTTGGCATCTCAGCGGAGGTCACCAAGATAAGCATGTTTTGACTCCTCGGGTTTAGTTTATTCGACGGAATTTAGTATGGTTTGTGGTACTTATTTTAGATTTTCAAAAGTGCAATAATGACAGGCCATAAAATAACAATTATTTCATCTTAGTTTTACACCTCTAGTTAGAACCATATCTGTTAATTTTAGAAAGGAATTTTCTTGTGTTTTTCTCCCAACCAGCAGCCTTCGGGTAATAAAATAGATCTGTAACTTTCATGGTCGATTTTTATTGATACCTTCCCGCTTGAAGATTAAAAGCCAGCTCCCGCAGGTAAGTCTATCCTAGGCATAGTTTTGTGTGTGTACTCCTGGCGCCCGAATTTTCACTTTTACTTATTATTTTTATTTGGAGCACACCACACATTTATAATATCATACAAACCCCTTTTTTTCTCTTTTTTTTTATCATTACAGCTTGTAAAAGGCCGCTAAGTCATAGGTACTAACATAACATAACACCACATTGTACACTTGGTTCGCAATAAATGTTTTGACTTTGTCTTTGGATTTCATCAGGAATTTCTCAGTAGCCAGTAGTCTGGATTTGTGCCTGGTTGACAGCAATAGGCTCGCCCTTTGTTACATAGGACTTAAATATAACTGGTGAAATGTGGGTGTTCTATTAATAAATAAAATAAATAATAATAATAAATATCATTGGACATTAACACACAGCGCCATCTAGTGCCACAATAAGCAATGAAGCTTGTGTCGTGGACACCAGATAGTTGATATACTACATAGATACTTTTTGTTTGTAAATACATACTTATTATACATATAAACATCCATGACTCGGAAACAAATGTCCATGCTCATCACACAAACATTTGCTCCAACCGGGATTCGAACCCGGGACCCTAAGAACGTAAGGCGGCCTCACTACCGCTGCGCCATTCGGGTCGTCAAAAAAGTACACCTCTGCCTAACCCTTCTGGGATTACTGGCGTGATGTTATGTTATATTTTTCATTTATTTAATTTTCATCTGCAGTCATCCACAAGAGAATCAAGGTTACCGACGTAGCCCGAAGAATTGCCAAACTTAAGTGGCAGTGGGCAGGGCACATTGCTCGCAGAACGGATGGCCGATGGGGCCGAAAAGCTCTGGAGTGGCGACCGCGAACCGGAAGACGTTGCGTTGGAAGGCCTCCCACTAGGTGGACCGATGACCTAGTGAAGGTTGCGGGAGTCCGCTGGATGCGAGTCGCACGGGACCGGTCAATGTGGCGACACTTGGGGGAGGCCTATGTCCAGCAGTGGACGTCTTTCGGCTGAAATGATGATTTTGGTTTTAGCCTTGAATCTGGCAATTAATGGTACATGTTATGATTAATTCTGGGCTGAAATATCGACCAACTTGACAAATTCACAAATATTATGAAATAAAATAAAATTTAAACTATAAATAATAAACTTTTCTTCCGTCATACATTATAATTAAACTATAAAACCACCTATTTCTTTTTCAAACAGCCTTCATATGAATACCCTTGTACAATTTCTAATAATGCCTCCGCTATCTAGACTTATACATTAGTTAATGACTGACCACCTATCATTATAAAATCAATGACTACCTTCCAAGACCAGTCTCTTTTATTATTTATAGAAGACTTGCGGACGTCACGTGGTTTCACCCGCGTAGTTCCCGTTTCCGTGGGAGTACGGGGATAAAATATAGCCTATGTTACTCAGTAAAAACGTGGCTTTCTAACGGTGAAAGAATTTTTGAAATCGGCGCAGTAGTTTTTGAGTTTATTCATTACAAACATACACACACAAAAATACAAATCTTTCTTCTTTATAATATTAGTGTAGATGTAGACTAACACTTTTGCTACCGACTTCACCCACGCTTTGTCATTGTTATTAACAAATTGAACATCATATTTTTCGGGGATTGAACGTCTTTCGTCGTCGTGGCTAAATAATAATAGTCACATGGGTAAATCTTCAAGGTTAAGCAGTGCTTACCAAGGACGGTACGTGGATGGACCAGCCATTACATTGGTACCGACTTTATTTCGTGTCTCGAAAAGTACGTTAAGCCGTTGGTCCCGGATGTCAATTGTAGATCTTTGACTGTTGTTACAGGTAGTCAGTGGCCAGAAAGTCTGACAACCAGCTTCTAATGCATTCGGTTAGACTGGAAGCCGACCTCAACTTATTAGAGAAAAAGCGAGTCAGATGGTGAATTTCCTTCCTCAATATTCAAATTATTGCTGAATAAATTACATTATGTACAATCAGGTTATATGCACGTAATAGAGAAGTATGGAAGAAGAAGACATGCTGCGCCGACCAGAAATAAATTGGAGAATTTTACAAGGACTCTCTAAGCATTTTAACACCTTATTTGTAATACCTACATTCTTTGCAAACAAAACATTCTACCCTATTCTAATTCATAATTTATTTATTTATTTATTCATATAGGTTCACCAACAGCTTCTGTGTACAGCATTTAGGTATACAAAGGTTTTACAGTCTTGGACTCACACAGTCGCCACTTACAGGTTAACCAGCATTCACAAAAATAGGTGTTGACATAAGAGAGAAAAAAATAATTAAATAAGTGGCTATAGACATGAAATACATAGACCCTACATTTAAGAGAAAATAATATGAAAGTTCAGAAATTAAGCCGTGAAAACGGAACAAATAAAAAAAGAAAACTTTTTATTTCTTAGGCTTATGACATATCAATCAAATGTTAGGAATGTTAGCTTGTAACTCGTAGACACGGACTTACCAAGTCCATGCTTGTAGGCTGAATCGATTTTCGTGGATGATGGGACTTGTTTTTGGTTTTTGGCGGGCACTTGGGAGAGATACGGGCGGGTTTTTGTTGGAGACGCAAGCAGTAGAAAACGTTTTTATTAACAGCGTAATAAAGTGGTGTTACTTCGATTTTAAGAGTTAGCAAGTAAGTTTCCTAAGCACTTATTACTTTAGTGTTATTGAAGTGTTTTGTTTTTCAAGTATTCGGGAGAAGGAAATAAATGTATTTGAGTTTAAATGCTGTGTTTGGTTTTCTTTTGCAAAGTCCTTTATTTCTGAGCTGTAGCTTACAGTTCAGAAGTGGGATCGTAAGAGAATTCTCATAATTTTCTTTTGTTCACGTCCACTTAAAATAACGAGTGTTATCACGGAATGCAGACACGCATACTTTATTTTCTTTTCCTGGCCTGACATACGTCGTCAACCTTGAAAATGGAAAGAAAAGTTTTCTTTCCTGAGCAAAGATTTTTTTTTTTATTCTTTTCCAATTACCGTCGTCGTAAGATACAAGAAATTTAATTCTAAAATAAACTTGTATATGAAAGCTTTATTCGTATTTAACGGTTTGTGAACGTATTGATCTAATAATATTGACGGTTATTAATGATAGATTATCAGATAGACTGATAATTGGATTTCAAAAAGTGAAAAGAATAGAATCAAGTAACAAGTAATTATGTTTATGTCTAATGGTTGTTCTATACTGGTTGCTGTACGAACTAGACACTTAAATTGCTACTATTTAATAACTTTGATGTTTCGTATACCAGAAATGGTTAATAAGAGGATCTGTATTGTTTTATTATGTAATGTAACATCTATGTACCCATGTCGCGATAGATGCGATTTGATTTAAAAAAAAAAAAATGAAGCTAATAGGCTAATACGAACATGCACTAAGCTTTTCAATTGCAAGTTTCAGATACACATCCTTATTGGTTGCAACCGAGGTGAAGGGTTGTTGGCCAATATGGACAAGGATGAGGAGCCCAGGTTTGAGGGCGGAGGAGGGCCCAGGTTCGAGGGCGGAAGTAGGCCCAGGTTTGAGGGCGGAGGTGGGCCCAGGTTTGAGGGCGGAGGCGAGCCCAGGTTTGAGGGCACAGGTGAGCCCAGGTTTGAGGGCGGAGGTGAGCCCAGGTTTGAGGGCGGAGGTGAGCCCAGGTTCGAGGGCGGAGGTGAGCCCAGGTTCGAGGGCAGGAGTCGGTCCAGGTTGGAAAGGATATCAACACCTAGACTGGAAGATCAAGGACAACCCAGGTTAGAGGCCAATGGAAGAATGAATATGGACAGTCGGGACGAGGAACGGGTTACTGCCGGGATGGCAAGGAGGATTGAAGACCGCACACTGCGTCCGTCTAGGAACCGGAAAAGGCAAAATATCATCACGGATTCGGACAGTTCGTCGGGTGGCGGTGCAAGCCGCGAGCGGACGACGAAATGTAGAAGGAGGTCACGAACAAGGAGAGGCGGTTCGAGATGGACAGAGCACAGCGACGAAAGCTCTGATAACCGTGAGTCCATCAGAGTTAATAAATCTCGTCGGAACAGGAACAGGGAATCTGAAACTAATTTAATATTAGATAATTTTTTGTCAATTTTAAGTAATGTCAAGAGTTCGGAGAAGCCCAAGCTGTCCTTTAATAGTAATGTTTTACCGGATTTTGATCCCCTGAGCAAACTATGTTAGTATGGATCACTAAAGTAGAAGAATGCGCCGAAATATACGGTTGGTCTGAAAAGGAAATAATTCACTACGCTCTTCCTAAATTGTCAGGGGTAGCAAAGACTTGGTATCAAGGTTTACCTTCCCTTCTTTACACTTGGGGCGAATGGAAGAAAAAACTATTTGAGTCATTCCCGTGTCGCGAGGACTACGCCGAACTCTTGACAGAAATGTTGGCTAAGCGTGTTAAATACGGCGAGTCATTGGAGCACTATTATTACGCGAAATTGAATTTATTAAATAGGTGCAAAATTTATGGTAAACAAGCAGTCGATTGTGTCTTACACGGAGTGGATGATCGTGCTATTAGAGTAGGTGCGCAAGCGGCTCAATTTGGTGAACCGGAACATTTTTTAAAATATTTTAGAACGGTTAAAGTAGGACAAAGTAGGGACGCGTATGAAATTAATCGAAATAGGAACGAACGACGCTACTTCTAATGCGACATCGGGAAGCCATAATTCGAAGCCTGGTACAATAAATTCTAACATACGGTGTTTTAATTGTAACGAAATTGGTCACCCTAGTTTTAGATGCGATAAACCCGCTATTAAATGTACGTTATGTGACAAATCGGGTCATCAAGCCTCTAGCTGCTATAAGATTAATAGGACAAAAGAAAATCCTCCTAAAAACGAGACCCAAACAAAAGATAAGAATGAAAAACAAGTGTCAGAGTTGACAACTGAAAGGTCTATTGATAAATATATTTTTGATATTAAAATGAATGGTAAAGCAATAAAATGCCACATCGATCTAGGAAGCCAGTGTACACTTATTACTATAAGCAAAGCTAAAGAACTTGAGTTAGATATTAAATTTTCCCCTAATTTACCCGTGTTGAGAGGCATAGGTGCATGCCTGTCTACCCCATTGGGCGTAATAACTGCTAATGTGGAAGTTCAAGGCATCGGGAAAGTTATTGATATTTATGTAGTCGAAGATCACGTGCTGAGTCATCCTTCTCTTTTGAGGCACTCTTTTACTGAAATGTCCGATATTATTATTACTAAAACTCCAACTAAATTAATATTTAAAAGGATAGATTGTGCAAAGATACATTTACTATGCGCTGATAATGTTTGCATTCCACCGTCTTCACTACGTGTGTTACCAGTAAATTCTGAGCCATCGTTTAGCGGTAATGTTTACGTAAAAGCATCCCATAAGGAATTGAATGGAAAACACTATTATCTTTTATCGGGCGAATATAACGTCAAGGAAGGGAACGGTACGGTACTTGTGTATAATGTGTCCGATAGCGAAATAACCATCTCAAAAAAATCTTTATTGACTCGGTCTATTAAAAGCGATTATTTAGATACTTCAGAAGTGCTTGATTGCTGTCAAATGTCCTTTGATTCTGAGAATTCCGATGAGCTAATTAAGTGCGGTGAGAATGTTGATAAAGAAGGACGTTTACGATTACAGCAACTACTAGATAAATATCAAGACTGTTTTTCTAAAAGCCTAAAAGATCTCGGATTTACTAAAGTGACAGAAATGGTTATAGAACTGGAAGACTCCGAACCAATCGTTTATAGACCGTATCGTTTATCTCATGCTGAAAGAACATTAGTCAACAACATGGTTCAAGAGATGTTAGATAGTGGCATTGTGAAGGAGTCGTCTTCACCTTATGCTAGCCCCATTATTTTAGTCCAGAAAAAGACGGGAGAAAAACGGTTGTGCGTCGATTATCGAGCACTGAATAGGAAAACAAAAAAAGACCATTACCCTCTCCCACGCATCGAGGACCAACTAGACCAACTGGCAGGCAACAAACTATTCACTTCTCTTGATTTAGCTTCAGGATATTACCAAATTCCAATTAGTAAAGAGTCCTGTCATAAAACAGCCTTCGTAACCCCAGATGGGCAATTTGAATATACTCGCATGCCATTTGGCTTTGTTAATGCTCCTTCTGTATTTCAAAGGACGATTAATAAAATTCTTCACGACGCTAAAATCAAATACGCAATTGTATACATGGATGATATCCTTATCCCATGTAAAGACGTCACTGAAGGTTTGAATAGATTAGAGGAAGTTTTGCAGTTACTGAAACAAGGAGGTTTAACACTCAGGCTCAGTAAATGTAACTTCTTCCTAGATACTATTGATTTTTTAGGGTTTGAAGTAACCTCGTCGGGTATCCGTCCTGGTGGTCGAAAGACCGAGGCTATCTCAAAGTTTTCAACTCCAAGAAACTTACACGAATTAAGACAATTTCTGGGGTTATCTGGGTTTTTTAGGCGGTTCGTAAAAGATTATGCCATAATAACTTCCCCGTTGACAAACTTATTGAAAAAGGAGGTCGTTTGGACCTGGGGTGGTAACCAAAAAGAATCTTTCAATTTGGTTGGTGGAAACGCATGCAAAGATGGCCTTGCGGGTATACTCTTACAGAGTGATTCTTTAGGAGCATTTCATCCGGTTTCATATTTTAGTCGTAAAACATCCCTCGATGAACGCAAGCTGCACTCGTACGAACTCGAAACCTTGGCGGTAATAGCATCTTTGAGTAGATTCAGGGTATATTTGTTGGGGATACCATTCACAATTTATAGTGATTGTAGTGCTTTAAGATCCACATTCGTAAAACGAGACCTGATGCCGCGTGTTGCACGTTGGTGGGTCCAGATACAGGAGTTCGATTGTACTATCGAATATCGACCTGGCTCCCGAATGACGCATGTTGATGCACTGAGCCGCGGACCAGTTATGGCTCCCGAACCCGAAACGCACGTTCTTGACATCCTAAGTATCGAATGTTCCGATCAGGATTGGATTGCCACCGTCCAAGACGCGGATGAAGAGGTACAGAGAATTAAAAACATATTACAGGATAAAACAACTGATTTAGTCATGGATATTCATAAAAACTACAAAATAAAGAACGGTCGTATTTATCGCATTGTGGGAGACGAGATTAGGTGGTTACTTCCGAAGGGCGTGCGTTAGCAAGTATTAAAACGTAACCATGAGGACATAGGACATTACGGATTTGACAAAACCCTACAGCGTATACAACTGCATTATTGGTTTCCTAAAATGCGTCATTTCGTGAAAAAATACGTGCAGTCTTGCTTAGAATGTGCCCATCATAAGATACCTGGTGGCAAACGAGAAGGCGAACTACACCCGATAGAGAAAATCAGTGTACCTTTCCATACAGTACACGCCGACCACTTAGGTCCTTTTATCAAGAGCAAGAGGGGTAGCTGCTATTTATTGGTTTTGGTAGATAGTTTCACAAAATTTGTAAACATAAATGCTGTCAAAAATACTAAGTCCCTAACTAGTATACGCGTAATAAAAGAGCACATAAGTTATTTCGGGGTCCCCACACGTCTAATAACCGATAAAGGATCTAGTTTCACAAGTAAAACGTTTAATGAATTTACTGCACAATACGGAACAAAACACATAAATTAACGCCGTAGCAACACCCAGAGCTAACGGGCAAGTTGAGCGGTTTAATAGGACTATCCTAGATGCCCTTTCGACTTACACTCACAACAAAGATGACAAATCCTGGGATGACTATATCTACGACATTCAAGTAGGCATCAATACCACAGTTCATAAGACCACTCAAAAAAGCCCTTCTGAATTATTATTCGGGTTTAATATAACCAGTAGGTCAGAAGGTATTTTGAATCCCGTTATATCCGATACCACTAATTTAATTGACCCGGAAGATTTGAATAGCATAAGAGAAAAGGCAAGTTTTAATATAAAGTCACAGCAATTAAAAGATGCAGAAAGGTTCAACAGCCATAGAAAATCAGCTAAAAAGTATAAAGTGGGTGATTTAGTCCGCGTTGAGAGGCAAGTTCCTCATGATGGCCAATCTCAAAAGCTAGTGGTTAAATTCCAAGGTCCATATCGGGTAATGAAAGTGCTTCCCAATGAAAGATAATTAATTGAAGACACCCCTATGACACGCAAACACGGCCGGCGATACGAAGCCGTGGTTGCTGTAGATAAAATGCAGCCTTGGCTAACATTTAATAGAAACTTAGAAAGTAGTGATGATGAGGTTAGCGATGGTAATACCGAAAATGAACGGAACGAAGTGGAGGTTTAATTTTTGTGAATTATTGGTTTGAAATTTATGATTATTTTGTGATGTTGATCTGCTATGAATATGAATTGCAAAAGTTTAGGATAATAAGTAAAAATTTGGTATTTACTTAGAAATTATATTTGTAAAGTAAATTGTAGTTGATAATGGTTATAGATAACGAACTGATATTTTCTGGTTTATTATTATTGTTATTTTTTGTTTGTTGGTTCGATGATATTTTTTTTGTTTTCTTCCTTTTTATTGTTCTGTTTTCATCGCAATTTAAATAAGATTGTAAGCACGAGGACGCGTTTTGAACAGGATGGCCGAGCTGTTAGCTTGTAACTCGTAGACACGGACTTACCAAGTCCATGCTTGTAGGCTGAATCGATTTTCGTGGATGATGGGACTTGTTTTTGGTTTTTGGCGGGCACTTGGGAGAGATACGGGCGGGTTTTTGTTGGAGACGCAAGCAGTAGAAAACGTTTTTATTAACAGCGTAATAAAGTGGTGTTACTTCGATTTTAAGAGTTAGCAAGTAAGTTTCCTAAGCACTGATTACTTTAGTGTTATTGAAGTGTTTTGTTTTTCAAGTATTCGGGAGAAGGAAATAAATGTATTTGAGTTTAAATGCTGTGTTTGGTTTTCTTTTGCAAAGTCCTTTATTTCTGAGCTGTAGCTTACAGGAAGTACCTTTTGAGCAAAAACTTGTATTAGGTACTTCCGCTCTTCCGGTTTACATTAACATTACAAAGCTAACAAATATGTACAAACAAACAAGACGGTTTAGTATTTCGCATTAGGTAACATTAGCAAGCACGACAGCCAATATTTTCTGTTAATCGATTGCTATAAGGTTTCCGAGAAACCCTTATAATGCAGCTTTGATGTTAGTTCAAAGGGCAATAATTATATGTTTGTATAATGTACCTATTTCTGGAGGGCAGGTGGTGTAGTGTAGATGTGTACGATGGTAAGGCGCTTATTTGATTAAAGTTAATGTCAAACAATATAACTGAATTGGAGTAATTATTCGTTTGGAAATAACAAAATAATACCAGCCTATTACTGTCCAACTGCTGGGCAAAGGCCTCTTCTCATACAGAGAAGGCACGAGCATTGATCACCACGCTTGCTCAAGACGGGTTGGCGATTTCAGACTTATAAAGTCCAGGTTTCCTCACGATGGTTTCCTTCAACGATGTCTGTGATGTCCAAGATAAACTTAGAAAAACAAACACTAACAAAAAAGAAAGAGAATTTATTTAAAAACAAAATTTGTAAATTCCTTAGCCAACATTCTGGTGAAGGTTGCGGGGATCCGCTGGATGCGAGTCGCACGGGACCGGTCAATATGGCGACACTTGGGGGAGGCTTATGTCCAGCAGTGGACGTCTTTCGGCTGAAATGATGATGATGATTTTGATAGGCACCATAAAGAAGGACATTACAACAACACTACGAAGACTGAAGCAGTCTTTTGTTTTTTATGACTATATGGGTCAATGCACAGTTGTCTCTTAAGTAATTTGGAATTTATATAAAACAAGAATTATATGCCGTAATATTGCTAGGTACAATGAACAATTCATTAATTTATAGTGTCCAAGTTCGACCAACAAACAAGCTGTGTCAATAGAAACACATTGTTTATCTCATTATCTGTGACTTAATGTTGACAACGAAGAAATAAAAGACTAAGAACGTGGGTGCGAAAAGGTACAGATAATTTGAGATCTTATTCCTACCTATTTCGAAACAATTCCTCTTTGTCGTGTCGATGATTCTCTTTTTTTAGGGATCCGTAGTCCTGACAAGGAACCCTCATAGTTTCGTCATTTCCGTCTGTCTGTCTGTCTGTCTGTCCGAGGTTTTGCTAAGAGACCGTTAGTAGGTACTAGAAAGCTGTAATTTTGTAGAGGTGTGTATATCAATTACGTCGACAAAGTGGTAAAATAAAATTTTGGATAATATTTTTTTTTAGGGTATCTCCCCTACCTGTTGCTTATTTAAAACGGGTAAAGACGCATTGAAAAACAAAATCTAAAATAAAAAAAAACCATAAATTATCATAAGTTTCACAAAGCTACCGCTAGTTGGCGCTTTACCAACGGGTTCGTTCTATATTGTGATAACGGGCTACTACGGAACCCTACACTGCACGTGGCCCGATACGCAATGGCCTTTTTTTTTTTTTAAATTCAATTATTTTAGACCAGAACTCTACCACCTCGATGGCGTTGGTGGTGGTCTCGGACAGGTCCCTCAAAGTGCAGGTGGAACCACACATAGTGCAGGACAGGAGGTGAGCCATAGTTTACGTTGAGGTACCGCAGTCACACATGGCTTCATCGGAATACCCCCACTGGACCAGGTTGTATCTGCAGTGGCCCACCTGGCTTCGCAATCGCTTTAGGGTCTTTCGAGTGGGGTATGGCAACAGGAGAAGTATCGAAACAATGAGCTGCTATTTACCACTCAACCGCCCCTGGCCACCATGGTGGCCAGTAGCTATTTTGCTAAAAGTCCTGGCCACCATGGTGGCCAGTAGCGCCTTCGTCCAACAAATGCAATAAAAAATCTACTAAACTGCTATTTCTAGAGCTTATTCCTCTTGTAGCAAACTCTATACTATATTCCTCAACGTTCGGACCAACAATAGCAACACTATTCCATCGACAAATGTCAAAATAAAAGTAAAAACTTTAGTGTAAACAAACTCCGCCATTTCTGACGTGTGGCGTCGTATTTCAATTGTTCTGTTATGTATATTGTTGTTTTCGGATAGTGTTATATATCAACATAATCGTGAAAATCTGTGCTACTATATTATCATAAAGGAAATCTAGTTTTCGGATCTCAAAGTTGAGTATTTCGCCTCCGAAAAAGTGGTAGGTTTAAATACCTATAGTGATTGTGTTTATACAAGAAATAAGTGTTTTTGTGATTAAAACGTGTGTGTTAACGGAAAAACAGTGCATAATTAGTATTGTGAGCATATTATTAAATTGTATATACAAAAACAAGTGGCTTCGTAAAGTTATAGGTACGTAAATAACCGTGTTCAAACCAGTCGTTGGCGCAGGCCGCGTCAAAATAAACAGTGAGTATCCAAATTCTAATTTAATTCTAATTAGACTATCGTAAATAAACTAATAAGATTATGGTCTTATTGGAAAGGAAATTTAATCTAGTTTATTTTAAAATTATTTTAATTGAAATTTAATATTTAGAAAAATTCAAATTAATATTTTAATAGCTAAATATCCGTTTTCATTCCTGTTTTTCAAGTTCTACATTTTTTTTGAGTTTCAAATTAATATTAGTTTTTTTTTTAATATATAGATTCCATAACTATTCAGCTATTCACTGTAAATTTTATTTAGCTATAACTCTTGTAGTTTGCGATTGTCTATCTAAAGATCTAAAGTGTCAAATTACATGCGAATATTTCGCAATTTTTTGCACGCGTGGCGGTTTGGTGAAAAAAATTCGCGCGCGGGGCTAGTGAGTGGATAAGAAAAAACATAACATAACCTTTTTTTTTTCGGATGGGAAATCATCAAATGGCTCCTCTGGGCGGAGCAGGAGGGAGTGTTGTGTTCCTTCATCGCCCTTTGTGTTCCGGGGCCACGGTATCTCTTACGAATTGTCCCGCAGAACATAACATAACCTAAACTTATCTACAGTATGACCACTTTAAGTGTGCAGTTCAAGGTGGTGCTACTTGTCAAGAAAAAATGCTTCGATATTTCAAACTTGGTACATTTATTTTAGTTCTGTATTTTCCCGCCTACACAAATAAGTATGTTGGCCCAATACTAGGTGTAGGTATAGTACAGGTTCGTTCACCCTGTAATGGGAAATATGCAAGAAATTCAAAACTTTTTTTTATCCTTTAAAATGCCTTGTATTGGCCCCTAAAAACATTATGGTACACTATTTAACTTTCTAATGCAACATTTATTTTACAATTTAATATTTTATGTAGTTTGTTTTTGGACAAACGCATCGTCGCCGGTAGTGGCGTCAAAACCTATGTGTCAAAGAAACACTTTTATTTGAAAAAACTACTTACAGTTTCACAAAGATGTTATTTTAATATTCTTTGTTATTGCAATGTTTGATTATAGCACTTAATTTAGTAATGTTATAATATTAAGGGTAAAAAAAAATGAAACAAGGCAGATAGAGGGAAATGACGTCTACGCCTCATGCATGACATGATTGGCCGCGAAAGTCACGGTCATTTGAACTGTCGCATGTCGTAGAAAATTGTAGGAGATTAAAATTTTTTTTCAGCGACAAGCACGCGAAATTAACTTTTAATTATTTTCTTGGTTTGATAGAACTGTATTTTATCGATTTAAGTGAAGAAAAAAATACATGCACATTCCCTATTGAGAAAATCATCTGTGACCGTTAGATTCAAACCAAAACAAAACTCTAGTATTTCATTTGTTTTTCACGTTCCTTTTGCAACATTATTCTGATTTTTAAAAAAGAGTATCCATGGAGTTTCTTGCCCCTTCTTCTCCATAGAGATTTATGCTTTGGAATGGACAACTACAGTGCTTTCACAGTTGTTGTGCCTTGTGACTGGGACTGTAGCTATTTTTCATTGTTGTCTTTGTTTCGACAGTTCAAAAGTGCCTGTAACTGGTCTACTTGAAAGAAATGCTTTAATTTTGATTTCAAACACAAAAAAATAAGCCAATACTACTTAATATGCTGCACAAAAGCTTTGCGAATTTAAAATACTAGTGCAAAATATGAAATTTTAACCCCATTGCGTTATTAAAGTGGGGCTGAATATTCAGTAAATGTACGCTTGCATTAACCCTATTACCCAATGAATATTATTCTGATTCTCGCTCGCGTTACCATTCAAAATGTTTTGATTACAAAACATCACGGCTCTGTATTCCGTAGGGGGTAAGCGTCGGTGAATGAGTACCCGTAAAATAAGGTATATGAGTGCTGTGCACAAAAGAACAGGTTTAACATTCAATCATACGGAACAGTGGGTAAGAGTAATAGGCGAGACGACAAAAAAAACTAATTAGTCCGTCACATAGATTATCAAAAAATATTTGACCCATGTTTTTTCTTTTGTTACGTAAACCAAAATTGACGAAGATACGACGCTTTTAAAATTCTCAATACGTCACGCCATGGTATAATTTTTAGCTAGTTCTGACGTCACGAGCCCCCACTCCCGAATTTTGATGCGTTTTATCTCTGTCAATATTCATTGATTTACAAAAACAAAAATACGTGTCCATTCATTTCCAATACTCTAACTGACAGAATAAATAGATTTGCAATTTTTTGAATCTGTCGTCATGCCTATTCAATATAATAAAAGCCAATATTATACACAACAAAATACAATACACAACACTCGTCTTGTCGGAGGATCCTCTCGTTTTACCCGATCGAGGAGGGTGATGTGTTTATCAGCCTATACAGGGTGTAAACATCCTCAACACGAAGTCGTAAACCAAGCATTCTGCACATCAAACTAAGTAACTTTTCGCAAAAACTATTGCTGGGAAACGACTTTTTTTTTGGGGTGAAAAATCATGTTTTTTGGTAGAACTCAATGTAACGCACTTAAAACATTGTGCTGATGGATGGATTGAATAGTACGGGTGCTGATGGATGGATTGAATAGTACGGGGGTCGTAGAGGTGTTTAAAGATTGGTGATTAAAAATCTTACAATAAAAACTGGTATTAAAAAAAAAAAACTTGTCAAAAAGTTGGAATTTTGATCCCCATATCTCCGTAACTAGAAGATTTCCAGGTATGGTGTAGAACAAAAAAATTATCGGGGAGAACAAGTGCCTTTCGGCTTCGTTAAGAGGTTTTTACACCCTTTACAATTATGTAGGTATGTTTGTTCTTTTGCGGCGCACTAGAGACCAAACGCGTGGGCCGATTTTAATAAATCTTACCTCAATCGCTTTGTCTGCTGCGGTCTGTTTTAAAATGCGTTTGTGCTTTTCAATCAGTTTTTTTGTTTTTATAGTTACTTTTTCACCTTCATCCTTACTGAAGGGACATCCAGTTTCTCACAAGGCCTTAAGGAAATTTGAAAAACACTTTGTCTGCTTCGACTTAAAAATCGAACTCCTTTTCCTTGAACAAAAATCTGCTCAAAAAAACTAGAACGAAATCCACAATTTTCTATTAAAAAGCCAGCATAATAATAAACGCTAAACCCGCTGTCCCAGTTAATAGAGTCGTTACTGGACAGTTACGTTGACATTACAGAGAAATCCAGAAGGTTGCATTTACACAACGAGTGAAACTGGCGCACGCACATACTTGTATTGGGTAATACGATTCCCCTTGGTAAGACTAGTTGTCCAACTTTCGGGCCACTGACTACTTAGCAGCGGTGGCCCAGTGGTGGCGGCCTCGACTTACGAACAGTAAATCGTGGGTTCGAACCCAGACAGGCGCATTACTTTGTGTAATTTATTTCATCACCACTGCTCTCAAAAAAGGTGAAGGAGAACATCGTGAGGAAACCGGCATGTCCTAGAATCAAAAAATTCGAAGACATGTGACATCTACCAATCCGCACTGGGCCCGCGTGGTGGATTACAGCCCATTCCCTCTCATAGAGAGGAGGGCTGTGTCCCAGCAGTGGGAACATTAATAGGCTGATGATGATGATGACTACTTAGCAACAGTCAAAGATCTACAATTGACAGCCGGGACCAACGGCTTAACGTGCTTTCCGAAGCACGGAGGAAACTCGGTATTTAGTGGGTGATCACACATCCACGGAGCAAAGGCAAGCGTGGCTTTACTTCAAAGATCAACCTGAGCAGCTGTTATTATTTAGCTAGAAGTTCCTCATGCTCCAATCGATCTTAAACAAATGCTAGGCGCAAAGACGCTTTCGTTGTTTGTATGGAGCTGGCCTTTTGTACCCATCTGTTTAGTGGCTGTACTGTTTACCTGGCATTCTGTGATTATAAGCGGAATTGTGCCCCGGTCATTATGATAGAGAGCGTAATTTTCTGGCTAAAACATTATTGTGCTGCTGTTATAGTTTGATAAGCTAATTAGTCTCGAACGCTGTAGTTTTGCTTTCTTAATTATTTTATGTTATGGTCAATGGTCATGGTTTTAAGCTGTTTTTAGGGTTCCGTACCTCAAAAGGAAAAAACGGAACTCTATAAGGGTTCCGTTTTTTCCTTTCCAGATCACTTTCTTGTCCGTCTGTCCGTCTGTCACCACCGATTTTCTCAGGAACGGGTGTGAAATTTATACCATATACTGAGGTCTATAGTCCCTATTAGGTGTATAAAAATCAAGGTCCTGAATCAACACGATAAAAAGATACGGGCAAGTTTACATTTTCGCGAAAACTTGTAAGTACCAACATTTACCTTGATTACCTCTTTTTTTTCGGACTTTTCCCTTTACTAAGAACTTGCTTTTAACCAAAATTGTTAATTCTAGGTCAACTGGAAGTACCCTATAGGTTTTGGGTCGAAAAACTATATGGTAGTTCCCGTTGACCTAGAATTGCCAACGGGAACTACCATCACGAAATTTGGCAAAAAGGTAGGCCTCACAGACTGAAAACCGTAAATATGTAGTTTAATAACAAAAAAAAAGTGTTTTACTATTACAAACTTATTATTTGCGGTTGGAGCAATAGCTGTATCTAGGGATCGAACAGAAAAGTTAAGTTTGTCCTTTCAAAAGTTTGTACGGAACCCTCGGTGTGCGAGTGCAACTCGCTCTTGGCCGGTTTTTGTAGAGACGGAATGATGACACGTGTAGGGTAATAGTTAGAGAAATAACCACACAGATTCTGGTTAGGGCCTGGTTGTTCTGAAACCTAGTAAGCGAAGCCCCTTGAGTGAATTTTAAATTATTTATTGAATAGGCTTGTCAACTGAAAAAATCTAATTAGTCCGTCAGTTAGATTTTCAAAAAAATATTTGAACCGTAATTTTTCTTTTGTTCCGTTATCCAAAATTGACGAAGATATGACGCTCTTAAAATTCTCAATACGTCACGCCGTGGTTATAATTTTTAGTGCGTTCTGACGTCATGAGTCCACTCCCGAGTTTTGATGCGTTTTATCTTTGTCAATATTCATTGATTTACAAAGACAAAAAAATCGTGTCCATTATTTTCCAATACTCTACCTGACGGACTTAAACCTGTATCGTAACCTATTGTTTGTAAAAACAAAATTACAAAAAAATACAAAGACGTCTGTGCGCAAATAATAATATCTACCTACCCAGTGCCTGATACATGGCCCATCAATTTTATCCGCCAGTATAGCGAGAATATTGTTAGAGCTGTCCGTGGATCGCCGCAGCAGAGATGCACATCGCTTGCGTATGACGGCATAATAAGTCGTTCAGTCTCGTTACCCATTCGTTACGACGGTACATCGGTCCCATTCACATACCGAATTTTCTCCGTGCCTTGGAAACCTCGTTAAGCCTGGGGTACCTGCTAAATTAGCAACTCTCAAACGTTCAAACTTCATTTGAAATACTGTTAGAATAAAGTTCTAATCAGCTTGCACTACAAAGTGGTTGTTACGTCAGTCACTGCGGGCTGAATAATGCGAATGGAGTGGTTTTTATTTAATTGTAGCCTAATAAATCATTAGATCAAAATGCCAATTGTACACTTTGTGAAGAAAAAAGTGATAAATATTTGTGTGAAAAAAAAATACTAAAACGAAATTTGAAAGAAAAATGCTTCACTTTGAATATTTTTTTCATATAGTAATAATAAAGTAAGAATTATTTCAATTGTACCAATTAAAGTTCAGAGTCTAATAAGCAACATATATATTTTTTTAAACATTTATATTCACTCATCAAAGAGGACTTACATGGAGAAAACCTCTCGTTAGCAGATACTACCCCCTTAAGCCGTTGGTCCTGGCTGTCATTTGTAGATCTTAGACAGTCGTTACAGGTAGTCAATGGCCCGAGAGTCTGACAACCAATCTTACTAAGGAGTATCGTATTACCCAGTACTAACTGGATTGTGGAGGTCAGATCGGCCGTCGCTCCATGTAAAATACTGGTACTCTGCTGGATCCGGTTAGGAGTTAGTTGAAAGCCGACCCTAACATAGTCGGGAAAAGGCTAGGCTGATGATGATGATGATGATAAGCCTAAGTAATGCTAGTAGATCTCGCAGGAGATGGTGGGACGAGCTGAACAAATAGTAATCTCAACTAAGTTTAAAAGTACATACTTTTAAACTTAGCTGACATTTTGAATTTAAGTAAGTACTTACCTAGTTTCTAAATTATCTTTAAGTTAACCTCTACATTTTTGTATGCCAACAGGCAGAATGTACTGGGAATATATCTGAAACTAACACCATTATTGTAACACCTGCATTCTATACAAATAAATTATAGATATTATTATTATTAACAAAACCAACGACCAGTCCACATTGGCCGTGGATCAAATAATTTGGAGGTCATGGGGAGAGGTCTTTGCCCGGCAGTGGGATGACTGACACAGGCTAACAGTAACAGTAATGACAGTGCTGTATTTAAGCTCACAATAAAATTCTAGCAACCAGACTAATTTCTTCAGCAAGATTACATTTCTTTTTGTTTATTATAAAAAGGGTTTCATTAAAACTCAAGTCGAGATTAACGAGTACCGATAAATCGTACCTAGGTCAGGTTTCAGTAAAAGTATTGTTCATTTTATTAAACCAGAGGTTCAGTACAACTCGCCTTTTAGGTCAAGCAGTTATTATTAAACCTCTCGATTTCTCCTTTTGTTTGTAATTAAATGCAATACAATTTGGCTTGTAGTTTTCGTTCCATTTATCTTGTAATTATACTTGAAACTAATTTTAAAGAGTTTTATTTTGAACTGCGAATCTTTATAGTAGGGTCACATTCACATTTAACACTTCATCAAAATACAACAACGTAACCTTGTAACGGCTGGCATAAAATATTATTTATTTCTTTGAAGTTAGAACTGCACAATAGGGAATATGCATGAAATACAAAACTCTTTTTATTTATGAAAAATGCCATGTATTAGCGCATAAAAATTGTGGTACACTTGTTTAAGTTTCTAATACATCACTTATTTTACAATTTACTGTTTTATGTAGCATGTTTTTGGTGAAACGGAACGCATTGTCAAAACACACCGTCCTCGATAACGCCGGTATTGACGTCAATGTTCATTGTGTCAAAAAACACTTTTATTTGAAAAGTGCCTAAAGTTTCACAAAAAAATTATTTTAACATACATACAATTGGTAAAATTTATTTTATTAAGGCCAAAAAAAATAGATGTAAACAAGGCAGATTGTGGATAATGACGTCACATCATGGCTGCGACAGCTACGGACGTGGAACTGTTGTAGAAAATTGCACGAGTTTAATATTGTTTTTGTGCGACAAGCAGTAGTTGAACTTAACTTTTAATAATTTTCTTGGGTTGATAGTACTGTATTTTATAGATTTAAGTGAAGAAAAAATTACGTGCATACCTATTCCCTATTGCTTAACCTTTTTTCAGTTACGATAACATATTGTTTTAATGTAATAATAACAAAAAAAGGAAGAAGACTTTTAGATGTACCTACCAAATATAATATTGTATTTATGTTTCTTCAAAATAAGGTAACTTTAAAATGTAGAAGTAGTAAACTGACAGATGTCAAAATCTGTGGTCTATTAAATTGGCCCTACTGTAGTAGCCTACCACACATACAATAGACCATTACACCTGTAATCCCAAAATGGTTTGGCTGAGGTGTACCTACCCATAGGACGTGATATAATTGGAATTAACAAAGCAGATGTAAGTGGCAACGCCAGGAGGGGACGCCCTAGAAAGACATACTGACCTTATTGATGAAAAATCACGTTTTACGGTAAAACTCAATGTAAGGTACTCAAAACATTATGATAATGGATGGATTGAACATTACGGGGGTCGTGGAGGTGCATCTTACATTTTTAATGTATTAAAATTTAAAAAAAAGTTGGAACTTTGACCCCAATTATCTCCGTAACTTGAAGGTTCCCAGGTATGGTCTAGAACAAGTGCTTTTCGGCTTCGTTAAGAGTCTTTTTACACCCTATAAATGACCGTATTACGTACTGAATTCCTCGGGCCAGTGGACGGGGAGCTATGGGCTAGCTCGCCGTCCGTCCGTCTCATGACGACAGGCCGTGTCGACGGCGCGTTCGTGTTTCACGCGCGCCTCAAAGAGAGTCAGCAATAGGGAAGGGGTCCGCAAGGGCCGATGCCTGCCGGGGCTGCGGGACTATTCGAAAGAGATACCGTGGCCCCGGAACACAAAGGGCGATGAAGGAACATGGATGGGTTTTAGTCAGTAAAAGTCTGACACTCCCTCCTGCTCCGCCCAGAGCGGGAGGAGTCATTTGATGATTTCCCATTCGAAAAAAAAAAAAAGGTACTGAATTCCTAAGTTTAAAACTCCGATGTACGGTATTCAGAATGTTCGTCATCGCGGAGTACGCTATGATTCATACTCCAAAATTTCTTCAGGAAATGGTCCTCATTCTCCGGCTCCAAAGGACGCACCATGACCACCGATTTCCCCACAACTTCTCGGTTATCAAGCTAAATATTTCATCCCATTCACTTCTTCTAAATATAAAGCTAAACAAATCTAAATGAGACCACTTTGAACTCGTAATTAATACTCATAAATTAAGCTTGTCACATAAAGTCAGGCTGAATCACGAGTGCTAACGTAATTTATGGCTGGACCGCTGCTGTCCCATCTTTCATCGTAGGATTTATGATGATGTTCCCAGGAGTTTATCTTTAGGTTAGATATCCAGGTGATGTATGATTTTTGTTGTGATCTGGCGGCAAGGCTGTGGCGTATTAATTTTGAAAATTCAACAAAATCATTGCTTTATTTATAAAAGAGTAACCATGGAGTTGATCTTGTCGATGCTTCTCCATAGGAAACAACTAATACAAACCGTGCACTTATGTTTTGTCGTTTAGCAAGTGCTTATGTAGGTCTATGTGTTTTTTTTCTTAACTATGAAGCAGTGGCTCAGTATTTTCGTTCAATATCCTTCAGATTGTGATTGAAAATGTGTAACAAGATTTGAATTGCTGGAGTGATGATTAAAATAACAACGAGGAAGTAGTTATCATCATCATATGCCTGCCTTTATTTGGCAGTCAAAAATGGCGATGCCAAGTCTACATCCGCGACTTACAAAACTACTGCTCAGCCTAAGTAGAAATAACCTCAGAATAATAATAGGGACAATAACGGGCCATTGCCCCCTAAACAAACATCTCTTTAACATAGGCGCCACGGACAGCCCACTCTACAGGGGCTGCTTAGACGCCGAAGAATCAGCCGCCCGTCATCCTGGAATGCGAGGCCATGGCTACCCAACGTAAACATATCCTCGGAACGGTGAGATCGGTCCGCGAAGCCTGTGAAGCTCCCAGGAAACTTCTGTGTTGTTTCTGGACGGAGATAGGCTGGCTAACTTAGCCAGGACACCTACGCACAACGGACCGAATGAGAGTCTAAGTGCGGAAAATGGAGTCCCCACTCTACTCTACTCAAGCCAGCCTTTTCCCAACTATGTTGGGGTCGGCTTCCGGTCTTACCGGATGCAGCGGAATACCAGTATTTTACATGTAGCGACTGTCTATCTGACCTCCACAACCCAGTTAGTACTGGGTAATACGGTACCCCTTGGTAAGAAGTTACAATGGAGCTTTAGAACGAGTCTGTCACATTGGTATAAGTGACAGAGACGACGCACTAGCGATGCGTACGATGCGTACGATGTACGACATCAAACGGATTGTAGTATTCTTTGTATAGAAAGTCACACGAGTGCGTATGGTACGCATCGGAATCTGTTCAATAATACTACGATCTGTTTGATGCGTTGCGTCTGATGCGCACGATGCGGACAAGGTGGACGCTTATCTCAAAGCCGAAGTTTTCTAAAACTCGACTCTTGTCATGTTAACCGCCGTGTTGTACGTAAGAATATATTTTTATGTTAACCATGACTATAGGGGGAAGTGGTATTTTATATTTACTATACAAATAAATAAAATGGAAGTTTCTGTTTGTAATTTCAAAATAACAGCGTGTTTACTGAATGCTTATGAAAGTATATGTAAAACTACGGTAGCTAAAACAAAAAAACTTTGTCTTTGTCTGTTCGTTCCGGCTAATCGGCTAAACGGCTGGACCAATTTTGGGACCATTGACGGGACAGTTTTACTGGCACATAGCTGATGTTATAAGGAGTAAGTGAGTACTTTTTTTGTTTTAGAAAAAGGATTAGGGTTCTGTGCAAAAAAATGTAAACCCTTTAAACTGTTAACAAAATCCGATTCAAGTAATATTTTATAATAATTTCAAGCAAACGAAGGTTGCGGGCAACAACTAGTTTAGAATAACACGATAAATAAAAGAGTGTATTAAAGTTTTCTTCTTCGTTGTCGATAGAAAGCGTGCGACTGACAACATTGACATGTTGAACGAACTGAAATGATATTTATTTCTGTAAGGTCTTTTACAAGATATTAAAATGAGATAGAATATCCTTTGACCAAGGTGAAAGCAATATAACATGACATCTCGCTTGTAAACCTCAAAGAGTTAAGCAGCGGTGCATTTTAATGGGTACAGCCAGTTATGCTTTATTTTCATGTTGCGATGCGAGTTTTTTGCCATCAACCGCGCCCAAATCCAGACTCCGTGGCTGCTACTGAGAAATTCCTGATATAAAAACCCAACAACACTTTGCCCGACCCGGGAATCGAACCCAGGACCTCGTGCTCAGCAGTCCCGCTTGCGACAACAAGACCAACGAGGCAGTCACTCAGTCAGACTGCGATATTTCTGATGGAAAAACCCAACACACTGACACTTTGCCCGAATCGAACTGTACTGGACTGGACCAAGGACGCAAAAAGTATGTCAGCTTAAAATAAACACGAAAAAAGTGGCCAGTTATGAAACCACATTTAAAATGCATAAAATCCTAGATAATTTTGAAAGTCTGCAAGCCAGCCACTCTGTAGCAGCTGAATTAATTCGCAAAAGATAAAATGACTGCGGATTAGCTCGTCCCGCTTATTTCGCGTTCCGGGAAACTATTTCTATGTTGGTAATCTGCGGTGCGGTTTAATTAATTGTTTTCTCGACTATAACTTTACTTCTTGTCTTTTCTTTGTCGTGTGGTTAGTGCCTAACCTGGTGTCCGAGTTTTTATGCCGCCTATGGGCCTCGGACTTGGCTTTACAAGCCGTTGAGAAATATCTCTCAGGCATGCTGGTTTCCTCACGATATTTTCCTTCACCGAAGCAAGTGATATTTATACAATACGCACATGAATCCGAAAAATCAGAGGTGCGTGTCTTGGGTTCGAACTCGAGACCTATGACTTGACAGTCCGTTGATGGTCACATCATTAGACTATCACTGCTTACATATACCTTTATTTTTGGAGTCGAAGATAAATAAAATAGGGATAAGGATATTAATCTGGAACTTCTTTTGAAAATTTGAGAGCCTTGACAAGCGGCAATAGTTTTTTTCTTATATTAAACGAACTACAAAAGGAGGAGGTTATGTATTTTTTTCATGCATTTACTTACACCGATTACTTCTTAATAAGAGGGTTGATTTACGCGATTCTTTTTTCATTTGGTATGCAGCCCGCGCCGTGGTTCCATATAATATTCTACAATAACTGCAAACAATATTGACCAGCTTTTTAGCAGCTTTGCCTTTATATATGACTTTTCTGTCATCGTTTGTGTGTCACTGTCACTTTTCTTTAAAAGAACGTTGCCCCACACTAGGAATTTCTCCTGTATCGTGGTTGCGTTTACAAACATAACTCACTTAAACAATCAACAAGACCAGGAGCAACTATTTGTAGGTCATACAAATATTAATTGTTCCGTGCGGGAATCGAGCCCGCAACACGGAGCGCAGCAGTCAATCAAATCGCTCAGCCACTGCACCAACCGTGCTGTTATAATTAATACTTGTGTAGGCCATGTAACTATTTTTGCCTGAAAATACTGAACGAATAGATTTTTCTCTCAAAACATCTTTATCTCTAACATTTTCTAAAAAAAGTTAAGGTAATCGCCCATAAACCCCTTTTGACGGCACATCATGAATCTATGATCCTCGCATAAATCATAGACTAACAAGTGGGGCTTTTAAAAAAATAGGGAGCAGAGCAATCGTACCATATTTTAACATGCATACGGAACCATGAACCCTTTCACGGGATTCGCAAAATAAAATTCAAAATGGCGGCTCATATGTAATTTGCTCTTCGGCTCCTTTTTGCAATGCAATCTGTGTTACTAACATTGGAATGTGCGTTCCCAGTATTGTTACGTGTCGTTTTTTTTTTTATTTTGTTTTTCTTGGGTGTTTAACTTTTAAACTCTACGTGAGCTTCGTACCGCTTTTCCACGATTCCTTTCTTTTTAAATCAATATTAAAACGTTAGTGGTTTTTGCTGCAAGGGCAAACTATCGGAACCAGCAATCACACCTTAATTGGATAATTTTTAGGTCGTTCATTCTTTTACGATTCATAAATGCCCGATTTCTTTTGGAAATTCCTTCGATACCAGTTTTTCCATGCAAAAAGTAGAACGTCAATTTTATTTTATGGATAAAAGTTTTATTTTAGTTTGATGACATCAGCGTTATGAGACAATCCAGATTTCTGCCATAATTTCAAACAGTACACTATGTACAATAGGTACCCAAACTTATGAGAGACCATCTATCCTAAATTTCGACCCAACCCTAAATCTCCAGACGGGTCCTGTTTGACCTTCCACGAGTCACGTGAACATTGTTCCAACAATTAGGGATGCTCCTCACACGTCCGACAGACATACCTTTTTTCACTTCCTTTTGAGTTGTAATTAGTTTTGGACCTTTGACACAGCAGCTGGGTTCTCAGAGTTTGGGAATTGAAGTCACGATCATGGCTTGTTGAGGGTTATGCTGTAGAAACTTGGGCCGAGACTTTCAAGGTCAAATAGGCATGACGACAGTATCAAAAAATTGCCTATCTATTTAGTCCGTAAGTTAGAGTATTGGAAATTAATGGACACGTATTTTTTTTTTTTGTAAATCAGTGAATATTAAGACAAAGATAAAACCCGTGAAAACTCGGGAGTGAGGGCTCGTGACATCAGAACTAGCTAAAAATGATACCATGGCGTGACGTATTGAGAATTTTAAAAGCGTCGTATCTTCGTCAATTTTGGTTTACGTAACAAAAGAAAAAACACGGGTCAAATATTTTTTGATAATCTAAGTGACGGACTAATTAGTTTTTTTTTGTCATCTCGCCTATTGATTAAACTCGGCAAACGTGACGGATATTGATACATACAGAGTGTTTGCGGGTATGAAGAATAGGGTGTAAAGCTCTTCATCCCCCATAGAAAAGGGAGGATCCTTCGACCAGGCGGGTGTTGTGTCTGGTGGGCCACTGCCCGACTGCCCCAACTGCCCTGTTGTCGGGTTCTCGTATGCAGTCTTATGTCGCGGATGCCTTTGTTTGCGCGATGTAGGAATTTGACGTGTTTCGCTTGTTAGTTCATCATTCATGTCATAGATGGCGTTGTAGTACTTTTTGTCCAATGTAACTGTAGTACTTTTGTAGTACCGCTACAAGTGTTTAATAGAAGGAACGTTCCAGTGATAGCCTCGTGGTGTGACCGTCGGACTACCAAGTCAAAGGTCTCAAGTTCGACCCATGACACGCACCTCTGATTTTTTTAATTCATCTGCGTATTGTATTTAATTATCACTTGCTTCGGTGAAGGAAAACATCCTGAAGAAACCAGCATGCCTTTGAGATATTTCTCGACGACATGTAAAGCCAAGTCAGAGGCCCATGGGCGGCATAAAAACTCTGACCCCAAGTTAGGCAACGACACGATAAAGAAGGACCGTTGACAATTTTTAAGAATTGGGGGTATTGTGGTGTAGTTTAATATATTTGCTGTGCGGCTGTAATAAGAAGTCAGTCAGTTAGGCAGGTAACGTTTATAGGTTCAATTATCATGATTAGTATTACACTAGCCTATAATTGATGATAATTTTAATTTTGTAATTCGATGCTCTTTTAAATGATTTGTGTTTTTGCTTTTTATATATAAATTGACCTGTAATTATTCGTAATTATTAATAAATAAACTAAACTAAACTAAAGATATTATGTGTGGATAGAACAAAGTTTTCATCATGATTTTAGTCAATATTTTGGAGAGTAATCTTGTTTTTCTCCATAGAGATCTACGCTAGGGAATGGGCAACTACAGTACTTTCACAGTTTTTATGTCTTATGGGACTGTAGCTACATTTAATTTTCATCTTTGTTTCGACAATTCAAAAGTGCCTGTAACTGGCCTACTTGAAATAAATGATTTTGATTTTGATTTCCTCAGTTAGAATAAGTTATAATTTGTGTAAAATTAAAATTAAAAAAAATTAAATCTTTTTGTTTTAAGTGTACTTGACCAATCTCGATACGGAGTCAGGCGGATTTTTTTTTAAATAGATGTCATTTTTGTTTCAAAGTGATTTAACGGGAATTGACATTGAGGGAATATTATTTTATTTTTGTCTATCCGGTTGAACTCACTGCTGAACCGTATCTATCTATACTAATATTGTAAAGTGGTAAAGTTTGTGAGTTTGTTGGGGGTAATCTCTGGATCTACTGAATCGATTTTGAAAATTCTTTTACAGCGATGGCCCAGTGGTGGCGGCCCCGACTTACGAACAGTAAGTCGATGGTTCAAACCCAGGCAGGCGCATTACTTCGTGTAATTTATTTCATCACCACTGCTCTCAAAAACAGTGAAGGAAAACATCGTGAGGAAACCGGCAAATCCACACTGGGCCCGCGTGGTGGATTATAGCCCATTCCCTCTCATAGAGAGGAGGCCTGTGTCCCAGCAGTGAGAACATTAATAGGCTGATGATGATGATGATGATGATGATGAATAGAAAGCCACGTTATTTGTCAATGTCAGAGGCTATATTTATTACTAGAAAAAATAAGGGAGGGGGGAGAAATAGAGGAAAATAAATGTCCACCCGTGCGAAGCCGGGACGGGCCGCTAGTCTTATTATTATGATTTTACTGACATAAATTTAGATACTTATTGCGCAAAGATTTGTCACACTTATTCAACTGCCACATTGAAGCGACGGGTGGAGTTATGCCTCAGGGATCAGATTCAACGCCCGGGTGCTATCATTGTGAGGATAGGCCGGAGGACACGGTGGAGCACACTGTGGAGGTGTGCCCCGCTTGGGTGGAGCACCGCCGTGTCCTCGAGGTGGCGATCGGCGGCGGCGACCTCTCGCTCCCGGCCCTGGTTCGTGTCATGGTCCGGAGCGAGACGGAATGGGACGCCGTCACCTCCTTCTGCGAAGCAGTCATGCTAGCGAAGGAGGTGGCGGAACAGGACAGGGAGAGATCCTCACGTCCCGGCCGCCGCGGGAGACGCCCCGGGCGTCGGGGGCCACGTGGTGGCTTCCGGCCACCGTAGGCGCGGGCCTGTGGACGGGGAGCTATGGGCTAGCTCGCCGTCCGTACGTCTCATGACGACAGGCCGTGTCGACGGCGCGTTCGTGTTCCACGCGCGCCTCAAAGAGAGTCAGCATCAGTGAAGGGGTCCGCAAGGGCCGAAGCCTGCCGGGGCTGCGGGACTATTCGAAAGAGATACCGTGGCCCCGGAACATAAAGGGCGATGAAGGAACATGGATGGGTTTTAGTCAGTAAAAGTCTGACACTCCCTCCTGCTCCGCCCAGAGCGGGAGAAGTCATTTGATGATTTCCCATCCGAAAAAAAAAAAAAAAAAAAAGGGATCAGATTCAGATTTGAAATCTTTCTTTCTGAAATCTTTTCAGATTTTTCAAAATAATTATTTGAAAGAAAAAATATTTCAATTTCAGTTAATAAATATACCAGAAAATAACACCTACATTTCCAACTTCGTGGTGCAATCCGAACACATACAAAATCAACTATAGGTACAATTTACAAAGTTCTTAGTTCTAAACTCTAATACAGCAACAGTTTCCACCTAATCAGTAACACAAGGCACGTTTGCGGGACGCATTCAATTCGTCAACGCACGCCTCTGGGACGCATTCAACTCGTTTATATTCTACCCCTCTCGCCAATCCTATGTTCATTAACTTTACATTTGCGACTTGGTACTTTATTTATAATGAAAAAGACGATGGGGCTCTTGTGATCCCATGTCAATCTGTTAACAACTAATTAATTCGTGTTAAAATCAAATAGATATATTTTATATTTATACTCTAGGAAGTGTGGAAGAGCAGCGGTGGCCCAGTGGTGGCGGCCCCGACTTACGAACAGTAAGTCGTGGGTTCGAACCGAGCCAGGCGCATTACTTTGAGTAATTTATTTCATCACCACTGCTCTCAAAACGGTGAAGGAAAACATCGTGAGGAAACCGGCATGTCCAATGTGACATCTACCAATCCGCACTGGGCCCTCGTGGTAGATTATAGCCCATTCCCTCTCTTAGAGAAGTGGCCTGTGTCCCAGCAGTGGGAACATTAATAGGCTGATGATGATGACTAGGAAGTGTCAAAGGGTAGGCGTTTTGAGGGACAGTTTCTTGTAAATTTTGACGTTCAAAAAGTGCTGATTTTCAGCTTAAAAGACAGTTCAGTCATACCTGGTCACAAATCTGGACTCCAAGCTGGTTCTAATAAAGAAATACCTTTTATCCAGACCAGCTAAAAGATTTTAAATAGTATTCACCTAGCTCTGACACTCAAGCCTGCAAATCCAACATCACACCTATTTTTTCTACTATAAACAAAAAGACAATCCTGTCATACATCGTCAACCCTCCGACTGCGCGCGTGACACTAAAATGATCAGTGCCCGTTTTGTCCCGACAATCAGGGACGCGACTCACGCGCGCGGGACGAACACCGCTTTGTCTTATAGTTCCTTGGTGCGTGGTACGAATAGTAGGCGATGGGCTTTATTTAGTTTAGGACGAATAAATTGTCTATCTCTTTGTGAATGACAATTTTATCCATCATAGGGAGCTGTTAATGTGGGTTTGCTCTATCTATGATTCTCACGCTTCATTGAATCTAGAATTTCTATTGGATCTAATTTGATTAATAGTACATTATGATATAAGTGCGGTAAGTTGAAAATTACAGCCGAGGCGATATTACTAGCCCGAGCCGTAGGCGAGGGCGATAAAAAAGTAGAGCCAGTAGAGGCTGTAATTATCAAAGCGCACGTATGTCATACGACGTTTTATAACATATTTGCGAGGAATTAAATAAAACAAATAAAAACAATACAGCGAAAAGAAAAAGCGCGCGGAATAATTTTTACTTGTTCACAAATTATCGAGGCGCGCGTATCAGCAAAAACAGCCAGTATTACTAATAAAGTAAATTAATATTTTTGTGTTTTTGTTACAGATAAATGGTTGTAATTTATTGTCAAAATTAATTAAATTAAAGAATTAAATGTTTATTTATTATATTTCATCTCCCAAAGTTAATTTTATTCATAAAATGTTGACCACTTTTCTGACATAAAAACTCTTTGCTAAGATTTAAAAAAGTATAAACCGTGCTTTTTACTTTACAGCACAAGTACGTAATGAGATACATTACGATATTGAAATTGGTGAAATAAGAGACCCTTTACGAGCAAATGTGTTATAAAATATATTATTATTTTGTCATGGTTTCGGAATTTATGATTTTAGAAAATTTGATTCTTATGTCCATTTAATTGACTCTTATAAACTCTTTAATTGCCATTTCTAACTTCTCTGGTACTTATGTCCTGATGGTTAAAATATCAGTTAGGACATTCCTTAGTAAACATTTACATTTTAGACATTCCAAACAGAACGTCAGTGAGGAGCCTCTTTGCAGGATATGCCCCACCAACTGTCTCGTCCATCCTGCACTGCCACCTGCACATTTCAGCAATTAATCAAAGCGAGAGCTGTGCAGGTAGCTACATACTGGTCCAACACCATTTAAGTTTCATCGACACGAAAAGAAAAAGCAGATTTCTGTCATTTGAATAGGCGAGACAACAAAAAAAAACTAATTTATCAAAAAATATTTGACCCGTGTTTTTGCTTTTGTTACGTAAACCAAAATTGACGAAGATACGACGCTTTTAAAATTCTCAATATGTCACGCCATGGTATAATTTTTAGCTAGTTCTGACGTCACGAGCCCCCACTCCCGAGTTTCGATGCGTTTTATCTTTGTCAATATTCATTGATTTACAAAAACAAAAAATACGTGTCCATTAATTTCCAATACTCTAACTGACGGACTGAATAGATTTGCAAGTTTTTGGTACTGTTGTTACTCGTTATGCCTATTATTCTAAGCTAGACTAAAACAAACTTCACATCCCTATTTTGTTAGCATTCTAATGGCTAAGTTAACATACGGTGCAATGCTAAGTTACAGACTAAGACAAGACAAGACATGTCCGTGATTAGACTTGTCGTACTGTTTGGATCGGAATGCTGGGCTGTGAAGAAGATATATGAAAAGAGATTGCATGTAGCGGAGATGAGAATGTTGAGGTGGATGTGTGGTGTGACAAGAATGGATAAAGTAAGGACCGAGTATTCATTAGAGAAAGTTTAAAATTTGGGCCAGTTACAGAAAAGTTGAAAGGGAATTCTCTGTCTTCGTATGGACATGTGATGAGGAATCATGACGAATCGCATGTGTCTAAATGATGATGGATGAAGAGGGAGAGGTAGACCAAAGAAACGATGGAGGGATTGTGTGAGGAATGGTGTGAAAGATAAAGGAACAAATGATAGCGTGACGGTTGACAGAGGATGCCGGGGCTGCGGGACTTGCCGGGGCTGCGGGACTGTTCGCAAGAGATACCGTGCCCCCGGAACACAAAGGGCGATGAAGGAACATGGATGGGTTTTAGTCAGTAAAAGTCTGACACTCCCTGCTCCGCCCAGAGCGGGAGGAGTCATTTGATGATTTCCCATCCGAAAAAAAAAAACGGTTGACAGAGGAGAATCGGAAAAAAAGAAACCTGTTGCACAGACAACAAGATGTTAAGTTGTAGATTAACAATAAATCGCTTCATCTTATAACTGAAGCCACAGTCTACCTTTCACACAATATCGTCTCGTGAAACTTCCACCAAGTTTCGAATGTCCCACTTTGTAAAGCGTTATATTTGAAGCTCCCAACTAAAAACTTTCCTCTACAGTTTTTGTCCTTTTTTCTGCATTTATTAATCTGGGACAAAAGAGCATTTGATTTTACATCCAATTGTTGGTTTCGTTACCAATTAAAGAAGATAAGACGATACTACTGGTAGTTAGACTGGTAGAACCACGGGCAACAAACGGGATCGGATCGTCGAGTCCTTGTTCGGTATTCAACGATGTTTCTTTAAGGGGACAACACGAGCTAAACGCGATAAAAAAAATAACGTACTTATCTCTAAAAATTGTTTTTAACGAGTACAAACCATAATAGAATACGTGAGATCATTCTTATTTTTTGGCAAATAATTCTACAAGCAACATATTATCATGATAGTGTTTCATTTTTTAGTCCAATCAATAGTTTTTTTGTAAATCGCAAACAACAACTCATTTCGCACTATTCGGCCCGCAGTGACTGACGTAACAACCCCTTTGTAGTGCAAGCTGATTAGAAATTTATTCTAACAGTATTTCAAACGAAGTTTGAACCACCACAAATAGAGTTGCTAATTTAGCTCCTGTAGTCGCCTTGTATTTTTGCTTTTCCTTAGGAATAGAGTTCAACCTGCTAGAAGTACTATCGTGGACACTCCCGCCTGATCACCACTAAGCTAATTTTTGCTCGCACTCGCAACATAGAAACGCTCTCTAGCCCCGCCCCGTTGACTTTGTATAGATAGATAGATAGTTAAACCATTTATTTAGTGCACACAAAAGACATAGCACAATACACAGAAGTACAATTGAAAATAATGAATGAAAGACAATGCCGATTGGCAGAGCGCACTGACGACGCACGCCAAATTAGAGTTATTGTTAAACTGCGCGCCAAATTGACGCTTTCCTAATAGGCCTAAACTTTAAGGAGGCGTGACTCGGCGCCTCCGCATGATTTAAGCGAAAACATTTTAAGGCGGAAAAGACCACGACTGTACCTACTACCTAAGTATTAGCACGTGTGAACTTTACTCCAGAAAAAAACCACAGAAAAAGTGTAATGTTAAACACTTATGTTTTACTTGCTGATCAGGTATTTGCACGGCTTTTCCCGTCATTTAATTAAACATGTTACTTTCTCTATTCGAGTTCTCGACCCCGTGATTAACTATTAATTAAACTCAGTTATTTGTGTACAACATTTCGACACATAGGTACTTAATTCCACCCGTCACAATTACTGAGATTCCGTTAAATAGTAAATGAACTTTAATTCGTACGCCATTGGGGTGAGCTTGGTTCGTGACAGCTAATTATTTCGTCACGCTCTCGTTAGTCTGATTATTGTTAGGTTGTATGAGTAAACACGAATACATTACAATAGGCGAGACGACAAAAAAAATCTATTTAGTCCGTCACTTAGATTATCAAAAAATATTTGACCCGTGTTTTTTCTTTTGTTACGTAATCAAAATTGACGAAGATACGACGCTATTAAAATTCTCAATACGTCACGCCATGGTATAATTTTTAGCTAGTTCTGACGTCACAAGCCCCCACTCCCGAGTTTTGATGCGTTTTATCTTTGTCAATATTCAAAAACAAAAATACGTGTCCATTCATTTCCAATACTCTAACTAACGGACTAAATAGATTTGCATTTTTTTGATACTGTCGTCATGCCTATTGTTTTAGTAGAGTTTGTTCCTTTTTTTAGTCCTAATAAAAAGAAAAGTATGATGAGATTTCAGCCTTCATTAGCCATATAATTAAAGAAAGAAGCGATAGTGCTGAGTATGGGGTCTTAGGTTCGAAAAGAAACCCGCAACAAACACTTAACTCAACACAAACTTATAAACAGTTTAATTATCCACATGACCAAAACAAAACACAAAGAATCTTTTATCACAAGACAATTGTAAGAATGCCTTGAGGACATCTCTTTGATATGAGAATATGTATCAGCTTATCTTGAGCATAAGCCATGGATGATTGTTGTCAGTTCAAACAAAGTAATCTACCTACGTATCTTCTAATGCCCGCAAGGCGACATCATGATGAGTGCGTCAAAAAAAACAGAAAGAGGTGGCGAGACGATCTGGACGCGTACCTTGAGGGCTGGTCCGAGGAGGCCCGGGATAAGAGCACATGGTAGGAATTGGGGCCTTTGCCCAGCAGTGGCAGCGACGATTTTTGATTTTTTTTTTCAGCGTATACTGTATACGCAGAATAAAAAAAATCAAAAATCGTTTTGAGGATTGCAGATGCTTACCATTGATGCTTTCGACTGCTAGATCAACGAGGAGAAAAATGCAGCAAAATCTAGTTTAAAATAATCCATTGCTTTCAAAAACGTTAACGCCAGTTTAATATATTTAACACTAGCTGTGCTCCACAACTATCGTCTGCGCGAAATGATTATAATATAAAAATATTACTTTCCTTTTTAAATCGGATGTTGTTGACAAGGGTTTTAATGTTTTTGCACGGAACCCTAATTATTTTTCTAAACTAAAAGGAGCTTAAGTTACTCCTTATAACATCAGCTGTTATTTTGATATTACAAACAGAAACTTCAATTTTATTTAATTATATGGATAGTTAAGGCGATCGGTGTCTTATGAGAATCGCCTAAAATAGACATTTTACAAAAACAATACAAATTCCTTCATCCTCAATTTTGAATTCCATATTTATTAACAACCTAATTTGCCAAAATACAACCCTCATCTACTCTCCAAATTAAATTCAACCCTAAAATACCGACCGCGGTCAATTCGACCACGGCCGGCAAAATTACGCCGCAATATTTCTATAATTATGACAGGAAAATTGTCCATTCCACAGATTCATAGGACTACGATACGCCAAAAGTGAAATAATCCGCAATGATATGTTTATCAAATGTTATGAGATGGCCATCCTTTACGGGGTTTGGAACCATGCCAGCTAACGTTGCATTGTGGATAATGTGTATTAAAGAAGATATGGGCCGTAATGTTTTGTTTTTTATTACACTAGAATATTCAAAACCTGTTAGTTGTGGGTAGTTCTATATTTTTGTGTGTAAAGTCTAAAGTCTTGGCTTGAAGTCATAGGTCTCCAAGAAAAACAAAAAAAAATAGTGTAGTATTTAATTCATCTTCTATTGAAATTAAAATGTCGTCTAGAAATTTTGCAGGTGGAACAATATGATCTTGGTACTTAGCATACTTAGGTAGCAAAATAACAATTCCAAGTCAAACGTGTGAGCGATTTTCAGTGTCCAGAGTGAATGCAAGGGTCGTACAAAGTCGGCAGGGTCATTATCCGTAAAAACAAAGCAGTGGTCATTGAATCATCATCATCGTTGTCATCATTTCAGCCGCAAGACGTCAACTGCTGGACATAGGCCTCCCCCAGGTGTCACCACATTGACCTGGTGAACCAGGTCAATGTGAATATGAAAACTATTTGGGAAAGCACGAAAAGTCGGCAAATGTCTAGTGTGATGGTGTCAATGTCAGTCAGCTGTCTTACCAGTGACATAGACTAAAAATATAGGACTGATTTTAATCTATATGAAATCGATAATAAATATTGGTTTTTCAGTTACTTATTGATATTTTTTTTTATCAATACTGTCACTGTCATTAAATGTCTAATGTACTATATTGGATACGAGTATTTATTTATTTTTTACATTTAATAACTTCGAGTTAATTATCTAGTGAAAAGTTTTTATTTTTGTAATGGTGTAATGGATTACTCAGAATCGATAATCTCACGAAAACAATCTTTTTCATATTTCTCCGCTCCCAGATTGAGAATTGAGGTGATTATTCATATTCTAAGATAAAAATATTACTATTTTTTTTAGACCATATATCAACTCATTACATTTTGGCCCACGGTTTGCCATTTCCTTTGGACATACTATTAGGTACACCTCTGCCTAACCCATCAGAGACTACAAGCGTGACGTCATGTTATGTCATTACGTCAAGCATTCATTCTGGGTCCGAACTGCCACAAAATACGAAACTCAGTTCCAATCCCACCAATTACTTGCCCCACGTCCCCACTTAGCATTTACACCAACACCATGGCACCCAAATATCTTGCCGTATCACCAACCGCACAAAAACGGGTCACCCGACGAACAGTGTTGCCAACATTGTAAATGATTGATCGCGTCATGCCGGAAAACGTCAACGACTGGCAAGGTATTCAAATTACCGCGGAGCCACTTATAGAAATATCAAATGTTTCTTCCGGGACTTTAAATATTGTTCTGGGAGAGTAAGAATGATGAGTTGAGTTACATTGAATAAAACGGGTCTTTCTTTTTCGTGTGGTTCGTTGCCTAACCTGCAGGCCTAGCCAAGTTACAAACGTTTCATATCGATTCTCTTTAAGCGGTTGTAGAAAGCGCTAAATTGGTAGCCAAGTTGACACGACTGAGTCGATCGCTCGTTCTCAAATGTCTGTACAAAAAACCTACACTTTAGTCTATGGTGAGCGTTCCTACCAAAGAGTATAGCGATCAACATTGTAGAAACGATAACATTCTATTCTATCATTTTGAACGATGTAAGCTTGTCTACGAATTTTCTATTCGTTTGATTTAATGTTGAGATGATGTCATTTTACTAGCGTTAAGGATTGTAGATTATCAACTTGGCTAAGCCTTCTTCTTTAAGTTTCGATGAACTCATATTGTGTTAGACCAGTATGTAGCCACCTGCACAGTTCTAACATTTGTTTCGATTAGATCTTGATAGGTGCAAGTGGTTGTGCAGAATGGGCAGGACAAGAGGTGGAGCATACCCTGCAGAGGAGCGCATAACCTGGTGTCAGAGTTTTTATGCTGCCCTTGAGCCTCTGCTCTGACCTGTCTTTACATGCCGTCAAGAAACATCCCTCAGGCGTGTTTGGTTGTATTGTATTGTATAGCAAGCTGGTGTCCGCAACTCCACGTCAAAGCGCGTATTTTGCGTACGGGTGGGAACTTATTCGATCCATCCCAATTCCTCGAGAAAGGCCAGCAGCGCCCCGATGTTGCTGACTATCTCGCGGAGAGTACCTGGGTTACCAAAGTACTTTGCCCTGTATGTTGCAACCACTGGGCAGTGCAGAAGCACGTGGGCTGCTGTCTCGTCCTCCTCCATGCAGGCACGGCACAGGGGGCTGTCTATGACTCCTAAGACAAAGAGGTGTTTATTAACAGAGCCTTGTCCGGTAATGGCGGCTGTAACTGTGCGCAGCTGTGGTTTTGTTAACCGAAGCGCGCGTTTGGTGAAGCGGCCGCTGATAGCAGGAAGTGCTTCCTTGGCCTGCCTACACTCGCCGTGGTCCAGCCACAGCTTGTGGTGTTGTTCACTAGTTCGTTTCCTTACCAGTGTGCGTAGGCATCCGAAAGGGAGTGGTACGATAGGTTCCCACCGTTGCCATGCTCGATCCCCTTTTAGCGAGTTCGTCCGCCGCATCATTGCCACGGGAATCGCTGTATCGTATCGTGTTTGGTTTCCACGCGATGTTTTCCTAATGAAATAGGTAATTTATTTTGGCACACCTTTACGACTGAACAAACCCGATAAAATTTTACATACGAATAGATCATGACTTGGCCTTTGATACTATTTTTAACGATAGTAGTTTCTCGCGAAACGCATGTAAAACCTATATAGTTCAAGATAAATTTATTTCTCCCAATTATTTTTATTAGCCTGTTTGTGTGAAAAACCTAATAATTAATTTTTATCATATTATACAAGGTTGAAAGAACACCGACGCGACGGTTGCCACGTATTTTGTAAAACATTCTGGACCCCAAAAAAATCAGACTTTTGTAGGAAACGGCTGATTTTTTATTTATTTAAACTTCATGTACAATAGTGGTACATAGGCGGACTTAATGCCACAAGGCATTCTATAAATGGCATCTTCTTTTTTTTTCTAAATGGCATCTTCTTTTTTTTTTCTAAATGGCATCTCACAGTTCAACCTGAGAGGTTGTCGTCTGTTTAACCGGACAATCTTGTGGGTGCCTTAAGTGTAAGGCCTCCAGCCAGGCCAAAAAACTCACAAACTAAACGACTACACGCTAAGGGCACCCCCTGCGGGGTACGGGCTTCGGGTTAGGGCGTGGTTGGGAGAGGACAGCAAGGGGACAGGCTGGATCGGAGTGGTGTCATTATTTAGGGACTGACTTTGGACTACAGGCTCAGCCACGCGGGCTGACACGAGCAAGGGACGGGGATGGTTCGTATCGGGGCGTCGCGACGGGCCTCGACGGCGAGACACTCTCTGCCAGTTAACCTTTGGGTTAAATAGGAAAACATAGTGAAAGGGTACAAAATAATGTCTAAAAACTAACTTCTTGTTATAGAGAATTTATATACTTCTATTGATACTAATACACATATTATACAGATAAAATAAACTAATAGATATTACTTTTAACAAATACCATAAATTAAAAAGAAAATAATGAGAAACCTAATACTAATTATTATGACTAGGCTTTAAATTGAGAGCTATTTAGTCTGACTTAAATGTACATTTATATGTGTGTGTGTGTGTGTGTGTGTTATGTTCAGAAAGAAGTTTTAAAAAAGAAGTACGCATTTGTGTATCAGTGTCCCTCCACCGTGTTTACAATAGTACATTTTGATACAAGTGGAGAAAGTTTGTTATTGCACCCGAGGCGGAATTAACTCCCGAGCCGTAGGCGAGGGTGCGTCTATAGGCATTGAAACAATTTGGACTAAGTATAGGTATAGTTATCTGTGGCAATTTTCATTCCCGCACACGTGTTGGAAAATGAAAAAAATCGCACGCGTGTGAAATACATTGCATGTTGAACCTAATCATAGTCCGATAGGAACCAGTTTTCGAGGAAGTGTATTGAAAAATAATTCATTTCCAACTTGATTATTTTGTTGTTTAACTACCTTGATTTTTCTGCTAAACCAAAAACCATACCACTCTGCTACTCCGTTAGTTCTTTATCGTACCTGCAAAAAAAAATACAGACATTAATATAACATAACATTTCGTAATCTTCAATGTTAAACAATGCTAGGTATTAAAAGACATACTATATTTTTCTAGCTAACTGTAGGTACTTTTTGCAAAAAGTAGGTACCTACAGTCCTCCTAAGAATCGGGAATATCAATATTACATAAAAATTCATTTGTTTTCCTATGATGACGAATCAGGACTTCTTGTATGAAAAAAAAATTTGTGACAAGTCGGGACAGAGACGAGTCAGACATAAGTCCGAATTATGCCCGACTCGTCACTGTTCCTACTAGTCATCAAAAAACAAAAGATCACGACTCACAACTGTTTCAACCATTTTTGTTTACGAAGGAACGACGAAACAATTGAGCAGTCGGTTGAGGATTTTGATATCCGCACTTACTATTTATTTGTACATAAGGCAGTACTGATCAGGGCCGGCAGTCTCGACAGAGATAACGACAAAATCGCTAACTTTCGATCGCCGATTACTAACGAATACATTCAGTTGCACTAATGATGCTTCCGAGAAACGCATCTTGGATGTAAAGACTTGCTTTACTTGCAATAATCGTTATTGCAACTGTTTTTTTCATTGTTATTTTAGCGATCGAAATTAGAGATTTAGTCGTTATCTCTGTCGAGACTGCCAGCCCTGAGGCTTTAGCACGAGCGCACGTTGTAAATACGTCGATTGTTTATTCATATCTATGAGTGAATGTGCTCGTTGCAAACAATTTAACTAAAACGCTATAGGATAATCGGGAATATGCATGTAATATTTTTCTTCACATAAATCAATAAAATGCAGTAGATACTATCAACCCAGAAAATAATTAAAAGTTAAGTTCAACTACTGCTAAAAAACTACTGTTAAAAAAATGGAACTCCTACAATTTTCTACGACAGTTCAAACGTCCGTGACTGTCGCGGCCATCAACGTTGTTTGTCATTTTTTTTGCCCTTAGTAGAATAATTTTACAAATTGTATGTGCTTTATTCAAGCAAAAATTGCAATTGCAATACAATATCTTAGTAAAACTCTAAGTACTGTTCTATTTAAAGTGTTTATTTGACACATAGTATTTGACGTCACTACCGGCGTTATCGAGGACGATGCGTTTTGAGTTTGCGTTCCGTTTCACCAAAAAACACGCTACACAAAATATTAAAAAAACGGAGAATTCGTCAATATAAAGCTAAGCAACGGTATAATAATCACCGTTATTTTGACGAATTCTCCGTTTTTCTGAGGACCTATACATAAAATGGATAAAACATCAGAATAACACCTACTACAAAAATAAAATAAGTTTTTCCTTTAATTAAATTAATAAGTAATCACTAATTAGTACTTGTAGAGCACTAGCCTAAAACATGCTTGTGGTATGAGATAAGCGACCATTGTTTTTTTCCTGTCGAGTATGCAGAAAAACTGCATTTTATTTTTGTGTCAGTACTTCTCGAGCCGTCACCGGCGGCTGACGAACTTGTTCTGCTGTTGAAACAACTTTGTATTTCTAAAGTACAAAATGTTTAAAACGCAGTGTGCGCTATCGTTGATAGCGTTGTACGTGGGGTTGGCGCACTCCTGGGGTGAGTACAAGCCACGCATTTTTATTAATCGACTTAATGCCGAGGCCCTTATAGTCTACTTTTAAGTGGGCCAGGAACTCTGGGCTAAATAATTATAGCCGAACGAGGCGATCTTTGAGGTTAAGCCACGCTTGCCAAGGATGGTCTGTGGTGTGACCATCCATTGTATACCGAGTTTCCTCTGCCTTGGCACTCTGTGCTTAAGCACGTTAAGCCGTTGGTTCAGCTGTCATTAGTAAACATTTGAAAGTCGTTACAGGTAGTCAGTCGTTACAATTGCATTCTTCACAATCACCCCAGCAGTTTCCTGCGCGGAAACATCACGCGACGCCAACTTGGACATATTTGCTTAGGGTGACACTAGTCGACATTTTTTCCATAAAAAGGAGACAATTTTTTTTGTTTGGAGATTCAGCCATCCACATAAATTGTAGCGTTTAATAATGAAACGTTCATTGATTTCTTCCCCAAAATATCTAGATTACAGTGGCTATATTAGCTAAGCATTGTCTAACCGGAATAAATGCGAAAACTGCAAAAACACTTTTACGAAAATCGAAATAAACAGAAAGAGTAAATGTCAAAATAATGAAGTTGCCTGTCAACCACTAAAAAGGCGGATTTACAACGGTCCGTGACACGTTGACTGTTTAAACCATCTACGCGTAGCGTAAACCTTTAAAAATAGCATTAAAATGCTCACAGTTTAATAATATTTCTTTTTATATTCTATTCTGTTTTAATTAAAGCAGATCTGATTACCACTGGGTACCGTACTTTTTTTTTGTAAACGGAAAAAACGTCCCTATTCACGTAAGTATTTTCTGTCAAATGACATTGACCACAACGGGAATGATTTGACTCGCAAAAAATATCATAATATAACTTTTTATTATGATTTTAAGATTCCGGTTTCGTTTCTATGTAATCTTTCAATTATTATTATGATATAACTGTTACTTATTTTTGGTGTAATATGAATAATAAACGCAACGTTCAAGTGGGCCTAGAAAAAATTGTCTCCTTTCGGGCGGGTATTTTACTCCACTGTTTGAAACTGTGCGGTCGACCAAGCTATTTGGTTTACATTTTACAATGTAATTTGCATTTTAAAATGTAAATCAAATAGCTTGGTCGACCGTACATCCAAAGTTAAACATGATGTCGTTTTGTATCATTATTAATTTGTCTGTGCGGAAACAGAATAGTAAAATAAAAAGCCATTGCAAAGTTACGAGCTACCAAAGATTCGTTTTATTGCCAATTATAACACAAATTTGGGCGTAAATTAGTAATAAAAGAAGTTTAATATTTCCAAAACAAAGTCGGTACCGTCAAAGCACAACTATCGAAAAATTCAATAAATTTGTAATTGATTTATGCAGTGGTTTTTTCATAAAACTCCACTTTCCAAAGACCTTTTCGTATTTTTTTACGAGCGCTTTTTACTATGAACTATCGTGCATCTTAATGAACTAACTCTGTCGGGCACGATGCCAGGTGAGACAGCGTGCTTTTTGGCCACGCCCACCTATGAGCGACTAGTGTCACCTTAAGGTGACTACAGGAGCTAAACGCGAGTTTTATAAGGCAAAAAACATATGATTCACTGCAATAAACAAATCCAGAAAAATATATGATATTCTTCAGGATATATGCTAATACGACAGTGTTTTGAAAACATAATACAACTAACTTTACTACTATAAAAGAAATCACAAACTCATCTCTAAAAATTTCTTATAACGAGTATAAACCATACTAAAATACATGCGATCATTCTGAATTTTTCGCAAATAATTCTACAAGCAACTTATTAGCATGATAATGTTTTATTTTTTTAGTCCAATCATTAGAAATTACGTCAGTCACTGCGGGCCGAATACTGCGAAATGAGTGGTTTTTATTTAATTGTAGCCTATTATATAATTAGATCAAAATGCCAATTGTACACTTTGTGAAGAAAAAAGTGACAAAATATATGTGTTCAAAAAAATACTAAAACTTAATGCCGTTTAGGAGAGCAGTTACGAAATTTCAAAGAAAAAATTCTTCACTTTGAATAATTTTTAATTGGAATTATTTCAATTGTACCAATTAAAGTTTAGAGACTAATAAGCAGCATATATTTATATTCACTCATCAAACAGGAGTCTTTACATGGAGAAAACCTCTCGTTAGCAGATACCACCACCCCCTTAAATAACGGACTTCCGAAAGTCCATCGCCAGCAGGCAATTTTATAGAGGGCGGAAGAGGGCATTGTCAGCCCTCCTCTTGGAGACACTACTTCCTAACGTGACCTAAGCCTTCAAGGAAATAGGAATCATATTGTTTATTCTATAATGTTTCCTCATTTTATCATTTTCCGTTTGGTATTCCCGTGATACGAGTTTAAGTACTAATTAATTTTAATGAGAGTATTTCGAACTAGTAATCTCTTAGCAGGAGTTATTATTAGAAGGCTTGACGATGCATGATTTCTAACTAATATATAATAAAAATAATTTTCATTGGAATCATTACACACATCGCTATCTAGTGCCACACTAAAGCAACGAGGCTTGTGTCGTGGACATCAGTTAGTTGATATACTACGTAGATGGTGTTTTTTTTTTAGATACAAACTTATCTATACCAATATTATAAAGCTGAAGAAATTATTTGTTTGTTTGGTTGAACGTGCTAATCTCAGGAACTACTGATTGGAATTAATTTTTTTTTTTGGATAGTCCATTTATCGAGGAAGGTTATAGACATAACATCGCGCTACAACCAATAGGAGCGGAGCATAAATGAAAAATGTTGGAAAACGGGGAAAATGTATTCTTTTTGTGAGCTTTTTCTCTCTTATGTGACGCAGACGAAGTTGCGTGGGTTAGCACCAGTTAAACATCCATGACTCGGAAACAAATGTCCATGATCATCACACAAACATTTGCCCCTACCGGGATTCGAACCCGGGACCCTAAGAACGTTAGGCAGCCATACTACAGCTGTGCCATTCGGGTCGTCACTAATTATTGTATGTTCATAAAAACAGGATAACGAAAGCAGAAAACAAAACTAGGTATTCTGATAACATGTTATATGTTATTGTTTAAAGTCATTTATTTATCCTAATTTGGTACAAGAACAGTTTCATTATCAGTTTCAGAAATTAATTAGTATAACTATAGGTTCATTCGTAATTATTATTTAAGACATCATCTGTTTGGTCTTTTCCCAACTATGTTAGAGTCAGCTTCTAGTCTAACTGGATGCAGCTCAATACCAGTTTTTTTACATGGAGGGACTGACTATCTGACTTTCATATTCCAGTTAGAATTGAGAAAAACAATACCGCACAAATGGTGGCAAATTCAAATCGGCTCAGACCGATTTTTCGGCGATACCCGCCCTGGGCGGAGCGGAAAGGAGTGTCAGACTATTACTGACTAAAACCCATCCATGTTCCTGCATTGCCTTTTGTGGTCCAGGGCTGCGGTATCTCTTTCGAACAGTCTCGCAGCCCCGGCAGGCATCGGCCCTTGCGGACCCCTTCCTTTTTGCTGATATCTTTTAGAGGCGCGCGTGGAACAAGAACGCGCCGTCGACACGGCCTGTCGTCATATGATGGACGGATTGCGAGCTAGTCCATTGCTCACCGTCCACAGGCGCGGGCCTACGGTGGCCGGGGGCCACCAATCGGCTCAGACCTTAAGTGCTTATGTGGCGTCTCCCACTTTGGGAGACACACATTGGCCCACCTTCCGTCTGGCACCGCATGCTCTATCATCACCTGCACACTTGATGACCTACTTACTGCATCAGTGAGCGAGGTTCGCGTGGCTGAAATTGGACATTACATATGAACTGTTTGCCATCGACACGCTAAGAAGAAGATCTTGCGTACATTTTGCATGCATCCACCGAATAATTAAATATAATTAAACCATTCACCAAAAACGTAGTTTCATTTTCTATCGGTACTGGTCGGTTTTAAAATACTGGTATTCAGCTGCATTCGGTTAGACTGGAACTCTCAACTCATTCTATTGAATGAACAGTCAATTCAAAAGAATACAAAAGGATTACATAATATCCTAGAATTTAAGAGGGATTAATAACTACGATAGGATACTTGCATTAGTATCGATAGTGACCCCGTGCAGTACTTATAACTGTGTGTTGACCTTATAACACAAAAACGGGGAATTTATGTCTTGGTCCAATTAGACCCGATGCGGTCTACTGGCGTAATATCGGTATAGATCTGCACGAGGAGGGTTGATGCACTCGAACATTTCGAAGTGAATGGGACGATTCTTTTTTGTTTTTGATTCGGGGTGAAGGGGATGCGAGTTTATCAGGCTTTTTGAAGTTGTTTGTGGATAGTTTATTGAACGATCAGAGGGCATAGACAAGTGGCTATTGTTTTAAAGCGTTCGTGTTTCTGTACACTTCAACCAACATATCTGTACAGAAAACACAGAACTAAAATAAATGTACCAAGTTTGACATATCGATGCATTCTTTCTTGACAAGCAGCGCCACCTTCAACTGTACATTTAAAGTGATCCATTAAAATTAATTTAAACATAAGATAACATCACGCCTGTATTCCCCGAAGGGTTAGACAGAGGTGTACCTACTAGTACACCCACATTTCGCCAGTTATGTTTAACTCCCCTGTAATAGGGGGAACCTGTTGCCAACAACTGGGCACCAATGCAGACTCCGTGGCTACTACTGTGAAATTCCTAATGGAAAAACCCAATAACACTTTGCACGACCCAGGAATTGAACTGAGGACCTCATGCGGCCAACGCGGCAGTCAATTACCTATACCTGACCATATAACATATACCTGTATGTAGAACTGCATGGATATTTATGTCAACTATTTTTTATGTCTTTTCTTCTCTTTAACTGGTGGCATTCATGCTGCATGTGACCCTTAATAACATACCACCATACCTGTGATTCCCTAGGGATGATGGTGAACATGATAGAGATGCCTGACCAGAATGCGAACAGCAAACATTTAAGTACCACCATAGATTGAGGCTTTTTCTATGTTTCTCACACGGCTAACAATAACATCATGGGCCCGGGTAACACCACGGGTAATTAAAATTACCCATGGACCCGGTAATGGGTCGGCTCACTGGGACCACGGGTAGTCACCCAACATCGTGCCGTTTTTCCCTGAAATGGTAAGCGGTATATACGCCTACATTTCACTAAAAAATGTCAACTGCCTTGCATAGTCATAAATCTGTTTTCCACTATTTCAATTTAGTTTAATTGAATATTAGAACTTACTGCTTACTAAATTAGCTTATCTTCCAAATTTTATTGTTTTGTGCATGAGGTTTTTCCCTTTAAGTAATTGTTGCGCTGTAATGAATTATGTCGCTGTATCCAATGTGAATAAAAGTTGGTAGACTTAATCTATTAAACTAGGTTTCACCCGCGTAGTTCCCGTTGCGTTGGTGTCAGATAAGCGACCATTGTTTTAATCCTGTCGAGTTTGCAGAAAACCTGCATTGCATTTTTGTGTCACTACTTCCCGAGCGGTCACCAGCGGCCGACGAACTTTTTCTGCTGTTGAAACAACTTTGTATTTCTTAAGTACAAAATGTTTAAAACGCAGTGTGCGCTATCGTTGATAGCGTTGTACGTGGGGTTGGCGCACTCTTGGGGTGAGTACAAGACACGCATTTTTATTAATCGACTTAATGCCGAGGCCTTTATAGTCTACTTTTAAGTGGACCAGGAACTCTGGGCTAAATAATTATAGCCGAACGAGGCGATCTTTGAGGTTAAGCCGCTCTTGCCAAGGATGGTCTATGGTGTGACCACATCCATTGTATACCGAGTTTCCTCTGTGCCTTGGAGAGCATGTTAAGACGTTGGTTCTGGCTGTCATTTGTAGACCTTTGACAGTCGTTACAGGTACCGCATGATCCAGTACTAACCGGGTTGTGGAGGTCAGACAGGCAGTCGCTCCAAGTATATAACTGGTTAGACTGGAAACCGATCCCAATATAGATAATAATATAGATGACTAGCAGCCCGTCCCAGCTTCGCACCGGTGGACATTTATTTTCCTCTAATTCCCCGCTCCCCCGCTTGTTTTTCCTAGTAATAAATACACTCAAGAGCAATGAATCCGGGTCACTTAAAGAATCCTAAAAATCTCGGAAACTAAAAATGCTAGGTTAATGCAATAAATTATATTTAATAGACAATGTAATACTCCTTAAATGAAGGTATTAAAACTTCTTAGTTATTGTATAGTTATATCATAAAAAAATCAAATTTGAAAAAGGGCCACTTTCGAAGATGGAACTACGAAATTACAGCACGTAGATTACAGGAAAACCTACAAGAATTCTATCAATTGAAAATAAAGTGGTAAACTCAATATAATAAGTTCACTCACGGAAAATTTGACTTTGGCATTGTACGGAACCCTTTCCAAGCGAGTTCAACTCGCACTTGGCCGGTTTTTATCATTTTCCGTTTGGTATTCCCGTGATACGAGTTTAGGTACTAATTAATTTTAATTAGATTATTTCGTTCTATTTTTCTCGTAGCAGGGAGTTATTATTAGAAGGCTTGACGATACATGATTTCTTACTATTGTATGTTCATGATAAACAGGAAAAAGGATAAAGGTGTGATTCCGAACTCGGCAACAAGCAGCAGTGCTGTTGCCGCAGTGCTGCCACACAGGTGCTGCCCAGCAGTGCTGCCTGCCGCGCTGATTCCGAGCAAGGCGGCAGTGTCGCTCTGTTCCTCTTCTGAATCAGAGAAATTAATCCTTTTTTTGTCAATTTACTTGTCAACATTCACGTAGGTCCTCTTGCTGCGGCGACAGACGCGTCACTACTGGTCTGTCGCGGCGGTAGGGTGACACTGACGCACAGCAGTACTGCCGCTACATTGCTGCCGCGACATTGCTGCATAGCTCGGAATGTAATCTCATATAAGCTTATAGATATTGTATTAGGAACAATAGCGCCGCGACAGTACTGCTGCGGCAGCACTGCTGCGTGCAGCGTGTTTCGGAATCATACCTTTACGAACATAGAAACCAAAACTAGGTATTCTGATAACATTGTATACGTTATTATTTAAAGTCATTTATTTATCCTAATTAGGTTCAAGAACAGTTTAATTATCATAAATAATAAATACGAATGAACCTATAATGGTTCATTCGTGAAGACACTGCCTCCTAAGATACAGGATCTTCCTAGTTTAGGAGTCAGGGCTCAAATTTTGTATTGACTGTACGGTACTCATCTCTCGCACACTACCTCGGTTTGCTATTTTTTCTGTACCCTAGTGACTGTTGTGTACTTTAAAATGTGTCATACTTGTATTTTCTAAAAAAGTTATTATTATTATTCGTAATTATTATTTAAGACATCATCTGCCCAGCCTTTTCCCAACCATGTTGGAGCCGGCTTCCAGTCAAACCAGATGCAACTGAATACCAGTTTTTTACATGGAGGGACTGACTATCTGACCTTCATAACCCAGTTAATATTAGGAAAAACGATACCGCACAAATGGTGGCAAATTCAAATCGGCTCAGACCTCAATTGCGTATGCGGCGTCTCCCCACAGACAATGGCCCCCCATCTTGCACCGCATGCTATCACCTGCGCACCTAATGACTCCTTACTGCATCAGTGAGCGGGGTTGGCATAGCTGAGTTTTGGGTTCAACACATTTGAACTTTTTGTTATCGGCACGCAAAGAAGATTTAAATCTAGCGTAAATTTTGGGACAACCGATTATTTGCATATGAAGATACATATATCTACAGATGAAGTAAACTGTTATTCTTTGGTTTCAGACTTTGCTGTATCTATGGGAGATCAGCTACTATTTTATACCAACGCTACCAAAACAGACACCGTACGCTTTAATTCTCAAAACCTCTGGGCGTTAGCTTATGACGAAGTCCACAACATGTTGCTATACGTCGATAAGCAGAGCAACAACGACGCTATAGGTGGATTCGACTTATCAACTATGGAATACAAATATATCACAGAAAGAAACGGCAGAAACATTCGTGGCCTTGCTTTCGATCCAGCTACTGAGTTATTGTTCTTCAGTGACTTAAACGAAAAAAGTATTAATTGGCTTTCATTAAAACCTGGAGCTAAGAACAATTTTAACGGGAATCTCTTAATCAAGATGGATGACGGGGTCCCCACTGATCTTGCCGTGGATAGCTGTACAGGGTACGTTATCAATGGCTGTTCATTTATGTATTACTCAGATTAATAATTTTACTTCTCGAGATTATCTTAATAGTTTTTCTTTTCAACCCACAATACGGATATGAATGTATGTGTGTATGTTTTTACAGGGATATTTACTGGATGAACAATAACCTGACAACGCCTACAATAGAGAGAGCTCGATTCAATGGCTCCGAGAGGGAAGTTGTTATGAATCTTACTTCACTGTCAATCAACACAACTTACACAATGGAACCTCACAGCTTAGCTATTGACCAAGACACACAAAAGATGTACTGGATTGAGCCTGAAACACTTTTAGAATACAATACTTATAGTGCAGATTTGAATGGCGAAAACAAGCGCGTTAGTAGTTATTTTAATTTTGAAGATGATAATGAAGTATTTACCAATCCGTCAAATATATTGACCGTTTCAAATACCTCCATCATATCGTGGATCTGGAGCAAAACCCCGCAAACTAGCGTATGGGAAGAACCAAAGAATGGAGCAGACTTAAAAAATCTGTTCAGATTTGTAACGGAAATACCTATTGGAGTAGCGGTCAACTATAAAATTAGTGACCAAGTTCGGGGACTTACGAATTGCGATGCTCTAACAAGTCTGGTGCAAAATATCTCCGTGAGCAACAACTCATTAAAAATCGCTAAAGAATATGAAGGGCCGTTTTGTGTTAATGGTACGAAAGGTATTGGACAATCCCGTTGCCAATGCACACCTGGTTACATCGGAGAGAGATGCGATGTTTCAATGTGTATGAACTATTGTTCGCACGGTACATGCAGCATCAATGATGAGGGATTTCCTATTTGCAGGTGAAACACTTTATTATACTATTATACAGTCTCACAAACTTTACCTTTATAAAATAGTATTAGTATAATACAGATAATTTTACGCGAACGAAGCTCGCGGATCACAGCTAGTTATAATTAACCCTACTTATGATTTCCTAGTTTAAATTACTTTCCATAACCATGATTGACGTTTTACCTATTTCAGTTGTAACACCTCTGTCTAACCCTTCGAGGACTACAGGCGTGATGTTATGTGTAATCCTTCTAATGATTTATTATTATTTTTTCTTCTTTCTCTCCTAGTTTAAAGTACTTTAAATAACCATGATTGACGTTTTTGCTATTTCAGTTGTAACACCGGATATTCAGGGAAAAGATGTGAAGTCGACGCGTGTCATAGTTATTGTATGAACGACGGTGAATGTTCCCTGGACGAGGAAGATGAGCCTGTCTGCCAATGTGGTGATAATCACAAGGGATCCCGATGTGAAGCTGCTAAACCTGTCAGTGTCACTGCTCATAACATTACACAATATAGCAACGCCTCAACGTACTACTCAACAACAAAAAACCTGACTCTCACTGATTTGCTGACAAATTGGCGAAAGCCTAGCGCAAAAATTACCGTAACTGTTGAAGTAATCTAAACGCTATATTCGATAAACATGCATTCGTTTTTAGGAAGCCTTTAAAAAAAATAAAAACAACGTTTACGTCTACTATAAATACATAGCATGTATTAAAGTTATTACAAAACGTATTAACATTACGTAAGTAAACATTTCAATAATTTGCTTACATTACATTCATTTCATTATTTTCTAGCCGATTTCAGCCACAGCGACTGCATTCGATGGCTTTCTAGGGTGGTTGTCAAGAACTTTGGTTTGCTGCGCTTTCATGTTCTCTAAAGTGGCTAGCATATCCAACTTTGCTCGAAAAACTCCGAGCACAAAGTGGACATGTCACAACACCGTTGACGAAATTGTAGGCCATTGATCTATTAAATGCAGGAAGACACGTAACGCGCTAACATCGCAATCAGAAAACCTGGACTCGGGGCACGACTACATGCACCGGAACTCACACATCTATGATCCGTGTCATCACAGTCGCAAACTTATAGTCACTGATAGACAACGACAGAGATAAGAGCCGGCGCTGTCGTGCGAGCGAAATCGCGTTAGCCGCCGAATGTTGCCGAATGTTTACGGTGTACTCGGTAATCGCGTTCTCGCAACTCGCGCATTATGTGCGTATCGTGTCTCTCACGCATGCTTGTAAGATCTATCTCGCTCTCACAAACAGGGCGAAGCAAACATTAAATATTATTGTAATTTTCAACAAATTAACATTTTTGGCTGTACTTACGAGTGGTAAGTAATCCCGTGTGTCTTATTTTTCTTCCTTGTATTAATGAAACACTGTTTAGCTGCACAAGAAGTAATTTTCATGCGTATTTGTAAAAAAAAACTGAAATTATTGAGGTGTGTGATCACAACGATGTTCCGTGCGCGACTGAGTGCTAACTACGGGCAATCACTTAGTTGACTAGGACCAGTTGACAAGGAGCGCTGTGACTAAGTCCCATATCTACCGCTTTGAATACATCAATGGGTATAGCTGTAGTTGGCCTAGCTTTAAGGTCATTACGCTTTAAGTCTAGCTTTATTTCATTACACTACATTCATTTCATTACACTTATTTCTTACACTCATTTAATATAATTTCATCGATATTTGTTTACGTATCTATGATTTAAGTGTGTTCTACGCTTCACGGGCTTACCCTATAAAGCAGAACTTTTTATGTCATAATATTATTTTGCATACCAGCGGATAGCATAAACTTCATTTCGCAGAAAATCGTTTGGTATACACTCATTTATCATACGTTCAAAACTCATAATTTACTTTTTAAGAAAATATTTTAAATTAAAGTTAAAAATGCTATTTCATAGAAATGGCAATAAAATTATTCCAAATGAAATTTTGCCATCTTCATAGTATGCAAAGTGAAATTATACCAAATAAACGTTATTCTAAACGAAATTATGCGGAATTTGAATATTGCCAAAGGTAATTATGCCAAATAAAATTCTACCATATTAAAAGTTTGCCATTGTAAATTCGGACATACAAACATTCGGCCAAACAATAATTATTTTAAATAATGTTTATGCCTTAAAAATATTCGTTTAACGAAAATTATGCCAAGTGTGTGATGCCAAATAAATTTCAGAGCATCAAGTTTCTGCCAGATAGAAGGAACCCACCTACACGTGGCGCTTTTTTATATTTAGTTTGTACACACAGGGTGTAAACGGGCTCTTCACGAAGTCGTCAACCAAGAATTATGTACATACATCAAACTAAGTAGGTACTATCGAGGACACTCTCACCTGATCACCACTAAGCTAATTTTTGCTTGCACTTACAACATAGATACGCTCTCTAGCCCCACCCCGTTGCCTTTGTATAGAAATAATGAATGAAAAGATATCGCGGTCGAGCGCACTGACGACGCACGCCAAACGAGAGTTATTGTTATTTTGCGCAAAGGTTGACGCTTTCCTAATAAGCCTAAACTTTAAGGGGGCGTGCCGCGACGCTTCCGCATGATTTAAGCGAAAAAAAAATTACGACTGAACCATATGCATACCATATTTTTGGGTTGAAAAATTACGTTGAAAAATTACCACTCAATGTAACGCACTTAAAACATTGTGCTGATGAATGGATTGAATAATATAGGGGTCGAGGAGGTGTTTTTTAAAACAATCCTAAATTAAAAACATGTATTTACAAAAATCTTATGATTTTGTTGTTGAAAGTTTGAATTCCCCAATATCTCCAAAACTAAAAGGTGCCCAGGTATGGACCAGAACAAAAAAAAATAACGCAATAACGACGGGGAGAACAAGTGCCTTTCGGCTTCGTTAAGGGTCTTAGTACACCCTTTATTTGTTCAGGTTGTTTTATGTTTTTAGTATTTTCATATTGATTTAGATCTATCTAATAATTATTAAATCCATAATTATAATTAAACCATATACCAGAAACGTAGTTTCATTTTCTATCGATACCGGTTGGTTTTGAGGTCATCGCTCACTTATAATCACTGCACGGAATCAGCAACGCCTCGGTATTTTTTAACCGACTTTTAAAAAAGGAGGAGGTGATGTGTTTTCAACTAGCATTATTTTAAGGTATTTTCACCGATGTCTCAGTGATTTCTAATCCGATTTAAGTGATTTTTTTCTAGCTATTCCAAATCAGAGGCGATGCCACTACGATTTAAATGTGTGTTACAAAATGGAGTGTCATAGAAATAATGCCGAACCGCTCGATATTAGTAATGCACAATCAAATCCGATACTTAACAGTATCGATACAACAGACTGCGATATTTCTTTATTTTGAATCGATACAAACGAATACGATAAATGCTCGGATCATTAAGAAAGGATGGATTGAACGGATTGTATATTATCTCATGGCCATCCATTGCATTGAATGACTATTCAATTTAAAAGAGTACATAATGATTACAAAAATATTCTAGAATTTTAGAGGGATTAATAAGAATTAATCCCTCTAAAATACGGGATCACTTTCGATACTAATGCAAGTAAGATTGATTGCATTAGTATCGAAAGTGATCCCGTGCAATGCTTATAACTGTGTGTTGACCTTTTAAGACTAAAACGCAGAATTTATGGCCAATTAGACCCGATGCGGTCTACTGGCGTAATATCGGTATAGATCGGCATGGAGAGGGTTATATGCACTCGAACATTTCCAAGTTAATGGGACGATTCATTTTTGTTTTTGTTTCTTTTTTGTGGTGAAGGGGATGCGAGTTTATCAGCTATTTTGAAGTTTATTATGGACAGTGTTTTTAAAGATCAGAGTATACAGAGTGTTAAAGTGACTACTTTAACTAAATATTACGTGCATATTCCCTTTATTTACTAACAAGAGTTTTGGGTATTTCTGTATGATGATTAAAATAAATTAGTATGGAACTGTCAGGAGTAGGGAATGGTTATAGGAACCATTTTTTTTTTTTTTTTTTTTTTTCGGATGGGAAATCATCAAATGACTTCTCCCGCTCTGGGCGGAGCAGGAGGGAGTGTCAGACTTTTACTGACTAAAACCCATCCATGTTCCCTCATCGCCCTTTATGTTCCGGGGCCACGGTATCTCTTTCGAATAGTCCCGCAGCCCCGGCAGGCTTCGGCCCTTGCGGACCCCTTCACTGATGCTGACTCTCTTTGAGGCGCGCGTGGAACACGAACGCGCCGTCGACACGGCCTGTCGTCATGAGACGTACGGACGGCGAGCTAGCCCATAGCTCCCCTACCACAGGCCCGCGCCTACGGTGGCCGGAAGCCACCACGTGGCCCCCGACGCCCGGGGCGTCTCCCGCGGCGGCCGGGACGTGAGGATCTCTCCCTGTCCTGTTCCGCCACCTCCTTCGCTAGCATGACTGCTTCGCAGAAGGAGGTGACGGCGTCCCATTCCGTCTCGCTCCGGACCATGGCACGAACCAGGGCCGGGAGCGAGAGGTCGCCGCCGCCGATCGCCACCTCGAGGACACGGCGGTGCTCCACCCAAGCGGGGCACACATCCACAGTGTGCTCCACCGTGTCCTCCGGGGTTATAGGAACCATGCCGTCTATAATAGACTTAAGAAAAATGAAATACTTCGATTTTAGTGTTTTTTTATCAAAATAACTCTGAAGGCGCGATTCCATTAAGCAAGTTGCATATTGCATACTTGTACAACTTGAACAAACCTGCATACAAGCTACAACTTATAAGACGTAGTTTGAACTTGTGCATTTTTATTGAAGTGACGAGCAAATTGAACGCGCAAACGTTAATTGCACGTTTCGAATTGTGAACGGGTGTGTCCTACTCAATTGTTGAACTTGTATGCAAGTAAAACCTGCATGCAATTTGCACACGCTTGAAAACATGTTTCCAATGCAAGCTTGTATGCAAATGTGACGACTTGCCTAATGGAATCGCGCCTTAAAGTTCGAAGTATGGTGACGTGGTAAGTGTTCCTGAAATAGTCGACATATAATCAGTAACAGTGATGCGATACTGAACACCAGCGCAAATGTCACAGAAGCCGCTAAACTATTGTGGTGAGATCACAACAGACGCTAACATTCTCGTCCGGTGAACTCAATGATGGGACGTGATAATAAATAATAGTCACACAGTATCAGAAATATAAAAGGTTATTTATATTCGAACTGAACCTTAAAAGAAAACTAATAAATAAAAAAATAAATGTATGTGCAGAGGCGGACTTAATGCCATAGGCATTTTCTACCAGTCAACCTTTAGGTAATGAAGAGACAAGCAGAGGTATTTCACACATTGGTGTCATTTTACATTTCCGGAGTACACCGTCAGTAGGAACACTACCTATAATAGCAAGCAGCAACATTTAAGCCATCATTGATAGAGGCTTTTTTATGCTCCCCACACGGCTAACAACAACAACATAACATTTTGCCCCGAAATTATAGGTGGAGGGATATTATACATACGCCCACATTTCACTAGAAATGTCAACTGCATTGCAATATGACCTTTAATACCGATAGACAGTTCCCGGAACTATGTCAGTAAATGCACGTTTCCAAGCAATATAATAAAAACTGTAACACCCCGATCACGACCTCGGGCAATGTGACTTGAATAAACAGACTATATGATAGACGATAAGTTTTGCATGACAGTTTTGAATGTGCATGCAAAACCGAGTTCCATAGAGGACATACAGAACCGGCAATACACGACAAATTATGGTTGCTTAGTGGGTTTATTATTTGTTATAAAAAAATAGAAAACAACTAAGAACTGAGAGCAGTGCATCCTATACGACCGTAACAAATATGATTTTCAGGGTTATAATCACAATAACTTTTTCATGAAATAGTCATTAAATGGGATTATATGAACTTAGAGGGTTGTATTATATAACATGTTACGGTCGCATATATGTTGGTCGTAAGGTCGTATATATTGTTCGACATACAGGCTGATAATGACCGGCAAATTGCAAAAAAAAAATCAGAAAAATTGAATTTTGTGGGCTATCCTGGCGCGTCACTTCATTCATTCGGCATGGAATGCTTCGAAAAACTTCTTTATTTTCAGTCACCGTAGCAACATGTGCGTCGCTTGAACGCGTAGTTTGTGGCCAAGCAGTAAATGAATTGACTATCAATCAAAGGTCGGGGGTCAAGCTCAATCTATTGAACTGTTGTGAAAGTTGTGATGATCCTCGCCTACGCAGAACACCAAGTTGGTTACGTTATTTACTGACAGCTTCAGTGGGTGTGTTCTGGTATTTGGTTAAGTGCTAATAATAGAGGATTCTTGTGTTTTCTGTGGATACATGACCTTTGACAGGGCTAGCTGAGTCTTGTTATGCTGTTGAGATGCTTGATATTTATTATTAAAAGTCGAGCTACACGATAACTGACAAATGCTTGCAGTGACTGGACAGTTTCACTCAAATCTGTGTGGTTTGTTCTTCAAAAGACCATCTTAGACACTAAGCTACTTAGTCCTCATGTGAGTTGACCAAGATTATGTCTGAACCTTAATAGAGACTATTACCTCTAAGTTTGTTTTGGCTTTTTCTTTTCCGAGTAGTCAGGTACGAAACACCGGCCGTATAGTTAACAAAAAAATGACGGTTAAAAGAGTTTGTAAAGACCTTTTTCAAAATAAACATCATTTAACTAATTGTGGAGCTGACGATAGTTCTAGCAATCTGGATTGACTAACCACAAAATCATTAAATAAATAAATAATATAAATAAAATTTTATTCAAAAAATATAAGGTAAATGTTTACAGTTTTTCTTAAATCTATGTCAAGTTCACCCATGCTTTGAGCCTGAACTAGGTAATCCTGTGTTTCAGGCGATTTGAGGTAACATTAATTGATTAAATAATCATATGTCTTATTAATAATATTGGTAACAATGTAAAAGGTATATAACATTTTTACTATTTTAACTTAGCAAACTAATTAAAAAAATAACACTAATGTGAACAATATTTACTTTAGCACAAGTAATAACTTCTCTGTATCTTCATAGGACATAGTTTGAAGAGCTTCCTTGAGGATTTTCTTGCAGTTATTGTGATTTAAGGAGTAGATGCTTCCTTTTTCATTAAGCCTGTTATAGAGTAGCGGTCCGAGGTACATATAAAACTTGGCTGTGAAAGCGTGTTTTGTACTTTTTTGAGGGCAAACTATATCTTTCCGTCTTTTTTTTGTGAATTCAGTGCTGTATGGAAGTGCTGCGTGTTGTTTTAGTACAGTGCTCATAATAAATAACTGTCGAACTGTTAGTACTTCACAAGATTTATACAGGAGGTTAGTGGGGAAAAGGAAAGGGCGGCAAGTAGCCACCTTGAGAATAGCTCTTTGAGCTCTTTCAATGGGCAATAACACAGTTTTTCTCGCCCCACCCCATGAAGTAATGCAGTAAGTCAGAATTGACTGACAAAGAGCAAAATATACTTGCCTAAGTATTTTTGGATCTGTAATATATCGTATTTTTTTGAATACGAATATCAGCTTACGAATTCTATTATTTAGAGCTTCCATATGTTGTTTGAAGGAAAGAGTTTCATCTATTATAATACCCAGGTATTTTATTTTATCAGTCTTCTTAATATTGGGACACCTACACTGGCTATCTGCAGGGACTGGGCAACAATGAGCGTGCAACGCTGAGGGGATATTGGCTATATGCTTGCGCATCGAAAACTTAATGTAATTTGTTTTCTCTGCATTTAGAGTTAGTGAGTTATTTTGAAGCCATTTATTTACAATATTAAATCCGTGTTGCGCAAGCTTGTAGACTTCATTTTCTGAGTCAGCCGAAAAAAGTAAAGCAGTGTCGTCAGCGTAGGTAATGATAGTACCATGCTCTAGCTTTAGATTGCAAAGGTCATTTATGTAGATCAAAAAAAGGGTGGGTCCAAGAATACTTCCTTGGGGAACACCAAAAAATGTGGTTTTTTGAACAGCGCTGAGAACATCGCCAATCTTTACGCACTGGGAACGATCTTCTAAATAACTTTTGAATATTTTCAATTGGTTGCCTCTTACACCCATGATCTCAAGCTTGCGCAATAGAATTGGAATGGAAACTGTGTCAAAAGCTTTGGCGAGGTCCAGGAAAATTCCTACTGTGTGGTTACCCTTGTCAAGTTCTTTCGCTAGATAGTCAGTCAGATGATGTACCGCATCGGCAGTTGAAACTTTAGGTCTAAATCCAAATTGTCTTTCAGACAGAATAGATTTATCTTCCAAATATTTCAACAACCTTTTGTTTATTATTTTCTCCAATATTTTTGACATAGAAGGTAGTAAAGAAATAGGTCTATAATTTGTCACTTGCTCTTTGCTGCCTGATTTATAGACAGGAATAATAACAGCCTTTTTGAGACACTCTGGAAACTGTCCTGAAGATAAACAAATGCGGAAAATGTAGGTCAGTGGTGGTACTAAAATGTCCTTGAATCTTTTAATAATTTTATTCGAAATGTTGTCCCAGCCAACTGCACAGTCTTCTTTCAAGGTCATGATTATACTATCTACCTCAGTCTCGTCAGTATCTAGCAGCGCGAAGGATGTTAAAGCAGTGTTAGAAGTTAAAGGAATGCTCGTCAGGTTTTGGAATTGACCCAGATTTTTTTCTGCCAGACACTTACCCACATTAACAAAGAAATTATTTGCTATGTTAGCGGATTCCACTGGTGACGAGTGTGCTTGTAATAAACTTGAAGATGACTCATATTGTTTTGTAGAATACGTTGCGTCTTTAATATATTTCCAGATCTTTTTACTATTTGTTCCAGCCTTTTCCAATGCCACTTTGTCGTAGTTGATTTTAATTTTTCTAAGAAGATCATTGCAGAAATTTCGATATCTTTTGTACGAAAGTTGCAATACAACATTTTCTGGATTAGATTTAGCTTTCATATGCAGTTTATCCCTATGTTTCATACAGCGAATAAGACCTGATGTGATCCATGGTTTAATGTTGTGATTTTTGTTGCTCAGCTGCGATACGACTGTGTTTTTCTGAATTGCATTTCGTAAGTTTTCAATTACAAACAACATGCAAAACTGCGGGTCAGCGGAATTATAGACTGGATCAAAATCGATGACGCGTAAATCTTCTTCAAGTTTATTTATATTCAGTTTAGAAATTTTGCGAGTGCCTTGTTTAGGAAATTTGCAATTTAGGGTTAGTAGGGCAGCATTGTGATCGGTTATTGTTGAGTTAACAACAAGTGCTAGTGAAGGGAAATTCGATTTAAGCATAATATGATCCAAACAGGAGCCACTGTGATGTGTAGCAAAGCTGTGTGCTGGGAGCAGGCCATGAAAGGCGCATAGGTTGAGGTAGTCCTGAGCAGAAGCATCAGCACTTCCTGGAAGAATATTGATATTAATATCTCCAATTACAATCGTGTTTTTGATGGATGACAGGTTCTGCAAGGTCTCATTTAGAGAGTCAGTAAAATTGCTAGTATTTTTAAAAGACGGAGGTCGATATAATGCTAATATTGAAACATGTTAACCATATTATTTTCGTTTTATTCTTTTTTTTGGCGTATCTTCTTTTATTAAAGTGGACACTGCTTCCCTGGAGAAACGGTGTTATTGTCGCGTATTTCCTTTACAGTCACGTTGTTTTTTTTTTCAGAGAATACTTTCACACATTCGTACTGACCTAAATCATCTGTCATCATTATTAAATCTTACATAATCACTTACCGTCAAAAATTACGTGTGATGTCCTAGCTAGAGTACTTAATAAAAACTAAATTGCTGTAACAGAGTTGTGATATCCGTGGAATTTACATCTCGATACTTAACTTGCGGACTTCTCGAACTCATATGCGAGAAATTAAAGTGAGCTGCGAGAAATTGCTAGTTCACAAACGTATGATTTCCCTCGATACCCTTTCATTTGTCTGAAGCGGGCGTTTATAACATTTCCGAGAACCGATAGTGCACAGAAATTCACAAGTGCGTCACTTTTCAAAGGGTACTCCTATATTAGAGGGAGCGCAAAGGAGATTCAGAATAGGCATGACGACAGTATCAAAAAATTGCAAATCTATTTAGTCCGTCAGTTAGAGTATTGGAAATTTTGATTTAGAAAAACAAAACTACGTGTCCATTACGTATTTTTTGTTTTTCTAAATCAATGAATATTGACAAAGATAAAACGCATCAAAACTCGGGAGTGGGGGCTCGTGACGTCAGAACTAGCTAAAAATTATACCATGGCGTGACGTGTTGAGAATTTTAAAAGCGTCGTATCGTCGTCAATTTTGGTTTACGTAACAAAAGAAAAAACACCGGTGAATTATTTTTTGATAATCTAAGTGACGGACTAATTAGAATTTTTTTGTCGTCTCGCCTATAATAGGGTTGAGGATCCTGGTGGATAGTTTCTCATCCTCCACAGCAAAGGGAGGATTTTCCGACCATCGCTTTGGTTAGGTTACAAGGTAACCAGTTTGCAATATTTATTTATTTAGGATCTCCAACAAAGGATGTACACAAACACATGAAACAAGTAATGGGCGACAAAAGTAGCCCGTAGCTGCACTCCTTCACTTACAGGAGACCACAGCATGCACAATAAAATGTATAACTAAGCTAACAAAGATAAAGTAGCATTTAAAAAATCGAAATTAAAATCAAAATCAAACACAATATGCTACACAATTTGAAAAATAAAATAAAATTAACAACATCATAGTAGCAATTGGGAAATTAAAATCAAACAAATTAGATAACAAAATTGGAAAAATAAAATTAAAATCAAAATAAATTAAAATTGGACACATAAAATTAGAAATAATAAAAATAATATTCAAGTAATTAACAACTAGATAATTTTTTGAGGCATTTTTTTAATATATTTTCAAAGTATAATATTTTAGATCCTGTCTCAAACTACACCAAGTAGTGGTCACAAACATCACTGGTGAACATGAGAACCTAGGTTGGATGCCCTGGTTGGGCAAAGTGTTATCCGGTTGTTCAAGTTGAGCTCGGCATGCCAGTTTTTGGCTTGAAGCTACTGGCTTTCTGACATCCACAACCTAATTAGACCTGGGTAATACGATACCCATTGGTAAGACTGGTTGCCAGACTTATTGAGTGAGACTTACCCAATGAGTATGGCTAGGGCTATTGGCCACTGACTACCTGCAACGACAGTCAAAGATTTACAAATGACATCCGGAACCAACAGCTTAACGTACTGTGTCCACGGACCGACCTTCGCAAGCGCCACTTGACTTTGAAGATCGGTCCTTGTGGCTATTTATTATTTAACCAAGAGCTAGTCAACATGAGTATGTGACTAAGCTGCAGAAATACTCTTAACTTCGTCACACAAACGTAATCCTAACATCACATCACGCCTGTAATCCTTAAAGGTTTAAGTAGAGGTGTACCTAATTAGTGCACCCACAATTCGCCAGTTCTGTTTAAGTCCCATGTTATAGGGAGCGAGCCTATTGCCGTCAACCGGGCACAAATTCAGAGTGGCTGCTACTGAGATATTGACCCAAATGGTGCAGCGGTAGAGAGGCTGCCTTACGTTCTTAGGGTCCCGGGTTCGAATCCCGGTAGGAGCAAATATTTGTGTGATGAGCATGGACATTTGTTTCCGAGTCATGGATGTTTATATGTATAATAAGTAAGTTACAAACAAAAAAAGTATCTATGTAGTATATCAACTATCTGGTGTCCACAACACAAGCCTCGTTGCTTAGTGTGGCACAAGATGGCACTGTGTGTAGTGTCCAGCGATATTTGTTATCAACTATCTGATGTCCACGACACAATTCTCGCTGCTTAGTGTGGCACAAGATGGCGCTGTGTGTAGTGTCCAGCGATATTTTTTTTATATTTTTTTATTCCCAATAGAAAAACCCAATAACACTGCCTGACCTGGGAATCGAACCCAAGACCAACTCAGCAGGCGAGCTTGCAACCACTAGACCAAAAGCAGTCCGTAATCCTAACTACACCTCATTTCCTGCAACCCTAAACTGCTGACAAACTTCCAGTTTTTAATTACAACGTCCAGCATAATAAGCGATTGCCGCTTTAGTACTAAAACAGTGAGAAAAATTACCATTTTTTTCATATTTCTATATTAAAACCTGAGAGCTCGACATTCCCTTGTTAATTAAGAAGTTTATATACCCGGTGTTTGTTTATGGTGATCCGGGGATGAAAAATGCTGAGAACTTCTGGTCTCTTGTGGGTAAGAAGATGGATTAGGTCTAAGCGTGGCTTTTATCATGATGCGTGAGAAAATTAGGAACGGAATTGTTTATTTTTTTGTAAAAGGTTGAGGAGGAGTTTTTGATGAACGGTGACCAGTTGAAATAAAGACAGAATTATTGTTTAAATATTGAGGATTCAATTGTTTAAATAAGCGGTGTTTGTGAGCAAGTAATTTTTAACTAAAACCAATATAACTGGATCTGGACTGCATCGCAGTGTTCTATGGTTTCTGCCTACTGGGTTAAACAATTAAACGAAAGTCCAAAAAACACTCTGCTCCCCTTTGATTCACATTTCTCTCCCTTTGATTCAGATAAAATATTCGCTTAACTGATAAAAACTTAAATCCTACATGCTAGAATGCTATTACTGCTACGGCGTAGCATCATGCTACGGCGTAGCACCATGCTACGGCGTAGCGGTCGTGTAGGCTTCGCACAGTCGGATCAGTATTTTATGAAACGAATTGTTCGATAAATTCAAAGAATATAATGTAATGGGTCAATAAATATCAGGAATGATAGTGCTCCGTGCTTCGAGATTCACGTAAGGCTGTTGGTACTGGCTGTTCCTGGATCTTTGACAGTCGTTACAGGTGGTCAAAAAGCTAAAACCTGACAACCAATCTGACCAAGGAGTATCGTGTTTCCAAGTAACTACAATGATGTTAGTGATAAACTAGAATCTCAATATCTACCTCAGAGACAATAATAAATATTCCCAACCACAAACCCCAAAATAAATTCAACCCACATCCCGACACCTCTGACCCCTAAAACCCGACCCCACAATTCCACAGACACTCAAACGCCCCCAACTCATCACTTAAGCCCCATGTCAAAAATGTCTTTATCAAAATATCCTCCTCTAAATAAGCCCGGTGCTCCCTCGAGGAACACCTTTCAAAAAGGATTAGCGTCCTCTATCATTTCATTACTGTCCTATATAAACCCTGGACCGCATATAATCCGGGGAGTAAAAATAATATTATTAGCCTCAGGGCCTACTTAATTTAGTGGCTTAGTAAGTGGCCAGAAAAGTTGTGTACCGGAGTTGAGATTTAATTATTGACGGCATATCTGCTGTTTAGTTGAGAGCTCGTGGCTAAATAATAACAACCGCTCAGGTCGATCTTCAAGGTTAAACTGCGCTTGCCTAGGTTTGTCTGTGGATGGGTGATACCGATTTTCTTTACAATGTTGGGACTGACCTCCACAACTGGGTACTACGACACTTCTTGGTAAGACTGGTTGCCAGACTTTCTGGCTTCTGACCAGTTTCCGAAACTTTAACCCACTCGTAACGACTGTCAACGAACTACAAATGATAGCCGGAACAAACGGAACAACGTACTTTTCACGGCACGGCGGAAAACTCGGTATATAATGATGGTCACCCATCCACAGACTAACCTCGGTAGGCACTCCTTGAAGGTCGACCCGTACGGTTGTTATTACTTAGCCACAAGCTCGTTACACAGGAATATTAGAAAACACTGAGATTGCACCGAAAGTCTCAATTTGTTTTTTTTTTTTAACACCCTACGCCAAAAGAACAGTCTAATTAAAAATCATTCATCATTCTTCTCAATATTATTCTACACTGCAACTCCCAAAAGGCTATCACTCATAAATTACAATCATAATTAAGTTATTATCATTAAGCAATTTACGATAATTCGCAAATAAATTTTCCACCCACACTTATTTTGTGAAATTAATTTCATTTAAATTAATGCGGGCTTGTAATTGAAATAAAATGGCGGAATGGTCGAATAGGATTTTAATTATAGACTGCTATAATCTTTCATAAGCTTGACATGTGTGTTGTTCAAGATGGGTTTCAGTGGTAACGCAATTATAGCCGGCCAATTGCACACCACTAAATTGGAAGCAGACACAAACGAAGATATTGAAATTTTAGCTCAAATATGTATTTCAACCCGTTGGATGACATTATTTTTGCATGATGTAAGAGGAGCTTGTACCTAAAAAACTCGGCGACAAAAAAACTAAATCAATCAAACAAAGGTCACCTACTTCTGAAGCTAAAGTTATTTTTCACTTTTTTGGGTTTTTTGAAGTCGGTTTTATTTTTTGCAAGAAGTTTTTGTTTTTCACTTTTTAGTGGTTCACATTTGCTTACCCCTTCACAGCGTACCGACGTGATGTTATGTTATGAACTGGTGTAAACAATTTATAGACAGATATGAGATTTCAGCAATCCCAGTCCATTTGCTATCATTTATTGAGGAGTTCCGATGCCTATCTCCGAAGTTCTTCATCAGATCTTCACCAAATTGAAATGGGGCCACTTCGAGAAAGTACTCTTTGATGATCTTGGAACCACCTGGGAAGTATACCCTTTCAAACAAAACAAAAAAAAAACAAATCCGTCCAGCCATCTTCGAGTAATCGGGGAACATACATAAAAAAAATAAAAAAAGTTTCCGACGAATTGTGAACCTCCTCCTTTTTGAAGTCGGTTAAATAATAACAGCCACTTTAGTCGATCTTTAGGTTCTGCCGTGCTTGCCTAGGTTGTCCGTGGATGGGTATACCGACCCATACCTCTAGACTTTCCTCCTAATAGACTTTCCTCCGTGCCTCGCAAAGCACGTTAAGCCGTTGGTCCCGGCGGTCATTAGTAGATCTATAACAGTCTTTACAGATGGCCTAAAAGTCTGACAACCAGTCTAACCGTATTACCCAGTACTAACTGGAGGTCAGATAGGCAGTCGCATCCGGTTAGACTGGAAGCCGATCCCCAACATAGTTGGGAAAAGGCTTGGCAGATGATGATGATGGATGACATTATTTTTGTTGTCATCGTTGTAAGAGGGTGAAAATGGGACGTTGTATAATGTGAGTCGTAAACTTATACTTAAAGTTGAGCAGTCTGCATAATGAATGCAAAGTTATGGCGGTTGAGGTAAATCACCTTAAGACTGTTTCGTTGGTCGAGTGGTTGCAAGCGTTTTGGTTTCGATTCCCGGGTCAGGTAAATTAGATGTTTTTATCAGGAATTTCTCAGTAGACAGCCACGGAGTCTGAAAATGTACCCGGTTGATGGCAGTGAGCTCGCCCCTTTTTACATGGGAGTTAAATATAACTGGCGAAATGTGGGTAAAAACGGATTTTTTATTAAATAAAACAGCGGATCCAAATCCGCACAGGACAAACCGAAAAAACACCCAAGTACCACTTATACTACTCTGTTGTAGTATTAGGTCCACCTCTGCCTAACTCTTCAGTTCCCCCGAAGGGGTTAAAAAAAATGTAGTCTTTATTTCATTACGAAAATTCGAGCACTCACAAAACAAACTACCAACTTAATCATTAATTATTAACAAGTGACCAAGTCGACAATATTTATAGTTTGCTACCCGGCTCGGGTACTCGAATTTCGCGTCATTTACGACGCCCTCTATTATAAACTTGCTAAATTATGTTGCACGTTAAACCGACGTTGTTGTACGCCGCAGAATTTACTCCAACATTTGCATACTTTATTGAAACACTGGGTTCAGGTGACGTTGCGGTTCTGCAGCGTTTTTAATGCACGTTCTTAATAGGAAAGTTAAATAGAAAGCTAATTAATTCGTAATTAAGTTTTTATAGACGTAAGTTTATTTGAAAACTCTCAGCTGCGTTTTGTCATCGTGTATTTAAATATTTTCAACATCCTAGAAGGTGACAAAAAAAATAAATCAATCAAACAAAGGTCACCGACTTCTGAAGCTAAAGTTTTTTTTCACTTTTTGGTGTTTTTTGAAGTCGGTATTATTTTTTTGCAAAAAAGTTCTTATTTTTTTATGTGTAATTCAAATACAAATAGTTTAAATTTCTTGTAGGATGTTGAAAATATTTAAATATATGATTAAATAGGTGTTTTTGAAGTCGGTTTTTGTGTAGTAACTAACGACTTATTGTCGGGCCTACGTTGTCCCCCATAGCTAAGAGCCATAACAAGATAAAAACTTAAGGTTAACTTGTATTAGTAGATTATCATAATCATTTCATTTAGGACACTTTTGTCTCGCTAATACACGATCCCATGGGACCATTACCGAACTCCACACGGGCGAACCCACGGGCATAAGCTAGTTTGAAATAAATAGTTTGAATTTGAGTTTATTATGTTTTGTCCAGATAACAAATCACATCACACCTGCAATCCCACAAAAGTTAGCCAATGAGAACCTGTAGTACTCGTACACACACAATTCATCAATAATGTTCACGTAATTAAAAGGGCTATCACATTTTTTCTTGTATTTGAGGGTTTAAAGAGTCTAACACTCAAATACAAGAAAACAACATTTAATTTTGTGGCCATAATTAAACCATAATCACACATCAAAAATCTCAGTTTAGATGTGTGATTATGGTTTAGATATGGCCACAAAATATAAATAAATATAAACCTGAGAAATATAAATAGTCGTGATGGCCCAAAGGTTTAGGCCTCGCCTCCCATGTATGAGGTTGTGGGTTCAAATCCGGGCAAGTACCAATGTGACTTTTTCAATTCATATGTCCTTTTCTAAGTTTATCTTGGACATCACAGACATCGGTGAAGGAAAACATTGTGAGGAAACCTGGACTTATAATTAATATAAGTCTGAAATCGCCAACCCGTCTTGAGCAAGCGTGGTGATCAATGCTCGTGCCTTCTCTGTATGAGAAGAGGCCTTTGCCCAGCAGTTGGACAGTAATAGGCTGGTATTATTATTATTATTATTTATATAAACCCGAGAAAGTTTGATAATTTCTCTAGGCAGCTCTTTAAATAAAAAATATTTTTTTTCTTATACTAGACTCGTAGAACACTCAAAAACAAGAAAAACTATAATAGCCCTCTTATGGGTGAACCTATTGCCTATTGTCTAACATACAGAAGTAACATACATATAGTTAAGAACAATAGCTTAACATTAGCACATTAATAAACGTAGTTATTTCTGTACAATTATACCATTGACACAAAAGCAGCTATTACCGAAAATACAATACACAAGTTTGATTAAACGCCTTCAAAGGTTTGTATTAAATATTAACTAGTCGGCATTGCTAAGGTTAAAACAATCGTACGAACAATCGAAGGGTTAGACGCTCTCAATATATTGTCTGAATTAAATATTACCTACGGATGCCATGTTTTATTGATGTCTATCGATTTGGGGATAGGGTCCAATTTTATTATTGTCAGACTTTTCGGAGGGTTTGGTCACACTGTTGTATTAAGAAGAAACTAAAATGTTTTAAGTCTTTTTAAGCCGTTTGCGTTTTAAGTCTGTTCGTCAGTGTTGCCAGTGAAAGTCATGTCATTTTTTTTTTTACCAACAGTATGGTTACGTGGGGTGTAGATGTAATTATTATTTTTTCCGAATATAATACACTTATATTTATATTTGTTTATTCGTTTACATTTTATTTATTTTTATTCTTATCCGTATCTGACCGTGGCATCACTTTGGGCCGTATCAAAATATCAGCGCTGTGAACTTTTTATATGTTACAGCACCATGCAGAGATAGGAGCCTTTTGGCCTCGTACAGGACCAATTTCGTTTCTTTTTATATTTTATTTTATAATTTTTCTCTCTATGTTTACTTTTTAATAGTTATAATGATAATTTAACCATTTTGCCTTTGTGTGTTTTGTCCTGGCGGGCTAATAAATGCTTTTTCTTTCTTTCTTTCTTTAACCCGATTTAAATCTTTGCTCGTCGGGCATACGGCAGACATGGCCAGCCCAGTCCCACTTGAGCATAGCGGCTGATCCAAAATAACCACGATGTAAAGCCTTGACACTGACAGAAGGCGAGGCGGTAGACCTCACAGGAGTGGCGGGACGAGCTGGACAGAACCAATGACCAGTGGTCCACATTGGCCCTGGATCGGAGGATTTGGAAGTCATGGGGAGAAGCCTTTGCCTAGCAGTGGGACGACACAGGCTAATCTTTGTTAAGCTGGATAGTTTGAAATTGAAAGTTCAATGTAAATTTTCTTTTGGTTCCATTAGGTTTAAAACTACATAATAAGCAAACGCAGTGCCAACTTGACTAAAGATCGAACGAGGCTGAGAATTTTGAAAAGTGAAAGAGGAGAACATTGGCCAGCAGTGAGACACAATGTAAGCCAAAACATAACTAAATTGTAATTGTGAATAAGAAACTTTTTTAATAAATAAATACAAATATTCCAAGTTCTAAAAAAATATGACAATATATAATTATTTTGTCCTTCAAAATAATTATAATTATGGTTCCTTTTTTTAGTCTACCTATCTCAATTATAGGAAAACTAAACGAAAGGTCTGACCAACTCATTCACCACCTCTACAAGAATGAATGAATAAAATATTCACTCACAAAAACCGAATAACAAAACAAAGTCGAATCGACTTAGCTTTAAGCTGTATTTAATCTAGCCCTAAACTAAATTTATTCAAGGCACAATTATATTTGGATTTGATTGTGAATGAATTGATTATGTTAGAATACTACACAATGCGATTTGATTTGATATTCTAGGACTAATATTGTAGTTAGCTGTTGAATAGAGCTGGGTTTGAATATTAAATATAATTTGATTTGTATTCGAGTAAGATTTGAACACGTAAAGGGTGTATTAGGGAAATGTACATACATTTTGATGATTGTTTAGTCTCGTTATATTTGTTTAGTTATATTACAGAGTTTTGGTTTCTTCATAGTTTTTATTACCTAGTTTGGTTATTATAAAGGGTGTTAAAGATTCTTATGGAAACCGAAAGGCACTTGTTCTCCTCATCATTGCGATCATTTTTTTGTAGACCATACCTGGGAACTTTCTAGTTACGGAGATATGGGGAGTCAAACTTCCACCTTTTTCACAATTTATTTTTGTTTTTTTTTTTTTATGTAAGTACTTTACTGTAAACAACTCCACGACCCCAACACTATTCAATTCATCCACCAGCACAATGTTTTCAGTGCGTTACTTTGTGTTTTACCGTAAAATGTGATTTTTCACACCAAAAAAAAATCACAATATTCTTTGCGTAGAGTTCCTTAGTTTGATGTACAGAACGCTTGGTTAACGGCTTCGTGAAGAGTCTCTTTACACTCCGTATAGTATTAATATTTAGGATCATAATGCTGGATTGTTTTCGAACTCAACCGAAGTTCGTTGTCATGAATATAATTCGACTCATAATCACCCTATAACGTCCCACAGCTGGGGAACAGGCCTCCTATCTGTGAGAGGTAGTGGGCCAAAATAAACCACGCGGGCCGGGGCCCAGTCATACCGGTGGATTTCAGATGTCTTCAAATGCTTGCTTCTCAGACAAACCGCTTCGCTCACAATATGTTTGCTTACCATTTTGAGAACAGTTTTGATGAAATAAATTGCCCTAAGTGTCTGCTTGGATTCGGACCATGATCTAGAACACCGGGCCGCTATAAATGGGCCCCTACCGCTTACGAATTCCAACTTGCGACGTGCAATATAGTCAGCATTCACTTATTGTAGAAAAACCAAATAAAACTTTGCTCAACTGGGACATCGGACCCAAGACACCATCTCTTATAAGACGTACTTTCAACCACTAGACTACCGACACAGACAATGTTCATTAACATGCAAGTTTTATTTGAAAACACCCGATTACTTCAAACCATTATTTATGTGCAAACCAGTTGATTAAGCCTTCGTCCCACTATTCATTTATTCAACACAATTATTTTTACGTCGAATTAGAGAAACACTTTAAAAAAAACTTCTGTTGACGGCACAATTTGCTGCAGAACATAAGAAGCTTACGTTTTTTTTTTTTAATTCGTTCTTTTCAGAGAGGCAAAGCTTGGACACGGACGGTTTTTATGAAAAATGTTCTTTAAGGTTAAAAGTCCCCTGTTTTGTCATACATAACATACTTTTTTTTTCATTTATTTACCATTTAAAAATTATTACATTTGTTTTAGCAGAGTTGCATTTTTAAACCACTAAGGTTAATTCTACATCGTAGTAAAAACAAAATCAAGGTAAACAATAAAATACAACATACTCATTTAAACAGTACCTTATTTCGAAATTTGGTAACTTCATTTCAGCATAGCTATTCACAACGCTTCGATACGATTTTCAATTCGGAAAGTCGTATGTCTATCTCGCTCGATTTCGTTATGTCAAAAAAAGATAGACATACGACTTTCCGAATCGAAAATCGAATCGAAGCGTTGTGAATAAGGGGCCAGGTTATATACTCATTACGGCTACATAAACTGGATTTCACATTGAGCATTCAATGTGTTGTAGGTAGTGGGACTTAAGTTTTAATTTAATATTTCTTGGCGTTATGTCACTGCGCAAATTGGAAGGTAGGTTGTTAATCAACCGAGGAACTAGGTAAGAAGATGTCCGCTCGCCGTAGGTGTTATTTGCACGAATCGTGCATAGCTGGCCGACTTTCCAAGCGGGTTTGCAGAAACCACAGAAAGCCACCTGCTACGATCCTTACACCCTCCACGTTCATACATCTGGATGGCGAGTCTGCTATTACAATAGTGTCACAATAGTCTATCATTGATCTCATAATTGTTGATTTTGAAGTTTGGTAACCTCCTAATATAGAGGCGTCATTATGACTTTCCAATGACTTTCCAATGATCAACCACTGACACTACATTGAAAGAAATGGCATAGAATGGTAATCTCGTACACAATGACAAATGAATGACTGACTTACGCGGTAATCTGCTAAATTTGAAAGTTCCAGCCGAAATTTGCTCAATTAGCACCATTTTGTATTGCTATAAATATAGGCTTCTATATTAAAGATAATTTAAAACACTTAAATGAAAATAAATCAAAACACCGACCGCTAGAAATAAAAACAGACAAAAGGTCGGTAAGCAGTAATGTCACATTTGACTTTGACAGCTAAACAGATTGAATTGTATAGTTTCACATTAATCCGCGTTACACATAATTTAATGTTTTTTGTTATTTACGAACTTCTTACTACTTCAGATTGCATAGAACACTAATAAATAATATGTAAAAACATATACATATAAATGAAATCTGGCATGATTAGATGTTAAAATTTAATTCTAGTTTTTCGAAAATCATTTTTATTAAGGTTTTTTAATAATGGCAATACAACAATGTAATTTTATCACAGTTCTATTACGAGACCATTGACCGAACAATGATCGACCATTATGAATTTAGCAGATTACGAATTTTTAGCAAAATGACCATTGTCATCGATCAACAATTATGAAATCAATGAAAGACCATTGTGACACTATTGTAATAGCAGACTCGGTCCGCTGGACATACACGCACGCCTGTTGCGAGTACTACGCACCTGATATTTCTGAAGAACCTCACCAAAAAGGCCAGTGTACCAGCTGATAGTATTCGCGCGACTATCGCTTTGTTTAGGGTGTGGGAATAGATATCAACGAGATAATAAATGTTCATGTCAACAAATCAATGTTCAGCGATTAACATCTAAGCCCCAGTTGAACATGAGCCATAGACATGTTACCCACTCTGAATAAAGTATAACCTTTTCATAGCACGGAAGCACAAATCGCTACCCACTCAATTTGCCAACACTAGGAATACAAACAATTTCTTAACCAAAAACTAATAAATAATCTCACCCCACCCTAGCAGAATCCCCTCAACAATCATGGCTAAGCTTCGCCTGTATTTATTTCCCGTCAAACATTTCCTGCCAACACTATATTAAAAGTAAACACGTCAAGAATTCAGTTTTGCCTGCAACGCACACACAAAACAAACGAGACAGAAGGTCAGCTTCGTCGCGAGAGACGGATGAAAAAATATTGCTTGCAGTAGAGATGAGACTGTTAAGATGGATGTGTGGATTAACTAAAATGGATAAAGGAAGAAATGAGCATTAACAACACTATTTTTTTGTCGTTTATTATATATAACTAAAAAATAGTGGCGCCAGGGCCTGAATTCTTGTCGCACTGGCGGACGATCGTGTACGGTCGGTCGTGACGTCAGCGGGAACAAAATACGGCTGTCGGTCGCCACTGACGTCAGCGTCGCAGTATGGTGCTATATAAAAATGTATACTCGTACGCGATCGACCGTCAGTAATTCATGCCTTACAAAAAAGATGAAAGGGAGTCGTCTGTCTTGGTATGGACATGTTTTAAGGAGGGATAGACATAAAACACATGTGATTCCCCCTTAAAACGTGTCATGAGTTACAGTGACGTGACCTACGGAGCAATGGTTCGGTACGTATGACTCGCAGGACGGAAAAAGGAGATGAGCTTAGCTGTGTGGGTTAATAAAATGGATTAGCTAACATCAGGGCGACATAAGAGCGGGTCTGTCTGCTGAGTATGGTTGGCAAGCGCATCAAGTAACTACTGTTCGGGCGCCGCCGACCACTCGGCAATCTTCACTGAACTTCACTGAATGATCACTCGCCCACTTCGCTACCGATCTCTGAGAACGACGCGCGCGCACATTCCTTAGTACACCAACATATTTTCTTGTACCTATTTTGGATTACATATTATAATTTACAGTCCACTGCTCTTTCAGTCAAGGCCTTAGTTAGGTCCCTAACAACTACAAACTGTCAATTTTTTGTTATTCGATTTTGAACTTAACAATCAACATTTTATTGTTTAAAATCATTTGGAGAAATTTGACAGTTTGTGGTCAATTGATGTGCTGGCGACAAACAAATGCTTGCCGCCAGTGCGCTTGCACTCACTGTACGTGAAAGCGTGTCTATGTGTGCGTGCATTATCGATCGTTGTATGAAACTGACCTTCTGTACCTGTGTTTTTTTGTGGCAATAACGTTCATATTGCCTCTGGGATTAGACTCGACAAGTCGTCTCTTTTGTGAAACGCTGCAGTTGGGTCAAGGACTTTTGATTTAATTCCCCAGCCAATCCCAAAGTCTAATTGAGATTTTCAGCAAGGTTTTTTAGGGTTCCATTCGAAAAGGGTGCCAATGGAATCCTATTACGAGGCTGCGATGTTTGTCTGTCTGTCGCAGGACTGTATCTTTTAAACTGCAATATGTACATTTGTGAATTTCACAGAATGAATATTACTATTACATATCGCTTTAACAAAAAATAATGCAAACAATTAGCAACAATTTTTTATACTTAATTTTATTTTACCATACAAATGTGTTCTTTTATATGTGTGCGAGTCCGACTCGCAATTAGTTGGTTTAGATAAAAGACTAATAAAATAGGAGTTCGTTTTTTTTTCCTGTTGAAATAATGCTTTTAGTTCTAGGAATAATGGTATGTGTTTGGCATTCCCTAGTCAATAAAAAAGCCCAATTAAGATGTTATGAATGGATAACAAAATAATAAAACTTACAGTGGAATTAGATTTTTGGAATTATGTCCTAGAGAAATGTTTTTAAGTAATAAAAAATAATGCAGTGCTCAATTTTGAATACATGTAGATATTATATTTATAGTGGGGTGCTGCCTTTTTTTTTTTTGGATGAGAAATCATCAAATAACTCCTCCCGCTCTGAGGGAGTGTCAGACTTTTACTGACTAAAACCCATCCATGTTCCTTCATCGCCCTTTGTGTTCCGGGGCCACGGTATCTCTTTCGAATAGTCCCGCAGCCCCGGCAGGCTTCGGCCCTTGCGGACCCCTTCCCTATTGCTGACTCTCTTTGAGGCGCGCGTGGAACACGAACGCGCCGTCGACACGGCCTGTCGTCATGAGACGGACGGACGGCGAGCTAGCCCATAGCTCCCCGTCCACAGGCCCGCGCCTACGGTGGCCGGAAGCCACCACGTGGCCCCCGACGCCCGGGGCGTCTCCCGCGGCAGCCGGGACGTGAGGATCTCTCCCTCTCACGTTCCGCCACCTCCTTTGCTAGCATGACTGCTTCGCAGAAGGAGGTGACGGCGTCCCATTCCGTCTCGCTCCGGATCATGGCTTGGACCAGGGCCGGAAGCGACAGGTTGCCACCGCCGATCGCCACCTCGAGGACACGGCGGTGCTCCACCCAAGCGGGGCACACCTCCACAGTGTGCTCCACCGTGTCCTCCGGTCGATCCTCGCAATGGAAACACCCGGGCGTCTCCTCCCGCCCGATTCGGTGCAGGAACTTACCGAAACATCCGTGTCCGGTAAGATCCTGCGTCAGACGGAAGGTGAGGACGCCGTGGCGTCTCTCCAGCCACTCCTCAAAGAGGAGACTTACCGCCACTAATGTGGCGTGCCCTGTGGTGTGCTGCCTTACTGCATCACACTTCCAATCGCACTTTTTTTTATAAATCCTACGTATGATAACCGAAAGCGTGTAACGCGATTGAGGGCAGAGCCGTAACAGTTAATTCTAAACAAGAAATTTATCAAGAAAACGTACTTATTTATGGTCAAGCCACGAAATAAACGCACCCGCCCAATAACCGTCGCGTTTTTCCTACGCGTGCGTACGCCCCAGTAATTTTATGGTCATTGGCGGTTTACAGCCGCTAGAGAGTGTCGCGCTCATTTCCCACTCGACGAGGTCTTTTAACTTCAAAATGTTAGTGGGCCAAGCATCAAGCCTTGCTCACGACTTTAGGCATTACGACGTGCGCCAAGTGTTACGCGCGACCTTCATTTGTTTTCTTAGAGTAAAGTCCAAGTTCCTTAAATATGTCCTCCCATCGTTTTGTCGGTCTGCCTCTACTTTATTTTATATTTAAGGAAAGATGTGGACCACACTGTAGAAGACAGACCGGGGACAGAGACAACTGGAGGAAGCTGGGGGAGGCCTACGCCAAAGAGACGACTTCCACAAATTAAATAAAGGAAAATATATAATAACTAGCAGACGTCACGCGGTTTCACCCGCGTAGTTCCCGTTCCCGTGGGAGTACGGGGATAAAATATAGCTTATGTTACTCAGTAACGAGTGATGGGGCTTTCTAATGGTGAAAGAATTTTTTAAATCAGCGCAGTAGTTTTTGAGTTCATTCATTACAAACATACACACAAAAATACAAATCTTTCCTCTTTATAATATAATATTATATTAATATTATTATTAGTAGTGTAGATTACAATTCTAAAATAATGCAAGAAAATGATAATTTTTAAATTTAATCCAATAGTGAAATTAATTTATGTACGAAAATGGTAATTTATAAATTTTAATCGTTAATGAAATTCATTTATGTACGAAAGTGATAATTTATATTTTTATTCAATAATGATATTTAATTTAAAACTTAAATGCAACTGTACTATTTATAATAATTAAATAAATTGTGATTATTTTGAAAGCTACGTTCAAATTTCGAATTGTTAAATTGTGGTAGAATAAAGGCTATTTTATTTTATTTTATTTTAAAAACTCTAATTTACATTGGTCAAGTCTTCATGATCACCATGTTCCTGCCTTAGTCCCATTCTACTTGGGGTCGGCGCAACACGTTTTCTTCTTCCATTCTCTTCTGTCAATTGTCACGCTATCATTTACTTTATCTTTCATATTATTCCTCACACAATCCTTTATCCCATCCCAATCATTTACTTTGTGGCGAATGTACAATAACCCACAAAATCCATCAATCGTTTCTATGGCTTTCCTCTCCCGCTCCATCCATGAACATATACTCATCACTTTTATAGTCACATCCGATACGTCTGTCCTCATGCCCATACCAAGGCAGCCGATTCCCTTTCAACTTTACTGTAACTGGCGCAACTTTCAAAATCACTCATACCTTACTTCATAAATTCTTGTCACACCACACATCCATCTCAACATTCCCATCTCCGCTACATGGAATCTTTGATCAAGTGTTGAGGGATGTAAATAAGTATAGTGTATAGTAAGGACAGTACTGGAAACCAATCGGACAGTAGCGAGCGAGTCAACAGCCACTGGCTGGATTTTCTCCTCTCGCCACTTTACTTGTAGTATCAACTCACCACTGTCCTTGACCAATGTAAATCGGACCTTAGTACCGTCGCTCTTAGAACGCTTAGTGCTCTTGAGTGAACGATTAACTCCAGAGAAATACTAGTAATTCTTGCACTCCACGACACTTTTGATAGGATTAAAAGCTTTTGGCTTAGTTATAACAGTCCCACGGGTCCCTCTTCAAGGTTAGACAGCGTTTGCGAAGATCGGTCTTTGGAAGGGTGATTGACCATTCATAACATATTGAGACTGCTCCGTGCCTCGGATTGTTCGTCAAGCCGTTGGTCCCGGCTGCCATTTGTAGATCTTTGACAGTCGTTACAGTTAGTCAGTGGCCCGAAACTCTGACAACCAGTCTCACCAAGGGATTTCGTATTACCTAGTACAAACTGGGTTGTGGAGGTCAGATAGTTAGACCTTCCATGTAAAATACTGGTATTCAGCTGCATCTGGTTAGACTAGAATCCAACATAGTTGAGAAAAGGCTGGCAGATGATGATGATCAATTTTGATTTATTTCGTGGTAAGTCGGTTCACGCAGAGTTAAAAATGCCAAATAAAAGACAAAAATGTAAAGAAAATAAAGTGAAGCACCCGTTTTGACATGCTGAAGCAAGTTCTCTCATTTATTTTTTCCACAGTCGGTGTTGTGTCGCCTGAGTATGTAGCTCGTGGCCAAGCCGTTATGGTCAGTCACTGTTGGCTAGTTTGATAAATTTTATGTGCTTCAATCTTTATTTGAGGTGGGCTGTAGTTGTACGCTGTCTTAGTTTGATAGATCCTGTGTGATGTATACTGGACGGAAGGAACAGAATCTTCACGAAGCCAAAAAAATTTGAAGCGCAAAAATTATTGTTAATGCTATCAAGCATTAACAATAATTTATGCACTTCAAATATTTTTTTTAGTGTTGAAAACCACGGTTTACGGTACAGCTCAACATAACGCACAAAAACATTGTGCTTATGAATGCATTGAATAATACAGCGGTCATGGAGATACCTACACTAATATTTTAGAGAGGAAAGATTTGTATTTCTATGTTTGTAACGAATAAACTCAAAAACTACTGCGCCGATTTCAAATTCTTTAACTTCGAACTTCTGTTCGATCCCATGAAACGGCTATTGCACCAACCGCAAATAATAAGTTTGTAATGGTAAAATTGCTTTTTTTTGTTATTAAACTACATATTTACAGTTTTCAGAATTTTCCCTTTACATGTGCTGTAAGCTTCTCGCCAAATTTCGTGATTCTAGGTCAACGGGAACTACCACCTAGAATTGTCAATTTTGGTTAAAAGCAAGGTCTTACAGCACAAGTACCCAAAGGGAAAATTTCAAAAAATAAAAAAGTTGAAAATTAAGGTAGATTTTGGTATATCTTTTATCATGTTGACTCAGGACCTTTATTTTTTCTAATAGGGACTATAAACCTCAGTATCTAGTATAAATTTCAACTTGCTAGGTCTGAGAAAATCGGTGGTGACAGACGGACAGACAGACGGACAAGAAAGTGATCTTAACCCATGATCTATCCACGAAGTAGACACAATAGTTAAACAATGGCGTCTCGACCAAATTGGTCATTCGACAGATCATGATTTATAAGGGTTCTTTTTTTACCTCGTGAGGTACGGAACTTTAAAAATTATGTTCTTTTGTAAAGACGACAACGTGGACAACACTTTCATTTGCCCAACAATTAAGTCCTTTTCATATTCATAAACTACATTTTAAATGACTACTTAAGTATTTAAAACTCTTAATAACTCTATAACAAGAATAACTATGAAAAACGCAGTCAATTTCCGTGCTTCAACATTTATAGCACTTAAGGCAAGTTTAATAATTAATAGTAATTATTTCATGCGCTTTTTATTGCTTTTTGTAATTATTTAATTATTCTGCTTTGAGTTAATGGGTTTGAACGTAACATGGAGGTTTTATTTGAAGCTTTCAGTCGTTTTCAATGATTTATGATCGCGTAAACACAAGGGTATGTTTTTTTGACGTTTGATAGGTTTTTAACTATTTTATTAAGGCTCGCCCCCCTTTTAGATAGGCCTTAATCATAACTGGCGAAATGTGGGTGTAAACCTGTACCTAACCAGTACTAGTTGTCCGGCATTTTGCTGAACTGGGAATTAATATAGGCTATTGCTATCTTTTACTAAAAGGCAGTGCGAGAAAAGGACGACTATAGCTATGAACTAAGTTAGAGATGTCAAACTACACTGGCCTGCAAAAATAAGTACTAAACTTTTAAAATTTAAATTTTTCCTAAACTATAGAAGTTAGAGATTTATAATAAAAAAAAACGTTTTATAGCAATTTTTATCCGCTTTCTTTGAAACTATAGACAACATTAAACTATTTTCGAATCCTTTTTGTTTCGAAAGTATATCTTGTGTACATGAAAAGTTATTGCAATTTTAAAAGTGTGATACGTATTTTTGCAGGTCAGTGTAGTTTATGCCTTGCGCTTCACAGTGTTTTTACTCGACATGTTTTTACGTGCACCCTTCATTTGTATGGAAATATTAGTTCCAATTAAATTGGACAGCTCTAAATTATGTCCGTTTCTTTCTCCGTTTATTAGAGAGAAAAAGATAGCAATAGCCTAAATTAAGTTTAGTTTGTGCACAATAGAATCGACACCAGTGTCACGTTATTTTATTTTTTGTTTAGTTTTATGTTTTCATTCACTTTTTGTTGTTTTTTTTTGTTTTTCTTCTTTTGTTTATTTTTTTATACTGTGTGAAAGGGGCATCGTATTACCCAGTACTAACTGGGTTGTGGAGGTAAGATAGGCAGTCGGTCCATGTAAAATACTAGTATCCAGCTGCATTCGGTTAGACTGGAAGCCGACCCCAACATAGTTCTGAAAAGGCTAGGCAGATGATGATGATTTTTGTTCCTGAAAGTACATTTGATCAAAAGTTAAATTTATCGAATCGGGGGCGTCGGCCACGGGTGCCTCAACCACTGGGGGCTTAAGCCACGAACCCGTGGCGTGAGCCAAATAAATGTATCTTCTTTCTTTAACCAGTAATGTGTTAATTGAGATCTGGATTAACGAATGTCTAATTCAGATTCGGAGTACCCGTAAACCCTGCCCCATGTAAAAAAGCCAAACAGAACTTTTCTTGCATTTGAAAATAATGGTAACTCATCATGGAGGAGGAGCTCGTGGCGAAATAATACCAGCCGCACGAGTTCTTCGAGGTTAAGCAGTACTTGCCGAGGTTGGTCCGTGGATTGGCGACCAAAATACTAAATGTCAATCTTCCTACATTAATAAAACAAAACTGTTAACTACTGGACTACACGTTACTCTAGCTATGTATTTATTCGATAAGTGAACAATGTATGTTCTTTTGAATAAATAAAGAATCTTAAAACCCAAATTACAAACCAAATTTACTCCGTGTCTCGGAAAACATATTAAACCGTTGGTCCCGGCTGTCATATATAGATCTTTGGCTGTCGTTACGAGTGGTCAGAAGTGGCAGAAACTATCTGGTACCAGCCACATTTCCAAAAATCATTTCAGATCTCAAATAATCGCAATTTAAACAGCCATCTATAAATAATTCTGTGCAAATCATGCGATTTAGCACTTTTTCCTGACATGGGTACCTATCTACCTACCCGCCTACTTTAGACGGCGAGGTGAAAATGATTAGTGAGGCCTAAACCTTTAATACGGAACCCGGGAGAAGCGGAAACCGAAATGATGAGTGATAGCTCTTTTAACGTCTTGAATATCAATCGAGTTTGGGGGTCCACGACGTAGATTGAGGAAAAAACGGGAAGGATTTTCGATACGTATTTTTTCTTAGCCAAAAGCTGTTGACACACCTGGCGTAAAGTGTAAGAGATCACATGACACTAATAGTAAATTTATATGAATATGGAATTTTGACATTATCACATCAGAATATTTTTTTATTTATAAAGTTGTAATATATAAACTTTGCGTGTGCCTATTCTGGGTATTTTTTAGATTATTTCTTATTGATATTTTTTTCTCTCAATGTTATGGAAATATTTGTACGCCGATACTTACGGCTAAACATGTCTGGACTAAAACAATGTAATATCTACTTTTGGTTTCGGAGCGTGAGAAACCTTTTTTAAAAATAAACTAATTACTCAGGATTTTTACCGAGGATAAAAATGAGAACACGTGCTGCCGATTTGGAGGCGAGTTTTATTCTGAATTTAAAAAGCATACATGGCTCATCCAACGGGCATAAACCGCTGAGCTTGCAACGATATCTAGGTACTAGCATGGAGACAGACATATATGTACTTAGCCTAATCTAGAGCAGACGGGCGAGGTGTATCCATAACTCCTCCGACCCTAAGAGCGAAATTATCGGAAGGTTCGATTTGAGAGTCATTCCGATAATTTTGCCAGAACAATAAACATTTCGGCGATTTTAGCCAGGTTATAAAAACTAAAAACGTAAGAAAACTAAAAATAACTAAACCTAAGGTCATACATACACATATCCTAAATTTTCACTGAAGTTAAAGTCTTTCCTTTTATTCAAAACACTTTCGATCACTTCACTATGTTTTAACGAAAAGGCCATATTTTTCACTTCGTCTAAGCTAATTCCTTCTATATTAACTGCCCTTGATTTGGAAAGAGTGGCGTTTACGTGCAACTGGGGTAGTGTGACAATGGGAATCTTCTCTACAACTTCCAACTCAACTGAAATACGACGGTGAATATGAATTCCATAGATTTGCAGGTCACAAGGCTCGTCTATTGTCACCAGGTAAGTGCCGAATACAAGTTGGTTACTGATCTCTTCTCCGCATTGCTTAGTCAGTGTTGTTCTCAATCTACTATAAAGAAGCCAGCTAGCTGCATTGACTTGCTGGACCCTGACTTTCTCAATCTGGATTTCTCGTTGTTTACAGGGAGTATGGTCGTCTTCAAATTTCATCAACTGTTCTACACAGGTAAGTTCATAGTATAAGGCTTGATCGTCTGCAGTACATAAAAACTGATCGCCAGCAAAGAGTGGTCGACAGGGTTTTATTAGCGGTAAGTATTTCATTCCTTTCGCCAGAAGGTAAGGATATTTGGGAATAATAGCTAAGGTTTTATTTTCGAATTCATGGAACATTGGTAAGGAATATATCTTAAAATAGTTATATGATGAGTTATCTGTAAGTGGAATTTCCATAATAAATGTAATCTGATTATCTTTAATGAATGACTTTACACAAATGGTCTCCTCTATTTTCAATAAATTTGTTTCTAGTGGAGGATACACTAAGTTCCCAGAGTAAGAAATCATTTCTAAATGATACAATAATTCTGTAGAGTTCACAATTGATTGATGTAACACAGATAGTTTACTTAACGCTAATGCTGTTTCAATTTCGCTTAGCCTAGCAAAAACAGTACGAAAACTACTCGTGAATACAGAAAATAATCCCGTAAGATAAGTTAGGAAAATCCAATTGTTTTGCTTAGCAGATAAATCTTTCAGAAGCAGTTCCATCTTTGTTAGGCGATTATGAAAGTATACAGTGTTCTGATTTATTGTTTCGGTTACATTAATAAAACTATCAAACATCTTGGAGACAATTGTTAATTTTTTTGAAGCAATTATTTGATTATGATTTAATTTGGAAATAAGTTCTTCGTACCTAACGGGGTCATCGTGATCTAGGTTACCAGTTATTAATTTTATAATAGAACCCAATGGATTTATAAGACCTCTTTTAGAACGTTTCTGCGGAACTAGTTGTCGATATTTTTCCATAGTTATATCGCGTATAAACTCTGTATGTATTTTCATACTTGTGAATTCTTGAGAATATGATGCATTCCAATCGATAAGTTTACACATTTGTTGGTAGTTGGTGGATATGTAACTTAAATCATTATAAATCTTTTCTAAACTAATGAGCTTAACTATAGTCCAGTGATCAGTTTGAATGTGTGCCAGACCTTCTTTTACCGGGAATATACCTGGGTTTCCTTCAAGATTTTGCAGATGAAGGGCCAGCGAAGGTATCACTACCGACAGGATGCCGCACCACCTGCGGAGGGCGTTTTACATTTTTAATAGGGGTTTTAGTAATTCTTTCTCCTATTTGAATTGGTAAAATATTTCTTTCAGCCTGACCTATAACTTTTGCTTTTACGTATCTTGGTTTGTCTTTACTTTTACGCTTGTTCACGTCTTTCGCAAAAATAACCTCGCCTTCATTAAACTCAACTTCATCACCCTTTCTTTCCCTACGTTTTTCTTTGATTGCTACCATTTTATCTGTCAAATGTGTGTACATGACTCTGGTCCGTTTTGCATGATCCTTGACCATTTTTTGAAAATATTGCTTTTCTAACTCTATGCTAAACGGGTTATTTGTATCAGTGTGTCCGAAAACAACTTCGAATGGAGTGAGTTCGGTAACAGAGTGAATGGAATGATTATATGCCATAACTGAGTACGTCATTACTAACGCCGCATCTGTACATCGTTTTTCGTACTTCGCCAATCTGTATATTTCAATTATAGTGGAGTGAAATCGTTCTATCAAACCCATTGAATTGGGGTTATTGGGTGTACCAATGTGAAGTTCAACCTTATGTAAGCTTAAAAATTCTTTCATCAACTCGTTATTGAACTCAGACCCTGGGTCGGAACTTATCCTTTTAGGAACGCCGTAGTATGAAAAATACTTTATTAGAGCACGGACAACTTCTGGGGTAGATTTGTTCTGAATTTCGATAGCCTGACCTAGCTTACTAAAGGCATCTATAAGGGTTAGGTACGTTTTACCTTCAATACTAAAGAGATCTATAAATAATTCCTGAAACGGAGCATTCTGTGTTTGTGTCAGCTGTAGGATAGGTTTAATGGGCTTTCTATCATATTTCATTTTCTGGCATGCCTCGCAAGTATTTATAACTGCCGCTACTGTCTCCTGCATTATATCCCAATAATAATTCCTACGAAGCCTAACTAATGTCTCTTTGATGCCGCGATGGCATGTGTGTCCTTCATGATGCTTAACTATTATAGTTCTCTGTTCTCCTTCATCTTCTACATAAATTACTCGTTCTGTGCATTCATAAAAATTAATCAAATCTTTCCTAAAAAGCTGAATTATTATATTACCGAATAATTTGCGATGTTCATTTTCTTCAAAATAAATAAAGTACTTAAATTTTGGTTTAATGTATTGTTTCAAAAATTCTTTTATCAATTCTGGATTATCTGTTGGTAAGAAAACTTCTAATACTTTCTGTTTAGCACGCGAGAGATCTTTCACTTGCATTTCATTTTTGAGCCATGAGAACACTAAAATTTGATTTGGTTTGGTGTCTATAGCTTCGTGTAAAATTGGTATTCCAGTGGACTCGTTTAAAGCTGAATGAATTGTATCCGATTTACTAACTTCTAACGGAATAGGGTATTCATTAATGATTTCGTCGGGAAACTCTATAGAACTAGCAGTCGCTGTTCTACTTGTGTCGGATATTGTTATAGTTGATGAATTGCTGCGTTCTCTTTTCTTTTTAACCGTGGACTTTTCTATAGCTACTCTATCTAGATATTCAGTACCTTCTTCATCAACATTAACTGCAAGTGATTCGTTATCATCGTCAGAGTCTAAAGCATTAATTTTAATTCTAGAAAAGGCATCGGCATTGGTATTTTGTTTGCCATTTTTGTAAATCAATTCAAAGTCATAGTCTTGCAAACGGAGTCCCCAACGTGTAAGTTTACTACTTGGATGTTTCAGAGATCGGAGCCATACTAAAGGACGGTGGTCAGTGTATATGTAAAACTTTCGACCATATAAGTATGGTCTGAAATGTTTTACTGCCCAAATTATAGCAAGCAATTCCAGCTCGATTGTACTATAACGTGATTCGGTGTCGCTAAGAGTGCGGCTAGCGTAAGCAATAGGTTTGTCACTGCCAATTTGTCCTTGTGACAAAACTGCGCCCAGAGCTATGTTTGACGCATCAGTCGTAAGAATGAATGGTTTATCATAGTCGGGGTATTGTAAAAGAGGGGCATGTGTCAAGAGTTCTTTACATTTGTTAAATGCATCAATGTATTTCTGGTCGATTATAATTTTGTTTCGCTTTTTCAAACAAGATGTCAATGGTTGTGTAATTTTTGCAAAGTCCTTGATGAAACGTCGGTAGTAGCCCACTAGTCCAAGAAAACTTTTAATCTCAGTCGTGGTTTTTGGTAGGGGATAGTTAAGTACAGCCGTAATTTTGTCGTCATTAGGTTTTAGTCCTTCTCTGGTAATTGTGTGTCCAAGGTAAAGTACTTCTTTGCGTAGAAACTCTGATTTGTCTAATTGAATTTTCATGTTAGTGGCCCTGATTCTGTCAAAAACAGTCCGTAAATTCTGTATCATATTATCAAGGCTATTTCCATAGACTATAAAGTCATCCAAGTACACCATACAGTGTAGTCCTTGTAATCCACGTAGAACATTATCCATTGTCCTTTGGAATGTAGCTGGGGCTGTTTTCAGACCGAACGGCATTCTGAGGAACTCAAAATGACCGTTTTGAGTGGAAAAAGCTGTCTTCTGTCTGTCCCTTTCGTCTAATTCTATTTGATGGTATCCACTGGCTAAATCAAGTGTAGTGTAATAAGTGCTCTTTCCTAACTTGTCAAAAAGGTCATGAATGTTCGGTAGGGGGTATCTGTCATCAATAGTAATTTCGTTAAGTCGTCTAAAATCAATCACCATCCTATATTTAATTTCACCAGATGCGTCCATCTTCTTAGGCACCAGGTGGACAGGAGCATTCCAAGGAGAATGGGACTCTTGTATTACATTGTCTTTTATTAACTGGTCAACTTGTTTGTTAATTTCATTTTGAACAAACGGGGCCTGTCTATACGGTTTCACATATATAGGATCTTCATTTTTAGTCCTTATGTGGTGTTTTACTGAATTAGTGAATGTCAAGGGAATTTGGTCACAGTAAAATATGTCTTTGAACTCCTCGCAAAGTCTATAAATCTTTTCATGTTCTTCCTCGTTGGTATGGTCTAGTCTGAGTTTCCTCAAATTGTCTTCAAGTAACTTGTCTATCTCTATGTCAGTATTGTTTTTAGTAAAACTTATATTACATTCATTATTTTCATATTTAGTCACTATAAAGGGTTGTTTTATATTTAGTCGTTTTGGACTATCTGAAGTATTTTGGATGACTGTGTATGCGTATCCTTTTACGCAGTTTACTATAGCGCTAGGCATACACAGACCATCCTCAAATTCTTGAAAATCTAGAATAGCTTCACTTGAATATTGATTGACAGGTAACTTAACTCGTTGTTCTGTTCGTGACGGTATATCAAGAATATAATTTAAGTTGTTATTAATTATTGGAATACAAGTAGTGTTAGTTGTTAATACTTGGTTTTTCAAATCAATTACTGCGTTTAATTGTAGTAAAAGGTCATTACCAATAAGTCCGTCATATCTTGCATCAACGTCATACAAATAAAATTTATGCCAAATATTAGTTACAAAGGAAGGTAACGGAGGAATTTCCATTACTTCATCGTGTCTACTCGAAGCATGGGTGCTTACCACCTGAAAATGTTCTTTCCTAATATATTTTCGGAAAAATTCATAAGCCTTTCGAGGACTTATGAATGATCTCATGCTACCAGTGTCAATCATCATTCTTGCGTCTATTTCTTCTAAGTAAATGTAGGGAAGCTTTAAATTTGGATCGCAATTTAGTTCTAAGACTTATTGTCCTTCAACGAGGCTTTTTCCTGAAAATCCACTTTATTACTGTAATTTGTTGGTTCTAATTTGTCATCAGGTGCTTTAGAATCGTTCACGCACCCTTCGTTACCATAGTAATAGTTAATGTCGTTTAAGTAGTCATAGTCATTTGTTAGATTATAATAGTACGAGTAAAATTCGTCATAAAATGGATCGTATTCATATAAGTAATCGTTCATAGTGAGTTCATTTAAATTAAAACCGTGTTGCTGCTTAGGCTGAGCTGTTCTCATAGATACGTCGCTGTCTTGATTTTGGGGTTTTAATACCTGGGGAAGATTCGATCCAGTCTGTTGCGGTAGTTTGTAACCGAACTGTAGGGGTTGTCTATAGCCAAACGGTTGAGGTGGCCTATAGCCAAATAGTTGAGGTGGCCTATAGCCAAACGGTTGAGGTGGCCTATAGCCAAACGGTTGAGGTGGCCTATAGCCAAACGGTTGAGGTGGCTTATGGCCAAACGGTTGTGGTGGTCTATAACCAAACTGTTGAACTGGCCTATAACCAAACGGTTGCAAACCCGCTTGGGGACGATACTCGAATACTGGCTTGAGTGATTGACCTTGACCCATTGTATGAGGTATCTTAATTTGTGTAGGCTGAAAAGGTACGGTAGGTTTATTCGTCTCTGGTTGGGTTACCGATGACCTTGAAGTTGATCCCGAAATTTGACTATTACCATGAATGCGGTTACGCATATTGTATTGATCTAAGAAATTGACTTCTTCAAGTACGATACTCAAAGCTGCTTCTAAGGTTGTAGGCGATTTAAGCCTAACGATACGCACCATATTTTCAGGAAGGTTATACAAAAACACATTCAGAGCCGTATTGTTGTAGATAATTGCCTTAGCACGTCTTAATTCCATATCATCAATTGTATTCACCTTCGACATTAATAACGAGCGAACATTTTGGATTCTATTACAAAAGTCTAAAAAGTTTTCACCGGACTTAATTTTTAATGATTCTAATTCAATATTAATACATGCTTCACTACGAGGGTCTCCGAAATGTTGAATCAGCAATTCTTTGAATGCCGACCATGTAACAATATCTTCACGTTCCGATAAGAGCGCAGCTGCATCCTCTTTCAATCTACTCGTTAAAACATTAAAAACATAAAGATTTTGTTCTACACTGCCCTTAAATCGATCAACTACGTACTGACATTTTCTCAAATATAGGTTTAACTGTCTTTTATCACCGTTATACAGTGGGATTAAGTTTACAATTTCGTTAGGTATTGGTGTAACTGGAACTATTGCGGGCGTGGGCGGCGTCATGATTATAGAGTAATGATTTGGTCAGAGGTTGCAGTTGGCTTTAAAAAAAATCCTATTAAAATTTACACACACACTTAAAATACAACAAACACACAATTAAAGCACTATTATAATCGGGAATACTGGATTATGTTTGGAAAATAAAATTTATAAAACTTCTATACTTAATAATGAAGAATTTGTGGAAAAGTTTTTCCTTAAAAATAACCTTAGATTACTACCCTTAATAGAATTAACAGTTAATACAGTTTATTTTAAACAATTAAATTTTTCAAGATTAGAACATTATAATAAAAATGTGAACTCTCTAACATTGACACTACTCTCTGTTTTATGTTCTGTGAATTGAACAGAGATAAGACCGTATAATTTGATCCAGAGTTATCAACTAAAGACTAAACACTGTTATAATGAGCAAGATTTGATCTCTAGAATAACATTTAAAACTTATGAAAGTATAGGAGGAATAGGGGAACATAGGATTGGCGAAAAGATTTACTCACCAACCGCCCGCGACTCCCATACTCGATGATTTCTGCACTCACGCGATTCAAAAGAATATTTATTTGGTTCGCGGATTTCCTCTGCTTTCGTAGGTTTACGCCTAATTTTTCTCTAGTCGAATTTGGACGACGGAAAAACGCGAAACTACGGATTCCAAGGAGGAAATCCTACCGGCTGCGCCACTTTTGGTTTCGGAGCGTGAGAAACCTTTTTTAAAAATAAACTAATTACTCAGGATTTTTACCGAGGATAAAAATGAGAACACGTACTGCCGATTTGGAGGCGAGTTTTATTCTGAATTTAAAAAGCATACATGGCTCATCCAACGGGCATAAACCGCTGAGCTTGCAACGATATCTAGGTACTAGCATGGAGACAGACATATATGTACTTAGCCTAATCTAGAGCAGACGGGCGAGGTGTATCCATAACTATCTTGCATGCTCTTGTATGTATACAATGTTTAAACAAATAAATAAATCTTGTCTTATCTTATCTTATCTCATCTGAAAATCATGACTAGAATGTGTCCTGCATAAGACACATTTTTGAGACGATAAGGTTGGCTCAGTGGCGGAGCGATTGGCTGCTGCGTTGCGTGTCGTGGGTTGGACCCCCGCATGAAATAAATGATGTATTTGTATGACCTAAAGGTTCCGGGTCTCTGTTTGTGTATGTGAGTTTAAATCTTTGTAAAACGAAAAGAAATTGACAAAGGGCGGCAACGCTTTAAAAAAAATTGTAATATGCAAAAAAAAAACAACCATCTATAATATACTAATATTATAAAGAGGTAAAATTATGTAAGTTTGTATGTACGGGGTAATCTTTGGAACTACTGTAGGCTTAGCCAAGTTGACAATCTACAATCGTTAACGCTAATAGAAAACTAACCAAATGTATGGGAATGACATCTATCAACGATAAGTCACGTGATCAAAACAAACGAATGGAAACTTTAAAGTTTAGTCAAAACTGTAAGTTGGCTACGATTTATATGGGATGTAGCGATCACGATTGTAGAAACGAATACATTTCATTCTATGATCTTGATCGATGTAAACTTGTCTACGAAAGTTTATATTCGTTTGTTTTGACCACGTCACTTAACGTTTACGATTGTAGAAAGAGAATCGATACGAATCGTTTGTAACTTGGCTAGGCCTGCTGATCCGGTTTCGAAACATCTTTCACTAACGGGAAGCTGCTTTATCCCTAAATACATATAATAGGTTGTTTAAAACGTTCCCCTGAGTAAATTCAATAATTAGAAATAAAATAAACACTACAAAAAATATTACAGTATGTGTGCAGGCATAGAGATAAGTAATCACGTTTTATATACTTAAACCACACTCCAATAATGCTTCCTCATCACACCTTTATGCAAAACAGCGTTACCAACATACAAAACCTAACCTCTAGTACAGCCAACACAATAAACACCACATAAATAATTCCAGCATGATTCGGCTCGACATTATCCCTCTTTTTATACCCTCAATCAGGGATGGCGATGCATCAAACCTTCCCTTTGGATCGCCTTATTTTTGTAGGTCACCGGGTGATCGATTAGTAAGAAAGTAATGGTTTTGTAAGGAAACTTCTAGTGGTGTTGTTACCGGATTTTCCTGGTAAGAAATAAAGAAAAAAAACGGTTTTTGTTATTAATTTATAAGACAAGTAAGATTTGTTTTCGGAAAGAAATTCACGTAAATAAAGGTGAATTTAGCGTATATTATTTCTACTCACTATTTGTGATGTTATTAAATTTTATTTTATTGTTGTATAATATAGACTGTCGATTTCAAACACAATATGAATTGTTCCTGAATAACTTGAATTGAATTACTGATCGAACAAACAAACAAACGTCTTCTCTATGCGGGGGTGGGTCGTGATCCACCATGCGGACTTCGGAGTAACTTCGACTTCGAACCCAGATAAAAGATAGACATACAACTTTCCGAATCGAAAATCGAATCGAAGCGTTGTGAATAAGGGGCCTGGTCACATGACACAAGTCACTTCTCGATTGTAAACGAGACGTTACTTTTTTCTAAATTACTAGGCTTCGCTTAAGTATGAATGTGGATGGTTATATGAGTAGAGGAAGACCAACGAAACGATGGATGGACTGTGTTAAGAATGCATATCATTCTTAACACAGTCCATCCATCGTTTCGTTGGTCAAGAAAATAAGTGTCTGATGAGATGTAGAAGTATGGAAGAAGAAGAAGACATACTGCGCCGACCACAAATAAATTGGAATAAGAGCAAGAAAATGATGACTAGGCTTCGCTCCAGTAATGTACGGAACCCTAAGGGGACGTTTTTATTATAGCATATGACACTCGGGAATAATTTAGCTTTTCGTTAGTGAAAGAATTATCGCAATCAGACCAGTTTTTCCGAAGCTTACCCCCTACTACTCATACAAACTTACAAACAAATTTTACCTCTTCATAATATTAAGTATAGATTTCATCATCACTCTCAAAAACGTGGGTTAAAACCTTGTCACAAAAATGTCTCAGAACAGAAAATTCGTGGTGAATTACGCAGCCCACTCGCTCAATTCAAGTCAATTACGCAGCAGTGGGGACTTTATAGACTGATTATACTAAGTTCCTTTTAACCATGCCGAAAATAAGGTTTTTAACGACAACCCATGAACACAGAATATCTGGCACACAGGATAGACACTGGAACCCTTCATTATTTATTTACAATGACCTTTAAAACCACTCGTGGCTATACTGGGTTATTCCTTCTTTTATGTACCTTTCGAATGGTACCTACGAAATTCACTTGTTTTTCGCCAATGATACGAAAGGGTTACGTAATATTAGAGCGGGAGGTCAAAGACATTTTGACATTAACGAGATTTCGATTCTAAAAAGGGAAAATTTGTGCAAGTATGCTGGAAGAAATTTCTTTAGAAACAAGCATCACCTCTGTACCTATTTTTCCGTTTCTTTCTTCTTTTCTTTATTTAGTGTGTACATGACTGTTAAATAAATAAAATAATATTCAAATTTTCTTGGTCCTTTTTTTTTTTTAGGATGGGAAATCATCAAATGACTTCTCCCGCTCTGGGCGGAGCAGGAGGGAGTGTCAGACTTTTACTGACTAAAACCCATCCATGTTCCTTCCTCGCCCTTTGTGTTCCGGGGCCACGGTATCTCTTTCGAATAGTCCCGCAGCCCCGGCAGGCTTCGGCCCTTGCGGACCCCTTCACAGTTGCTGACTCTCTTTGAGGCGCGCGTGGAACACGAACGCGCTGTCGACACGGCCTGTCGTCATGAGACGTACGGACGGCGAGCTAGCCCATAGCTCCCCGTCCACAGACCCGCGCCTACGGTGGCCGGAAGCCACCACGTGGCCCCCGACGCCCGGGGCGTCTCCCGCGGCGGCCGGGACGTGAGGATCTCTTCCTGTCCTGTTCCGCCACCTCCTTCGCTAGCATGACTGCTTCGCAGAAGGAGGTGACGGCGTCCCATTCCGTCTCGCTCCGGACCATGGCACGAACCAGGGCCGGGAGCGAGAGGTCGCCGCCGCCGATCGCACCTCGAGGACACGCGGTGCTCCGCCCAAGCGGGGCACACCTCCACCGTGTGCTCCACCGTGTCCTCCGGTCGAACCTCATAATGGTGACACCCGGGCGTTTCCTCCCGCCCGATTCGGTGCAGGAACTTACCGAAGCATCCGTGTCCGGTAAGAACCTGCGTCAGGCGGAAGGTGAGGACGCCGTGGCGTCTCTCCAGCCACTCCTCAAAGAGGGGACTTATCGCCACTATTGTGGCGTGCCCTAATTTTCTTGGTCCTTATAGAGAAGAATCTTTTTGAAATTACATTTTAAAGAAAAGAGCCTTGACCACACTTGATCACTCCGTGTTGGCTATTTTAAACGATCCAGAGGGACTAAATTATATGAAAAGCTTATCTGAATTGTGTTAAAAGTCTTCAGTTCAGATCAAGTCTTCAGTTTCAGAAGGATTAGACAGAGGTGTACTTAATAAAACACCCACATTCCGCCAGTTATGTTTAAATCTCAAGTTATAGGGGGCAAGCCACGACAGAAATTCATCGCCCGCGCTGCCATTGAGAAATTCATGACGTAAAATTCCCGATCAGTGTAGCCAACCTATGAGTCTAATAAATGGATGGATGAGGATGTCATACTCAGCAGTACAGCTTACAAACACTAGAGCAAACGAGGTAGACACCATTAAAGTGGAACCACCAGGGTACCGCGTGAAATTCAAATTTTCTTACGCTTTTTGCAATTTCCAAGTCAGTGGCAAGTTGTATGTTGATTATAACATGATTCGCGACCGTAACAAAGATGACGTTATTTATTTATTTTATTTATCTAAGTACACACAAAAACTTTACAGGACAATATATTAACATAGAAGAGCACAAAGGTACTGCTTATTTCTTAATAAATTTCTTCCGGCAGACCTGTGACATTACTGAGTTATAATCATTAAAATCATCAATACAACTCTCGTAATTGTTGATCCATTTAATGACTTTTTCATGAAATAGTGGTAACTCGCGGGCCAGCCTGGCGCTTCCTATCTTAATTGAAAAAGTTATAAAAACTAGGTACTTCGGAGGCATCAACCTGCTATAGATTTAGGTGCTTCCCTGAACTTCTGCAACACCCCGTCCTTATCTCCTAAGTACCAACATAAGTCCCACAGTTAATCACATAAACCCAAACACTAATGTCCTAGCCCTCTATCACAAAAAAGCATCAACGAAATACTGTCTTCAATCTAAATTACACCCTAATCTGTTAGCAGTAAAGCATCATTTTAATTTCCGTTGCGAGCGAGATTTATCACCGTACTTTCGTCTTCGGGAGTCGGGTCAGGTCTTAAATGTTAAGTTTTATGTAGTACTAGTAATTCTTTTAGTTCTGGGGTCGTTTTGTATGAAGAATTGGTAGTTGGGTTGTGAGCTCGTTTTGCAGTAAAGGGATTTAGTATGTGGTCATAATTGTTAACATAGACAATTTAGACAGAACAATAACGATTTTCAAGGTTAAGCCGTTATCGTCAAGGTCAGTCCGTTGGTCCCGGCTGTCATTTGTAGATCTTTGACAGTCAATACGCTAGTAAGTGGCACGAAAGTCTGACAACCAGTCTTTCCAAGGGGTATCGTATAACCCAGTTAGTACTGGGTTGTGGAGGTCAGATAGCCAGTTTGACCCCAGAAAAGTTGAGGCCTTTTCCCAACTTTTCTGGGGTCGGATTCCAGTCTAATCGTATGCAGTTGAATACCAATATCACCCAGACTCTTATACGATCATCTTTATTTATCCTTACATAAAACTTATCCAAGAAGACAGCAAGATTCCATGCCGAACCAGTTTCGAAACTCCACACAATGATAGCCATATTTTCCAGCAGCCTGCCCGTTAAATGGCTCATCTCTTAATAGAGGCGTCTCGTATTCCGGCGAGTCACTCCAGCCGACCGAAATTGAGCTGTTCTTGGAGGGACATGTCCCACCGCTGACGATAAGCGACAAACGAGTCGCCAACTGGAAACCTATTTGGCGAGTAACAAGTAGCGTGGGACAACGTTGTTTTTTTTGTATATGGCATCTTGTAGGTCAACCTAGGAGGTAGTCGGCTAGTTAACCGGACTATCTTGTGGGTGCCTTGAGTGTAAGGCCTCCAGCCAGGAGCGAAAAACTTACAAACTAAGTGACAGCGCGCTAAGGGCACCCCATGTGGGGTACGTGCCTCGGCTTAGGGCGTCGCTGGGGAGGGACAGCAAAGTGACAGGCTGGATCTGAGTGAGATCATTATTTGGGGGCTGATAAAAACTACTGGCTCAACATCACGGGTGGCTAGCAAGGTGGGGGGGGGGGGGTAGGCTGGGTGATGAACGTGGTTGACGAGTTTTCCTTTTATTCTCTCGCTCTTGTTGCCTAGACATTTTTTTTAAACGTTTCTCCATGCTATACAGCCACATCCGGAACAACTAACTACCAAATAAATGTTCTGTCCCGAAGTCTTCTTCTTTATCGTGTGGTTAGTGCCTAACCTGCAGGCCTAGCCAAGTTACAAACGATTCGTATCGATTCTCTTTCTACAATCGTAAACGTTAAGTCACGTAAGGAACAGGAATATCTCTCAGGCTTGCTGGTTTACTCACGATGTTTTCTTTCACCGAAGCAAGGGATAACTATGGAATACACACATGAATCCGAAAAATCAGAGGTGTGTCTTTCGATCGAACCTATGATTTAGCTGCCTATGTCCCCAAACAAGCGTCGCTATACAAGATTTTTCTTTGATAGTTCTTGTGGCTGAGACGAACTAGCGGAGTCCTCACCGGACAGTGAAGAGACAGCGATATCAACTATATATATATATGTATCTCTTTTACTCACACGGGACCTACATCTACTGTACGTTTCATGAGCGAGAAAAGTTGGTAGCGACTCGCTTCCTCGTCAACAATGGGACCGATGCCTTCTGCCGCGTCACTCCGCCAACTAGAATCGAGCTACTCTTTAAAACGAAGCCAAACTTCGGCAAAGTTTTAACTGTTTCTACTTCGTAACGAGTTAACTATGAAACTGGTTGCATTTTAAATAATTTTGTTGAAAATACTCTAAAATAGGATTTACGTCAATACACGACGCAACCAAAAACAAATTAGTTAATGACGCGTAAGTAAGTCGCGTTTTGTACGGACCGCCATTGAACAACATATTTATGTACTTAACGTAACACCACGCCTGTTATTCCCGCAAGGTTAGGTAGAAGTGTAGCTACCTAAAAGTACCTACACCCACATTTCGTCAGTTTTGTTTAAGTCCAATGGGGGCGAGCCTGTTATTCGTTTTAAGTTAATCTTAAGTAAATAAAGGCCATTTTATTTATTTTTATAATAGGGGTGAGCCTCGTGTTATTGACTAGATGCAAATTCAGATTCCTCGGCTGCTACTATGAAATTTCTAATGGAAAAACACACTAACACTTTGCATGAATTGGGAATCGAACCCATAACGCTCAGCAGTCGCGTTTACGACCACTAGTCATCACCATGCCTTTGAAATAACGAGAAATGATATTCAGGGTGATATTTTTGAGTATCGTCATAGACCCAAACCCCAACAGTTAAAAAAGCAAAAGCAAATTTCCTTTTGGTGAACAATACAACACAAAATTGCTAAGCTAATATAATTGATCAAATTCAAACCAACGCTAAAAACGTCCTTCGGTCTAATATAAAAGCCGATGGCCGTACCAAACTCCAATTGTTAAACACCCTAGGTCAAACCTTTCAATCAAGAACAAATTCAAAGGCCAATCAATAAAAATGTTCTACATAAATTCATCCCTTCCGATAAAAACACAGGAAAATTTTGTAGAGTGGGCACGAACTACGCGCTCTAGCGACCCGCGTGTTACAACAACGACTGTGGAGGAAACAAATGAAATAAATTGCTTAAGCCGGCCATAGACATTAGGTTATGCATGACAGTTTTTATAGCGTAGTATAAAAGGAGGCTATAAAGAGTGTAAAAAGACTCTTAGCGAAGCCGAAAGGCACTTGGCATTGCGATATTTTTTTGTTCTCGACCGTACCTTCTAGTTACGGAGATATTGGGGGTCAAAGTTCTAACTTATTCACATGTTTTTTTTTTCTAGTACATGTTTTTAATGTAAGATTTTTACTTTAAACACTTTTACCGAAGAACGTGATTTTTCACCCCAAAAAAAAGTCAAATCCCAGCAATTTTTTTTGCGCAGAGTTACTTAGTTTGATGTACAGAATGCTTGGTTGTCAGCTTCGTGAAGAGTCTGTTTACACCCTGTATACGATAGTTATGTCAACCTCCCTAAGCAATACCACCTACCTGTAAGCGCGGATACTTATTGACCGTCCGAGGGAAGTCGATTTTAAATTTAAAATACACAATTAAAAATATTTTTAAGAATTAATTGATATCAAACACTGTTTTAAGCTTTCACGGTTTATAACTAAACTTAAAATGTCACTTACGGAATATCTTCCGTCAAACAAAACGTACGTTACGTTTGACCATAGACAAAGCAAGAGGGTAGACAGATTTGTCTGCTCCTAACTATTTTTTCCATCTACCCACTTAATCCAGTCAACCCGCGATCCTGGCGCTTGCAACCGCGTCGAAATATCGGGAGCTCAAAATTAATAATAATCACGAAAGATATCCTTTAAGTGACATTTTAAGTTCATTGATAAGTTAATAGGCGAGACGACAAAAAAAATCTAATTAGTCCGTCACTTAGATTATCAAAAAATATTTCGCCCGTTTTTTCCTTTGTTACGTAAACCAAAATTAACAAAGATACGACGCTTTTAAAATTCTCAATACGTCACGCCATGGTATAATTTTTAGCTAGTTCTGACGTCACGAGCCCCCACTCCCGAGTTTTGATGCGTTTTATCTTTGTCAATATTCATTGATTTAAAAAACAAAAAATACGTGTGCATTAATTTCCAATACTCTAACTGACGGACTAACTAGATTTGTAATTTTTTGATACTGTCGTAATACCAATTGTTCCATGGATGATACCGATTGTGTTTGTTGTAAACAATTTAACTAAAATGACAGAGGATAATTGTATTTTCGATTTAAAATTCGACGTATTTACGTTATGTTAACACCGCGCGGTCGGGGTGGGGCCTCAGGACGTTACTTTTAAAACCACAGGAAAATTTTCAAAAGAATTTCATCCCGAAAAAAGTTCAAATTTTACGCCGAGAATTTTCGATCGTTCCAAATTCTTCTATTGTTTATTAAACCCAACATCAACTCTCTTTATTAAAACAATAAGGTGTTATAGCGATAATTACTCAAACTCAAGTACTGGGGTGACGTTAATGGCGTAAGAAAGGGTGGGGAGTTTCAGGGTTGTACAGTTTTACAAGTCAGGAGTCATTGTGGCAGTTTACGATACAAGTTTTCTAAATATTTTTGTAAAGAAATTACCCGGAAAAGAGCCAGGGTCATTGACACGGCTGGCAGTCAATGAATGGTGGGATTACCCGAATAAAAATACCTGGTTCATTTTCTTAAATATGTAGTATAGATGAGACCAACGGCTTATCGTACTTTTTGAGGCATGATACGATCTCGATATGTTTATAACGATCACCCATCTTCGACAGACGTCAGTTAGCGTTGCTTAACGTTCGATCGTTCTTAGCGACTGTTATTAGTTAGCCACAAGCCCTAAGACTAATTAGACTCTTAATGCTGAATTCAAGGATAATTTGTGTGGTTTAACACAACTAAAACACCCGACTACTGAAAAATCACCTACTAAATAAAAATAAAAATAAAAATAAATAAAATAAAAATAAGTAATAATAAATAAAATTAAATTCGGTGTTAACACGTTGAAATCGACTCCTCCTATTTGAAGTCGGTTAAAATGTACCCCATGTTACCTGGGACATAATAACGAATCGATTGACACCTTATTCATCGAAATCGGTTGAATAGTTTAGGCGCTACGGAGGAACATACGTATATACACATAAGCTGCTAAAATCAGAACCCTTCCTTTTGGCTTCGCCGTAGTCGGATAAAAACTCACCCAGTATGATAAAAGTCCTCGAAAAACATATCTCCTGAATTATATCAATACTGCTAACAACCTAGCTAGATAATTCGCTATCTATTTGATATACACCGTGATACACATGATTAACTTCACGCACATTACATTACACGCTCTGTGGGGCTGACAAATATGTTCTGTTTGGTGAGCCAGGTATGTATGTGCATCTGTTTGTTCAGGCGATAAAATCATTGAGTTTCTTTTGTTTTACGTTAGCATGTCCAGTGGTTTTTTAGAAACTTGGACAGTGAAATCTATATGAGGACAGCTTGACGTGCTTTTTGATGCTCGGAATGGTCTCCATATTTAAAGGACGGTTACCCATCAATGAGCCGACATCGGCAACCCTAGCTTAACTTTAGATTTAGTCGATATGTGGCTGTTATTATGAATCATTCCCCCTTTTTTTTAGGATGGGAAATCATCAAATGACTTCTCCCGCTCTGACCGGAGCAGGAGGGAGTGTCAGACTTTTACTGACTAAAACCCATCCATGTTCCTTCATTGCCCTTTGTGTTCCGGGGCCACGGGATCTCTTTCGAATAGTCCCGCAGCCCCGGAGAATCATTCCCCCTGCGTCGAGTCCCTTTCCGTCGACTCGTGATTTTTCTTGATTTTGATGCACTGTCTTTTGTTTCGCCTCGACATAGCAGTCACAGAGTACAGTCATATTAAAAACGAAATACGGCTTTTTGATTAATAAAGATAGTTTGCTCATCCGGTGATCCGTATTTTAAATAATACATTAATAACCCACCAAAAAGTACTAGGCTAGCATAAGTTCAAGGAGGTGCGTATTTGTATATTCCGGGTATCTGTTGGTGTAGGTACTTACTGTTTAATATTGTCACAGTAAATTGAATATTTAGCCACGGGTATTTTAGCTACCAACTATAGTATCTAACTAAGTCACCCATCTTTGTTAAAGTCCTTAGCAGTGATAGCCAAGTAGTGTGACTGTCGGACTGCCAAGTCATAGGTCTCGAGTTCAAACCCAAGGCACGAACCTCTGATTTTACGGATTCATGTGCATATTGTATTTAATTATCAGTTGCGTTGTCGAAAGAAAACATCGTGAGGAAACCAGCATGCCTGAGAGATATTTCTTGACAGCATGTAAAGCCAAGTCAGAGGCCCATGGGCGGCATAAAAACTCTGACACCAGGTTAGGCACTAACCACACGATAAAAAAAGAAACATTAAAGTTCTCGAAAATAAAATCTTGTAAATATTCACAACTGGCAACACCTAGATAATTTACCATTTATTTGATATACCACCGCGATACACATTGTAAACTTCACGCGCATTACATTACATGCTCTGTGGTGCTGACAAATATGCCAGCCAGGAATGTATAAAGTTACGATTTGTTCAGGGGATCAATGCATTGAATTTGTTTTTATTTCTTAGAAACTTGGGTTTTATAAAACCTGCTGAAGATCATAGCCTGCCTAGATTTTTCCCAAGCTTTTGGCTTCCAATCTAACCGGATGCATCTAAATACCAGTAATTTACATGGAGGGACCGCCTATCTAAAACAAAAACCCAGTTTCTGGGTAACGCGCAGTAGGTTATATCATCACCAGCAGCATTCTCCTGCCTTTATTTGACGACGCGAATAGCGCAGCGGTAGTGAGGCTGCCTTACGTTCTTAGGGTCCCGGGTTCGAATCCCGGTTGGAGCAAATGTTTGTGTGGTGAGCATGGACATTTGTTTCCGAGTCATGGATGTTTATATGTATAATAAGTATGTATTTACAAACAAAAAGTATCTATGTAGTATATCAACTATCTGGTGTCCACGACACAAGCCTCGTTGCTTAGTGTGGCATTAGATGGCGCTGTGTGTTAATGTCCAGCGATATTTATTTTTATTTATTTATCCCAATTTATTTGGGGGCGTCGCAGCATGTCTTCTTCCATGCTTCTCCATTACTTGTTTAGTATTAGTAGATGAGGATTTAAAAAAAAATTAAGCTTTACTCAGGAATGCCATTATCAAAATATCAAACCAACAACAAAATCGAATAGGTAAACTTCAGTAATGAATACCCCTGAAAACAGTCATTAACGAAAAAAAATCTCACGTTTCCTTCATTATGTATTCTCATAGAAATAAGCAAACCAAGGTAAATAAATAATTAAAGGCGAACGTACTGAATCGACAGGCTTGTCCTTTCATCAAGTTCTCAGTCATTCTCGTAAAGCATGTGTCGACGTAAGAAAATAAACCTTCTTTTATTTCACTGTTACCTGAGGAACAGCACTGACCTACATAGCTTTTAATGATATGCACACTGTAAAATGTTTGTATCAAAATATGTTTGTATGTACAATCTGCAATAAATGTAGAAAAGTAATTATATTTTTTATGTGAAACAATTTTAATTTTAGTACTATTTTAATTTTAATGCAATTTTAAATTCAATGTAATTTTAGAACAATTTTAATTTTAATACAATTTTAATTTTAATTCAATTTTATTTGTAATACGTATGATTTCTTGTTATCAAATGCTTTTGTGTTAACACCTAGTTTTATGTGCATGCTGTGGTCTCCTGTAATTGAAGGAACACACTTATAAGAACCTTTGTATAACTGTGACTTCTAATGTATCTGTGTATCTTTTGTTGGAGATCCAAATAAATAAATCTGTTTTTTTTTTCATATTGACATACATGATTTGCCATCTTGAAGAATGACAGTTTGTTTTTTTTTAATAGGCGTGGAGACGGACAAGTCTGTCCATTTCGGTCCCACTGCTGGGCCTTCCCAGTGGCTTTCCAGTTTTCTTTATCTTTTGCCTTCTCGACGCCAGCGTTTCGTGGGCCTGCCTCGGTTACAACGCCCGTCTAAACGCCACCACTTTGTGACTAGCTTCATGCCCAGTCTCATTTTAACCTCGCAGACTTATGACCAACATTGTCAATGCCAGTCGGTGTTGCGCATTCAATGACAGAGTCTAATATTAAGAATGCTGCGTTCCATCGCTCTTTGGCAAATGTTGAGTTTGGACTTCTGTAGGGCTATTACGTATCTCTGTTGACAGCTCGAAATGATAGTAACTGGGCTCAGTGTCCATCAATTAACGGTCAAAAGGTAAGTTTCGTATTATGTATGACCCTGTTAGTCACCGTAAAGTGATATCCACTCAGTTTGATACGTAATACACGGTTGACATTCACGGTTGTCATCAAAGTTCGGTGTACAACCAAATAAGCTTGATAGTCACTGGATATCAGAAAGATACGTAATAGCCCTGCAGAGCTGCAGTAAAATACAAAATGGTGTATTTTAATTACATTCATATTTTGACACTTAACACACTTGAGGTGGCCTAGCGTAGTACAAAGATTCAATAGAACAAGAGACCACTTTATCATGGTTTTGTTACCACTCACTTACGGCCTACCGTTCGACTATCCTCCGGGTACTGGATACCTAATCAATTCAGACGCTGTCAACTATCAAGTTAGCTGCTATGATTGGCTGACCAACACGGAGTACTAAGATTCAATCAAACACAAATTGACGTGAGATTTGGCGTTGGATTGAATTGATTCGCTTATCAGAAATAGAATTTGGGAGCGTCACAAGAGCATCTATAATTTAACGTTTATTTAATTTCTAAATTATACGAAAACGGATACACAATCCTATAATCCATACATGCAGAAAAATGTATGGAATATTTCAAAAGGTCGTGATATAAATATAATTCTTATTAATTCAAACTTTTTAGGTTTAGACAGCCTTGAAAAACTGAACCAACTATTTAATACTTCTGCAACTTCAGTTCAGTACGTAAAACAGAAAGAAAAAAAAAAAAAAACAATAAACTTTTCAACACCAATTTAAAAGTTTCTTCTTTAAAGGGCAATACCAACAACTGTGTCATTTTTCTCCTGTCAAAATATAGGTACCTACCTGGCGGGGTGTGCTATTAGGTACAACTCTGCCCTTCGGGGATTACAAGAGTAATGTTATTTTAATTAATGAAAGAGACGTTTTCATTTATTTAGTTGCATTACGTTTTAGTGGCTACTTTTAAATTCGTAATTTATTTCGACAACGATTTTTTCGCTTAAAACTTCGAAAAACTTACACAGGGTGTAAACAACCTCATCGCGAAGCCGTCAACCAAGCATTCTGTACATCAAACTCAGTAACTTTACGCAAAAAATATTGCTGGGAAACGACTTCTTTATTTTGGGTGAAAAATCATGTTTTGTGCTAAAACTCAATGTAAGGCATTCAAAACATCAATACAAAGAGCTGATGGATGGATTGAATAATACGGGGGTCGTGGAGGTGTTTAAAGTAAAAAAAAATCTTACATTAATAACTTGTATTAAAAAAAAACTTGACAAAAAGTTGGAACTTTGACCCCCAATCTCCGTAACTAGAAGGTACCCAGGTATGGCGTAGAACAAAAAAAAAGATCGTAATGACGGGAATAACAAGTGCCTTTCGGCTTTGTTAAGAGGGGTTTTACCTTTATTTAAAACCTTTGAACTTGGAAGGTATATATGTCTCATACAAAAGAAATCAACCCCAAAACCAATCAATAAAACTTTTTAACACTGCTTCGATATTATATATTTCCTAAAAAGGCTAATACCAAAAAGTGCGTCATTTGTCTATCATAAAGGAGTCTCACAAAACCAACATTTTCGCCAGTCATGATCGCGCAATTATCGAATAGTTTGCCACAGCAAACGGTACCCATGTATCAAAGGGGCCATTATAATTTGCCTACGCCTCCTAGAAGGGGTGGTTAAAGGCCGGTTTGTGTGAAAATATAATGTTAGTTTGAATATTGGTTAAAGGTACAGTTTAACGTGGTGTTACTGTAGTTTAGTTTTGCTGAACAACTTATAGTTTTTTTTTTAATGTTCCTACAAGTTATGTTTAAGTACCATATGTTAGGGACCGAGCCAATCGCCATCCATATGGCAATATAAGGTCTGGACTGCTACTTTGGTTCTGTTGACAAAACCCAATTTCACTTTGACCGATCCGGGAATCGAATTCTGGAACTCATCTTCAACAGTACTGCGAAAGACTATGCTTTAGCATAAACATAATCCGCCTACTACATTCCCACTGCTGGGACACATGGCCCCTCTCAATTAGAGGGAACAGGCTGTAATCCACCACGCGGGCCCAGTGCGGGTTGGTAGATGTTACGGTGGTTCCCTCACGATGTTTTGCTTCATCGTTTTTGAGAGCAGTGGTGATGAAATAAATTACACGAAGAAATGCGCCTGCCAAGGATCGAACCCACGACTTACTGTTCGTAATTCGGGGCTGCCACCACTGGGCGACCGCTGCTCTCTCTAAAGTAAAGGTATACGTGAAATTATAAATTCCATCCAATTTTCCAATCCCTAAAAGATCAATGACATAAAATCAACCAATACCATTCCTATTTGTTTACATTAAAACAAATTGAACACGGACAAAGCCAGAGCGAAAGCTAAGTATAATCTAATAATACCTACCCGATCAAAGGAAAAACTCATTGTTAATGTTATTTTCAATACAAAGAAACATAATATAAAGGAATTTCCATCAAATATATTTAGACTGGGGGCAGGGAAACGTTTCATGTCTTTTTGAAAGCTTATTTGATTATTTGTTGTTTGTTTTTTTTTTTGTCATAATTCGATGCCTAGTTTTTGTGTGGGTTACGGAATTGTGGGATGGGTTCTTTTTAATATAATAATGTTGCTTGAAGTCTTGGTTTTGCGAAACCTTCGAACTTTCGAGGTAAACGAAACTTTTTCGTGGATTTGAAGCCGGGCTTTTACATAATTGTAACGTAAGTGTAACGGCACCACACAAAGTACAAGAAAGAAAACGTATTTATTAAACTCACACAGGACATAATAGAAACAAAAAGATAGAATAGACGTTATGACAAAATTATATAAAAAAGTAAACATGAGAAAAATAAAAATCAATCAAATTAATCCTGTGCAAGGTCAAAAGGCTCCTATCTCAGCAAAGTGCTGAGACATTAAAAAAAAAGTCACAGCGCTGGTATTCTTATAGGGCCCAAAGTGATGCCACGGTCAGTTATACGCATATAAATTTATAAGATAAAATAATACTAATAAACAAATATAAATATTTAATGTGTAATAAATACAGGTTGAAGAATAAAAAATATTTTAATTTTCCATTTTTTTAAGTACTACAGCAACATCGTACAAAAAGTACTACAGCGCCATCCATGATATAAATGAAGACCTAACGTCACAATTGATTCATCGCGCAATTAAAGTTATCCGCGACTTGAAATTATAATAAGAAAATCAGACAACAACCGTTGGGCAGTGGCCCACCAGACATATCACCCGTCTGGTCCGAGGATCCCCCCTTTTCCAAGGGGGGTGAAGAACTTTACACCCTGTTCTTCATCTTCAGGTTAAGCCGCGCTTGCTTAGGTTGATCTGCGGATGGGTGACCACCTATTACATACCGAGTTTCCTCCGTGCCTCGAAAAGCAAGGTAACCCGTTGGTCCCAATTGTGCTGATGGATGGATGGATTGAATAGTACGAGGGTCGTGGAGGTGTTTAAAATTCATGCCTTATAAACATGTAAAATAATAATAATAATACCAGCCTATTACTGTCCCACTGCTGGGCAAAGGCCTCTTTTCATACAGAGAAGGCACGTGTAGAACAAAAATAAATATCGCAATGATGGGGAAGAGAGAGCCCTGTGCCTTTCGGCTTCGTTAAGAGTCTTTTTACACCCTATATTATTATTGAAACTTTAGTAGTGTGTTAGGAGGGCTATTAAAGTTTTTCTTGTTTTTTTGTATTTTAAAAATCTCAGTTTCGATGTGTGATTATGGTTTAGATATGGCCACAAAATTTAAAAAAAATATGCAAAGAAACTTTGATTATTTCTCTAGGGAGCGCTTTAAATAAAAATCTAAATTTTTCTTGTATTTGAGTGCTAGGCTCTTAAAACACTCGAAATCAAGAAAAAAATGTAATAGCCCTCTTAAGAGTTTAATTATCTAATTCTAAATTAACACGAGCGACGCCACGGGCAAACGCTAATAAAATATACTACACGAAGTTATCATCCCAGACATATTTCACACGAACTGAAACATTATTAAAATACCTATCACCTCCAAGTTCCAACATTCTCTGTGACGGTAGGTACTACGAAGTTACACAGAAACCGGTAGACACTAGAAAGTGCCAACAAACTTACGTTAGCGAAATAATGTAGTGAACTTTTAATGAACTTTCGAAATCTACACTGAAGTTAAGAGAAAAATATCGAGTTCGAGTTAGTTGAAAAAGGACACTGCACGTATTTTTTCCTTTTGCTTCTATAATAAGAAAATCGAGCTTTATATAGTATAAAAAAACCGGCCCAGTGCGTGTCGGGCCACGAGCATTGTAGGGTTCCGTAGTAGCCCGTTATCACAATATAGAACAAACCCGTTGGTACAGCGCCATCTAGCGGCAGCTTTGTGAAACTTATGATCATTTATTATGTTTTTTTTTTTTATTTTGGTTCAAAATTATCCAACACCCAAGTTCAACGACTATTACTGCTAAACTAATAAGTTTGATCTACAGAATACTTGGTTGCCGTCTTGGGAAAAGGTCCGTTTATGCCTTATATGAGGCAATGCATTAAAAAAATCATTGTGTGATTCCAAATGGAATCAGACAATGATTTTTTTTTTAAAGTAGAAGCAGTAAAAATGCTTGTATAAATATACAAGTATTTTACTGCACTTTTCCAAATAATACACTAAGCCATATCATTTATAGAACGGGCACTTGGCTACACAAGTAGTAAACACACGATACCTACCAGAAATCTATAATTTTCGCGAAATCGTTCGGCCCCTCGCATTACCGTATTATTATAGCCAATAAATAATAACAGCTACACGATCAGACCCAAAAGTTATTAAACACAGGATTATGTTGGACAAGTTGGCTTGTTACCAATAATTTAGAGACGAAAACAAATTAATGAAATACGATATTATTAGCAGTTTATTGGTTGGATATAAACGCTAAATCGTTCTCGTATTGGAAGGTCAGGCCATTACTGGTCGCGTATTGATGAGTCCGGACTAAGCAAGTTTCAGAGACCTAAATTAAATGGTGTGAAAAATATTTTAATTTAAATTCCGCGAGAAACCGCAGAAATCATATGCAGGAAAAGTAATAATAATTAGCATGCCATGCACCCAAACCTGTAATCACTACATGAGTTTTTTTTGGCATGTTCGTTGCTGCATCCTGTATCTTTTTCGCGGAATTAAAACTAAATATTTTGCAAAACATTTAGAGCAGCACACGGCGTATTTTAAACGCGCAACGACGCGCCTTTCTGGAACGCGCGTTTTCTGCGCCCTAGTTTCCGATTTTTGCGTTTTTATAGATTCAAACGCGCGTAAAACGCGATACAAACGCGCGTGTGAAGCGCGTTCGAAACTCGTTTAAACTGCATACAAAGAGTTTACTGACGAGGAGTCTCTGACCAAAACGCGGAAGCTACAAGCAACTACAGCGCGTCTGTATCGCTGTATCTGCGCGTATACGCGCAGTAGACGCGCGTTTTACGATCGCCCCGTGTGCTTAGGTTACAAGGTTGCGTTCAGATATCTTTTGAAGTGCACATACGCGCGTCATCTGCGCGTCGTCTGCGCGTTTAAAATACGCCGTGTGCTTAGGCCCTTAATGTCATGAATTTCCGCAAATAATTTATCTTCAGAGATAAAAAACAAAGTGACAATCTAATAAACAAAACAATGGTAAAAAAGTCAAATATTTGTTGAATTGACATTAGCTACAGAAAAGCTTCTAATGCTGTTGAGTTGCTGTAAAAATACCAAACAATTTAAAGGCACTGCCATAAACTGGGCACAAACCTAAACTCCGTAGCTACTACTGAGAAATTCCTGGTCGAAAAATCCAGTACCACTTTGTCCGGGAATCGAACCCAGGACCTCATTCATGCTCAGCAGTTGCGGTTTCGACCACTAAACCAACGAGACATTTATATATTAATTACACAAAGTAAATTGCCTGGCTTTGTTCGAATCTGCGACCCACGACACGTAACTCAGAGCCATTACCAAACCTTTCAAATTAAATTATATTTTCATTTATTTACGACTGTTATATCAAATTCTCAGTAGAAACATACAAATCTACTTGACTATTTAATTTCAAATTATTCAGTCATCTGGCTGTTTTCCCAGAGATATTTGATGTCAGCATTAAACGTTTATAAATTAATTTGAAACCTGCTATTTAAATTACAAATTACCAACTGTTCTGTAATACTCTCTTTAGTTTAACAGAATTCATTCATTCAGTTAGCAATTTCTATGCTTAGAATTATGTCATGTCATTAAAGCGATTTTAAAACAAAGTTCAAACCTTTGACTTTTCAGACTCAGGTGCGCATTGTATAATTATCATTTGCTTCGGTGAAGGAAAACATCTTGAGGAAACCAGCATGCCTTAAAAGACATTTTTCGACGACATGTAAACCGAATTCAGAGGCCCATGGGCGGTATTTATACTCTGACACCAGGTTAGGCGCTAACCACACGATAAAGAAGAGAAAACCAAGTAGAATCAAAGACCAGAAAATATAGCCTGTCACCCGGACTCATCATGATAAGGGTCGGCGCAGCACGTCTTTTTCTTTCATAATTCTCTATTACTCGTCATCTCAGCAGTCACATTCTTTCTAGCTAGCCAGCTTTGGCATTATTTTTCACAAAATCTATCGTTTGCTTGGTCTTCTCCTCCTATACGCAGCACGTCTTCTTCTAATATCCATACTTCTCTATTACTCGTCATCTCAGCAGTCACCTCCTTTCAAGCCACATCATCCTTCACACAGTCCATCCATCGTGTCTTTGGTCTTTCACTACTCTTACAACAGCTATCCACATTCATCATCCTCAAAACTTTCCCCACGACACGATTATTACTCAGGCTATTTTATCAAATCAACCGACACTTCATACAATTCCTTTTGACTTTGTCACCCGTGTAGATATCCCATTAAAAGATTTAGAATTCCTTGAAGTGGGTAAAAAATACTTTTCTCATTATAGTCAACTTAGATGTTACGAAAATGCGAGAGATCCAATATAATTTATCTTAAGAGGACCTTTTAATAACCTTTAATTACGTTGACAACATTGTTTTCAAACCTTAGAAGTCAGAGAGCAAAGTAAGCTATATTCTAAAGGCAATAACGACGCTGTAAAAGACAAAAATATATTAGATTAAAAACAATAGCAGCCACGGAGTCTGGATTTGTGCCTGTTTGATGGCAATAGGTTGAAAGAAAGAAAGAAAAAGCATTTAGTAGCCCGCACAGGACAAAACACATTAAAATGGTGAAATTATCAAGTAATAAAAATTAAACTTTAAAAAAAAAAAAAAAAAAAAACGAAATTGGTCCTGTACATGGCCAAAAGGCCCCTATCTCAGCATGGTGCTGTAACATTAAACAAAACGTTACAGCGCTGGTATTCTGATAGGGTTAGGTTCGCCCCCTATTACATGGAACTTAAACATAACTGGCCAAATGGGGGTCTGCTTCCTCCACAACCTCCCTTGGTAGTCAAATGAAAAGTCATATGCAAATTAGGCTGATAAATCAGCAATTTTTCAACCTCAAAATTTACAAGAGACAGTCACCCAAACCGTCCCCTCTTCGCCACTTCCGAGTGTTTAGCTGGGAAGAAGAAGTGGCAGAACAAACTCTCTACCAACATCATCATCATCGTTATCATTCTCCGCCCCTTATCCCAATTTATTTGGGGTCGGCGCAGCAAGTCTTCTTCTTCCATACTTCTCTATTACTCGTCATCTCAGCAGTCACCTCCTTCCTAGCCATATCATCCTTCACACAGTCCATCCATCGTTTCTTTGGTCTTCCTGTACTCTTATAGTCATCTACATTCTAGAAAAGAAACTATTCCTTATACAAAAATGTGAAAGATTCACGCTTTACGCTACGCCTAAAATAGTAATCTGTTCCCTCTCGCCAACTTTACGATTTCCACGATGATAAGTATACACATTCGACAGTTACCCATCGAACCGTCTGAGCAAGAAAAAAATAAATCTATACGATATAAAGCAAATCCCTAACATCAGTAGTTTTACTGTCACGTCGCAAAACGTTAGGCAGTTCCCTAAGTTATTTTGATTTAGGATCGATCCCTTTTATCACATCTGTTTGAATGAAATAGAAAATGTTGCCAAATATATTGCTGGAGGCCTGTCGGTTACCTAAACTTTTGGGGTAATCTCGAAGTTGATAAATGTTTTGGGAAAATAGTTTAAAAATTTGATAGAATTTTGTTTCTGTTTAATTGTCTTTCTCAAATATAAAGTTGATTGTATATAATATCAGTAATCATCAATATTCCCACTGCTGGGACATCTCTATGATTGGACCTCTAAATAACGAGTAAAAGCGTATTATCACGAATGCTTTTAGTCTGATTTACCGATCGCAGTCCGTTGTTATCCGCAGGTATGGATGAACAAGAAAATCCAACTTATTCATCACAAAATCCTATTATTTTCCATCCGACCTAACCGGTTTCAATTTCAAAAAAACATTCATTAAAAAATTATGTCAACCGGGAAAAAACAAAGCATTCACTCAAGAATAATATTTTCCGTTTTCGTCTTTGTGCGTCCACCTCAAGGAAAATCTGTATAATTAACCATTTCAATACAAAATACATCGTTTCATTAAAAACGAAAGTGAAAAGGACGCTTCGGAAACGAAACGCTATACAAGAGGAAAATCCCTGAATAGAAAATCTTACCTTTTTTCTAGATGATCTTAGCAAAGTGGGCAGTTCAATATCTGTCTTCTATTAACTGAAACTTACACTTTCAAAACACAAAAGATTTAAATTTTTTCGTTATCTTTTTGTATTTATTTCAACACGAGAACTATACGAACATTTATTAAAATACGCGAACACGAAAATCGCCCACCCCAAGGATTTCGACACGTCCGATCGGGCTGAGCGTCAGACGAGAACTGGCCACGAGAAAATGATGGAATACCTCTGTTCCTTTCTCCTATTTGCAGAAAGTCATATGTCGCAAAACAACATTTCACATTTTCAACTGTATGCTATAGAGAATTAAGTCTATTTTTCAGTGGTTTCAAATGCAGATGCGGCACAAAATCGCACAAATGTTAGCAGGTAACCAATGGTGCTTTCGGGAAATTCGATTAATTTCTTATGGAAATAATTAATGATGATTTTTAATTATTTATTAAAGAAAAGCTGTGGAAAGACGGCTTTGGCCTCTTATAGACTTTTACCATGTACTCACTAATGAATGAAGTGGCTTACTTTCACTCTGTTTTCAAAGTTTTTTTGCTTATGTTAGAGTCTCCACATTTTTTTTTTATGTTAACCTGTTCTGTCCCACAACTGGGCAAAGGCCTCCCCCATTTCTTACCAACTCTTTCTCTCTTTTTTTGCAATAGGCATATTCTACCAGTCAACCTTTGGGTGATGCAGAGACAAGCAGTCGTTGATCTTCTAACATCATGTAAGTAAATTTTTGGCGATTTTGACATTTTGATGACGTTTGATAAAAAATCGGAAGACGCGCTGTTTCAGCCAATCAGAAACAAACAACGTCTTTAAATATCTAATTTGAATAGAACACAAATTTAAAAATGGCTGTGTACCGTTTGCCTAGGTAGGTTCCTGCAGTTTCACTCTCCTGTGAAGTTGTTATTTTTGACGTACGTGGTGTTACTACTTCAGCGATGATTTTCCCCACTGCAGGACAAAAGGGGACTTTACTATGAAATCCCCATTCTAGCTCCTAGTATGTTGACATCCTTTGTTATCCTTTATGACTTAGAGGCCAAGAGAAGGTAATTCCAGGTAGGTACATCAGAGAGAGACCTTAACATTTATGAAATGTCCTGCTGTAAGCCCTTTTAACTGTTCCTCTGTTGCTTTCAAGTATTCACTAGGAAAGAGCCTAGCTTGCTTAAAAAATACCTTCATGATGTTAAAGAAATTAATACTAACTTAAATTGCCCCAATATTCAAATCACTAGAGTCGTTCTTTCATAGTTGTATAAAATAGTCATAACACGGAAATGTGAGTGTACTATTAGGTTTGCCTCTGCCTGACCCTTTGGGTTCACAGGCGTGATGTTATGTAGTACTAATTACCTATCGGTATTCTCAAAAAACCATAACTTGACGCACCACGTAATTATCAAAGTTGTGTGTTTTTAACAGAATTACAAGAAACTCCGGCGAGCCGGCAGAACTTAAATTGAACGCATTTAACTTTGCTCGCACACATCTAGTCGATAACATGTCAAAATCAAAATCAAAATCAAAGCATTTATTTCAAGTAGGCCAGTTCAGGCACGTCCTTTGAATTGTCGAAACAAAGATGAAAATTAAATGTAGCTACAGTCCCAGTCACAAGGCATAAAAATTGTGAAAGTACTGTGGTTGCCCATTCCCTAGCGTAGATCTCTATGGAGAAGAACGGGCAAGAAACTCCAAGGACACTCTTTTAAATCAGAATATTTTTACAAAACCTTGGTTACATCATTCATGTTGAGATGGTACATTATGTGAGAACAATGTAGCAAGATGTGCACGTTCAAAGACATGTCATAGGATAACAAGAGGTAGATGCGAAACTCCTGTTTAAGACTCGTTCATACCAGCAACCGTTCAACCTACTGGACAAGACTTGGTTCGCGTGGTGGATTACGCCACACACCCTCTCATAGATAGGAGGCCTGTGTCCCAGCAGTAGGAATTAGGTTTTATATACCCACAATTTCGGGGCATTTGTATTACACATTGCGACGTAATTAAGTTATAAACTCTAATTCAGTAAACACTGTTTTAAGCTTTCACGGTTTATAATTAAACATAATAAACCAAAAACCATAAACCCAATTCTGGGTTAAGCTCGCCGTTGTACATAAGCTATATATTTGAATTTTGTGTGTATATTTTTTTTCTAATTTTGTGTGCAATAAAGAATATGAATATGAATATATAATAAAAAACGGGTGCTCAAAAATAATACTAATCATGGAAGATATCCCGTAAGTGACATTTTAAGTCTAATTCAGTAGTTAAAGTTTTTTACCTTAGTTCCTACATTTCGTTTCGCCTCATCTCTTGAAAAAACGTGTCACGTGCTGTTTTTACAACTTAGGCAAACGCACGCACGCATGTTGTATATTGTTCCGAAATAAATGACTTTTGACTAACGCGCTTACGAGGTTAGTGGCAGCCACTAACCTCTCATAAGGACTTTGTTGTCTGAAAATAACAATTTTATTATTTTCTCCAAGTATCAGGTCAAACTGACAGTTTCTTCTGCCCCTATCCCCCTACATTCATCTAGCATGGCATGGCTACATTGATGTATGGTTAGCTTTACAAGCTCCATGCTCGATGTTGTATTGAGTGCGGTGGCGAGCACCATCTTAAGCCTATAGTTTCGCCTCCACGTGGTTCGGTAAAATGGGGTGTATAGAAACGCAGGGGTGAATCGAGACATAACTTTGAGAAGGTTATAACGATAACGTTGAAATAAAATAGAGCACTTTTTGGTAACATGTCATATCAATTCAACGTGAAAATCCCTTTCAAAGTATTGTCTTAATTCACCCCTGCGTTTCTATACACCCCATTTTACGGTTTTTGTAATCTGTGAACGTGTTTATCTCGGCTGGCAGCGCGCTAGACAAGTTCGATGCGTATCTCTTTTGTTTTGATTAAAGCAATGCGTTATGTTTTGTTTCCAGTACCGCATGTACGGAGGTTAGAACTTATTAGCGTGCCATGTTATTTGTAGCCTTCTTGGTTTTAACTTTTTAGCAACTGGTAAGGGTATACAGGGCGTAAACAGACCCTTCACGAAGCCGTCAAACAAGCACTATGTACATCAAACTGAGTAACTCTGCGTAAAAATTATTGCTGGGAAACGACTTTTTTTTTTGGGTGTAAATCACATTTTACGGTAAGACTCAATGTAACGCATTCAACACATTGTGCTGATGGATGCATTGAGTAGTAAACGGGCCATGGAGATATTTAAAGTAAAGTCATAACATAAAAAAACTTGTATTAAAAAAAAAAACTTGTGTCAAAATTGAAACTTTGACCCCCAATATCTCCATAACTAGAAGGTTCTCAGGTATGGTCTAAAACAAAAAAAATATCGCAGTAACGAGGAGAACAAGTGCCTCGGCTTCGTTAAGAGTCTATTTCCACCCTTGGAATAGGAATGTAGAATGAACTGGTAACAAGCGACAGATAGAACTGCATTTATAATCAACTGTTGCCTGCGACTTCCGTCTGCGTTGTATTATTATGAAAATACTTGGTGACCCCGCAAACGTTGTTCAACAACACCCCGCACAATGGGGTAGACGACGAAAAAAATGTTTTCCAAGAATTTATTTTACCACTTTGTTGGCGTTATTGATATACACACCTCTACAAAATAACAGCTTTCTAGTACTAACGGTCTCTTAGCAAAACCTCGGACAGACAGACAGACGGACATGACGAAACTATAAGGGTTCCTTGTCAGGACTACGGAACCCTAAATAATACCCGACCAGTATGTTGCCACCTGCACAGCCCTGTCGTTGGCTTCGTTTAAATCCTGAAAGGTGCAGGTGGCTGTGCAGGATGGGCAAGAAAGGAGGTGGGGCATATCCTGCAGAGAGGCTCCACACTTACATTGTATATGGGACGGGTCGGTGATACCCCATTTGGCCAGATTATTTCTACAGCGGCCAACCTGAGCCCGCAAACGGTTAAGAGATTTCCAGATTGGCCACTGCAGTTCCTGTCCAGCAGGAAGATGTTCTGCTGGATTGATAAAGTGAGGACGGGTGGGGTGTCTGTTCCTCCACAATTAGCAGCTTTCATCCGAAGCACTGTCTTTTAAGGAAATCGTGTGTCTAACGAAGCTTTTACGGCTTTTTAAGCGTGAAGGTGGTAGTTGATGAGATAATTATTTCCCTTTTTGATTCAGATTTTGGTAACTATTTTGAGGGTTTTAATTATTTTGTACGGAACCCTAATCTTTTTTCTTAAAATAACATAACAGATAAAAATGGATTTTTAGGTAAAAAAAATAGGCAGCCTGAGTAAAAAGCGATAATGTCGTATGTCTCCCGAGGTACCTAAGATCAAGATGAATGGTTTTGAGGAATTATTTATCATAATACTTAGGTCTGTATTTTAGAGGTCACAGAGCTGATAAACGTTTTCCAGCTGCTGAAGAAGTACAACAAGGCCTTGTTTTTGGTGAGTCGATGGTTTTGTTAAGTCCAACCGTATGTACAGTCGTGGTCTTTTCCGCCTGACCAGTTAAATTTTTTTCACTTAAATCATGCAGAGGCGCCGAGCCACGCCCCCTTAAAGTTTAGGCCTATTAGGAAGCGTCAATTTGGTGCGCAAAATAACAATAACTCTCGTTTGGTGTTCGTCAGTGCGTTCGGCCGATCGGTATTGTCTTTCATTCGTTATTTCTATTTCTATGTTGCGAGTGCAAGCAAAAATTAGCTTAGTGGTGATCAGGCGGGAGTCTCCACGATAGTACGGAAGAAGAATACACACAAAAGTCCTTAGAATCATAATAAATATTGGTTTATGTAGTTCATATTAATTAAGACAAACTTTAAGGTCTGAATTCCTGTCACGCTGACGGTTGGTCGCGCACGGTCGGTCGCGTAGGTCAACGAGAAAAACAGTAGCAAATACGCGCTGCTGACGTCAGCGACGCAGTAGTGTGCTATTTAGAACACAATGTAAACTCGTACGCGCGACCGACGCACGCGACCAACGTCTGCGCGACAGGAATTCAGGCCTTATTAATACTTTAGTCTTGTTTTTTTGTCGTCGTCGGCATGATATTTTCCCGACATCTTCAATTTATACAAAACCATGAATAATACACCTAAACCTTCATCATAAATCACTACTCCGTCCAATTGGTGAAACCGCATGAAAATCCGTTCGGTAGTTTTTGAGTTTAACACGTTCAGACAGACAGACGTGGCGGGGGACTTTATGTTTGTATCTAGAGATAGTGATATTGAACTGGGTTGAGGAGGTCAGATAGGCAATCGCTCCATGTAAAATACTGGTGCTCAGCTGCAGCTGGTTAAACTGGAAGCCGACCCCAACACAGTTGGGAAAAGGCGCGGCTTTGCCCGCCCGCAAACTATATACTAAAACCTTCATCTTGAATCACTCTATCTATTGAAAAACCCGCATCATAATCCGTTGCGGAGTTTTGAAGATCTAAGCATACATAGGGACAGACAGAATAGGCGACTTTGTTTTATAATATGTAGTGATAGGCCTAGCCAAGTTGCAAACGATTCGTATCGATTCTCTTTCTACAATCGTAAACGTTAAGTCACGACAAAACAAACGAATAGAAACTTCGTAGACAAGTTTACATCGATCAAGATGATAGAATGAAATGTATTCGTTTCTACAATCGTGATCGCTACATCCCATATAAATCGTAGCCAACTTACAGTTTTGACTGAACTTTAAAGTTTCTATTCGTTTGTTTCGACCACGTGACTTAACGTTGAAATGATGTCATTCCCATACATTTGGGTAGTTTTCTATTAGCGTTTACGACTGTAGGATTGTCAACTTGGCGACGCCTACAGGGTCGAAATACATTGTTAAAGTTTTCTTAGAAACCGATGAATGTTTTCGAATGAAATGAAAACCAATGAAAGAAATATTCAGATGATATTATTAAGTTTCATCCAAAGACATGAAATAGTTTCTAAAAAAACCGCAACTATATCTGACGACCATGGTCACTTAATTGCTTTGCCCTCTGTCCATAAACCTTCCATAGTGATATTCGAATAAATTGTGAAAACTGCATTATTATCTGAGTAGATCTAATAATGGGATTCTGTTAACACGCCTGAGAGACGATATCCAGTTACCAGTAACAAGCTTGTAGCGAGCTGTAAGCCGCATCCGAGGGAACTAATCAATTAGTCAATAGAGAGGCTGGATTCAATGCCTAATAGGTGTAATAAGATGCTTGTATCTTGATTTGAATCTAATAAACAAGATATTAATAATAATAATATATCATTTAATTCAGGTAACAAAAGACCCATATCATATAAACCTTACAGACTAACATACATATTTATAAAATCCACAATTAATCTATTGAACATGAAGAGACCGCGTCATGTTGCGCTGCGTGGTGTCGCGTAGCCTTCTGCGGAATCGCCGATACATGACACCCTTCGGCCAAAACTCTTCCTTGAGAAAGGTCTCAATATGATGAGTCGGAACTCGCAGCACGAATGACTTAAAATTCGTGTTGTGGCGCGACTCCAACTTCTCGACCCTCAAGGTCCAGCTGGTCTTCGCTCGGACATACTCCACGATCTCCTCAACCCTCGTGGTGTGATGAAGTCGGGACACATAGAGCTGAGTCGATGGTATCGCCGGACGTAGCGTATTGGGTCCTGCCAGCGCGGTCCCGCACTGGTTCCGACTAGGAGGCTTCTTCCTCCTATTATTATGCAGGAGTATGTTACGCGTGTGTGTGTGTTTGTTTGATCGTAAGCGCGACTGCATGAGGTCCTGGGTTCGATTCTTGGGTCGGGCAAATTGTTGTTGGGTTTTTCCATCAGGAATTTCTCAGTAGCAGCCACGGAGGCTGGATTTGCGCCCGGTTGATGGCAACAGGCTCGCCCTCTATTACATGGGACTAAAAATTAACTGGCGAATCATGAGTGTACTATTTAATTATCACGTGTGTGTGTGTTTGTGTGTTGGGTATTTTGTTACCTGAATTAAATGATATATTATATTATTATTATTATGTAGTCGGAAATAAACTTTAATTTATCTTATTAGTCACATTTAGTTGTATGTTTAAGTATGAGTGTTTAGAGACTCACCGACCCCACAGTCAAACCATTGCAACGGTTTTGTGGGGCTTAGTATATAAGTCTACTTACCATCTTTGAATAATAAATAAATAATAAAATATTGGTACACCTCTGCTAACCCTACGAGCCGTTACAAGCGTGATATTATGTATTCCCATAAGAACGGGCAAGGATGCACAATTGGTACCTGGGTTTGTCTGTACACCGATAGCACAAACAAACGTGAAACTTGAGTGGATCTTGACAAACTTGAACCTGATATGTAAGTAGTAATTAAATACACATTCATTATATCAGCCGGAATCACCCGCTGTTGGGTATAGGCCTCCTATTTCTTCCGCCACGCTTCCCGGTTCTGTGAGTCCCTGATCCAGGTGTTTCCCGCGACCCTGACGATATCGTCAACCCAAGCTTTAGGACGGCCCTGGTTTCTTTGGCCAAACCTTGGCCACCACTCGGTCAAGGCCTTGCTCCATCGGCAATCTCCGCGTCTAGCTAGATGTCCTGCCCAGGTCCACTTGAGGCGCACCACCCGGTCACCGACGTCGTAGACTTTCGTCCGACGGCGGATTTCGGTGTTACGACTCGATCTAAAAGAGTTATGCCGAGCATGGCCCGCTCCATGGCCCTTTGTGTCTCTCGTACTCGGTGGACAGTCTCCTTTAAATATTTACTAGTGTTTTTCTCATCAATAATCAGGTCAGCCTATAAAACTGTTGCAGGGAAATAAAACTACGAAAAACTGCCAAATTGGCGATTGTACAATCGATTACAAAGTAATGAAGCTTTCTGACACAGTGTAGAAGAATCAGATGTTAGATCAATATAGTTTTAACTCCGTACTCACTTACTTAAGTGGAATTCATAAATGTATTAGTGCAGCATCTATGAATTCCACTTAAGTCCTGAATCATTAGGTTAGGTACCTAATCCGGGGCTGCGGGACTATTCGAAAGAGATACCGTGGCCCCGGAACACAAAGGGCGATGAAGGAACATGGATGGGTTTTAGTCAGTAAAAGTCTGACACTCCCTCCTGCTCCGCCCAGAGCGGGAGGAGTCATTTGATGATTGCCCACCCGAAAAAAAAAAAGGTAGCTAATGATTCAGGACTTAAGTGGAATTCATATTCATTCGTAGTTATCTTACTCGATGACATTACGGTCATCAGTTTGCAAAATTGTGGAGATCACGAATCATGTCAAAAGTCATGTTTTTGTGGGCTAAATAGCTTCGTGCCCGTGGCTAAATCTGTGATGAGAGATGCAATGACTGCATGATAAAATAATGATCTTCTCACGGACTGACAAGAAACCCAAAGATAAAATTGTTTCCTTAGGACTTCGTCGAGCTTCATTGTCTCGGCGTTTTTCTGGTGGTCGCCACTGTTGATTCTGACTTTCAGGAGTTGCAGTGGTTTGGGAATAGTATAATGGGCTTGTCCTAATACTAAAAACCTACTAGAATAGCGTAAGCCGAGGCGAAGTATTCGACGACCCAAATGGCGCAGCGGTAGTGAGGCTGCCTTACGTTCTTAGGGTTCCGGGTTCGAATCCCAGTAGGAGCAAATGTTTGTGTAATGAGCATGGACATTAGTTTCCGAGTCATGGATATATATGTGTAAAAACTATGTATTTACAAACAAAAAGTATATATGTAGTATATCAACTATCTGTTGTCCACGACACAAGCCTCGTTGCTTAGTGTGGCACTAGGTGGCGCTGTGTGTAATGTCCAGCGATATTTATTTATTTATTTAGTACTAGCGGACGTCACGCGGTTTCACCCGCGGATGAAATATAGCCCATGTTACTCAGTAAAGACGTGGCTTTCCAATGGTGAAAGAATTTTTGAAAGCGGCGCAGGAGTTTATTCATTAAAAACATACACACACACAAATCTTTCCTCTTTATAATATTAGTTTAGATGTAGATAGTGTAGGATGAACTTGCAACAAAATTACTATCGGAGATGGCTAGCCAGAATGCGCATTGTATCACTCTAGTCAGCTTTACCTCTAGTGCTAACTAGTCATAATGGTCAGACTGATATTCCTAGTCTGCACCAGTCGACTGGCATGCAAACATTGACACACCATCAGCTTTCGTTATCGTTCCGAACAACGCTGATGCCTGCTCCAAAACTCAACGTTTTTGCTGTTATTTAGTTTTCAGGCAGGAAATAACGGATAAACAACAAATTGGGGGAAAATTGATCGGTTGTTCGTGTTGCGGAAATGTGAATAGCGTATAAAAGTGTTTATTTTATTGTAGGTAGTGGAAAAGGCTGTCAATGACACAGTGTGTATCGAAAGGGGTCAAAGTTCCAACTTTTTGACAAGTATTTTTTTTAATACAAGATTTTAATGTAAGATTTTTACTTTAAACACCTCCACGACCCCCGTACTATTCAATCCATCCATCAGCGCAATGTTTTAAGGGCGTTACATTGAGTTCTATCATCACAAAACATGATTTTACACGCCGAAAAAAACAGTCGTTTCCCAGCAATAATTTTTGCGTAAAGTTACTTAGTTTGATGTACAGAATGCATGGTTGACGGCTTCGTGATGAGGTTGTTTACACCCTGTATGCGTGGGAGTTCCCATCCACTCTATAATGGATGTAAAAATATCCTTATCGAAGCCGAAAGGCACTTTTCCTGCCCATCATTCCGATATTTTTGTTCTTGACCATACCTGGGAACCTTCTAGTTACAGTGATATTGGGGGTCAAAATGCCAGCTTTTTCACAAGTATTTTTTTAAATAAAAGTTCAGTTCATCAATTTTAACTTTAATTTAAGTACCTTCACAACCCTCGTACTATTCAATACATTCAACAGCACAGTGTGGTGTATGCGTTACATTAAGTCCTACGGTAAAAAATGATTTCTCACCCCAAAAAAAAGTCGTTTCCCAGCTATAATTATTGCGTAGAGTTACTTAGTTTGGTGAATAGAATGCTTGGTTGATGGCTTTGATAATAAGCAGATCAATATTAATTTACAACCTATGCCCACGGGTTTGCTCGCGTTTTGGCAGGAAATTAACCCACGGGAACGTTTTAAATATAGCTTACTAGCTGATGCCCGCGGCTTCGCCCGCCCGTAAATTATATTCTAAAACCTTCCTCTTGAATCACTCTATTTATTAAAAAACCCGCATCAAAATCCGTTGCGTAGTTTTAAAGATCTAAGCATACATAGGGACAGACAGACGCAGTGGGCGACTTTGTTTTATAATATGTAGGTAGTGATGGCACTGGAAATAATGTACCTTCCCATTAATTAAAAAAAAAATATTGCAAACGGATCAGTATTTATGTAGTTTACCCCTACATCCAGACAAAATATAAACCTAACAAACTCAAAAAATTAAAACAATGTGTAGTGCAAAAGCGGTATTCTAAAATTCGAAACAAAAGAACAAGGGAATTATTTGAAAGCTGTTAAACTTACAGCGTATTTCGCTTTCCATATTCAGTTACATTTTGGAATAAAACGTGTTTCATATGGAAAACGGGTCAGACTTTCAGCTTTCAACCCGTAACGACTGTCATCAATATTCCTATGACAGCTCTCTGTGTGGTTCCAGTGCGGTCTTCAAGACACTGGATGGGATGGCCACACATAATATAAGGGGTGTAAAACACCTCTTAACGAAGCCGAAAGGCACTTGTTCTCCTCGTCATTGCAATAATTTTTATGTTCTACACCATACCTGAGAACCTTCTAGTTACGGCGATATTGGGGGTCAAAGTTCCAACTTTTTGACAATTTTTTTTTTAATACAAGTTTTTAATGTAAGATTTTTACTTTAAACTCCTTCACGCCCCCGTACTATTCAATCCATCCAGCACAATGTTTTGAGTGCGTTACATTGAGTTCTACAACAAAACATGATTTTTCACCCCAAAAAAAGTTTCCCAACAATATTTTTTACGTAAAGTTACTTAGTTTGATGTACAGAATGCTTGGTTGACGGCTTCGTGATGAAGTTGTTTACACCCTGTAAATGAACTGTGGCAGATGAAAAGAAAGAAAGAAAAAGCGTTTGTCTCGCACAGGACCAAATTATTAAATTAACAATAAAACTACATTTTATAAACAGTTTTGTGTTTTAGCTTATTTTGTATCCCACTGTTGGGCAAATGCCTCCCTTCTCCTTTGCTTGCTCCGAACGAACAAGATCATCACTCTATACCTTCGCCACGGTTGACCTCGTCGGCGATGTCCACCCTCAGTAAAAAAAAGTTAAAAAATATATAATTAAAAAAAGACGTACATTAAACTAAATTCGTTCTGTATACCAACCGGCCTTGGAGACCAAAAGGCCCCGGTATGGTGCTGTAATTAAAAAAATATGTCACAGCGCTTCTTTTAAGGCCCAAAGTGATCACGTTCAGATGCTACTTGACATCACTAGCAACGAGCATATTAATTGGCTACAAGCTCCTGTACCATAAAATCTGTTACCTAAATACATTTGTTCCAAGTTTCTATGAGCACTTTCATCGTAACAAATTAAGTTAAAAACATGAAACGTTCTACAAAACTCCTTAAAACATACACACAAATTCTATTAGGAATTGTAAACAGCATGCGCGCCACAAACTATCTCAATATATTAAATGGTCGAAACTTTCATAAGTAAGTCGTATGTGGACGCGTATTGCGCAACTCTGTTTAGATTGTGCGCTGGAATCGAGTAGGATATTCATGGAATTTCGATTAGAATTTACTTCGAATTTTACAGGAGTCGAAGTTCACCCCGATTTCTCTGAAAAGTTTTGAAACGGCACGGCATTATTTCTTGTTTCGATATAGTTTTATGAAAGAGTTAAAAAAAACGATACTTCTATACTATTATTATAAAGAGGTAAAATTTGTTTGAAAGTTTATATTAAGTTAGGGGGTAATCTTCTTAACTACTGATCATACATCATACATTTAAAACGTTCCCGTGGGATAATTACCGTTTATAACGGGAGCGAAGCCGTGAGCAAAAGCTAGTATTTTACACTGCGGATTCTTGTGAATTTAAAATGAAAAATTTAATTAAGCAGAATTAAATCTAGGGCCTATATTCGACCATGATTTGATTAATTTTCTAAGTCGAAGGCAGTTAAGTTGTTCGGAGTAAAAACAAATAAAGTGAATTTATAGCTTACTTTTAGTCCAATGCCTATGCGTACTGATTAAACTTGCGGGTTCTGAAAGATATTAAAATAACAAAATTAATTCAGTCATAAAAAGAATAAGTGTTCTTTTTTGGTGTGCCGACAACCTTTTTATTTTTTTTCGGATGGGAAATCATCAAATGACTCCTCTCGCTCTGGGCGGAGCAGGAGGGAGTGTCAAACTTTTACTGACTAAAACCCATCCATGTTCCTTCATCGCCCTTTGTGTTCCCAACAATAACTATTATTCCGTTCATGCTAGGACCAGCCAGTGGTTGCCCAACGTACGTACCATTGATACCCCTTGGTAAGACTGTTCCAGCTCATGGGTTGGACCAGTATCGTATTACCAAGGTGTAACTTTACTGTGTTGTGGAGGTCAGATAAACAGTCGCTCTATAAAATGCTGAAATCTAGCTAAATCCAGTTAGACTGGAAGCCGACATAGTTGGGGAAAGGCTCGGCAGATAATGGTCTTATGGAATATAGGCAGGCAGTATATTAAGTGTATTTTTTGTTTCGTCACCACTACTCTTAAAACGGTGAGGAACTCAACACCTTAAAGAAACTGGCATGTCCCAGAACAAAAAAAAAATGAGGAAATGATTATATCCACCACTCCGCACCAAGCCCACGTGGTGGTTTATGGCCAACTGCATCCCACAGAAGGTAAGCTTTTTCCCCAGTAGTGGAAAACATCGTGAGGAAACCAGCATGCCTGAAAGATATTTCTCGACGGCATGTAAGGCCAAGTCAGAGACCCTTAGGCGGCATTAAAACTCTGACACCAGCAGGCCTAGCCAAGTTACAAACGTTTCATATCGATACTCTTTCTACAATCATAAACGCCTCGGCGTAAGCGATTGTAGAAAGCGCTAAATTGGTAGCCAAGTTGACACGACTGAGTCGGTCGCTCGTTCTCTAATGTCTGTAGAAAAACCCTACACTTTAGTCCATGGTGAGTGTTCCTACCAAAGAGTATATCGATCAACATTGTAGAAACGATAACATTCTATTCTATCATTTGGAACGATGTAAACTTGTCTACGAATTTTCTATTCGTTTGTGTTGATCACGTGATTTAACGTTGAGATACCGATGTCATTCTACTAGCGTTAACGATTGTAGATTGTCAACTTGGCTAGGCCTGCTGGTTAGGCACAAAACACACGTAGAAAGAAAACCTAGTGGAAAGACGCAAACGTAATAGGCTGATTTATTCATGAACTAGCATCGTCATCATTCTCCTGCCCTTATCCAAATTTATTTGTGGTCGGCGCAGCATGTCTTCTTCTTCCATACTTCTCTATTGCTTGTCATCTCTTTTCTTGCCATATCATCCTTCACACTGGACTGTGTCCATCATTTCTTCGGTCTACCTCTACTCTTATACAGGGTGTAAACCACCTCATCACGAAGCCGTCAACCAAGCATTCTGTACAGTTTGATAACTGTCAAAAGTAACTTTACACAAAAACAATGCTGGGAAACGACTTTTTCTTTTGGGGTGAAAAATCATGTTTTGTGGTAGAACTTAATGTAACGCACTCAAAACATTGTGCTGATGGATGGATTGAATAGTACGGGGGTCGTGGAGGTGTTTAAAGTAAAAATCTAACATTAAAACTTGTATAAAAAAAAGTTGTCAAAAAGTTGGAACTTTGACCCCCAATATCTCCGTAACTAGAAGGTTCCCAGGTATGGTGTAGAACACAAAAATGATCGCAATTACGGGGAAAACTAGTGCCTTTCGGCTTCGTGAAGAGGTGTTTTACACCCTTTATATCCACATTCATACTCAAAACTCTCGTCACGACGTTTCCCTCATTTCTCCGCATCACATGCCCGTACCAAGCCAATGCATGGACTAGCAAATTCAACTTTTTACGTTTTAGTCGCTCTATATGTATTCAGAAGCTTACGAAGGATAAAATCATAGGAACATCGTTCGTAGATAACAAATGTTCGACATTACGCGTCCAAAATCGTAGGTAGTCAACGCAGGTGTAGTCAAATATGAATGATATACGACGACACAGTGTTTGCAAGACGAGTAGCTTGCTAGCGGTGTAGAACAGGAGTCTGGAACGAACTTAACGAATTATTTGTAAACTTTTTATAAGTCAGTTATTTAAATTCTGCTTAACCATATACTTTTTGAATTTGAAGTGTCTCTTTGTCTTCTTCAAAGTCGAAAAATATCGTACGTAGTCATATTTTTCGACCACTAACAAGATTTTTTTGGAATTAAAAATAGCTAACGAAGATTTTTTTTTTAATTCACTTGCTGATTTCTTAATTGAACGAAAACAGCAACTCATATTTGTTTAAAGTTACAATCAAAATAACAAATAATAATTTTGTCAAAAAGCCATTTTCAATTCATCATCATACAAAAGAAGATTTCAACAAAATTCAAAAGTTCATTATTATTCATTACGAAACGGCGTATCGAACTAAAAGAAAGAAAGAAACAAAAACATATTTACGTACTAGACAGGCATTGCCGCGCTGCATTGTCCCAATTGTTGACAGCAGCGCCATCTATTGCTAAACACCCATAGTGTCCCGCAGCTAAGGACCATTCAGGTGACCCAAGTAAAACCAAAAGGTAACATCAAAATTAGTCAAACCGTTGTTGCAAACAAGAATTACAAATATACACACAATTAAATATTATCTAAGAGATAAAAAAAAAACCGACCAAGAGCGAGTCGGACGGGCGAGTCCGACTCGACCGAGGGTTCCGTACAAACTTTTTAAAGGACAAACTTAACTTTGCTGTGCGATCCCTAGAAACGGTTATTGCACCAACCGCAAATAATTAGTTTGTAATAGTAAAATCGCATTTTTTTTTATTATATCAGACTTTATTGTATGTGCAGTAAGACCTTGCTTTTTGCCAAATTTCGTGATTCTAGGTCCACGGGAAATACCATATAGGTTTTCGACCCAAAACCTATAGGGTACTTCCGGTTGACCTAGAATTGTCAATGTTGGTTAAAAGCAAGGTCTTACAGCACACGTAAAGGGAAAAGTCCGAAAAAAAATAAAAATAAAAATTAAGGTAAATTTTGGTGCTTAAAACTTTTCGCGAAAATCTAAATTTGCCCATATTTTTTTATCGTGTTGACCCAGGACCTTGATTATTATACACCTAATAGGGACTATAGATTTCAGTATTTGGTACAAATTACAACTTGCTAGGTCCACCCGTTCTTGAGAAAATTGGTTGTGACAGACGGACAGACAGACAAGAAAGTGATCTTATAAGGGTTCCGTTTTTTCCTTTGAGGTACGGAACCCTAAAAATAGAAACGAAACGCCAATATTCCAAAATGGCGTTTCGTACCCACATGACCCAAGTTCCCAACTCCCGGACTACGCGAAGTAAACTTAGTCGTGGTAAATTAATTAAGGGCTGATTGATGTATACTTGGAGACACACAAACATTGCCTTAATGAGTTTTATGTTCCGAGAAATTAGGTGTGTGATACTCCTATTTCAAAACAGATGGCAAGTTTTTATTACTAACTAGTTGACCTGACAGATAGTTGTCCTGTTAATCGTTCAAATCGTGAGTGAGTGAGAGAAAAAATCTCTGAGTTTTTCTCAAATTTTCAAATCATTTAAATTCAAACAACCTTAATAATAAATACTTATAACAAAAATTCAAAAAACAGCTCCGCTGTTCTTATGAAGTGCGCTAACCAATAAACACCACTTTTTAAATACCAAGAAGACTAACCTCTAACTAAGTTATCACTATATTTTAATAAGATACAATACTTTGTAACCCCAAACAGCGTTAAATGCCCACAAAACACTATTTCTTATTTCCAAATCCCGACTCAAAGCTTGTAATGAAAACTAAGTCATTAGTGAATTAATATTCTCTGATTGATGTACCTAATATGCGTGGGTGGGTTACATTGGCTTAATTTGTGTAATAAATTGACGGCATTCATTACTTAAATAAGGCTGTTTCGAAATAAGTGAAACGTAAATCCACACAAACTATTCTCTTCTAAATGAAAAAAACCGATACGGCGTATTCTTTCTGAAAATATGGTATTTGTGTTCTCAACACCCAGCGGTTGGGAACATTGGTCATCAGTGAATTATTATACTCTGATTAATGTAAAATACTGAAGCAAAGAACAAACACATCCACAAATTATTTTCTTAAAGCACATCAGCCAAGGCAGTCTCGACAGAGATGACGACAAAATCGCTAACTTTCGATCGCTGATTACTAACGAATAAATTGGGATGCAATAACGAAGCAAGAATCATGCAAGAATCGCATCTTGGATGTAGAGACCTGCAAGCAAGCAAGCATCGTTATTCCAACTAAATTTTACGTGAGTTATTAGCGATCGAAAGTTAGCGATTATGTCCCTATCTATATCGAGACTCGGCCGGCCCAGGGTTGCCAATAAACAAAACTATAAAATAATTAATCCCAAAACTAGCACCAACCCGAAACGGCGTATTATTCCCACAATACGCCATTCCGTATTCCCAACTCCCGGCGTATGGGAAACTTGGTCGTCAGTGAATTAATACGCCGTGATTGATGTAATACGCCGAGCGGGGAGGGAAACAAACAGTGCCTTAATTAATTTAAAGTAGTTTACTTTTGAGCGAGGCCCCAGTATGGCACAAGCTTGATTTACGCTGTGGTAGACTAAATTGTAGGTTGGCTCTGGAGACAGGCTGTAACTTGTAGGTCCATGAGTCAGACTAAACTTTCTTGCTGATTCTAATTATGATGTGTAGAAGAAAAAGGATGATGAAACAATAATTACGTTCACAGTTTCTGGTATTTAAAAGGTGTTAACGGACCCTTCATGAAATCGGCAACCGAGCATTCATGTACATCAAACCAAGACTTCACTGTAGAACTCAATGAAACGCACGCAAGAAAAGAACAGTTTAAAAAGGAAGAAAAAAACATTAAAATGAGAAGAAAAGAAAAAAGAAAGAAAGAAGAAGAAGAAAAAAAGAAAGAGAGAGAAAGAAGAAGATAAGAAGATTTAATAACATTAAAAACTTGTGTTTAAAAATAAAAACTAGGAGAGGAGATTCCGAATGACTATCCCAGGGTCCTGTGAAGGGTTTACTTTTGTAAAATGCAACCACATTATATATATATTTATTTTTTCAGAAGACTTTAATAAAAACTGAATTTTAAGAAACGAAGAATTGCCAATACCTTTGTTGCATACAAGGAAATCCAACCAGGATCCCAGGTAGACTTCTTTGTCCGTGATTTCTTAGTTACTACTATAATACTATAGTAGTAGTAAAACATTTCCTAGCAAAAATATCAAGTTTTATTCCCGTGTCAGTCCACTTGTTTTGGCGCAGTTTGTGTGGAAATCCCCTCTTTGTGTGGTCTGTGTGGTTGTCGAGAATTATGACGTTGTGTTGGTACATAATACGTACTGTTTGTGACAAACATGATTACTGCTCTATCATTGTGGTGGAGGAGCTTGTTTTTTAATTGAGTGAATTCTTACGTATTAAAAATTCTTAGTAGAGATAATTATTTTTACTTCTCTTACAATTTGCTTATATTAGAAACTCTCGTCATGCAAGGTCCAATTAAAAAACAGTGAAACTAGTACGAATAAATTGCGGACCTATTACTTCCTAGAATTTGATCCTTATTAGTGATACTACCGAATAGTGTAATTATTCCTGGCTAAGGATATCGATATTTAAAAAATCTAATGACGTTGTTTTAGTTTTCGTTAAAATCGGACAAGAGACTCTATTAAATATTTGTCGCTATTCCTCATAGTTTTGGAATTTGGCCATCCACGCCCTCTTGAAAAATTCACCCTGTATATTTGTATGGATGTTAAATCGTAGTTTCAAAAGTAATAATAACATAGAAACTTACTGAAATATCAGATGGTATAGGAACTTAAGCCAAACTAAAAAAAAATACAATGAAATACGTACCTATGGTCCTGTCAATTAAATAAATAATAAATAAATATCGCTGGACATTAACACACAGCGCCATCTAATGCCACACTAAGCAACGAGGCTTGTGTCGTGGACACCAGATAGTTGATATACTACATAGATACTTTTTGTTTGTAAATACATACTTATTATACATATAAACATCCATGACTCGGAAACAAATGTCCATGCTCATCACACAAACATTTGCTCCAACCGGGATTCGAACCCGGGACCCTAAGAACGTAAGGCAGCCTCACTACCGCTGTGCCATTCGGGTCGTTAAAACATATTATCAATTAAAACATTCCAATCCCGGACAGCTATGCAAATGTCCTGCCACCGAAATAAAGAACATTTTACACATCCATATTAACATTTTAAACGACGTTTATTTCAGTTTTTTCAAGCTCATTCAATTAACATTACCGCTGGCTTTGCATACGTCGCTTTTGATAACCACTCACTGCTAATTAGACCATTTTTACTTTGTATGAATATGTTCATATCGTAAAAGTGCCCGTGGTCCACCCAGGTGAACTAAGCAGGTGGACCACGACCGAATCCCAGACGGAAGTTAGGGCTGGGCTAGACTTGTCATCATCTAGCCATTTTCCCAACTATGATGAGGTCGGCTTCCAGTCTAACTGGATGCAGCTGAATACCAGTATTTTACCTGGAGCGACTGCTTATCTAACCTCCACAACCCAGATAGTACTGGGTAATACAATACCCCTTGGTAAGACTGGTTGTCAGACTTTCAGGCCCCTGACTACCTGTGACGACTGTCAAAGATCTACAAATGACAGCCGGGACCGAAACCACCGCTGCTCCTCGAGCACTTCTCACTTCAATGATTTGCTATTGTAGGTGACAAAAAAAAAATCGCTGGACATTACACACAGCGCCATCTAGTGCCACACTAAGCAACGAGGCTTGTGTCGTGGACACCAGATAGTTAAAATATTACATAGATACTTTTTGTTCGTAAATACATACTTATAAATAAACATCCATGACTCGGAAACAAAAAAAAAAAACAACAAAAAAAAATGAAACAGAGATACTCGAAAACGCTGATCGGTGCGCGTTAATATGATTCCACCCTCAAAGAATGCTTGACTATAGGTTAAGCTACTCTTGCCGAGGTCGGTCCGTGGGTATCTGGCCATCCATTTTTTGACAACCCGAATGGCGCAGCGGTAGTGAGGCTGCCTTACGTTCTTAGGGTCCTGGGTTCGAATCCCGGTTGGAGCAAATGTTTGTGTGATGAGCATGGATATTTGTTTCCGAGTCATGGATGTTTATATGTATAATAAGTATGTATTTACAAACAAAAAGTATCTATGTATTATATCAACTATCTGGCGTCCACGACACAAGCCTCGTTGCTTAGTGTGGCACTAGATGGCGCTGTGTGTTAATGTCCAGCGATATTTATTTATCCATTACATACTGTCCCCTCCGTGTCTCAGAAAACACATAAAGCCGTTAATCCTGCGCCTGATCTCTCCCCGGACGTGTTGGATTGCCATTATGGACTATAAGAGTTACGGAATAGAAATTGCAACACCACAAACTTCCAAAGATCATGCATATCTGACTGAAATTATGTTTTTCCTACTCCTCCGCAATTATTGAATGATTGATTGATTAGATTCTGATTAATTTCGTTGCGGGATTAAAGACAGTTAAATTGTTCGCCTGGGACTTCGTCGAGCTTCCTTGTCTCGGCGCTTTTGTGGTGGTCGCCACTGTTGATTCTGGCTTTCAGGAGTTTACAACTCCTGCTGGTTTGGGTATAGTGTGGCGGGCTTGACCTGACAAATTTCTTATATGATTACTGTATTGACTAAAGGATTATGAACTGGGAATCAAACACAGGACCCATCACGCACAGCAGTGGTGGTTGCGACCAACGGTCAAAGTTAATATCAGTAGGTTAATCGAATAACCTATGCTTCTGCATGTAATGTTATTGTGTTAATACTACATCATACATACTGAAAGTATTTAATGATTTATTTCAGTTATTTTTCATAGTTACAAATTAGGATGTATCTCCTAGCCGCGCCCCTAGGTGAGATAGCTTCCTAGTGTTGACATTACTTCATGACAGCTGTCAAACTCACAGTGACATTTACATTGGACATTTCTACTACACTGCTGACCTCATAAACTCCAACCAGGTTGAATACTCAGATAGTTCTCTTCACCAACAACACAACTGGAGTAATTAGCCATAATAGCAACTTTTAATCAGGTCAACTATAATTTTGTGCATGAGTCGCGAGCGTTAAAATTAATTATTACGTCCACTGTTACAATAATATGTATGCTAGAACATTGTTGTGGGGATCAAGTTGTAGACTTATTATCCCATGAAGTAGACACAATAGTTAAACAATGGCGTCTCGACCAAATTGGTCATTTGACAGATCATGATCTATTTACAAAGGGAATTTAGAATAACATTATTTATCTGTAATTATTTAAATACATGATAACGTGTCCTGCCTGTCCTGCTGTTAGCACATGACAGGAGCATCAGGACGCTACTGTAATTGCCAAGCTAGTCACCAAATTTTGTGCGGTCTCAACATAGAATCCCATCGAAACGTTACGAAGGAGCTGAAGATTATTTAAACAAAATTGGTCTGTGTAAGCCGGGCTGTCGCCGAGAGAGACCTAAAAAACGCTTGTGCAACGATCTATAAACGTTTCTGGGAGATTGGTCGGAAAAAAACCGCCAAGACGAAAGAATGGAAAGCTATGGGGAGACCTCTGCCCAAGAGTTGGACAATATTATTCCTTAAAAATGACTTGTATTGTAATACAACACTTATTTTACAATTAAATATTTTATGTAGCGCGTTTTTGGTGAAACGTAACGCAAAATCAAAACGTGATAACGAAGAATCAAAGAAACACTTTTATTGGAAAACTACCTAAAGTTTCACTAAGATGTTATTATTATATTATTATTTTAATGTTTTTGTTTTCTCTTATATTAACACTTATTTTTGTGAATGCTGGTTAACCTGTCATTGGCGACTGTGTAAGTCCAAGACTGTAAAACCTATGTATACCTAAATGCTGTACACAGAAGCTGTTGGTGAACCTATATTAATAAATAAATAATATTGTTATTGCAATGTTTGCTTGAATAAAGCACATACATTTAGTAAAATGATTATATTAAGGGTAAAAACTTAGATGTAAACAAGGCAGATAGATGGAAATGACGTCAAACGCAATGACATGAATGGCCGCGACAGTCACGGACGTTTGAACTGTCGTAGAAAATTGTAGAAGTTTAATATTATTTTTGAGCGAAAAGCTGTCTGTAGTTGAACTTAATTTGTAATTATTTTCTTAGCTTGATAGTACTGTGATTTATTGATTTAAGTCAAGAAAAAAATACGTTCATATTCCCTATTGCCTGGAACTGCCTCACTGCAGTGCTGAGAGTTCTATGCACACACGGAAGGAAAAAACTTTGTTCACTCTCACTGTGGGTACTAATTATAGTGACAGTACTGTAAATTTGCTGGAAAATCTCAATCAGTCTTTAAATGATAGCAAAAATAACAATAAATTTCTAACCCTGAAATCTAACCAGAGCCTAAAAACCCGCCTCCGCTCATGCCTTACCCCACAAAACAACGGTGGGTAAACAATCTCAAAGTTGTGTGGGACCTGTTAATAATAGATATATTAATTTAACTTTAGATGTTACGCCATGACACTATGTTCAGCCGATGGCCCGGGGGGATGACTTGTATAGTGGTGCTGATAAGCTATTGTTTAGGTGAAGCTGGGGATTCAAATGATAAAAATGTGGTTGGTATAATGACCGCAAAAGCTCATGCGTGACCTCTTGAGTTCGAGCACCAGGTCGGGCAAAATGTAATTTAGTTATAAAACTTATGGAAACGGGTATTTGTCAAGAATTTTACCTTTAATATAAGCTCGACGTCTCGACCGGATTGCACCAGCCGTGGTCGCGAGAAGACTTCCACCGACTGTACTGATGTAATTTAGTTTTTCCTTATGGAACTTCTCAGCAACAGCCTGGTATGGGGCCCGGTTGATAGCATCAGGCATGTCACATACACATTATACACACCAATAGTATGTCTGTCGGTCGGTCTATTTCTCGCCAATTGCTTTACGTTTTCGGAAGAAATAAGACACATGAACTAGGCCATGATTCAATTTATAACACTTTTTATCCCGGTAGTATCTTATCGGTGGGAATTTCCAAACTAAACACGGGTGAATCCACACTGCCTACCCCTTCGAGGAAAGTAGGCGTGGCATTATATGTTATATATAATGTAAGGCTGATAACTTATACGTATCGGAAATTACTAGCGAAAGGCGTGACGGCCTATTCCGCCAAGAAATTATGCCGTTTATAAATATAAATTGCGATTTGATCACGAACACAGGTTGATTGGTAATTGATGACAGTGATAGCCTAGTGGTGTGACCGTCGGACTGCAAGCTCTCGACTTTGAACCCAAGACGTGCATCTCTGATTTTGCGGAGTCATGTACGCACTAAATAATTAGCACTTGTTTCGGTGAAGAAAAACATCGTGAGGAAACCAGTATACCTGAGAGATATTTCTCGACAGCATGTAAAGTTACGTCAGAGGCCCATGGGCGGCATAAAAAATCTGACACCAGGGTGGGTAATAACAGGAAGGGGTCCGCAAGGGTCGATGCCTGCCGGGGCTGCGGGACTGTTCGCAAGAGATACCGTGGCCCCGGAACACAAAGGGCGATCAAGGAACATGGATGGGTTTTAGTCAGTAAAAGTCTGACACTCCCTCCTGCTCCGCCCAGAGCGGGAGGAGTCATTTGATGATTTCCCATCCGAAAAAAAAAAGGGTGCGTAATAACCAAACGAAAAAGATGAAAGATCAAAACGACGAAAAAAGTTCATCATCTGGCTACAGCTGTGCACTGCTGGACATAGGCCTCTTCAATGGCACGCCACGCAGCTCGATGCTCGACAATTATCTACTACCAGCCACCCTGTGGAGAACGGCGGAACGAATTTAGATGAAATTTGACACACAGGTAGACCATGATCTATTTTAGGACATAGGATTCTTTTCCAGGTAGTCCGTTCCTGTGGGATGATATCTGATCTCAAATCGAATGGAGCTGCGAGATAGTACAAAATATTTGATAGATATCTGCATCAGATGGAAGTAAATGCAGTTGAGGAGACTGCCCGCGGCTCTAAGTTAACATGCATCGAATCTCGTCGGCGGCGGGAGAAGGCATTTTATAGTAGTTTTGTACATAAATACATGCAGGATTTACTATGCTGAGACTAAATCCGAATTTTCTACAGAGAGTGCACTAAAATAGTGATATACATACGTCAAAACCAACGAACTGGAAAATAAGCTTAGCACAACTTATACACATACTAAAACCTTCCTCGAGAACGACTCTATCCATTGGTGAAAACAGCATGAAAATCGGTGTAGTAATTTTTGAGTTTATCGCAAACACAACAAAGAGACGCGGCGGAGGACTTTGTTTTATAATATGTAGTGAAGTACGACACTCGTAGATAATGTAGCTTCTCATAAATGAATCAATTTTCGGAATCGAATCAGGAATTCTGAAGATTATCCCTTACATCGAAACTTTACCTAAGTTTAGATGTAACGGATAATCTCCAGACAATAATATTAGTTATTAGTATAGTATAGATCTAAAGGGGACCTCCTGACAAACTTTTATTATGGATTTAATACTTACGTTATTGTAGATCTTCAAGGATAACAAATTCTTGTTGGTTATCAAAATAAACTGTTCTCTAAAGAAGAAAAAGTCCAATAACAACAAGACCCTCATGTGTGTAGCCGCTGAAAGTGGAGTTATCTTTAGTTACAATGACAAAGTACGTTAACTCAGCATGTAGCATGTAACGTTATTTTGAAGCTCTGTCCTGAAATAAAGAATCTTTGATTTAAGGATATACAAAAAATAGGGCACAGATATGGACGGCTTACACACAAAAACATTGTACAAACATAGAAATACGCAAATGAGATGTTATTGGGAGTGAACCCAAATGATTTATGTTCCGAAGAGCATTGACAAAAAAGTCTACATTACGGTAAGTCGTGTCTGATCTCCTTGCATTTACATTACTTTTGTTGAAACATACGGGCTTGAATACCGTAGAACACGAAACATTTAAGATCTGAAAATTAGGTGAAATAATCAACAGACTTTGTCTGTTGCTTATTTAAGTCTTCAATAAATGGTAATTATTATGTTTTCAGGATATAAATGAGGAACTGCTTCGCAGACTACGCCTCACGCCCTAGCCTGCTATCTGTACCCGAACAGTTGCAGTCCAAGTAACCATACCATGGCAGTAGCAAAGTATTGGGTCAACAACATTTAATAATAGGTATCATCGTCACGAAGAAGATACTTCTGCTGCTAAAGAGCGTTGCTGATGTCATTTAATGTTCTTTTTTGAACTGGCAACGTACCTGCTTTTGTTATTATAGCTGTCCGTAAACAGTCCCAATCTAAATCTAAATGTTATCGAGCATGGGAGATTTAAAACTAACTGACTAAGTATACAGTTTGCTAAACGGTAAAGATGCATTACCATATTTCTGGTGGGCCATCTGATTGTTTGAAGCGTTGGTGGAGGGACCAACTTCATTTTGTATTATATGATTTATACTTACATGACGACCCGAATGGCGCGGCGGTAGTGTGGCAGCCTTACGTTCTTAGGGTCTCGGGTTCGAATCCCGGTAGGAGCAAATGTTTGTGTGATGAGCAAGGACATTTGATTCCGAGTCATGGATGTTTAAATGTACAATAAGTATGTATTTACAAACAAAAAGTATATATGTAGTATATCAACTATCTGATGTCCACGACACGAGCCTCGTTGCTTAGTGTGGCGCTGTGTGTAATGTCAAAAAAAAATAGATAAGTAACTGTCATTTGTTGTGTCAAAGTTTGGTGTCAAAGTGTTTTTCGGTGTCATTTGAGGAGTACATTATAAATTCACCAATTACTTAGCTGCCTTACTCAGTAACGTCCAATCGACCACGTCCAGCTCGACACTACACTCCCCCGTGTATCCCCACGCGTCTGCGTTGTATCTCCGTCAGTTTATGTGCGTACCATAAGCCACAGAGTCACAGACGCGCACGTAACGAGGCGTAAATCCAGACGAGGCATAGACGAGGCACACGCTCGGGACGAATCTCTACCCGTGTTCTGCCACGCAGGGTCGTTAATTATAGTTTTTGTTTACTTGTACCTTAGTGTAGCTTTCTGAACAAGTCTTCGTATCTGGTATGAATTTCAACTTGCTAGGTCCACCCGTTCCTGAGAAAATCGGTGGTGACAGACGGACAGACGAACAGACGGACAAGAAAGTGATCTTATAAAGGTTCCTTTTTTTACCTTTTGAGGTACGGAACCCTAAACTTGCACTTTGCAGTGAAACTGAAAAACCTGAAAATGTTTATTGATTCAGTACTTAAATCTAATGAAGAGTGACAAATATAATTAGAGAATGTAACAGGCTACCAAACATCACTCCAGCTTATCACAGCCCAATCCATGGACGTCATTCTGAGGCTTCAACTGTCAGATATATACCTTTACGTATCCCTATTCCCTTTGAGCTCTGATCCATCAGATAAGTAGTGCGTGTGCTGAGTGTTCTCCGTAAGCGGTGGTAAGCAGCCAGCTCTCTGGGCTGACGGACGCACTCACGCGGGGCGAGGTTAGTAATTCATGGCCATAGAGTAGAGTGGGATAGAGTTGGCACTGTAGATTATGTAAAAGTTGTTTTTAGTTACTAAATCCTTGCGACCGGGACAGATTCGGAACTGTGATTATTTTCTTTTGTTAAAGTAAAGGCATCAAGATTTAGTTGAATTTACTATCTATCTAAACTAATATTATAAGGAGGAAAGATTGTTTTTTTTTTTGTTTGTTACGATTTAACTCAAAAACTACTCAACCGATTTTAAAAATTCTTTCACCATTAGAAAGCTACATCTATACCGAGTAACATAAATTATAAATTAGATTGATATCATGTAAATTAGCTGAGCTTTGACAATTTCGCAAGACTGCTGAGCTTGAGGTCCTAGCTTTGATTCCCAGCTCGGGCAAAGCGTTATTAGGTTTTTCCATCAGGAATTTCTCAATAGCAGCCACGGAGTTTGGATTTGTGCCTGGTTGTTGATAATACGCTCGCCCTCTATTACACGGGACTCAAACATAACTAGCAAAATGTGGGTGTACTATTAGCTGGTACAACTCTGCCCTACCCTTCGGGGATTACAGGCGTGATGTTTTTACAATTATTATCTGATTAACAGTAAGTGCATTCAAAATACTGCATGATCTATAAAGGGTTTGCTATCATACAATCATCAAAAACACCTCTATTCTACCCCCTTTTAAACCAACCCTGCATTCTCTGGCCCTACATGCTCTGTGTCCCCTACTAATGAGAACAGTTAATGAACAAACATCAAGACAGTTGACACAAACAGAGTCGCTAATAAATGGGGTTGTATTATTAATGCACGCCACTGTACAGTCGTGAGCACTAATATGTTTACACTTGGCAACTTCTAAAAGAGGTTTTAACTATAGTTGTTGTACTCTTCCTATAAATATATTCCTGTTTTTCATTAGAATAAATGTTGAAGATCACGATAGATGACGATTCAAGACTTGAACAGGTTTATTTTTGGATTTCAAATTTAAGAACTTTAACAAATGTAGGTGGGTCAATGACCGCTTTTGTGATCCTAACTGGCACCAACTATAACTAACTTTTAACAATTACTTACATGTTTAACCTCATAACCGCGGCTTCGCCTGCGTGAAGTTCGGTCATTGTCCCACGGGATCGTACTACTGGCATAAAAAGTATTATATGTGTTAATCCAGGTTATAAACTATGAGTATGCCAAATTTCATCAAAACCCGGTCAGCAGTTTTTGCGTGAAAGAGTAACAAACATCTATACATCCAAACATCCATACATCCTCATAATCTTTCGCATTTATAATATTATTATATTAAGTAGGACTAGCATTAGCTCGTGACTTTGCTCATGTTATTTTGTGCGCGTGTGTTCGTAATTCTTCTAAATTTTTTAACCGATAATCTGTTTTTTTTTTGTACTTACGGTTTTTGGCTAGTATCGTTGGACTCTGTAGATAGCGCTGTTGTCGGCATTCAAAAAAGGACAGAATAACGTCTGACGGGTCAGCTAAAAGGTATTATTATGAAATAGGTGTTATCTGAAAGTTGCATTCAAATTATTATTCTACGGAAAAAACGCTTTTGAATTATTTGAGTAAGTGTTTCCATATTGGTGCTTGTGACTGTACCTACTGAAAGATGCTTCGTTTCAACTTGGAAATAAGACGATTTTAATGAACGGCAATGTTCGAAGAATCGAGCCGATTGAAGATATTGATAGTGTCATAATTAAACTTGTGTTCGTTTGGCAACGGAAGGATTCACGAATGCTTCATTAAACGAAATGCTCGTAATATTATGTTTGTTACGTACACTTAGGACAAAGTTTTATGTTTTTCTTCACTGTTCATTCTCGGATAGAAAGCGATACTCAGATATTAATGATACTCAAAGAGTTTAAGGCTTGAATTCTTCTTGCGCTGATGTCGGTCGCGCGTACGAGTATAGATTTTGTTCTATACAGCACCATACTGCGACGCCGACCGACAGCCGCTCCGTATTTTGTTCTCACTGACGTCACAACCGACCGTGCGCGACAGACGTCAGCGTGGCTAGAATTCAGGCCTTAGAAAGCGATTGTCAGACAAGTGTGACTGACTGAAGTATCGACACTCTAGAAGGCCGAACTTTGACTAAAACTCTGTAAGGAAGAACTGTACTTAATAAGATAAACAAAAATCCACCTTAAAATTCCCAGAACAGGCCGTAATTCCCGCAAGAAACACAGAAAAACAAAATCAAAAGATTACCATAATAACATCATTTCTAAGCTGGAAATATTCTCGATCTTGCTCGGAGGCCTTGGCTTGTAAATCTTGGGCACTTAACTCAAAAACTAATATAACTTGTTCGCCCTTAGGGGTTATTGGCAAAAAATAAAACTTTGCTCCTAACTATATTCTGTTGACGTAAAAATGGTTGTAGGGTGCCCTGTGCTTTTGTTTTTCGGCGATTTTCTTCTTTTGAGACCTCGTCCACGGCCTCGGGCGATGCAACTTGCATCAAGCGAAACGAACCCGCATCACTTGTTTTCTTTGCGTGAGTACTATCGCTCTAAAAGTCGCGTCTCAGTAAAGGTAGGGTCAGACTGGTACGGAATGATTTCAGACCAGGCTCCGGACATCGAATTATGATAGATCATCATCTGCCCAGCCTTTTCCCAACTATGTCGGGGTCGGCTTCCAGTCTTACCGGATTCCGGGTAATACGATTTCGTTGGTAAGAGTGGCTGTCAGACTTTCGTGAACTGTAACAATTGTCAAAGTTCTGTAAATGACAACCGGGACCAACAGCTTTTTGTTTTTTTTTTTAGGCACGGAGAAAACCCATCCACACACCAACCTCGGCCTCAAGGTCGACCCGAGCGGCTGTTATTATTTAGCAACTTTTTTCATTTATTTTTCCACATTCACTGCCATGTTACAAGACACGTGTCGCTTGGGCACTTAACTCGTGACCCCGAAGTTGGGGTGCATTTCAAGAGGTCAAAGTCGGTTTCCATGTCGGTGTGTAACTCTTGCAAGGTCTCAGGGAAATGGTGATGAAATTGGTTAACGCTTTTAGAGGATTAGATACGTTATAGACACTTGGACCTAACGTGTACGGGAAGTGTGTTGGCATCGTAATCGTACCCTCTTTGTACGACACTGAGTAAAAAAAGTGAGGAATTTCATGGAGGGATCAATATTACTCGAGACGCTTTTATACTGGGAGGTGTGGCTCAAATATTAGATGAATTTCGGTGGCTTCAAATAATACCATGTTTTTGGTCAAACTTGGTACAACATAACATCCCGAAGCGTTAGGCAGAGGTTTACCTAATAGTTCACTCACATTTATCCAGTTATGTTTAAGTCCCATGTAATGTGGTCGAGCCTATTGCCATCAACCGGGCTCAAATCCAACGGAGTCTTCCGTTGCTGCTACTGCGAAATTCCAGAAGGAAAAAGGCAATAACGCTTTGACTGAGCTGGTAATGGAACCCAGGACCAGCTCAGCAGTCGCGTTTGCAACCACTCGATCAACGAGGCAGTCTTGGTATATTTGCCAACAAAACACTTATTTTTTAAGTCGAAGTCCCATTTAATCATTTAAAATATCCGAGTGTCAATCAAAAGGCATAGTCACCCTATATCAAATGCCCGCATATAAGAGAGATTGAAAAGTTGTTATAATGTGTTTCGGATAAATTGATAAACCGCTCGAGATATGACGATAACTTCGTAAGAACTCGCACACACGAACTGTTTCAGTCAAACTTGTTTCATCATCTCGTTCTAGTACTTCGTCCGCAAAAATTGTGACAGCTCAGCTAATATGCATGATATAAATATAATTGATAACCAAAGACATTCAAATATTTACGAGCGATAGACGGGACAAGACGAACAAAATCGTAATCCAAATATTTGTTACTACTTAGTAACAAATCGTTCTGCCTAGTGTCAAACGCCCGCTTGTCAGGTAGCATTCGTGTCTCAAAATCGAAAATGTTCAGGATCAACATTTTTGTATGACATTTTTCCCAATGTCCGCTCTATACCTAAAGCTCGATTACCACTCACTGACTCACTGACAGAATTGTTCTCCCAGATGGTGGATGGGGAGGTGGGTATATTTTGACAGATTCGTAAACAACTAACTCTGAAACCTATGGGAAAAATCCCAAACCTCCCCTTTTCGCCCCCCTTCTCCCCCCTCCCTATTGTATCTCGGAAACCAAGAGACTTGGAAAATTTTTTTTTCAGATTCGTATAGAGGAGGCTTGGAAAAGTAAAAACCATTTTTCAAAATTGCCCCCCTTTCCCCCCTTTTCCCCCCCTTTATGCGGATCTCGGAAGTTAAGAGACTTGGAACATTATTTTTTCAGATTCGTATAAAGCGGCTGATTGTTAGTTAAAATCATTTTTCAAAACTTCCCCCTCTCCCCCCCTTCACCCCTCCCCCCTTCACCCCTCCCCCCATCGTATCTCGGAAATTAGAACACGTAGCGGCATTTTGATTTTGACTATACTTTATTATTGAGGAGCGTTAAAATTTTTATACCCTCCCCTCCCCAACCTCCCCTTTCCGGTGGTAGCTAGGTCGTGAGTGGAGCGAACCTGCGAGACTGAGTGGCGAGCGAAGCGAGCCGCCGACCTCCGTAGCGTAACGAAGGTTGAGCGGGTGAAGCGTAACTCAGGGACGACGACACGCAAACCTTAGGGTAATGTTTTTTTTTTATACTTCTCAAATGTTTTAGGGGTTCTTAAGGGTTTTCATACTCATTTAGGGATTCCTATGGATACTCAAAATTTTATAAGGATAGGGGAATACTTCTCAAAAATACGAAACACGCGAGCTGCGCGCAGCTCGCGCACCCAAGCAAACTAGTTTAAATATAAATATCGCTGGGCATTACACACAGCGCCATCTAGTGCCACACTAAGCAACGAGGCTTGTGTCGTGGACACCAGATAGTTGATATACTACATAGATAGTTTTTTGTTTGTAAATACATACTTATTATATATATAAACATCCATGACTCGGAAACAAATGTCCATGCTCATCGCACAGACATTTGCTCTTACCGGGATTCGAACCCGGGACCCTAAGAACGTAACCCTAAAAACAAAAACAAACAACACAACAACAATTTTAAACTAATCACTAATCTAAAATAACACATTAATTTTAAACTAAACTAAGTATTTAAACTATGTATTATCCAATTCTTTACCAATTACATTCACAAACCATTCATGTTTCCCCAGACTTAACTCTCATCCGTAAACACAATACCCTCCCAGACGGCGCGCAGTCGGCTAACCCTTGAGTAAGACGAAACTTTTTCAATTTCCCTCGCAGCCACCTCGTAAAGTACCATTATCCTAAGCCAACAGTACCTGCTGTATGATGAGAGCAGTTTCCGCATCGGGAATGAACGTAAAAATATATTTATGGTATGGGAATGTTTGCCGGGAATATGGAGTTATCATTTTAGCGAAATATCTGTTAAAGGCTTATTGCGTCCTAGTGATGAAGACAGTTTTACCCGACTGCGCCAGAAGGAGAGTGTATGTATGTATGTATAATTCTCTGTGGCCTGAACAGCTCGATGGATTTTAGCTAGAGTAGTCTCATTATATTCGTATTTATTGTGAGAGTGACACTGGGTATATCAAAATAAAATAAAAACGCAATGGCGGATTTTTGGCGCCAAATTCAAATGTTTGGCACGCTCTGCAGCCTGAACAGCTCGATGGATTTTATCTTGAGAAGTGTCGTTAGATTCGAATTTACTGTGAGAGTGACACTGGGTATATCAAAATAAAAAAAATAAAAAAATTGCAGATTATTGGCGCCAAATTCAAATGTTTGGCACACTCTGCTGCCTGAACGGCTAGATAAAGGGCTCATCATGAGGATTTTAAAATGGTATATTTAAGTAACTAAAAAGTGTAAAATAATAATAAAAAAAATTAAAAACCCGACTGCGTAAAAAATAACTAATAACTTTAAATAAAAACTGAAAAGACAAAAACAAGTTCAGGAAACAGGAAGTATTGACTGCAAGAGTCGGGACCCATTAAATAATATAGACTAAAATCATTACAGCTAATATGGGTTTTACGCAGTCGGGTTTTTAATTTTTCTTAATTATTATTTTTTTGCAATAGACTCTTAAGAGTTCTTATAAAATGTCACCTTTATACCTATTAAAAGTTAAACGTTCAAAGCGGGACGGCCTGTTTCCGAGCATGTGTCGGCAGAAATCTTGTTCCTTACTTCTTTTCTTTATTTAGTGTGTACATAAACTGTTACATAAATAAATAGAGCGCTTTCTTCGACATAGCAACCAAGACTGATTGACCTTACAAAATAAACCCTTCTAAACAAACGAACGCCTACTTCCTTTCATAAAACTAGACGTTAGTATCTCTTCGATCAAGATGAGGTTACAAAAATATTTTTTTTCACGATCATAGAACCTCTTATGAAAGGGTTTATCTGGATAAGTACGATAGTAGATAGTACTTCATCGCAATATTATGTTGGACAGTGTACAAGTTACATCCGGAGTTATTTACCACACGGACCTTGTAGAAACTAGAACAAATTTCTGTGCGTTCAAGCATTATTCCCAAACCTATTATTGGAATCGAATATTTATCCGTAGTGGTAGACAACTGGGCTTAACCCAGATGTAAACGTCCCTGTGTGCCTATTGGCCTTGTTTTTTTCTGTCTCCTGCTAATTATTAGTTCCTTTATTTATTTCTTTACAAATTAATTACATTTTAAATATTCCTTACAAAAAAATATATAAAAACATTTAAAATATAAAAAATTTTAGCCCACTGGTATCGGGAACAGGGTCCAAGCTACCGGCGGTCAGGGCTCCAGAGAGAGGAACCGCCTAACAATACGAGCCGTGTCTAGGAGTACCGCTTTCTGAATCAAGCCCTTGATCCAGCTGCCTAACGAGAGCCTTCTCAGGTATTGATCGAGGCTCTTATTATTATTATTAACATGGAGGGACGTTGAAATTATTATTTTATATTTTTGCTGATTATTTCTTTGTAAGCCTTGTGATTACTTAAAAACATGAGACCGTAATTAATTGGGAACAAAACACGAGACGAGTTAATATGCAGCCATAATTCACAATAAAAGCCGTTGACGAAGTGTTATCATCATATAATTTATCAACACGTCACTCAAAGAGGAACGGTGTCGTCATGTGTGACGTCACGGGTATTATGGACGAACAATAAAATATTCAATATTGGTGTGAAGAAAGGTACACGGTTTTTATTTTAGCCCTTGATGGGTATTGATAAATGGAGCTAGGATATTTTAATAAGTAGGCCATCTGCTAAGGCTTTTCCTAACTACATTGAGGTCGGCTTCTACTGCCATGTAGAAGCATATATATATCAGTATTGTACATGGAGCATTAATTTGACCTCTACAACAACGCATTTTTGGAAAATGCGATACTTCTAAGAAAGACTGGTTGTCAGACTTTCAAGCTGTCTCAAATCTACCAATAGCAGCCGGGACCAACAGCTTAACGTGCTTTCCGAGGCACGAGGCGAGACCCCTCGTAAGCACTTTAGGGAAGGTTACCCATCCACGGATAGCCCTCGGCAAGCGTTTTTTTGAGTTAGAAGATCAACTCGTGCGGCTGATATAACTTAGCTACGAGCCCCTACATCATCATTATCTTGTCCTTATCTAAATTCATTTGGGGTCGGCGCAGCATGTCTTCTCCACGAGCTCCTATAATAGGCCAAAATAAACCCTAATACGTACTGAACTCGATTAAATTTATATTTCTACTGACACGGTAAGAAGAAGCTCTAATTCTCACGTAAATATCTTAGCCAAAACCCACGCGCTCAGCCCAAAACACAAACCTTGTAAATTCTATTCTCACAGACCCACGTAAAAGTTTAAAGCTCCCTAACAATGTGGTTTATCCCTTAACTTACACTTCTGCCTACCCAAAAAGGGATAATAGTATGTCATATAAACACATTGTTGACTGACATAAAGACTCATAAACTTAAGCTACGAGGTTTTGCTACGCCGTTGTAAGCTACGGTGCTACGAAGCTACGAGGTCTACGAGACTACGGCGTAGCATTAAAGATTTTAATGGTGTAGAACGGTTTGCTTTGTTTTATTTGTGGCTTCATGGACATAGTTTATTTCTATGTTTTATACCAAATTGTATATCAATAGAGCCTTCAAAGCTTAAAACATTTCTAGAATAATAAAACGTTTCACAATACAGTCAACTGCTCATCAATTGTAAAACTTGCATTACGAAAATCGTTTTTAGTGCCACGACTCATACTACTATATCAATGTGATACTGTGACCATGTTGTGCGGCAACTGTACCAATTTAATATTTAGATTGCCCTAAATTGTTAAAACTACCAAAAACAATGTTTGCCTTACTAAAAAGGGAACAGAAAAAGATCGACGCGATCATAAAAGGCTTACAGTTTTATATCCCAGTTGTGATACAACACTGATATTATTGAAGCGGTATAATTTCCCTGGGGGCGGCAGGCAAAGGGGTCTTAAGGTGGTATTAAAATACTGCACCTTGTATTATAAAATAGAAGTGACGTGAACTTATATTGTCACTAACGGGATATCTTCCGTGATTGTAAGTGACAGTATAAGTTTAGTTTTAAACCGTGAAAGCTTAACAGTGTTAGAAGTGACCGGATCTTAAGACGTAAACGCTCTTTAAAAAATTCAGAATCATAGCAATCGTCACGTTCATAATCATGATTAGCATAATTAATGTCCACGAGCCAAAATAGCTGAATATAACAGACAAGTCTTTTAGAGCTTTGTACGAGTAAGTTCTCATTTTTTTTTCCTTTGTAAAGCCATGACACCTAATTATATATGAAGCCATGGCGCGAAGTAAACTATTGTGTAGAAAACTATAGATAGAATGTTCTTTATTATGTACATCATAAAAATTACATTAACATAAATGAAAATATGGTCGGTTGGTCTAGTGGTAGCAAGCGCGACTGCTGAGGTATGGCATCTTGGGTTCGATTCTCAGGTCGTGCAAAGTATTGTCGGGTCTCTAAAGTGTCATCAGGAATTTCTTAGTAGCAGCTACGATGTCTGGATTTGCGCCGGGTTGATGGCAGTAGGCTCGCTCCCTATTACATGGGACTTAAACATAACTGGCGAAATGTGTGTGTATTGGGTACACCTTATGTTAAGTAACAGAAATTATTTCACATAGGGTGACATAATGGGCGTATTAAATTAATTCATCATCATCATCCTATTAATGTTCCCACTGCTGGGACACAGGCCTCCTTCTCTATGAGAGGGAATGGGCTATAATCCACCACGCGGGCCCAGTGCGGATTGGTAGATGTCACATGTCTTCGAATTTTTTGGTTCTAGAACATGCCGGTTGCCTCACGATGTTTTCCTTCACCATTTTGAGAGCAAAATATAATAATATTAATATAAATTAATTACTTGAAAATAAATAGCTTGTAAGGTGACAAAAGGCTTTGACTTCACAAGTATTCGTAAAAGTTACGATTCGATCCTAGTATAAATACCTCGTACCTACCTACCTACCTACTCTAAAAATGAACAAAATATTCTATTTAAAAGCCATGACCTTTACTATCAATGAAATCAAAATAATGCACAATTTAACATTTAAGTGATTTTCGCGAGTCTACGCTAGATAACAATTTATACGACAGTAATAAACTAAATCGTTGTGATTATTCCTATTGATAGTCAGCAGTATATATTTTACTACTTACTAGATTTTTCGCGTGGCTTCGCTTGGGCACAAAAATAATACCATGGAGACGCTACTGGGATTAAAAGTATCCGATGAGTCAGGTGCTAAGTTTTATTGAATTCGTCAAGAGTTCGGTCAAACCAACCAGACCGAACATCGAACTGGATACGGACTGACATATATTTGAGTAGATACTGCCTCGTTAGTTGAATAGTCGCCTACGCGACTACTTAGCATGATTCGAGGTCCTAGATTCGATCCTCAGGTCGGGCAAAGTATTTTTGGGTATTTCCATCAGGAATTTCTCAGTAGCTGCCACGGAGCCTAGATTTGTGCCCAGTGTGATGGCAATGAGCTTTACCTCTTGTTACATAGGACTTAAATATAACAGACTGGCGAAATGTAGTCGTACTATTAGGTACACATCTGCCTAACCCTTTGGAAGTTACAGGCACGATGTTATGTTATGAAAAATTGTTGTAGTTAGGTAGTTGACGTTATTAAAAGCATATTTAAATCTGTGGTGTCTGGAGTCTACAATCTGTCCGTACACATTTCACCGCACCAAAGGCGTGTCACTACAAGGTCTTTTCTTAACTAGATGTTGCCAGTTGAGATTATTTAAGAGATTTTTTTTTCGAGAACTTTAATGTTTCTTTCTTTATCGTGTGGTCTGTACCTAACCTGGTGTCAGAGTTTGTATGCCGCCCATGGGCCTCTAACTTGGCTTTACGTGCCGTCGGGAAATATCTCCCAGGCATGTTGGTTGCCGCCGCGGGTGACGCCCCGGGCGTCGGGGGCCACGTGGTGGCTTCTGGCCACCGTAGGCGCGGGCCTGTGGACGAGGAGCAATGGGCTAGCTCGCCGTCCGTCCGTCTCATGACGACAGGCCGTGTTGACGGCGCGTTCGTGTTCCACGCGCGCCTCATAGAGAGTCAGCAAAAAAAAAGGAGTCCGCAAGGGAGGATGCCTGCCGGGGCTGCGGGACTAGTCGACAGAGATACCGTGGCCCCGGAACACAAAGGGCGATGAAGGTACATGGATGGGTTTTAGTCAGTAAAAGTCTAACACTCCCTCCCGCTCCGCCCAGAGCGGGAGGAGTCACTTGATGATTTCCCATCCCAAAAAAAAGGGCATATTGGTTTCCTTACGATGTTTCCTTCACCGAAGCAAGTGCTAGTTATACAATGCGCACATGAATCCGAAAAATCAGAGGTGCCTTGGGTTCGAACTTGTGACCGATGAATTAGCAGTTCAATGGTCACACCACTGCTATCACTGCTTCAAAACAAGGTAACAGACAGACAGACAGATAGAGTTACTTTCGCATAAATTATGTATTCACCTTTTGACCTCCGACGATTTAGTAAATAAACCTTGTGACCTTTACAGCATTTAGTTTATATGGAGATGAAAGCAGTAAACGCCAAATAATTTATAAGGATTACTAATGAAAGTGATTCTGTGAGGTAACTATTTGCACTTTGCAAGATAACTATCGATTGATAGAACAAAGAGGTCAGCCAGGACATGGCTAGGACAAAAGTAATATAAACAGCTCCTATTTCTAACTCAAAGCATTTATTACAATTAGAGCTCATTTACGTGCGTGTTTTTTCCGTTCACGGAGAGGCGGCGCGTGCCACGGCCCGCGTTATCACACGCCCAAACACAAACATATCGCAATGTACGAAGTTGTTTACGAAGACGCGGCGTGTGGTGCGGCGCATTGCACGCGGCGTCGCCCGCCGCGGGGGACGCATCGTGCACCGCCACGTCCAACGCGGCGGGTGACGCGGCGTTATGTCATCTAAGATAAAATGACATGATGTAAGATGACATAACGCCGCGTCAGACGCTGTGTTGCACGCCGCGACGCACGTGGCGGGCGACGCTGCATTTCAAGCAAACGCGCGTAAAATCGCTTGTCCGTAAACGCTCTCATACATTTGCCATATGTTTGAATTGAAAGCGGACGCACCGCGTCTCCGTTAATGAACACTTAGACCGTGACAGGCACTTTTGAATTTCAAAAACAAAAGAATGAAGCTACAGTCACAAATCATGATAACTTGTGAATGTACTGTTGCTTTCCATTCCAAAGCGTAGATCTCTATGGAGAAGAATGGGCAAGACATGCCATGGACAATCTTTTAAATCAAAACATTATATTAACCGAAGTAGTATCGCCCCTTTCTGGGTGCCAGATTATAATGATCAGGGAACAGAGAAGCTGGCAGTGAATTCCACAGACTCGCGGTTCGCAAAATAAATTCAAAAGCAATTTAAAAAATGCTACCAAAAACCTATGTCAATCATATTGATTCGTTGTAGAATCGTTATGAAAACGATTGTGTTCATCTAGGTCCGTCACCCCTCAAAGGAGGATGCCACATGATACCACATGGTGCTCGTATGAAACATTATAAATTTTTCAATAAAAATTAAAATCTCCCTTGTAGCGGCACTACAAAAACTATTACAGCTCTATCTATACTAGCTACACAAATAAGGAACTAACATCAAATTACCAGACACAACACCCGTCTGGTCGGAGGAGCCTCCCCATTTCTATGGGGGATGAAGAAGTACACCCTGTTCTTCATACTTCTATACACCTTTTAGTAATAAAGGCGTAAATCTTTGTTGACCACCACAAACGAATTAATAATCCAATCACTCGAACAAGGAATAAAAAACAAAAGTTTAACGCAATAAACACTACTCAGCTAATTAAAAAAATGTCGTCATAAAGATACTAACAATCGTTACGAGCCAACTATTTATGAGCTAGGTTTTTACGAGCGCTTTTATTGCTACTTGATGGTGGACACTTCTTTCTGAGTGCGCTAAGGTTTATGACATTGTCAGTAATGTTGGTGGCAATGTTGGGGCTGATATTAACCGATACGGTAGGTAGATCAATTGTAAGTCAACGGTTTAAGGTGGACTTTGCAACTACCACTACCATAATTACAGTATTCCCTGACTACCGAATATTTCAGTCCTGTCTCTTCTTCTGCCTTTCATCCATTCAAACTCCAAGGTTGTCTTTTTGTGCCGGCCAATTGGCGCAGAGGCTGAGCGATTGGCTACTGCGCTGCGTGTCGCGGGTTCTATTCCTGCACGGAACAAATATTTGTATGGCCTACAGGTAGCTGTTCCGGGTCTTGCTGTTCGTGTGTGTGTGTGTGTGTATTTAAATGTTTGTAATCGCATCCACGATACAGCAGAAATTCCTAGTGTGAAGAAAAGATTTTAAAAAAAGTTCTAACGATCGTGCAAGTGTATGTACAATTTCTATATATCTATGTATGTAAAATATCTGTAATTCACATTTTTTACATTATAAAAAGTATTCTAATCCCCAAAGGCATGGGCAGAGGTGTATACTAATATAATAAACCTACATTTTACCAGTTATATTTAACCCCAGTACATAAATTGAATCTACAGCAAGTTACTGCGAAATACCAATAGAGAGAACCCAATAAACTTTGTTCAACCAAGAGATTCACCGCAGGATATCATGTTATAGGGCACGCCATAATAGTGGCGATAAGTCCCCTCTTTGAGGAGTGGCTGGAGAGACGCCACGACGTCCTCACCTTCCGCCTGACGCAGGTTCTTACCGGACACGGATGTTTCGGTAAGTTCCTGCACCGAATCGGCCACGCGGTGGCCCCCGGCCACCGTAGGCGCGGGCCTGTGAACGGCTGGCACAGCTGTAACGGCTGTGTATGGGCTAGCTCGCAGTCCGTCCGTCTCATGACGACAGGCCGTGTCGACGGCGCAGGAGTGTTCCACGCGCGCCTCAGAGTCAGCAAAAAAGAAGGGGTCCGCAAGGGCCGATGCCTGCCGGGGCTGCGGGACTATTCGAAAGAGATACCGTGATATATACCTCCGGAACACAAAGGGCGATGAAGGAACATGGATGGGTTTTAGTCAGTAAAAGTCTGACACTCCCTCCTGCTCCGCCCAGATCGGGAGGAGTCATATGATGATTTCCCATCCGAAAAATAAAAAAGGATATCATGTTATACACAAGGCAAAGTAATGTCTATTAACACCACTTTTAGCAAACAGATCGATGAAATGAAAAATTCTACTACCTCATCTTACTCCCGCCGTTATCCCAATTTGTTTTGGGTTGGCGCAGCATGTCTTCTTCTGCCACACTTCTCTGTTATTCTTCATCACAAACACCTCCTTTCTAGCCTTAACATAATTGACACAGTCCATCCAACGTTTCTTTGGTCCCTCTACTCTTATCCACATTCATGCTCAAAACTTTTGCTAACTTTTCTCCTAATACAACCCCGAGATTGCTTCTTAAGACAGCCACCAATGGCAAAGTAACCCATTGTCTTCAAACATAAACCAACACCAACATTGGCTCCAACTTAAACCGCCAACATTGGCGTCGAATTCTATAAAATGAAGTGTCAGTCAATACACTTAAAACAGTTCACTTTATGTGTTTGTTAGAATTCAAACGTTCTTGGAGGAATACATTTATATAGAGAATGGCGGAACATTCATACAGAATTGGAAGCTACTGTAGAAATGAGGGTAGTTGGATAAGAAAATGCAATTTTTCTACAGAAGCTTCATGTGTCAATTCACTCGTCTCCAATAAAGTGGCTGTGTGTCACACCGAAGCGTAGCATTATTCTTTTGAGGCTTTTAATGCTATTTTTTTTTTGGAAAAACGTGTCAACTCTCTTCTGCCAACTAACTTGATCATTCTCACCACTTTAAAGATAAACTAACACCCGTATCTATAGCAAAGGTAAAGTAATTACTTGAGTTTAAGTAATTACTTATGCAAAAAAAATTACGTAATTTTATAGTTCCAAATTCAAGTAATTACTAAACTACAGAATGATAATCGCATCTTAAATAATGACATTTACTCAAAGAATCACTTTGACTTGTTTACAGATATGGGTATCAGACTCCTGGTTCATATGTTGTGAAGCTTCAGGAAGTAGGGGCTTCTGACTCGGGAGTCAGATGTACTTATCAATCAATTACTAATTTTGGGTTCGATGCGGAAATCGATCCGAAAATGAATGATTTTGGATTGTTTTAATTTGATTTTGATGACCCGAATGGCGGTAGTGAGGCTACCTTACGTTCTTGGGGTCCCGGGTTCGAATCCCGGTAGGAGCAAATGTTTGTGTGATGAGCATGGACATTTGTTTCCGAGTCATGGATGTTTATATGTATAATAAGTATGTATTTACTAACAAAAAGTATCTATGTAGTATATCAACTATCTGGTGTCCACGACACAAGCCTCGTTGCTTAGTGTGGCGCTAGATGGCGCTGTATGTAATGTCCAGCGATATTTATTTACTGTTGATTTCACCAGTACCGAATTCGACATGCACTTATGGGCTAGAGTCATTAACACAAAAACTCACAAACAATTTGAAGTATGTGAACTCAAATGTACGTAATACTACATTGTGTTCGCCTCCCACACAATATTACCAGATATCCAAGCCACTTGTGAGTTGCACATGTTTTTATTGAATGAAATATTGCTGGTTTCAACTCGGGCGGGAAGAAATGAAGTGCTTCTTTTCTAATCTCAAGATAAATCAACGGTTCGTTACACCACGCCTGTATTTCTAGAAGGGGTAGGTTGAGGTGTGTACTTCTACAGCTCACCCATATTTTGCATTTTGCGAAATATGCAAATTGGACTACCCGTTGGTCTAGTGGTTGCGAGTGCGACTGCTGAGCCTGAGGTCCTGGGTTCGATTCCCGGGTCGGGCAAAGTGTTATTGGGTTTTTGCATCAGGAATTTCTCAGTAGCAGCCACGGAGTTGGAATGTGCCCGGCCACGTAGGAAACTCGGTATGTAATGGGTGGTCACCCCTCCACTGTCTAACCTTTTTCTTTCTTTTTTTTTAGGATGGAAAATCATCAAATGACTTGTCCCGCTCTGGGCGGAGCAGGAGGGAGTGTCAGACTTTTGCTGACTAAAACCCATCCATGTTCCTTCATCGCCCTTTGTGTTCCGGGGCCACGGTATCTCTTTCGAATAGTCCCGCAACCCCAGCAGGCTTCGGCCCTTGCGGACCCCTTCCCTATTGCTGACTCTCTTTGAGGCGCGCGTGGAACACGAACGCGCCGTCGACACGGCCTGTCGTCATAAGACGGACAGACGGCGAGCTAGCCCATAGCTCACCGTCCACAGGCCCGCGCCTACGGTGGCCGGGGGCCACCGCGTGGCCGATTCGGTGCAGGAACTTACCGAAACATCCGTGTCCGGTAAGAACCTGCGTCAGGCGGAAGGTGAGGACGCCGTGGCGTCTCTCCAGCCACTCCTCAAAGAGGGGACTTATCGCCACTATTATGGCGTGCCCTATAACATGATATCCTGCGGTCCACTGTCTAACCTTGGCAATCGCGGCTTAACCTGAAAATCGACCAGAGCGGCTGTTATTATTTAACCACGAACTCTTTGAAACCTATTATTGTATGAGCCAGAAAAAATCACTGTCTTTTATGACATGTCCAGTACGCACCAACTGAAACTTAAATCTCTTTGACGTCCGTAAAAGTCAAAAGGCAAGATACTAACATATTCAATCAGGCACCACCAGCGATTCTGTGAATGTGAAATATTTGAGCGCGAGTTTGTTTATATTTTTATGTTTACGTGTGTCTGCGATAGAATTGAATCAGATTGAAAACTAAGTGTGAAAAAAGAATTCACTTTATCTCAGACTTGTTCTCACGTAATTACCATCTCAACAAGAATGATGCAACCAATGTTTTGTAACAATATTCTGATTTAAAAGAGTGTCCATGGAGTTTCTTGCCCGTTCATAGAAATCAATAAGATCTACGCTGTACGTGTGTGTTGTGGTATGCGGTAAGCATTTACTTCGCCGGAAAAAAAAAATGAATACTACCTTTTTGTTACGAAAATTAAGCTGAAACTCAATTGGAAATCCAAAAAGTACAACAACCAACCAACCAAAAAACAACTCCAACTCTTAGTTTGGAATATCAAAATAGCAGAGTTGTAAATGAAATGTTTTTCTGATGAATAAACGGTAGCTTTATACATTAGCTCCTGACCTGTTTTCACGTTATGTCATTCTAGGTGTGAGAAAAGTACCCGTGGGCCTAAGTTATAAGAAACAGCGTTTTTTTTTTTATTACAGTAAGTAAATCAAATGTAGACCCTGAAACTATTGAAGGTAGAGTCCATAATGAGTGTCAGTGTGCCACACAACACCGATTAGTCGTGCCGGCTGTGTTGAGACGTCTCGGTGCTCTGTGACCTGACTTCCTGCTTTAAATGTGCCTTCTTTTCTTAGTTACGAGAACGAAATAATCTCCAGTTGTCGAGATATTTCGTATTTTAATACAGCCACGCGTAGGACAACAGCAGAGTCAACATTTTCATCTATCAATAACAATGATTTGTGTGGTATACTACAACTTAAACACCCGACTACAGAAAAATCACGCTCTAATTAAATTCAGGGTTTACAAGGTTAAATCTACTCCTCCTATTGTTGAAGCTGGTTAAAATGTAGCCCTGTTATCCAGATCATAATAGCGAATCAATTGACACCTTATTCATCAAAATCGAATGAATAGTTTAGGCGCTACGGAGGAACATACTTAAATACAAACATACATACTCGTACATACATAGATTGGTATAATCATAACCCTTCCTTTTCGCTTCGCCGTGGTCGGGTAAAAACTATACTAAATCTCTAATTTCATCGTAAGACCACTTCTCTTCGTTCTAATGAACTCGCTCCCGCTTACCGCTACCACTTATGCACTGTACCGTGCCACAAGGAATTAATTCAATGGCAGCAGAAAAGCAGATTGCTTCGTGCGGAGGTGGGAAAACGGTAACAACTTATTTTAAATTGTAGCGAGTGTATTATATACATATAAAGTAGGTGAAGAATATAGGATTCTTTTGCTCTGAAAATAGGTCATCGTCACCATCATCCACAGCCTGACTTCACCCACTGCTGGGTATAGGCCTCTCTTTGTTTGTGCCAAGCTTCAGGCTCCTGTGCCAACCTCATCCAGGATATTCCCGCAATGGCAACAATACCGTCTGCCCATCTCGCCGCCGGACGACTAACACTTCTCTTTCCATTCCTTGAACGCCACTCGGTCACAGCTTTACTCCAAAATAGAAAATAGGTCACTTTTACTTAATACATTCTACACAAGAAACATTTTGTTAACACGACTGTTAACTTGCTTTGTTAGTTGAGTATGTATTAGTCAAATCTTGCAACTGAATTTCAAACCCGTTCCCCCAACTGAAATTTTGCACACACCTTTGGTTATGACAGGCATGACTTGATCCTGCAACCAGCAGGCCTAGCCAAGTTACAAAGGTTTCATATCGATTCTCTTTCTACAATGAAACGTAAACGCCTCGGCGTAAGCGATTGTAGAAAGCGCTAAATTGGTAGCCAAGTTGACGACTGAGTAGATCTATCGTTCTCTAATGTCTAAGAAAAAACCTAAACTTTAGTCTATGGTGAGCGTTCCTTCCAAAGAGTATAGCGATCAACATTGTAGAAACGGTAACATTCTATTCCATCATTTTGAACGATGTTTACGAATTTTCTATTTGTTTGTGTTGATCACGTGATTTAACGTTGAGATGATGTCATTCTACAGCGTTAACGATTGTAGATTGTCAACTTGGCTAAGCCTGCAGGGTTCGTCTCCTCACGAGACGACTCCTCAACGGTTAATAGCAAGTACACGGAACTTTATTTAAAGATAAACCAAAGTTTCTTCTTTTCATTTTAATAAAAGCTTCGATTTTTTGAAAGTTTAATCTATTTAATATTTAGGTTTTTATGTATGGGTCAAAACCAAGATTTCTAAGATATGTGACATCCAACAACCTGCACTACCCAGTGCAATAGTTGGAGACGTCATGCTCTCGGCCCATTATCCATATTATGGGCCGAGGAGGCTAGTGGGAACAGCTGATCATACGATGCGTACGTTAAGGAGTGGGATTCCTTACTTAGATCTGTGTCTCTCGATATCTGTAGCTAGGTCGATAGCTACGGGAGTCTTATTATTTCTAGATAACAGGTTTTTTCTAGGTAATCGTACTCCATTGTCAACCGCATAAATAGCTTAATATCAAGGAAATATTATGGTAAACACTGCCAAACACTTAAAAGATATAACATCAGCCTAAGAAACTATCCCTCGAACAAACAGATAGTAATAGTTTCACAATTGGAGCCGTTTTATTCCCTCTCCTCCCTAGAGGCAAATAAAGTAGCTCGGGTAGGGTCTACATAATAATTCCTTCAATGTCTGATACATTGATATAATGAGCCCAGTGTTGTTTATAAGGGCGAATATCACCAAATTAAACGGAAGCGAAGGAGATGGCGGAACGTGAGAGGGAAAGAACCTCAAGTCCCGGCCGCCGCGGGAGACGCCCCGGGCGCGGCCACCGTACGCGCGGGCCTGTGGACGGTGAGCAATGGGTTAGCTCGCCGTCCGTCCGTCTTATGACGACAGGTCGTGTCGACGGCGCGTTCGTGTTCCACGCGTGCCTCAAAGAGATGTCAGCAGAAAGGAAGGGGTCCGCTAGGGCCGATGCCTACCGGGGCTGCGGGACTGTTCGAAAGAGATACCATGGCCCCGGAAAAAACCATGGCCCACAAAGGACGAAGAAGGAACATGGATGGGTTTAGTCAGTAAAAGTTTGACACTCCCTCTCGTTCTGCGGGAGGAGTCGTCATTTGATGACATCCCATTCGAAAAAAAAGGGTCAGCATTATATCCAACACGGTTTGGATATAATGCTTTAGCTTTAGCTTAAGCTGTTAGTATTGTTACGTCATTTGCTTTACGAGAACATTCTATATTACGTTCCAGTCTCTAATGTTCCACAATGGAACACTATGGAACTGTCTAGTAGATTCGAGAGTAATCCTAGAAGGTTCCAGAAAGTTGTGGAGCTTTCTCGAAGGATCGGTTGATTCAACATGAATGATGCAACCATAATTTTGTAACAATATTTTGATTTAAAAGAGTGTCCATGGAGTTTCTTGAACGTTCTTCTCCATAGAGATCTACGCTAGGAAATAGGCAACTGCAGTCCTTTCACAGTTTTTATTTCTTGTGACTGGGACTGTAGCTACCTGTAATAGTTTCGTCAATTCAAAAGTGCATGTAACTGGCCTACTTGAAATAAATGATTTTGATTTAGTGAATAGTGGTGAACAGTAGTGTATTTGTGATTCCAGTTATAAAAGTGTTTTTGTAATTAATAAAAATGTCGTGAGGAAAGTTCTGAGAATTGTGGATGGGTAGAGGAAGACCCAAGAAATGATGGATGGACTATGTTAAGAATGATATGGCAAGCAAGTGAAGGAAGTATCTGATGAGATGACAGGTAATAGAGAAGTATGGATGAAGAAGACATGTTGCGCCGACCCCAAATGAATTGGGATAAGGGTAAGAGAATTATGATAATGATGATTTCGAGTTCAATCGGTAGTGTATGTATTTATCCCATAACCAGCTAATTATGTAAGCTGGAGCCGGAGGATGCAAAGAAAGCCAATTTGCTTAAAATTATTTAACTATAAAAGAATTACATTATGGACTACATTATAAATATGTGATAATTGGTCGATGTATGTACCAAGAATGAATATTTCTATGAGATAATTAACTACGCGGATGCATGAAAAATATTGCGAAATTAGGGTGGCTTGATTTAGTGACGCATTTGCTGAGTCGCGCCTCATGTCGGCGAAGGTTACGGCGCGCGGAATGGGAGTCAGTTGCAGTCAGCGCTTCTGCAATTTCCTTCTATTAAACCGATGCGTAATAATCGATCACCCTGTTATACCAATATGTAACAAGCTCGTAACAGCATCATGTTATTAAAACAATCACTTAAATCCAAAAAAGACACTAAAAGTGTCTTTTTTTTTCCTGAAAGTGTGTGTTAAAACTAAAACACACTTTATTTATTAAAACTGCATGTATTTGAAAAACCTGACAGAATGTATAAAATAAAAATATGTAAGCGTACCAATTACTACGGTTGCACTGACCGATGCATGTCTTTCAGTTCGCTGCGGACGATCCGCAACGGCCTGCAATCACCCGCAACTCGTTACGGAATAAATAAGTCCGAATCTTCGGCTGAACTGGAAAAAATAATTGGCGATTGTTAAGTTCTGTTTTCAAATATTTTGTAGTTTTTCATCATTTCATTTAATGAAATCACACTATTTCTGAATTTCCTGCCCGCCAGACATGTATGCTACTCTCACCTTTATTTGGCCACTTATAGTTTACTAGCTGATGCCCGCGGCTTCGCCCACCCGCAAATTATATACTAAAACCTTCCTCTTGAATCACTCTATCTATTAAAAAAAAACCGCATCAAAATCCGTTGCGTAGTTTTAAAGATTTAAGCATACATAGGGATATAGTGACAGAGAAAGCGAAATTGTTTTATACTATGTAGTGATAGTGAAGTAGCATGTCAATTGGCAATACATTTCGGTCCCATTAACACTACTAGTCTGCATACAAATCCAAATTCATCAGAACACACGGGGTCCTTATGATGCTCTTACGGTCCCTCCCCCTCTCAGAGAAGAATCCTGAGTCCACAATCCCATTATTGTTTAACTAAATTGCCACTTAGACTAAGACACAGTAGTCAGACTATCAGGCTTTTGTCTCCCCGTTACGACTGTCAAAGTGTCACGATTATATACAGGGTTATTTGTAAAACACCGACAACCTCTCAGGACTCTGTTACTAACATCATAATCAACAACTTTTGTTCTATGACTTTTAAAAATTCATCATATTTTAGTTCATCAAATTTTCATAAAAAGAATAAAAATATTCAAATTGAACGCTTTTACAGGCCCTCGCCGCCCTGACCCCGCTCCCCTCACTATTGTACTATCGCTTTCTTTTGCTTCGCATAGATTTCTTAACAATTAGAGCGTTCAATTTAAATATTTTTATTTTTGTACGAAAATTTGATGAACTAAAATATGATGAATTTTTAAAAGTCATAGAACAAAAGTTGTTGATTATGATGTTAGTAACACAGTCCTGAGAGGTTGTCGGTGTTTTACAAATAACCCTGTATACAGTGCTGCAAGGACCTTTTAGTACTTTAATGAAATAATAAGGAGGGCGCTAACATCATCATCAAAACCCCCCCACATGGGCAAAACCCCCCCACATGAAAAGCGCATCAAAGAAATGGCCCCTAGTGCCCGGCAGCCCGTCTACCCTCGACTACGGCAGCGGTCGAGGCTACGGCGTGGCAAGGGGTGCGAAGAATCTCCGGAAGGGATCCGGCTGCCAATACCAGCGACTGGACCTGGCAACATATAACACACGCACACTCCGGACCGACGAGAAGATAACGGAACTCGAAGAGGAATTGAGTAGGCTGCGATGGAGTATTGTGGGATTATCAGAAGTCCGAAGAGAGGGGGAGGACACGATAATCCTGAAATCCGGCAACCTGCTCTATTTCCGAGAGGGTGACCGGCAGTCCCAGGGTGGTGTCGGGTTTATCGTCCACAAGTCCCTCGTGAACAACGTAGTGAAGATCGAGAGTGTGTCGACCAGGATGGCGTACCTTATACTCAGAATATCCTCAAGATATTCGCTGAAGGTCATACAGGTTTACGCCCCGACCTCGGCACACCCCGACGACGAAGTGGAGACCATGTATGAGGATATTACTAAAGCCATGCATGGTTCCAAAACTCACTTTACCGTTGTCATGGGGGACTTCAACGCGAAACTGGGCAAACGAGACGGGGATGAGCTGCAGTGGGGGCAATTTGGAGTTGGACGTCGGAATCGCCGGGGTCACCAACTGGCTAGTTTTATGGAGAAGGAGGGCCTCTATATGATGAACTCCTTCTTCAAAAAGCCTGAGCACAGGAAGTGGACCTGGCAGAGCCCCGATGGTGCAACGAGAAATGAGATTGACTTCATCATGTCTACCAAGAAGCAAATGTTCAATGATGTCTCTGTGATCAATTCGGTGAAAACCGGGAGCGATCACCGTGTGACTGTCTGTCATATACCCTTAATTATTAAACAAATATCTTAGTCTTGATTCTTATTTTAAAATCAACACGCGGAACCAACCACTTACAAATCCATAAAATTATATTTTATGGTTTGTAGCCTGAGTGGTTACCCTAATAAATAACACAACGAGTCCTTCTCAGAATTTGTAAACTCATAAGACACGACGAACAAAAACCTGGCCAATTCTGATTTCTAGAAACATCTTCGGAGAGAAGTGCCACATGTGTTAGTAAGATACCCACAGGTAGTGAGCGCTCTTAAAAACCTTTTAAAACAATCGAGACATCGGCGTCGTCAACACAAAAAAAGTGGTCATAAACTCATTCTGGGTAAAAGTATGCGAACGAGGCAAGCGAGGGGCTGAAGGAACGGTGTGGGGAAATGATGCCTGGTGCAAGGGCAATCGAGTTTACACCGTAGTAGAGACCAGACGAGATCTATGGTAGTTAAGTTAGAAGTTGGGTCAAAAGCTCTGTGTAGACTGACATAGTATGTGTGTGTGTTTGTTGGTTAGCGAGAGTCTTCGCGGTAGTGGCCGGCTAGGCCACGTAAGGATACTCGAGAATCGTTTAAGCACTAGGACGTCCTAGGTTAAGCTCGTGAAGTTAGCGTAGTCGTGGTACCAAGGTGTACGTGTCCCCGTAGTCTGTTAAAAGAGAGCGGTTAATATTTATAAGTTAAAAATAATTAGTAGTAATAAGGCTAGTCAAAGTGCGTGAGAACGGGTTGTGACGGAGGCGAGGCGGGTAATGTGTGCAGTACTCTGTAAGTTAGTTGTAGACTAACTATCTTAAATGAACACGTGGTAAGTGCTAACTATAATAAATCCTAGCTTAATAGCAGTTTGATAGTAGCACGGATGGGCTGATAATAATCAATTATTTCAGCATGACGGAGCGATCGCTTTACGTCATCAAAATGTATATTATTATCTCGTGTGTTATTATGTGTATATTTCCTATTCCCTAACTGAGCAAATATTCAGAAGCTGCGTTTGATTCTAGGGCGACGGCGACAGCCGCCTGACACCTGACCAATGACGAATATTGACTTGTATCTGACTCACTACATATGGGTGGCCGAACCGTAATATTCGCATTTTGATTAGAACAAACTACATTGTTCAGTGGTGTAGACCGCACCATTATATTCACAGATTTATTAAAACAAATTATATTGTTCAGTATTATAATACCAGCTTGTAACTGTGTTACAAATCAATCAAACGCTGCTGATGAATACTGCTTCCTGGAAGGTCTAGCTCAGAAAAATCGCAATGTCATTGATGACGCAACTCCTGGGAGAGGGGTAGGCTCCCCAAAGTATCACAAATTGAATTGATAGCTACGTTCAAATGAACGCGTGTTTCGTTAAAACCAACCCCGGCTGCCACAGGCCTATATCTGAATCGTCACTATTTAGCGAGACACGCAAATTCGACATGGGGCAGTTTAGAGGAGTGAGAAGTGACGAAACAATTACCACTTCGGCGTTCAGCAATAGCAAGTGCAATATGTTCTGCTACAGACTGAGTCTACGGTACGCTTGTGCAAATTGAGTTATGATATAATGATTGGGGTAGACGGCCGTAAGGGTGTTTATTAACGTGAGTACGCGTGTAAGTAGAGATATTGAAAACCTGTCTTCTTCAATGGCAGCTGGCCTCACAACCCACTGCCTTAGGATTGGGAAAGACATGTAAATAGTGCTTAGGGAACGTGTGCTGTTAGAGTTCGTAGCAGAGTCCTTAGTAGGACTATGCGCTTAGGTCTAACAGTACACGTACGCCGGGCAAACGTTGTAAAGCGGATCCATGTCCACGACATGGGCCTGTTTGCGGTTGCGAAGCGGCATGTAGATTTGGAATCGAATAAAGTAACGTAACGAAATAATCAATAATTACGTAAGCGCAAGCGTAACGTTTCCCTACTAACTTTTGATCATATGTCATATATTTGCGCCCTCTTGTCTTATTAGCTTCATACCTTATTAACGTTTTGTCTTTTAAGATTTGTTATTATTCATGTATTTATGTCTAAGTGCGAATTCCCAATATTAACTTCACCTTGAATTCCACCCTGTCCATTTGCCTCAAAGGACAGGACAGGGCAGCCCCAAATTGGGAATCAGTCCTCTTGTCAGTGGGAGGCCGTCCAGTCAGGGTCGAGGCCTACAGGGTTGCGCGGATGGCGGGGTGCAACCTTTTCCCCTTCAGGGAAACTGACCTTAATACTATTATTAACATGAATTAGGAAAAACGAAAATTTTATCAGCCTAGGGTAATTTAGGAACAGTCACAACCGCATGGTAAGAGGACGAGTGTACGAGATTAGGATGGCTCTGAAGCAACTCAAAAACAACAAGGCACCGGGTGATGACGGAATTACAGCCGAACTCCTGAAGGCGGGTGGAAAACCGGTTCTTAAGGCCCTTCAGAAACTGTTTAATTCCGTCATACTTGAGGAAAATACGCCATAGGCATGGTGCAGGGGTGTGGTGGTACTCTTCTTCAAGAAGGGCGACAATGCCCGGTTGAAGAATTATAGGCCCATCTCACTTCTAAGCCATGTCTACAAGTTGTTTTCAAGAGTCATCACGAATCGTCTCGCGCGCAGGTTTGACGATTTCCAGCCTACCGAACAAGCCGGTTTCCGAAAAGGCTTTAGCACCGTGGACCACATACATACGCTGCGGCAGGTTATACAGAAGACCGAAGAGTATAACCTGCCCCTCTGTTTAGCGTTTGTGGACTACGAGAAAGCCTTCGATTCGATCGAGACCTGGGCTGTACTGCAGTCTCTCCAACGGTGCTAAATTGACTATCGGTACATCGAGGTGTTGAAGTGTTTGTACAAAAACGCCACCATATCAGTCCGACTTCAGGACCAAGCCTCGGAACCTATCCTCCTGCAGCGAGGTGTGAGACAGGGAGACGTCATATCTCTGAAACTATTCACCGCTGCACTGGAGGATGTCTTCAAGATTCTGGACTGGAGAGGGCTAGGCATCAACGTCAATGGCGAGTACATCACTCACCTTCGGTTTGCCGACGATATAGTGGTCATAGCTGAGACCATGGAGGACCTCAAGACGATGCTCGATGACCTCAGTAGAGCTTCCGGAAGACTGGGTCTTAAAATGAACATGGACAAAACCAGGGTCATGTTGAATGCCCATGTCACACCCACTCCTATCAAAATCGGAGACTCTATACTCGAAGTTGTAGACGATTATGTGTACCTGGGACAAACGGTCCAGTTAGGTAGGTCTAACTTCGAGAAAGAGGTCAATCGTCGAATCCGACTCGGCTGGGCAGCGTTCGGGAAGTTGCGCGGTATCTTCTCGTCCAACTTACCGCAGTGTCTTAAGACGAAAGTCTATGACCAGTGTGTGTTGCCAGCCGAAACGTGGTCGCTCACAATGGGCCTCATCAGAAGGCTTAAAGTCACCCAAAGGGCAATGGAGAGGGCTATGCTCGGAGTTTCCTTGCGCGATCGAATCAGAAATGAAGACATAAGAAGTTGCGTTGGAAGACCTCCCACTAGGTGGACCGATGACCTGGTGAAGGTTGCGGGAGTCCGCTGGATGCGAGTCGCATGGGACTGGTCAACGTGGCGACACTTGGAGGAGGCCTATGTCCAGCAGTGGACGTCTTTGGCTGAAATGATGATGATGATGATGAACATCATCATCTATCATATCTATCATCATCATCAGTCTAGCCTTTTCTCAACTATGTTGGTCGGTGTTTGTCGGTTTCCAGTCTAACCGGATGCAGCTGAATACCTTTATTTTACATTTATATATGGAGCGACTGCCTATCTGACCTCCACAACACAGTTAGTAGGTACAGGGTAATACTGTACCCCTTAGTAAGACTGGTTGACAGACTTTTTAGGCCACTGACTACCTGTAACGACTGTCAAAGATCTACTAATAACAACCGGGACCAACTGCTTAACGTGCTTTCCGAGGCACGGAGGAAACTCGGTATGTATTGGGTGGTCACCCATCCACAGGCCAACCTAGGCAAGCACGGTTTAACCTAAAGATTGACCCGAGCGGCTGTTATTATTTAGCCACGAGCTCCAGGACGCTAACGATAAACATTATTTTATTTAATACTAGCTAATAGCCGCGGCTTCGCCCGCGTGGTGTTCGGTAATGTCCCACGGGATCGTACCACCTATCAGAATACCAGTACTGTGACTTTTTTTAATGTACCATGTACAGAACCAATTTCGTTTTCTTTTTATTTTTAATTTCTTTTTTTTTATGTTTAATTTTTATTAGTTGATAATTTCACCATTTTATTTTATGTATTTTTGCTTTTTCTTTCTTTCTTTCTTTTACCACCGGAATAAAAAGGTCCTATGTGTTAATCCAGATAAAAAGCTATCTATATGCCAAATTTCCAAAAGATAGGTTAAGAACTTACCTAATAAGACCGCTTTCTCGACAGCCATGATCTCTTCTGTCCATTTCCGCTCTTGGCACTGCTCAAACTCGACTTTTGCGGACCTTGAACACACTGAGGAAAGAAAGAAAGAAAATACGTTAATTGGTATAAAAACAAACCGGCCAAGAGCGTGTCGGGCCACGCGCTGTGTAGGGTTCCGTAGTAGCCCGTTATATTTTAGATTTTGTTTTTCAATGAAGGTTTCACAGTGGCGGATTTACCAATAGGCTGAGTAAGCTGGAGCCTTTTTTTTTTTTAGGATGGGAAATCATCAAATGACTTCTCCCGCTCTGGGCGGAGCGGCAGGGAGTGTCAGACTTTTACTGACTAAAACCCATCCATGTTCCTTCATCGCCCTTTGTGTTCCGGGACCACGGTATCTCTTTCGAATAGTCCCGCAGCCCCGGCAGGCTTCGGCCCTTGCGGACCTCTTCCCTATTGCTGAACACGAACGCGCCGTCGACACGGCCTGTCGTCATGAGACGGACGGACGGCGAGCTAGCCCATAGCTCCCCGTCCACAGGCCCGCGCCTACGGTGGCCGGAAGCCACCACGTGGCCCCCGACGCCCGGGGCGTCTCCCGCGGCGGCCGGGACGTGAGGATATCTCCCTCTCACGTTCCGCCACCTCCTTCGCTAGCATGACTGCTTCGCAGAAGGAGGTGACGGCGTCCCATTCCGTCTCGCTCCGGACCATGGCACGAACCAGGGCCGGAAGCGAGAGGTCGCCGCCGCCGATCGCCACCTCGAGGACACGGCGGTGCTCCACCCAAGCAGGGCACACCTCCACCGTGTGCTCCACCGTGTCCTCCGGTCGATCCTCACAATGGAAACACCCGGGCGTCTCCTCCCGCCCGATTCGGTGCAGGAACTTACCGAAACATCCGTGTCCGGTAAGAACCTGCGTCAGGCGGAAGGTGAGGAAGCTGGAGCCTAGGGCGGCAGATTTTAGGGGCGGCAAATATGGGGCCAATTTTCGAAATTAAAATAGGTTATATTCCTAAAGTTATTAGGTCCACACAAACAATTCAAAATGTAAAAGTTTCACCAGTTAGATATTTTTTCTACAAGTTGTTGAATCGCGTTTATCGAAAAGAAGCGAAGTGAATAGATTTAGAATAACTGGAAACGGTAGTTAAGGCAGAAATGGCTGCTGTGGGGGGTTTTTACACGACTGACAAGGAAGTGTTATTTTGGAAAGAATAAACTAAGTGATGGTTCAAATTCAGACTTATCACAGGTTTCACGGGTTTCAGGTTGATCATTGTTGCCCGTGTTTACGCATTTCTTTACAAGTTTTTTGTTGTTGAACAAGAAAATTTTAAGTATTTCGCGATGGGATCAAAATACTAAAAACTATTTCTTGGGTAATCCTGACAAAATCGTTGGGTTGTTTACATAATCTTATAAGAGTTAACTCAATTTGTAGTGCTCAGTAGGGGCGGTACAATTTTAAAAGCCTACTGGCGGCAAATTTGTAAATCCGCCACTAGTTTCACCCGTTATAAACAAGCAACCACTTCATCTTAAGTCACTTTATCCTATGATCTGTCCAAAAAGTAGACACAATAGTTAAACAATGGCGTCTCGACCAAATCGGTCATTCGACAAACTCAAACTCAAACTCAAACTCAAATCATTTATTTCAATTAGACCATTACGGCACTTTTGAAAGTCGAAAATACAATAAAAGCAAAGCTACAGTCACAGTCACAAGGCATAATAACTTGAGAAAGTACTGTAGTTGCCCGTTCCCTAACGTAGATCTCTATGGAGAAGAACGGGCAAGAAACTCCATGGACACTCTTTTAAATCAAAATATTGTTACAAAATCTTGGTTACATCATTCATGTTGAGATTATACATATGTGAGAACGATGTAGAAAGACGTGCACATTAAGAGCGTCCAGAGTAAAATAATAAATCAAAAATTTTTTAAAAAAGTAATTAAAATGAACGAACCGTGGCAGCCAAGAGATGACCAGTCCCAACTGAGAGCGCCCGTTCACGAACATGACGCATGTATCGGCGCCAAACAACTCGACCATATTTAAGGAAATTAAATCAGACACATTTAATCGGACAGATCATGATATATAGGATTTATTCTAAGGATTTTGTATTTGGTACAAAATTATCCAACACCCTAGTTCAACGACTATTACTGCTAAACTAATAAAGTTATCTTAACCGCTATAGTTTTTTTTTAAAGATCATAAAATGCACTATCATCATGAATTTTTCTTTAGAGGGGGGGGAGACGCTACTGCACTTACTAAATTTGCACTTTAAAGTTTAATATTTCGTAAATGGAGCATTAAATCGAAAAGTAGTAGCAACCCTTAAGTCATTTTAAAATACCTATTTAACGATACTCCACACGATGGGGTAGACGAAGAAAAAAGAAATCATCCCCACTTCACATGTAGGGGAGCTACCCTAAAAAATATATTTTCCAAAATTTTATTTGACCGCTTTGTCGGCGTTATTAATATACACATCTCTACAAAATTACAGCTTTCTAGTATTAACGGTCTTTTAGCAAAACCTTGGACAGACTGACAGACAGACAGACGGACATGGCGAAATGTCAGGACTACGGAACCCTAAAAACCACATTAAACCTAAATGAGAAGGGAATGCTCACTCCATCCTTGACGGTCTATAAAGATTTTTAGACATCCAAGATTTTTTTGACACCATCAAAACATTAAAAGTTACTCATATGTATAAATAGTTCTAGTATGACTAGCCTCCCGCCCCTTATTCGCATGGCGCCACTGACTGGATCTAATATATCCCATTTTGTAAAACTAAAACCTGCCCTACACACTCACAACATGTCATTGATTTTGATATATGAGGATGGGTGAGTTTACCGCTAAAATTTATTTCTACAGTCAACCTTCGAATAAACTTAGAACTAAGAAAATAATTAAGCTTAATTCCGCTTATTATGTACTGCTTTGTTTCAACCATCTATGTAACACACAGCAAGTCGATTCCTAACTTAATGCTACCGTCCACGTCTGTTAAGTTAGAAATCGACTGATCAATTTGAACTCGCAGCTCAATAGCTGCGAGTTCAAATCCTGCCTCATGTTTTACAATTTTTTCTTTCTCCAGAGCTTTTACCGAGAGCCATATGAACGGGTATTTAGTTCTAGTACTCACAAGACTCAATAACTTAAGAGTTTGTGAGCACGGGTTTGTTTTCCCGACTGTTTAACATTGGGTACAAATCCCGAACAATATTTCCAATATTTTTTGCTTAGGTAAGTGTACTTTTTAGTTTACACAATATCATAATGTCGGAATTTCAGGTCAAGTTAATCTAGTTTGAGAGGCAGGGCTCACAATATCAGTATACAGACTTCTGCAGTATAGTTAGCATCTTGTTAATCAGTGTATACTAATGTATGTTTCTTTGTGACAATAAACTACTTCATTATTTATTATTATTTGGTAGCTTACATATTATAACTCAATAGCTTATTAGATAAGAGTTGTTAGTGCCTTCTCGATTCTATGTATAACACTGAGTTCAAATCCTGATACCGGTTCTAAACATTTTGTCCAATTTACTATTTAAAGTCACGCAATAATATGTATCGTAATTTGGAGCTAGCATACAAGAGACTTGTTAGCTAAGTGTTGAAAGTGCTTAGATTGATCCTTTCCTACTCTCTATAACATGAGTTCAAATCCTGTGCAGGGACTTTTTAGTGTTTTTGCTTTTTGTAGGTCTAGGCGTGGAATGTGTATCGTAATTTGGTACTAGCATACACAAGACTCAATGGCTCAGTATTTAAGAGTTGTAGGTATGTCCTTCTCGAGTCCTGAACTTTGGGTTCGAATCCCACATAATAATGTTATTACTTTTTGCTTTTTATGTCTATTAAGGCGCGGAATGTGTATCGTAATTTGGTCCTAGCATTCACAAGACTCGTTAGCTCAGTAGTGAAGAGCGCCGCTTGGTCCCCGCTCACCGTATTGTGTTCATTTCTTGGGAGCCAGAGGACCACGGAGGTCGGAGGTGCAAATCCTTCACGAGTCAATTATTTTTGTACAAAATAATGTTATTTTTAAGGTTTTTCTTCGCTGAATAATCTACTCATATGTCGAAAGAGAAAAACACTAAGAATTTCAATCCAAACAACAGGCTAGTTTCCATCTTAAATAAATAGCAAATCTATTTAGTCCGACAGTTATAGTATTGGTCATTGGAAAATAATGGACACGTATTTTTTGTTTTTGTAAATTAATGAATATTGATAAAGATAAAACGCATCAAAACTCGGGAGTGGGGGCTCGTGACGTCAGAACGCACTAAAAATTATACCACGGCGTGAAGTATTAAGAATTTCGAAAGCGTCGTATCTTCGTAAATTTTGGTTTACGTAACAAAAGAAAAAATACGGGTCAAAATTTTTTTTTGATAATCTAACTGACGGACTAATTAGATTTTTTTTGTCATCTACCCTATTGCATTTGGATAACGGGACCAAGAAGATACTACCTTATATATTTTACCTAGCCACTAGTGTTATTTTATCCTACAAGATATCAACTAAGTTACTGCGAATGAAAACAGCGTTAGGAATCTTGAATTTATACCCTTGTCTTAAATCGGCATTAGCAAGCCATTTTCTACGTTTTCACAATCGTTATTAAATTTTGACGCGCAGTTACAGTTGTTGCATAATTCATCATTTGCCTTTTCCCAAATATGTTGTAGTCAGCTTCCAGTCTAACCGGGTGCAGCTGAATATCAGTATTTTACATACAATTGTTGCATAGTTAATATTTAATTTAGACATGGCAGTCTAATTAACAAAATTTTTAATCACTACTGCTACTATTGTTACTACTACACTGACCTGCAAAAAAAAGTACTACACTTTAAAAATTTCAATTTTTCCTAAACGAAGTTAGAGATTTAAAATAAAAAAAAAACGTTATAAAGCAATTTTTATCAGCTTTCTTTGAAACTATAGACAAAATTAAACTATTTTCGAGTCCTTTTTGTTTTGAAAGTATGTCATTTAAAGTATGTTTACTTAAAAAGTTATTGCAATTTTAAAAGTGTGATACTTATTTTTGCAGGCCAGTTTAGTATTTTTTTAGTTTTTGTTTCTATTATTTGTTTTTTCTTTGTGTTGGCAGTGCTGTAGTTTTCACTCCATCTTTTTCTCTTCTATTCCATCAGTCTGTTTTTATTAGACTTGTAATAGGCTGTCGTTTCATTCACTACTATTTTTTATTCAGTTTTGTTTAGCTGTAAGTCTTCTATCTATATTTATAAAAGGCAAAAGTGATTGACTGATGTATCAACGCACAGGCCAAACCCTTAGGGCTAGAATCTTAATTCCTCTTTTGATGTAGGCATCCAATAAAGAAGGATTATTCGAAATTCAATCCTCAAAGGGGTGAAATAGGAGATAAAAGTTTGTATGAAACTTTTATTCCTTGGATATATTTGCATGAAATATCGTATGAATTGAGAGTGGCAAAAATAATGAGTTACGTATTTCAGCGGGTAAATTAAATTTTGCACACAAGTAGTTTATAACTTCGATTAACACATACGAGTAGAATACTTTTCATCCAATTATGCAACTCCACGCGGGCAAGATCCGCGGGCAAGAGCTAGTAGTTCATAAATAAATAAATATCTGACTAAGTAAGTATTTTAAAAGTGTTGAAATGTACATTTCCAGCTCTCAAGTGCCTTTGTTCGGGCATAAGGTTGGTTCTCCCGATACGGTCCCTTATTTCGCCACACATCTGGCAGACTCGTTAGCTCAGTAGTCGAGAGCGCCGCTAGTTTGGACGCTCGCCGCTTTCTATCTTGTAGAGAGGTCGCACGACTCCTCGGCTCGGGAGCGTCGGACTACGGAGGTCGGAGGTGCAAGTCCTTCACGAGTCCTTTTTGGAGTGGCTAATTGTACTTTTTGTATTTTGGTAGTAATTTTGATAAAATTTCGTTTGATAAAGCTTTTTAATGAATGTCTGTAAAAGATCCGTAACAAAGTCAAAAGGCACTTGTTCTCCCTGTTTTTCTAGACCATACCTGGGATCTCTTTAGTTACGGAGATATTGGAGGAACAACAACAAACCAACATTTCGAAATTTTCACTTTTTTTTTAATACAAGTTTTAGTGTTATAACTTTACTTTAAATATTACCCCAATTACTATTAAACGTACAATGCCAAAGTCTTTTTTTTTTTAACTTCCTAATTTGTCCCCTGTAAATGTCTATAAGTTCAATTGATAGAATTCTTATAGGTTTTCTTGTAAAAGTAATGAACTATGTTTTGTATTTTTTCAAAATTGTGGGGAATGGTCAATTTTCGTTTTCTTTCATGAATAAAATCAAAACTACTTATTTTACAATAATAACAAAAATATATTAGATGTTCATAACGAGTCCTTTCATTTGATATATAACACAGTAAGGTTTCCAAAACTTTTTTTTTATTTCCTAATTTCAATTCAATTCAATTCAAAACATTTATTTCAGACTTTTCGGTCCATAGAGTGTTAGTAGTACATCAAGATGACTTAAAGCTGTGTGCTTAATTTGTCCCCCGAAAATGACCCTTATTTGAAAATATATTTATTTACTTTGCGCATCTGTGTTTGGGTCATATACACCATCCTACCAAATTTCACCTGATTTTGTCCAATAGATTCGGAGCAAATTGACTGTGACAGACAGACGCACGAGTGATCCTTTATATATCGTCCCCGTAGCGAAAAGTCACTAAATCCGAAAATGGCCAAAATGAGTTAGCTATGGCATTACAATCACATTTTTTCTCTCTAAATATCTGTCAAACCGTCATGTTTGTAGCTGCTCTCGTTTTTGAATTACGTAATGTGAAAAGTAAGCAAGTCTACCCTTTGGACCCCAGAGCGTTATGGAAGAATTAACTAATTTAGTTAATTATTTTATATTTATTTTAATTGTACAAAATACGAAACTAAAACGACTTAATTACTCTTTCTTTTGAATTGTTAATGCATGCAAACGCCTTTAGGTATCGTAAACATCACTAAAATGATTTAGTGAGTTTTTAACATTAATAGTTTGCTAAAACACACGAAAGCGAAAATTAACTAACTCGACATAGTGATTCCTCACTTTTTATTTTTAAATTATTAGTACAATACTCCTAAAGCGAAAAGTAATCATCTCATTTTGATGATTTTTTTGTATTAAAAGTGGCACATAAGATCTATTGAGAATACGAATTTAAGTGTTTTAATTATTATTTATACAACTTCGACGTGCATTTTATGAATTAAATAAATTTCGCTCGCGAGTTAGTGAGTTTGTCGCGGCGAGAGCGACGTGCGCGGCGCGTGGTGACTTTCATTTATTCGCGGCATTGACGTCAACCGACGTACAATACATGCATGCCTATGTCGCAGAGACTGACGAAGTCTTAAAAAAGTTTGTCAGGTATCACAAGGCCAGAAATCCCTTAATAATTGAATGCTTTTATTGCATTAACATCGATTTCTGAAATAATAGAAGGTTGCTCCACTGATTGGCCAAGAGCTCATGTGGTGTCATGCGGCTATTAGACAGTATAGACCACCGCTCAGTTCCTATAGTAGGGTAACTAACTTCCTGTTCAAGCATGCTGCGAAAGAAGGTGAAGAGAAGTCGTAATGAACGGATACTTCTCATCAGAAACTAGATGACTAAACCGGAAGAGATGGCTCTTTAACTTAGACAGATTTTTGTACAATAATAGCACTAACCACACGAAAATGAAAGACGACAATATAAGCAGTAATTAGCAGCCCAAAAGAAACCTCTTGCCCTTACCCCGAGTGTTCATTTATCGAACTCGTGGGGATGTAACTAAGTACTATGTATTAAATCGTCCCATACTATCCCAGTATGCATGGCTCCCGGCCCTTGCTTGTGCTGGCTGTTGCGACGAGAGCTCTCGGAGAGCCAGAACCAGAACCTCTTATACCTGATAAACTGCCATTCTTAGCTTGAAATAAATAGGGGGATGCGGGAATGCCAGTCAGGTCGCAGGGGATGGTTTTCAGTTAAAAGAAGAGGCTTGTTATATAGCAAGGTTAGAAGATCCATAAACACAACTCTTTTTTTTTGTCCCAATGTTATTTTCAAAAGCATTAAGTATACTTAGCTAAACCACTGCCTGGTACCCCATACGAAACTAATCCTTGATTGGCAGAGATTTCTTCTTCACAATCGCTCACTCACTGCTGAGAATCGTGACTCCGTTTCAATGCCAACTTTTCTCCATCTATTACGATCAGTGTCCTAGTAAAGTGTGGTACTGATGGGTATGTCGAGTTGTTCAGACATTTGACCAGACCGACATTTTGGGCTTCGGCCTCTTGGTTTTTTGCCCTCAATTTTTTCCTGTCAGCGTAAGCCATTCCATGTTGTTAGTTAGTACCTTTGCGGACAATATGACCGAATGTCACGACACGTTGCATTTTAGTTCGCAGCTGCCCTTATTGGTTATTACAGAGCCAAGACACTGAAACTGGTTGACTATTTAGTTTTTTGCTATGAGGTCCGTACGCTTGATGGTTTTGAAGCGTCTTAGTCTTGTTTATCGCGAGACTTATTCTAAGGCTAACAGCTCCCAACCAATGTGGTAACTCCGCTATTTCAGCATCACAATAATCAATTAATATTGTCTATGTTGAATAATGTAAATGCAATGCTTAAATAGATCTCATCAAACAGCAGAGTGGCCTACTTAAAATCTTCCCAAATCATTGTGGATTTGGTTTACAGTAAGAGTAAGCCTGCTAGAGAGACAATAAAGAATTAAGAATTATTGTCTCTCTTCTTGACGGACTAAATCTATCTTTAAACACTAAGATTAAGGGGCTTGCTGCTGGTTTGCAGGGAGCATAGAGTCTGTAGTGGCTTTCGTGATGCGGACTGGAGAATAGACCACTACAAGTAACGATACTGAAAGAGCAGAGATTTCCAAAAATGTTACTGATGTACAGTTTTTCATAACTTAGTTTTATTTTAACGCAAAACAACCTTCTTTTCAGTTTGTGTGTATTGGTGCATGAGATTGAAGCATTTTTTTGGTTTTTGAATTTTAATTATGGTGTTTTATAAAAAAAAACCGCATACGACTATAGTTAAATTTTGATTGATGTTAATAAAATAGTTTCCAAACTTATCAATGTCATATTTAAAACATAGCTGGCCACACAAGCTTCGTATATTTAGATAGTTAGTATTTACTATACACAATTGATACACCTAACAGTTAGTTCCACTTTACTTAACTCTAGTTATTTTTCTTTTTAACACTTTCGATCTGAAAGCAAAATCACTAACTCCGGTCGAAAATTCACTAATTCTTCCTTTAATTTTCTTCCTTTTCTTAACTATTAGAAGTTTTTAAGGTATTGTGGCACTTATACTATAAACCTTATTTTATTATCTTTAAAATGAGGCTAAAACTACAAAGACATGTAATGACAAGCCGAAGTTATGAATTTTTATGTTTTCTAAAACTTTAACTCTCGATATCTCAAAACTAGGTTTTTCGAGTTAATGACTTTTCGCGCTACGGGGACGATATAAGGGTTCCGTTTTTTTTTATTTTTTTGTACGGAACCTTATAAAAATACTTTGTTTGAGGTACAGCTGGATACGGCCTCGTGAAGGGACGGACCCTCGACCTTGTAGAGTGCATTCATAGTAACAATATCTAAGCGCGTTTAAGGGACTAGGGAAGCATACATAAATCTTAGAGGATGCTTAATTTTCTTCTGACGCTTTTGAAACACAAAGGTGTTGTAGATAAATATAGACTTTAAATATTTCTTTTTTACACTGACAACAAAGTTTTGTACAATGATTGTAGGTACGTAAATCTTAATTCTAGACAAGATTACAAGAGCCGATTCTCTCCACCCCTACACAGAAATCTTACAAAATCAATTGTTATCTGTTATAATAAAAGTGAATTATGTGAGGATACCTTTAGGGGTGCTCCCAGTCTGCACGTATCGTTTAGTTGGTCCCCAGAGGCCAATATTAGCGGAGAGAACGTAGTCACACCTCTAAACTATGCGGGGATGAGTGTAAATTGTAATAGAGGTGGATTTAAAAATGTTTTTAGTTTTCTGTGTTTTATTTTAGAGTAGGTAATCTGTGTTTACGTGGGGGAATAAAATTTATGTTTAGTGCTACAGTTTCAGACCTTTTAGGGGTTTTAAAAATGATACGTGCTTAGATTCACTTACGATTAATTATTATGTGCATTGTAAAGGTTGACATTATCGTATGTCTACCTTTTGAATGTCATTCTGTTTTATTTGCAAACGTTATGAAGCCTATAGAAAATGAAAATGTTAGGTTAATCTAACGTTTGCATATTCTATAGGCTTCATACTTTCGATTGGTATAGAATTTGTCTATTAACCAAATCAGTGAAATGTTAAAAAAAAAACAATAGGCATGACGACAGTATCAAAAAATTGCAAATCTATTTAGTTCGTCAGTTAGAATATTGGAAATTAATGGACACGTATTTTTTGTTTTTGTAAATCAATGAATATTGACAAAAGATAAAACGCATCAAAACTCGGGAGTGGGGGCTCGTGACGTCAGAACTAGCTAAAAATTATACCTAGGCGTGACGTATTGAGAATTTTAAAAGCGTCATATCTTCGTCAATTTTGGTTTACGTAACAAAAGAAAAAACACGGGTCAAATATTTTTTGATAATCTAACTGACGGACTAATTAGATTTTTTTTTTAATCAACCCATTTGCAATAAATTTATTGACATATTTAATTTGATATAAAATACTTTTTATCCATTAACCAGCTCGGTGAAGGTCGCTCTATAATCCCAGTATAGAACGACCTTCACCGAGCTCTTAGTTCTTACTGAGATGCTCCGTCATACTTGACGACCCGAATGGCACAGCGGTAGTGAGGCTGCCTTACGTTCGTAGGGTCCCGGGTTCGAATCCCGGTACGAGCAAACGTTTTTGTGATGAGCATGGACATTTGTTTCCGAGTCATGGATGTTTAAATGTATAATAAGTATGTATTGACAAACAAAAAGTATCTATGTAGTATATCAACTATCTGGTGTGCACGACACAAGCCTCGTTGCTTAGTGTGGCACTAGATGGCGCTGTGTGTAATGTCCTGCGATATTTATTATTTTTATACATGACTGAGGCAATTTATTTTTATCAATATGTCGAGTTTTTGGGTTCGATTCCCAGCTCGGGTAAAGTGTTATTGGGTTTTTACATCAAGAATTTCTCAGTAGCAACCACGGAGTCTGGATTTGCGCCCGGTTGATGGCAAAAGGCTCGCTCCCTGTTACATGGGACTTAAACATAACTGGTGAAATGTAAGTGTACTATTAGGTACACCTCAGCTAAGTCTTCGGGGATTACAGACGTGATGTTTTGTTATGTAGATAACTGTTTTACACCTCGAAGGGCTAGAGGGCTGGTATGAGAACGCCATTCTGAGTCCGTTATAAGTGCCATATGTAAGTTCGGATTTAGAAGGATAATTAAAAAAACAACGGTTGAAACAAAGGGTGTAAAACACCTCTTAATGAAGCCGAAAGGCACTTGTTCTCCTCATCATTGCGATATTTTTTTTTCAATACACTTCTTCGAAAACTGGTTCTTATCGCACTACGATTAGGTTCGACATGCAATGTATTTCAAACGCGTGCAATTTTTTTCATTTTCCAACACACGTGCGGGAATGAAAATTGCCACAGATAACTATACCTATATTTAGTTCAAATTGGTTCAATGCCTATAGTCGGAGGTGAATGTTTTTTTTTAATTTCGGCAAAGCACTAAGCGTCTTTGCGGCGTAAATATTTTTTGGATATTCAAATTGTGTTTATAAATAGAATATCATAGATAAACATGATTATTTAAAACTAATATTTACTTTTATTAACAAATTAACATTTATTGTGTTCTAAATTCAAAAATAAAAAAATTAACCATTTTTTATATTAGGCTGTATAGCAGCTTCATACCTTTGCTTCTCCTTCAACCTGGCGAAAGCAAAGCGCGGAAAAAAAGAAAATTAAAATCATAGTTTCTTATTAATTCATGACAAAAATATTTTTTGTTCTTTTATTTTATTTCTTCAAAAGTGTATCGAAAAACGTCGTTTGATACACGTGGACATTGTTATTGCAGTTCTCGGCTCAAAAACAACCTCGCCTACGGCTCGGGAGTTAATTCCGCCTCGAATACAATAACAAACTTTCTCCACTTGTATCAAAATGTACGATTGTTTTACACCATTCCAACTTTGTTTTAAATATCAGTTTTTATTTTTACTTTTAACACCACCACGACCCCCGTACTATTCAATCCATCCATCAGCACAGTGTTTTGAGTGCGTTACATTGAGTTCTACCACAAAACTTGATATTTCACCCCAAAAAAAAAGTCGTTTCCCAGCAATAATTTTTGCGTAAAGTTACTTATTGATGTACATAATGCTTGGTTGACGACTTCGTGATGAGGTGGTTAACAGTATACGCTATTCCGAGTGTCATACTAGAGCAAAATCTAGTGTTATACATATAAGGAGGAGGAGCCGAGGAGCTAAAATCTAGACTCGAACCACCACAACGAATTTCAAATAAAGATACCACGCAACTGAGGATTGTATTCGATGCATCCTGTAAAGATGAAAACGGTGCTTCATTAAATGATCTGTTATGGTGCATCCGCACCGCAGAGCGCCTCTCGCCATCAAACGTAAAAGTTTGGCGAGTTTAGAATTAAGCAACACCTCTGTATTAGAATTTCTTTAAATAAATTAAAAAAAAAAAAAAAGTTACTTTTTGTAGAGCAACGTTTCTAAGTTTTATTTATTGTTAGTATATTATGTTGCCGTGTTAGTATAGTTAAGTAATGATGCCATTTGAAAACACTCAACACGTGGTAACAATTGATAACATTGATAGAGAATGTTACCTCAACATGCGGTGTGGATGCACAATTAATGATAGGCCCTAGTTTATAGGCAACGTTGAGACATATTTTAATGAAATGGAGAACGTATCCAATATGTTAATCTGCGGACATAGTTAAAATGTAACGTCAAATGAACGTTGATGAGCTCGACGTGGACTTCCAGAGAATTCTGAGAAAAGGACCTACAGATCGTGAAATACATGAATATCGTTTATTGAGGGTTACTTTTGGTACAGCATGTGCCCCTCATATCTTGTTGTTAAGGTGCTGTGTCAGGTAGCCATAGACGAAAAAGAGAAATACCCAACAGCTGCTGTATAGGTTAAAGAAGATTACATGGATGATTTACTTACGGGTGTTGGTACGGTTGAAGAAGGGGCCAACCTGTATTCTGAAATGAACAACTTAGTAGAAAAGGGATGGTTTTCTTTACAAAAGTGGCCAAGCAATAGTGAAGAACTGAAAACTAAAGATAAAGATACTACAGAAGAAGGAAGAAATATTAAAATAGATGAAGTTACGAAATTACTAGGACTTACCTGGGATCGAAGAGTAGATGCTTTCCACTACACGGTGACACTACTGGCGACGAAGGAACCTGTAACAAAAAGAATAATTCTATCAGACACATCACGTTTGTTTGATCCTCTCGGATGGGTTTCACCAAGTGTCATAGTAGCAAAAATAATCACTCAAAAGCTATGGTTATCAGGCACAGGCTGGGATGACGACATTCCAAGAAATATACTAAAATAGTGGCATACTTACCAAGACGACTTAGCTCAATTATCTGAGATACAAATACCTCGCAGGATTAACACAAAACGTAAAAACGCACTCGTTGAATTGCATTGATTTAGCGATGCATCCAAGATGGCTTACGCCGCCGTGGTTTATATCCGGGTAATCGATGATCAGGGTCAGGTGTCTGTAAATTTGATAACATCAAGAACAAAAGTAGCACCCCTAGAACAAGTATCAATTCCACGGTTGGAGCTGTGTGGAGCAGTTCTTTTGAGTAGGTTGTTGGTTGAGATCGCTCAGATATTGGACATTCGGAAGGAGAATATACATGACTGGACTGATTCTACTGTCATGTTGGCTTGGCTCAATAGCCATCCAAATAACATCAAAGAAACGATTGGGAAACGATGATAGCAAATAGGGTTTCTGAGATCATAACTACTTCAGACGCACAACAGTTGTCTCATGTATGGTCCGGTGTAAATCCGGCTGATTATGCGTCCAGAGGACTCAACCCGTAAGATCTCAAGAAACAAACATCATGGTTATGCCTTTTTATGTTCAGAGGAAATAGTTTATAACAAACCTAAAGACATGGACACAGATTTAGAAGTTATAAAAAGGTACATTTCTCAAGCACTGAAACACGCCAAGTCATTTTCTGGTAGGTGAGCCGTTGGTAAACATGCTGGCGTACAACTTTGTATCTTCCACTTTAGAAAGTCTACGCCGGTGGCACCTGACGCAACAATTTTGGGAACGATGGTCGCATATATTTTTTTCTTCACTTAAATCAATAAAGTACAGTAAAATACCCAATAAAATAATCAAATTTAAGTTCAAAGACTGCCACTTAAAAAAAAAATTAAACTTCTACAATTTTCTACGACAGTTCAAACATCCGTGACTGTCGCGGCCATTCGTGTCATGCTATTAGACGTTATTTCCCTCTATCTGCCTTGTTTACATCTAAGTTTTTACCCTTTTTATTATCATTTTACTAAATGTATGTGCTTTATTCAAGCAAACATTGCAATAACAATATTTTAATAACATCTTAGTGAAACTTTAAGTAGTTTTCAAATAAGTATTTTTTTTGACACATGACATTTGACGTCACTACGATGCGTTTAGAATTTGCGTTCCGTTTTACCAAAAACACGCTACATAAAATATTAAATTGTAAAATAAGTGTTGCATTAGAAAGATAAACAAGTGTACCACAATGTTTATATGCGCTTTCAATTTAGACGTTTTGTGTCGTTGTGTGTTCTAATTTGAAAGCACCCGACGGTTGATGTCGGACTGCTGCCGCACGGTTGTTTTGTATGAAAAATCACAACTTCAACGCAGTCCGACAAATGCACCGCTTCGGCACCGCAGCGGTCCGACACAAACGTCTGAATTGAAAGCGCCCTTAGCTACCGATAGATGACGTTGTTAGTTGAGCGGCGATTCCTGAATTGCGATGTTAAGATTTTCCAGCGCTGAACTAGGTCGATTATAGTTTGTAATGCAAAAATGATCACAATACACGGTTGTAAGATAATATTAGTTGTTTCACAATATCTTCATCCTTGCTAACGTATAGAGTGCTGCAGAAGTGTCTTTCTGTGAAAGTTTGTGACGCCTAAGTACCGGGTTGTTCAGCCTATGTGAAAAAATGGTTAAAATTGGCCTAGGGTCCGGAGTTTATTCGGTACAAACAAACAAATTATTCTTTCCTTTTTATAATATTAGTATAAAAGACATCAAAAGAATAATCAGGGAATTTAAACCACTTGCAAACAGAAATGTAAAAAATCTGTCAAAATTTCCAAACAAACCGTTAACTTGGAATACGTTCAAAAATTCCGTCTTATCGAATACTACTAAGTCGGCCTCGTGGAGTTTTGTGCAGTGTATGCCTCGAGGCACAACGACCGCTGGGTGCCTCACAGCACGATCTAGTTCTAGAAACGTCGCTTTGTTTGAAATGGAATGTAAGACGATTTTATTTTTCAATACACTTCCTCGAAAACTGGTTCATAACGCACTACGATTAGGTTCAACATGCAATGTATTTCACACACGTGCGATTTTTTTCATTTTCCAATACGTGTGCGGGATTGAAAATTGCCACAGATAACTATACCTATTCTGCCTATACTTAGTCCAAATCGGTTCAATGCATTAAGTCGGAGGTGAATGTTTTTTTTTTAATTTTTGCAAAGCAATAATGTGTCTTTACCGCGTGATCTTTGCAACACGATTATTTAAAACTAATATTTACTTTTATAAACAAATTAACATTTATTTGTGTTCTAAATTTAAAAATATAAAAAAAAACTATTTTTTTATAATAGGCTGTTTAGCGGCTTCATACCTTTGCTTCTCCTTCAACCTGGCGAAAGCAAAGCGCGGAAAAAAATAAAAATAAAATCATAGTTTCTTACATGACAAAAAATTAAATATTTTTCGTTCTTTTACTTTATTTCTTCAAAAGTGTATTGAAAAACGTCGTTTGATACACGTGGATATTTGTTATTGCAGTTCTCGGCTCAAAAACACCCTCGCCTACGGCTCGGGAGTAAATTCCAAATGTACTATGAAATGTTTGAGGAATATTTGTACTACTTCGCACGCCTGCATCGCAAAATATCGCGGCTTCTGTGTTATACCAAAGGTAGACATGATGATGACATGATGATACTTAAAAATCTACCGGAACAAAAATTCTAAATGATGGTAAAAAAACGGCCAAGTACGAGTCGCAATCGCGCATGAAGGGTTCCGTACCATCGTAGTAGTGGAGCCCCCTTAATGTTTAATTTATTCTTATTATTAATTGTTTTTATAGCTGCAACAGAAATACACATTTTGTGAAAATTTCAACCGTCTACCTATCACGGATCATGAGATACAGCCCGCTAACAGACGGACGGACGGAGGCTTAGTACAGGGTCCCATTGCAACAAAACCCCATAGATCAGCTTAAAAACATCAAACTTAGTGATAAAAGTGGCGTTTGCTTTCATCACCCTAGCTATTCCTATCCGAAGCACGAGCGGGTTGACAGTTAGTTGTGTTTAAGCTTTTTATAGTTGGACATATAAACAGTAATTTAATTGACATGTATTCCTCAGTTGATTTATATAAAATATAGAAATGGTTGTTTGTGCTTTTTATGGTTTGACTTTTTGTGCTCTATAAGCTATTGATTCATGACATAGTAATATTTTTTCATATTTTTTGCTTGCTTTGTATTTGGTTTTGTTATGGTTTGAAATGTACTTAATTATTTTGTAAAATTCGAACACAATGTAAATTGTTTGATGAATGAATAAATATATAGTTAAAAATTGTCTGGCACAATTAGCTGACTTGGATAAAACCGTCCATGCTTGCAGTAAAAAAACCACCAGTAAAGCTACAACATAAGGGCGCTGACAATTTCAACTTATTACCATTGACATGCGGTAGCTTGCACAAACTAACATAACAGTTAGGTTTAGGCAGAGATGTGGGTACTTTAAGTACTCCCACATTCCACCAGCTATGTTTAAGTCCCATGAAATAGGGGGCGAACCTAATGCCATCAGAAACAAATCCAATTTCCAAGCTGTTATTAAGAAACTCTTGATTGACCTAAAGGCCACAAACGTTACTGCTAAGCATCAGGGTTCTATTCCCAAACTCTGTCACAGTGTCATTATGTTTTTCCAGTATAACTAATCCCATTAAAAAAAGCCACGCAACACAACACTCACGCTTATATTCTTCTTGACGATGATGGCGAGGCCGCCCCCTCTGCCAGGCTTGGCCCCTGGAGGCCGGGGGACCGTCCCTACCAGGTATCTGTCCTGGGGACGAGAAGGCACGAACGGCTCGATGATGTCCTCCTCGTCTTCGGAAGCTGAAAGGGGTTATTTGTAATGTGCTAAAGTAAAGCAATTGTTGTTACTTTCTGGAGAGTAGAATTTAGGGGTTATTTGTAATGTGCTAAAGTAAAAAAATTGTTGTTACTTTCTGGAGAGCAGAAAATGTGCTAAAGTAAAGCAATTGCTGTTACTTTCTGGAGAGCAGAATTTTGCAACTAACTGACTATACGACATCAACAATGTCTGGACTTTGAGTCAGCGACCTCCGAGTTTGTTTGGGCTGTTTGTTTTCAGAGTAGTCAGGTACGAAACAACGGCCCCATCTCATTTTAAAACATAACATGATGTGACGTGTAAAAGTGTTTTTTTAAAACCAATTTTTTGCAATTTTTTCAACTTTTGCGGCTTTATGTAACCGTTATTGCATACTAACACATGTAAACGTTGCTCCACAAAAATAGCTTCGGTGTGGATGCAACCTTAAAGCGTGTGCCAGACTGTTGTAAACAAACCCTCCACACACCTCCACATCGGTCTCCACCGGCGGTTTACAACAGCACGCACTGTTGTAAACAAATAAAAAAAAAGCTACGAAAGTGATATAGGATGATTCCATTATTAAAACGTGAACGGACATGGCTATCGTGTCGGTTCGACCTGCAAGATATTTCGTCACCTCTGCTCTTCAAAGGATGACAGAAAACATCGTGAGGAAACCGGTATGTTTTAGAACTTATAATTCATAGACATTTGACATTTAAACCAGTTATGGACATGTAATGAGGAGGGATGAAGCGCTTGTGACTAAAAGAGAGATGGACATGAATGTTGATGGATGGAGAGGGAGAGACAGGTCAAACAAAAGTTGGATGGATTGTGCGAGGAATGATATGAAAGAGAAAGGAGTAAATGAAGCCGTGACGTCTGACAGGGGATAATGGAAGAAGAAAACGTGTTGCGCCGACCTCAAGTAGAATGGGACAAGGGCAGGGAGATGAAGATTTGACATGTAAACCAGGGCCGGGCCCGCGTGGTGGTTTACGTACTCTTTCTCACAGAAAATAAGTCTGTATCCTAGCAATGCGAACATTATGGGCTAATTATTATGCTCATGCATCGGATACTACAGGCGAGTTGCACCGGCCCGAAGCATAGCATAATCCGCCTATAATGTTCCCACTGCTGGGACACACCGCCTCCTTTCTATGAGAGGGAATGGGCTATATCCACCACGCGAGTCAAGTGCGTGATATAGTCTGCGCCAGATAAGTAGGAATTAAAGGTCATTGCTCTTTCCTTAATTTCTCTGCGTAGGTACCCCGACAATACACTATGAATCGTTTTTTATTACTAGAAAAAGTCAAGGATCACGATAAAGGTAGTTTCGGGACAAGTTTATGTATTTCTGTTTTCGGAATTATTTGTTTGAATAAATGTATGCGGGTTAATGACTTTTATATCCTACTTATCTAGCGCAGACTATAGTAGATGTCACATTTGTCTTCGAATTTTTGGTTCTAGGCCATGCCGGTTTCCTCATGACGTTTTCTTTTTGAGAGCAGCGGTGATGAAATAAATTTCAGCAATGCGCCTGCCTGGGTTCGGACCCACGAGTAAGTCGGGGCCGCCACCACTGGGCCACCGCTGCTCTCTTGCCCCGAAGCGCTTGCCTTAAAAAACTAAACTAACTTTCTCTATTGCTATCGTTTTTTGGTTTCTTCAGTATGCCAGGCAGCTTGTATCTCACTCGCTGGTTGCTTCGACTCCTGCTTCTTTTGCTTCGGTAGTCGGAGTCATCAGGCTCGGACTTGCTTTGTATCCTGAATTTCTTCCTCTTCACGTTTCTGTTCGTGTAGTTGAGTATGCTGGAAGTAAAACTCAGGTTTACAGAGGAATATCATTGCAGTCCGAAGACCACCGCTGGGCATTGGCCTACCCCAAGTAATAATATAATAACTTTATTTCCATCAAGGTACAAGAATTTCTTAATTAACAACAATTTAAATCTTACTTTAGAGGTTGTACGCTGTCACATTGAATTTTGGAATTCTCTAACTCCTAAACTAAGTCAAGCTTGTATTATAGGAGTTAGTGAGCTGTTAACCTAAACACAACCTTGAACTTATGTAACTGTGAAACATTATATAGATATTGCTTAAAAAAAATAAAGAAAGAGAAAAAAATGTATACAAAAAAATAACATAACATTAATCTCGTCATCATCATTTCAGCCTAAAGACGTCCACTGCTGGACATAGGCTTCCCCCAAGTGGCGCCACGTTGACCGGTCCCATGCGACTCGCATCCAGCGGATTTCCGCAACCTTCACCAGGTCATCGGTCCACCTAGTGGGAGGCCTTCCAACGCAACGTCTTCCGGTTCGCGGTCGCCACTCCAGAACTTTTCAGCCCCATCGGCCATCCGTTCTGCGCGCAATGTGCCCTGCCCACTGCCACTTAAGTTACCAATAACATTAATCTACTGTAGAGTTATACCGCCACACCGCGCAGCGCGTCTCATAGAGCGCTGATAAAAGGTCTTTTTACTCTTACTATATCGGTCTTTCAAATCGGGCTACCTGGACAAACAATAAAAAACGACAAAACAACATTAAAAAACGCTAATCCTAGGACGAAGAGCTGTTCTCAAACAAGATGACAGAACTTAATTTTCCACACTTTAACACGAGATAACGAGAAATACAGTAGTAAGTAAGTAAGTAGAAGACATGCTGCGCCCCTAAATAAGTCGGGACAATGGCAGGAAAATTATGATGATGCTGATATTTATTTACTTCCAATTTTCAGTATTTTTTTTTAGGGTTCCGTACCTCAAAAGGAAAAAACGGAACCCTTATAAGATCACTTTCTTGTCCGTCTGTCCGACTGTCTGTCCGTCTGTCACCACCAATTTTCTCAGGAATGGGTGGACCTAGCAAGTTGAAATTTATACCATATACTGAGGTCTATAGCCTCTATTAGGTGTATAAAAATCAAGTTCAACTCGATAAAAACATATGGGCAAATATAGATTTTCGCGAAAACTTGTATGTTCCAAAATTTACCTTAATCTTAAACTTTTTTTAATTTTCGTTTTCTTCCTTTTTTTGTGCTGTAACACCTTGCTTTTAACCAAAATTGACAATTCTAGGTCAACCTACCGTCTTCTACCTTAGAGGTTTTGGGTCGAAAACCTATATGGTAGTTCCCATTGACCTAGAATCACGAAATTTGGCGAGAAGCAAAGTCTTACAGCACATGTAAAGGGAAAAATCTGAAAATCGTAACTATGTAGTTTAATAACAAAAAAGCGATTTTACTATTACAAACTTATTATTTGCAGTTGGAGCAATAGCCGTTTCTAGGGATCACACAGCAAAGTTAAGTTTGTCCTTTAAAAAGTTTGTACGGAACCCTCGGTGAGCGAGTCCGACTCGCTCTTGGCCGGTTTTTTTTTCTGTAACGAATTTTATTAATAATATACACTATATTCCTTGCTTGACATGTTGCTTGTCAAAACATAGAATCAGAGGGGTGCATGGTGCTAGTAACGCAATGGAAGTATGGAACACGACGCGCCGTCGACACGGCCTGTCGTCATGAGACGGACGGACGGCGAGCTAGCCCATAGCTCACCGTCCACAGGCCCGCGGACAAAACCGAACCTATTGCCATTGTAATAAGGGGCGAGTCTACTGACAAAGGAACATGAATACTTACGAAAACTTCTTTTTCGCTTTTTTGTCAAGAGAACTGCATGAATTTGTATCTTCAGTTTCTGAATCTGTGAACACGTACGGCGGCTTACCCATTTTTGCGAACAATTTAACTAATTACCATTGGAAAAGTTGGAATGAATTATTTGGTTTTGTTTTTTAGGGCATGGAAACTTTATTTCATGGTTTTATATTTTTTTTTGTATTTTTTCCATTTTTATTCATGTTGCTGCTGATGTCGGAGTGACAGGTTTGATTTTTTTTCTTCTTTTTTGAAGTTACGTATTGTCTTTGAGATTAACTTCACTGTCATTGACAAAGAGGTCTGCTAGTCAGAAAAAAAGAATCGTTAAAAATACCATACCTACTCTAAAAAGCTTATTTTATTCACGCAAAACAGTGAATAAAAAGGCCTTTTATTCACTGTTTGGTTTTTATTCACTATTTTGGTGTTTTAATTTGGAACCCAAATAGATTATTTTTGTTCTATTCTAAAAATAAATGTAAGAAAAAATCCAATTGGAATAAATAAAATTGGTTCCATGCCAAAAGACATTGCAACATTTTTAAAGCTACCAAATCCCGAGATGTATACAGGGCATTCTTTCTGAAGAACCTCTGCCACGTTATTAGCAAACACTGGTGCAGATATGACGGAATTAAAGCGACATGGTGGATGGAAGTCCACTACCGTGGCTGAGGGTTATATCGAAGATTGTATCGAAAATAAATCGAAACGCAGCCTTCAGATAGCAAGCAGCATAAACCTAAAGAAACCTGAAGACCCATGGACTCCACGCCCTTCAACGTCCAAAGATGCCCCAGTTTCCTCCAGCAGAAAGTTCTGACCATCGACAAGAAATAAATATTGTTTCACAAGTTGACCACCCTAATAATAATAATAAGAAAATTACGCTTAATTTCAGTCATTGCTCTAATTTTAATGTCCATTTCAATTAATGTAACAATTCTTATTTCTTGATTTAATTTCCATTTTCGCTTAAATTATGTCTTTTCTCGTAGTCATGATAAAAAGTACAGTATGCAACTCCTGAATAAAGTACGAATTTATATCGAGGGCCATGAATCACTCGCGTCGTTCAGGATTCTAACAGTTGAATCACTCGCTGCGCTCGTGATTCAATCATTAGAATCCTTCACTTGCTCGTGACTCATCTACGGCCCTCGCTTTAAATCCGTCCTTTATTCACTAGTTGCATTATATATATTTTTTAATTCAAACTATTGACTCGTCGTGCTGTGATGGTCCCCTAATATCAATATTTTTTTATGGAAATCTGGACAACTGCGTTTATAAAAATATAAATAAGCCTTTCTTCTATAGGGCTTCGTGGTTTCGTTTCACGTTAAAACCAACCGCCGTGTGCACCGACACAACCCCACCCGATTTTTTTCATCAAGAATTTCTCAGCAGCACCTAAGGAGTCTCAATTCTTCTGGTTAATGGCAATTGACTCGCCCCTGATTACCTACTAGAGACTTGACTTAAAGATAACGGTCGAAAGGTAGGTGTACTATTTTACACCTCTGCCTAGCCCTTCACGGAAACACAGGCGTACTAATAAAAACGTTATGATCGTGAAGGGAGCTGGAATAATTTCAACCAAAACAGAATTGAAACCAAGCAACAATCAGTCAACATCGCAGCGATGGCTTCAAACCACCATTGCCTACCACAGTAGACATTAATATTAACATACAGTATTTCAACTAGGAGCAAATGTTCCGAATCGTTACGTGTGTAGTGCAACATAACAAAAAGTTTTGTTGACAACCCTAATCCTAGAACAAGCGCGTCGAGCGCGACCGTGTTTGATTTCACATTAAACCTTTTTGCAAAATAAAATATAACCGACTTCCACAAAAACTCTAAAAAGTATTTTATACACAAAGAATCGACTTTTTTTGTTTGATTCATTTTCATTTTGAAGCCACACACTACACTACACTCATTATAGTTTGTTCTTCTTCAGTTTTTAGGCTTTTGTTTTGGAAGTCGGCGGTTTCTTTTTTGAGAAATCCGTGAACTTACATGACAAAGAAAGATACGCGTCGATTATAATAACTTCTTCCTTTTTTAAAAGTCGGTTGCAAAGGACCTAGTTGGTTTTCTGGTTATCTTTATACTATGACCATACCAACCATTATCATTATGGCGAGCCTATTCCCAAACGGAATTAATAATTCAATTGCTCTAAAATAACGGTCTCTCCCGCCAAAATGAATCGCCGCCAATTAAAACGGCGTATCCAGTTTGAATATAGAACAGAACCTTTTTCAAAATTAGAACTTGGACAACTTTTGAATTTCGAATTTGGAATCTTGGTTAGCGAAATTCGGTGCGTTTCATAATTGATATTTTGAAGTTATTGTTTTAAACGAAATTGATTGTGAAGGAAGTTTTCTATTGAGATATTAATTTTGTAATCAGGAGAAATAAATGACTTGGACATTGTTTGAAAGTTTAAATTGTTTTCATTATTGTATATGACGGTAATATTGTCTTTGATTGAATTATCTTCCGATTCCGTACACTGGAAAACGCATCTCTCTGTGTGTTTGTTTGTAAACGAAATTAATTCTGAAAATAACAGTCTAATTCGCGTGTTATTTTTTTATCTCCATTCGTAGATAATATGAACTTATTTACGTTTCATTTGAATTTAGGTCGGTAATGTAAATCTAACTCGAGGTTAGAGCTAATAATGGATTGATTTGGGCCTACAAAATTGGCTAATTTACTACTATATATAGGCCGCATTTGGAAATAAAGACGTCATGTTAGATGATGAAAATGATCAATAGCATATCCAATAGGCGAGACGACAAAAAAAATCTAATTAGTCCGTCAGTTAGATTATCAAAAAATATTTGACCCGTGTTTTTTTTTTGTTACGTAAAACAACATTGACGAAGATATAACGCTTTTAAAATTCTCAATACGTCACGCCTTGGTATAATTTTTAGCTAGTTCTGACGTCACGAGCCCACTCCCGAGTTTTGATGCGTTTTATCTTTTGTCAATATTCATTGATTTACAAAAACAAAAAATACGTGTCCTTTAAATTTCCAATACTCTAACTGACGTATTAAATAGATTTGCAATTTTTTTATACTGTCGTCACGCCTATTATTCATATTTCCTAGATCGAAGTTGAACCTAAGCGGTACACCAGTAACTTAGTTAGATCCTTGAATGCAATAACCAATCTCCTAGGAATCAATTCGAGAAGCTACAATAGGTATCGTACCGAGCTTCTACGTAGATATTGCAGGTACATCTAGATACTGGTTTGTTTGGTTAGATACTTACTACCTATCGACAAGTCGGGTTAGCTAAGGTTAGATGTCCTATGTGGGTAGGCGAAGCGATATTGGCTATTGTCGACAAGCTTATGATGGTCACATCACAAGCTTGTGACTAGCTAGTCAGCTAGTCACAAGCTTGTGATCTACTGGTCGTAAGTGCGACTGCTGAGTATAAGTTCCTGGGATCGATTCCCAGGTCGATCAAAGTGTTATTGAGTTCTTCTATTAGGAATTTCTCAGTAGCAGCCACGGGGTCTAGATTTGTGCCCAATCGATGGCAATACCTGGCCTCTTATTACTATTGACTTAAACATAACTGACGAAATGTGGTGTACTGTTAGTTACACGTCTGCCTAACCCTTCGGGAATTACAGGCGTGATGTTATGTTACTGCTACTGTTAGCCTGCGTCATCCCACTGCTGGGCAAAGGCCTCTCCCCATGACTTCCAGTTTTTTTCTATCCAGGGCTAATGCGGGCCACTGGTCGTTGGTTTTATCCAGCTGGTCTCGCCATCTTCTACAAGGTCTGCCGCGACGCCTTCTGGCTGTGTCAGGGCTTCAGAAAGTGGCTATTTTGGCCCACAACTCATTGGGCATGCGGCAGACGTGGCCAGTCCAGTCCCACTTCAGCTTAGCGGCTTTTTGAGCAACGTCAGTACCTAGTTTGTGTTTTGGAGCGCAGTGTGGTGTTGCGCACACGGTCGGTTAGTTTGACGCCTAGAATGCTGCGCTCCATTGCACGTTAAAAATCCCAACTTCTTCCGGGATATTACAGTATCGCATCGCTTCACCCTTATAGGACAAATCCTTCACCAATACATGTCTACAGCTACATTCGATTACCGATTCGAAACGCAAGCAGCCACTGATTCGCTAGAACGTGCACCCGGACTGACTGAGACCGATGAGCTGACTGTTCCCTGCATTTTATAGTAGGCATTCTGATGGCAAGCTGGATGGGGCAAAGCAAGAGGTATATATAGACTGTTGGTTTAGTGATTCTGTACTCAATCGGATACCAACAAGACTGCAAAATTCGTTTAAGATTATCAACAGAATATAGTCTTGAATAGGGATGATGACTGACTAAAAAAACATGATTCTGTTTAGTCCGAAGTTAGATTATCGAAAAATATTGGACAATACGTGTTTTTTGTTTTATAAAAATCAATAAAAATTGACGAAGATAAAACTTGTCAATGATGATGAGTGGGGGCTTGTGACGTCACACTTGAGTAAAAGATGTACTTCAATGTGACGTCACACGAGTTTTCGACGCACTGTCTTCATTTTTTGTTTACGTGAAAATAGAACAAATATGTGACCAATATTTTTTGGAAATCTATCTGACGGGCTAATTAGATTTTTTTACGTTTTTTTTTAAATGATACAGCACCATGCTGGGATAGGGGCCTTTTGGCCTCGTACAGAACCAATTTCGTTTCTTTTTTTATTTATTTTATTATTTTGTCTCTCTAAGTTTACTTTTTAAATAGTTATAATTACAATACCCTATTGAGACCTTATTGGTGAGGTTCTTCAGAAAAAATAGGCGCGTAGTACTCGCAACCGGCGTGCGTTTATGACCAGATGTATGAACGTGGACGAGGCAAAAGGAGTGCAGGAGCAGGTGGCGTTCTGTGGTTTCTGTCTACCCCCATGGGAAAAAGGCGTGAGTTTATGTAGGTATGTTCAGTCATGAGTAATCAGGATTATGTATTTCTGCTTCAGTTTGCCAGGGTCTGCAGTACTTCCAAGGGGTAACAGGAGACCTGGCTACTAGGTTGCGATGGTCAGATAGGCAGTCGCTCCGTGTCAAATACTGGTATTCAACGGCATCTGGTTGGACTGGCAGCCGACTTCTACATAGTTGAGAAAAGGCCAGGCCGTTGATGATCTAGTGAGATCCTGAACCTATCATGAGTTATCATCATCATCGCCGTGCCCTATTTTTTTTTTGGATGGGAAATCGTCAAATGACTCTCTGGGCGTCGTGAGTGTCAGACTTTTACTGACTAAAACCCATCCATGCTCCTTCTTTGCCCTTTGTGTTCCGGGGCCACGGTATCTCTTTCGAACAATCCCGCAGCCCCGGCAGGCATCGGCCCTTGGACCCCTTCCTTTTGCTGACATCTCTTTGAGGCGCGCGTGGAACACTCCTGCGCCGTCGACACGGCCTGTCGTCATGAGACGGACGGACGGCGAGCTAGCCATCCACAGGCCCGCGCCTACGGTGGCTCCCGACGCCCGATGCGTCTCCCGCGGATCTCCGTGCACTTGTCTCACGTTTCTTGCGAGCGGCTCATCACGTTTTTTTCTCCATTATCCCATACCGTCCTGTAAACTTTTTTTAATGGCCTGTAGGTACTGTCCTACTGCTGGGATAAGGCCTCCCCCAATTTTTTCCATGCGCTCATTTCCCGTGCCTCCTCGAACCAGCCCTTGCGATACGAATCCAGATCGTCGCCTGTGAACTTATCATGAGGAAAAAAATGGTATAAAACTATACTTGGCTTAATTGAGTGCCCTTTTCAAAGCTCTTGTATGAGTAAGATACAGATATCCACTACACCTAAATGAAAATTGGTCGAATAAAAGAAAATGCTCTTTGTTTTTTTTTTTTTATGGGAAGTCCAATTTTTTTTTCGAGTCATTTTCCTTCTGGAAAGTTGTCAAGTTTGATGTACCTATTTCCCTTATTTTGTTACACCCTATACGGTTGTAAACCACCTCTTCACGAAGTCGTCAACCAAGCATTCTGTACATCAAACTTAAGTAACTTTTCGCAAAAAAAAAAAAACATATTTTGTGGTAGAACTCAATGTAACGCACTCAAAATATTGTGCTGATGGATGGATTGAATAGCACGGGGGTCGTGGAGGTGTTTAAAGTAAAAATCTTGTATTTAAAAAAAAAGTTGTCAAAAAGTTGGAACTTTAACCCCCAATATCTCCGTAACTAGAAGATTCCCAGGTATGGTGTAGAACAAAAAAATTATCGCAATGACGAGGAGAACAAGTGCTTTTCGGCTTCATTAAGAGGTGTTTTACACCCTTTATTCTAGAGTAAAAGCACCGAAGTAGTAATGCGCGTATAGTGTCTATAACTTACTTATAAGATCACGAACTATGATTAAAAATACAACATTTGTGTAACTATATCAGGTGGCTGTGGTCTCATTTAGCTTTTCACAGCTCTGTGGGTATGTCTACGAAGTTGGCTTTGACTTTAGGTTCACTTGAAAGACAATGCATTAAACCCCAGACTCACTAATTACTACTTACACGTCTTATGAGAGAAGCTCGTGTCTAAAAACAGCTGCAGAGGTCGATTGTCTAGGTCAAGCGACTTTTGTCAAGGTCGGTCTGTGGATCCTCGGTCCCAGTTTTGTAGGAATAGGTATGGATTGGCCGTGAAGGTTGTCAAAGAATAGGATATAAGTCTTCTATCGCAACTGGTTGCGAACTAAGTTGCTATGGCGGGGAAGTATTCTTAATTGGCAACTGGTTGAACTAGAATAATGTTTTTTTCTTAATACGCATTAAGAAAAAACATTCTTCTATCGCAACTAGTTGCCAACAAAGAATAAAAAATCCTCTATCACAACTGGTTGTGAGGCTTAGTTGCCATGGCGGCCGAAAGGAAATTAAATAAATAAATATCGCTGGACATTTCACACAGCGCCATCTAGTGCCACACTAAGCAACAAGGCTTGTGTCGTGGACACCAGATAGTTGATATATTTTAGATACTTTTTGATTTATACATACTTATTATACATATAAACATCCATGACTCGGAAACAAATGTTCATGCTACACACAAACATTTGCTCCTACCGGGATTCGAACCCGGGACCCTAAGAACGTAAGGCAGCCTCACTATCGCTGCGCTATTCGGGTCGTCAATTGTAGATCTTTGACAGTCGTTACAGGTAGTCAGTGGCCCGAAAATCTGACACCAAGTCTAACCAAGGGGTACCGTATTGCCTGCCGGGGCTGCGGGACTGTTCGAAAGAGATACCGTGGCCCCGGAACACAAAGGGCGATGAAGGAACATGGATGGGTTTTAGTCAGTAAAAGTCTGACACTCTCACCTGCTCCGCCCAGAGCGGGAGGAGTCATTTGATGATTTCCCATCCGAAAAAAAAAGGGGGTACCGTATTACCCAGTACTAAGTGTGTTGTGGAGGTCAGATAGGCAGTCGCTCCATTTAGAATACCTATACTGGTATTCAACTGCATCTGGTTAGACTGGAAGCCGACCCCAACATAGATGTGATAAGGCTAGGCAGATGATGACGACCTATATCATGATCTGTCAAATGACCAATTTAGTCGAGACGCCATTGTTTAACTATTGTGTCTACTTCATGGACAGATGGGTTATGAGGACGTGATCTAGAAGATTCTGCAGTTGTTATAAATACAAGCATCAGGTGTGAAAACTGCCAGTCGAAATAAAAAACAAACAAACTTTCAAACTTTCCCTTAACTTGTTAATTAGCAATTATTATTAAAGTTTCGTGGATTAAAATTGATAGATTAGTAAAGTTCACTCGTTTTAACAGGTAAGGCTTGATATTTATCACACACCTAGAAAATATGATAGGACGGAAAGTATGGCCAGTCTACTTTTTTATTGAATTTCATTCCATTTTCATCGATGAAATTACGAGTACGTCGCGTTATTTTTATAGTGTTGAGCAAGCGGATTTTGATTTTGAAGCGGAGTCTGGATTTATGCTCGGTTGATGGCAATATGGCTATTAAATGGGACTTATACATAACTGGCGAAATGTGGGTGTAATATTTAGGTACACCTCTGTCCAACCCTTTTGGGATTACAGGCGTGATGTTATGTTATTTTCAGCAGGTCATTTTGCTTGCGCACTTCGTATAAACTTAGTTAGATTTTATAAGCGCCTGATTCGCGACAGAACAATTAAAAGAGAGTTCGAATGCGCTTTATCATCAGCCTATTTATGTTCCCACTGCTGGGAGACAGGCCTCCACTCTAATGAGGGGGAATTGGCTATAATCCACCACGGTGCGGATTGGTAGATGTCACATGTCTTCGAATTTTTTGGTTCTAGAACATTACGGTTTCCTCACGATGTTTTCCTTCACCGTTTTGAGAGCAGCGGTGATGAAATTACACAAATAATGCGCCTGCCTGGGTTCGAACCCACGACTTACTGTCCGTAAGTCGGAGCCGCCACCGCTGGACCACACAGGTCAAATCAGAGCTAAAATGTAATTGTTTCATTGTTCGCTGTAAAATAAGCTTTAACGCGAAACATAAGTAAAATCGAACAACTTTTAAATGTACGGTTCAATAAAAGGTTTTCTTCTTTCATTTTTAAACAAAACCAGATTTTCAACTTTCTAAACCAACATTATTTCACATTCACAACATTCTCCTAGCTATTCATATTAAATAACTGCATGTGTTCACAATATTGTAAGCAGTCGTCTGTTGTCATAGCGGGACGACGGTATTCATAAGTTCACCTTATTGAAATATCTCGGGGATATCTCGGTGTTAGGTAATATTATAAGTTCTGGATTCGTTTGTCTATTCTGGCCGTCAAGCAGCTATGCTCTGTTTCTATTCGAAGAATATTGAAGAAATGGTGTAAAACTTTTATGCAAAAAAAATAACCGATTAAAAAAAAAAAACAGTCAGAGGTAAAATGTCTAGGAAACAAAAAATAGTCACCGACATCCTCAAGCTATTTTTCACATTTTTGTGTAAAAGTATTTTATCTGAAATAAAAAAAAACTTTTGTAAACCATGTGGGCAAAGACATATTGCTTTGTGCCCGTCGAATTGTTCCGGGACGGGAATCGAACCCGCGACCACCACAACCACCGCAATCGCTCAACCACTGCGCCAACCGTGCCATCAATCCTGTGAGAAGTCATCACCTATTCCTGATTTTAATCCGATGTGAGAAATCTACAAACTTTATGACACACGTCTGGTTTTGCCAGGTCATCTGCAAGTCTGGAGACCAGAGGCATGCTGCATTCACATGTAATCTCTTACAGCGCCCTCTGGTGCAGAAGTTGAGGGTAGTATTAACAAATGATTGATATGTAGCCCGTGACGTCGGAGCCGCATGCAACTCGTCCATTTATAATTGACGACGAGTAGCGTTAGGAAGTACAGTTGGGGAGCTGCCTTACTCAATATTATTGAGCTGAAATGACCAGGGCTTTGGCTGGAAGAAGCCTCTACGCAAAAATTATTGCTGGGAAAAGCCTTTTTTTTTTGGGGTGAAACATCACGTTTTACGGTATACCTCAATGTAACGCACTCAAAAAATTGTGCGGATATATGCATTGAATAGTAAACGGGTCATGAAGGTATTTATAGTAAAGTTATATCCTTAAAAACTAGTATTTAAAAAAAAAACCTGTGAAAAAGTTAAAACTTTGACCTCCAATACCTCCGTAACTAAAAAGTTCCCAGAACAAAAAAAATATTGCAATGACGGTGAGAACAAGTGCCTTTCGGCTTCATTAAGGGTATTTTTACACCCATTATAACTAACTACATTTGGAAGGCTGGTTACGTAAAGCTAACATACATAACAGTGAATCTTATTGAAAAGATAAAAATTGAAATGATAACATATATATCCTTGTGCTTTTTCTGCTATCCATACCGAATGAAAGTTAGAGGCATCGTTGACCTGGTACTAATAGAGATGTACGTTTCATCCCGGGGTAGCGCTACCCACGTCCTATCCCGGGGTAATCGCAGCGCTACCTACATTCTATCCCGGAATAATCACGACGCTGCGGTGCACTCACTCAATTCATTCTGCGAAGCGTATTATGTACGACCCCCTTTATTTGTGAAGGTAGATTTCAAATGAAAATTGTGTTTGAATATACTGACAACTAGGTAATGCATTTGCTTTCACACGTTTACAAAGTTAATGTAAATAGATAATTGAATTCTGAGACAGTAATGCTCCTTTCACGACCTCGGGGAATGCGACCTCGTTACATAGAGCGACAGACTGTCTGACCTGGAACAACCCAGTTAGTACTGGGTAATAGGATCCCCCTTAGTAAAACTGGTTGTCAGACTTTCAGGCCATTGGCTACCTGTAACGACTGTCAAAGATCTGCAAATGGCAGCAGGGCCCAACTGCACAAAGTGTTTTCCGGTACTTAATGGATGGTCACCCATCTACGGTGTTGTCGGGCAGTGGCCCACCAGACACAACACCCGTCTGGTCGGAGGATCCTCTCTTTCCACGGGGGATGAAAAGCTTTACACCCTTCTTTAGAGCTTAATAGCTTTAGTTTAGAGCTTCATACCCCCAAAAGTAGTAACAAGAATATTAAGGGTAGTGACATAATTAACATCTGGAGAAAAACCAAAGAAGTGGAATTTGAACGAAAACAACCGCACGGGTCGATCTTTAACGCTTGCCAAGATGGTGGGTCCATGGATGAGTAATAGTAAACATCCATTGATGTATTAAATAACCATGCATTACTTACAGACGTGGTAGACCTGGCAGTAGATGGCGAGACGAGCTGGACAGAAACAACGACCAGTGGTCCACATTGGCCCTGGATCGAAAAATTTGGAGTTCATGCGTGGAGACCTCTGCCCAGCATTGGGACACACAGGTTAACAGTAACAGTACTTACAGAAACCACTCCGTTCCTCAAAAAGCGCGTTGGTCCCGACTGTGAATTTGAAATCTTTGACAGTCGTTACGGTAATTCAGAAACCTGATAGTCTAAAACCATATCGTGTTTCTCCGTAGTATTGGAATAATGAGAAGAGCAGCAGTGGGATGGTAGAGTATATTCATTCGTGGTAAACATTTTTACAAGTCATTTTAGTACAGTTGAACACAGAAGTGCCAGCGAAAGCGAGCGCTCTGGTACTACAGGTTCAAGTCCAATCTCCTCCGATACTTCTACGTTATCATCTACAGTATCACGATACATATCATCGTGAGCCTCCAAGTGCTCAGATCTGCTTGTAGATCCGTTGGGTAAACCGGAAGGAACAGAATCTTTATTCAGGTTTATGATTACTTCCGATTTTTTTACGTTTACCTTTTGGAGAAAGACGTTTTCCAGAAATTTGACATCTCTCGCAGTCGTCACTTCACCTGTTTTAGGATTCATCAGACGATAACCCTTCTGATTATCTGGATATCCAATAAAAATCATCGGTTTCGTCTTCACGTATTGAATTGTAAAAATATTGACCAAGAAGGAATGTACTCTACCATCCCACTGCTGGTCTTATCATTATTCCAATACGCAGCTGGGTTTTAGCGGCCAGATAATACCAATTCTGGTTTTCAGCTACATCTAGTTAGACAGGAAAATGATCCCAACATAGTTGTTTAAAGACTCGGCAGAAGTGATCAGAAATCATCGGCTTTAAAAATTAACAATACACCGAAACAGTCAGACAGACAGCTAGACGGGGTCGCAGACCGAGGAGAAGATGGTGGGACGCCTTGGCTCGTGAGAAGTGGAAGGAATGGGGGGAGGAATAGCGATCTAAACAAAATCGAAACAGCAGGCCTAGCCAAGTTACAAACGATTCGTATCGGTTCTCTTTCTACAATCGTAAACGTTAAGTCACGTGGTCAAAACAAACGAATGGAAAGAGAACGAGATAAGTTTACATCGATCAAGATAATTGAGTTAAATGTATTCATTTCTACAATCGTGATCGCTACATCCCATATAAATCGTAGCCAACTTACAGTTTAGACTGAACTTTAAAATTTCTATTCGTTTGTTTTGACCACGTGACTTAACGTTGAAATGATGTCATTCCCATACATTTGGTTAGTTTTCTATTAGCGTTAACGATTGTAGATTGTCAACTTGGCTAAGCCTACAGAAACAGCAAATGAAATGTATCAAAGCACAAAAAGTAATCAAAAAGAAATTTAGATTGAACATTAATAGCTTTGCAGTGATTTGTGTTCAATGCAAGACGCACAGCGGTCGAAGCGATGTTCAAATAAATCGAATGGCGATGTTCAAATAAATCTAATAAGCCCCAAACGGCTTGTTTATGTGTTCCGGGATGGTGATCGCGTTACAAGTGTTCGGTTTTAGTGTTGCCAGTTTAGGTAGTAAAATAGTAGATTTTGGAGTGCACTTATTTGAAAGTTCCAGCAAAAATATATGCTATGTTAATTGTTGATCAAACTTCAAGTAAAAATTCGTAGTAGTCTACCACTAGGCATAGACCTCTACCAAGCTACGCATACAGTCTGTCATAGCCAAGTATTTGCCGCAGAACGGTTAAAAGATGATTATATCGCGTGTGGAAGGAAAAAGATACGTTTATGCAGTTAATTATTTTCGATGAAACACAAACTTATTTTGACTGTGAACATTCTTGTAACATTTTCTTAAAATAATTAGCCCTATTCTACTAATTCAACATATTACACTAGATACAGAATTAGCACCCCTTTTATTATTCCTACCATTTTCCCAAAATTTTAAGATCTTGGCAACACTGAAACTCCACTAGTTCCCACTAAATGTTTACATGTTTCTTTATTAGGCCGTACATTTCGGAACCCTACTTTTTAGAGTCCCTTAAGTGTATTAGTGAAATCGCTATAAATCTTGCTCCTGGTAGGTACATCTTCAAAGTTATATTGCGACCTATTATACCTATTACCTATTATTATATAGATAGTTGATCAGTAGTTAGAATTCATGATGAATTAATGTCGAAGATGACTCTAATTAGCTTCAGAAGTTTTTTGAGTCGGTTTTATTTTTTGCAAAAATGTTTTTATTTTTCACTTATTAGTGGTTCACATGTGTTTACGCCTTCACAGCATACCGGCGTGTTGTTGTGTTATGAACTGGTGTAAACAATAGACAGACATGAGATTTCAGCAATCCCAGTCCATTTGATATCATTTATTAAGGAGTTCCGTTGCCTATCTCCGAAGTTCCTCATCTGATCTTCACCAAATTGAAGTGGGACTACTCCCAGAAAGTACTCTTCCAAAAACTACCTAAATCACTTCAAGTGTGCCTATAAAATTTGAAGAGCTCTCTCTATTTCTCCAGGATTCCATCATCAGATCCTGACTTGATGATCATGGGACCATCTGGGAAGTAAGAAGTAGGAAGTCCCTTACAAACAAAATTAAAAAAAACCAAATCGGTCCAGCCATCTTCGAGTAATCGGGGAACATACGTAAAGGTTGCGACGAATTGAGAACCTCCTCCTTTTGAAGTCGGTTAAAAATTGTATTCAAATATTATGAATGCATCTTATTCTGAAAGTTTGCAAACGTCGCAATATTAACTAAAAATATTACACTGTTTCAATGAATTCATGAATCATCATCTGCCTAGCCTTTTCCCAACATTGTTGGGGTCTTCCAGTCTAACCGGATTTTCTTAAACGTTTGGTGCGGAATTATGAGAAATAATGTAGTGTTAGTCCACGTGTACGAAGGTCATTTAAACACTGTCAAGTATATTGAAATACTGGATCTCTTAAGAAACGAGTTAAATGGTTTCCCCGAGGAAGAGCGAAACCAAATAATTCTACAGCAAGATGGTGCTCCAGCACATAACAGCAGCATCACTACTGCCTACATTAATAACCATTTTTATACCTGGATTGGTACAAACGGCACAATCAGATGGCTTGCGAGATCGCCAGATCTCACCCCATTAGATTTTTTTTGTGGGGATATGTAAAAAATCAAATTTACATGAAATCTTATGCGAATGACAACGAGTTGAGAGTTGAAGTTCAGAATAAGATTTATAATATTGACCACAACACTTTATTAAAGGTTACTAGAAATGAATTATTCGTTAAAAGAATAAATTTGTGTATCCAAGAGAATGGAGTTCATTTCGAGCAACTAATTAGTTAGTTTACCATTTTTTGTAAATAAATTAATTTAAGATTTCCTGCTTTTCCTTTCATTTAATTTATCATATTTGTTAGAGAGATTTCATCCTTATAATTGACCCAAACGATCGATGCAATAAAAGTACAGGGTATATTTTTTTCAGATTTTAGCCAGTTCGATTCCCGGGTGTGGGTGAAGAGAATTTTCGAAAATCTTTGCTTTCTATTCAAAAATAAAGGAATGTTTCCTTTGAGTAAAATTTTCTATCTGCAGTATTAAGAGTACTTTCCCTCCAGGTGGCATTACAAAATTCCACCCTGTAGATGCGCCATTTTTAAGGATAAGTTCTGAACTCCAACTTATTACCATAATGCCTTTTGAACAGCCATAATCATACATTTCCTTTCTCAATGTACAATGTCAATCCCAACAGTATAGTTTTTAGATATAAAGTGATTATAGTGAACAGATTAAAAAATCAATAGATTATAATTTTACATTATTTATTTTGTACTAGACTGTACAATGTTTATAGGATGCTAAATCGGAGGCATGGGAAAAAATATTCCTGCTCCTCCTACCAATCGGAGTTCCGATCGGAGGACAGGGAAAGACACCTACAAAAGGTCTTTGAGAATTTTGTTTCAAAGAGAGGAAGCAGTGTGTTTTGTGTGAAACAAGATCTGTTTCGCTGAAACGAAGCTGATATTTTTTTTTTTCGGTTGTTCAAACATTTTGGTACGGAACGGAATATGTTAGCTGACCACAATCAATATTTTTTGTTTTACCCTTTTTAGTTAGGGTATGGTGGTATCTCACACAAATTGTTGCCGAGTATTCATTTTCCATTGTTACTTAAAGTTATTAGCAGATCATCCACATAGACTTGGAAGAATAATCGGGTGGGGCTGTGTCGGTGCACACGGCCGTTGGTTTTTTACGTAAAACGTCTATATCCGCGAGTCGCTTTGAGTGTTAAAGATTGAAAGGAAACCAATAGGTTTATTAGTGTTTATTTTTAACACTTAAATTAACACTAAAATTTAAATAAAAAATAACCAATTTTTTATTTAAATCGATTGGTCTATAGGAACTCTGTAAATACACAAAAGGATCTTCGCACCATACTGAACTACTGCGCGTGAGTTATACTGAATAGAATCCAGCGAGAGCCCCTCCCCCGCCGGCGCCGCGCCGCCCCGCCCGGTCACGATGCAAACTCAAGTTCTTAGCAGGGAACTGACTATATACGCTAAATAATGACACTAAATTCATGTTTCTACGATGAATAGTCGATGAATAGTTTTGTAGTTATTAATGTCAGACGTGATAAACCAATTCGTTACGGTCCGGTTTTCTGACATGGTACCCCGTTTATTACTGATTTTAAAGACGTTTCACGTCAAAAAATATGTACTTTATAAGATAACTCTTAAAGTACCGATGCAATGTGAATAAATGTTGTATGGGACTACCGCGCGAGCATCTTACTACTTAGAAAACTAACATTTTAAAAAAATACTGCCGAATAGAGACTCTCCTCCGTTTTAAGATTTTGTTAAAAAATAAGTCATAGGCCACTGATTTTTACGCCGTATTCATAAAATGATTCCCTCATAATGTATTCCTTTATCACATACATATGAATCGAATAAGAAAACCTCTTTTCTCGAATTCACGTAGCAAGCAGTTTCCTAGCAAATTAATATTTAAAGCCAACTTTCGTAGAATTTTAATATCACTGAGTGAGTTCAACTGTTACTTGAAGTTTGAGTGGACGCTCTTCAATGTTAATTTAATTTTAAACCAGAATATTAAATTACAAGACAAAGCCGGAAGAGGGATAATTCATAGTAATCTGACATCCGATGCTTTTAAAAAAATTCTGAAGTTATTAAAACAAATGAAAGGTTGGGTTACTTCGGTGAACTCGGTGTTTTTTAGGAAACCAGGTATTTTTTTATGGGATTAATATCGTTCATGAGATAACAGTATTTTATCCATAATAGAATTAATTTAGAATGTCCTGAAGAGAACCAAGGTTACCGACGTAGCCCGAAGAATTGCCAAACTTAAGTGGCAGTGGGCACATTGCTCGCAGAACGGATGGCCGATGGGGCCGAAAAGCTCTGGAGTGGCGACCGCGAACCGGAAGACGTTGCGTTGGAAGGCCTCCCACTAGGTGGACCGACGACCTGGTGAAGGTTGCGAGAATCCGCTGGATGCGAGTCGCACGGGACCGGTCAATGTGGCGCCACTTGGGGGAGGCCTATGTCCAGCAGTGGATGTCTTTCGGCTGAAATGATGATGATAATGATGAGAATGTCCTGTACAGTTCACACATGCGTCAGTTTGGCCTAGAACTGTATCACCATGCACCTCTTATAGCAGTCTACTTCACGTGGATGTGCTTTAGATTTTTGATGGAGAGGGAGAGAAACGTCTAAGCAAAAAGGGACAGATTGTGTAAGGAATGATATGAACGAAGAAGATAATATGAATGATATTTTTAATCTTTTACTACTTTGACCATGTTGACTTTTTTTTAATTCTTTTATGGTATGTAATTCCAATGACATTCCATTAATTTTAAATTCATAATTTTATTGTAAACCAATTATTAGCATGGGCATGTAACGGCAAAATGTGGAGAACTTTATAAACATCTATGTATCTATTACCCATGTTTGCAAAGAATAAATGATTTTATTTTAAAAAAAAAAGATATGTAAATAATAGCGTGACGTCTGACAGGGGAGTGGAAGTAAAAAACATGTTGTGCCGACCCCAAGTAACTTAGGATAACGGCGGGAAGATAATGACAATGATCAATAAGGTACTGGGTTTCCCGACTAGTTTCAGATTCGATGAAGAAGAAATTGCTCATGATCTGAGCATAAAAATTAGCCTTAGGTACGCAAAACTTTAAAATAATAAAAGTAATAAAAACAAACTTATTGCAAACATTTTACTAAACATCTTAACTATAGCTACTCTTCATAATTCAACGTGTGGTTGTGTCGAAGAATGGATCGTGTCCTGGTGACGCTCGCAAAGAAGCGCGCTGACTCACGCGGCGTGCGCGTGCGGTTGATGGAGGAGAAATCTACCGCGTACAGGCCGAATTTTGGACTGGAAATAGAATATCAATAAGTAAATGAAGAAATGGTATTGAAAATAATGCACTCTGTCTCTCCATGTGTGACGAAACTTGTATCTTAGAGACATTCTTTCATCATACGAGGAAAAAATTGCACTTTGAGCTCAACCTCTTCATTCGTCTGCCTTTATCCCAATGTATTGGGAGTCGGCGCAGCACGTCTTCTTCTTCCATACTTCTCTATTACTCGTAATCTCAACAGACACCTCCTTTCTAGCCATATCGTCCTTCACACAGTCCATCCATCGTTTCTTTGGTCATCCTCTACTCTTATAGCCTACCATTACAATACTACCATTTCCTCATTTCTCCGCATCACATGTCCATTCCATACCAATCCACTTACCACTTTGAAGTCAACCTATCGCAATTGGCTGTATGCCTTTTAAAAGCTATGCCCCAGCACCCGGTTTTCTGGCTTTCGCACTCAGTCTGTCCCGGTCTACTTTGATTGTAGCTGATCTTATAGGAACAGTAGTGGTCTTTTCCGCCTGATCAGTAGATTTTTTTTTTCGCTTAATTCATGCGGAAGCGAGTTAAGCCACTTAAAGTTTAGACCTATTAGGAAAGCATCAATTTGGCGCGCAAAATAACAATAACTCGCGTTTGGCGTGCGTCGTCAGTGCGCTCGGCCGATCGGCATTGTCTTTCATTCATTATTTCTATACAAAATCAACGGGGCGGGGCTAAAGAGAGCGTTTCTATGTTGCAAGTGCAAGCAAAAATTTGCTTAGTGATGATCAGGCGGGAGTGTCCACGATAGTACAACGCTTACCGATACCCAGTCTCTACTCAAAGAGTCGTCTGCTCTAACATATTCCATCCATTCTACCATACCTCCATACCCACCCCGGTAGAACCTAACTTTTACCACAGTCAATAGCTTATGAGATAGAATAATGAATACATACATGTATCCTGTGGTCCATTCGAAGTTATCCATAATAGACCATGCTGTATAGCCCATCACGTGGATTCCATCGTTTATGGCGTTGTATACCTGTACATACATCACGCATCACGTCACGTCTCTTTTCCTTGATCGGTTAAGGTGAAAGCGTCAGGGTAGCCCGCGAAATTCAAATTTTCTTACGTTTTTTTGCAATTTGCTGGCCAGTGCTAGGCATATTTTAATCAACATACAAATGTTGATTAAAATATGATTCGCGGTTGTAAAACGTATGTAGTTACAGAATTATAATCATCAAAATCATCAAAACAGCCCTCCAAGTTCATAAAGTTCGATTGATGACTATTTCATGAAAATGACAAATTTCGCGGGCTACCCTGAATCCACCTTAAACGGAAATGTGGCCCACAGTCAGTCAGTGTGTGTTTGTTCAACCCATTTTACATCTGGTCCTAAGTTCTTTTCCCGGGTCGGGCAAAGTGTTATTGGGTTTTTCCAAGAGGAATTTCTCAGTAGATCTAGGTAGTAGCCCTTTTTTTTTTTTTTAGGATTGGAAATCATCAAATGACTTCTCCCGCTCTGGGCGGAGCAGGAGGGAGTGTCAGACTTTTACTGACCCATCCATGTTCCTTCCTCGCCCTTTGTGTTCCGGGGCCACGGTATCGCTTTCGAATAGTCCCGGGGCAGGGGGCAGGCTTCGGTCCTTGCGGACCCCTTCCCTATTGCTGACTCTCTTTGAGGCGCGCGTGGAACACGAACACGTAGCCGGAAGCCACCACGTGGCCCCCGACGCCCGGGGCGTCTCCCGCGGCGGCCGGGACGTGAGGATCTCTCCCTGTCCTGTTCCGCCACCTCCTTCGCTAGCATGACTGCTTCGCAGAAGGAGGTGACGGCGTCCCATTCCGTCTCGCTCCGGACCATGGCACGAACCAGGGCCGGAAGCGAGAGGTCGCCGCCGCCGATCGCCACCTCGAGGACACGGCAGTGCTCCACCCAAGCGGGGCACACCTCCACAGTGTGCTCCACCGTGTCCTCCGGCCTATCCTCACAGTGATAGCACCCGGGCGTTTCCTCCCGCCCGATTCGGTGCAGGAACTTACCGAAACAGCCGTGTCCGGTAAGAACCTGCGTCAGGCGGAAGGTGAGGACGCCGTGGCGTCTCTACAGCCACTCTTCAAAGAGGGGACTTACCGCCACTATCGTGGCGTGCCCTTAGGTAGTAGCCCTGGGTTTAGATTTGTGTTCTGTCGATGGCGATAGGCCCGCCTCCTATTACATGGAACTTAAACATGACATGTAACGCTGCTATGTTATTGCTTTGTATTTAAACCATTTTTTTTGGTTTTATTATGATTGCAACCCATCTGTGCATCGACAGATCAACGCTTTTGAAGGGAGAAGCAGATCGCAGTTAGATTTAAAACGTGATGACCTTGATGATGTCGTCAATTTGGTGCTCTAACATGTCCGCCATGTCCACAAAATTGGATATGCTAGCCACTTGAGAGCATATGAAAGAGCTGCAAACCAAAGCTCTCGACAAATCAAAATCAAATCAGCTAGATGGCATCTTCGTCATCATCATCAAATGTTTATTACCTGTTCTAAGTTATTTCTGATAAAATTCAACCGCTGCAAATCGTACAGGTCCGGACTGAGGGTTAGCAGACCATTCTCAGTGATCAGAATATCATTCACTCCATAAGTGTCTTTGATCCAGCGCAGCTGCTTCCCAAGACCTTCGGGGTATATCTGGAAGGTTTAAAAATATTTTCAAGCTAGAAGCAGATGGTTCGTATGAACCGTAGACGTATGGGTGCATCGGGACGCAATTAATTAAGGATAATCTAGGCTTGTTGCAGTCAATCATTGGATGGGTGACCGACCATTTCGGTCATGATTTTCCGTAAAAGCACATCCATCTATCACTTCCATCAGTCCCGACTGTCATTCGACAACTTGTCTAACCAGGGGTAGCTTGTGGCCCAGTAACTGGGTATTGTGGGTCAGATAGGCAGTTGCTCTATTACTCAATGCCAGTACTATAGATAGAAGAGTCATCATCATCTGCCTAGTCTTTTCTTAACTGTGTTGCAGTCGGCATCCAGTTTAACCACATGCAGCTGCAGACGCCCGAATGTGGCAAACGAATTTCCGAAAATCTGTGAATGCAGATTTGTTTCTTTTTAATAAAGGAATGTTTCCTTCGAGTAAAATTTGCTATCTCCAGTATTTGGACGACTTTCCCTTCAGGTGGCGTTGAAAAATTCCACCCTGTATACCAGTACTTTTCATGGAACAACTGTCTATCCGACCTACACAATCCAGTTACTGGGCAATACGATACTCCTATGTTGGACTAGTTGTCGGATTTTCTGGCTTCTGTCTACCCGTATCAACTGTCGAAGAACTAAAAATGACAGCCGGGACCAACGCGCTTTCCAAGGCACGGAGGGACCTTGGTATGTAATAGTCACCCATCCACGGAACCACGGATAATTCGAATTTGTACGATGTAGCGAAAAATTCTTGCCGCAAACCAGTCAGCTGCAGCCGTGTCCCAGGCTGGATGGTTGACCATCGAGACTCCGATCTCTTCAGACCCGTAGTACGGCCACGCTCCAGCCTTTTCAGGATCCACCCTGCGCACCAGTCTGGTCGTGTAGTGGTTTAGTGCGTAGAAGTCGTAGGTTCCTGTAAGTGTCAAGCGATTGTGAAAGGCATCGAACGAATTTGATTTTAGTTCTGATCTGAACATAGGCCTCTCAACAAAAAGGGTGGGGACCCTTTTTGTTGAGAGGGAAAGTCCTCATGGATACCTTCCATCTAGGGGACGGTTAGAACGTACTCAAACCGACTAAAAACTCACTAGTATTGCTACTACCATGTGTCAGAGGCCCAAGAGATACAAGTACATTCGCGTGCACCCCTGACTGGGATCAGTCGTACCCAGCGAACCCCACCACCAAGTGCAGCCTATCCAGCGACTGCACGTTTTCTATGAAGGTACGAAGGAACCACTGCGTGCCACCTCATTGGGCCCGGCTGATCAAGCGATGGCTGAGCTCTAAGTTCACTGCCCGCAGGACCCTCTAGGCCACCCTGAAGGACTGTAGTGCTGATTACATGCGGATTTATTCCAAACATTTAAACTGCAAAAAGATTTACAATTACTTCGTCACTCGTAAGTTACCTCGCATAGTACGCAGCGACCACAGCCACGGCGAATGGTATTTGAAGGAACTTCTTAATTGAATGGTTCACATATTTGAAAAATTCGTCTGCTCAACAACGCTACTAATGCTAAACATTGTTGAGTTAACCTGTAGATACTGAACATGAATCTCACGATTGCCCACAATGACCAATTGGTCGGTTGACCGGCCGTTCAACTAGTTAAACTATGCAGTTAAGCTATGTACAGTCGAGGTCTTTTCAGCCTGATCAGTTAAAAAAAATTTCGCCTAAATCATGCGAAGGCGCCAAGCCACGCCCCCTCAAAGTTTAGGCCTATTAGGAAAGCGTCAACTTTGGCGCGCAAAATAACAATAACTCTCGTTTAGTGTGCGTCGTCAGTGCGCTCGGCCGGTCGGTGGCTTTTCATTCATTATTTTTATACAAAGTCAACGGGGCTAGACAGCGTTTCTATGTTGTAAGTGAAAGCAAAAATTAGCTTAGTGGTGTTCAAGCGGGGAGTGTCCTCGATAGTACATCCGAATCTTGGTTAGAGCTTCTGCGGTCAAATTGCGCCCATGACCATTTGAACTTATGACTGTGTGATTTGTCAGGCCCCTTAGTTTTGCAGGTTATCGAATCACGTCCAGCTTGTCATGTGAAAGCAAGATGGTACAAAAATTCTTCTTACCTTTAACAAACTCAATTTCTTCAGGAGTGAAAGGAGGTAGCCTGGGTCGCGGATAACCTTCCTTCTTACTGTTTTCTGCCAGCAGCTTTTCAAGTTCTGGTGGCCAGCCTCCTGATTTGGAGTATATGGCGTGGGCATATCTACCCTCCTAAAAAATAAGTAATCGGCAAGTCTGATAGAATTATGAAAAGTATCACAAACTCCATAGCGTACGTGGGATATGCTATAAATCTTACCCAGAGTTGTATTGCAAGCTTCGTAGCTTCAGCGTCAGCTGGTGTCTCCGGCTCGAGCCAGAAGAAAATCATGGACAACGACAACATGCCTGAACATGAAAGAAATGAGTTTAAGTTAAAAATGTTGTGTTATTATTTAGCCTCGAGCTCCTCGTTTATGAGTAAGACCTAATCCAAAGTATTTAACTCACCATGATACAAATGCCTAAACTCCTCATTATAGATCCTGTATGCCTCAGCATGGGCCATCAACACATACTTATTGCACAAATACAGTCCTGTCTTCGTATCGTCCAGATATGGCGCGGCCATCTGGCCGTACCCACCATCACAAATGACCATGGGCTCGTTCAATGTGAGCCAGTACTTTACACGGTCCGCGTAGAGAGTGTACAGGACCCTTGCGTAGTCAGCGAACCAAGTGGAGATGAGAGGGTTTGCCCAGCCACCTGAAAGTAATGTTGCCTTGTGCCTTTTAGTGTTTTAAATGACGGCAAGGTTGGCGCAGTGGCCAAGCGATTGGCTGCGCTGCGTGTCTCCGATTCGATTCCCGCACGGAACAAATATTTGTATGGATACAGGAAGTTGTTCCGAGTCTGACAGTTTGTGTTAGTGACTCTTGATGTGTACAAACAACCATGGTACAGGAATAATTCCTAATGTGGGGCTAGGTGAAAATTCACAGTAAAGAATAGCATTTATTTCGAAAGTTTTTCCAATGGTTGCTGGTAACCTGCATAAGCTAAAGACTGCTCATCAAGCAGAACTGCCTTCCTCAGGCTACGTTGATCAGAAGTCTTTTAGACTAACTCAATAATCATATATTTTTGGCAGGTTTTTGCACAGAACAGATAAAAGAGGTTAGAACGGCCTTGTGGACGGAGCAGGCGCGCGCTTATACAAGTGAACGCTCATACGTCAATCAATTGCTCAATGGTCACCGTAACATTGACGTGTGTGAGTGCAATCGAAGAATCAAAAATTGAACGGAACAAATAAGCCCACGAGGTGGATTATAGCTCACTCCCTCTCGAAGTGGGAATATCATAATCTGATAATGCTAAACGAATATTGCTTAAAACGGTGCTTTAAATTGGTACCCTTACCAAGATCCTGCAAGAACTGTGGCAAATCCCAGTGGTACATAGTCACGAGAGGTTGGATACCCTTCTCCAGTAGACCGTCGATCAGGTTGTTGTAGTAGTTCTTGCCGTCTTCACTGATGTGGTTGGGGAAACCGGATGGGAGGATACGAGGCCAGGATATGGAGAACCTAGAAATGATTACAAGGATCCAGGGTACAGCGGGCCACGACTTAGCTAGACATGAAAGGTGTGAATGGACCCTTAACAAAAGGCACTTGTTCTCCCCGTTATTGCGATATTTTTTTTGTTCTGGGCTGTACCTGGGAACCTACTATGTAGTTACGGAAATATTGAAGGTTATAGTTTGAACTTTTTCACTAGTTTTTTTTTAAATACTAGTTTTTATATTTATATAACCCGTTTACTATTAAATGCGTCCATCAGCACAATGTTTTGAGTGCGTCACATTAAGTTTTACCGTAAAACGTGATTTTTCACGGCAAAACAAAAAGTCGTTTCCCAGCAATGTTTTTTGCATTGAGTTACTTAGTTTGTTATACAGAATGCTTGGTTGACAGCTTTGTGAAGGGTCCGTTTACACCCTGTATATGAAAGCTTCGATCTGTATGTAAGTGCTACCCTCGGCCATGATATGCACGGATAGTAAACAAATCGCGGGCCTGTGGACGGGGAGCTATGGGCTAGCTCGCCGTCCGGCCGTCTTAAGACGACAGGCCGTATCGATGGCGCAGGAGTGTTCCACGCGCGCCTCAAAGAGATTCAGCAAAAAAGAAGGGGTCCGCAAGGGCCGATGCCTGCCGGGGCTGCGGGACTGTTCGAAAGAGATACCGTGGCCCCGGAACACAAAGGGCGATGAAGGAACATGGATGGGTTTTAGTCAGTAAAAGTCTGATACTCCCTCCTGCTCCGCCCAGAGCGGGAGGAGTCACTTGATGATTTCCCAACCGAAAAAATAAAAAAATGGTAAACAAATGGATCACGCAGCAAACCGTCGTGCACGTCCTACGTATCAGGGACTCATCAACATTTTCCTAGCCTTTTCCCATCTATGTTGGGGTCGGCTTCCTATCTTATAGGATGCAGCTGAATACCATTATTTTACATGGAGCTATCATGTATGCTAGCCTATCTGACCTCCACAACCCAGTTAAAACTGGGTAATACGATATGCCTTGGTAAGACTGGTAGTCAGAATTTCAGGCCCTTGACTACCTGTAACAACTGTCAAAGATCTATATAATATATGACAGCCGGTATCAACGACTTAACGTGCTTTCCGAGGCACGGAGGAATCTCGGTATGTAATGGGTTGTCACCCATCCACGGGTCAACTTAGACATCCGAGACTTAACCTGAAGATCGACCCCGAGTGGCTGTATAAGATAAGTGGACTATGCCAATGACGACCCGAATGGCGCAGTGGTAGTGAGGCTGCCTTACGTTCGTTGGATCCCGGTAGGAGCAAATGTTTGTGTGATGAGCATGGACATTTGTTTCTGAGTCATGGATGTTTAAATGTGTAATAAGTATGTATTTACAAACAAAAAGTATCTATGTAGTATATCAACTATCTGGTGTCCACGACACAAGCCTCGTTGCGTAGCGTGGCGCTAGACAGCGCTGTGTGTAATGTCCAGCGATATGTATTTATTTACCTATACTTTTAGGTATCAGCGTGAGGTGGCCAGTGAAGCTAGTTCATCATCAGGCCCACTTCTAAATAAACTAACCTGTACATATCAAGCCCCAACTCCTGGGCCATCTCAATGTCTCTCTGCCACAGATGGTAAGTGTCACACGCCACGTCTCCATTGGATCCATCTACGACCACATCAGGTCGCGTGTGCATCAGTCTATCCCAAATGCTCTCTCCTTTATCTGGAAAATAAGGGAAGGGTTATAAACTTGATGAGAAGCCCGAATGTGAGTGTTTCTTCGTCTCGCGGTTTCACCCGCGTAGTTCCCGTTCCCGTGGGAGTACGGGGATAAAATTGATTGCAAAAAGCCTATGTTACTCAGTAAAGACGTGGCTTTCTAACGGTGAAAGAATTTTTGAAATCGGCGCAGTAGTTTTTGAGTTTATTCATTATACAAAAATACAAATCTTTCCTCTTTATAATATTAGTATAGATAATTATCAATCATAATACATTACATCACGCCTGTAATCCCCAAAAGGTTAGGCAGAGGTGTAACTAATAGTACACTCACATTTCGCCAGTTATGTTTAACTCCCATGTAATAGGGGCGAGCCTATTGCCATCAACCAGGCACAGATCCAGACCCCTTGGCTGCTGCTGAGAAATTTCTGATGGAGAAACCCAATAACACTTTTGACTGACCTGGGAACCGAACCCTGGACCTCTTGCTCAGCAGTCGCGCTTGCAGCCACTAGACCAACGAGGCAGTCCGTTTTTATATATGAGTGTATTTGTACAATAAGTTAATCTACATAATATAAATATTGTATGGTTTTTCCATAAATAAAAGAGTAGAAATACCAGCTTACCGCTTGCATTCCATCCGCCTTCTACTTGGTAAGCGGCAGTGGAAGCCCCGAACAGGAACCATGAAGGAAACGTCAGGTTATCATCACAGGATCCGCTGATGATGAGGACACTGTCAAGGTCAAAGCAATTTCATATATTACGAGCCCTCATTTACTTTGAAATAGTGTATGTTGATTTGATGAATGAAAGCTGTTAGAGCTGTTTGTGAAGCACCTCGTCCTGGGAAGTACTACCATCATATAGGTACCTATTACTGCCGCCGAGCAGCGTTGCTAAATTCCGGATTAGAACCCTTTAAGGGGGCTACAGGAGTTAAATTAGCAACTCTATTTGTGGTGGTTCAAACTTCGTTTGAAAACTCTTAGAATAAAGTTCTAATCAGCTTACGCTAGAAAGTGGATGTTACGTCAGTCACTGCGGGCCGAATAAGGCGAAATTAGTTGTTTTAATCGATTTACAAAAAATCTATTGATTGGACTAAAAAAAATAAAACACTATGATGCTAATATGTTGCTTGTAGAATTATCTGTCAAAAATCAGAATGATCGCATGTATTTTTGTATGGTTTTAACTAGTTAAAAGATTTTTTTAGAGATAAGTTCGTGATTTTATTTATCGAGTACTAGCATATATCCTGAAGAATATCATGTATTTTTCTGATTTTGTTTATTGCAGTGAATCATATATACTTTCAGGCATTATATATCTCGCGTTTAGCTCCTGTAGTCGCCTTAATCTGTACTGGTATCGGTGTAACAGGCACATAAAAAATTACAGTTTTGTCTCTGCGGCGGCAACACATCTGCATCTCTGGTTAAACAGAATGTCCATAGACGACGACGACGATGACCAGGAGGGCCTGTAGACTTAGCCAAGTTGATAATCTCCAATCGTTAACGCTAATAGAAAACTATGGGAATGACTCATCATTTCAACGTTAAGTCACGTGGTCAAAACAAACGAATAGAAACTTCAAAGTTCAGTCAAATCTGTAAGTTGGCTACGATTTATATGGGATCACGATTGTAGAAACGAATTCTACAATCTTGATCGATGTAAACTTGTCTACGAAGTTTCTATTCGTTTGTTTTGACCACGTGACTTAACGTTTACGATTGTAGAAAGAGAATCGATACGAATCGTTTGTAACTTGGCTAGGCCTGCTGGGCCGTCGGTTATTATAATATCGATGGAAAACATAAAGTGAGTTTTTTTTTTTTTTGTTAGCCTGTTCTGTCCCACTGCAGGGCAAAGGCCTCCGCCAATTCCTTCCATGTGCTTCCTCGGACAAACCCTCGCGGTACGCGTCCAAATCGTCTCGCCACCTTTTTCTGGGTCGGCCTCGGCGGCGCCATCCGTCTTCCGGCAACCATCGTGTGGAGACTTTTGCCCAGCGGTCATCGTGCATGCGACTGACGTGACCCACCTAATCCCATTTTAGCCTAGCAGCTTTCATGCCAACGTCCACTATGCCCGTTTTAGAACGCAGCGTGGTATTTCGAATCCTGTCTTGTCCTTTGACGCCCAGAATGCTGCGTTCCATTGCCCTTTGGCAAACTCCAAGGCGGAGCTTCTGAGACTCGGTGAGCGACCAGGTCTGAGTACCGTAGGTTGGGACGGGCAGAGAGTGAGCGAGTTTACATATATAAAATATTTATCTGTAAATATCTCGTCTACAAATAGCATGTATCTAATGTATTTGGATTAATTAAATCTGGATGCTACTGCACCGTGATATCAGTAGCTATCAAGTTTGCACGTGTTCAAACAAACGTTTCCTTGAAAAGATAGTTTCAAGACTGTCACATAGAACGCGGTATGTTTGCAATACCCAGTAAAGCATGGGTTAATAAAGAGGTGGCCCATAGTCGACAGTAGGCGGATCAAGTCCGTCAATGCTAATGTTATGATGATTGATTGATGATTATGATGTGGCAACGGCAAGTTCCGTCCGTGTCACCAAAACATTGCCTAATATAACCTCACGATAAACCCAATAATCCCGACCTAAGAGTCGAAGCCAAGGCCTCATGGTTAGCACTGCAACCACTGGAGCAACGAATTAGACTGAACATTGATGTGAATTGAAATAAAAGATAGAACAACGGGCCTAAAATGGCTGCTTTAGCAGAATCTTAGTATGAATCACGTTAAAAAAAATTACTTAAAATGGAATTTAAGTTCATAAATATAAAGTTCATTTTAAGAGTTTTAAATTTTTAACGTGATTCATTTATGATTCTGCTAAAGCGGGCATTTTAGACCTTTTTTTTTCGGATGGGAAATCATCAAATGACTTCTCCCGCTCTGGGCGGAGCAGGAGGGAGTGTCAGACTTGTACTGACTAAAACCCATCCATGTTCCTTGATCGCCCTTTGTGTTCCGGGGCCACAGTATCTCTTTCGAACAGTTCCGCAGCCCCGGCAGGCATCGGCCCTTGCGGACCCCTTCCTTTTTGCTGACTCTCTTTGAAGCGCGTGTGGAACACTCCTGCGCCGTCGACACGGCCTGTCGTCATGAGACGGACGGACGGCGAGCTAGCCCATAGCTCACCGTCCACAGGCCCGATTTTAGACCTCCTGATCCCAACTCGTTAAATCGTTTTGATACTTTTTAAGATGACCAGATATATGAACGTGGACGAGGCAAAAGAAGTACGTAAGGAACGTAGCTGGTGGCGTTCTGCGGGTTCTGTCTATACCCCCATGGGGAAAAGGCGTGAATTGACGTATGTATAAGCCGATTTGATTCAATAAATCTATAAAGCAAGGTCACACTAAACGTTATTACTGTAGCAGAAACTTAAACCAACCAAACATACCTAGGTACCTAGTTTTATCAGAACGTTAGTAATCTATGCATGTTTACTGATTCTATAAAACAATACAAGTTGAAATAACAATGATTGTAGGTAAATCTTTATTATGCTCATTCATTAGTTTTGTGTACACACATATTATTTTTACATTTTAAAAACAGAATCCATCAGCATCAGGAATAAGGTCTAGGCTCCCGGTGGTCAGGGTTCCAGAGAGAGGAACCTCCTCACTATGCCTGCCGAGCACTGCTTTCTGAACCGTTCAACCGCTACTAACCAACCTCCAACTCCTCCTCCAACCGGGCGCTACGGCGCGGGGACAGTAAAATTTAGCCAAAAAAGTGTTATTTTCGCAAATCGTTTATGTTGTCGATTCTATCGTATAAATCACCTAAATATAAGGCTAAAAGTGTCTTGGTGTTTTTTGTCTCCGACTAACCGTTTGTCGTAAAAACGATGTCACAGGGATCCATAGATTAGGTTAGGCTAGAATTAAATAATTAATTATTTTTGTAAATAAAAAATTATTTAAATTCATATTATTCACATTAATTAATTGGCTTACCCACCATAACACAACCACACTGATTAAATGCATTATCGCAACTGGTTGCGACTTTAGTGCATAGGTATCTAATAATCTAAATATCATAATTACGTAATTCAGATGAGTTATGCCCGTCTCGTCACTGTTCTGACTCGACATCGAAAACAAAAGATATTTTTGTTTTCATTTTATTGTTTTTCTCTAGACTTATTGTTTTTTTTTTAAATAGTCTACTCTAAATGTAGTTTGTACATTATGTCATGATTTTCAAATATGAATTAATTAATAAGATCTGCTGTGATCTATCCAAAATAATATTATGTAGGGTTTTAAAGATTTTAATAATTGGTTTTATTTTTGAGAAATGACAACACTGCCTAACCGTCAATGTTGTAGCGGGAAGGGGTAGTTTATAAACCATGGCACTCGGCCGAGAGAGTAGATTTCGTTGGAAGAAATTGTCGTGTTAAGACTATTAGTCGAATCTATGCCCGATAAGCTGATAAGTGTTGTAATTATTGCATTTTGTATAAAACGTGAAGTAAGAATTGTGTAATGGCAAATAATTTGAAAAGAATAACCATGGAGTTTCATGCCGGTTAATCTCCATGGAAGCGACCAACCCGAACCGTGCACCCTTGTCGACGTTCATAAGTGCCCATCCAGGCCTATGTGGAATAAAATACTTGAATTTGAATATACTGAAAGGGTTGATTGGAGCTACAGTGGTTTTATTACAATTATTTACAAACTACAAATAAATCTAAAATTATAATAAAATATGTACAAGTATCAAGTGCAGGCCACACCGCAAGCAAGCGAGCGAGCGAGCGAGCCGGGCGAGGCATCGTTTCACCTCGTTTCATACTTTGGTTCACATCGCAATCTACGTAAGTACCGAAACGAAGTGCGAAAAGAGGCTCGCCCGGCAAATATAAACAAAAATGCAAATATTAATAAACACAAACATTATAGTAGGTAACTAAATAAAGTCGAATTTCTAAGTTTAATAAAAAAAACAAAACAAAAAACAAAAGTTTTGCTATTAAATACTACAAAGTACAAACGATTTGTTAACATAAATAAAGTATTTAGATTATGTAAGAAACGTCACTGTATCTATTCTTATATTACTATTCTGTATTACTCCTTATAGTTTATAATCAGTAGACTTTATAATGGTCCCTGGTATTTTATTTACAACATTCTCCAACCAGCTTATGACAGGTTGCAACATTGCCTCCCAAATGGTATGCTCTTCTTGATCTGGAAAATAAGGAAACGGTAATCGTGATGAGAAGGCGCGAATATGAGACTTCTTCTATCTCTATAGTTGCATAATTATCCATCATTAATATACATAACAACACGTCTGTAATCCCCAAAGGGTTAGGCAGAAGTGTACCTAATAGTACACCCACATTTCGCCAGTTATGTTTAAGTCCCATGTTATAGGGGGCGAGCCTATTGCCATCAACCGGGCACAGATCCAGACTCCGTGGCTGCTGCTGAGAAATTCCTGTTGGAAAAACCCAATAACACTTTGCCCGACCGGGGAATCGAACCCAGGACCTCATGCTCAGCACGTTCGCGGTTACTAGACCAATCACCCGTTTTTGTGTATGAGAGTATTTGTACAATAAGTTAATCTACTTAGTATAATCTTTGCAAGGTTTTTCTGTAAATAAAAAAGAGTATACATATATAAATAAAGCATACCACTTTCATTCCATTCGCCTTCTAATTGGTCGGCGGCAGTGAGTGCCCCTGAAAACGTCAGGTTCTCAGCCCAAGATCCGCCAACGATGAGGACACTGTTAAAATTCCACGTTATATGTATAACTGATCACAATAATATATTGCAAAATCACAATCAAAATATTTTATTTCACATAGGCCTAAATGGGCACTTATCAAACGTCGAAAAAGGTGCACGGTTCGCGTTGGTCGTTTCCATGGAAAAGAACCGGCAAGAAACTCCATGGTTACTCTTTTAAAATCATTTTGTATATTATTATGTTACAGCATTAGTACGGAATAGCGTAGGCCCGACAATAGGTCGTTGCTTACTATACAAAAGACGTAAAATATTTTACAAAAGTTAGCAAGCATCTTTTTTTTTGTAATCGGGAATCTACAATGTTCACTCATTCATAAATAATAGGTAAAAAAAGAATCTATACAAAAATAAGAAAATTTTGTAAATAAAAAAAAACGAAATTTAAACAAGTGACACAAATATTGTCATCAGTGCTGTAACTATTCTGAGCAAAAGATGAAAAAAATTATTTGAAAACTATTGTAAAAATCTGAATGGAAAGAAAAGAAAAAATGTGATTGAGAAAAGTTGGAGACATCCACAAATTTGTGCCGTTTATGAGCTACCAGGGCAGGCCCTCATACTCTTTGAAATAATCGAGACATGTTGATATTTGATGAATGAATAGCTGTTGTTTAAAAATAGAAAAGCCCCTGGTAAGTATGGGATAACGACAGAGGTCCTGAAAGCGGGAGGAAGTACTGAATTACGAGAGCTTCAGGGGCTTTTCAATTCGGTCCTGTTATTTGGGAACTCCAGAGGCGTAAGAGAAGGGGCTTGATCATTATTTTCTTTAAAAAGGGGAACAAGACCCTATTAAAAAATTACAGACCCATTTCGCTCCTTAGCCACGTGTATAAGCTGTTTTCAAAAGTCATCACGAATCGTCTAGCGCAAAGACTCGATGTCTTCCAGCCAGCGGAGCAGGCCGGGTTCCGAGGAGTATGCAGCACCATAAACCACATCCACACTGTGCGGCAGATCATACAGAAGTCTGAAGAGTATAATCGGCCGCTCTGTACTGCATTTGTGAACTATGAGAAGACTTTTGACTCTGGTGAGACCTTGTGACTTCTGAAGTCTCTGCAGCGATGCCAAGTCGGCTGGCGATACATTTAAGTGCTGAGAAGTCTTTATGGAAAAGCCACAATGACCGTCCAAACTCAGAACCAGCAAACAGAGCATATCCCATTGCGTCGGGGGTTGAGGCAATGGGACGTATTTCCCCGAAATTGTTCACCAACGCACTGGAGATGTTAAAGACACTGAAATGGGAAGGATTTTTAGAGGAAAACCTAGTTAGTATTTAGATAAACTTTCATTCATAACTTACATTAATTAATTGGCTTACCAACCTTATCACAACCACACTGATTAAATGCATTATCGCAACTGGTTGCCATTTTATTGCATTTATAATTAGCATTATTCTAAATCTAAACATAATATTATTATGTAATTCAAATGAGTTATGCCCGTCATTGCTCTGACTCGACATCAAAAAACAAAAGAATTCACGATTCACAACTATTTCAAATATGCTTGTTTTGAGTTATTGTGTTTAGGTTAAGATAAAGACGCAAACCCATCGCAGTGCACGCTGTGCACGGCCACGTCTTCTCCGTGTCCTCTCTGATTTATTAACCTTAAGCGGCTTTATTACACAACCTCCTCTTTTCTAGTCTGTTGATAATTACATACACACCAGCAGGGCCATTAGGTACGTATCTTTCTGATATCCAGTGACTATCAAGCTTCGGTTGTACACCGAACTTTGATGACAACCGTGAATGTCATAATATTGGTATTACGTATCACACTGAGTGGATATCACTTTACGGTGACTAACAGGGTCATACATAATACGAAACTAACCTTTTGAAAGTTAATTGATGGACACTGAGCCCAGTTACTATCATTTCGAGCTGTCAACAGAGATACGTAATAGCCCTACAGGTCACCTAGTTAGGTGTCCTAAGTGGCTTTTGTAATTTCTACAACTACTCGAGAGTAAAATGCAGTACCTATTCATGAACTCATGAATATTATACGTCTCCCAGTACACACTCTAATGAGTACAAGAGTACCTACTGATCCTAGCGCGCAAACAACGCAGTGCTGAAGTAAAAAATAATGCAATTACGAACAATTTGCTATGCATTACACGGCTATAATAATTATGTTTTTGAACAACTACATATACAGCGTGGAATTTTTTAATGACACCTGGAGGGAAAGTATTCGGAATACTGGAGATAGCAAATTTTACTCAAAGGAAACATCCATTATTTTTAAAAAGAAACAAATCTGCATTCACAGATTTTCGAAAAATCGCTTGCCACACTCGAGAATCGAACCCGGGATGGATCGACTAAAGTTCGAAAAAATAACATTCTGTACCTTTTTGAGATCAATCGATAGGGTCAATCATATGGATCAGTAAAATTTGCTATCTCCAGTATTTAGAGTACCTTCCTTCCAGGTGGCATTGAAAAATTCCACCCTGTATAGTTACTAGGGGTTATTATAACGGGACTTTTTGATGAGTGAATGGCTTAACTAAGTATACAGTCATTTCAAATCAAAACCTTTTATCATCATCACCTGCCTAGCCTTTTTCCCAACTATGTTGGGGTCGGCTTCCAGTCTAACTGGATGCACCTGAATACCAGTATTTTACATGGAGCGACTGCCTATCTGACCTCCACAACAGAGTTAGTACCAGTTACCTAGAGTACTCTTAACCAAGACATAGCGCTGCGAACATTATAGGCCAGCGCAAAACTTACGTCTCGCTCTGTGCATACACGCTCACACGCACACATTTACATAAAACTACAATGAAACTACGTCTCAATAAATGCATACGCCATGTTTACGAAACCGGCCTCACTTCCCTGTTCACAAAGGTTCGTCTTAACTGTTTTATTTGGTCTGAGTTAGTACTGTGTAATACGATATCCCTTATGATTACCATTATGTCCCGAAAATAAAGATCGAGTGGTTGCAAGCGCGACTGCTAAGCATGAGGTCCTGGGTTTGATTCCCGGGTCGGACAGAGTTATTAGGGTTTTCCATCAGGAATTTCTCAGTAGCTACTTAGCAGTCACGGAATCAAGTCAATAGACACACACACGAAGACACAACGATACAACGACGACGACGACGATTACATGTGACTTAAACATAACTTCTAGCTACATAATTATATCATTTCACACAGTCTATCCATCGTTTCTTTGTTCTTCCTCGACACTTCATTCCATTCACATTCACACTCGAAACTTTCCTCACATTTTCCTCATTCCTCCGCATCACACGTCCTTAAACCACGAAAGTCTAAAATTAAATATTCTCATAGATGACTTTGTTTTTTTTTCTTTGACCTTGAATGTCCCACTGCTGGGCAAAGGCCTCCCCCATATCCTTCTAGGTACTCTTCTCCTGCGCCAACTCGATCCAGCCAACTTTAAGTTAGGTAAGTTTTAACTTTTAACCCAATGAGGCTAGTCGAAAAATAAATAGTTTCATCCTATTATCCAAACTAACATCAAACAATAAAATATTCCGGCGTCCATTTTGCGGACGTACAAATACGATGCAAATCTGATTAGTGGACGTTTCAGCCGACCAGTTCGGGAATAATTGGCTCGAACCGGTTTCAGTCGGATTAAAACTAGTCTAAACCGGTATGCAGTGTAGGTATGGAACATCGCTTTTGTATGTGGTTACGCAGTAATGATACTGATTTGATGTTCATGCGAAAGATTTACCTTTTGACCGCCATAGTCACAAACACGTGACGAGCATTCGCGTGCCCTGTACGCCGAACGACACAAATATGTGACAAAATGATAGGTGAAATTGTGGCTTGACGTGAAGGGCCCGTGCGTGCATTTATGTGCTGGCGGTCAAAAGGTTAAGCTTTTTCAAGAAGATTTCTACGTTATTCATTATTCACATGTAAGTTGAACTGAAATTATGTCCAGCGAAGGCATTGTCTGCCCAAGGCAGGGGGGCCTTGCCTGCCGGTAGCTGCGGAAAGGACGAGGGAGATGACGAGCCCCCACCCATCCACTCAGCAGACACACTGAGCGTCGGCAGAGTGCTGACAACGCCCTCTTCCGGCCCCCATAAATTGGTCCAGGGGCGACGGATTCGGGGACTATCCGTCGCCCCATCACACTGGACCCGAGTCGGCGGCGCGTCGTGTTCCACGCGCGCCTCTCCTAAATGTAGCGGGGGGAATTTTACACCTCACTCCCCCCGGGACGAGGCCCGCAGGTCAAGCGGGCCGGCACTAGTCCGGGGCAGCGGAAGTCGCATCAGATCCCGCTGCCCCCCGACGCAAGTGTGCGAGGGAACACCGGTGTGGTTTTAGTCAGTACGAGTCTGACAGACCCCTCCGCTCTCCCCAGGGCGGAGGACATCCATTGAGGATTTCCAAATCGAGAAAAAAAAAAGTCTAGGTTGGCAAGTGATCATTTTTAGAGTTCCGTACCCGAAGGGTAATCAACGGGACCCGATTACTAAGCTTCCGCTGTCCGTCCGTCTGTCTGTCAGCGGGCTGTATCTCATGATCCGTAATAGGTACCCAGACAGTTGAAAATTTCACAGAATGTGTATTGCTGTGCCGCTATAACAACAAATAATAAAAATACATTAAAAGTTAAAGGGGGCTACGATGGTACAGAACGGAACCCTACATGCGCGAGTCCGACTCGTACTTGGCCGGTTTTTTCTGAACTCATTGAATTAAATAAGATAAAAACTTTACATGATACATGCATTACAGTTTGAATGGCAGCGGAATCAGAATATTCCGCAGTTGATTTATAATTTAGAAAAAAGTCATAATAGTCATGCTGAAATGTAACCCAACGTATTTCTTGTATGTAATCTTACTACAAGTACACATATGGCCATAGACACGTTTGGAAAAATTCCCGCCTCTACCCTGGCCAAAAAACAAAACAGGGATGATGACTGACTAAAAGAATATGATTCTATTTAGTCCGTCAGTTAGATTATCGAAAAATATTGGAAACGTGTTTTGTTGTTTTATCAAATTAATAAAAATAGACGAAGATAAAACGTGTCAACGATCATGAGTGGGGGCTTGTGATGTCACATTTGAGTAAAAAAAAAAAAGTGACGTCACACGAGTTTTCAACGCACTGTATCTTTATTCTCTTCTGTCTTCATTTTTTCTTTACGTGAAAAGAAAGAATATACGTCCAATATTTTTTGGAAATCTATCTGACGGACTAATTAGATTTTTTTTATATTGAGACAGTAATTTAAGATACTTAATCCAAATTACAGCACGAAATTTTCGCATCAGCACCCAATAGACAATATACAACATGTAACATAATTAACGCACATCCTGAAAATAGTTTGTTCAGAATCGTTTACTGAATCGATTTCTATAATTTATAATATAGGTAATTTTTTATCCCAAAAATAATTAAAGCTACGTAATTTATAGTCACACTACCCTTGTATAGTCCAAACAAACTGAAATGGACCGTAACTCAAGGCAATAAGACTTTTAAAAGTGCAGTTTTATTTGTATTAATACAAATTCCGCCATTCAATCTAAATATATAAAAGAAGAAACTGACTGACTGACTGACTCATCTATCAACGCACAGCCCAAACCGCTGGGTCTACAGATTCCAAATTTGGCAAGTAGGTTCCTTATGTGGTCTAGGGGTGCACTAAGAAAGGATTTTTCAAAATTCAACCCCTAAGGGGGTTAAACGGGGCTCCAAAGTTTGTATGGGAAAACCCGATTAGGCAGACTAATTTATTCGAAACTTCACAGGAGTGCTCCTATCAAGAAATGAGTAGAAACGGGTTTCAGGTTTTTTCAGAATTCAACCCCTAATAGGGGTAAATGGGTTGCCAAAGTCTAAAAATCAATGCACAGCCTAAACCGCTGGGCCTACAGATTCCAAATTCGGCAAGTAAGTTCCTTATGTGGTCTAGGGGTGCATTAAGAAAGGATTTTTCAAAATTCAACCCCTAAGGGGGCTAAACGGGGCTCCAAAGTTTGTATGGGGAAACAAGATTAGTTAGACTATTTTATTTGAAACTTCACAGGAGTGCTCCTATTGATAAATGAGTGGAAACGGGTTTCAGGTTTTTTCAGAATTCAACCCCTAAGAGGGGAAAATGGGGTGACAAAGTCTGAAAATCAACATGGGTATAGTTTGTATAGTGTATCTGGTCAGGTGTATTGCAAAAACAACGATTTTAAGATTAAATATGGCGGACCTGAAATAACATCCCCTGTTGGGGTGCGATGGGGTTGAAATGTCTAAAAATCAATATCGGTGTCGATACCGAGATTATCAGGGGTGCTGATTACGAATATGGCATTTATTTTGAGATCCAGAACATGGTGGATTCGACTTCTATACAGGGTTATTTTAGATTTGACAGTGATTGCGACAGTGATTGTGACAGTGATTGTGACAGTGATTGTGACAGTGATTGTGACAGTGATTGTGACAGTGATTGTGACAGTGATTGTGACAGTGATTGTGACAGTGATTGACAGTGATTGTGACAGTGATTGTGACAGTGATTGTGACAGTGATTGTGACAGTGATTGTGACAGTGACTGTGACAGTGACTGTGACAGTGACTGTGACAGTGATTGTGTTAGTGATAAAAATAATTGTGATGATTATGAAATTTGGCACATAGATATTTTATAACTTGGATTAACATGTAGGATACTATTTATCCCTTTAGTATGATCCAGTGGGACAGTAACCGAACTTCACGCGGGCGAAGCCGCGGGCAACAGCTAGTACAAAATAAAGAAAAATTAATCTTATTTCAAGTAAGTTAAAGTCGTTACAAATACAGTTAGGTTAACTTGGCGATTCAACCGCACTCACACACTAAACAGGCGCTCTTTACAATACACAAACAATACAATACACTTTTCTCTACACAATAGATAAACCAACAAAATGCAAAATATGTCATACTTGTTTTCGTTCCCTTTCTCGTGCAACATAAAAACCTGGGATAGAGCGAGATAGCCACCATGACACCCGCGGCGCCCGCGCTCCTTATGATGAAAGCTAACTTAAATAAATGTAAACAATGTTTAGTCACGCGCGACCTGGTAGAGAGTATGCAACTAGTTTTTTGCGTGCGATCGGTGCGATGTCTTTCGAATAATTGACACAAAATGTTCAGTGAAATGGTGCATAATAGTGAGGACTGTGGCACGGTGTGGTGTGGTGATAATGTGGTTCGAGCTGGCAGAACATTCAAGTGAACCAAAGGTATGGTACAAGAGTAGACCGCAGGGTTGGACTATGTTAGCTGCTACTTCGTGGCCATGGAACGTTCCGTTCGAACACGGCCATCGACAGGGGAGCCGATTGGCGTACACGTAGGTACTCGTTTTCAAAACGAAATATGCGATTAATTCGATGAGAATCCCCAATCAGCTGATTTTACGACTTTTTTTGTGGGGACGCATTAAATCGTTAGTTTATTTTAGTGCGACAACAAGACGTGCCGAGGATCTAAAAAATAGGATAGTGAACGCTTTTGATAACAAATGACGAAGTGCTTTCTAAATTAAAACATCAATTAAGAAAACAGGCATTAAAATGTATTGAACTTTTCTATTGAAGTTGAGTCGAGCGACGAAGTTAACAGCTGTCTCGAACGCGAGCGAATACCTACTAGGCTAGCAAGACTCACACAGTCGCATACGTAGGTATGAGACCTCCGGGGCTGCGGGACTATTCGAAAGAGATACCGTGGCCCCGGAACACTAAGGGCGAGGAAGGAACATGGATGGGTTTTAGTCAGCAAAAGTCTGACACTCCCTCCTGCTCCGCCCAGAGCGGGAGAAGTCATTTGATGATTTCCCATCCAAAAAAAAAAAACAAAGGTATGAGACCTACGTATGCGACTGTGTGCGTTCCTTGATTTGTACTGTGACTACAACATTCTTCCGGAATTAGGAAAACTAATTTATTAAATAATCATTGCCTAGACATGTTTAATTAAAAATTCAGTGCATGTATTATGATTATAACATAATAAACTAATTGGGGTGTCTGAGGGTGTGCGTTAATTACGTTACATGTTGTGTATAGTACCTTGTTTCGTTTAAAAAAAAAAAACTCGAGCGATAGCTAGGATTGCAAAAAAAAAAACTTAAATGCAGTCTGTATTGCAACTGTTGTAAGGCTTCTGAATTCCTTTGAAGGGTTGGGGTGGAAAAGAGATATTCCGTAGTGTCAGAATATCAATATATTTTTGTTTATCTATATATATAAAAATGAAACCCGTTGTCCTTGGTCACGGCATCACGCGTGAATGGCTGGACCGATTTCACTAATTCTTTTTTTGTTGTATTTGTTATTATTAGGAGAAGGTTCTTACGGAAAAAAATATTAAAAAAAATCTCTCAGAAATATTGAAAAATATACATTTAATTTTGCATATTTAAAAAAACGCGCATAACGAATGTCAATGTCATTCACAGCCATAGACTATATTGAAAGAGCATTGTTTGTTCGGAAACGTGGTTACTTAATTAAATTCGAGCATCATTTGTACGGAAACATCTTTTAAGGGTGTCTCACACTCTCTCTAACCATCTCTCTGTCTCTCTTATATATCGCAGACGAAGTTGCGCGGGTCAGCTAGTTCAGCATAAATTCATAATGTTGCTTGCGGTTCTCTTTTCTCGTGGCGTTAATAGGAAGTAAGGCTGCTACCTTAGTACAGACTATTTTAGAAATGTTTGGAAGCAGTGCCCTTTAATGAGCAGCCAAAAGATACCAATCAAACTATAAAAAACCAGTTTATGCGGATCTCTCATTGTACGGAACATCAATAAAGGGTGTAAATAGATAACAAACTTTAATGAAGTCGAAAGACACTTGTTCTCCCCGTCATTGCGATCATTATTTTGTTCTTCACCATACCTGGGAACCTAATAGTTACGGAGATATTGGAGGTCAAAGTTCCAACTTTTTAACAAGTTTTTTTCGAATACTAGTCTTTAAATACTCCCATAACCCGTTTACTATTAAATGTGTCCATCAGCACAATGTTTTGAGTGCGTTACATTGAGTTTTACCGTAAAACGTGATTTTTCACCCCAAAAAAAAGTCGTTTCTCAGCAATAATTTTGGCGTAGAGTTACTTAGTTTGATGTACAGAATGCTTGGTTGACGGCTTCGTGAAGGGTTCGTTTACACGCTGTATAAAGTGAGACCATGTTATACTGGAAACGTATAGGTTGATGTGTCGCCGTGTGATCGTTTAACAGAGACAAATTGTAATAAAAATAAATAAATCATAATAATATAATTTGTGTGTAAATGTTTGTCTACTTAATACCTAGGTGATAGGTTACAGGTAATAGGTAATACACACATTATTATTGGTCAACAGGACCTCATGAAATACACATTAAAATGGCTTGAATACCATGATTATTATCTTGCTTCTAAATACACAAAGTTTTACACACTACGCACACAACCACTGTCTTACTGTGTAGACACGGACTCCCTAGTAAGATAAGCTCATTAAACAAAAATGTACAGCCTCTAAAATAACCATTTCTAACGTAACAATAATAATAACATTGTATCTATTAACACTAATATTTACATAACACTTAAAACTTTATCACATCTGGCGCATTTATCGCTATAATCACTGACATTATATTTTCTACAACGCAAACACTGTCCATATTTACTCTGTGACAACTCTATATGTGTATCTTTCCCGCCATTTTTTACTGTCAAACTGACAGATGACAGTTCTAAAATCTCGCTCAAAACACTGTCATTTACACCATCGGACTTATTTAATTCGTTTAATTTATCAAACAACTCTGAATTTAACACAATACTAGCTTGCAACTTCTTTAAATTTTCATTTTTCGCTAACACACATATTTCCCGTTTCAAATCCAATATGGCTTCCATTAGTGATGTATCCACATCAGTAGGCCGTAAAACCGGTAAGTTTTCGGTAAAATAAAACGGTTTTTCATATAACGGGTGGTGTTGCCAGACTTCTTCGATTAAATGCGGTAAGATGGGCCCTAAAGCTTTGCAGAGAGAGATTAGAATCGTATGTACTACTAACTGAGCTGAAACTCTTTCATCAGCATCTCTTTGAGAGCAATATAACCTATCTTTTATACAATGGCAATACAAACCAGAGACTTTATTACTTATAAAGTTCAAAATACTTTGCGCTACATGATTATACCTATAATTATTATAACTATCGTTAATTTGGTTGACAAAACCCTCTGTTTCTTTGACCATGTAGCTGTCAAAATAGTTTAGTTTCGGTTTTCGGTTAAAATCGGTTTTTTGGACGTCATTGACAACTCCTAGGAGATATTTCATGATGTTTCTGATTCTGATCAGTTCTGCTTGACAGTCGTCGAGGAGTTTCTTGCTGATTACTATCTGGGAATGCTGGGTGGAGTGGCTTGCTACCCACCACCTGCAGAAGAAAAAAAAATGAGATTAAAAATTCTGATTTGTGATGACAATTTTATTTATTTCTCTTTATTTTAATTTATTTTGCAGTAAGTGCAAACTTACACATTAATAAATAAATATTTAACATTGAACTACTGCCAATCTGACCTCCATAAACCAGTTACAGTCAGTCCAGTACGGGGTACTGACACCCAGTCTTACCAAGGAGTTTGCCCTCTGTTAAGATTGGTTATCACGTCGTCGTAGGTAGTCACGCTTCTAACTACCCACATCGAATGTCTAAGATCTATGTATACAATGACAGCCGTGTCACATTATGTAACTAACGGTCACCCATCCACGGACCGACCTCAACAAGTGTTGCTTAACCTTGAAGAACTCACCTAAGAGTATCAACGCCATAAGCCGGCTGGTTGTTCTTATCCTTGCCTCCCTGTATGATGGTGGTCGGGTCGATTACGTTGCCGATCGATTTAGACATCTTTCGCTTCTTATCATCTACGACAAACCCGTGGACGAATATGGACCTGGGAAATTAAGAAAATCGCAGTTAGTACACGCAAAATGCCGTAGGCAAATACTTAGGTTTCCGCAGTGTCTCAAGACGAAAGTCAATGACCAGTGTGTGTTGCCAGTGATTACATACGGAACCGAAACGTGGTCGCTCACAATGGGCCTCATCAGAAGGTTTAAAGTCACCCAAAGGGCAATGGAGAGGGCTATGCTCGGAGTTTCCTTGCGCGATCGAATCAGAAATGAAGACATCCGCAAGAGAACCAAGGTTACCGACGTAGCCCGAAAAATTGCCAAACTTGAGTGGCAGTGGGCAGGTCACATTGCTCGCAGAACGGATGGCCGATGGGGCCGAAAAGCTCTGGAGTGGCGACCGCGAACCGGAAGACGTTGCGTTGGAAGACCTCCCACTAGGTTGACCGATGACCTGGTGAAGGTTGCGGGAGTCCGCTGGACGCGAGTCGCACGGGACCGGTCAATGTGGCGACACTTGGGGGAGGCCTATGTCCAGCAGTGGACGTTTTTCGGCTGAAATGATGATGAATACTTAGGTCGTTGGATTGGCGTCAAAAAATAATCACGCTTCTGTTATGTTGACAAATGACATTCGAATAGTAGTGTCTCGTTCACTCATACTGAAAATCGTATCTATCGTTCCATGCGGTACGTGTGAGCTCACTGAAACGTCAAAAAGTTTAAATGTGGCGCTAGTTACAGAAAAGTTGAAAGAGAGACGTTTGGCTTGGTAAGGACATGTGATGGACGGATGAAACGGATGCGACTAGACTGATGATTGCGATGAATATACAGGGTGTTAAAGTAGTCGCGTGCCATAGCTTAGGGGTGAGTTCAGTATCGATAAAGGAACCCGTAAAAAATAAAATAAATAAATAAACAAAAAATAAAATTAAAAATATAAACGAAAAAAATATTGCAAGATCAACCTAATTTAGTACCTACTAACTTAAAATAGCAATTTTTTAGAATTAAAATTATTATAACTTGCAATATTTTTTTCGTTTTTTTTTTTCGGAAATATTTTTTATGGATTTATTTTTAAACTTTACGGCTTCCTTTATCGATACTGAACTCACCCCTAGGCTATGGCACGCGACCACTTTAACACCCTGTATAAATGTTGATGGCTGAACAGGAAAACAACAAAAATAAATATGGGTGAATGGAAGGCGAAGAAAGAAAAGTGAATGATAGAGTGACTGCTAACCAGGAAAAATTGAATAAAATAACCTGGTGGTTCTTCGAATTACTATCATAGTAGGGGAGCCCCCTTTAATTTGGTATTTATTTTTATAATATTGTAGTTATAGCGGCACCAGAAATACACATTCTGTGAGAATTTCAAATGTCTACCTATTACGGGTCATGAGATACATCCTGCTGACGGACAGACAGACGGACAGACAGCGGAGGCTTAGTAATAGGGTCCCGTTGGTTACCTTTCGGGTACGAAATCCTAAAAGTGTTGCGCAATTCTTAAGTAACATGGATCAAGGGTATGAAGACAATGATGATGAATTATGAGATTGCTGACAATGGGCCATGTATGAAAATTTTAAATAGTCGACTCGACGTCCGGGTCGTCGTAAAGATATATCCATAAAATCGCAAACAAACACACGTGAAAATGAGGTTATAAAATGACAAGTTTTTCATTGATTAGGCTAAGGAAATTGAACAAAAATCCGTAGCGTACCGGACGGTGGCCACCTCTAACAGAATTTAATTTATTTCTCTGGAAATACTTATCAGATAAATCTGATACTTTTTTTGTAGATAGTATTAGGTTATTCCTATGTGCAGAAAATAAATCGAGACAATTTAAAAATTTCATACAAGGCCCATTGCTTAAGACTCACTTATATGGCGCTTCGTCAGTCAGTGCTAGAGAAGTCAGTAGCGACGCTTGGAACCAGCCCGTCAGTTGGTCCACTCCTTCAGAATACAGCTGCGCTGTGCGGCCGCCTAGCGTAGACCAGGACAGACCTGAGTCTAGCCAGATGTCCATTATGTCCTGGGAATGTAGATGAAAAAGTTAGAATTTAAAAACAACATCAAAACGTACACAAACCCACAGTGCAAGTACGTAATTTGTATCGATAAGACATCGAGATCGCTAAGGTTACTCAGAGGTGTATCTAACATATATTACACCCACATTTCGCCAGTTATGTTTAAGGCGTCTAATGGGGGCGAGCCTATTGCCATCATCTGGGCACAGTTAAAGTTATTCGCTGTGTTTCGTTGTATCTTATTCTTAGCATAAATTTATTTAACAAAGTTTAGTTCCATTGATATCTTTAATGCACCATTAATGCATTTTTGTTCCATTGTTTTCTTTCACGCATAACACACATTCAAATAAATTACATTATTTTCTCATTACCTTTCCTTTAGTGACCTTGTTCGTATCAATCTGATGATCCTTGATGACGTCATCGTTCAGCAGTTCAGTGACGTCACAGGTCCACCACACGTCAGCGCCGCGCGACTCTATCAGAGAGCATAGCTTGTCTATGATGCGTCTGGGAATGAGGATTTTAGTCAGATTTTTGTGTGGGATGAGGATCATTTAATTAAATTTTTGTTTGAAATAAGAATAATAACAATTCGACCTAAGCGGAGCGGCTTTTATTCTAACGTATTGGATTTGTGTCTGACTAAGCCGAAACCCCGAACATTATTGATGATTAATGATGAATTGGAAAAAAAACTGCTGCTTAAACTTACTCATCTACCACAACGTTATCCCCGCTATACACGGCGGGTATAGGCACGCCCCACGCTCTCTGCCGCGATATGCACCAGTACGGTCGCTTCTCCAACTGCGCTCTGAAGCCCTGCCGGTATTGGTCGCTGCTGGAGAGCGGTAGGATCTCCACTTTTTCTAAGGCTGCCTGTGAAGATAATAAAACAAATCTTATTAATAATTTAAATAAAATGTTATTGATCGAAAATAGTACATTTTAATAAACGTGGGAAACTTGGTCATTGCAGCCGAGGCGAAATTCAGAACCGAGCCGTATGCGAGAGTGTTATGGAACCGAGAACTACAGTGACAAATACGAGTACCCACGTGATTCAAACGATGTTTTTTATTACACTTACGAAGAAATAAAATAACAGAACGAAAAGTATTTTTGTCGTTAATCAATATGAAACCATTATTTAATGTACTTAAAACGCGCTTGCAATGTAATTAAAATATCGGGAGCTCAAAACAATATATAATCACGGAAGATATCCCGTAAGTGACATTTTAAGTATAATTATGAACCGTGAAAGCTTGAAACGGCATTACGTATTTAATGTTTTTCCCCGTGCTTTGCCTTCGCAGGTTAAAGGAGAGGTATGAAACCCGCAAAACAGCGTAATATTAAATGATCTTAAAAGCGTTCTGTTTTTACCTTTTGAGGTTCGGAACCCAAAAAACGAATATTTTTTTTATTTTTTTTTAACTTAGGACACAAATATTTGTCAATTTGTACGCACCAGTGCTTTCTCCTTCAATGCCGCTGTATCAATGAACCACTGCTGACTAGCTGTGATAATGAGCGGCTTCTTGGTCCTCCAATCCAGCGGGTACGAGTGCACGTACTCCCCCCTGTGCATGACGTCAGCGGACAGCCGGGAGATGATCAGCTCCTGACCGGAGCCTAGCACTAGCTGACCGTTCAGCTCCGGGTCTAGGCGAGTGTAGCGGCCCGCTTCGTCGACGTTGCATTCCTGAGATTATTTGAAAGGGAGAATTTGTCAATGGATCTGTATTTGAGCATTTTTTAAATCAAAAATTAGGATGACAATATCAGCACTTTTTGAACACCATAATTGCCTATATCTTATGCAATTTTGCCAGCCCGCCCTTCTCCACACCCCTAATGTGTAGTAGGGCTAAGAAGTGACGGTACAAACTCGGTTATGCAGACGAGAATTATGTTGAACCTTGAATCAAGTAACAAAAATCCTGCTCTTGCACATAACTCAAAAATAACAGGTCTTTATTGAATGCGTATGAAAGTATACACGACAAAAAAAAACATTTATTATTTACATTTTTATCTGCCTGACGGTTTGTTCCAGCTAATCTCCGAAACGACTGGACCGACCTCGACGGGACTTTTACTAGCAGATAGCTGCTGTTATAAGGGGTAACTAAGGTTTCCCTTACCTTGACCCTTATGCCCTAAGATATAAGGTTGAAAGTGGTCGACCGTCAGTACGCGAACTCGGTACTACAAACGAAAAACTCACCACCGTCATATTATTCTTCAGCGCAACGAGGAAGTCCTCAGGTCCGTGCGCCGGGGCCGTGTGCACTAGCCCTGTGCCCTTGGCGTCCGTCACGTGGTCTCCTTCGAGGAACGGCAGGGTTTGTTTCACTAGTTTATTATAGTATGTCGTGCCTTGGAGGTGGTGACCTGTTGAAGATAATACAGTGATAAGCTTTTTTAAATCAATGTGGTGTATTTGTATAATAAGTATGTATTTACAAACAAAAAGTATATAATATGTAGTATATCAACTATCTGGTGTCCACGACACAAGCCTCGTTGCTTAGTGTGGCACTAGGTGGCGCTGTGTGTAATGTGCAGCGATATTATTATTTATTTATTATTATTGTTTTTGGGAAACTGGTGCCATGACACAGTGAGGCGGGGTCGCGGCAGGTCACGAAGGAGATGGCGGGACGAAATGGACAAGTTCCGTCAGAACGGGTTGGGGAACGCGTGGGTTCGCAAGAAGTGGAAAGAGTGGAGGGAGGCCTTTGCCCAGGAGTGGGAATGAGCAGGCTAGAGAAAAAAAATAAAAAAACTAACTACGTTTATTAACGTAGAGTTCCAATTAGAACCAGAATCGAGTCGTGAGTGAGTGGTAGCGGTACTGAGAGCTAAAACGAACAAGAAAGAGGGTAGACCGATTTGTCTGCTCATAAACAATTAAACACCCACCCGCAATAACTTAGGTTTATCCATGATCATGGTGCTTGCAACAGGGCCGAAATATCGGGAATTCAAAACAAATAATGAATAAACATGGTAAATATTCCGTTTTTAGTAATAATAGAACTGTTTTTCGTTTTAATAATTCAGATTTCAATTTTCAAAAAGTTAGCAATTATAGGCCATTTTTTCGCCAGAACTATTGCGCCAAAAGAGTACTAAATCATTGTTATAAAACATACCATCAAACTCAGCTACAATTTCAGCCTCCATTTTTAACAGCTCCTTCAAAGCCTGCACCAGTCCACTGGCAACAATCAAGTAGTCAGATCTGTTGCTGAGAGATATGATGCTGTATTTGAGTTGAGGGTTGTAGCAGATCGCGCGGTTCGCGATCAAGGTCCAGGGTGTGGTCGTCCAGATTATTGCTGATAGTTTCATTCTGGAAAATGAGGATGATTTTACTTATTCCTGTCTTACCAGTGAAAATAATTCATCATCATCATTATCAGCCTATTAATGTTCCCACTGCTGGGACACAGGCCTCCTCTCTATGAGAGGGAATGGGCTATAATCCACCACGCGGGCCCAGTGCGGGTTGGTAGATGTCACAAGACTTCGAATTTTTGGTTCTAGGACATGCCGGTTTCCTCACAAAGATAAATAATTAACACACTTTTATTCACCTGTAACTATGCGAAAAAATCTTAGAAGTTATATTTGACCTACTTCCCGGTTTCCGATTGAGTTGAAATTTTGCATACATGTTTAGTTTGGATGACAATGCATCGTCAGATAAGTGACTTTATTCTAAATACAATATGGCGGACTCCCAAAGATGGCGCGGACTAGTTATTTTTTTATGCATTCCCATGGTATAGGTATCAAATGAAAGGGTTTGCTGATAAGAAGACGAGAAATAAAATAACACCACTCACGCAAGTTTTTTAGCTTTTATTAAACTATGGTAATATTTCAATTTTCTATCCATAAAACTGACCCCATATTTAAAATTAATTCATAGTTAGTTTTACATTGGTGTTTTGGTCACAGAAAAATATATGTGTATCCTGTATGGATCTGTTTTTTCGTCCAGACATCATCATCATCAGCTTTTCCCAACTATGTTGGGGTCAGCTTCCAGTCTAACCAGATGCAGCTGAATACCAGTATTTTACATGGAGCGACTGTCTATCTATACCTCCACAACCCAGTTAGTACTGGGTAATACGATAACCCTCGGAAGACTTGTTGTCAGACTTTTTTGCGCCACTGACTATCAGTAACGACTGTCAAAGATCTACAAATGACAGCCCGGACCAACAGCTTAACGTGCTTTCCGAGGCACGGAGGAAACTCGGTATGTAAGGATGGTCACCCATCCACAGACCAACCTAGGCAAGTATGGCTTAAACTAAAGATCGACCCGAGCAGCTGTTATAATTTAGCCACGAGCTCTTTGCTCGCTTTTCGTCCAGACATATAAACATAAAAATAAATGAATGACGTGACAGGGAAAAATGGAAGAACAATACGTGTTAAACCTACCCCAAATATTAATTATGGGACAAGAGCAGGAAGATGAAGACTTGCACAAACAATACTTTTTTTTTTTTTTTGTATGGGAAATCATCAAAAACTCCTCCCGCTCTGGGCGGAGCAGGAGGGAGTGTCAGACTTTTACTGACTAAAACCCATCCATGTTCCTTCATCGCCCTTTGTGTTCTGGGGCCACTGTATCTCTTTCGAACAATACCGCAGCCCCGTGCACAACAATACCTGACAGTAAGTGGTACTACCTACCCTTTGACAGCATCCTTCATGACTGCAGGTGCAGTCTCCACAGGAAATGTGACATACACTTCTGTACTCTTATACTGAGGATCATACTCCAACTCTGCTTCTGCTAATGCTGTTCTGAAAAAAGATGCGAAAAGTATAATCAATAAAATATTTTTCTTCAGTAAGGTCATGTCTGTAGTACTCGCAACAAGGGTGCGTATAAGAGCAGCTAAAACCGCCATTTTAGGCCCCTAGATGTATGAACGATGATGAGGCAAAAGGAGTATTCTTCTGCTTTGCGTGTTGATAGACTCAAATAATACCCGACCATTATGTTGCCACTTGCACGGCTTTGTTGTTGCCTTGTTTAAATCCTGGAAGGTGCAAGTGGCTGTGCAGGATGGGCAAGAAAGGAGGTGGGGCATATCCTGCAGAGGGGGTATATGGGACTGGTTGGTGATACCCCATTTGGGCAGATTATTTCTACAGCGGCCAACCTGAGCCCGCAAACGGTTAAGAGATTTCCAGATTGGCCACTGCAGTCCCTGTCCAGGAGGAAGATGTTCTGTTGGATTGATGAAGTGAGGACGGGTAGGGTGTCTGTTCCTCCACAATAAAAGGAGTATTAAGTATCATAGAATTACCCTCTTTCCTCTGTGGTTGGCTAAGAATAAATAAGAAATCATGTTCTGTTACAGGCAATCAAAACCAGAGAGAACTACAATCCTTTCAGTTATTTTACCTCTTACAGTTGCAGTCCAATATCAGCCTTATTTTCACAACCATAAAGCCCACCATAATTTTGACAGTGACAGCAAGATAACAACAATCTTATAACTATGAGCATAAAGATCACTGTCGTTTTAAAGGAAGATGAAAAATAGTAAAATTACTTGCAAAGACTATACCACAATAAATAAATAAATATCGCTGGACACTACACACAGCGCCATCTAGTGCCACACTAAGCAACGAGGCTTGTGTCGTGGACACCAGATGGTTGATATACTACATAGATACTTTTTGTTTGTAAATACATACTTATTATACATAAATAAAGTCAAAACTCACCTTGAAGAAGGTGACCAATAAACTGGTTTTAGTGCCCGAAATATTAACCCAGACTTATACATCTTATGGAACTGCCTCAATTGGTTCTGTACATATCCTTTATTTAACGTCAAATAACACTGTTCATCCCAGTCGGCCATGACACCCCACTTTTTAAAGGCATCTTTCTGTCTCTCCACTGTTTCTAAGGCAAAAGTTCTGGCAATTTCTCTGATATGTACCGGGTCTGATATTTGGCTGTTTTTCAATGTTTTCTTTGCCTTTTGTAGAGCTTTGAGCTCTATGGGTAGACCGTGACAGTCCCATCCGGGGATGTAGTGGACACGGTTGCCTTGCAGTACTTGGCTTCGGTTGTTTACGTCTTTGATTATCTGGAATACGTAGTAATATAAAACATTAAATCATGCTTGTAATCCCAGAAGGTTAGGCACAGGTACCTAATAGTATAACCACATTTCCCCAGTTATGTTTATATTATTTATTCGGGATAACAAACAATTACACATTAAAAATTACAAAAAGATAAGATACACAAATGATACAAAATGTGAAATCAACTACGTTCTCCACAGATACACAATGAGACAATTTGGTAAATTTTAAGATAAGCATTGTAAAAGTTGTTTAAGTTCTATGTTATTGAGAGCATTAAAATCAACAGGGCACATATCCAGACTATTGCTGCTCCTGAGAAACTGCTGATTGAAAAACTCAATAACACTTTGTCCAACCTGGGAATCAATTGACCCACGGATCCACTTGACCAATGACGCAAGTATTCAAGTATACAGTTAGAATATTTTAAATGTACAGTACAATGAGAGAGAAATTATTTCAAAGTTGGATATTTAAATACTATTTACCTTATTCACAGCATGGCCCATATGCAAATCTCCATTAGCATACGGTGGTCCATCGTGCAATACAAACTCTGGACCTTTCAGATGTTTCCTTTGCCAATTATACAGCTCAGCAAATTGTGCAGTCTAAAACAATCGTAATATAATTTCAGTTACCTCTTTTTTGTTAAATTAACTGAAGCTGTAGTCTGTATTAATTGGTAACGCCGTAGGATAATGCATTTTATAAATAAGTGCACTTTCATGAGTTTTTAAGTTATTTTACCTTTTGAATTTGGTCTTTTACTGCGTTGCTTGATCGAGCTGGGAAATTGGTCTTTGGGGACAGAATGGTATGAGAATACGTTTTCGTCTTCGGTGCAGCAGTACTTTTTGCACGCATACAACTTGTGCAAGTCAATTTTGATACAATTCTTCTGTATTTATAACACAAAATGTCTGAATTTTTCGCGAAATACATTTTTAAAGGTTAACTTGTTATGACAGATTAACAGAACACAGATGACGTTTTTTGCCATGATGTTGGTACAGTTTAACTATGCACTGAACTGTTTCACGAACTATGAAATATTGTAAACTTCGTGCAAACTCGGCGTTACAAAAATGTTAGTCCATTCCACATGCCGTCTTGGGGGTGTTGAAGAATCGCATGGGCAGAATCTCCTGATCCTGCAGTTCTATTATGCTTTCTAGTGGTTTTTTGATGAACGAAATGAGTGAAGAAATACCTAGCATTTGCAAAAACTTTGTAGCAATTAAAGCTATGAAATGAACAAACACCGCACTCCGTTCAGAAATTTTAAAACCAAAAATCAAATGTTCTGTTCTGTCTTTGTTTCTGAACGAATGAAACGTTCTTTTGACGTACGCCTTTGCCTTTTCAAAACAACACATGTTTTGCGCGTATTTGATAATTTTTCCATAAATTCCACGCTACAGTTCGAATAAAACTTGCTCAAAATGGTAAAGTATCGTGTCATGTTCTTACCTGCACAATTCTCTTAATTATATCTTAGTTATTCTATAATAAACACCACCTAACCTAATTTTAGCCGAAGACAAAAAAGAAATTCATAGATCGGAAGAAAGCGGTGACGTTCAACTTGGTGCATCGTTCGCAAAGGGATCCCCTGGCGGCTGATGAGACAGCCCCTCAACGTGTGCTAGTGCCTGTCAGTGCGAATGTGCCTCAAAGAAAGGAGAAAGATCCTGTGAGTATAATACATGTTTCGATATGAGAAGTTGAAAACTATTTCCAGTAATTACACTCTGTTTACAAAATTAGATTATTAATTGCAGCTGCTAACTGTTGAGTTAGTTTCAAGCTTACAGCTTTCAAACTTTCCCATTAATGATAACCCATTACCCATTATTGTAACTTACTGGGGCTGCCTCAATTTATGTATGACACAATGTTTGAGAATAAATATTTTTGTTTTTTTTTTTTTTAATGATGTTGTCCAGTTCAAACTTTCACTTATTGTTTGAATCAAGAATCTCACACTCGAAAGTCGGCTGTTACTGACATTCTAAGTTTAAACCAATCCTGGACCCCGGTTTATCATGGAAATAGACCCTGGAAATCATGATCTGTCGAATGGCCGATTTGGTCGAGACGCCATTGTTTAACTATTGTGTCTACTTCGTGGACAGATCATGGGATAAAACTTGTGCTATTATAGTGTTATAAAATGATAAATGAACACAAAAAAAAACTAAAATATTTTTTTGTGAAGAATTTTTAAGTTAAGATCTGGAGATATCACTATCAGTGACAAGACCACCATTGTACCCATAATATTAGCAATATTGTGAAATAGCCGTGTATCAATGTGTGCAATAAAGTATATTCTATCTATATATAATGTACCATATTCTCAAATAAATGATCATGATAAAAAAATGCTAAGGAAACATACATTTTTGTTGATTGACACGAAACTATCATATTTACAGGATCTAACTCCAGAGCAGCGGAAAGAGCAACAAATCAAGTATGGGATATACTTTGATGACGACTACAACTACTTGCAACATCTCAAGGATTCACGAGAAGTCACCCTTGTGGTCCAGCCTGTAAGAAACCATTTTTTGATAAAAACTAATGTAATTTTTGAGAACCCTTCACCGTCATTGTAAAATCAATTCAATTCAGTTTTGTTGACTTTTAAAAGATAAATTATATCAAATTCAAGGCCTAATGGCTTTAAACAATGATTCTAAGTACTTTCTGAAGTCTTAAATAAAAATGTTATGGAAGTAAAAACGGGAAAAACTAAAGGTGTAGGTGTGTATTAATTTCCACTGCCATAATTTGCTAAAATTAGTTTAAAATAAGTAAAACATTTCCCCCTTTAATATCACTTCAAAAACCATACTTCTTAACATATAAAAATCATTTGTTTTAAGAATTTCGACGGTTGGTTCCTGTTTAAAATAGGATAGTTTAGGACCCAATAAGTGCCGCCATGCAAAGCAGGGATGGGTTGCTTGTATTCTATGTCTTCTAACTCTTACAGAAACCCATCCACAAACGGAAGGAGAAATCCACGGAGGCTACCGAAGATGATGTACCTATCCCCGTGACAGAAGCACTGAACCTGCCCAGCTCAGTATTTGCTTCAGAGGTTGAAGAAAATATTGGTCTACTCAACAAAGCTGCTCCACAAGGTCCATATTCCAATTTATACCCCAAATAAATTAAAATTCTTCCACACTTTGCTATTACTCGTCATCTCAGCAGTCACCTCTATTCTAGCCAGATCATCCTTCACAGCCCATGCTCAGTTCATGGTCCACTAGGTATCTTTAGTTTATATATACTTAAACAAAAGAAAATAAATAGTATTACAATAACTTGAATGTTATTGTAATACTATTTATTTTCTTATATTTTTATGTTAACCATGGCCAGAGATGCATGCACAAGATAGAGTGGTTTAGAAGGATTTATGGGAGGCTTTTGCCTAGCAGTGAGACACTTGACAGGCTAAGAAAAAGTTAACCATGGTGCAATCAAATCTTTGACCGAATCATGCATTTTTAATTCTGGATGTTCATCTTTCCTTTTGTTTTCAATTGACTGCTTTAATGATGGACAACACCATCATAGTTTGCCTAGCCTTTTTTCCCAACTCAGCTGAGGTCGGCTTCCAGTCTAACCGGATACAGCTGAATACGAATTTATTACATGAAGCAACTGCCGATCTGATCTCCAAAACCCACAAGCTTTAATGATGGATATGTCGCAGGCAAATCGTAGAACACGCCGTATTATATAATGGCGCGCCGGATTGAAAAACTTCGCTGTTATGTCATGCGGCGTCCTCACGTTCAGCCGGATTATAATTCGGCTGAAGTAAAGTACACCGCATTGAATGAGCACTTCGCGTCCGTCAAAGCGGCGTAAATGTGCCGCCCAAATACAAACGGGCGCATCGTCGATACGCCGCTTTGTAAGCGAGCGAAGCGAGCTTGATATATTAGGGCACCCAATGTTAGATTTCGTAAGGTTATTTTAAACCCTGCAGACAGAAATAAGAGCCCAGCGAATTTTCAATATTTTATTCGGTCGTTTCTTCTTGCTGACAATACGGCTAAACGTTGGACGCCGCTTTGTCGAACGTATCGCCACCACAATCCGGCTGAACGTGAGGGCGCCGCAATTCATAACTGGGACGTTTTCCAATCCGGCGCGCCATTATGTAATACGGCGTGTTATACGAACAGGCTGCGACAGATATACTATTATGTCTTACATCAATTGTTGATGTTTATTTGAGCAACCAATCACAACTTGCCCACTGCACACTGCACACTGCCACTGCATTACATTGATTCTAACTTTCCCTAGCAAAGCAACTATGCAAATATGTACCTACCATCCACAACCGTTGATTGTAGTCTCATATTCAAATTAATATATTTAATGTTTTGTTTACAGGACTATGCCTGGATTTGGATCCAGATGTGGTTGCTGCTTTGGACGATGACTTTGACTTTGAGGATCCTAATAATGAGTTGGAAGACAACTTTATTGACCTTGCTATGGCTGAAGGTAAGTTACAATAAAGGGTGTAAAAGACCCTTAACGAAGCCGAAAAGCACTTGTGCTCCCCGTCTAGCGTTGCCAGGCGTCCGGATATAGCCGGACATAGATAGGCTTTTTGATTGCGTGTCCGTCCAAAATAAACGGTGGCCAGCTTGTCCGGCTTTTGTTAGGCTTTTTACATTTCACTAACTAAAGGAGAAGAAGTTTTGTTTTGGTTAGATTGGTTTTTTTATTTCGTTTTCCTTCGGGAAGTCTCTCTCTCTCTTCTTAACCCTTGGCCACCCAATGCTGAGTGTAGAACTCTTTCAAATCTCTTCATTTCTGGCGGTAATAACAGATAAAGAAGACTTATTTGTGCAATTGCCTTTCATTAGAATTTAAGAAAAATTTAAAAATGTTTATCTAGAATTTAATTTTGACTGATGAGTATGACTTTATTTGACTGATTAATAATAAAGTACCTACTTAGACTGATTTGGCATTCGATTTTATATATGTTTTATTAGAATTTAACAAGATTTATGATAATAATCAAAAAAGCTTGAATTTTACATTTTTTTTTTGTCGTACCTATTAATACTGAGACAAACTCCTCAATAATGTAGGATGTCCGGCCTTTTTACCCAAATGTCCGACCAAACTGGCTGGTCTGTCCGGCTATTAGGTTTGGCGGCCTGGCAACCCTATCCCCGTCACTGGGAACCTTCTAGTACACGGCGATATTGAAGGTCAAAGTTAGAAGTTTTTCACAAGTTTTTTAAGTACTTACTTGTTTTTAAGGTTAAAAATATGTACCTCCATGACCTATTGACTATTCAATGCATCCATCAGCACTATATTTTGAGTGCGTTACATTGTGTTTTACCGTAAAACATGATTTTTCACGCAAAAAAATCGGCGTTTCCCAGCAATATTTTTTGCGTAGAGTTACATAATTGGATGTACAGAATGTTTGGTTACACCTTGAATAATTACATAATATCACGCCTGTAATCTCTCTAGAAAAAGACATAGAGGTGTATACTGAGAAAATACTGTCTGTTAAAAGCATTGTTTTCCAATTTGCTTTGAAACTTATTTTAGTAATAATTAAAGGTAATAATTTTAATCCTGCAATAAAAACACATAATTAAAATTGCATGTTACCATTTTCTTTTAATTGTTATAATTATTTCTTGTTAATTAACAATTACTGCAAATTAACTTAACCCTTCGTATACGTAGATCTACGCAAGACAAGTGGCTGTTTAATTGTGTCTGTAATTACGGCATACAAGGGATTAAATAAGTATTAGAGTGTGCTGCTTTTGTATTTATCGCGACTTCCAATAACAAGAAAATAAATTATAATTCTAAAAGAAATATAGGCATCCCGCAATCGTTTGGTGTCTTTCCCCCGAATACTGAAACGTCACTCAAAATTTAAGTAGCACTTATATTTAACAGATACTCAAAAGTGACCCTTAAATTTTGAGTGACGTTTCAGTATTCGGGGGTTTCACTCTCACTTAATAGGCTTGTGTCCTGAAAAAATCGAATGTCCGTCAGTTAGATTTTCAAAAAATATTTGACACATATTTTTTCTTTTGTTACGTACACCATAATTGACGAAGATACGACGCTTTTAAAATTCTCAATACGTCACGCCGTGCTATAATTTTTAGTTTGTTGTGACGTCACGAGCTTGATGCCCACTACCGAGATTTGATGCGTTTTATCTTTGTCAATATTCATTGATTTACAAAAACAAAAAATACGATTCCATTATTTTCCAATACTCTAACTGACGGACTAAATAGATTTGCAATTTATTGATGGTGGAAACTAGCCTATTATGACAGTCGTTCCGACAGTCTTTCATGTCACGGCGTGCAATTTTACCTGTTGTTTTATTGTTGTAAAATATAAACAACTTTCAGGAGGATCAGATGATGAAGACTATGAGGATGAAGATGGTGACAGCATGTCAGACAATAGCAATTCTGACAAGGCGTTCGCGTCAGACCTCGATTCTGATGACGACAGCGATTCGGTATGTTCCTGCATCTCTACTCTAAAAGTATTTATTTTAAGATGGATGCTCCAGGGTAGCTCGCGAAATTCAAATTTTCTTACGTTTTTTGCAAATTGCAGGTCAGTGTCAGGTTGTATGTTGATTAAAATATGATTTGCGGCTGTAAAACGTATGTATTTACAGAATTATAATCATCAAAATTATCAATACAACCCTCCAAGCGCATAAAGGTGCAGGAATGAATTTGACCATGAAATAGTACATTGTTACCCTAGGGGTGAAAGTAACTTATTTAGTCCCGAGACGGGGTTTGGTGCCCGAGCGAAGCGAGGGCGCTAATAGTTCGAGGGACTAAATAAGTCTTTAACCCGAGGTAAACACTGATTTTCATTACGAATACAAGGAAAGTAAAAATAAAAACATGAATCAACTCGAAAAAAAATGAAGATCGGATTGCCGCTTTCCCGCCTATTTTGTTTTTTTTTTCTATGGCCGGCCAGCTATTCAGCCATTACCTATTTTTTATTTTGATCATCGAAAAAATGGTAAATATTGTGCCTAAAATTTTTTTTTTTATAATTTGACAGTTGTCAGTTGAAAACGATTCTCCCTAGGGCTGAAAAGTATTACTTTCAACCCGCTCCTCAGGCAACTTCAGACCTACTTTCAGAGTATGAGTAATGAAAAAGTCATTCCTGCACCTTTATGCGCTTGGAGGGTTGTATTGATGATTTTGATGACTATAATTTGATGACTAAATTCTGTAATGATATCAACATACAACCTGACCTGCAATTTACAAAAAACGTAAGAAAATTTGTATTTCGCGGGCTACCTTTACAGGCACTTTAAACTACCAAGGAGTCTGAGAATAAGAAGGATGAAACAGGTTGCCTATTCTAAAGCGTAGTAAGTTCTTATGGAGAAGAACAGTCAAGCAACTCCATTTACAATTATGGACTTTACACTTCAAAGCGACTTTCGTACGATTTCAGTTGGCTTTACTACGTATGTTCACATCATTATTATTGACATATTTTATTATTTCCATTAAAAAAAAAAAAACAATTTATAAATCACGTTTTCCGCTTGATTCATCCATTCATCGGAGCAAGTTCAAAAAAGATCAAAGTATGCTTTAGTTTCTGCCTACTCACTTAAGTAAACGATGTTTCTTTCTTTGAACCGATTTCTAATCTTATTTTTCTATACCAGGGCGACAGAGAGACCAGAGGAGTGCGTATGGTGAACTGGGATGCACACGACAAGGACGACACCAAGTCTCGATTCTCGCAGTACTCCATGTCCTCGAGCGTCATGAAACGTAACCAGGGGCTCACGCTGCTTGACAACAGATTTGAAAGGGTAAGTTTTTGAGAAGGGTAAATTGTGTTAAGTTGGGGTAAAAGTCGTTAAAACTTCTTCAATAATTTTATAAAATACGCCAACATTTCGCCAGTTACGTTTAAGTCCCATGTAATAGGGGGCGAGCCTATTGCCATCAACCGGGCCCAAATACAATACAATAAAATGGAGTAAACAATAATAAAACCAACGTTTACAACAACACGCTTGTTTCAAATACAAGATGGTAATATTTAATTATTTTTGTAGACTAAGTCCGCTTAAGTACCACTGTAAATAAAGTTTAAATGAATAAACATATTATTTTCCCAGATGTTCGCCGAATACGACGACACAGAAGTAGGCGCGCTAGACCTGGAGGAGATCGAAGGGTTCATGCCGGAGTCACACGACATGCTGCTGCAGGCCGCCGAACACTTCGAGGAGTCGCAACGGAGGTACCAGCTGGATAAAGAGAAAGAGATGGCTAGGTGAGACTTTACTTATTCGAGTCAGAAATTATTTTCGCGATAATATGAAATACGGAGAAATAAGACAGTTTGTTGACCCGATGCTTGGGAGACGCCCGTGATCATCAGTGGGCATCATTCAAGTGAATAAATGATGGTGATTGTTAACTGAACTGGAGCCGCGTCAGTTCATACAAGGTGTAAACGTACGCTTTACGAAGCCGTCAATCAAGCATTCTGTACATCAAACTAAGTAACAGTAGTATAGTTGGTGCCAGTTACGATCGCAAAATTGGCCATTGACCCACCTACATTTATTAAAGTTCTTAACTTTGTAATCCAAAAATAAGCCTGTTCAAGTCTTGAATCGTCATATATCGTGATCTTCAACATTTTTTTCTAATGAAAAATGATACATGGTTCATTTGTTTTGTTTTGTAGGAAGAGATATTAGGGAAAGGGCAAGGACCGCTATTGCGATCTTAACTGGCACCAACTATAGTCTTGTTTTTGGGGTGAAAAATCACGTTTTACGGTAGGACTCAATGTAACGCACTCAAAACATTGTGCTGATGGATGGATTGAATAGTACGGGGGTCGTGGATGTATTTAAAGTAAAGTTATAACATTAAAAAGTTGAAACTTTGACCCCCAATATCTCCGTAACTGGAAGGTATGGTCTAGAACAAAAAATATGATCGCAATGATGGCGGGAACAAGTGACTTTCGACTTCGTTGAGGATATGTTTACACCCATTATTTAAAGTTCAACTGTGGGTGTACTGTTAGGTACACCTTTGCCTAACCCTTCGGGGATTACAAGGCGAGATGTTATGTTATAATATTTTTAACACCCTTGCTCGTAAAGCTGATGTAATTCCACCGGTTTTAAATATGTAAAGCGGGTCATAAAAACGCGTGTGTTACCAAAGCAAATAGTTAAGTTATAGTCCATACAAATTCCATAACAGTATTATTTGCCATTTCAAATATGGAACTGATCGCCGCCGCACGACTCCAGCTAGTGAGCAGCGCGCTGTTGCTATTCAAATTTCGAACTAATCGCCGCGCGGCGCCAGTCAGTAGGCAGCGCTAGCGCGCTGTTAAAATGGCGGGAAAGCAACAGTGTGCATTCACAGATTGAGTTTATTTAAAATAAAAATAAAAAAAACAGTTTATTCGGTAATTTAAAAACTTGGCTGCATGCTCTAGCGTCTTTGCCAACATTTTCACGCAGCCACGGCAGAAAATAATCCTCGCGCCGTTTTTCTCAAATTTTCTTTTCTTTGTACTTGTATTGTGAATATCTAAAAATGACAACTTTCAATAATGAAGATGAGCAATATATTACTTCAACTCCACCGGATATACTAACAGAAGCGCGAACCGCATGCGACAGCTTGCTGCCGTCAATAACGTATGAAAAATGTTTTTTTTTTGTTTCCTCGCAAATGTGTTAAAAAACGTCGTACGATATACGTGCGTATTGGTTATAACATGCACATGCTCGGCTCAATTACGCCCTCGCCTTCGGCTCGGGCTCAAATTCCGCCTCGCATGTTATAACCATCTTAACGCACTAATATCGGAATGTACTATACTATTGGTATTACAGAATAAACCGTCTCCAAGAAATAGAGGAAGAGTCTGAGGACGACCTTGTGACGGTGGACGTGGACCCTAAAGAGAAATGGGACTGTGAGACCATACTATCAACTTACTCCAACCTTTACAACCACCCTAAAGTTATTCAAGAGCCCAAGGTGAGTTATACATAAAAAATCGGTGGTGACAGACGGACAAGAAAGTGATCTTATAAGGGTTCCTTTTTTTACCTTTTGAGGTACGGAACCCTAAAAAAATACACATTTTTCACAATCTGATCTTTTTAGGGTTCCGTAAAGGTAAAAAAAAGGAACCCTTATAAGATCACTTTCTTGTCTGTCCGTCTGTCACCACCGATTTTCTCAGGAACGGGTGGCCCTAGCAAGTTGAAATTTATACCAGATACTGAGGCCTATTAGGTGTATAAAAATCAAGGTCCTGAGTCAACACGATAAAAAGATATGGGCTATATATGGGATATACCAAAATTTACCTTAATTTTCAACTTTTTTTTATTTTTCGGACTTTTCCCTTTATTTTTAATGGAATCTCGCAGGTCTACCTATGAGGCTGGCTTCTGCTTAACCAGACTATCTTGTGGGTGCCTTGTGAGTGTAAAGCCTCCAGCCAGGAGGACTGGGGTACGAGCCTCGGCTTAGGGCGTCGCTGGCGGGGACAGCAAAGGGACAGGCTGGATCTGAGTGATCAGCCAGAAAATATTTGGTTTTTGTCTTCATTCTAGATGCTGCCTAACCATTGCGCTCACTCGAAACGCGATACTAAGTTTATATGTCACTCATTTGTTCGGATAAACGGTAGGCGCGACGCTCGCTTTGGTTAGGACGCTATTAGTCTATACTTGTTAATTATTCTTTCACTGGCAAATAGCTACGTTATCGTGGGTGGTATAGGCTTTAAATAATATTTATATCATGAATTTTAGCCGAGCTGTCACATTTTTTGCGAACGAAGTGCTAGTTGAACATAACCACGACCTTTTGTGATATTTGATGATGTTGCGAACTTACTGTCGCCTTTGTGTCAACGTGCTTGAGGATCATGGAGTTCAGCAGTTTCTCTGTACCACTATTATAGAAGACAAAATGACTGGAATTTATGCAGGAATGTTTTCTTTAATAATATCTATCTCTCCAACAGAAACCCCACAAAATCCAGCTAAACGCGCGCGGCATTCCAAAAGACGTACTCGGCGCAGACAACAAGCTGACCGTCAAGTCTCTAGCCAAGTTCAACGCTATGAACGATGACAGTGGCTCCAGCGGTGACGATGCCGATGGCAAGACTAATGCTGAGACCGTGTTGTCTACTTTGAGCGTTCTTTCAATACGGTAAGCGTTATTTTTGTGTGGCAAACAAGCTCAAGGATGGTAATATTATCTTGATTTCATTTTGATTTTAATTTTAGTTGTAATTTTGATTTTAATTATTGATTTTGATCTTATCTTGATTTTGCTTGTAATTTTTATTTTGAAAAGATTTTGAATAGAATAGAATAGAATAATTTATTTGTATAAAAACATGGTACATTAAGGTCTTATGGATAGGGTTATGAACTTACATGTTTCGCCATAGAAATGGCATACAAATATTAGAACATCATAAACTGATTTAATTTTTAATTTAATTGATTTAATTATGTAGTTAAAAACCATAGCTGAGTATGGTGAGTACTTAGGTACTCATCTGATTTTAAGTAGACATTCAACGACAAATGGGTGGGGCTCAAGAAAGATGTACTTCTTGAAAAAATTTCGCTGTCACCTGTTTGTCCCTAAATTTTAGTAAATCTAAAAAAGTTTTTTTAAAGAATTTTATTTTTTGCATTAAATTTAAAAGGGATGGGTGTAAATAAAGTACAAAAAACTTCAATATTCACAAAATTATAGTTCATCAAACTTTTGATATCTTTTTTTGCTCCATACAAAACATAAATGTCCCAGCGCCGTCCGTCAACAATGTTTGATTTTTTATTTTTTGATTTCGTTGTTAATGTTATTTCTTTTTGTCTTTATTGTTAGTATTGGAGTTAATTTAAAGTACTTTGTCAGAAAATCTAGCAAAATATTACAATTACTTAAAATACAACAAATTTAAAAAATGTCCGTTAAAATCTTCTAGTGTGTTACAAGTAATGTGTTGCTCGGTAACTTTCGTATTTTAGTCATAATCCCACCAGAACTTGTTTTGTAGGGTGGCCGCACCATTTAGCAACAGCTATCAAATGTCAATTTAATGTCAACCATTTTACTCTACCCACAAAAGTGAGGTGACGTGTTGGGGTGTTTTTGCTCATCAAAATTATTGGATATTAAACAAAGAATTTTCAAGAGACGTGTTTATTTTTCACTATAATGAAGTACAGATACTAAATAAATACCTTTGTATGTCGTATTTTATGGATTTCTTTCCTAAATTTCTTTGAATTTGCGGCTGCTATAATCAAATAAACACTAAAATGTTCCCGTGTGTTCGTTCCGGTGTGTTATGGTGTGTTACGTAACACACTGAATAGCATTAAGCTTGGTTTACATTGTCTTTAACCGACTGCGGTGGAGTCCAAAAAGGGGATATCATTTTTGCTTGCGTGTGCATAAACGAGTATAAGAATCTCACATTTTGACCTAGAAGAGCAAATATTACTAAGAAGACAATGGAGAGAAAAACGATCCACATAAGAACCAATACATAGCTGCAATTTGCAACTCAGGAAAATTTAATTTTCGCGAGCTAGGTCAATGGCGTGGCCGTTTAGATAATATTATTATTTGTTATTGATTGTAATAATATTCTAACGTTAGGAAAAGCAAGTTCCTCTTTAATTTAAACTATAAACATAATTATTTCAATTTCCATTTGAGAAAAGAATAATAAAAACGGAGTGCAAAAAGCTTACTTATGGTTTAAAAACCTTACAGTGACATATTTATGTAATTGTCTCCTCAAGCCCTTTATTTTGATATCCCACACATGGTCATCATTACTCGTAAATGTGGTAAGATTTTTTAGTAAATGTTCGTACTGTAATCCTGCCTTTATAGAGTTCTAGCGTGTTACAATATTTCCCGTGTGTTGCATACGAACTTGTGTGTTACAATTTCTAGTGCGTTATGGTACAAATTTTGTGAGCCCCACCCGAATAAGTAGTGCATGATGTGCTTACCTGTAAGAGGTTGATACACTTGTCTGTGACTCTATTAAATGTATCTTGTATCTTTGAAGCAGTGTATTAAATAGGGTAGTTGACAAAAAAAATCTAACTAGTCCATCAGATAATTTCAAAATATTGGACACATGTTTTTTCTTTTTTCACGTAAACAAAATATGAAAACGATACAGTGCGTCGAAAACTCCTGTGACGTCACATTTGAGTACATTTTTTTCTCAAATGTGACGTCACAAGCCCCACTCATGATCTTAGACACGTTTTATCTTCGTCAATTTTTATTAATTAGATAAAACAAAAAACACGTATCCAATATTTTTCGATAATCTAACTGACGGACTAAACAGAATCGTATTTTTTTAGTCAGTCATCATCCCTATTGTTGGTGAGCCAAATAAATAAAATAAAATACGAATGCAGAGACTGTGCTGTCCACTTTGAGCATTGTGTCCTTACAGTAAGAGTCATTTTTGTGAGCAAATGGGTCCAACGGGACCGCCCCTTCGATCATCCATTACATACCGAGCGTCATTCGTGTCTCGTAAAGCACGTTAAGCCAGTGGTCCCGGCTGTCATTTGTAGATCTTTGGCAATCGTTAAAAGTATTCAGTGGCCCAAAACTCTGACAACCAGTCTTACAAAGGGGTATTACCCAGTATTAACTGGGTTGTGGAGGTCAGATAGGCAGTCGCTCCATGTAAAATACTGGTATTCAGCTGCATCCGGTTAGATTGGAAGCCGACCCTAAAAATTGTTGGGAGCAGTAATGCAGGCAGATGTCGATTATAATGAACGAAACCAGAATTTAATTAATTTTGTTTCTATTCCAGACCTAAAGACGAATCCGCCGAAGAGAAGAAAGAAAGAAAACGTCTTCTTAAAGAGTACAGAAAAGAAAGAAGAATAGAAAAGAAGGCCAACAGCGAAGCTTTTAAAGAAGAGAAGAAACGTCAAGAGAAGATTATGATGAACAACAGAAATAATGTTCAGGGCAACAGAATATTGTAGCCGTGGTTTTGATATGTACTGTTTATAGTTATAGGAATATATTATTTTATTTTAAGTAAATGTAGAGTTTTATTACGTCTTTCGTAGTACTGACCTACTTAGTCAATATTTCTAATCTGTGGGTGTCAAAACGTTGCATACGAGGGTATCAAGAGGTACCCGCGAGCCGCGATGCTAGACAACACGATTTTAAAGGGTAAATTTGATTAATATCAAGGGTAAAAGGCGTTAACAGGGTAAATAACAGTATAGATATACCTAGATAACGCAAGTATCACGATCCCGATCCGTATGAAAACGAAGCGTGCCATTTTTTTTACTACCTACTATGACGTCATAAGCACTATTTAGTGACTATACAAAATAGACTATATTTTTGTTAAGTTCTTGAGTTGTAACTAGTAACGTACAATGCGGAATAGTACTGTCAAGACGCCATTTTGTTCCGCAATACTCGCGAACTTTATTACCAAAGCGTACTAATTTGACAGACAGTGTGTTGCTGTGTCCGTTTCGACTGCTCGGCCACGGTGTCGTAGAAGAAAAACGACTACGTCAACATTACGAAGGAATTTGTAAAACACTAACAATGAAAGTCGCAAATTCGTAGATCCAATATTCAGAAAGTTATAAAGGTTTAACCATGGCCGCGCGGTCCGCACATGTAGAACCGCACGGCCACGCAGTTCTCTTAAACGCAGCTTAGTAGAGGTCCCATCTTTTTGCTAACCACTGATACGATTTCGAAGAAAATGTAGACAGTATGAACAAGGCCCTAATGTTCGGATTTAACGACCTACAGCACTTAAACCTTTAATGCAAGTTTATGGTGCGTCAATCAGACATTTACAAAAGCGTCGTCTTTATATCACCGTAGGTAAGTAGTATCTAATATCATAATGAGGGAATAAGTATGGTTAATTAGATGGAGAAGTACCTACTAGTACCTACTACCTAAAATATTAACGCCGTATTCGTATACTTAAATATAAATTTTAACATTTGGTAAAGAAAACACTCATTTATACTACTGTAAATTAACAATTATGCAACGTCATAAGATTGGTATACAATTGTTTAGTTTTATTTATGTACCTACCTTCTTGATCATCTCGGGATTGACACTCTTTTGTATTTCTGACAAATATATTAATAGGTAGGTATAGGTGTTGGTATCAGAGTTGAAGTGAAAGGCGTATGTCTGTCTTTTTTTGCCATAACAATGCGAGCGAGTTAAACATACGACTTTCCGAATCGAAATCGAATCGAAGCGTTTTTGAATAGCTATGCTGTATGCAAGAAACTTATATACTAACTGGAATGAGGACGGGCAAGCCAAAAACGTTCAGAGCGAGAGAGCTTCAAGAGTGGATGTTGTCTCTTTCTAATAGGGTGTCCAATAATCACACTAACTCTTGAGACAGTTTAAGAGTAGCTGTTATTTTATTATTTAATGATGATGACCTGCAACTCAATAGCATTCTAGGCGAAATAGCTTCAAGAGTGGATGTCATTAACTTTTTATGTTAACTTAAATGTATGTCTGTACCGTCCAGTTGCAAATTATCAATTTTGCAACCTGTCTATCCAGACGACTTTTGTATTCGGGGATTCGAGGACTCCGTAATATTATATATTTTTTCAGACATAGAAAATCGCATATTCAAGCTATGACTGTTTACCTATAATGTTTTAGTAACATTCGCCAATATTTATTTTATATTCCGAAACCATTCATTTTCACTCGCAGCTCGCCAAATGGATTCTTTTGCTGGAGAAGCATGGAAAAATCCTTAGGACACGGCATGGTGCGGCGGACTCTTTTCTTTTCAATATTTGTATTTAAAAAGCAAACTAGGTACTACCGAAACCATGTGCGATGTCCGATGTTTCTAATTTATATAATATACTTTATATACTTTTGATTACTATGTACGACAACGGTGTTCGAAACTTCGAACTTACTTACTTAATTTATTTGCATATTTCCCGTTTGTCAATCTAAAACTTGGTAACCCTAGTCGTAATAAACAACCAAAGTTAAAAAACTTCCCTAAAAAATGAAATTCCACATCCAGCAAACCCTTACTACTACACCCCTTCATACAACACAATTTTACCATTTTTAAAGCGGATTATTTCACTTAGATACAATAAAAGTACTTAAATGACTTCAACGCGAAAACGTATCGGCCATATTGTTTACATCGGTGACAAGGCAAGACAGGGACACCATCCACCTTTGTCGGTTTCTCGCTCGGAACGTTTTGTTTTTTTTCTTTTCTATTGAATCCATTGTACAAATTTAAACTCTAAGCTTTTGAGATAGGGTTTTTTTTTATTTTTTTAGCATTTTGTTCATACTCATTCCAGTTAGTATATAATTTCCTTGGCTGAATGCTTTCGCATCGATACTTGTTGCGATACTGTGTGCAATATCGTTATGACCTCAGCTTTGGCACCGATACTAAAAACAGCTGATTGAGATAAAACACCACGCGGGACGCAACCCCCGCCCACTCGTCTTTTTTTTCGTTTTTGGGTGTCGTTACGTCTCTCTATAGTGCATGAATGGAGACAAACAAACGCAAAATGACTTTTTTGTGAAGTTATTTAGAATGGCTTATCCCACGGATATCGGATGGCTTACCCGCAAAGCAAGTTCACTGACATACATACACACATGCAATACACTTTTTCAAAAATGCGTGCACTACCTACTGCAGTAAGCTATCTAAGCGTCATCATCAAAAACAATAAGTACCTACATCAGTTTTTTAAACGAACACTTGATTTATTAAAATGGCAGTGTTTACCTTATAAGGAGGTAGGAAGGTATATTTTTTCGTATAGGTAAGTAGGTACTAATCGAATAGACAATCAAATCATTTTTACAATAAAAGGTATTTACATATTTATCTTAATAAAATTGAAAATGTCTGATTGACGCACCATAAATTTTGGTCACCCTACTTATAACTTGTAATTTAGGTTAGAAGTGCTGTAGGTCGTGAAATTCAAACTTTAGGGCTTTATTCATACTGTTTACATTTTCTTCGAAATCGTAGTAGTGGTTAGCAAAAAGAATGGGACCTCTACTAAGCTCCGTTTAAGAGAACTGCGTGGTCGCGCGGTTTTCCATGTGCGGACGGCGCGGCCATAGCATTTAAGTACTGTAGGTCGTGAAATCTAAACATTAGGGCTATATTTATACTATCTACATTTTCTTCGAAATCGTATCAGTGGTTAGCAAAAAGAATGGGACCTCTACGAAGCTCCGATTAAGAGAACTGCGTGGCCGCGCGGTTCTCCATGTGCGGACCGCGCGGCCATGGTTAAACCTTTATAACTTTCTGAATATTGGATCTACGAATTTGCGACTTTCATTGTTGGTGTTTTACAAATTCCTTCGTAATGTTGACGTAGTCGTTTTTCTTCTACGACAAAGTGGCCGAGCAGTCGAAACGGACACTGTGTTGCTGGCAGTACTAATTTTACAGCTATCATGTGAAGTTGGCAGCAATCAGCGATCGTATTCTTAGTTGGCTCGCATAGTAGTTTGTTGCGACAGCACACAACGCGAGCGTTATCTAGGTATATCATTATCTGTGGGGCAAATATTAAAAAGGCCAGAACATCTGCCAAATAATTGTATCAAACTAATCAGAATTTTGAGAGGCCGTAAAGTCTTTACATCTTAATAATTGGGCCTAGACTGGAATATTATTATGAAATAAAACGCATCATAAAAATAACACAAAATATAATAATAATTATTGTTTCTATAAAACTTGCATTATTTACGTATACTTAACTTATATAATTATTCAAATACTTTTAAATAATAATATTATTCTTAACTTATTTACAAATAATTATTACAACATGAGATTTTAAATCAAAGTATCACCCGTTTCAACTAACAAGCCTTAAATGAATGTCTTCAGAAAAGACCATTGTTGGATTTTCGCCGTTCGGCTCAGCCTGGAGAGTTGAAATTCCAACGTCGCAATTATAGTTAGGTGGTAGTGAAAATGGGCATTATTATATTAAAATATTCGGAATGTAGTTGCGTAACAAACATTCCTTTTACCTAGTATCAGCAGTATCACCAATGTTACCACTATTTTAGAATTAATAATAACACAGTGATTTTTTGTAAGTTATTTCTGTGATATTTAGAAATACCATATATCTATATAAGAAAAGTATCTATGTATTATATCAACTATTTGGTGTCCACGACACAACCCTCTTTAATTAGTGTGGCACTAGATGGTGCTGTGTGTAATGTCCAGCGATATTTATTTATATATATGCTATTAATAAAATCCAATTGACATTACCAGGCTTCCTTTTGTAATCTGACGACCGATTTGATCTTTGCATCAAGGCCTCCTTTTACATAATTTATCATACAGGGAGGCCGCACCATGCTCTTTGTATTAAAATGCAGTATCCCTTGATCTGTCCACGAAGTAGACACAATAGTTAACAATGGTGTCTCGAACAAATTGGTCCTTTGACAGATCATGATTATACGGCAGTAATTCGCGCAAGCCCCGACGATTCATAAACCCAGAGACAGATTTCCTGTGATTTGTGAACCTAAAAAATCGGGGTTAGGTGATGGTTCCAAATTGAAATTATTTTGAGTTAAGTGTCAGTTTGAACCTAATCCAAAACAATTTCGAGTTATTTCCCCAAATACGAATGATAACACAGCTACTTCAAAATACCACAAAAATCTCTCCTCACACCTCAGTCCCCCAGTCTTAGCCACTCTAAGCCAGTGTAAGTCCCTCATAGCCCAACCCGTCAGGGTCGGGAGTCTCCATCCTGTTCTTGAGATGCTGCAGCGTATTGTGGAAGTGTTTCGTGATCTGTTCCACTTCTTCTGACTGGTCTAGGTTGGCTAGTTCTTCACGGATCTTCTGGATTACCTAAGTAGGAGAGAAAGGGATTAGAATATTGTGATAGATCAACCTTTTCGACGCCAGAGCATAAACGCACGCGCACGCCAAGCCACAATTTCACCTGCCATTTTGTCAGACGCAGGGTGTAAACAACCTCATCACGAAGCCGTCAACCAAGCATTCTGTACATCAAACTAAGTAACTTTACGCAAATTGCTGGGAAACGACTTTTTTTTGGGGAGAAAAAATGTTTTGTGGTAAAACTCAATGTAACGCACTCAAAACATTGTGCTGATGGATGGATTGAATAATACGGGGGTCGTGGAGGTGTTTAAAGTAAAAATCTTACATTAAAAACTTGTATTAAAAAAAAAACTTTACAAAAAGTTGTAACTTTAACCCCAAATATCTCCGTAACTAGAAGGTTCCCAGGTATGGTGTAGAATAAAAAAATGATTGCAATGACGAGGAGAACAAGTGCTTTTCGGCTTCGTTAAGAGGTTTTTTACACCCTTTATTTGTGTCGTTCGGCGTGCAGGACGTGTGCTTGCTTGTCACGTATATGTGACAGTAACGGTCCAAAGCAAGGAACTTATATACTAACTGGAATGAGTACGAACAAAATGCTATAAAAATAAAGTCTATCTCAAAAGGTTAGAGTTTCAATTTGTACAATGGATTCAATAGAAAAGAAATGTTCCGAGCGAGAAACCGACATTTGTGGATGGAGTCTCTGTCTTGCCTTGTCACCGATGTAAACAATATGGCCAATACACTTTCGCCGTTTCGCGTTTAAGTCATATAAGTGCTATTTATTGTATTTAAGTGAAATAATCCGCTTTAAATATGGTAAAATTGTGTTGTGTGAAGGGGTGTAATTGAGGGGTATGCTGGATATGGAATTTCGTTTTTCAGGTAAGTTTTTTAACTTTGGTTGTATAATACGACTAGGGTTACCAATGTTTTAGATTGATAAACGGGAAATATTGCGGGAAATATCCAATTAAATTAAGTAAGTAAGTTCGAAGATTCGAACATTGTTGTCGTACATAGTAATCAAAAGTACATTTTTATTTTATAAATTAGAAACATCGCACATGGTGTCTGTAGTAACTAGTTTGCTTTTTAAATAGAAATATTGAAAAGAAAAGAGTCCGCCGCACCGTGCCATGCCATGACGGTCCTAAGGATTTTTCCAATCTTCTCCAGCAAAAGATTCCATTTGGCGAGCTGTCTCGTTTCGGAAGGTAAAATAAATATTGGCGAATGTTACTAAAACATTTTAGGTAAACAGTCATAGCATGAATATGCGATTTTCCATGTCTGAAAAAATATATAATTTTAACGAAGTCCACTAATCCCCGAATACAAAAGTCGTCTGGATAGACAGGTTGCAAAATGGATAGTTTGCAACTGGACTGTACAGGCATATATTAAAGTTATAGGTAATAAGTTAACATAAAAAGTTAATGACATCCACTCTTGTAGCTATCTCGCCTAGAATGCTATTGATTTGTAGGTCATCATAATTAAATAATAAAATAACAGTAGTTTGTAACTGTCTCAAGAGTTAGTATGATTATTGGACACCCTATTAGAAAGAGACAACATCCACTCTCGAAGCTTTAAAGCTCTTGCAGCTCTTGAAGCTCTTGAAGCTCCCTCGGAACGTTTTTGGGTTGCCCGTCCTCATTCCAGTTAGTATATAAGTTCCTTGGTCCAAAGATTAAAGAGTCAATTTTTAATGTACGGAGGGTGAATGATACGTGGGGACTGAGAATAGATAATTTTTCTTAAAAGAAGTGAATTTATAATTACTGGATAAGCACAAATAAAATGTCTACAATGATTGTCAAAAGAGCAAAATACTCCTTGACACAAAGCAAATTTCAAAAAGGATTCTGATATTTTTTTACAATAATATAGACAAAGATCTGTAAACGTTACTTAGCAAGTGTTTTTGTTTGAATATGTTCCCGTCTCTGTCTCGCACTTATAATGTGACTATTTTACAACTATGATGATTATAGTCAAAGTTCATGCAAAGTACCGTTAAAAATCCTTTAGAACTATTTTTACCCGATTACGGTGAAGCCAATCGGAAGAGTTGTGATTTTAGCAGTCTATGTATCTATGTTTGTATTTACGTATGTTTCTCCGTGGCGTATATAGTGAATCGATTCGTTATTATGGCCCGTGTTACATTTTAAACCGACTTCAACAATAGGAGGAGTTGATTTTACCTTTTTAACCACGAATTTAATTACAGCGCCACACAAATTCTTGTTAGAGTAAAGTATACCACCACCTTACCATTTTTTTGCGCCCGTTTCTGTTTATCAAGTGAAACAGTGCGCGTAACTCACCGCATCTATAAGGTTGGTAGTAAGGCTAGCGTTCCCCCTCTCCCTGAGCAGCGCGTACCGGCCCAGCAGCTCGGCCAGCAGCTGCGCCTGCACGCCGCCGTCCATGCACTGCTGCGCCACGCGCGCCGCCTTCTTCAGGCAGTCCAGCGCGCGAGACGCGTCGCCAAGCGGCCACTGGGGGGGGGGGGAAATTATAAAGGTTTTGATCAATTAATAAAAATAAAACAACTTTAAAGATCAGCGAGTCAACAAAAACGCCTGCGCGTGCTCCTGCGCGTGCGCCTCAATTGGACCTGGGCAGGACATCTGGCTAGACGCGAACATGAACGATGGAACAAGGTTTTGACCGAGTAGTGGCCAAGGTTTGCCCAAAGAGACCAGGGCCGTCCTAAAGCTCGTTGGGTTGACGATATCGTCAAAGTCGGGGTAAACACCTGGATCAGGGACGCACACAACCGGAAGTGTGGCAGAAAAAAGGGGAGGTCTATACCCAACAGTGGGTGATTCCGGACTGATATAATGATGATGATGAGTCAACAAACATTTGTTAAACAAAATTAAAATGCAATCGTCTAAGTTGTAAATGTTGAAGTAGCTAGGATGTCGAATCAGGAGGCAAGAATGAAAAACTCGTATGTGAAACAGAATCGAACTACAGTGGATTTGATTTATTACCCTGGTTGTAGCGACCATTTGGATATGGCGACGTTAAATCTAAGTCCCTTGAATTTAAAGCATACTTTAGTACAAAATTCATATGGATATTAGCGACTTTGGATGCAACGCCGAGTTCGGGTGTAGCGACTGTTTTAAAGAATAATTTGTAACAAATTCCTAGAAATCCAATGCAGATATTGCGACTGGAGTCGGTCGCTAAAGACGCAAAGAGTTTTCTTATCTTTTGTTTAAACTACACAGATGGCCAGACACCTGTGGAGACCTATATCTAGGTATTAGCTTAGTAGTTTACAACCACAGATGGTCAGACACATGATGGTCCCTCTCATAGAGGGGAGGCCTGTGTCCCAGCAGTGGGAACATTAATAGGATGATGATGATACGTGTCTGTATCTCTTTTTTGCCTGTAACGACTTCCGGATATAACAACGAAATTAGAGTGGTCCCTTCACCGTCATTATACCCGAAATCCACTGTACTTTGTTCTCAGAATCTAGAAATCTACTATTTTATAAGAATTTGCGTTTGAGTTATGATCTTTGAACTTCTTTTTTTATGATCTTTCTTTACTTTTTTACGGGTAGTCTAAATCCTGAAAGGAGGAGCTCGTGGGTAAATAATAACAGCCGCACGGGTCGATCTTTAGGTTAAACCGTGCTTGCCTAGATTGGTCTGTGGATGGGTGAACACCCATTACATACCGAGATCTACCGTGCCTCGGAAAGCACGTTGAGCCGTTGGTCCCGGCTGTCAATTGTAGATCTTTGACGGTCGCTACAGGTAGCCAGTGGTCCGAAAGTCTAACAACCAGTCTTACCAAGGGGTATTGTATTATCCACTACTAACTGGGTTGTGGAGGTCAGATATGCAGTCGCTCCATGTAAACTGCATCCAGTCAGAATGGAAGCCGAACACAAAATATTGAGAAAAGACAAATGATGAAATTGAGAATAAAATAAGATGTTGTCACTTACCTGCTTCCCATCTTTAGCTGCTTTCCAGAACAGATGTGCGCACAACGCTACGGCGCGACTTTGATCCGGTTTCTTCAACAACTTGCTAGCCGCTAGCGCGCATTGTGTACGCATTGGCTCTGCGTTTTCGGCACCTGTGGATGTCAAGTCAGAGTTCAGTCTTTGTGTTAGAGACGATTTTAGATTAACGGCCTTTAGAGGCGTATTACAAAAAAAAAACGCTAAATTGCGAGGTTTACTCGTTGAAATTGTATGTTTTCGTTCGGTGCTTGAAATAACAATTACTTGTTACATATAGTTCGTTTTCTCTACTTCAATATTATTAAAGCGAATTTTAGATAACTTATTTATTTATTTAGTAATAATAATTCTCCCGATGCATGTTTAAGCAAAAACTCACGGAAACCTCATTTCATAATTTGGGACCTCTAATTAGTTCTTCTAATTTTTTTTATCTCACAAATATCCTACTAATAAAAATACCTAATACTTTTTCGTTATATGCCTTTTTAAGTAAATAGGGAATATGGATGTAATTTTTTCTTCACTTAAATCAATAAAATACACTATTATCAACCCAAGAAAAATATTAAAAGTTAAGTTCAACTACTGCTTGTCGCTCGAAAATAAACTCCTGCAATTTTCTACGACAGTTCACACATCCGTGACTGTCGCGGCCATGATGTGACGTCATTTACCTCAATCTGCCTTGTTTAAATCTATTTTTTTAAGGTGGAAGCTCTACGGTAGCCCGCGAAATTCATACTTTCTTACGTTTTTTGCAATTTGCAGGTCAGTGTCAGGTTGTATGTTGATTAAAATATGATTTGCGGCTTTAACACGTATGTAGTTACAGAATTATAATCATTAAAATCATCAATACTACCCTCTAAGTTCATGTAACTGTATTGAACGACCTTTTTATGAAATAGTCATCGAATACAGTTACATGAACTTAGAGGGTTGTATTGATGATTTTAATTTTTATAACTCTGTAAGGCCATATTTGTTACGGCCGCGAATCATATTTTGTTCAACTTACAACCTGACACTGACCTGCGAATTGCAATAAACGTAAGGAAATTTGAATTTCGCGGGCGATCCTGGCGTATTCACCTTAATAAAGTAATTTTACTAATTGTATGTGCTTTATTCAAACAAAAATTGCGATAACGATATTATAATAAAATCTTAGTGAAACTTTTACTACTTTTCTAATAACAGTGTTTTTTTGACACATTTAGACTTTGACACCACTACCACCGTTATCGAGGACGACGTGTTTTGAGAGTGCGTTCCGTTTCACCAAAAACATTCTACCATAAAAGAATAAATTGTGAAATAAGTAATGTTTTAGAAATTAGCGTAACGCCGAAATGTAAGAGGGCTCTTAACCTTTTGACCGCCATAGTGATAGGTGACAAGCAAGCGCGTACCCTATACGCCAAACGACACAAATATGTGACAAAATGATAGGTGGAATTGTGGCTTGACGTGGAAGGCACGCGCGTGCGTATGTTCTGGCGTTCAAAAGATTAAGGCCTTGCAAAGGATAAGGTAAAATGTTGTGGTTTTTTTTTTAGAGTAAGCTGGGCTTTTTGGCTTTTATGAATTAACCGCCAATTAAACAAGACATGTTACGGAACATACTATTTACTTATATCACGCCTGTAATCCCAAAGGGTTAAGCAGATTCGTTCCTACGCTTTGCCATTTACGTTAAAGTTTCACGTAATAGAGGGCGAGCCTATTGATGTTTTATGTGACTTACCAAAGCAGTTGATCTGCTCAAAGGTAGCAATGATCAGTGTGATGGCCGCGAGCTGCGCCTTGCTGTCCGATATCTCGTCTTCGTACAGAGAGAACGCTTGCGAGAGGAACTCGTACGCTATCGTCTCGTGGTTCGCGAAGCCGATCTCGCTTATTGCGAGCGCTCCTTGGAGGTATAATCTATGAAAATATACATAATTAGGTATATTGTAGACAACATTTCAAGTACGCAGACCACGCGCATTTAGTTTCAAACAATTAATTTTGCTAGACACAGAAAACAAGAGCGAGTCGGACTCGCGCACCGAGGGTTCCGTACAAACTTTTTAAAGGACAAACTTAACTTTGCTGTTCGATCCCTAGAAACGGCTATTGCACCAACCGCAAATAATAAGTTTGTAATAGTAAAATCGCATCTTTTTTGTTATTAAACTACATATTTATGGTTTTCAGACTTTTACCTTTACATGTGCTGTAAGACCTTGCTTTTTGCCATATTTCGTGATTCTACCATTTAGGCTTTCGACCCATAACCTACAGGGTACATCCGGATGACCTAGAATTGTCAATTTTGGTTAAAAGCAAAGTCTTACAGCACAAGTAAAGTGAAAAGTCGGAAAGATAAAAAAAGTTTAAAATTAAGGTAAATTTTGGTACTTACAAGTTTTCGCGAAAATCTAAATTTGCCTTTGACCTTGATATTTATACATCTAATAGGGACTATATACGTCAGAATCTGGTATAAATTTCAACTTGCGTTCCTGAGAAAATCGGTGGTGACAGACGGACAAGAAAGTGATCGGACAAGAAGGTACGGAACCCTAAAAATGAAAGAAATTGCGGTGATTTAGTTTAATGAAGTCTCAAGTGTGATGGTCTGTTGGTGCGATGCCCCTTTTGAACCTTCATAACTTGTGAATGGGAATCTAAATTGTGTCGGCCCAGAACTGAGCGACTAGTTTGGCGCTTTCAGTAGCGTCCATCAGTTCCTGCAGTGAACAAACAACTGGACACGCAGGACACGATATTAAGTGCCCCATCGTTTGTGGAACAGCACCACATTCACACACCAGGGCAGTCATTAATGAATGTTCACCTGAGCAGGTTGTCCTTACTGCGACCAACCTGGGTCCGGAGCGTAATATTTTCTCAACTAAAATACAAATATTGGATGAACAAACAGTGTCTGCCTATGAAAGATTGTGAAATAACAAATGTGGAATATAAAGTAGTGGTTTACCTCAAAGGCAACTCGGCTAGTTCAGCTTTGACCAGCATGCTAATAGTTTGATGACAGAACTGGAATATTTTCTGACATTTCTTCTCCCACATGTCGTCCTGAAACAAAATGTAAATTTAAGATATACAGGGTGTAAACCACCTCATCACGAAGCCGTCAACCGAGCATTCTGTACATCAAACTAAGTAACTTTACGCAAAAACTTTTTTTTTTTTGGTGAAAAATCGCGTTTTGTGGTAGAACTCAATGTAACGCACTCAAAACATTGTGCTGATGGATGGATTGAATAGTACGGGGAGGTGTTTAAAGTAACAATCTTACATTAAAAACTCGTATTAAAAAAAAACTTGTCAAAAAGTTGGAACTTAGACCCCCAATATCTCCGTAACTAGAAGGTTCCCAGGAATGGTGTTGAACAGAATGATCGCAATGACGAGGAGAACAAGTGCCTTTCGGCTTTGTTAAGAAGTATTTTACACCTGTTATATTTAATTAACTCCTGTGGAGATAAGGTCAATATCCAACATAGCTAAATATACACTATTCAGTATTCATGTTTGCTTTTATTGACTGAAGAACGGAAAGTTTCCGTTTCCTTGTCTTAAAATTAGTCTTTCACTATTTCGTTTAATTATTTTTCATAGGCAGTGGACTGCCCAGAGGTCAACATAACGGAATGCTAGGGCCAGCTGACTGTCCAGACACCTTTAAACAGATAAGCCAAGCTTTCGAACTAATACGAAGGTACCACCACTATTCATACCGTGTCTTTCGAGCTAACATGCAGGTACCACCACTATTCATACCGTGTTTTTCGAGCTAACATGAAGGACCACTACTATTCATACCGTGTCTTTCGAGCTAACAGGAAGGTACCACCACTATTCATACCGTGTTTTTCGAGCTAACATGAAGGACCACTACTATTCATACCGTGTCTTTCGAGCTAACAGGAAGGTACCACCACTATTCATACCGAGTCTTTCGAGCTAACATGAGGGTATCACCACTATTCATACCGTGTCTTGCGAGCTAACATGAAGGACCACTACTATTCATACCGTGTCTTTCGAGCTAACATGAAGGTACCACCACTATTCATACAGAGTCTTTCGAGCTAACATGAAGGTACCACCACTATTCATACCGTGTCTTGCGAGCTAACATGAAGGACCACTACTATTCATACCGTGTCTTTCGAGCTAACATGAAGGTACCACCACTATTCATACAGAGTCTTTCGAGCTAACATGAAGGTATCACCACTATTCATACCGTGTCTTTCGAGCCAACATGAAGGTACCACCACTATTAATACCGAGTCTTTCGAGCTAACATGAAGGTACCACCACTATTCATACCGTGTCTTTCGAGCTAACATGAAGGTACCACCACTATTCTTACCGTGTCTTTCGAGCTAGCATGAAGGTACCACCACTATTCATACCGTGTCTTTCGAGCTAACATGAAGGACCACTACTATTCATACCGTGTCTTTCGAGCTAGCATGAAGGTACCACCACTATTCCTACCGTGTCTTTGAGCTCCTTGTAGGTGTGCGCGAGTCTGTACGCGTGGAACAGTAGCGGCGGGAAGGTGTGCTGTATGCGCGCGGCGCCGCCCGCCTGCAGCGCCTTGCGCGCGCCCGACAGGATCAGGTACTGCCGGTCCGCTGACTCCGACTTGAAGTGGTGGATTAGTCTGAGAAAAGGACAAAAAAATGGTAAAAAACAACGCCGTAAAAGAGCCGAAAGAGACTACTAATCAATGATTACTTGTACAACACAGTGACAAAATGCACTACCTTGGTTATTATATACTTTAGAAAAGAAGACAAAAAGTATTTGCCCTAAATTCATATTTAGTGATTGGGCAACTAGAGGTATCCGAAAAAGTAGGGAAAGACTATTTGAGCTTTATGGCCTTAAGCCTTTTATAAACACTGAAACTTTTAACAAGTATGTTGCTAAGTATTCAAAAATTTTTAGAAATATATGCAAGGTTGCTAAAGCCCTGCACATTAGCAACAAGATCAAAACAGCAGAAAATAAAATAAAGACAGTTTGGAAAGTCATAAATAACGAGACTAACAGGAAGAAAATACGTAACACTAGCTACACATTAGATACAGCATGTGGTCCTAAAAGCTCTGATCAGGAAGTAGCTCAAGAATTTGTAAATTTCTTTACCGATGTACCATTAAAAACTACAGAGGCTCTTATTTCCTCACCTGAACTCTCAATTGGTTTATTAAAGGCGAATGTGTCTGGCTGCCTGGCTGAATTTAAATTTAAACACATTAACCTTATGACAGTTATTAAAGCTTTCCGGCAAGTAAAAATCAAACTGACCGACGATCTATGGGGAATGTCTATGAAAGTTTGTACATCCATACTTGAGACTATAGCCCCTTACTTAGCTTTAATTTTTAATTTATGTGTAGACCAAGGAGTTTTCCCTGATTTAATGAAATACAGTAAAGTCATACCTCTTTTCAAATCCGGGGACAGTAAAGACACTAATAATTATAGACCTGTATCGGTTTTACCAGCTTTTAGCAAGGTTTTTGAAAAGGTAATGCTTAATCAAATGCTCTATCATTTTAACACCAACAGAATCTTACATGATCAACAGTATGGTTTCACCAAGGGACGTTGTACAACTGACGCCGGTGTAACCTTATTAAAGCACATATTTACTGCGTGGGAAGAGTCTCAAGACGCCATAGGAATTTTTTGTGACCTCTCCAAAGCGTTTGATTGTGTAAATCACGACACATTACTTTTGAAACTTGAGCATTACGGACTGGGTAAACTTGCACTTAGTTTGGTAAAATCTTATTTGAATGATAGACAACAACATGTTCAAATAAATGGTGTTAATTCACATGGTTTAAAAGTAAAAATGGGGGTTCCACAAGGCTCAATATTGGGTCCTTTCCTTTTTCTAGTATATATAAATGATCTACCCTATTTATTGAAAAACCAACCTCAAAATATGGTGTTATTTACTGATGACACTTCCTTAATTTTTAAGATAAATAGGCGGGCCCAAAATCTAGATGACGTAAATAATGCCCTACTTCAGGTCCAAAATTGGTTCACAGCAAACAATTTGGTATTAAATGAAAAAAAAAACCAAATGCATAAGATTTGCTTTACCGAATGTTAAAAGTAGTGATTGTGATATAGTACTGAATAAAGAGAAACTTGAATTCGTAGATAAAACGGTTTTCCTGGGGATTACGCTTGATTCAAGGCTACAATGGGGTTCTCATTTAACATCTCTTGCGGGGCGGCTAAGTTCAGCAGCATATGCCATCAGAAAAATCCGTCAATATACTGATGTAGATACCGCTAGACTGGTTTATTTTAGTTACTTTCATAGTATAATGTCTTATGGCATTTTGCTATGGGGATGGGCTGCAGATATTGAGTCTATATTTATTCTGCAGAAAAGAGCCATCAGAGCCATATATAATCTTCGTAGGCGCGATTCTCTAAGGGAACTGTTTAAGGATATTGGCATCATGACAGTACATTGTCAATACATCTACGAAAACATAATGTACGTCAGAAAAAATCTGCACCTTTTTGGTAAAAGGGGTGACAGACATAATTACAGTACTAGAAATAGGGACCAACTAGTTCAGCCAGGCTTCAGACTCGCTAAAGTAGACTCATCTTCCTTGGGGTACTGTTTGAGATAAAGTATTCTTGAACTGAATGAGACGAAATTTAAAACATGCATTAAACGCACACTATGTAAGCAAGCATATTACAAGTTGAGCGATTATGTCGCTGATAAAAATGCTTGGCTCAATGCTGGTCCTGCTCCACAAGGACAGGGGCGCTTAAATTGATAGCATTAAATGATATTGTTGGAGCTGCTGAAGATTGTACAACTATCTTTGCATTGTATAGATTCAATCTCTTTAGTATTATATAATCGCATAGCCCATATTGTGTGAGTACTATGTACTAGAAAGCTATCATTCACTGGAAACCTACGTCTTTTCTTGACTTGAATGTGCCCTGGCGGTTGAGAATATGTCATGCTCACTCAAAAGTCTCGCTGATGGTGGCGCATGTGTCGGATCATTTAGTTCCCTTCAAAATGGTTGAGTTGAATGGTGCTGATCTATGCGTCATGTCCGTGAACGGGCGCTGTCAGTTGTGACTGGTCATCTCTCAGTTGCCATGGCTTATTTTAATGAATTATTTTAGTTATTTAATTGTTTTTTTTTTCTGTTTTGTTTTACTGTGGACACTTTTAACGTGCACATCTTGCTACATTGTTCTCACATAATATACCATCTCAACATGAATGATGTAACCAAGATTTTGTAACAATATTCTGATTTAAAAGAGTGTCCATGGAGTTTCTTGCCCGTTCTTCTCCATAGAGATCTACGCTAGGGAATGGGCAACTACAGTACTTTCACAGTTTTTGTCTTGTGACTGGGACTGTAGCTACATTTAATTTTCATCTTTGTTTCGACAATTCAAAAGTGCCTCTAACTGGCTTACTTGAAATAAATGCTTTGAGTTTGATTTTTGAAATTGTTAGAATTGGATGGAAAGTTTTTGACGACCCGAATGGCGCAGCGGTAGTGAGGCTGCCTTATGTTCTTAGGGTCCCGGGTTCGAATCCCGGTTGGAGCAAATGTTTGTGTGATGAGCATGGACATTTGTTTCCGAGTCATGGATGTTTATATGTTTAATAAGTATGTATTTACTTATAAAGGGTGTAAAAAGACCCTTAACGAAGCCGAAAGGCACTTGTTCCCCCCGTCATTACGATTTTTTTTTTTGTTCTATACCATACCTGGGAACCTTCTAGTTACGGAGATATTGGTTTTTTTTTACATAAATGTTTATAATGTAAGAACCTTATTTTAAACACCACCACAACCCCCGTACAATCCATCCATCAGCACAATCTTTTGAGTGCGTTACATTGAGTTCTACCGTAAAACGTGATATTTCACCCCAAAAAAAAGTCAGTTTACCAGCAATCATTTTTCCGTAAAGTTACTTAGTTTGATGTACATGATGCTTGATTGACGGCTTCGTGAAGGGTCTGTTTACACCCTGTATACACAGACACAAATGGACGTTTACACAACATACCTTGCCAGCAAGCCCTGCTCCTCCATAAAGTCTTCAACATCAGGTTCTGCAGTCGGCTGATCAGGCTGGTCTTTTACTAACACCTCCAACATTGCAAGCACGGCTTCCACCTGGATTAATCAAACAAAACCATGAATTACACCCAAGTTCATGAGTGAGTTGGACTCGCGCACCGAAGGTTCCGTCCGAAAAAAGGTCTTGACAGACAGTGACGGGACTTGACAACAACAACAAAGGACTTGACAACAAAGTGATTCTGTAAGGGTTCCGTTTTTGCCGACTGAGGTATGGAATGGAATAACGGGATCCTAAACAGGGACTTATTTAAATAAACTATGCGAACGTTCATTGTTATTTATTAAGAGGGCTATAACGGTTTGTCTTGTTTTAAGAGTCTAGCACTCAAATACAAGAAAAATTTTGATTTTTATTTAAAGCGCTCCCTAGAGAAATTATCAAACTTTCTCGGGCATATATTTTTTTTAATTTTGGGTACATATCTAAACCATATTCACAAATTTTAACTGAGAATTTTGATGTGATTTGAGTGCTAGACTCTTAAAACACTCAAAAATAAGAAAAACTGTAATAGCCCTCTTAATGTCACTGTGGAAATGATGAGGCGCTTAGACTTAAGTTCGCAATGTACAAATTATAATGTAACAGTGTACTCATTGTTGAGAAACCTGATAAGAAATAAATTAATCTAGCAGGTGGCCTCAATGGAGAAATGTAATGAAAAAAAAAATGCTATTATTCACCAAGGGGAGTAAGGCACAGATTACTAATCGAGCGTGCATTTGAAGAACCGTGAACGTGAACCACACGAGTTTAGTAACCTGTACTTACCCTCGAGTGATATATACTGCTTTATACTACACTTGCTTACATCAAGCCTTTAAAAATAGTAGATTGTATCATAAGGGAGCAAATAGTACATTTTGATACAAGTGGAGAAAGTTTGTTATTGCATTCGAGGCGGAATTAACTCCCTAGCCGTAGGCGAGAGTGTTTTTGAACTGAGAACTGCAATAAGAATGTCCACGTGTATCAAACGACGTTTTTCAATACACTTTTGAAGAAATAAAATAAAATAACGAAAAACATTTTTGTCATAAATTAATAAGAAACTATGATTTTAATTTTCTTTTTTTCCGCGCTTTGCTTTCGCCAGGTTGAAGAAGAAGCAAAGGTATGAAGCCGCTAAACAGCCTAATATAAAAATTTGTTTTATTTTTTATTTTTTTTGAATTTAGAACACAAATAAATGTTAATTTGTTTATAAAAGTAAATATTAGTTTTTAATAATCATGTTTATCTATGATTTTCTATTTATAAACACAATTTGAATATTTAAAAATATTTACGCGGTAAAGACGCATTATTGCTTTGCCAATATTAAAAAAAAAAACATTCACCTCCGACTTAATGCATTGAACCAATTTAGACTAAGTATAGGCAGTATAGGTATAGTTATCTGTGGCAATTTTCATGCCCGCACACGTGTTGGAAAATTAAAAAAATCGCACGCATGTGAAATACATTGCATGTTGAACCTAATCGCTATGAACCAGTTTTCGAGGAAGTGTATTGAAAATCATATTTTTCAATACACTTCCTCGAAAACGGGTCCTTATCGCACTACGATTAGGTTCAACATGCCATGTATTTTACACACGTGGATTGTTTTAATTTTCCATCACCGCGTGCTGTGCCGCGTGCATAAAGGAGCCAATTTCGCACGCGGCACAGCACGCGGGTGTTGGAAAATTGCCACAGATAAAATACTATAATAATATAGTACAGATTGGTGCAATGCCTATAGTCAGCGGTGATTGTTTTTTTTTTCATTATTTTATTTTATTTCTTCAAAAGTGTATTGAAAAACGTCGTTTGATACACGTGGACATTTGTTATTGCAGTTCTCGGCTCAAAAACACCCTCGCCTACGGCTCGGGAGTTAATTCCGCCTCGAATGTAATAACAAACTTTCTCCACTTGTATCAAAATGTACTACTTACGGCGAGGGCGCTTTTTTGAATCCAGAGCGAAGTGAGGGATTCTAGAGTAGAATCCCGAGCTTTGCGAGGGATTCTTTAGTAGAATCCTGAACGTAGCGAGGGATTCAAAGTACGTCGCCCGAGCCAAAAATATATTTGCGCCCGTGTGATACACTCTACTTTTCATCACCCAATATGAGAAAATAAATGGCGCCTCATATTTTATTCACTGTCACTTGAAGAACTAATTTTTCAAAACAAAACTATGAATTTCTGGAAAGCCATAGTAACAGCATATCATATCCCACAGGGACCACGGGAGTGATTGCATAATTTGACTACGGGTTTATTGGTTTTCTATTTTTTATTTATCTACCAACTAACTACCAGGAGGGCAGAACCATAAAGGAGGCATTTTATATTTTTAATAGGAATCTCATAATCAATCCGTGTACATTTCGAGTATCAAGCAGTATGCAATGTAGAAAATACTTCTTCATGATTCTGGCGTCCTGGTAGTTTGTGAGACATTACTATCCAAAAAAAAACCAATAAACCCATTGTCAATAATTTATGCAATGACTTGTTACCCATGGTCCCGGTGGGATATGAAATGCTGTTACTATGGCTTTGTATTTTCTATCGATATTTTCAGAAGTCCAGGAAACAATCCCTAATGCCATGGCACCACGGGTAATTAAAATTACCTATGGACCCGGTAATAGGTCGATCCACCGGGACCACGGGTAACGACCCGAATTTCTAACAATCCGTGAAAATTGACAAAAACGCGGGCTGTAGTTCGCGCGTTTTTAATTTGATTTCTTTTTTTTATTATTCAGCCGGCGGCGGCGCGACTATAGGCCGTCGTACCAGCCAGTCTTTATTAAACAATATTTGCGTTCGATTTCTTTGGCGCTGAACAATAAGATGTTCCAAATTCAATAAGTGCGCGTAAAAGATTATTGCGGCACACTTATAACTAGGATTAAAAACTGATTACTGCCCGCTAAAAGTTTCTTATAGAAAACACCACCTTTGGATGCACTTAAAGGCGAACCAAGTCGTCCTTTTCGAATAGATGGGATGAAAAAATACAAACACGTTAGTAATGGATTACTACCCTGATTTTTAGGGCAGTAATGAAATTCCATACAATAAACTGCCTAGATTTTTGAGAAAGTTTAATGAACAGCTTTCAAGCCTTTTAGTGGGGTAGTATTGGTACACTTACTAAGCAAGTGTAGTATAAAATAATTATTTTCCTTGACTTACATCTTCAGGCGTAGAAATCAAACAATCCGTCTCCAGTACATCATTGATCAGATGCACAGCTATCATAATCCTCCCAGGGTGGTTCAAGTGCGTGATAAGCGGCGCGTAGTTCTGCAGCTTTATCAATGTCAGGATGTTCTTGTAGTGGTCTGCGGGCAGTTTGAGGATCTTCATCAGCTCCTTGAAGACAGCTGTGTTGTGTTCTAAATGGGTTTTGCCGCTGGAAAAATTGAATGATGTTAGTTTTTCTACAATAATATTTTAGGGAGGATTTTGCCCAGCAGTAGGACAAAATAGCTTATAAAAAATGCTAAGGGTGGATGTCGAGGTTAAACCTTCGGAACTACTCTACTATAGCGAAAGTTCTTTCACTAATACATTATCTCTGAGTTACATTGGCTTGTACAAGATGTTCCCATGGGATTATATCCTGTCATAACGCGAGTGAAACCACGTTAATATTTTTAGTGTAGAAATGAAGTTGACTGCAGTTACCGTGACTGGTACAGTTGAACCAGGAAAACTTATGCGCTTCGGTAATCTTCGTGTTACCGAATGTCGTGTATCCCAGAGCAACTACTTGCGGGGGCAAAGTATCTAACTTTTGTAGTAGCGCACTTCATTGCGGGTTTGTAAAACGATCGTGTTTTTAGAGCACAGGTACCCAATAAGTGTAGCTGGGTTTTCTAAGAAAACTTTTTGGTCGCAATCGTGAATGCTAAACATGAGGTCTTGGGTTCGATTCCCGAGTCGGAAAATAGGCATGACGACGGTATTAAAAAATTGCAAATCTATTTAGTCCGTCAGTTAGAGTATTGGAAATTAATGGACACGTATTTTTTGTTTTTGTAAATCAAACAAACAAACAAAAACAAACAAAACGCACCAAAACTCTGGAGTGGGGGCCCGTGACGTCAGAATTAGCTAAAAATTATACCATGGCGTGACGTATTGACAATTTTAAAAGCGTCGTATCTTCGTCAATTTTGGTTTACGTAACAAAAGAAAAAACACGGGTCAAATATTTTTTGATAATCCAAGTGACGGACTAATTAGTTTTTTTTTGTCGTCTCGCCTATCGTTATTGGGTTTTATTATCAGGAATTTCTCAGAAGCAGCTACGGAGTCTGGACTTGTGCCCGGTTGATGGCAATAGGCTCACCCCCTATTACATGGGAGTTAACATAACTGGTGAAATGTGGGTGTACTATTAGGTACACCTCTGTCTAACCTTTCGGGATGACAGGTGCGATGTATGTCAAAGTAAAGTGAAACACAATTTGAATTAGTAAGTTGGCGGTGAACATTTTGTAGCCTAATACATTGTTACAATAAGTTACCTAGCCTGATGTATATCAGCACAAATCTTGTCAGTGTGAGCCAGTACTCTGTCGACGTAGTTCAGTTTGTCAGGGTGGCACCTCTGCGCTAGCTTCAGTAGTGCCAACTGAAGGGATAACATGTCTTCGGGGGGCATGTCTGTGCGACTCTGATGACAAAAAACATACATAATAAAAAATAATTCGAAGCAAGACCGGAATAAGCGCTTTGTACACACAATGGCCGTTCTCGATATATTTGCAGGTCTGATTACAAAAGTCACACGTGTTGACACATTCTTTAATAGCTCTTTTTACAAGTAAACAGAAGTTTAAGGGCTCATTTACAGAGACGCGACACGAAGCGTCGCGCGTTTTTTCCGCTTACATAGAGGCGGCGCGTGCAGCGGCCCGCGTAATCACACGCCCAAACACGACCAGCTGACAATGGACGATGTTGTTTACGGAGACGCGGGACGTGAAACGGCGCGTGTGACGTCGCGGGTATCGCTACGAGACTCGCGCCGCGCACTCCGGGCACAAAGTACAGAGGGAGCTGGCCGTAGCGCTGCGTGCGACGCGCCGATATCATGTGCGGGCTCCGCCGCAAGTACCTACCGCAGCATTTCAAGCGCACGCGCGTAAAGTCGCTTATCCGTAAACGCTAACATACATCGCCATATGTTTGAATGAAAACCGGGCCGCACCGCACAACGCACCTCCGTCGCGTCTCCGTAAATGAGCTCTAAGACATTGGAAGTCATTTACACAAAATATTGTTATAAGTATAGCCATAGTTAGTTCCCTGCATTTTTCAGTGGCCTGCAGATAATAATGAGTTTTGTAGACTTATTTTTCTCAAGTATTTTTAATAAAAATAAAAATGAGATCCATGTAAGCTAATTTACCTGTGTAATAGCGGCAACTTGGTCTGAGAACACTTCGAAAAGCTGCACCTCTTGTTCCTTACCGTCTTCAAGAACTACGCTCAAGTTTATGTTGCCTTCGTTTCTCTGTAACAAAGAAGTCGTGCTCTATTATATTACGTGATCCAACTTATACAAGTAAGTACATAAGAAATAAAAAATACAATACTTTTATAAGAACAGGAACTTCGATCAATAATAGTACTAGATTCCCGATAAGCGCTTCAAAAACGGCCCGAAAAATAAGACCACAAATACCGAAAAATAAGACCACAAATAAGTTTGTGGTCTTATTTCAAATTAGTATGGTCCAATCATAGCCAACATTAAGACGTCTAAGTTGCGCAGTGCGCGTTCAAAAACTGTGTAAATAACCACCGTAACATCAAGGTTTTGGAAGGAATGTCTTTTTTTTGGCAAGTTTATATCATTAAGTGTATTCATAAAATAAAAATAATTAAATAGTAAGTAAATATAATTCAATTATCTAATATTGTAATTGTTTGGCCAATGTTTGCTACAACGCACCCACTATTGTATCAAACATCGACTGTCTTTGGACAGGGAATGCATGGAGTAGTGTTGTTATTTCATAATGTTGTTTTTGTTTGTAGATTTCCTAGTAACCCATTTCGCAGTGCAGAATGGGTATCTATTGTAGCAAAAGAAAGAGGAGAAGTACTATACACCCATATAAAAATTCGAGAATATGTTCGACTCATTTTGACAGATTCGACATTACTGGAAACACGCAAAGGCGTAGATTATTAATCAAAATCAAAATCAATCAATCAAAATCAAAGCATTTATTTCAAGTAGGCCAGTTACAGGCACTTTTGAATTGTCGAAACAAAGATGAAAATTAAATGTAGCTACAGTCCCAGTCACAAGGCATAAAAACTGTGAAAGTACTGTAGTTGCCCATTCCCTAGCGTAGATCTCTATGGAGAAGAACGGGCAAGAAACTCCATGGACACTCTTTTAAATCAGAATATTGTTACAAAATCTTGGTTACATCATTCATGTTGAGATGGTATATTATGTGAGAACAATGTAGCAAGATGTGCACGTTAAAAGTGTCCACAGTAAAACAAAACAGAAAAAAAAACAATTCAAAAACTAAAATAATTCATTAAAATAAGCCATGGCAACTGAGAGATGACCAGTCACAACTGACAGCGCCCGTTCACGGACATGACGCATAGATCAGCACCATTCAACTCAACCATTTTGAAGGGAACTAAATGATCCGACACATGCGCCACCATCAGCGAGACTTTTGAGTGAGCATGATATATTCTCAACCGCCAGGGCACATTCAAGTCAAGAAAAGACGTAGGTTTCCTGCGACTGATAGCATTCTAGTACATAGCACTCACACAATATGGGCAATGCGATTATATAATACTAAAGAGATTGAATCTATACAATGCAAAGATAGTTGTACAATCTTCAGCAGCTCCAACAATACAATTAGTGCTATCCATTTATGCGCCCCTGTCCTTGTGGAGCAGGACCGGCATTGAGCCAAGCATTTTTATCAGCGATATAATCGTCCAATTTGTAATATGCTTGCTTACTCAATGTGCGTTTAATGCATGTTTTAAATTTTGTTTCATTCAGTTCAAGAATACTTTGTGGAATTTTATTATAGCATTTCAAACAGTACCCCATGAAAGAAGAGTCTACTTTAGCGAGTCTGAAGCCTGGCTGAACTAATTGGTCCCTATTTCTAGTACTGTAATTGTGTCTGTCACCTCTTTTACCAAAATGATGTAGATTTTTCCTCACGTACATTATGTTTTTTGTAGATGTATTGACAATGTACCGTCATGATGTTAATTTCCTTAAACAGTTCCCTCAGAGAATCGCGCCTACGAAGATTGTATATGGCTCTGATGGCTCTTTTTTGCAGAATAAATATAGACTCAATGTCTGCAGCCCGTCCCCATAATAAAATGCCATAAGACATTATACTATGAAAGTAACTAAAATAGACCAATCTAGCAGTATCTACATCAGTAAATTGACGGATTTTTCTAATAGCATATGCTGCTGAACTTAGCCGCCCCGCCAGAGATGTTAAATGAGAACCCCATTGAAGCCTTGAATCAAGCGTAATCCCCAGAAAAACCGTTTTATCTACGAATTCAAGTTTCTCTTTATTCAATACTATATCACAATCGCTACTTTTGACATTCGGTAAAGCAAATCTTATGCATTTCGTTTTTTTTTCATTGAGTACCAAATTGTTTGCTGTGAACCAATTATGGACTTGAAGTAGGGCATTATTCACGTCGTCTAGATTTTGGGCTCGTCTACACTCGAGAGCAATGAATCCGGGTCACTTAAAGAATGTTAAAAATCTCGGAAACTAAAAATGATAGGTTAATGCAATAAATTGTATTTAATAGACAATGTAATACTCCTTAAATGAAAGTAAAAAAAATATGAGTCACCATACATTTTATTAACACAAAATTACATAAAGAAAAAAACTGCTGATCTCTCCTTAAAACAAAAATAGGAAACATGAAATTTTTGAACTTTACGATTTTCTTGAATTTTAATACTTCGTATTGCCTCCTCGTGCTTCCATTACTGCGTTTACGCGGTTTACATGCTGTACACCAAGTTCCTTATACGATTTTGGGGAATATTCTCCCATTCCTCTGTGAGAGCAATTTTGAGCTCACGAAGCGTGATTGGGGGAGGGTTTCGTTGTTTTACGCATCTGCCTAGCTCGTCCCAAGCATGCTCGATCGGGTTGATATCCGGGCTGCGCGCTGGCCACTCCATACGAGTAATGTTCATCTCTTGAAGGTAGTCATTCACAATCCTACCTGTATGAGGTCGGGCATTGTCATGCATAAATATAGCATCCTCACCTAAATTGACCATAAATGAACCAACGTGATCATTGAGGATTTCTTCCACATATCTTACGCTAGTTAAAGAGCCGTTTTCTATGATCACCAGCTCTGTGCGACTTTCAGAAGAAATTCCGGCCCACACAAGTACAGACCCACCACCGTAGGCTACTTTTTCTTCGATGCATGCTTGCTTGAATCTTTCCCCTGGTCTTCGATACACTCTGTGTCTTCCATCGTGCTTGTAGAGCATAAATTTTGATTCGTCGGAGAACATAACTTTTGACCAATCTTCAATACTCCAATTTACGTGGCTCTTCGGCATATCTTAGTCTTGAAATACGATGCCCACGCTCCAGTTTAGGGCCGTTTGCAGGTCTAAGGGGTTTTAAGTTAGATTCAGCAAGCCGACGTCTTACTGTCCATGCACTTGGGTTACTTCCTCTGTATCGCGCTGACTCCGGCCGGTTTCCAGCATTGTAAGTATTCTGGTGCATTCTTCAGGCGTAAGCGACATAATTTCAGCTTGAATAATGAATATAGAGCACTATCAACATGGTTTATGTACCCACATAAATGACAGATTACAAACAAAAGCAAAACCAAATGCTGTAATTTCGTAGTTCCATCTTCGAAAGTGGCCCTTTTTCAAATTTGATTTTTTTATGATATAACTATACAATAACTAAGAAGTTTTAATACCTTCATTTAAGGAGTATTACATTGTCTATTAAATATAATTTATTGCATTAACCTAGCATTTTTAGTTTCCGAGATTTTTAGGATTCTTTAAGTGACCCGGATTCATTGCTCTCGAGTGTATTTATCTTAAAAATTAGGGAAGTGTCATCGGCAAATAACACCATATTTTGAGGTCGGTTTTTCAGTAAATACGGTAGATCATTTATATATACTAAGAAGAGGAAAGGACCCAATATTGAGCCCTGCGGAACCCCCATTTTGACTTTGAAACCCTGTGAATTAACACAATTTATTTGAACATATTGTTGTATATCACTCAAATAAGATTTTACCAAACTAAGTGCAAGTTTACCTAGTCCGTAATGCTCAAGTTTCAAAAGTAATGTGTCGTGATTTACACAATCAAATGCTTTGGAGAGGTCACAAAATATTCCTACAGCGTCTTGGGACTCTTCCCACGCCGCAAATATGTGCTTTAATAAAGTTACACCAGCGTCAGTTGTACAACGTCCCTTAGTGAAACCATACTGTTGATCGTGTAAGATTCTGTTGGTGTTAAAATGATGGAGCATTTGATTAAGCATTACCTTTTCGAACACCTTGCTAAAAACTGGCAACACGGATACAGGCCTATAATTATTAGTAGTAGTTAGTAATTTTGAATACTTAGCAACATATTTGTTAAAAGTTTCAGTGTTTATATAAGGCTTAAGGCCATAAAGCTCAAATAGTGTTTCCCTACTTTTTCTGATACCTCTAGTTGCCCAATCACTAAATATAAATTTAGGGCAAATACTTTTTGTCTTCTTTTCAAAAGTTTTGTTGAATTCAGTGTGAACTATTGAAAAGAAATTATCATAAAATTGATTTATATTAATATCATCATGGCTAAATACACTTAACTTGTTCTGTAGGGAAATATTATACTTATTTAATTTGTTAGAAGTTATGGGTCTAAATTTAATCTGAACTTTTTGCAATGGTGTATTACTCCTAAAAGTTACAGTCTGTCCGCTATGGTCAGACGGCAGACAATTAACTATGGCTTTATCTATGTAATCACAATCGCAGAAAACATTATCTATGCAAGTAGCAGAAGATGGAGTGATTCTAGAAGGTTCTATAAAAGTGTTGGTCAAGTCAAATGACTTAAAAAGATTTAATAACCGACTGCTATTTGAATTTTCTTCTAAAATATTGATATTAAAATCACCACAAATAATTGTTGATTTATTACTAGCTGCAAGTTTTGCCAGGACATCTTCCATTATTGACTCAAATAAGGAAAAGTTTTGATAGTTTGGGGGTCTGTATACACACACAATAACATGCTTATCTAGCTCAACACAGGACAGTTCGACGCAATGTTCAGCCGAGAGACCTACTATGTCGTTACGCTGCTTATATTTAAAACAATTTTTTACTAAAATTAGGGAACCTCCACGAAGCATAGTTTTACGGTTAAAGCAGCTACCCACCATATAGTTCTCATAATTAATAAGCATTTGGTAATCCTTAAGCCAATGTTCAGTAAAACAAATAATGTCAAACTTACTATTTTCTAAAAACAATTCTATTTCTAATAATTTGGAAGAAATGCCTTGGATATTTTGGTGGAATAATTTTAAAGTGTTCTGCTGAGGCCCTGTTTTACTAGCTAATTGAGTGCAAGAAGATACCTTGCTGTTGGTAGGTAACAATATTGTTAATGGTACCTTCTGTTGTCTCACTTTCTAGTTTAAATTAATATTAATATTTGGAGTGAGGCCGGAGACTCCCATGCCATCCTCAGACAACAAGACCCTATCACTAATAAACCCTAATTGAGAATTCTCCACGGTGACACATGGAACCTCCTCGGTACAATGTTTGTAAACATTTATAGCACTAATGCTATATTCATTTAAAGTCACCTGTACATTAGTATTATTACTAATAGTTGCAGTGTTAATAATATAACTAAACTTAGACATACTACTAAACATAACAACGGTTCCCAAATTGCAGTTAATTATGATAAAGTATTAAAATAGTTGGTGTACTAATGTTTCGATAAAATAGTAAGTTGATTATGACTTTTTTTTTAGATTCACGGACCAATAAAAGATAATTGACGAAAGATTTATCAAATCAGGTTTTGTAAAAATCTTTATCAGATGAAACTATTTTATTAAGTAGGTATTTTTAAATTGTAATAGCGGCAATGTGAAATAGTCTCAACTACTTTTTTTAATCGGTCAAAAATATTTGCCACCATACAAAACAAACCTAAAAAAATATAATTCTGCAACTCTACGTCTTTCAATACTTTCTGTGTTCTGAGCATTGAAATGTAACACCAAGAACTACGCCTAGTTCCACAATAGAATAAGCACGAAATTGTAAACAAAAGTGTTTTAACCTTATAACTCAGACTTTAAGTTTTATTTAGAATAAATAGTTTTGTACTGATGACTTTTTATTTTCAAGCAACATTTTAATTTTATTCCTTTTATCCTTTCTCCAATGGAAGGACTTAAATAAATACATTTTGCAATGGTAATCAAACTTTATGTGTTAGCATTAAGGTTTATAATATACTGTAGTTGTTAATATTATTAAACTTTTTTCTAAGAAAAGTAGATGTTTACGTGTGTGCAAACGTGGCCACTTCAGCGACTTATTTTGTTCCTGATCCTTAATCTAGTACTATTATTGATCGAAGAACAGGAACGTCAATGGCTTCAATCTGCCAACTGACTGTCACTTGGAAAGTACGGCTTGCAAAAAATAGTCCACTTTCATGCAAGTATTATATACAACATGTAACATAATTAACGCACATCCTGAAAATAGTTTGTTCAGAATCTTTTACTGAATCGATTTCTATATTTTTTAATATAGGTCATTTTTTATCCCAAAAATAATTAAAAAGTGTAATTTATAGTCACACTACCCCTGTACAGTCAGAACAAAGTGAAATGGACCGTAACTCAAGGCAATAAGACTTTTAAAAGTTCAGTTTTATTTGTATTAAAACAAATTCCGCCATTCAATACAAAATAAAGAAAAATTAACCTTATTTCAAGCAAGTTAAAGTCTTTACAGTTGAAGTAAACTTGGCGATTTAACCGCACGCACACACTAACAGGCACTGGATACAAAGGAAACAATAGTTACCCATACGCCCATACCAACAAAATGCGAAATATGACATACTTGTTTTCGTTTCTCGTGCAAATTAAAAACCTGGGATAGAGCGAGATAGCCACCATGACACCGGGCGGCCGCGGCGCGGGCTCTAGATGAAAGCTTAAATGTTATTAGTCACGCACGGACATGTTAAGTGGGATGTAGGTACGTAAAGTGTATGCAAATTGTTTTACGCGCGCGATGTCTTTCCAATAAACAAAATAATGTGCAATGAGGACTTGGGCACGGTGCAGTGTGGTGATAGTGTGGTTCTATGTTGTTAGTTGACAGAACATTCAACCAAAGGCATGGTACAAGAGTAGACCGCAGGGCTATGTTAGCTGCTACTCAGCGGCTTCTTGGCCACGGAACGTTCCGTCCGAACACGGCCATCGACAGGGGAGCCGATAGGCGTACACGTAATTACTCGTTTTCAAAACGAAATACTGGACTATTTCGATGAGAATCCCCATGCCAGTACACGAGAATCTGCTGATTTGACGCCTCTTGATTTTTTTTTTGTGGGGACGTATTAAATCGTTAGTTTATTTTAGTGCAAAAAATAGGATAGTTAACGCTTTTGATAAAAATTATGAAGTGCTTTTTAAATTAAAACATCAATTTAGAAAACGGGCATAAAAATGTATTGAACTTTTCTACTGAAGTTGAGTCGAGCGACGACGTTAACAGCTGTTTCGAACGCGAGCAAATACCTACTAGGCTAGCAAGACTCACACAGTCGCATACGTAGGTATGAGACCTACGTATGCGACTGTGTGCGTTCGTTGATTTGTACTGTGACTACAACATTCTTCCGGAATTAGGAAAACTAATTTATTAAATAATCATTGCCTAGACATGTTTAATTAAAAATTCAGTGCATGTATTATGATCATAACATAATAAACTACACACATCAAAAGTGTCTAGGGATCAAGCATTTTTATGCGGATTTCTTGAGATTGAGATGTGGCTTTGTAATAAATTTATGATTTTATAAATTTATATGGATCCTTTTTGGTGCATTTCATAATTTGAATCAGGAACTGTGAATCAAATTCGAGTAAAAGATGAAAATCAGCTGTCAATATTTTCCCTATAAAAACATACAACGCATTGAAGACATTATTAGTGCTACTGTTTCCCTACTACTGATTAAAACCAACGTTATTATGGAGCGGCGACGTCATTTAAGCAGGGAAGAAATGCTCAGAGCCGTGGGAATGATAGAAGCTGGTTCCCGGCAACGTACCAGCTCTGAATACAAGTCAGAGCGTTATCAGTCGACCTTGGACACGTTACCGAAGCACTGGTACCGTGGCTGAGCGCCATGGAGGACGGTATCGCTGCACCACACGGAGACAAGACCGATACATTCAAATCTTAACTCGAAGAGCTCCAACAATAACCACCATGATGTTAGCCGTGAGGCTTCATCACTCTTCAGGGAACTTAATTAGCGACCAAACAGTCAGAAACCGCTTGCATGAAGTGAACCTTCATTCCCGAAGACCGCTACGGGTACCACCTATAGCAATGCACAATCGTAGGATTCGATATCAATGGGCTCTTGAACACAGAAATTGGGCAGAAGAACAATGGCGTTTCGTGTGCTTTTCTGATGAGTCTCGTTTTGGTATGAGACCGGATACAAGACGTATGCGACACTGGAGAACCCCTGGACGCCAACAGCGATTAAAATCCTGCCAGGAAGTCCATCCTTATAGTGGTGGAACCATCATGGTATGGGCGGGTATTTGGATCGGCGGAAGAACTGAGTTGATTTGGATCAGAGGCAACCTCAACGCTCAAATTTATGCTGAGACGATTGTATCAGACGTCATCGTTCCTCTACAAGTGCAAATCGGTCCCTTATTTCAGTTAATGCATGATAATGCACGACCGCACACCGCAAGAGTTGTAAGACAGACTCTCGCCGCAGCTAACATCAATGTCCTGCCCTGGCCTGCTCAGTCGCCAGACTTGAACCCGATTGAGCATGCATGGGATATGCTACAGAGAAGAGCTCTGCCGAATATGGAGGGTATCCAGTCGCAAGAAGACCTTTTTTTGTTGTTGCAACGAACATGGGCGGCCATTCCACAGCGTGATTTGGATGAACTCATTTTGAGTATGCCAAACCGATGTTCTTGTGTTGTTAGTGTTCGCGGTAGAAACACGGATTATTAATTGTTTAAGTTACCCAATAAAATTTTAAAGAAAACTGTTATTTCAGTCTTTTTTTCGAACTTTAATGTTAGTGGTTCAAATGTCAAAAATCCCTTTATTAGGAAAATGGCAAATTTCTTTATTAATGCAAAGGTGACTTGGTTTATCGTTACTGTGACAAACGAAAACACTTTATTTGATGAATCCTTAAAGAAAATTTTAATTAATATCAATCAGGAGAAAAGTTATTGCAAAAATATATGTTGATCCCTAGACACTTTTGATGTGTGTAATTGGGGTGTCTGAGGCTGTGCGTTAATTACGTTACATGTTGTATATTATAGCTGCGTGTGCGGTCACTCGAAAAATTACTTACCTACAGAATATATAACGTTTTTCATATTATCATCATCATATCATTTTATCATTTTCAATTAACGCACACCGCGTTAATTACGTTACATGTTGTATATTGATGAAATACAAAGAGTATGTATTTTATTCAAGTTTTTTTACCTGACTATAAGTAGCGAGTCTTTCAATGAGCGCTATGATGATGTTCTTAATGTTGACTCCCGGCTGAAGCTCAGCGCAGGACTTGAGGAATGGCTGCAGATTGGCCAGGTGGAACTCATCGGGAAACACCTGTAGATAAAAGGAAACATGAAGTTTGTTTACAGACTGGTGAACAGGTTCTTACACCCATGGGGGGTAAATACCTCACAGGTTTTTTATGATACGCTAGATTACGGGGGAATTTTACCCCGGTGGAGGCTATATATCCTCACAAGGGGTAAACACTTATCACCACATCAACAGGTTGAACTAACCTTAGGAAGAGCGGATAGAGGGCCAAAGAGGGTAAACATCCACAAGTATGTATGTAAGTACAAGAGCACGGAGAGACCTTGAAGGTCGCTGCTAGAGACGGCATTGTTAAGACTTTCCATACAAACCAACCGACTAGTGATTCACCCTTTAATATGACACAAATTAAGTATAGAAACTAGCGGATTTGAATGGCGGGTCGAAGTTTTGAGCCTAAGGCATTTTCGGCCAGGAATTATATTTGTACTGCCGTCTTTCGACACTGCCAGCGCATCTATGCAAGAGAGGGTAAATACCCGCGCACAGTGATACCGTGCACAAGGGTAACTACCCGCAATACGGGTAAATACCCGCAAAGGGTAATTCTTACCTGTATAATACACTCCATAAGATACTCCTGCGCGATGGCGTCCCTGCAGCTGACGACCTGCTCCAGTATGCCGGGCAGCACCAGCCGCCCGTAGTCTTCCACTGTCACTGACTCCAGTTGTGACAGACGGACGAGATTCGTTCCTACTAGGATGCGGAGTTCTGAGCGTTCGCGTTCGCGGCGTTCTTTGTCTCTGTTTGAGGGGAAAGAAATCCTTGATAAAGTATAAGTACAACTAAACCAGAAAAGGTACGTGCTTCGGTAATATTCGTGTTTACAAATGAGTACGAACATTTCGTTACAGAGTGATCCCGTTTTGTTTTGCCGCGCTTCTCTCTATCGGGCACCTAATCTGGTCACAGATCCACATTTGTCACACAAAACTTTTGAAAACCATTTAAGAATCGCATAAACAATGTGTTATGTTATGTTAATTAGGCTTTTATTTTAAAATGGTGGTAATACACAATAGGGGATTAATTTAAAAGTTTTAACAGCTCACTTAAATCTCATCAACACGCGTTCATATTTCTGAAGATAGACGATAATTTCCGAAGCGCATAATTTTTCTGGGTAATCTGTAGTAGATATAATATGTTAATGGTCTCTTTTAGGGCTGATCAAAACCTATCGGCACCTATTCACATGTGTTCATAATAATCCCTAGCTCACTATCATAACGGATGTTTTTTTTTTAAATAAAATAAAAAAAAAAACATAATGGATGTTTCTAAGCAATAGAAAGAGGCAGAGTTACAGAAGAATATAAAACTTGGTGGATTGGTCTGATTCAGCTCTTATTCATCCGATAATGACATGTTTTACCTGGAGTGTCCTTGATGCTGCATTCTGACCCAAAGCTTGTTCATTTCAGCAAAGTTCATTAGTACGAAGTCGATGGCATCTTTTACCTGAAGAAAAAAATTATGCATAAATCTAGATTCAAATGATTTTTTCATGTTTCTGAAGTGTAGACTACACAAATGTGTTTTTATCCGACTTCTAAAAGCGGAGGAGGTTTTATGTAACTTTTTTTATAACCAAACGCTGCGATATTTTTAAAATAATGGTGTAATCGAACCGCAAGACGTCAAGTAAATGTAGCACCAATTAAATTACTAGTTTCCAGTTAGCGGGCGTCAATTAAAATATATTTAAAAGACCGATATCGAAATCTGATTGCGTGTACGATTAACTAAGCATCGGCGTCGGCAAACATTCAAAGCGTTAGAGCAAAGGCGTTAGACGAGGCTGAATATAAATACCGGCCAAGTGCGAGTCGGACTCGCGCACGAAGGGTTCCGTACCATTATAAAAAATCACGTTTGTTGTATGGGAGCCCCACTTAAATATTGAATTTATTTTGTTTTTAGTATCTATTTGTTGTTAAAGCGGTAACAAAAATACTTAATCTGTGAAAATGTCAACTGTCTAGCTATCGCGGTTCATGAGATAAAGCCTAGAGACAGACAGACGGACATTGGAGTGTTAGTAATAGGGTCCCGTTTTTACCCTTTGGATACGCAACCCTAAAAATTTTTGTTTGTTTAATGTAAGTAAAAATCAAAGCATTCACAATCTCCTATACAAAACTAGAGCCACATGATACTCACAACGCCTTCATTTTCGTTCTGCGCCTCCGAGGTGTCGGGCAGTACATTCCTGGTGCACTGCAAAAGGTAGTTCCTCAGGAACAGACCGCGGAGGGGATGCTGTACTCCTCGGCACATCTCTACTAAGTCCTGAAAGATGTGCTTGCATGAAACGGGAAAACTTAGTATGAAACGAGAATACAAGATTGCTTATTATGTCCCGCATCGGCGATCTTCATAGTGACTTGAAAAAAACATAGTTCTGCCTCCGATTGACGATAAGTTTGAAGAGTAGGGTAACCCATTATTTTGTAATAATAAGGATAAGGAGTTCGGCAAATAAATCAATGAAGGGCACGGATGGAACCAGTATATTAGCTTGCTTCTCGACGACATCCACTGCCAAATACTCCCCATTTGGTGGTATTCACTAAGCTAATGAAAACGCCTTGAATTAATAACATAATTACAAAACATCACGCCTGTAACCCACGAATGGTTGGGCAGCTGTATACTTAATAGTACACACACATTTCACCAGTTATGTTCAAGTGCCATGTAATTGGGGGCGAACTTATTGCCATCAACCGGGCACAAATCCAGGCTCCATGGCTGCTACTAAGAAATTCCTGATGAAAAACCCAATAACACTTGGCCCGAACCTGGAATAGAACCCAGAACCTTAAGCTCAGCAGTCGCGCTTGCAACCACTACTACATAACACTTTATCTAGAAAACTAATTTCAACTTTCTTACCTTCAACAAATCCCTTCTCAAATTCGAGTTAGTCTTGATATACACCAGGCCCACAGTGATCAGCAGGTACAACCTCGGTACAATGTTGCCAGCATACTGCACCAACTCATACAGGTCGGCTACCTTGCGACCCTTCTGGAACTCCTCGAGGAGGTACAGCTCTAAGTGGCGCAGCTCGTCTGTTATGGCCATGTCTGTGTGCGAGTTAAGGATGGCGGGATTTTTTGGGATGTAGTTCTCGCGATCTTGATGCGGTAAGAATCACAGAAGAAAAATATTAAGTCTGATTATGAACATTTCTTTGCTTCTTGGGAGCAGCGGTGGCACAGTGTCTGCCCCGAAGGTTACTCTAACATTACTCGATTCCATACAATGTTTTCGAGTCATATTTCATTACTCAAAGATACGGTGGGGACAACGGGAATTTTTACTTATTTTATCAGTTTTCGCTGATCCGACGGCCAGTTGCCCCACTGGTGGGGTCAACGGGAACAATTTTGAATTATTTTAATCAATTCCCGCTAACCCCACCAGTGGGACGACGGGTAGTGGGGTCAACTGGAATACACCGACTTACGAACAGTAAGACGTGGCTTCGAACCCGTGTTAGTGTGACTTGAGCGAGAACCTAAAGACGTGTTGTGATGATTAATGATTACCCATTCTGTTGGTAGCACAGCTAACTGCCCAGGGTATAAAAGGCTTTTACTTCTGGGATTCACTTATTTAAGAGGCTTTTTACATTTTGGTGTCACGCTAATTGTACAATTTACTTAAAAAGGCATATAACGATAAAGTATTCTATTATTATGAAAGTATAGGATATTTGAGATTAAAAAAAATGTTGATTGTCTATACAGGGTGTTAAAGTAGTCGCGTGCCATAGCTTAGGGGTGAGCTCAGTATCGATAAAGGAACCCGTAAAAAATGAAAAAAAAATCCAAAAAAAATATTTTCTAAAAAAAAAAAAACAAAAAAAATATTGCAAGATCAACCTAATTTAGTACCTACTAACTTCAAATAGCAATATTAAATAATTTTAATTCTAAACGATTGCTATTTTAAGTTAGTAGATACTAAATTAGGTTGATGTTTTTGTTTTTTTTTTTTGTTTTTGTTTTTTTTATTAATTGGTTCCTTTATCAATACTGAACCCACCCCTAAGCTATGGCACGCGACTACTTTAACACCCTGTATATTAAATAGGATTTACAAATTAGAGGTCCCAAATTGTCAAATGAGGTTTAAATAAATAAAATATCGCTGGACATTAACACACAGCGCCACCTAGTGCCACACTAAGCAACGAGGCTTGTGTCGTGGACACCAGATAGTTGATATACTACATATATACTTTTTGTTTGTAAATACATACTTATTATACATATAAACATCCATGACTCGGAAACAAATGTCCATGCTCATCACACAAACATTTGCTCCAACCGGGATTCGAACCCGGGACCCTAAGAACGTAAGGCAGCCTCACTACCGCTGCGCCATTCGGGTCGTCCATTCGTTTCCGTGAGTTGTTGAGTTTTTGCTTAAACATGCATCGGGAGAATGATTATTACTAAATAAATAAGTTTTCTAAAATTCGTTCTATTATTATAATTGAAGTAAAGGAAACGAACTATTTGTAACAAGTAATTGTTATTTCAAGTAACGAACGGAAAACATATCATTTCAACGAGTAAAACTCGCAATTTCGCGTTTTTAGGGTTCCGTAGTTCTGACAAGGAACCCTTATAGTTTCGTCATGTCCCTCTGTCTGTCCAAGGTTTTGCTAATTGACCGTTAGTACTAGAAAGCTGTAATTTTGTAGAGGTATGTATATTAATAACGCCGACAAAGTAATAAAATATTTTTTTTTAAGGTAGCACCCCTACATGTGAAGTGGGGATGAATTTTTTTTCGTGTCTACCCCATCGCGTAGGGTATCGTTGAATAGGTCTTTTAAAATGACTTAGGGGTTGCTAATACTACTTTTCAATTTAATGCTCCATTTACGAAATATTAAACTTTCAATTGCTAATTTTTGTTCCAGTAGGGCGTCGCCCCCTTCTAAAAGCTAAACTGCTGGCTTGAAAAATCTGGAAAAATTCTTGATGATAGTGCATTTTATGAACTTTAAAGAAAACCTATAACGGTTAAGATAACTTTATTGGTTTAGCAGTAATAGTTTGAATTTGGGTGTTGGATAATTTTGTACCAAATACAAAAATCTTTAGAATAAATCCTATAAAGTGACTAAGATAAAGTACTTGGTTGTTTATAACGGGTAAAGGCTTGCATTGAAAAACAAAATCCAAAATGAAAAAACATAATAAATTATCGTTCGGGCTCGTTCTATATTGTGATAATGGGCTACTACGGAACCCTAGACTGCGCGTGACCCGACACGCACTTGGCCGGTTCTTTTTTGTAACAAGCCTCTTAAATTGTCGTGAGTTTCCAAGTTTCAATTAGGTAAAATGTGGTACTTGATAGCCAAGTTTTGGAAACGCGGGTTGACTCAATTTGAATTTCCAGTAACATACTAAGGAGAATGAGTTTAATATCACAGTATTAAATATGATATGGGTATCACATTTTAATATCTGCATGGTTTATGTTACACTTAATCATTAGACTAGAACCAATGTGAACATAACACTACAGTATCTACACCACACTTATTAAATCTTGATTTCTCTCTAACCTTTTCAGAAGGTGAAAGTCTACTGCTGTCTATTTAAATGCAGGCATCTCCCGCAACAAAATTCAATCTTTTGGAAAGCTGTGGAACCTATATTTTTTTCGTGATTTTGATTTCAGATTTTTTAAATTTGGATACCAATCTAGGAATGTCATTTGTCATTTTGGTCAGGGTTGGTCTCCACAAGCGCATTGAGCTTCGTAAGCATACGCGGTATAGGAGAAGTGGATCGAGCTACAGTGCAACTAAATGGGACATTAAACAATTTATGTTTCCTAGAGCGAATATAATTATTTGGAACAAATAATTGACACAGCTCCGCATGTAAAAAGGATACAAAGCTCATAGTAGCTCTTGGGTGACAGCAGAGAAGTCCTGAGCTCTCCAAGCATAGTGGAAGCATGCTTTAAGGCATCCATCAACTTCGACTTGTCCAGACATCTCTTCATTTGAAATGCCTGAAATAACATGTTTTATTATAATGAGACACACTGACATGTTCTATTATATAGATGAAACAAAAATAAACTATGTTCATGATGTGTCAATTGTGGTTTTTAATGCCATTAAAAGTCAATTTAAGTGTAAATTGTGCCTTCAAAAGATTTTATCTATGAATAGTTAAAGTATTATCAGTGTATAAAATTATTCTAATGTCAGTAGCAAGTTTCAGTTGCCACTAGTATAACAAATACATTTGGAATAAGTATTTGTTGACATTAAGACGTTTCTTCTACCAATTAACAGTGAGTAGAACCTCTGTGTTATGATAATTTGAATTCAGTTGTAGAATTTCCAATTGTCTTGATACAATGTAGTAAATATTTACTATAGTAAATTCAATACCTATCATAAATATTCACTAAATTCATAAAACATAGTAAATACATTAAAAAGGTTTGTCAATACAAATTGGGAAGACTTTTGATTGCTAAATTCCTTTTCTAAACAAAATTACATTTAAATTGCATTTGTTATTGTACAAAGGCAGGCTTGAATGAAGCTAAAGTTTAGCTAAGTTTCCAAAAGCAGGGTTTTTTTTAACATCACATTACATCTGTGTAGTACTATGCAATGATAGTTTAGGAGACTACGAGTGTTACAAGAAAAGTGTATTTTTAAAGCCTTGAATACAAAAATTCATTTGCAATGATACAGTTTTCTACACTAACTTTAAACATAGACAAATTCCTGATTTACAATAACAACAAAAAAGTTTTATTTCCAGAAAAACGTAAAACAATCAAGGCGGTAAGTCATAGAAACGTGTTGAACGGAAACAGCGTACCGCCCATCAATTGTTGAGCAATTAGATAACAATTTGAAAACAAACCTGCACTTTAACAATGTTCAGGGCCTCATCTAGGAGTTTCTCCTGCTCCTCCACTGGAGACGCCTGGTTCGTCATTTGTGCCTACAAAATTCAAACAGTTTTAACACCGCTTTGATAAAAACTACAATAAATTACCTACAACAAACTACTAACACTGGACCAAATGTACAAAAACGGATGATTTATTTGCTCCATACGGACTGTTTAACGTGTAAATTGACGACGTAACATTTCGTAACGCACCTGTGTTATGGACTGAGGACAAACGGAGCCACCGATAAGATTTTCAAAGGAAAATATTTAATTTTCTTTCGTGCAAGAAATCGTAAGCGATTTCGACAGTTCGAATTGTCAAGTTTGACAACTTGTTTAATTTTAGGGTTTTCAGGTTGTAAGGAAGAGTTTACCATATATTTGAGGGAAAGTTAAATAATAATTTTTATTGGTCCTTGGTCATCATGACAAAATAAATGATGAAAGCGTAAAATGATTATTTAGATTATCGTAACTTACTAAATTAAAATTCACTAGACATCAAGTTCCTGATTTCTATATTTCACCTATCTACTTCCGAAGTGGTTTCGTCTATTTCATTTTCTGGGAAATAATCATCACTGTTCTGTATTCTGGAAAACAATCATCATGCGCCACAAACTAAACACTTCTGGGTTTAGGTTTTACGTTCGAACTTTTCAACGACGAACATGAATGGGGATGGCAACTGTAAACTAATGGCGCTCGCATAGTTTGTTCCAAGCATCGTCATTGAAAATCTGTTGTCATTTTAAATTTCAAAATGGCTTGACCATAATGGTCAGATTGGGAACAAACTAAGCTAGCACCATCTGCTGTAAGTTTTCCTTTTCACCGGCCAACCCCATTCAATTATTGGTTTGCCGAAATTTAGGGATAATAATTTCACATTGAATAAGGATGCGTTCAGTGATATACAACGCTATTTTTTCCCAAGTTTCAAAAGACTTCTACTCTGAAATAGAAATGAGACTTAAAAAAAAGTTAAATGTCAGTCCCTCGCCCGCCTCGTCTGTGGTCCCTCGGTCGACGTCATTTGTTATCAGTGAGGGATTTTAGTGATAAAGAGGAATTATAAACAGAAAAATGGATAATAAACCGTCACTGAGTCAATATTTCGGTGATAAGGAAGTCCCTCCCGCCTCCCAGTTCTTCGATGAAATCGGAACATCGCCGTCGGATTTGATACAAAGCATTTATTTAGGCGAACCGGAAGGTAGCGCTTCGGTTGCGTTTAATAAATATTTTTCTATTGAGACTGATTACGATACGATTGATTTATAAAACTGAAGAGTTGCTTTGTGTTATTTAGGAAATCAAACATCAACAGGCAGCGTTTTTCCTACAAATATGACTGCTTCATTTACGCAACAGAAAATGACGGACGAGATGACTTTTACAAATGTTTTGCCAACTGTGAGTGGATCTGCTGCAGTGCCAGCAACAAGTTTACCTGATCCGTCGACGTTCTTCGACACTATTGGCCCTGAACCACAAATAGTGCCGGCCAAAAGTGGAATAGCTAACCCTACCATACTAACTGAAGCTATGGATGGTTTGAGTATAAAAGTAAGTTAGATTTACTGTTTTGACTAGGTTAGGGAAAGATTTTACTTTAGGTGGTGTTAGAGGCGGATTCTCTAAGTGTAGATATAACCCAGTTGTAAAAGTAACAGAAATTACTTATTGTATTTATTTTCTTACTGTATTCTAAATATTTATGCTGCCTTGGCTTCCTTGTTCTTTTCGTGTGTGACCGCTGAAAACCAGCCCTTTTAATAGCATTTTTTGTTAACAATTAAAAAGATAATGTTTTATAAGAATATAAACATTGTCTATATTATTTTACATTGTCTTATTATTAAAGACATCAAAATGATACTAAAACAGCTTACGTTTATATGTTTTTCTTTGCAGAATCAGCCTGTAGATAAAGAGGCTGATAGAAGGAGAGATGCTTGGCTGCCTAATGATGAAGCTAAGAGGACACTTATGAAGGTAAATCTTAGATTTAAGTTTTCTATGAGAGCTGAAGTGTTTTAATTATGTGGCTTGGGAGATATTTATGCTTTATAGAAGTATTGTTTACGATACCAAAACAAATGCTAATCATCAGCCTTTCCGTTCCCAACTATGGGACCGCTACCAATCAAACCAGATGCAGCTTAATACCAGTATTCTACATAACATGTATGCCTATCTGCATCATCAGCTCGGTAACTGAGTAACGGAAGGGTATTAAGATGAATTATTAATGACAGTGCGACATTCTAGATGTTATGTTAGGCAATGCCTCATGTGAAGATGATTTAAAATAACTGTTTCATGCTTTCACAGTTTAAAACTGAATTTAAACAAATAAATATTGCTGGACATTACACACAGCGCCATCTAGTGCCACACTAAGCAACGAGGCTTGTAACACCAGATAGTTGATATTCTACATAGATACTTTTTGTTTGTAAATACATACTTATTATGCATATAAACATCCATGACTCGGAAACAAATGTCCATGCTCATCACACAAACATTTGCTCCAACCGGGATTCAAACCCGGGACCCCAAGAACATAAGGAAGCCTCACCACCGCTGCGCCATGCGGGTCGTCAAACTTATACTGTCACATACAGGTTATCTTCCATGATTATTCATTATTTGTTGATCATTGCTCTTGCAACATCATCGAAATATTGGGAGCTCAAAATAATGAATAATCACAGAAGAATTCCCCGTAAGTGTATCCCCATATGTTTATAATTTAAAATGTTGGTAAAATATTGTTACATCAATGTAATGTTCAATCAATCAATGTTTCATGCCCGCAGGCACAGTCCTCACCAAAAGGTTCCTTCTTTCCTGAAAGAGAAGTGCTCACAATGCCAGGGCTAGTACTTGAAGAAGAACTGGTAAGCCTCACTATATTCTTGATACTGGTAAAATGGGGTGAGTAGACACAACTTTCAACTTCCACACTGATTTTCTCAGATATATTGTATGAAGGCTGTTATTAAAGCATTTTGAAATTGTGAGCCTCATTGTATTTTACCATTTACCAATGCTTAAAATACGCGAAAAAATGTGAATCATTTGTAAAATAGAAAAAGGAAGGCGGTTTCTATTTACCTGGAAACTGGGGTCCAAAGATACGAGAGAGGGGTGAATAGAGAAAAAACTAGGGCTGTCAAAATCAACTACAACAAACAATATTTTTCAAATAACAAAATGATGTTTTTACTTTTTATTAAATCAATTTTTTACTAATTTTTAAATCAGTCTTCTCCATCTACCTATTATGTCTAGGTAGGTAGTTAGGTAAGAAAATATAATTTATAATTAATTTGACCAAAGCCAATGAGGATAGAAAATATCAAAATTAAACATTAAATCGCCTGAAACACAGGATTACCTAGTTCAGGCTCAAAGCATGGGTGAACTTGTGTAAACGTTTACCTTATATTTTTTGAATAAAATTTTATTATTTTATTATTATTTAATTTGAAAATCACTTCTAAATGTTTTTCCAATAGTTTAAAGTTCTCACTTAATTTTTTTTAAAGTATGTGATGACCTCGATTGACAACCCTGAGAATCATGTTTCTATTGACCTCTTTTTCTTTTCTATTAGCCCCTCACTCGTATCTATTCACCCCTTTCTTCTTGTCTATTGACCCTAAGGGCGTTTCTATTCACCCCCACTCGTATCTATTCACCTCGAAAATAGGAAAAAGTATCAGTGTCCCGATTTTACTTAAATTACGAAAATACAAAGGTGAATCTATGACTCACCTTTGTATTGCTAGAAGATGGGAAACTTCCTTAATTAATTATATCAATTTTGTAGCAGTTTTCACTGAACAATTTTAAGTTAGAGAAAAGTTTACACAGGCTAAAATTGGTAGCACACGCAGACGTCACTTTAACCGCTTTTTTCTCTGTGGCATTATACCTGGCGTAAATGTTGGTTTAGCCAGTCTAATGGAAAAATGTTGCAGTTTAATAAAAACTAGAAATAAATGTATGATAACCGACCATAGACAAATTGGAGACAACAACAATAAACTCGCAAGATTTGTTTCTATTCACCCCACGATTTCTATTCACCCCATTTTACGGTAAGGAAAATATAATCAGATAGAATAATCTCCCTCAATTAGTATCCGGTTTATTTTTGCAGTATTATTCTATGAGGATAAGGTCCACTGAGCAATTGCTCAGTGGCCCAATTGGGCTCAACTTATCTTTTTTTTTTTCTTTCGTGTCTACAATCAGCCCTAAGGCTATGAGCAAATGTGTTCTGTGATGCTGTCACTAACTTATCTGGATAAGTTAGTGTTCTTAGTCTAGCTGTCAGCCTTTTTGCGATTTGCATCTATAAATACACCAATAATAAAAGTCCAAACCTGCTGAACTTTAATTTTGCACACGACATCATCAACCTAAAAAAAATTTCATAATCCAAGATTAATATTTCTTCCCAGGCAGATGCCCTACAAGAAGTAGCAGTAAAGTACCTCGGAGTAAGCTCAGCGGGCAGCCGAGGCGTAGTGAGAGCAGAACACGTGAGCCGCGACGAGGCGGGACTGCGCGAGCTACTGCGCACTGGCTACCTGCGCGCCGCTGTCAACTTGACGCATGTGCTGATCAGCGCTGCGGGTCAGGGTGAGCAGAGTGTTCCATATCTCTAAAACTCATGACCATCGTACACATGTTTAGTTAGCTCTAACATTTTGATTTAAAAGCAAAAGTCTTGTGCAGTAAAATTACACTTTGCACACAAATCAGATCATTTATTTCTTTGCAAACATGGGTACACAAATTGGTACATATGTATAGGTATAGGTCATATGCATAGGTCAGTCGCTAGCATCAGTGTTGCCAACCATCGCAGTCGCATTTCCGCTTCCGTCATTGGATACACGGCTTTTGAGATGACGTTGACATTGACAGCAGAGAGCCATCGCAAACGTCAAAGAGGGACAATAAACTAATACAGATACATAATGTGTATGCATGTGTGTGTTCCGCGAATTCTGTATTCTCTCATATATATTTAACACTACTACTACTACTACTTTGAAAATTTATTTTTATGCAAAATATTACTATGCAACCCAAACATAAATCATCGGGCGAGAGGGTTCTCGCCCGATGAACTATCGATAAACGATCGACGAACGATCGCGCGATGGTCGCGCTTAGGTCTAGTTTTGTGGAAATAAAATTACATATTATTTGAGGATAGATTTCCGGAGCGTTTTTTAAAGATATTGAAGAAGATATTAAACGATATTTAAGTACTAACACTAGTGTTTAAGATGTGTATGTACTACTAACAAATTGGATTGTATGATCTGTTAAATAAATGATTATTACTATTATTATATTAAAGTGATTAGTGAGCCTCGGTCTCGAAGTCAGCGATTACGGTGTGGGGGCGGCGCGGCGGCGGCGCGGGGAGCGGCGCGGCAACGCTGACCCGGTCTTGAAGCCAGCGGGCAGATCGCGCAGCGATAGAGCGGCGTAGTATTGTGTTATGATTAACTAGCTGAAGCCCGCAGCTAGGCTGCCCGCAAATTATATACTAAAAACCTTCCTCTTGAATCACTATCTATTAAAAAAAACCCGCATCAAAATCTGTTGCGTAGTATTAAAGATTTAAGAATACATAGGGACAGACAGAATAGGCGACTTTGTTTGATTATATGTAGTGATTAGTAGTCTTTGTTCGCGAACGAAATTTCTAAACAGCGACGACATTTTTTGATACGAATTTCTTCGTAGCATTCGTGGCATTTTGGATCGTCCGTCGTTAAAAAAACAAAATGCACAACACTACGTCAATGCGGACGCGCAGGAACCGCTAGACTGGTGCGCTTCCGAGGCCAGTTCCATATAAATCTATGCTTGAAACGCGTCGCTGCCCGCGTTGCCGCCGCCGCCGCCCCGCGCCCGCTGTCTTTGTGTCCGCAGCCTGAAATTCCCTTTATCCTTTTCTTAGTTGCACGAACTCATGAACCCTCTACTGACCAGGTGTAGGCCGCATGCACCGTCCCACGAAGCACACGCCCCGCTCGCTACAACTGTGGCTGACCAGGTTCGCAGTCATGTTGAGGATCAGGCTCAATGATCCCTTGATGAAGGAAGCTGAGCCTTTTGGAGATTTCAACAAGCCTGATATGTTTTATGAGGTAAGATGATGTTTCATAACATGGTTCTTTTCTAAACCTATAAAGAGTGTAAAACACCTCTTAACGAAGCCGAAAGGCACTTGTTCTCCTCGTCATTGCGATCATTTTTTTGTTCTACATCATACCTGGGAACCTTCTAGTTACGGAGATATTGGGGGTCAAAGTTCCAACTTTTAGACAACTTTTTTTTTTAATGCAATTTTTAATGTAAGACTTTACTATTACGACCGTACTATTCAATCCATCCAGCAGCACAATGTTTTGAGTGCGTTACATTGAGTTCTACCACAAAACATGATTTTTCACCCCAAAAAAAAAGTCGTTTCCCAGAAATATTTTTTGCGTAAAGTTACTTAGTTTGATGTACAGAATGCTTGGTTGACGGCTTCGTGATGAGGTGGTTTACACCCTGTATTTTAACAATGTTAAGATTGGACGTAGGACATAATCTCCAAAACCTCTCATCTAATTACGAAAATTGTTTCACTTATTCAAAACTACTGTGTTTGACTGACTCGTTGGTCGTGTGGGCGCAAGTGCGACTGCTGAGCGTGTGGTCCTGGGTTCGACTGCCGGGTCGGGGAAAGTGCTATTGGTTTTTCCATCAGGAATATTGTCAGTAGCAGCCATGGAGTCTGGTTTTGTGCATAGTTGATGGCAATTCGCTCCCATTGCATGGGACTTTAACGTAACTCAAACTCAAATCATTTATTTCAATTAGACCATTACGGTACTTTTGAATGTCGAAAATAAAAAAAAGCAAAGCTACAGTCACAGTCACAAGGCATAATAACTTGAGAAAGTACTGTAGTTGCCCATTCCCTAACGTAGATCTCTATGGAGAAGAACGGGCAAGAAACTCCATGGACACTCTTTTAAATCAAAATATTGTTACAAAATCTTGGTTACATCATTCATGTTGAGATTATACATATGTGAGAACGATGTAGAAAGACGTGCACATTAAGAGCGTCCAGAGTAAAATAATAAATAAAAAATAAAGTAATTAAAATGAACGAACCGTGGCAGCTAAGAGATGACCAGTCCCAACTGACAGCGCCCGTTCACGAACATGACGCATGTATCGGCGCCATTCAACTCGACCATATTTAAGGGAACCAACTATGTATGTAAAGGAACCATCTATGGTAACTGGCAAAATGTGGGTGTACTATCAGGTACATCTCTGCCTAACCCTTCAGGGATTATAGGCTTGATGTTATGATTTCGAATTACTTTCATCTAGCCCTAAGATCTAATGAGGGCTCTTTGAGAGTAGACTTGAATGTTCAGGCCAAAACAATACAATCAGCAGGTGGGAAGAATAGTTGACCTCAGATCGCCCAGATTGTGTTAAACTCACACCTAATATTATTATAATTATTTTCAATACACTTCCTCGAAAACGGGTTCTTATTGCACTACGATTAGTTTCAACATGCAATGTATTTCACACACGTGGATCTTTTTCATTTTCCAACACGCAGCACAGCACGCGGGTGTTGGAAAATTGCCAAAGATAAAACTATACCTAAACTTAGTACAAATTGGTTCAATGCCTATAGTCGGCGGTGATTGCTTTTTTTTTCGTTATTTTATTTTTTCAAAGTGTGGAGAAATATCCACTTGTATCAAACACGTGGACATTTGTTATTTCGATAACAAATGTCCACGTTTGATACACGGTCTCGGCTCAAAAACTCCCTCGCCTACAGCTCGCGTGTTAATTCCGCCTCGAATGCAATACAAAATTTCTTCACTTGTATCAAAATGTACTATTGTTTACAGTTCTACCCCGACACCTACGAGAATCGCACAGGCAGTCTCGTCCCATTCTCCCTGCGACTATTAGTCGCAGAGCTGCCGGCACACACCGGCAAGCCCGATGAGGCGGTCGACAGACTGTATGCTATGCTGGACACTATACAAACGGTAAGACTCTATGCAGCATAGTCGCTTTCAGACAGACATGTGAACGCCAACACGCATTGGGCCCGCATGGTGGATTACAGCCCACTCTCTCCAGCGTGTACCAGCTGTGGGGACATTTTAGGCTAATACTACACACACTAATGTGCATAGCCCCCATTTGAGTTGACCAAAAAAGAGTGAATTTGCTTCGGCTGTTTCTTCTCAGAGTTGTAAGATGAAGAGAACGAACCACCGGCCTCACCAAGTTTAAAAAAATTACTTGTAAAAGTGTTTGTAAAAACAATTTCGCAAAATAATTGTCTTTATTAACCTCCTGAATGCCAGCGTCATACACTATCACTACATAGTATAAAACAAAGTCGCTTTCTCTGTCCCTATATCCCTATGTATGATTTTGATGCGGGTTTTTTTATTAGATAGAGTGATTCAAGAGGAAGGTTTTAGTATATAATTTGCGGGCGGGCGAAGCCGCGGGCATCAGCTAGTATTACATAAAGATTTAAACGTCATTTTAATTCCATTTCTGCAGCCCAAGCATCAATCTTTGTCGAGTGATTATAGTCAGAAATGACGCTGGCATCCAGTAGGTTAATAACACTGTGCATACAACGACTTGGAGTTTTTTTTATCCATGTGTATTGTTTTTTTTTTTATATTGCCATCTTTTTATACCATGTTTTTATTTTTAATTAGCCTATTCTGTCCCTCTGCTGGGCAAAGGCCTCCCCCATTTATTTCCATCTCTCCCGGTGTTTTGCCTCCTCTGGCCAATCAACTTTTTTTAAGCAAATAAATATAATTATGTTAAATAATATTTTGCAATATTCCCCGACCCGAATGGCGCAGCGGTAGTGAGGCTGCCTTACGTTCTTAGGGTCCCGAGTTTAAATCCCGGTAGGAGCAAATGTTTGTGTGGTGAGCATGGACATTTGTTTCCGAGTCATGGATGTTTATATGTAAAATAAGTATGTATTTACAAACAAAAAGTATCTATGTAGTATATCAACTATCTGGTGTCCACGACACAAGCCTCGTTGCTTAGTGTGGCACCTAGATGGCGCTGTGTGTAATGTCCAGCGATATTTATTTTTATTTATTCAAAATAATGTCATCAGCCTGTAGACCTCTACAGGCTGATGAGCTCTTTTGGACTTTTAGATTGGGCTCTTTGCCCAGAGAGTATCTACCTAGATAGAATCTCTGGGCAAAGAGTCACTTACAGACTATGTAGCACTGTTCTGATTGTCATCTTTATTTCCATATTGATACTGTTGCTGTTGGAGCCATTGATAAGTCTGTCAATATATGCTGTTCAAAATCCAAACTTTTTTTTCTTCTTTTCAGATGTTATCAAACCTCCGCGAAGGTAAAACAGAAGACGGCTCAGCCACCATAGCAGAGCAGGACAAAGCCGAATCTATTCGTCTATGGATGGGCAGAGAGACTAGAGTTATGCATTCACTCGTCAACTGCGCTATAGCTATGAAGGTACACACCGTGCCACGAAAGATGAGACCTGTCACATCACTTGAAACGTGTGAAACTTTGTGAAATCTTGATTATGCCTCGAGGTAAAACATTAAGAAGACAAAGTAGGAAGATGGTTTACGACCTGTACACCTATATGTCAAAAGAAGTATTTCGTTACACAATTAACTCGTTTACAAGTGGAGTGACAGGTCTCATCTTTCGTAGCACGGATTGTAAAGTAATTGAAATATCTATATTTATCCGCCTAGCCTTTTTAGTATCGCCGTCACTAGGTCTACTGCTGAATGTAGGGATGGGGTCGTCCATTAATTACGTGAGGCGTTTAAGGGGGGAAGGGGGTCGAGCCGAATCTCACCCAATCTCACGAGGGAGAGGGGGGTCTCAGCAAATACCACGTATTTTTTTTTACCCACAACAAACTATAAAATTGCGAGAAAACTAGGTTTAATGAAGTATACATGATTTTCCACTAAAATATGGCCCTTTTTTTTCGGATGGGAAATCATCAAATGACCCCTCCCGCTCTGGGCGGAGCGGAAGGGAGTGTCAGACTTTTACTGATTGAAACCCATCATCGCCCTTTGTGTTCCGGGGCCACCACGTGGCCCCCGACGCCCGGGGCGTCTCCCGCGGCGGCCGGGACGTGAGGATCTCTCCCTGTCCTGTTCCGCCACCTCCTTCGCTAGCATGACTGCTTCGCAGAAGGAGGTGACGGCGTCCCATTTCGTCTCGCTCCTGACCATGGATTGAACCAGGGCCGGACGCAAGCCGGGCTCGGAAAATCGTCAAAATCGACTGACGTAATTAATAGACGCCTCCGAAGGAGATTTACAAGTTTAAGAAAAATGCTCATGGTCCTTTAAGTTTATTTATCCGCTTTTACATAATGATAACTAGATAATTCCGTTCCGTTAGTAGTCAAGTAATATCTCCCGGTCATGTTTCGACTAATACCTTCGCCCATATATCCTGTGTGGTTACATTTATGGTCTAGGAAATCTTGCCAGGAACTACACTCATAGGCTGGATAAATTTTAGGTTGTATGATTGATTCAAGGAAGTAATGCTTAGAAATTGTGTGACTGCAGCCTGCTGTAATAAAAAGAACGCATTTAAAATATGATTATAACAGCCGCTCGGGTCGATCTTTAGGTTAAGCCGTGCTTGCCTAGGTTGGCCTGTGGATGTGTGGCCACCCATTACATACCGAGTTTCCTCCATGCCTCGGAAAACACATTAAGCAGTCGGTCCCGGCTGTCATTTGAAGATCTTTGACAGTCGTTACAGGTAGTCAGTGGCCCGAAAAGTCTGACAACCAGTCTTGCCTAGGGGAATCGCATTAGCCAGTACTAATTGGGTTGCGGAGGTCAGATAGGCAGTCGCTTCATGTAAAATACTGGTCGCTACGCCAACATAGTTGGGAAAAGGCTGGCAGATGTTGATTTATAATAATATGATAATACTAGGTTATGGCCGCGTGGAGTTTGGTAATAGGGAACATGCATGAAATACAAAACTCTTTTTATTTATGAAAAATGCCTTGTATTGGCGCATAAATGGTACTGTTTAAGTTTCTAATACATCACTTATTTTACAATTTACTGTTTTGTGTAGCATGTTTTGCGAGCAGCGGTGGCCCAGTGGTGGCGGCCCCGACTTACGAACAGTAAACCGTGGGTTCGAACCCAGGCAGGCGCATTACTTTGTGTAATTTACTTCATCACCATTGCTCTCAAAACGGTGAAGGAAAACATCGTCAATAAACTGGCATGTCCTAGAACCAAAAATTCGAAAACATGTGACATCTACCAATCCGCACTGGGCCCGCGTGGTGGACTATAGCCCATTCCCTCTCATTGAGAGGAGGCCGTGTTCCAGCAATGGGAACATTAATAGGCTGATGATGATGATGTAGCATGTTTTTGGTGAAACGGAACGCACTGTCAAAACACACCGTCCTCGATAACGCCGGTATTGACGTCATAGTTCATTGTGTCAAAAAAACACTTTTATTTGAAAAGTGCTAAAAGTTTCACTAAAATTTTATTATAATATTGTTATTGCAATTTTTACTTGAATAAAGCCCGTACAATTGGTAAAATTATTTTATTAAGGCCAAAAAAATTAGATGTAAACAAGGCAGATTGTGGATAATGACGTCACATTATGGCCGCGACAGCTACGGACGTTTGAACTGTCGTAGAAAATTGCAGGAGTTTAATATTATTTTTGTGCGACAAGCAGTCTGTAGTTAAACTTAACTTTTAATACTTTTCTTGGGTGGATAGAACTGTATTTTATTGATTTAAGTGAAGAAACAATTACGTGCATATTCCCTATTGTCCCACGGGTTTGTACCACTGGGTTAAATATCTAAGTATCCAGGTCATCAACTATCTGTGTGCCAAATGTCTTTCTATGTCTGAATGACAGCCGGGACTACCAACTTAACGTGTTTTTCAGTTACGTAGGTGCCTGTGTAAAGGGTGGTCACCCATCCAAAAACCGACCTCGGCAGGCGTTGCTTAACCTCGAAGATTGACGCGTGCGGCTTTTATTACTTAGTCACGTGCCACTTTAGATTACTATAAGTAAAGAATTGAGGGAGGGTAAATTGATTGAGGAATCGCATCCGGAACGAGGTGATCCGACAGAGAACTTGAGTTGTTGACATAGCTCACAGAATAAGTAAACTGAAATGGCAATGGGCAGGTCATTCAGCCGTAGAACCGATGACCGTTGGGGTAGACGTGTTCTTGAGTGCAGACCGCGAATTGGCAAACGTAAGGTGTGAGGCCCTCACGCTCGGTGGAGGTCTTCGCAGGGTGGCTGGTAGCAACTGGATGAGAGTTGCTGAGAATCGAGTTGAGTGGCGTGCGATTTAGGAGGCCTATGTCCAGCAGTGGACTGCTGTAGGCTGATGACGACGTATACAATAAGTAACTATGCGTACTGGCGTACCATCCGCACTTGTTTGACGGGATATCAAACTAGTGCGGATGGTACGCCAGTACGAATCGTACTAAGCGCTTCTCCTCCTCTTTAATTATACGCACTGCCAAAGTGTGAACGCTCTGCCTGCATCTGTGTTCTCACCCACATTTAACCCGCCTGCCTTCAAAGCAAGAACAGGCATTTTCTGGGCACGCTCGTTCCATCATAGACCTCATCCTTCGCTTTCCATAAGGTGTGATCGAAGTCAAGAGCGTTGTGTGTGAAGATTTTGTAAAAATAAAAAAAATAACAAACTCGTAATCTTGGTAAGATCACCACATCCCGGCTGCGGCGCTTTCCCTTCATTGGGGTAAAAGTCGACAGTTCCAATAGCTCCTTGAAAACCCAGCAGCCCCGCACATGTGTGTATGACGTCAACTGTCTCCGCGTCAGAAGCGTCCAGCCTCTCGAACTTGAAGCAATCATCCCACTCGTAAAATGGCCTGGCGGGATCGAGACCTGTGAAATAGTATAGAAATTAAAGTTAAAATCTGTTTCCTAGTAAAGAAAGTAAGAAAAAATATTAATTAGTCTCGCACAGGACAAAACAAATAAATGGTTATGTTAACAATAAAACAACGTGGCAACGCCGCCAGTCTCTTGGGCACATTACCAGCTGGCATTGAGGAGGAGTTTTTCGATGCCCTTTTATAGTTTGTTGTTAGTTTATTTAAGTTTCTTATTAATTATATTTTTTTTATTAATTGGAAAAAAAAAAACATTAAATACAATAAAACAAAGTTGTATAAAAAAGTAAACATGAGAAAAAAAAACAAATGAAATCGGTCCTGTTCATGGCCAAAAGAGGGGTATCTCAGCATGGTTACATTAAAAAAAACTCAGTGCTGGTACCGGTGGGATTGAGTGACATTGTGAAAAATACACGTCATGCTGGCCTGGGAGGGGGAGGAGGGGTGGTCTAAAACGTCACGACCTATCACCAAGGGGGGGCTATGGTATAAAAGTGGCCTCAAAACCTCACGTGATTAAAAGATGGCCCGTTAGGATGTGCAATGTCGGTGAATTTAAGAACTTATTGATTGAGTAGATATAAAATTATAAAGTACTACGAGTAGCTAATGCCCGCGGCCTTGCCGGCGTGGAGTTAGCTTAATGTCCCATGGGATCGTACTACCGGGATAAAAAGTATTATATGTGTTAATCTAGGTTACAAACGTATCTGCTTGCCAAATTTCATCCATATCCGTTCAGTAGTTTTTGCGTGAAAGAGTAACAAACATCCATACTCACAAACTTTCGCATTTATAATTATACTAGCTGATGCCCGCGGCTTCGCCCGCCCGCAAATTATATACTAAAACCTTCCTCGTGAATCACTCTATCTATTAAAAAAACCCGCATCAAAATCCGTTGCGTAGTTTTAAAGATATAAGCATACATAGGGATATAGGGACAGAGAAAGCGATTTTGTTTTATACTATGTAGTGAAGTACATGCTTACCCGTAACTCGATATACAGAAATATTCGTTTTAGCCGCCGCACTGCCCATCACATGAGCCCCAAGACTATGTCCGATCAGATGGAGCTGGTCTCCAGTAACACTATACTCCTTATTCAATGCATCCAGAAATTTAGCTAACAGAGCTCCTATAGTTGAAGTGGCTTGGGCAGCCCAAATGTACAGGAAAGCATTGGCAATGGGACTCCAGTCTACAGTAATTACGTTGATATTATCCTTTAATAAGTAAGCTTTTGTAATGTTTAATAAGCCTTTGTTATCAGCAGATGAATGCCATCCGTGGGTGATCATTTTAATTGGGAGGCTGGACCGTAACATATTTGATACAGTATCCTGATCGCTCTCGTTTACTGCTCGTCCTTGGTAGTTTAACAAAATGTAGGTTGTGGCGTTCCTAAATGACAGAAAGGAGTAATTACTTAACTTGAGTTTAGGGTCTTAACTTAATGTCATACAAGAAAAAGTTCAGTTTAAAAAAAATCGTTTAACTCAGAACCAGATTAACTGGTTTGTTTGCCAGCCCTGATGTAACGCAACATTGCTAAGGGCTCGTTGTTTATGTAAAATAAAATTAACACAATGACTCATATTAATCGTTTCCTGGAAACAAATTTTACGAGGAGTTACTTCTTCATTCCTTATCGTGTGGTTAGCAGGCTCGAAGGCACCTGAGAAGCCCATTCCTACCGGCTTCCCTTCGAGTACAAGGCTCTTTACATGGGGGGTTCTTTATAGTATTGAAAACATTACAAAAATGTAAAATAAAATCATGTCTACAAAGAAAGCAACAGGTAGCGCCAAACAAACCGAAGCTCGGGTGTCAGAATTCAGAACTAAAATCGTATGGACGCGCACACGTGACTTCGCGGCTGGCAGCACAGATTTATCCATTAAGGAGCCAGGCCCCTTATTCACAACGCTTCGATTCTATTTTCGATTCGGAAAGTCGTATGTCTATCTTATTTTGACATTACGAAATCGAGCGAGATAGACATACGACTTTCCGAATCGAAAATCGAATCGAAGCGTTGTGAATAGTTATGTAGGTAAGCCGAAGATTATCGAGTTACGACAGGGGCAGAAAACGAAAGTATGTATGGGAGAACGAGATAGAATGAATAATGGTCGATATCATATTTGGTACTTTTACTTTGTTGATTTAATTCCTCTGCATTTTATTAAGTACTTTCTTTATTTTATTTTTTCGTCATGGGTGTCATTTTCGTAGTTTTTGGGGTCGCTGCTAATGAAAATGAGGTCAAAATAAAAATCCAAGATGTCGCATACTGTCCCACTGCTGGGCAAAGGCCTTCCCCAATTCCTTCCAAGTGCTCTTTATCCCGGGCCTCCTCGGGCCAGCCCTCACGGTAAACTAATCTATTTTTTTTTTCCTTTCCTGCACTGCCCCGCTCCTGGGCAACTTACCTATTATACAATCTGAATTCAATGTCATCAGGTCTTGCGGTTCTCTGTCCTAACTCGAAGACAGCTGCACTTCTAGCAGCAGCCATCTCATCTTTACAAACTTTTAAGCCTATATAATGTAAAGCTCCATCGTCGTCCGGGAAATACATCCAGTCAGTCCCGTAGCCCTCAACATACTCGTTTTTTAACATTTCTAAATTATTTGCAAATGGAGAACCTACAATTTTATTTAAAAAAAAATAAGTTCATGTCCAAAATTGAAAGAAAGAAACAAAAGGAAAAAATTGACCCAATTGGCATTTAATGGATTTTTTTAACTTTCCACACGTCTATTACCTCCACAGAACTTAAAAAAACAGTAGAAATCGTATAGCGCTTTATTAGTATCGGAACCAGCGTACCCCAAACTAACACATCAGGTTAATGGTATTTCGTAACACTAAGAAAAGCGTGGTGTAATTGGTAATGTAAAATTGAATGAAAGTACGTAATATATTAGTCTTTGTTTATTTGAAAATAAACCATAATCAAATGGCGATAGAGTGGTTTATTATCTACTCTGTTTACGTATTAGCTCATACGGAATAGTTTCACGAGCAAGTTCTGCTACTCGCCGCTAGATGTCACTACACTAAATGCATTTAATAAACCCTTAACTGTTTTGAAATAAGATTGATATTTCCGTAACGAGCTCATTACTATTTGTGTGCTATTCGTTCTTTCCTAGGGCTGTACCACTGCCGTTGCCTTTTTATCGACATTGCGTTTTATTTTCAAATAAAATACAAAAGTCGATAAATGTTTTTAAATTACAAAATGAATTAAGTACTTATATGTTTAAAATCAAGTGTTATAAATTTATAATAATGCTTATGATTTATAGAAAGAATAATTAAGAATTATTTTATTGTTATGTTAATATTGTCATGTTAAACTACTATTTTGCCTTCCAGTCGCTTCAATCCATTTTGATTTTGAATTTGATTTTCTTTTCTGTCTGGATCCGTAAGAAATCTGAAGCCATAAAATAATAAGAAAACCACTTATTTATAGGTTCGAGACTTTGTGAATGACCTAAGGTTGATAAATCTTTTCTCAAAAAAAAAAGGTTAGAACAATTCATGGAAATATGTACTACCTATTACTAATACAGAATCATAAAAAAAAACGCACACAGGGTTAATTTTTCGCCGATACATCATAGAAGTTTAAAATATCGATCTCATTATCGATAACGTCAATCTCTAATTGAGTAGCGGACTGTGACATGTGCATAGTTGGAATCTTCGAGAATAATATGTTTGAGTTAAAAGAAAGTAGACCCTATAGTGTAAACAATAAAGTCTATTTGTACTTGTCTTGTCTAATAAAATAATGTTTTTCAAATTTTAATCGAATTAGAGTAAATTAAGACTTATCGATGGTATGATATATTATACCACCATTTGATACGTTTTTGGTTCTGCTATCGTGTTTACACTCTAGAACAGCATAATAAGGCATTTTAGAAAAAAAATTAAGTTATTGTCACTGTGACGCTTCTATCTAGACTGATGTGCGTGGCATATGCGTGGGGGAAACTCTTTGCGGAACAGCGCAGTGCTCAGGGTACGCGCGCCCCGCCCACATGCGCCTTCTACTTCTTTTTTTGTTCTGTGAGTAGCTCAATAACAAGTACCATGAAAATCCGACCGGTCCACCTTTTTGTCTAATTGTACTCGACTCATACGTAGGTAATAAATATGTCAATTGGTTCAAATATTAAAATAATTCAAATGTATAGGTACTTACTATTGTCAATTAATGAGGAAATTATACAAATACACACAGATATCAATAAACGAAAATTCATCATTGCTAGAATAAGTAAAAAAAAATATATATATTTATATACTCATAGTCAGGTAGCGAACTTTCCACAGTTACTGATTTGACTAATCTATGTTTTTAGTTCCATTATAAATATCATTAAATTTAACAAAATAAAACAAAGGTGTTTATCAGTTATGCATTCATTTGCTAATAACATTGATAAAAGGAATTTTTAGAATACTGAAATCTATACAAATAAATAAAATTGAGGTGTGTTTGTAAAATCAAAATATAAGCTTTTTACTAAAAGCATATACGGTACTTATAACCAAAACCGGCCAAGTGCGTGTCGGGCCACGCGCAGTGTAGGGTTCCGTAGTAGCCCGTTATATTTTGGATTTTGTTTTTCAATGCAAGTCTTCGCCCGTTATAAACAAGCAACTACTTTATTATATTTTTGAATTTGAATTGAACTTTATAGGATTTATTCTAAGGATTTTGTATTTGGTACAAAATTATCCAACACCCTAGTTTAACGACTATTACTGCTAAACTAATAAAGTTATCTTAACCGCTATAGTTTTCCTTTAAAGTTCTTGAAATGCACTATCATCATGAATTTTTCTAGACCAGTTTTTTTTTACCTTGACTTGACTTTTTCCAGAATTTTCAAGCCAGCAGTTTAGCTTTTAGAGGGGGGGCTACTGGAACAAAAATTTGCACTTTAAAGTTTAATATTTCGTAAATGGAGCATTAAATAGAAAAGTAGTATTAGCAACCCCTAACTCTTTTAAAAGACCAAATCAATGTCCAAATCACACAATGGGGTAGACGACGAAAAAAAAATCATCCCCACTTCAAAAGGAGAGCTACCCTAAAAATAATATTTTCCCAAAATTTCATTTTACCACTTTGTCGGCATTATTGATATACACACCTCTACAAAATTACAGCTTTCTAGTACTAACGGTCTCTTAGCAAAACCTCGGACAGACAGACAGACGGACATGGCGAAACTAAAAAGGGTTCCTTGTCAGGACTACGGAACCCTAGAAACTTTTTTTTTGTCTATCTGTCTGATTGTTCCGTTTAATCTGCGAAGCGGGTGGACCGATTTTGACGGGACTTTACTGCCAGATAGCTGAAGTTATAAGGAATAACTTAGGCAACTCTTATTTATAAAAAAAGAATCAGAGTTCCATGCAAAAACTTTAAACCCTTGAAATTGTTTACAAAATTCGATTCGAACAGGAAAGTATGATTTTTATAATAATTTCACGCAGACGAATGTCGCGGGCGACAGCTAGAGTTCAATAAATGATAAAGTAAATGAATACCTAAGCCTTTATTTCTTCCATATCTTACAGAATAGTTAACTCTTCAAATAATTTAAATGTCAGTATGTGGTTTAGTGGTTTGCTAATACATATTATTATCTATAGTCGTTAGTTTGTTGGCTCCTCTAGCTTTTTCCACTTAAAGGCTATCTCACAGAGGCGCGATTTTGCGTTTCTGCGTTTATGCGTCCTTGCGTTATTGCGATATCTGTTTTTAGTACATTCTATATTGGAACGGCTACGAAGTTACACACTGCCGCGATAATAACGCCGCAATAGAAGTAGCTAGGACGCGTGCGTTTCTGCGTCTTGCGATATTGCGATATGAGTTCTTAGAACATTTGGTATTGTGACGCATGCGATCCCACACATAGCCGCGATAACAACGCCGGGACGCTTGCGTTTCTCCGTCCCGCAATATTGCGATATGAGTAGAATATCGCGCGATAATAACGCGTCGTGTGTGTAAGGAATAGGGACGTATAGTCCATCTATTGTCTATTAAACGGGTAACTTGACCAGCCCATGGCCATTTCATTTTCTGTAACTATGTAAAAGATCTTAGCAGTTAAATTTGACCCACTTCCCAGTTTCCGATTGAGCTGAAATTTTGCTTTTATGTTTAGTTTAAATGACAATACATGTTCAGTTAACTGACGTCAATCTAAATCCAATATGGCGTACTCCTATAGATGGCGAACAATTTTGGCGCTATCTGAAATGAAGAAACCGGATTATATGCCAAAATGCATTTGCTTGTATTTTCAGGACTACAGACAAGCAGCTCGCATCCTGCTCACCTTACAACAGCAAGCTTCATCAGCAGGACAACGACGGGCCATCTGCAGCGCTCTGTGTAGACTGTGGCTGTTGGCAGGCCATGTCAGGGCCGCTATGTCCTGCCTCGACATTGCTAGGGAGGCGAGGCATCACATGTGAGTATATCTTTATGGTGACTGTACTCGCTGAGACACTCGGGCACTCAAAGGGTACCTACTGTCAAAAAAAATGTACAGTTAGCAAAAAAAATATATATATTTGTGAATTGGGATCAAAATTTTACGAAAAATTATGTATTAAGACCATTTGCGTGTAGTTGCAACGGTTAAGGTAGTTCCCCTTACTGCCCCGCTGAAAGTTTCCACCCTGCATAGCATCGCTCGCGTAGTGCTCCACTACTTTGCAAGTGCTACTTTTAACTTTACTGTACCTTTTCCCAACATTGGGGCCGTACATGATTACAAAAAAAAAACAGGTTAATATTGTTCGATGCATCGACAGAACATAATTATTCTTCTATTGGCTAAAAGGATGGCTGTATAGAATGCTTTGTAGTATTAATAAATAAATATATTTGGTTAATTACAAATTTTCGATCGGCCAACGCGACATATTCAGTCATACTCAAATTCAAAAATCGAATCGAATACGAAATATCAGTTCATATGATTATTATAAAAGATCGCTGTAACATACCTAATAAGGTGTACAATATTTTTAATTTTGGTTACATATTTATTTAACATCTTAATCATTATTCGTCTTATGTCAACATCCATCACTCATTCGGCAAAACAGACAGTTGTAAGCTGTAATACCTAACACTCGTAGTTATCTTGCGTCTATAGTATGTCTTGGGACACGAAACACACTGTAGCCTTCAATTGCCCAAATAATAATAATTCGACCCAGCCTGTCCCTAGCTGCCCTCCCCTCAATGCCCCCTTTTTTTTTGGATGGGAAATCATCAAATGACTCCTCCCGCTCTAGGCGGAGCAGGAGGGAGTGTCAGACTTTTACTGACTAAAACCCATCCATGTTCCTTCATCGCCCTTTGTGTTCCGGGGCCACGGTATCTCTTTCGAATAGTCCCGCAGCCCCGGCAGGCTTCGGCCCTTGCGGACTCCTTCCCTATTGCTGACTCTCTTTGAGGCGCGCGTGGAACACGAACGCGCCGTCGACACGGCCTGTTGTCACGAGACGGACGGACGGCAAGCTAGCCCATGGTTCACCGTCCACAGGCCCGCGCCTACGGTGGCCGGAAGCCAACACGTGGCCCCCGACGCCCGGGGCGTGAGGATCTCTTCCTCTCACGTTCCGCCACCTCCTTCGCTAGCATGACTGCTTCGCAGAAGGAGGAGACGGCGCCTCAATGACCCCCTGAGCCGAGGTCCGGGCCCCACAGGGGGGTGTCCTTAGCGAGTGTTCATTAAATTGTATGTCCTAGTTTGTAAGCCCTGGCTGGGGGCTTTAAATTCATTTCAGGTCACCACAGGTTAGTCCGGTTGAGCAGTATTGCAAGCTTGTTGAGTTGAACTGCGAACGGCCCTACCTAAATTGTACTAAGAATACGTCAAAACTTTTATCTTATTCCTCAGATGTCCTACGCCTGATGTTCGCGAATACGTGGACCTAGGTTTGATAGACATAGCCCATGGGAAGTACCAGGAGGCATACAATAACTTCGCGAGAGCCGCTGACCAAGAACCTACAAATATTATGGTGAGATTATAATGTTTTTTATGGATGGATTGTGTGAAGGATATGGTTAGAAATGTAGGTGACTGCTGCATGAGATGACGAGTAATAGACAAGTATGGAAGAATAAAACTAATTCGGGCTTGCCTGGGTTGGTCCGTGGACGGGGTGACCACCTATTATTTAACGAGTTTCCTCCGTGCCTCTGAAAGCACGTTAAAGGTGAAGAACGCACACATATCAGAGCCGAAGGAAGCGAGAGAGCCGAATGAATCGAATTTTAGAATTACTTGTATGAAATTATATAAAACCTCGCACACTTATCCGCGTCGAATCGGACGAATAGATAACGTTATACGGATGATAAAATGTTTCTTTCGGTCGGTCCTTTCGGCGCGGATAAGTGTGCGTTCACCTTAAGCCGGTGGTCCTGGCTATCATTTGTACATCTCTGACAACCAGTCTTACCTAGGGGTATCGTATTACTCAGTAGGTACTAACTGGGTTGTGGAGGTCAGACAGGCAGTCGCTCCATGTAAAATACTGGTATTCAGCTGCATCCGGTTAGACTGGAAGCCGACCCCAACATTGGGAAAAGGCTGGTCAGATGATGACAAAGATAAACTCACACTTCTCCAATTGGAATGAGCTGAAACTACAGAAATACAACCCCTATTTCTATGTTATTTTAATTATTTCAATCTTCTTTTCTACAGGTAGCAAACAACCTATCAGTCTGCCTACTCTACATGGGACGTCTAAAGGAAGCCATTTCAGTTCTCCAAAAGGCAATCAACTCCGACCCCGAAAGAGGCTTGAACGAAAGCCTACTCATCAACCTCTGTACCCTGTACGAACTAGAATCTTCTAAAACGAATGAGAAAAAACTTAATTTATTAAGAATGTTGTGTAAATATAAAAGTGATACTATACCAAATGTACTAGAATGTTTGAAATTGTAATGAGTGTTCGTAGCTTTATTAATCGCGCAATTTTATAAAATAGATTCTTTATTCAATCATCATCTGCCTAGCCATTTCCCAACTATGTTGAGGTCGGTTTCCAGTCTAACCAGTTGCAGCTGAATACATGGAGCGACTGCCTATCTGATCTCCACAACCCAGTTAGTAATCGGTAATACAGTACCCCTCGGTAAGACTGGATAATTTAGATTCTTTATTCAATAAAAAAAAAAAATTTTTAGCGTGTCGATGACAATCGAAGGCTTGCAGAAAATTTCGAATTTATAGAAAACGTTGCGCTATATTTTTGCAGTTGCAATACCAATTTTTTGTTGCTCGCAACATTTTTAAAAATATAACTACAGTGCTACAAGTATCTTTTGGCTTTTGGCGTTGTTGATGACCATGTTGTGAAATTGTTTATAAACAATGCTTGATGGCTGCGTTAGTTTGATATTTACAACCCGCTCTAAAAGATCCCTGTATAGATCCATATATTTTTTTTTTAATGTTAATCGATTCTGTTTCTGATCAAAAACTCACTCGATAACATTATTGTGAATCTGAAATACAAAAAAAAATAAAAGACAAATGATTAAGAAGATGATAAGTAACTTTTAGTTTTTTACGATTTCTCACTTTTTAGTACTCCAACGATGGTTGGTCCGATAAAAGTTTTTGATCAGTATAAGAAACAGGATCGATTAACATAACAAAAAAATGTTTTGGTTAAAATTTTCAATCAAATGTATGGGAAAAGTTTTTTGCAATTTCTGACTTTTTTAGTGCTACAACCGGGGTTGGTCCGATAGAACTTTTTGATCAGTATTAGAAACATGATCGATTGGAATAAAAAAAATGTTTTGTGTAAAATGGCCATACCTACATTTTTTCGAAAATCTGTTACTAAGGATCAAAATTTCACAAAAATTATGGATAGTCTCCTAAGACCGTTTTCGTGTAGCTGCTACGGTTAAGGTACTTCTCCTTACTGTCCCGTTTACCGTATCCACCGATACTACCGAGTTCACTGACGGTCTGCCACTTTTCATCCTTTGTCCTTATTAATAGTTTCCCGTACAATGAGAGATCAGCGTATACTGGATTTGCATAGCTCTATTGGTTGTTGTGCGTACATGATTTCATCATCATCATTTCAGCCTAAATACGTCCACTGCTGGACATAGGCCTCCCCCGGAGTGTAGTGCGACTCGCATCCAGCGGGATCCCGCAAACTTCACTAGGTCATCGGTTGAATTGTTTCCAGCTAAAAAAAATCCGGAATACCCATGAATTTGGGGCTAAATTAATTCCGATGCAAACAAAATAAAAACGTTTCCAATAGCAACCGTGGTAGAATTATATTATAGGTAAGCTGCACGTAATTTTTTCATTAAATTGACTAAGAAAGTTAATGTTTCATCTGTGATTATTTTGTTTAATTTTAATTACAAAATTAACATTTATTTAATAATAGAATATTTTATTTAATATTAATACGTTTTAGCTATAAATATTTTTTAAATTAACTGTTGTATGTATTATTTATACCATTCCCAGAAACTTAATTTCAGTTCAGTTTGAATTGAGTTGAGTTGTCTAAAATCGAAACTTGTAAACAAAATTAAAAACCAAAAGTAACCATTTTTACAAACCAGTCTCTAGCCCGCGAAATTCAAATTTTCTTACTTGCTCTTGCTTCTCGCTCATAAAGGTGTAGGAATTTACTTTTTCAAGGTCAAAGTCATTCCTGCACCTTTATGCGCTTGGAGGGTTGTATTGATGATTTTGGTGATTATAATTCTAAAACTACATACATGTTACAATCGCGAATCAAATTTTAATCAACATACAACCTGCCACTCCTGAAAATCGCAAAAAACGTAAGAAAATTTGAATTTCGCGGGCTACCCTGGAGCATCCACCTTAATGGGGTGGGCAACTGGTGGAAATAATGGCGCTAGCATCATATGAACCAAACATTGTCATTGGTTGAACATTTGTGAATGTCATTTTATATATCGAAATAGCAAGGAAATTATATACTAACTGATGAGTACGAACAAAATGCTAAAAAAATAAAAAAAACCCTATCTCAAAAGCTTAAGAGTTTAAATTTGTACAATGGATTCAATAGAAAAGAAAAAAAACAAAACGTTCCGAGCGAGAAACCGACAAAGGTGGATGGTGTCCCTGTCTTGCCTTGTCACCGATGTAAACAATATGGCCGATACGTTTTCGCGTTGAAGTCATATAAGTACTTTTATTGTATATAAGTGAAATAATCCGCTTTTTAAAAATGATAAAGTTGTGTTGTGTGAAGGGGTGTAGTAGTAAGGGTTTGCTGGATGTGGAATTTCGTTTTTTAGGGAAGTTTTTTAACTTTGGTTGTTTATTACGACTAGGGTTACCAAGTTTTAGATTGACAAACGGGAAATATCCAAATAAATTAAGTAAGTAAGTTCGAAGTTTCGAACATCGTTGTCGTACATAGTAATCAAAAGTATATTCTTATTTTATAAATTAGAAACATTTCACATGGTGTCGGTAGTAACGACTTTGCTTTTTAAATAGAAATATTGAAAAGAAAAGAGTCCGCCGCACCATGCCGTGTTCTAAGGATTTTCCCATGCTTCTCCAGCAAAAGAATCCATTTGGCGAGCTGCGAGTGAAAATGAATGGTTTCGGAATATAAAATAAATATTGGCGAATGTTACTAAAACATTATAGGTAAACAGTCATAGCTTGAATATGCGATTTTCTATGTATGAAAAAATATATAATATTAACGGAGTCCTCGAATCCCTGAATTCAAAAGTCGTCTGGATAGACAGGTTGCAAAATGGATAATTTGCAACTGGACGGTACAGACATACATTTAAGTTAATTAAAAAATTAATGACATCCACTCTTGAAGCTATTTCGCCTAGAATGCTATTGAGTTGCAGGTCATCATCATTAAATAATAAAGAAAACAGCTACTCTTAAACTGTCTCAAGAGTTAGTATGATTATTCGACACCCTACTATAAAGAGACAACATCCATTCTTGAAGCTTTCTCGCTCGGAACGTTTTTGGCTTGCCCGTCCTCATTCCAGTTAGTATATAAGTTTCTTGCAAAATAGTTTGACCTCATTGGTCAGATTGGGTTTAGGCTATGGATGCGCCATCTACAATCAGCTTTGACCAGTCTTCCCCATCCCAGGAGTACCACTGGTAAAAAAAGTTCCATTTTCGAATTAATTCGGTAAGTAGTGTCTATTCGGACATCGTGAATAAGCCGGCCCTTTTGACACGTGGCCAAAATCGGAACTAACTTCATCTTCTTTTTTCAGTACCTTAGCATTTCTAACATTTTGCATTTTGTTTCTATTTAATTTTAGAAATAGCGGCCAAGTTCAGATTTCATTAACTTTACTTTTATTTTGGTAGCTAACCGGTAAGTCTATTTGCTGATTAAATAGTCGCCTCAATTGTGCAGTGCTGTCAGATTCATTTTTACGAAAATTAATAACAGGGTCAGTGGATCGTCTTTTAATGGTGGAGTACTTATTTTATATATACGAAGATTTTGGATAATAAATTAAGTCGCTACTGTAAAAGTAATACAAATTCGTTTTATTACTACTGTTAGAATATCTTCCATGGTGGCTGTATCCGATTTATCTGTGCGTTTCAACAGTTTGAATAAAAAAGTAAAAATAAAACAGCACGCTGCCAACCACAGACAAAAGAGGGAGGAAGTTTGTGAATGATCGATTTTACGCCGGCCTCCTGAATTTCTCAACGACATTTTTCTTTGTTTGCCGTAACGCGTGTGGACAATATCAATCTTACCCTTGAGTCCGCGTACACATCAATAAAATGGCGAACACGTTTCGCGCGGTGACGGTGTCGACGGTGAGTGGCGAGGGCGCACTCACGGCGCGCTTCAATTTTCCAACAAACGTAAACGTGGATTACGACCCGCAGGGGTTGAGTGTAAAAGTTATTCGTTCGGACCCGGTGCTAGCACAGGAGGTGCTCGAGTTCCCTGTTCACAGCCAGAGTGAGTGTTCGCGCGTCGCTGGTCAATCCTACATCTTCACGATTGACAATGAAACGTTATTCTTCAAGTTCGCGTCTGACGCTGACTGTCAGGCCTTCCACCTGCTTGTTACGAAGTGCAAGGCAGGCAGGTCCTCGTCGGTGTTCACGGTGCGCACGGAAGACTCTTCGGCGATGCAGTACTTCCAGTTCTACGGTTACCTGAGTCAGCAGCAGAACATGATGCAAGACTACGTGAGAACGAGCACGTATCAGCGCGCCATACTGTCGAACATCAACGACTTCAAGAACAAAGTGGTGTTGGACGTGGGAGCGGGCTCAGGTATTCTATCGTTCTTCGCTGCCCAGGCGGGTGCGCGAAAAGTGTACGCAGTGGAAGCCAGTAACATGGCCCATCACGCTCAGGCGTTAGTGAGAGCAAACGGACTACACGACCGCATCACTGTGGTCGCGGGCAAGATCGAGGAAATTGAGCTCCCTGAGAGCGTAGATGTGATCATTTCAGAGCCTATGGGCTACATGTTGTACAATGAGCGTATGTTAGAAACATATCTTCATGCAAAGAAGTGGCTGAAACCAAGCGGTAACATGTACCCAACGAGAGGAGACCTACACATAGCACCATTCACTGATGATGCGTTGTTCATGGAGCAGTACAATAAGGCCAACTTCTGGTACCAGACGTGCTTCCACGGAGTAGACTTGAGTGCGTTACGCACAGCTGCCATGAAGGAGTACTTCAGACAGCCTATTGTAGACACATTTGATATTCGCATTTGTATGGCACGATCAGAAAGACATGTAGTGGACTTCCTTAATGCACATGAGACAGACTTACATAGAATTGAAATTCCCTTCAGATTTGAGCTCACACAGTCAGGTACATGCCATGGACTGGCATTCTGGTTTGATGTACTGTTTGCTGGTGCTACGCAGCATATATGGCTATCAACTGCGCCCACGGAGCCTCTCACACATTGGTACCAAGTGCGGTGTCTGTTAGAGACACCTATCTTTGCCAAACAGGGCCAAGCACTCACTGGCCGTGTGTTATTGTTAGCAAACAAACGCCAGAGTTACGATGTTACCATGGAGATCAACCTAGAAGGCACTAACATCTCATCATCAAACACTTTGGATTTGAAGAATCCTTACTTTAGATATACAGGAGCGCCAGCTGCTCCCCCGCCTGGAGTGAACAGCAGCTCACCTAGTGAAACATACTGGAATTCTATTGAGTCAACTGCCTCACTGAGCAATGGACAAGGAGTGATGCTCACGGACGGAGCACAGCAGTACTGCTCGACCCCAGACCAGACTCTTGCTTACGGAGCACATCCCAACATGATCAAAACTGTGATGCTGCAGGAGGAGTTCATCAAGAGGATTGGGATTAGTCAAAATGGAGACATATAATCCGAGAGGTCGCGCCGAGCGCGCCTTAGGGCAATAAGGAACCGCCGTAATCGGTAGTGAACTATCTTCCGTTCAGACTTTATAGTGTGTAAGCGGACTTATTTATTATGATACATCACAGTGACACAATCATGTAACTAGAGACTCTGCTGGCCTTGTAAATTAAGTAAAAGTGAAATGGTAATCAAAGGCAATAAGTTACGCCTTCTTGGTGAAATGTTTAGTTTTGACTGTACCAACGCTTATTAGTGTAATTTGAACACACATTGAACTGTGAAAATCTGATGTAAATATTCTATAGTTGGACGTGTATCAGCAACTGGCCGGGCTGACCGTCTCCAGCAAGGCAGCTCCTCGGCTTGTAATTGTACTACTATTAATATAGTCCAAGTACATGTAGGATAAGCAATAAGTGCTGAATTTGAATGATAATGCTTATCATTGTCAATACTCATTTATCATTAATGGAGGCAGGCTCAATCATTAGTTAGGTAGACGCCAGTGTTACAGTCCATGATACCTTCTGTCTGCCAGTCAACACTAGATCGCGAATTATGAAAATTTACTTCCGTCAAATATTTTTATACACTGCACTTTAGCCATAGATTGTGTAAAAATCCTTTTTGTAAATATAGGTTAAAGTGATCAATTTTTTTTCTGGAACATTGATATTGAGCAAATAATCAGTATTGTATTGTTCTTATTTCTTGATAAACTTATGAATACTATGAATTTTTGTATTGTAAGTCTAACATTATAGTAATTTGGGCAAGGATCTGCTATTTTTCATTGTAGTAACATTGGTGCTTGATCCTCTATTGCACAAAAATAGTTCGGACAACATGACTACCTCATGATTTGGCAGACAATTGGATCTCGAAAGTGCTGAGATTCTATTGCAAGCAAAATCATTCTTGACTTATGAACATAAACAATTTGCATGAAACACTGAAATTATTAAGATAAATATACCATACTGGGAGATGTCACGAGTTTGCTTGCAAAAGCCTTGGCTTGATAGAAAGTAGATACATGACAATTTTATATCATGATGATCACATTGAGTTGCCATAAGAGCTCTGTTTAAAAGTGGAATGAAGGATGTTTAGCAATATTACATAAACAATCACTGTTTTTTTTTTCAATGTAAGTGTAAACTTTTTATTTTCTTTCTCTTTGAATTCAAAGATGGAAAAACTGCCAATGTGTAGAATATGTTTAGTGGAGATTGTCCCATGTATGTCAACAAGAACGTACATGAACTATATGAGAAGCTGACTGTTATTTTAGTTACAAAAATGATTGAATTTCTGATAATTTATATGTTTAACTGACTCTCATTGCATACATGAGGATTCATGAGAATTTACATAGACAAAATACTTTGAATGATATGTAATACAATTTTTCTATGAGTAGTTCCATAGGCTCAGTTTTCACACTAGTTTAACTCGGCAGCTCAGGAATGACTAAAACATTCAATTCTCATCAATTTTTGAACTGAATATGCTAAGCTCTCAGTGAAAAACCAAGGACTTAGATTGAATCTTGAATTCTTAATGTTTGATGATCTTTGAAGACTTTTAAAACAAAAGTAGGACTGTCCCTACACATTTCATCTTGAGTGTGAATTGATATTGTAAGTTTTTGCAATAAAACAAAGCAAATCCTTCATCCTGGAAAAAGTACTGAAAAGCAAAATCCAGGCTTATTCCTTCACTCTTTAAAGTTAAAATCAGTGTCTAATTATTTCTGTATGAGTAGCAAGCTTTATATAATTAGCATGTCATATTAATTTGCCTAGACACACTTAATTTCTTTTTTAGACAGAGCAATAAATCAAATTACTTCAAATTAGATAGTTTGGCAACATATAACATAAGCAATTTGTGCGGGCGGGGTGATCAAAATGTAAAATTGTAAGTGCTTTTAATGTCTTGTAGTTCATCTACTATATGACAAGGTGCTGTCATAATTTAAGGGGATTGTAGCACCCGAAAACTTTAAATAGGGACTTGGAGTATAGAAGCAGAGCAAAGAGTCTTGTTGACATAGCCATGTAGGGCTGTAGTTGCTACATGAATACGTTGTGCGAAATGTGATTTGGGGTAAAAACGACCCTCTAATAAAGGCGGGAATATACAAAGGTCCCTGAATAAAAAAATGTAAATCATATTATTTTTTTATTTCAAAATGTGGCCATAGTATAATGGCGCTTCACCCCGTCCCGCATCATTGGTGTTTAGTAAGAAGCCAATATCACTTGCCATTTTAACAAAATTCACTTTTATGTTATGAATATCATAGAGTCTATATTCCCTTGGCTAATTAGGTGTTAGGCCACTAATTAAAATAACACCAATGTTAGATCAGTGAGCTAAAAATGAAAATTTAATTGATTCAAATTGATATCAATTTGTTTGGACGACTTGGGGCTGTCATGGCAATACTATTTAATCAATATGAGTATGTGGGGCATTGAATTTAAGCTCATATATTCACGCTCGTTAACTTTGAAGGAGAGTAGGTAGAGGTAAACCATTACAGTTGCTGTTATAAAGTGATATAAAGTTACTGAAATATTCAGACTCCATATAGTATAAGGGTGATAATACTTGTAGGCATTGTAATGTATCTTCATTACGAAATAATAACTACCCTCTCGCTTTACGAGAAGACGTAATTTCTAGAAATAGGCCTACCCTGGTCCGCCAATTAGGCTTAGGTAATAAATGCTAGGTCTTTTATTACCATTTCGTATAACTTATGAATTTTATGTATACATTATAAAATGGATGACAGCGGACGACGATAAGCATCGATATTACATACACTGCCAGGTTTAAACCCCAGTTATATAAATAATTCACTTTTATATAGCCCACTGTTACCAAGTAATTTTCCACTTGGGATTATTAAAATTAAATTTTCATTTCTAGCAACACTTAGGAATACAGATAATGTAAATAAGAACAATTGTATCATTTCCGTTGGTTTTTTTTTCGAATTGCATCACGGTTGTGTAATAAAATCATTTGTAAATGAGAATAGTGTGCGTTTGTAGTAAATAAACTAATTATACGGGTTTATTTTAGACTGCAACAAGGCTAATACTCTGATTGATGGCCTATTTAATGCCCGGGTCTTGAGAGACGTGGCTCTTCATTCGAAAATGAAGTCTTGGGACTGACACCACTGCCATGCTACCATAGTACTTAGGTATGCGATGCGCGCAGTGTTGCTGATCCTGAAATTTCTAGAAGGTTAACTTTAGCGGATTAAGGTGAAAGCGTCAGGGTAGCCCACGAAATGAAATTCGCGGGCTGGTTGGAGCACCTTAACGTTCAATGTTACGAGCTCGTATTGTCCACTGCTGGTTAGAGGACACTGTTCCTTCTACCTCGCTGTTCAAAGCTTCCAAATGAATGATAAAGTGGTACATTTTAGTAATCAATGGTTGTAGATAGACTCGCGGTACTACATAGTTCACTGACGGTTGACCACTTTTCAACCTTAAAACTTGGAGTGAACAAGTGACAGACCGTCAGTGGACTCGGTAGTACAGTCGCTAATATATCAATTTACCACAAATTGTCAAATTTCTCAGAATGATTATAAACCATAAAATGTTGACGGTTACGTTCAAAATGGAATGAGAAAATTTTGACAGTTTGTAGTAACTTGATATGCTGGCGACTGTACCTATTGAACACCAGAGAGCAATTAAGCTTACATGGTCTTCAGAAGCATAATGTTATCATAATAAGAAAATTATTGAACTCTCTCACCATAAGGTTATCTTAGGTTCTTACATAATTTACCTTTTCAACAGTTCAGGGGGTCTAAAATTGCCTCTGCTAAAGCGGCCATTTTAGACCCGTAGAGCTCCTTTTAGGCTGAGGCCAAACGAGCGTAATTTTTTTACATTTGAGTCGCAGAATTTACGCTGCATTCGGTTCCTTATTAAAGTCATACAAGTCATTTTTTGAAATTCTGGGACTCATTTTACGCGACTCACAGCTCAATTTGACCTCAGCCTTAATCAGCGTATTAACCCGTAAAGTTAGTTTATTTTCGAGGATATCAAAGTGTAAATTGGTCAATTTCTATGCATGCTAAAATAAAATTGTAAGCGGTATTTTAACTCTTTGGATGTTAACGTAATTTAGCGGTTCAATCTACATACGGAACCTTCTCCTTTTTGAAGTCGGTTAAAAGATAATAGTTGGATATTCACTTCGACTGTGAGAAATAGGCTCCTTGGCTGGATAGTCTATTTTCCAATGCTTCAATGCTTAATACTTGTACCTAATGTATAACAATAATAATTAATTTCATATTTTTTCATTCAAGAGTTAAAAGACTGTTCCAGAAGACAAGTTATTTTTAAAAGGCTGGTTATAATGGAATAATATCAGAAAACGAGGAATGTTTTGATCTCATCTTACATGTTTGTATAAAAGCAAGTACCTATATTAATGTTTCTGAAGAGTAATTTGAGTATTAGCAGAATATTAGTGCTATGCTAAAATTAAAAATTTGAATAATAGATGGCGCCACGGGCGATAGGGAATGTATAGGTAAGGTTAGTATTGTAAGAATTTAAATATGGACGTATAGAATCATTTGCCAGTCTTTCAAAAATAACTTCAATGAAATTGATTTATTTTTATCAGGAATCTGATTTTGTATGTAAGTAGCCTGTATGACAAGTATAGGTAGAACAATTTAGTTTGATTTTGTTTTTCGTGACAAAATACACACCGTGCCATGAAAGATGAGACCTGTCACATCACTTGAAACGAGTGAAACTTTATGAAATCTTGATTATGCCTCGAGGTAAAACATTAAGACAAAGTAGGAAGATGGCTTACGACCTGTATACTTATATATATTAAAAAAAAAATTTCGTTACACAATTATCTTGTATACAATTAGTGTGACAGGTCTCATCTTTTGTGGCACGGATTGTACCACATTATGTTTTGGATGTCGTTCCATTTCTCACTGCGAAAACGTACCGTCGGAAAGCCCTAATCATTATGCTATAGAAGTCTATATTAGATGTAACATGTTGTACACACGGCGACATATTAAACTTTAATTTCCAGTATAAGGCCCGGTTTCCACGAAAGTGGAGACGAGCGAAGCGGAGAGATTTGTGGAAACCCACCAATCACATGTAGTTGCAAGCCTCTCGTCTATCCTGATTGGTTGAAGGTTGCACTTCTCCGCTCCGCTCGTCTCCGCTTTGGTGAAAACTGGGCCTCACATGGCCTCGCTTTGTATAGATTTCCCGTACAATGAGAGATCGGTATAAATAAACTGGTTTTGTATAGCGTGATTGGTAGCCGTGTGTACTCACTACTGTTATTTATGAAACTTATAAGGGTGACCACACGGAATCCGCTTGAACCGATCAGGCCACGTATTGCATGTTACGTTAAGTTTTTATAACCACGTATTGATTTGATAAAACTAGTCACTCCCTAGTTTTTGAAACCTTTCGGAACGTAAAATTCTCACCGAAAAATTTGAAAGAATTTTGTGTTAGTGAGAAAAATTTTGCCAGAAAATTAAGCTTGTATAATGCCGTGAATTTTTTTTCTTGATTTTCCACGGTCTGTTTTCGCAGTGCTTCTAATTGGGTGTAGACTAAAGAATTTTGTGAATTTTGTACTCGTTAAGCGTGTTATAAGAGCGAAAGTCAATGGCGCCTAGTATGGCCGTCAATATGCAACCAGGCCATGGCATATAGCCCGGTTAGCGTTATTGCCTCAAATATTAACAGTCCCTTATAAAAATATGGCTTAAGTGGGATTTTTGGTAACTAGAGAAGATTTGTCTCATCAATGTAGAAATATATTTTTATTGAAAAGTAGTCGTGATGTTAAAAATAAGCGTGACATAAAGGAATATAAGCAATAATTAATTTTAAGGTAACATTCAAGCGGGAGCATTATGCTAGTCGATTTATAGGCCATAGGAATGGCCTCATCAGGCCACAAGTCTTGGCCTCGCGAGGCCACTGTCGTGCTATAAGTCGTGGCCTGTAGCTCTTTCAATAAGTATTATTGTTTTATTTTTTCAACGCACGTCCATCATTAGTCTGTGTAGTAAACAATCAAAAGGAAATGTACTCCTAATTTTTATTATGACGACATTTGAATATTATGAAAACAAAAGTTTGGACGGCAATTTTCGGTAATTATATCAAATAATTCTAATCTATAAAGTCGTTTAATTCTTTCTAATGACACCTGTCCCATATCTAGCTGATCTAAGGAGCTATTCTAAATGATAGTTATAAAAGTTTCGTATTAAAGGATTAACTACATTGTGTTTACTCGTAACACCTGCCAAAGAGGAAGGAAAATATTTCAGGAAAACCAAATCAAGAGATACCTACACATGTTTATGTTGTTGATGTATCAACAACAAAAATCGCACCTACTCTTTTGATTTTCTTATCCTATACTATAGGATAGGAAAATCAAAAGAGTAGGTGGTACACTATAGGACCTATAGTGTCCCACAGCTGGGCAAAGGCCCCATAGCCTTCCAATCTTCTCTCCGTGCGGTTCTCTCAAAAACGCCTTTAAGTCACCAGCATCGTTCTCTCTCTCTCGTCTAGGCCTCTGCGACAAAGCCCGTCTACTGGGTTCTGGCACCTACTGTGTGACGACTGGCCCGTCGGTCCTGATGCATTCTACAGCCATAGCCCGCCCAATCATACTATTACACCATGTAAGTACCTACTGTTATGTAGGTACTTTATTTTAGCTAGACAGTATAAAATTAATGATTGATTGATAACCTCATTTCGCAAAACTGTCTTCAAACGTCAGGGTCAGAGTTCGCTAGATAACGATCGATCCGATCCCGCTAGGCTGAATATTCATATTCTATTGCTAGGTTCTTGTAGACTAATAAAAGTTATAAAGGCCAACCGCAGATAATTATAGCTAGCGGTAGGCTAACTTTGGCAGTCGGCCAATTCGCCGGTTTCATAGATATTAGGTAAACATGTAGGTAGACGGTATGTATGTACCTACTATCTTTAATCAGATAGGTTTATCGCTAAAAATATAAGTGACTGTTCTCTTAATTAGTCGATAAAAATAAAATGACGATTTAATTGAGTGATTTGTTCATTTCAGCAGATACCTAATTTATGATTTACGTAGGTATAATCAGATACATACACTAACCTTATTGGAGGAGCTCGTGGCTAAATAATAACAGCCGCACGGGTCGATTTTCAAGGTTAAGCCGCGCTTGCCAAGGTCAGTCCGTGGATGGGTGATCGCCCATTACACACAGAGTATCTTCCGTGCCACGTTAAGCCATTGGTCCCGGATCTGGTATCTTTGATAGTCGTTACTGATAGTCAGTGGCCCGAAAGTCTGACAATCAGTCTTACGACGGGGTAATCCAAGTACTAACTGGGTTTTGGAGGTCAGATAGGCAGTCGCTCCATGTAAAATACTGGTATTCAGCTGCATCCGGTTAGACTGGAAGCCGGCCCCAACATAGTTGGGAAAAGGCTAACCTTTTTAACCGAATTAAAAAAAGGAGGTTCTATGTTCAACTGTATGTATTTTTTTATGGTATGTTCACCGATTTCTCCCCCATTTGTGGACCGATTGTTAAAGTTCTTTTTTTATTTGGACGAGTATACTCCTGAGGTGGTCCCATTTAAATTTGGTGAAGATCTGATGCTTATCTTCGGAGATATACAACGGAACTCTTCAAAAATAGACGGCAAATCTGTCGTGATTGCTGCAATCGCTTGGATGTTTTAATGTTTATTGTTTATACAACATCATGACGTAACATTACGCCTGTATGCTCAGAGGGGGTACGCAGATGTGTACAAATACACCCAGATTTCGACAGGTATGTTAAGTTCCGTTTATTGGGGATATGCCTGTTACCATGACATGTATCGTTAACAATGTAAAATAAATGCATGGCAAACAGGTACTTGTATAGGATATTACAACTAAAAACGGAAAAATAAAAAAACTTTTTTGCAAAAATTACACGCGCTGGTTGTGAGTAGGTACTTCGCATCATCTGACCTTTGTCAACAACACCCCAAAAAAACTTTTTTGCAAAAAATTAAAACCGACAATAAATAAAAAACGTGAAAAATAACTTTAGCTTCAGAAGTCGGTGGCAAAAACAAACTGAATCAAACAAACATAAGTCAACTCTCTAGGTAGGTACTTGATTTTCCTCTAATAACATTACAATCAATAAAATGACTTATTGAAAAAGGTAGGTAGTAATTGAGGAAAACATTGGTAAATCACAAATAAACAACCGAGTGATTAATTTGAAATATAATTAATTAGCTATAGATAGTATTAATAAAACATGTTATTGTTTAAATTTCTTCTGAAGTTGTAGCAAAGGTGCGTTCTTACTTTTTCTTTTTTCTTTCTTTAGCTGACCGGATTCTATCGCGTTCTTCATTACCTGTAATTCAATTCAATTTATTTACTTAAGTCAGACACAACGATCCATAATTTTGTTATTAGGTGCACTCAAAAATAATGTTAGTAATTATATAATCAGAGACAAATACACACCACACAATACTATAATAACATCAATATTATACATAAAATTCAATTAAATGAATACAATTCTAACCATGTAACTGATAAATATTACAAACATTACAAACTTTAATAAATCAGAAGACTTGTAAGATAGTCGGAATGTCTATCCGGGAGTAACGCAAAGATCGGCAGTTGTGTTGTTGCCAATTATAATATTCTTTGATGTCTTGTCTATTATTATAATATTAATAAGTTCAAAGATACGAGGAACGAGGCTTGAAGTCGATACCTCGATTAGCTTCTGAAAATTACATTACTGATTCTCATTACACCACTTAAGTTTCGAGAAACTGAGCTTGTTTCACGGTAACTCAATGCTTAGCTGCAATGCGTCGTACTAGGATATGAATTTTTCAACGATAACCTATTTGGATTCACCAAGAAATTATATAAACTTGCTTTGGCCCAAGGTTTCGCTTCGGTGCAGGGAATATTTTTAGGATAAAAAGCATAATGTCACTCTTCGGCCCAAAAACTATCTCTATAGGCAAAAAATCATGTCAATCTATTCCTGCATGTTAAAAGCATAAACCGACACATGGACCAATGTGGTGTTCACTAGAAACACTAGTTAGGGTTTAGAATAAAACCACCAAATTATCAGTAAGTAGATGAACTACTTCAAGGGTACGTGCACCCGCTGGCCGGGATAAGTGTGTTGACACACGGCACCTTAAAGCTCACGCTTCTATCTTTATCGTGTGGTTAGTGCCTAACTTGGTGTCAGAGTTTTTATGCCGCCCATGGGCCTCTGACTTGACGCTATGTTTATTAGTATATCACATCTCGTGGCATTTCCGACCATAACGCAAGGGAAAAGGGGACATTTATATAACACTTGCTTTTGCCCGCAGCTTCGCTTCGCGTTAATTTATAATTTGAAAAGTTTTTTTATCAATTATGATTCGAAAGGCACGTGGCATTATCTATTATCATAAGAACGTTATTGTTTTTTTCCTCGGGAACAGTACTTTTTTCGGGATGAAAGGTACCCTGTGTCCGTTTCTGTACACCTGACAATGTATATGCAAAATTTCAGCATGATCGGTTCAATGGTTTAGGTGTGAAAAGGTAATAAATAAACAAACAAACTTGCTTTCGTATTTAAAATATTATTTTTATTTTTTATTTTTTTTAGCCACGGGTAACGTGTTTATTTTATCATTTGTGTAGTAATACACAAATGATAAAATAAACACGTTACCCGTGGTTTAATAATAACAGCCACTCGTGTCGATCTTTAGGTTAAGCCGTGCTTGCCTAGATTGGTCTGTGGATGGGTGACGTCCCATTACATACCGGGTTTCCTCCGTGCCTCGTAAAGCACGTTAAGCCGTTGGTCCCGGCTGTCATTTGTAGATCTTTGACAGTTACAGGTAGCCGGTATAGTGAAGCCACTGGCATAAGCTAGTAAATGATAAATAACGTACCTGCAAAGCGTTCTCCTCGCTCCCTGCGAAGGCGACCGTCTCGTTCAGCGTGGGGTACTTGAAGGTGAACCCTCGCGGGTATATCGGTCGGGACAGGAGGGACTCCAGCTGTCGCCGCTTCGCTTTCAGCGCCTTCTCTATTGATGCGTCGACCTGCTTCACTGGGCTGGGGTGGAGTGAAAGAGTTTATTTTTTGTTGAAATGTGGCTTGAGATTATTGTATCCCTTGATCTGTCCACGAAGTAGACACAATAGTTAAACAATGGTGTCTCGAACAAATTGGTCATTTGACAGATCATGATATAATGGGTGTAAAAAATTAGACTACGTTCTTGTTCTTTAAATGTCTAGAATTAAGTTCTTGAATTGTAACGTTGTTGTTTTAAACAAATTAGCTTGCTGCGACAGTTGCCACGTTAAGCACAAAACGCTTAAGACTGGCACGCGAAGTGTCTTTGCCCTACAGTAGTAAGTAGTTCCAATTACACCCTCATATTCCAAAAGGATACACATCGTCGTCATCAATAATTATGTCCATCTCCCTAGCGGCCCGCTCCTTCCAGCCCTGCGCCTGCGCCGCGCGTCTCTTCTTCAGCTCCAGTCCGTCTAGCTCGCGCGCGGTCACCATCAGCTCCTTGAGTGGAGCCAGGACTTGAGCGTCTACTGGGAAGGTCGGGACTTCAGATGCTGTGGGGACAAAAGAGTATTTTAAAATGATGGTGGCTTTTATTTGGGAGATTTTGAGGTGGAATGGGTGTTACAAGCCCGTCCAATTATTTTAGTATTTATTAATCAAAAATGGTAAGTAGACTTATAAACTAAGCCCCACAAAGCCGTTGCAATGGTTTGACTGTGGGGTCGGTGAGTCTCTAAACACTCATACTTAAACATAAAACTAAATGTGACTAATAAGATAAATTTAAAGTTCATTGCCATATATGACGGGTAATTTCAAAATACAAAAATACTAGATGTTTTTTTCTGATGTACTAAGATTTATTTATTTATTTTATTCATTAACACGTACAATTGTTTAACAGGTGGGACCCAAGCTAACAAAAGTAGTCATGTAGAAGTTCAAGTTACACAGTTGACAACATACTAAGTGTCACCCTCTGGAATTCCGCGAATCCGAAAATATATCCAAACGCCGAGAGACAGTATTGAGTATTCTTACTGCACGACACACTGGTGCAAACTTTAATAAGTTTGTACGGGTTTCCGGAACTTTAAAAAGCCCCTCCCTTGGTCCCAACCGTAGCCTCCTGTCTGGAACGAGCAATCCCAACGATTCTAATATTTGTGGATTATTCAGCATACCACGAACAACCATAACACATATTTTACAAGGGCATGGTTGCGCCTTACTTCCAACTTATAGTACCCAACCATCCCTATAACAAAGAGAGTTGGATACATAAGCGGGTAGAAAGGGTAGACACCAAACTGCTTCCAGTACAGGTATCGGGTAAATTTGTTCTGCATCTTTTCCAGCATCTGGGAATACTTCACTTCATAAGGATTCCAGATGATAGCACTAGTTCATGAGACATTCATAAATTACATAATGGAGTTGGTACAGACGCCAGCGCATCAAACTACCACAAACTGTCAAATTTCTTTAATATACTTTCAACTTTATCGCTAAAGCATTGGGTTCAAGGTTAATTGAGAAAATTTGACAGTTGCGGGTGGCATTTGTACAATACAGTGAAAAACTTTATACACTAACATATAATAATATGTTAACCTACAGACGTCCACTGTTGGAAACATGTTTCCCCAAGCATCGCTACAACGCAAGCTAATTCATCCTTTACAAGAAGACCAATTCAAATTAAAATCGCAATCTCATCTCAGCGACAATCATTGTCAAAAACTTTTTATAGAGGTAATCTCGATTTTGTCAGACCGATATTTTAATTTAGTGTTCTCAAAAACAACGACCAGTGGCCCACATTAGCCCTGGATCGAAACAACTGGAAGTTATGGAGAGAGGCCTTTGCCCAGCAGTGGGATGACGCAGCTAGAGTTACACCCAGCTAGCAAAATACCCTTACAAACAAAAGCTTTAAGAGCGATGGTTTTATACAAGGTTTATACGTGTTCTGATTAAGTCAGGAACTCTTATAGTGTTATTTTATAAGTCTACTAGCGGCCCGTCCCGGCTTCGCACGGGTTTGGTATTTTTTTTTTTTTTGTTTTATTGTAAATCCTTTAGTCCACCAAATAGTAGCTTATATGACACGTTCGTAGATTTACCATAGCAGCGCCATCTATTGATTACTTACTCAACCCAGTCGAAAGGTATCGACATCTGTTAGAATCATTTGGAGTTAACAGATAATTGTGACTGTCAAATAATAACAGACAAATAATTAGCAATAAATTAAAATTGCGACTATAATTTGAGATTTAAACTATCCTATCTCTCAAGTTGGATCGAACTGCACATGGTGTGCGAATTTTATTATAATCGGTTAAGTGGTTTAGGAGTTTATTGAGGACAAACATTGTGACACGAGATTTATATATATTATAAGAAGATTTAAGTTTTAAGAGCATTCATACTTGTAACATAGTCTTATAGACGTATTACGTCACGTACACTTCGCGAGACCATTACAAGGCAATTGCAAGGGTGAATATACTTATAAAGTGTGCCCAAACCCACACTTATATGTGTCTGTAAGTGTGATATAAGACTGAAAAAAATATGGTCTTGGGATATTTGTAAGATTATTTTTTGCTAGCTGGGACAGTAACAATGTTTGGGCTGTCCTACCACTACGGTGCGCATAGTTCTCAACCAAACGGGGTACTTGGTAGTGGCTGACTTGTTCCACATGGGGCAAATTCCGATCCCATATCAGGGTACAATAAGACCCCACATAGTGGTACAGTAAGACCCCACATAGGGGTACAGTAAGACCCCACATTGGGTACTTTGGTAACCCGCGTGGGGTACATTGAGACCCCGCCTGGGGTACATTGAGGCCCCGCCTTGGGTACATCGAGACCCCGCCTGGGGTACATTGAGACCCCGCCTGAGGTACATTGAGACCCCGCCTGGGGTACATCGGGACCGTGTCTGGAGTATATACTCTTTTAATTTACCCTATGGCGGTCTGTAAGTACCTCGCCTGGGGTCAGATACTAACTAGCATTTTTGAACTAAATTCCCCACTTACTTCTATTCAGAGTCCTGCACATCTTGGCATACAGATAGGCCTCCGCGGGCTCCATCATGAGTATAGTGAGCCCCTCCCTCGTGGCCCTGGCGGTCCTCCCGCTGCGGTGCACGTAGTTCTCGGCCGTGCGCGGCACCTGGTAGTGGATGACGTGTTCCACGTGGGGTATGTCCAGACCCCGCGCTGCTACGTCTGTGGCGATGAGTAGTCCGTGAGGGTCGTCGCGCAATCTGTAAGGCGTAATGAGTATTGTTGGTGTTTGAAACTACATGAAGATTGGACAGTCGAGCTGTATAACCGTTGTTAGTACACAGTTTCGTTAGGTGTCATTCTTGTGATTGCCGCACCACTGTCAAACGAAAAATGGATGATGGAGACACGGACTTGAGTAAGTCAAAGAAATTTTTGATTATAATTATAGATCTCAACAGGAGCCTTGTATTCGAAATAGGAGAACTTAATACAAATACAGTAGTGGACGTGCTACGAATGGATAGGATTGCATTTGCTTTTGTGAATACTGTGTTGCGAGTTTCAAACATCCATGAGAACAAAAAATTGTGAAATTAGAAAAAATAATAAACAGGTAGACGTTTTTTATAAAATCTTTTATGAATATTTTGCGACTTACCTCTCTAAATTCTTTATTCTCTGACGCTGTGGCATGCTGGCGTGCAAAGGTAGAGGTCGGCACTTCAGCAATGTGAATAATTGAGCTAGTCTGAAAATTAATAAAGTTAGATTTCAATATAACATCAAGCCCGTATTCCCGAGAAGGATTGGCAGAGTTGTGCTTAGGGGCTTGCAGAGGGGCGAGCCTTTCAACAAGCCACAACGGTCTACTACTGAGCATTTTTTAATAGGAAGAGTCGAAAACAATAATTTAGCAAATTTTTATTCTTCTCCGTGCCACTGGTTTCTTCTCCACTTTCACAATTACTCCATAGTAATTTAACGTCCACAACATAAAGCGTGTAAAAATACTCTTAACGAAGCCGAAAGGCATTTGTTCTTCCCGTCATTGCGATAATTTTTTTGTTCTAGACCATACCTGGGAACCTTCAAGTTACGGAGATATTGGGGATCTAAGTTCCAACTTCTTCATGTTTTAAATATAAGATTTTTACTTTAAACACCTTCAGATCCCCCATACTATTCAATCCATGCATCAGCACAATGTTTTAAGTGCGTTACATTGAGTCCTACCGAAAAACGTGATTTTTCATCCCAAAAAAAAAGTCATTTCCCAGCAAACATTTTTGCATCGAGTTACTTAGTTTGATGAACAGAGTGCTTGGTTGACGGCTTCGTGAACTCTGTCTACACCCTGTATATTCAAAGGATACTTGTCAATTACCTCTTGACACTTCCTATAGAGTTACAGAACACTATGGTCCTGCCCGGATGCCTCTTTACAATGTAGTATAAATACGCGTCCTTATGTTCAAGCGCGCAAGTGATGCGGGACTCGGTTAGTGTATCTGCTGTACCTGCAAGTTACAAGGGATCATGGTTATTGGTGTCGTACACTCGATTACGGTAAAATGGGGTGTATAGAAAACGCAGGGGTGAATCGAGACAAAACTTTGAAAGGGATTTTAACGTTGAATTAATATGACATGTTACCAAAAAGTGCTCTATTTTATTTGCTTAATTTTACTTGAGGTATCGCGATCGTTGGCAGCACACCATAATTACTATTTCAACGTTATAATCCTTCTCAAAGTTTTGTCTCGATTCACCCCTTTTTTTTTTTCCCGCTCTGGGCGGAGCAGGAGGGAGTGTCAGACTTTTACTGACTAAAACCCATCCATGTTCCTTCATCGCCCTTTGTGTTTCGGGGCCACGGTATCTCTTTCGAATAGTCCCGCAGCCCCGGCAGGCTTCGGTCCTTGCGGACCCCTTCACTGTTGCTGACTCTCTTTGAGGCGCGCGTGGAACACGAACGCGCCGTCGACACGGCCTGTCGTCATGAGACAGACGGACGGCGCGGTAGCCCATAGCTCCCCGTCCACAGGCCCGCGCCTACGGTGGCCGGAAGCCACCACGTGGCCCCCGACGCCCGGGGCGTCTCCCGCGGCGGCCGGGACGTGAGGATATCTCCCTCTCACGTTCCGCCACCTCCTTCGCTAGCATGACGGCTTCGCAGAAGGAGGTGACGGCGTCCCATTCCGTCTCGCTCCGGACCATGGATTGAACCAGGGCCGGACGCGAGAGGTCGCCGCCGCCGATCGCCGCTTCGAGGACACGGCGGTGCTCCACCCAAGCGGGGCACACCTCTACAGTGTGCGCCACCGTGTCCTCCCGTCGATCCTCACAGTGGAAGCACCCGGGCGTCTCCTCCCGCCCGATTCGGTGCAGGAACTTACCGAACCATCCGTGTCCGGTAAGAACCTGCGTCAGGCGGAAGGTGAGGACGCCGTGGCGTCTCTCCAGCCACTCCTCAAAGAGGGGACTTACCGCCACTATTGTGGCGTGCCCTGCACGGGGTTGCGACAGTCGCTCTCTCCATGTCGCCATGAGATCCCGCCGGAAGTCCGACCGCTGAGCGACAATTTGCCGCGGCAGCGGAGTTTCCCCCCGGCGTAAAGCCGCGTTTGCCTAAGTCGGTCTGTGCCTCGGACTGCACATTAAGCCGTTGCTCCCGGCTGTCTATTGTAGATCCTTGACAGTCGTTTTAGGTAGTCAGTGGCCCGAAAGCCGTATAAAAAGTGAAAAAATCGTACAATAAAAAGTTAAACCGTCAGTCGGGTTTTTAACCTTTACAGAAATGAAATTAATTTGCTAGAATTGTAGTGCATTATACTGTAGTACATTAAAATTAATTTGTAAGAATTACGTACATTATAGATAGATGGCCGAGTTTTATTACAGTTGCTCACACAATTCGCTTAACACTTACTTCGCATGCAAAATTAAAAAATATATCGCACTATTTTAGACTTTCACCGTTCACGGATATCATCCCGTAAGTACTGTAAGTGTAGTAAAGAATACATCAATACAATAAAGTGAATCTAATAAGAAAGAAAGAAAATGTATTTATTAAACTCACACAGGACATAATAGAAACAAAAATATAGAATTAAGTATGACAAAATTATATAAAAAAGTAAACATGAGAAACATAACAAACATTAAATTTGATTGGTCCAAATCATATTGATCTCAGCAAGATGTGGTGACATTTAAAAAAAAGTCACAGCGCTGGTATTCTGATAGGGCCCAAAGTGATGTCACGGTCAGTTATACGAATATAAATTTATAAGACTAAATAATACTATTAAACAAATATAAATATTAAAGGTGTACTAAATACAGGTTGAAGAATAAAAAATATCATATTTTTTTCTGCACCCAACGTCCGTCGCCACAGTTGTCTATGCATGGCAACACTGACAGAGACGCAGGCGCAGATATTCATTTGTGTCAGTGAAGAAAAACCAAAACAATGAATCTTAATAAACAGATAATGTGCAGTGATCGTGTAACATAATTTCTCTTGTGGCTGTCAACAAAATATAAATATTATTGGACATAAAATAATTATTATTACAGGCAGTACGTAAGTTACCGAAGGGAAAAAGTGACACCAATTGACCTAATCTTATCTAACGGCAATACAAATGCAACCAGGTATCGAGGATTCACTGCCAGACACTAGAACGATATGAATTATCCACAGTGCAACTTAATACTAGTAGTATCAACTATACCAGATGCTCCGGTTACCAATGCGAGCTGCGTGCAGAACAAAGTAAGTTATTCAGCGGTATCCTTTTGCTGTAGGAGTAAATAACGTTTGAATTTGATTCTAAAAGTACCAACTGTTTTTAGAGCACGAAAAGGTGGCGGGAGGTCGTTCCAGCAGCGACTGGCAGCGAATTTAAAACTACCACGGAATGCGGCAGTTCTGTGGGAGGAGGCCAACATCAAGTAAGATGGTGCTCTGGTTTTTATTTTGTTAATATCACGCTACCAAGACAGTTTTTTGTATAAATAATCTGGCTTTTTTGTGAGAATAGTGGCAAAAAGTAGGGTAGCCAGGTGAAGCTTTCTCCGCGCTGACATTCTCATCAAATTACCCTTATTCAAAAATGGAGTGATATGGGTTCTTGGGGGCACATTATAGCAGAACCTTGCACACGCATTCTGTACCCGCTGGATTAGCTTCTGACTTCTACCGAGAATGCACGCCCCATACACAGTGTCAGCGTGACATGACTTGCATATCCACACTTATGTAGGGACGGACACGATACAAAAGCTTGAGTCGGTAGAAGCAGTTGCGCACAGCTTCCAGAATATGCGTTTCAAAGTTCAGCTGTCCATCAAAAACTACCCCAAGGTTACGAGCTTCCAGAACCCTTTCAATACCACAACCATCAATCCTGCCTGAGGTCCAGGTTGCAAGTTAGCATTCTGTTAAGAAAAACTCTGGATCCCATCACAATGTATTTGGACTTAGTTGGATTTAGAACCAAGGAGTTTCTTCTGGACCAATCAGAGATTCTTTCCAGATCTTCATTTATGCTTTTTACTGTTTCAGCAGTGTCCTGGGTGCGAAAAGAGAGGTACATCTGCAGATCATCAGCGTACAGATGAAACCTGGTGTTGATCAGACATTTGATAATGTCAGCACTGTACAAGATGAAAAGGAGTGGGCCAAGGATTGATCCCTGCGGTACGCCCCTGCTCACGTGCTTTGGAATAGAGGTCATAGTATCTCCATTGTCACTTGACACCTGGACGAATTGCGAGCGATTAGTGAGGTAACTCTCAAACCATTTTACTGTTTCGGTGTTACAACCATAATAAGACAGTTTGGCGAGAAGAAGCGAGGTGTTAATTGAGTCAAAAGCACGTGAAAAATCTAGAAGGACAAGGAGGGTCCCTATGCCCTGGTCTCTGGCCTCAAGGATGTTCCCAACCACATCCAGTAGGGCTGTTGTTGTGCTGTGGCCTCTACGAAATCCGGATTGTGCCTGAGGTAAAATACCATTGTGCTCCAGATATGCCCTAAGCTGGTTAGTGACAACCCTTTCCAAAATTTTGGATAAACAAGGGAGCAGGCTGATAGGGCGGAGATCCTTCACACCGGATGGGTTGGGAACCTTAGGGATAGGTCTGACAATTGCTATTTTCCACAGATCCGGGAAGGAAGCAGTTACGATGGATCTGTTGATGATAGCTGTAATAACGGAAAGAGTATGAGGGAGTGTCAACATCAGCATCTCCAGAGAGATCCGGTCAGAGCCCTGCGTGTTAGATCTGAGACTACGCAGGATTCCCAGCACAGCTTCCTCCTGAACAGGCTCAAGCCGGAAATTACTGTCACTGTGCCGATGTTGTTTAAAATATGTTAAATCTTCAGTAGCAACCACTCCACTGCCAGGAACATCCAGGAAGTGCTGGTTAATAGAATCTGGATTGTTACAGAAGTGAGGCAGACTGTGCTCTGTTTTTTTTTTGTGTTGGTAATTGTAGACTTGATATGAGTCCATAACTTCTCAGTCTCAATTGCTATTTCTGTTATTTGCTATTATCTGATTTTGTAGCTTTAGACTTTACATGGCACCTGTCACGCAGCTTCATCATTTCCTTTACAGAGTAGGTTATCCAGGGAAGTGACTTTTCTTTAATTCAAACTTTTTTAATGGGTGCATGCAAATCAAACAGCGCCAAAATGTATTGATTAAACGTTTCAACCATTGAGTTCACATCATCGTGACTTTCAATATGATCCCAGTCAATTTTATTTATGTCATCATTAAAAAGTTCAGGGACGATATATTTAAGCGGCCTGTAGGTAATCCAGTGCGGTATAGGCTTCTCTACTTTAAAATTTAATTCTATGCTTATAATTGCGTGCTGGCCGAGTTCAGGTATGTGTGAAAACACACGGGCGTCTGTGCATGCAACATCAATTAAAGTTTCGCTATGGTCTGTAAAATGAGTCGGCTCAATAATAATTTGTCTAAGCTTGCAACAATGTAAAAAAATATTTAGAAGCTTAGTTTTGTTGTCAGAGGGGTTTAAAACATTAATATTGAAGTCACCCACAAGAAGAACCCTGTCCGCGTTGGCAAAAGAGGAAAGAGAATCAGTGATCGCATCCAGAAAAACATTCACATCAAGCCACGGCGGTCTGTATGCAGTGCCAACGATAACTGATTGTGAGTTGATATTGAGTCTAAGCCACATCTGTTCGACTTGCGACGTTGATGGGTGCGGCAAGGCGCGCGCCCGCACTTCGCGGCGCAGATAGAAGCCCACGCCACCCCCCCGCCCGCCGCGCACGCTGGCCGGTCGCGGCACATGCCGCAGCCGGTAGCCCGGGACTGTCCCTTCCTCTCCCTGCCTGAGCCAAGTCTCATTTATGGCCATAATGTCCACCTCGAGGCTTTCCATAGCTACAAGAAATTCGTCATGGCGTGAACCCAGCGACCCAGCGTTGAAAAATCCAACTTTAAGATTTTTAGTCTAATGAAATTGGTAATATTAATAAGAATGTCACTAATACGAATGTCAATAATTTTTCAATCAATTAATAATAGGAAAATGTCAACGTGTATATATGTATGAGAATAAAATGACTTCTCTATAAGCCATCTGAATAAGGCCTTTTTAAATCGATTGATTGGCAGTTCCCTATATGATTTTGGTAGTTTGTTGTTATATATCCTTATAACCATTGGAAAGCAACTTCTGTGATATAAGTGACTATTCATTGGCGGGATAATCAGGCTATCAGGATACCTGTGACTATTAATTGGCGGGATAATCAGTCTATCAGGATACCTGTGACTATTCATTGGCGGGATAATCAGTCTATCAGGATACCTGCGACTTTTCATTGGCGGGATAATCAGTCTATCAGGATACCTGTGACTTTTCATTGTCGGGATAATCAGTCTATCAAGATACCTGTGACTTTTCATTGGCGGAATAATCAGTCTATCAGGATTCCTGTGACTTTTCATTGGCGGGATAATCAGTCTATCAGGATACCTGTGACTTTTAATTGTCGGGATAATCAGTCTATCAGGACACCTCGTGTTAAACTTAACAGTGTCTCCAAGACGTTGAAGAAGACTCATCCCAGCCGTGGGACACTCCAGGCTGATGCTATGAATATGCATGAACTTACCTAAGTTCTGTGTAGTAATATCGACGACCTTGGGGTCCGACATGCCGATCAGCTTGACGAGCCGGTTCACCTTCTGCTCAGGGGTCATCTTCTCTACGCGTCTGTTTATTACCTTACCGCGTTTTGTTACCTGTAAAAAATCATAACTTTATTATTTAACTGATAGATAGAGCGAGAGAGCAGCGGTGGCCCAGTGGTTGCGGCCCCGACTTACGAACAGTAAGTCGTGGGTTCGAACCCAGACAGGCGCATTACTTTGTGTAATTTATTTCATCACCACTGCTCTCAAAACGGTGAAGGAAAACATCGTGAGGAAACCAGCATGTCCTAGAACTAAAAAATTCGAAGACATGTGACATCTACCAATCCGCACTGGGCCCGCGTGGTGGATTATAGCCCATTCCCTCTCATACAGAGGAGGCCTGTGTCCCAGCAGTGGGAACATTAATAGGCTGATGATGATGATGATGATAGATATAGAATTATTTTGTACCTACAACAAACACATTACAGGTATGAAAAAGTAGAAATTTTACGTAAAGTGACATAATGGGCGGTCTTTAGGATAGACGCCATCTTTTCAAGCAAACGACCATAGGATAGGATTACAGTAAAGTTGCTCGATATCAACGATGCAGAACGCACGAACTATGGGAAAATAGAGATGATGACTGACTAAAAAAATATGATTCTGTTTATTCCGTCAGATAAATTATCAAAAAATATTGGATACGTGTTTTTTGTTATATCAAATCAATCAAAATTGACGAAGATAAAACGTGTCAAAGATCATGAGTGGGGGCTTGTGACGTCACATTTGAGTAAAAAATGTACTCAAAAGTGACGTCACACGAGTTTTCAACGCACTGTATCGTCTTCATTTTTTGTTTTCGTGAAAAAAGAAAAAATATTTTTTGGAAATCTAGGTATCTAACGAACTAATTCGATTTTTTTTGACATCTATCCTATTATTATGAATGACCGTCGGACTGCAAAGTCATAGGTCTCGAGTTCGAACCCAAGACACGCACACCTCTGACTTTTCGGATTCATGTTCGTATTGTGTAGTTTTGTAGGAAGTGTTTTTTTATTTTTTGAATAACTGGGCTGTTGGAAATTGGGGAGTGTATTAGAAGTTACCTAGGGTAAAAACCGTAAAAATAAGGATAACGTACATACTTAATGTTTACCCTAAGTTTTTGGTTTACCATGAAAAGATATCGGATAACCGTCACGTCTGAGAAGTATCTTCAGTTAATTAATTTAAATCCTGTGTATCTATTGCATTCCATTAGGTTACATCAAACTAGTATCGAACTCAAATGGAGCTCACTATAAAGCGAGTCAGCTTGATCTTTAATTACTTAACGTTGATAGCAACGTTAAGTCACGTGGTCAAAACAAACGAATAGAAACATTAAAGTTCAGTCAAAACTGTAAGTTGGCTACGATTTATATGGGATGTAGCGATCACGATTGTAGAAACGAATACATTTCATTCTATCATCTTGATCGATGTAAACTTGTCTACGAAGTTTCTATTCGTTTGTATTAAATAAATGTTAAAAAAAATGTTAAATATCTGATGGTATTTAGGGGAGGTTGACCTGAAGGTACACTAGCGGAATCGAAAATAAAACCACTGTGTACTGATCTGTCTTGATAGCTGATTTTATTCTCACAAAAAAATTAAAACTGTTTGCTTATATACTAATCGAGGTAACGAAACCATAGCGACTTTTATTTCGACTACAACGCCATCTATCGAGCACTCTGGAAGCTTTACAAATAATTAAGTCTTAAACATACCGCCCACCAAGGACGTTACTGACGGAATGTCCTTCTAAACTGAACTAAAGTGACACATTGCAAAAGCAAGTTGAACTAAACATTTGTACTACATGAGAAAATAATTTTAACTAAAATCTGCAAGCTATGGTTCATAAATTTAACTAAAATATACATATATATATATATATAATTAGTAATGGCTAAGAACGATGTTACAATAACTAAAAGCTAAACATGAATTATTCTAGGTTGTAAAAATTGTAAACAGTGTAAAGAAACTTAAAATATGTGTATTATTTGATTTCTCACAGTTGATCTAAAGTTGACAATCGTAAAAATAGTAAACATGTAAAAAATAATGAACTAAAATATGTAAACAGTAAAAAAAAATACAACTTTCTTAATCGACTACGGGTAAAATACATATTTTGGATGTTGGTCTTTTAATTGTTGATGATTTGGTGCGTAACGTGACGACACGGGTGATGTTATCATCCCCAGGATGTTTTTGTAGTATCCTACCCATCAACCAACGACTTGGCGGCAAGTCGTCTTCCTTGACTAGCACAATGTCTCCAATTTTTGGCTCTGCAACTTGGGAAGACCATTTGTAACGTCTCGTCAAAGTAACGAGATATTCGTGAGACCAACGTCTCCAAAACGACTGAAGCATTCGTTGAATGAATTGCCAGCGTGATAAATAATTAATGTTGGAATTTTCGTACTTGTGATCTGGTACATTGACTAAGGACTCTCCAACAAGAAAATGTCCAGGTGTCAAGGGCAACGGTTCACCAGGATCGTCAACCTTAATTGTGCACATAGGTCGCGAGTTCAAGCACGCTTCTACCTGACTGAGGAGCGTCGTCAGTTCTTCGAAGGTGAGAGTCGCTTCACCGATCACCCGTTTCAAATGGAACTTCGTGGACTTCACTCCGGCCTCCCAAAGTCCACCAAAGTTGGGACTGTGCGGAGGAATGAATTGCCACTCCGTACCATTCGCTTCCAGGTGTTCGGCTAGTGACGATTGGATAGCTGTCAACTGCTGCAACTCCCTGGAGGCACCTACAAACGTGGTGCCATTGTCACTCCACAGTTTGGCACAATGACCTCTTCTCGAGACAAAACGCCTAAACGCCGCTACAAAGGTTTGAGTGCTCATGTCACTCACTGCTTCTAAATGCAGTGCACGAGTGACCATGCACACAAACAGGCATATATAGCCTTTGTATGACCGGTGGCCACGACCTTTGGTTGTCCTCACATTAATTGGACCAGCATAATCAACCCCGCTATGCAAAAATGGTCGAGCTGGGGTGCACCGAACAGCTGGTAGTGAACCCATGAATTGGTTTTTAGTACTGGCTCTTTGCCTGGCGCATGTCACACACTTGATGACATGATGTTTGACCACATTTCTGACTCCAATAATCCAGTAGGCTGTCCTCAAATAGCTTATCATGAGCTGAGGACCTCCGTGAAGAGTTTTATGGTGTGCGTCAGCTATGATCAGCCGCGTTAGATGACTGGAGTGAGGCAGGACTATCGGATGCTTCATTTGATCGCTTAGTTCTGACTTCTCCAGTCTACCTCTAACTCTCATAATGTCCTTATCATCGAGGTAGGGACAAAGTGACCTCAATGGACTTGTTTTTGTTTGTAGATAGCCTTTGTCCTTCAGTTCCTTGTATTCTGTTGTAAATAGTTCTTCCTGTGTTTTTCTAATATAACATTCGAGTGCAGCGTCTAATTCTGTTTTTTGTAAATATCCTTTCCTGTATATTTTGTTCTCCGTGAAAAACCTTCGGCAGTATGCAACGACCCTAACCAATTTTCGTAACTGAGAAAATTGATCGAAAAGGGAACAGTTTGGAATGATCGCTACATGTGCCTTTACTGATTCTTCTAAATTTGTACTGCAATCATTATTTGGCCTATGGTAAATAACGTTTTGTAATTTAAGAAACGATGGTCCAGAAAACCATAAATCGTATTCTAGCAGTGAACTTGGAAGTATCCCTCTAGAGGCGCAGTCTGCTGGATTATCTTTAGTGGGAACGTGAAACCATTGCGTCGCTTTCATCGAGGTCAATATTTCAGACGTCCTATTGGCCACAAACGTCTTCCACTTACTTGGGTGACTATTTATCCAGGCCAACACCACAGTGGAATCCGTCCACGCTTTGATCTTGCCTTGGGAGATACTCAAGACTTCAGATGTTTGTGACAGTATCTGTGACAGCAAGACTGCTCCACAGAGCTCTAATCGCGGAATACTTATCTGCTTTACTGGCGCAACCCTGGTCTTAGCAACCAGCAACGACACTTGAACATTGCCATCTGCGTCTACAATCCGCAAGTAAATCGCAGCTGAGTAAGCTGTTTTGGAGGCATCACTAAAACCGTGAAGTTCTAGATAGTCGTTCGACTTGGTGCCAAGCCAACGAGGAATCCGAACCTTGGTGAGTAGTAACAATTCGTCACGATATGATCTCCATTCATTTACTAAGTCGTTGGTTAGCTCCTCATCCCAACCAACACCTGCAAGCCACAATTTCTGGATGAACACTTTGGCTAACACCACACTAGGGGCTAACCAGCCTAACGGATCAAAAAGTCGTGCTATCACAGAAATAATGGATCTTTTAGTTACAGGTGCGGTCGTCGGCGGCGGGAGATTCACCGTGTACTGGAAAGTATCTGCGTTGCGGTTCCAGGTAAGTCCTAGAATTTTGATGGTACTATCTAATTTTATTTCTACTTCCTTTTCCTTGTGTCCTGGTTTCTTTGGGTTGTTGTACTCATTTGCTTGTTTGACGCCCTGTATGATTTTGTGCTTATTTGTGTTGTCCTTGTTTATATTGTCCTTTCCTATGTTGTCCTTTTCCATATTGTCCTTTGTCCTAATTTGATCTATTTGTCCTTTCAAGGTATTACCTTCTATTTCCTGTATCCTTTCTACTGTTTCTTGGTTGTTGCTATTCCATTTTTGGAGCCTGAATCCACCTTTATACGTTTTTGACCGAACAACCTCCTAAGAACACATTTTGTTAAGTATTTTCTATTACTATAACGCTTCTGTAACTGAGTCCAGCACTGAATATAATTGGCATCAGTTATAGGAGTATGCCGTATTAATTGCTCTGCTTCGCCAGAAAGGTGACTTTTTAAATAATGGAGCCTTTGCACATTATCTAAAGCATCATTTTTGTGTACTAGTGATGTAAAAAGGTCATGGAATGCGTGCGTACCACGTGACTTAACGTTTACGATTGTAGAAAGAGAATCGATACGAATCGTTTGTAACTTGGCTAGGCCTCCTGATGTGAGAACCCAATAACACTTAGCCCGACACGGGAATCGAACTGAGGAGCATGCTCAGCAGTCCCGCTTGCAACCACTAGATCAACGAGGCGGTCATTCCAAATTACCTTCTTCCCCTTCATATGCGTGGGCAGGTCATGCACCATGGTCAGGGTGGCGGAGAACACGAAGTTCTGCCGCGAGGCTCTGCGCTCGTCATCCGCGTTCAGACGTTCCAACAGAGGCGTCAGTTCGTCGAAGTGACCGCGCTCTATCATGCGGTCTGTCTCGTCTATTGCTAGGAATCTGATGGATGGAAATTGGAAATTAGTTCACTGTTTTAAACTTTCACGGTTTTTCACTACACTTAAAGTACTTACGGGATACCTAGTGATACTGTGAGTGCGTTTTGTCGTGAGTTACAATCGAGTTCCAGTAGTGCGCGTAATAAAAGACTAAGAAAGAGGGTAGACAGATTTGTCTGCTCATAATAAATAATTTTCGTCCCACCCGCATACCTCTTCAGTATTCCCGCGATCATGATGCTTGCAGCAGCAGCGTCGATATATCGGGAGCTCATAGCAATGAAGAAAAATCATGGATATCATCCCGTAAGTATTTTAAGTGTAGTGGAAATTAGTTGTTATTATTATAATGTAAAACTTTATGCTGACGTGAATAAAAGTAACATGATAGTTATCGAGCTAGCAACTCCTATAATAAAGTCTTTTCGTGAAGTCCTTTCTATGAGGTTGATTTTCTCGAATCGAGCGAATTTACAGAATTCGGGGCAACATTTGATAGGGTCAATCATATCACGTATCCTTTTTGACGTGAAACGTCTTTAAAATCGGTACCATACACGCGGTACCATGTCAGAAAACCGGACCGTAACGAATTGGACTATATCGTCTGACATTAATAACTACAAAACCATTCATCGTAGAAACATGAATTTAGTGTCATTATTCAGCGTATATAGTCAGCTCGCTGCTAAGGCCTTTGAGTTTGCACCGTTTGGGCCGGGCGGGTAGGCGGGGGAGAGGCACTGCGTAGAATAACGGAAACCGGCGCTCTCGCTGGTTTTGTATTCAGTATAACTCAAGACTCACACGTGATAGCGCGGTGATTCTTTCATATATTTACAGGATTCATTTAGACCAATCGATTTAAATAATAATTAATGTGACTTGGACAATTTTTGTAGTTAAAAAGAACCAATAAGTGTAAAAAAATTAATAAAACCGAGATAATGCCGACATATTGATTCGGATCGTCGTGACTGATATGTGATATAGACGTTTCACGTCAAAACCAACAGCCGTGTGCACCGACACCAGATTTTTTGTTGTAATGAAACTAAAAGGGGGCAAGTTTACCTTATATTGTTGTGAAAAACGTTAAACAATACAAAACAAGAAAAGAACTGATGCATCCTTACTTGACCATATCCAGCTGCTGTAGATGCGGCTGCCCCTGACCGACGAGCTCCCACAGGCGGCCGGGCGTCGCCACCACTATCTCAGGACCTGAGCGGAGCACCCGCTCCTGCTTCACGGCTGCCATGCCGCCCACTATCGTGGCTACTCTAATACCTGGCAAAGACATAATGTAGAAACCTATAGACAAAGCAGGGCAATGAGACTTTTCAGGGTTCCGTCCCCGTAGGGTAACCAAAGGGACCCTATTATTAAGTCTCCGCTGTCCGTCTGTCTCTCTGTCAGCAGGCTGTTTTTCATGATCCGTAATAGGTAGAAATGACTTATTCATGAAATAGTAATTCAATGGGATTAAATGAACTTATAGCCAAGTCAGAACTGATGATTTTAACAACTACAATTCTGTAAATAAATATGTATGTTTAACGGTCGCGAATCATATTTTGATCAATGTACAACCTCAATTGCAAAAAACGTAAGAAAAATTAAATTACCTTGGTGTTTTAAGGGGACTACAGGAGTAAACGCGAGTTTTATAATGCAAAAAAAGCAAATGATTCACTGCAATAAACAAAACCAGAAAAATATATGATATTCTTCAGGATATATGCTAGTATGATAGTGTTTTGAAAACATAATACAACTAAATTTACTCAATAAAAAAAGATCACGAACTTATCTCTAAAAATTCATTTTAACAAGTAAAAACCATACTCAAATACATCGATAATTCAGATGTTTTGGCAAATAATTCTACAAGCAACATAATAGCATGATAGTGTTTTATTTTTTTAGTCCAATTACTAAGATTTTTTGTAAATCGCAAAAAACTACTCATTTCGCACTATTCGGCCCGCAGTGACTGACGTAACAACCACTTTATAGTGCAAGCTGATTAGAACTTTATTCTAACAGTTTTTCAAACGAAGTTTGAACTACCACAATTAGAGTTGTTAATTTAGCTCATCAGTCAGTCAGTCGCCTTAAGGTGAACGCACACTTATCAGAGCCGAAGGAAGCGAAAGAGCCGAAAGAATCGAATTTTAGAATGACTTGTATGAAATCCTATAAAACCTCGCACACTTATCCGCGTCGAATCGGACGAATAGATAACGTTATACGGATGAGAAAATGTTTCTTTCGGCGCGGTCGGTTCTTTCGGCGCGGATAAGTGTGCGTTCATCTTTAACCTTAAACAATTATTACCTGTATACTTAGCAACAGCTATCAAATGTCTACTGATCTGGATAGCCAGCTCCCTGGTCGGGGTCACGATGAGAGCATACAGCGGCTTGCCAGTCTTCATCGACACATGCCCAGGGATCTCTATGTTGTCCACCACTTTTACACAGCCTATGCCTGCAAACAAAGGTTGCATATAAAGATACCATAACTGGTAGATAAGTATTAAGTATACTTCTGCCTAGCTCTTCCGGGATTACAGGCGTATATGCATACGTACAACATGTGAAGGAGTTCCAGTAGCAATCACCGAAGTACACCTTCAGGTCACTCCATCAAGTCCGGAGGTAAAGTCTCATCATAACTAACAAAACGAGCCCAAACTCGGCTCACCCAGTACAACACGTCAAGGAGTTCCAGTAGCAATCATCGAAGTACACCTACAGGACACTCTATCAAGTCCGGAGGTAAGGTCTCATCATAACTAACAAAACGAGCCCAAACTCGACTCACCTAGTACAACACGTCGAGAAGTTCCAGTAGCAGTCACTGAAGTACACCTTCAGGTCACTCCATCAAGTCCGGAGGTAAGGTCTCATCATAACTAACAAAACGAGCCCAAACTCGGCTCACCTAGTACAACATGTGAAGGAGTTCCAGTAGCAATCACCGAAGTACACCTTCAGGTCACTCCGTCAAGTCCGGAGGTAAGGTCTCATCATAACTAACAAAACGAGCCCAGACTCGGCTCACCTAGTACAACATGTGAAGGAGTTTCAGTATCAATCACCGAAGTACACCTTCAGGTCACTCCATCAAGTCCGGAGGTAAGGTCTCATCATAACTAACAAAACGAGCCCAAACTCGGCTCACCTAGTACAACATGTGAAGGAGTTCCAGTAGCAATCACCGAAGTACACCTTCAGGTCACTCCGTCAAGTCCGGAGGTAAGGTCTCATCATAACTAACAAAACGGGCCCAGACTCGGCTCACCTAGTACAACATGTGAAGGAGTTCCAGTATCAATCACCGAAGTACACCTTCAGGTCACTCCATCAAGTCCGGAGGTAAAGTCTCATCATAACTAACAAAACGAGCCCAAACTCGGCTCACCCAGTACAACACGTCAAGGAGTTCCAGTAGCAATCATCGAAGTACACCTTCAGGTCACTCCATCAAGTCCGGAGGTAAGGTCTCATCATAACTAACAAAACAAGCCCAAACTCGGCTCACCTAGTACAACATGTGAAGGAGTTCCAGTGGCAATCACCGAAGTACACCTTCAGGTCACTCCATCAAATCCGGAGGTAAGGTCTCATCATAACTAACAAAACGAGCCCAAACTCGGCTCACCTAGTACAACATGTGAAGGAGTTCCAGTAGCAATCACCGAAGTACACCTTCAGGTCACTCCATCAAGTCCTGAAGTAAAGTCTCATCATAACTAACAAAACGAGCCCAAACTCGGCTCACCCAGTACAACACGTCAAGGAGTTCCAGTAGCAATCATCGAAGTACATCTTCAGTTCACTACATCAGGTCCGGAGGTAAGGTTTCATCATAACTAACAAAACGAGCCCAAACTCAGCTCACCTAGTACAACACGTCAAGGTAGTAGTAGTAGCAGTCACCAATCACTTCATCAAGTCCGGAGGTAAGGTCTCATCATAACTAATAAATAATAAAAATCTTGCCTTGTCAAGTATCAAATTTGGTTTATCGAATATTTTGTGTTTGTACAGCGATCTTTTTCAACTCGAGCCGCTCCAAACAGGCGTTACGTGTCCACTTTCGACGGCGGCCGTGCGCGGACTAAAGTTTCATTCAAACAGCCTTACAAATAAAAATGTGTTATATCGCATCTATTCCATTCTTATACTAAGTATAGTTATAACAGTTATAACTTAAGAATATGTCGAGAATATTTTTTTACAAATAAACCAGATATATCTTTGGTATAACAACTCTTCCGAAATGTCAAAATGCACGATTTGGCAACAGCGCGACCAAAGAGAAACTTCTAAAAAAAAGCAGTTTGTCCGTAAAAACTGTATGGACCCTTTGTCAACTTGACGTTTCTCGACCTTTTTTTTGTTCTATTCTTTGCGCGCGAACTGAGTCAATACAGTTGTAATTGAATTTGTTTATTTATGTGGATAGAGAAATATAATTTTAAAAGTGAATATTAAAATGGCTAAGAGAGACCGATCGAACTATTAGAATAGAATAATCTTTATTTACGTCCCCAGTACCTCAAAACAGAACATAATCCACCTCCGCGCGTGTCCATATTGAGAGATCTACCAACTAATTGGTCTAAAAACACCACCTTTAGAAAATTGACATTATAACCGTAACTACTCATTGCTATATACCTAAATCAAAAGGATTTCTCTTTTTTTTTAATATTTTAACTTTTCTTTGAACCTGCATCTATCCTAAATCTATTTAGAATGTTATTTACTGGTTCTACTTCTTCTATTGCATCTAATTCCATAATCAAAACGAACGTAAAATATTTAAATGCGCGTAAACAAACACAAACCGTGGTATTTTTAAGGTTATACTAGCTTTATACAAGGGTGGAGGCGCGAATAACTTCGGAATAGCAGTTGTATGAAAACTTATGTCAAAGTTATACTTGGTATAAGCTATAATTTGTTTATTTGTAGACATTTTGCTTATTCTTAGTTTATTCTCGAGTATAACTTTTATACCACGTTTATTTGTAAGGCTGAAAGTGTTTGTGCAATAAATCAAGACGGGTATCCAAAATAAAATAGCCCCTTATGCAATCGATTAAGATTCATCCAGAATAGCAAAAATGTGAAAAAATAAGATTTGGTTTTCATTTTTTCTGCAACTATATAAATCATTTCGATAAAAAAATATCCTTGCATTAAGAATTGATTATGTTTGCCAACATACAGTATTTTTAAAAATAGTAAATTATGTTAATAATAGCACAAAAAATGTACCTAAACTCAACCCTGTATCGTTAATTTTAGGGAAAATGGCAACGACAGATCGATTTTACATTATAAAAAACTAAAATTTTCAATGATCAAGTTCCTATTATTTGAAGATGAAGAACCAATCTATACGAGGTAGTTATTAGTTATATTGGATTTTGTTTGATTATGCCATAAAATTGTACCGAAAAGCAGCATAATTTTACCTGATATGCAAACGCGCCCTTAATGAACTTAAATCTATTTTACCTAAGCAAGTTAGTATACCTTGCTCATTCTCATTGCCTTCATCTAGAACATCGTCATCCCCTTCACTCTCTTCATCACCTGACTCCGCACCCGCCTCACTCTCTTGCTCATCATCATCTATTTCGACATCATCACCATTCTCCTCTGCATCACTATCAATCTCCTCTGCATCACTATCTATCTCCTCTTCTAACTCTGAAGCTGTTTCACTGTCTTTCCCTTCTTCATCATCATCACTGGTTCCAGCCAAATCATCAGAGTCCAACATGTCTGACAGATGGATGTAGTTGTCATCATCATCACTATCATTGCCTTCGTCAGCTGAATTATCTCTCTTCCTGAGAGGAACTTCAATTTCTTCTAAATAATCATCATCTGTATAATCATTACTTTTGGTTTCTGGTTCAGAGTCATCAGCTTCATCATTGCTTTCTGGACCACTGCTGTAGCCATCTTCTGAAGATTCTTTCTTAGGTTCTTCAGCTATTGGTTCCCTATCTTTTTTCTTTTCATTAAACTTCTTATCTTTTCTCTTAAATCTTTGTTTCCTTTCTTCTTTTGCTTCTTCATTCTTTTTCTTGCCTGATGATTTCTTGTAAGGTATGTCATAGACGTCTAGTCCTTTCAAAAGGGCTTTTTCTTTTAGTTTTAGTATACCACATAAGATTGGTAGCCCAAATGCCAAGGTTTTGCCGCTACCGGTTTCTGCTGCACCAAGGATGTCTCTGCGACCTGTACAAGAACAATAGTATTGCTATATTTAGTACAATTTAAATGGCATGTTTACTGCAGGACTAAATATTCTACCATAAGGTGCTAATTGCTGGCAATCATTATTAGCTTTTGAATGAAGAATTTTTCATTATTTTTGACATATTTACCATGAATAGCAGCCGGCAGTGTCAACTGCTGAATCTTAGTAGGCTGTTTGAAGCCCAATTCCGTCAGAGCCTTTATAATAGGCTCCTGCAGTTTAAACTCAGCCCATGTCAGCATATCTTCGGGTGTTAACTCTGTATTTGACTGTAGTAGGTCTCCAAGCTTCTGTTTAACCTTTTTAGGAGTAATTGTAGTACTGTCTATGGTTTTGCTACCATCCTTCTTTTTGTTTTTGGATTTCTTATTTTTATTTTTAGCTGTTTTTTCTGTGTTGTCGTTACTTTGGCTAGTGTTGTCAATGCTGTCATTATTTTCTTTAGCATTCAAGTTTTTGGCCTTTTTGTTTTTCTTCTTATTTTTTGTTTTAGTCCTCTTTTGAGTACTATTAGCTAAAGATGGTGCTGTGCTGTCACATGATTCTACAACAAAACCATTATCTAATTTAATCTTTTTGCTAGGAACCTCTTTGGATTCACTTACAGAAGCTTTCCGTTTCTTCTCTTCTCTCCTCTCTTTGATTATTTCTTTTTGTTTATTCTAAAATCAAAAATACAAAATTATATGGCACTTGATAACTTTACCAGATTTGCTCTATGAATAGGGTTACTATTTGGAAGCTAGAAAAGTTCTGAAAAAAAGGACATTTGCAGAAAGGTTTTATTCTTAAAAAAACCCCTTAAGTAGTCAAGTGCGAACAAATGACAAGGGCCATAAAGTGGGACATGTCCAGACCAATCCAGACAAATGATAACCTGAAGTTGAATACAATAAAATCTGTGCCAATCTGAGAATGATCTGCTCAATTTGTCCTAATTACCATCATTGGGGTTCTGCCGTTAGACTTATAGCCTCATGAAAACCTTACTTCAGCCATTAGAAGGGTTATTATTTAATGATGAAACATCATGGCGAGTTTCTAAATACTAGTAAATACAAGACAATTACGGGAACCAGCTAGTGTTTCATGAAAATAAATCAATGACGGTGATCCATTTACTTATTTTAAGTTACAAGCGAAAGAAACAAACCTTTTTAGCCCGCTTTTTGCTCTCCTTATCAAAACTATAGTCGGTACACTCTTCTAAACCCACAAAACCATGGAATTTGTCTGTCATGGACGCCGGGAATCCATCCATCGCCACCGACTCCCATTTCATATCGTTTAGTTTCTTACTCATTTTAATAGTTTTATTTAAAAACTCGTAAACTTCGTGTTATTTTGACAAACATAACCTCAAAACAACAACGTAAATGCAGTATTGCAATGTGACTTTGACGTTGTGTGACAGTTACTGTATCGTTCAGTAATTTTATTTGACAATTGTGTGATTCATTCAGAAATTTTGATTCATTTTCACAACCGTCCAAAAAGGGTTGGCAGGGATCTTTTTAGGGCAGTTATTCGATATCCCGAGTTACAGAGGTAACAGTTTTCCAGAGTAAAGGTAAAAACACACACAAAATATAAACGTGCTAAGTAATAAGCAATTTCAAAAGAAAATAAAAAGTTACAAAGCTTAGCCTTGTAAATACTACATAAGTATTTGTATATTTATTCTGTTTGCTAGCTCATGTGTTTTTTTGCGGGTATGCCCAATTGTTTTCTGAACAAAGAGTATAATAATAATAGTTCTTTTTCGAACACTATCAAAGAAACGATGAATGAATAGGTATTAAATAATATGGTTAGAAATGGGGTGTCTATTGAGTCCCCAGCCAATTTGTCTTCCTCAGCTCAAACACTAAGAAGTGGCGAGGGCAGGCGTGTTATTTTGTCGTTGAAAATTGCTAATTCTCAGCCTAATTTGAATTTTATGACAGCTAGTTAAAGATCAGCAGTGGGCATAGCATCCTTCTATTATTCTGTAGCTAAGCTAGATATGGACCTCCTCCAATTGGAATTGTATCTTCTCAAAGAAATTAAAGCAGGTGCTTGAACTTACAAGAAAATCAACATTGTAAGTAACTTATCTGCTGTGTAAATAAATTAAACAGTAATCTTGTTAGTGCATGTTTAGTAACGTTAATGAGATGTTTGTGAGATGTACCTAGGTACGGCAAGCAGATAAGAAAAAAATTGAGTAGTGATCATGGATTGGTACCGGGCAGTTGTGTTGAGGTAGGCAAAACTGTTTAGTTTATCAAAAGGGGGCCTTTAAGGCCCCCTTTTGGATTGTGTGACTATTATTTGAAGACATTGTAATGTTTAAATAAGGAACAAGCAAACAAAGTATTTACATCTATAAAAATATAATGCTACTTTAGGCCAACCGCAGCGGTAGGGCACGCCACAATAGTGGCGGTAAGTCCCCTCTTTGAGGAGTGGCTGGAGAGACGCCACGGCGTCCTCACCTTCCGCCTGACGCAGGTTCTTACCGGACACGGATGTTTCGGTAAGTTCCTGCACCGAATCGGGCGGGAGGAGACGCCCGGGTGTTTCCATTGCGAGGATCGACCGGAGGACACGGTGGAGCACACTGTGGAGGTGTGCCCCGCTTGGGTGGAGCACCGCCGTGTCCTCGAGGTGGCGATCGGCGGCGGCGACCTCTCGCTTCCGGCCCTGGTTCGTGCCATGGTCCGGAGCGTGACGGAATGGGACGCCGTCACCTCCTTCTGCGAAACGGTCATGCTAGCAAAGGAGGTGGCGGAACGTGAGAGGGAGATATCCTCACGTCCCGGCCGCCGCGGGAGACGCCCCGGGCGTCGGGGGCCACGTGGTGCCTTCCGGCCACCGTAGGCGCGGGCCTGTGGACGGGGAGCTATGGGCTAGCTCGCCGTCCGTCCGTCTCATGACGTCAGGCCGTGTCGACGGCGCGTTCGTGTTCCACGCGCGCCTCAAAGAGAGTCAGCAACAGTGAAGGGGTCCGCAAGGGCCGAAGCCTGCCGGGGCTGCGGGACTATTCGAAAGAGATACCGTGGCCCCGGAACACAAAGGGCGAGGAAGGAACATGGATGGGTTTTAGTCAGTAAAAGTCTGACACTCCCTCCTGCTCCGCCCAGAGCGGGAGGAGTCATTTGATGATTTCCCATCCGAAAAAAAAAAGAAAAAAAAAAAAGGCCAACCGCAGCGGTACTTACTTGCCTGCCGGGGCTGCGGGACTATTCGAAAGAGATACTGTGGCCCCGGAACACAAAGGGCGAGGAAGGAACATGGATGGGTTTTAGTCAGTAAAAGTCTGACACAACACAAATCATCAAATAACTCCTCCCGTTCTGGGCGGAGCAGGAGGGATCCTGCTCCGCCCAGAACGGGAGGAGTTATTTGATGATTTCCCATCCAAAAAACGACGAAACGAGAGCTACCTCAGGTGTTTTGGTTATCATACCATTGGCTGTAATGACGGTTGGTCCAATTTAATATAGGTATAGTGTTTCCCAATAATTTCACCACGAATTGATTAAGTCCCACATAATAGGGGACGAGCCTATCGTCATCTTCCGGGCACAAATTCAAACTCCGGGCTGCTATTGAGAAATTCTAGATGAAAAAATCCAATAACACTGTTCAATCTGGGAATCAAACCCCCATACGCACAGCAGTAGCACCTGTAACTACTATTAAGTTGACAAAATCCGAGACTTAGGTACATTGACTCTATTGTTTCTAGGGCTACTAAAACACTGGGATTCATAAAAAGAATTTGTTATGACTTCAAAACTGTCCAAACCTTAACAGAACTCTTTAATTCACTTGTACGAACTGTTCTAGAATACGCGTCACCTGTTTGGAATCCAATTTATGGTTCACATGTGAATCGCATAGAACGGGTCCAAAAAAACTTTATCGCTATCTGGGGTACCTACAAATCTAATAGCTGTCCTCTGGACGCTTATTCTCAAAGACTAAGTCATTTCAAAATGATACCTGATAACCTGATTTTGCTTCACAAAATCATCAATGGATCTATACAAGTTCCCAAGCTTCTCGTCGAAATATATCTGTCCCTCGCCATAGTACAGCCAGATCTGAACGCCAACAAACTATTGCAATTTCGCAAACAATTGTTTCTGACCCACAGTGGCCGCTGTTCATTAATTCTGTTAACCTATTAATTTTGTTATATATAATATATTATTATTATTTCTTACATAATATTATTATAGTACATTACGATATTAGTGCGTAAAGATGTTATAACCAATACGCACGTATATCGTACGACGTTTTTTAACACATTTGCGAGGAAACAGAAAAAAAATATATTTCATACGTGGTTATGTATCTGTCCTTGGATATTGACGGCAGCAAGCTGTCGCATGCGGTTCGCGCTTCTGTTAGTATATCCGGTGGAGTTGAAGTAATATATTGCTCATCTTCATTATTGAAAGTTGTCATTTTTAGATATTCACAATACAAGTACAAAGAAAAGAAAATTTGAGAAAAATGGCGCGAGGATTATTTTCTGCCGTGGCTGCGTGAAAATGTTGGCAAAGACGCTAGAGCATGCAGCCAAGTTTTTAAATTACCGAATAAACTGTTTTTTTTTTATTTTATTTTAAATAAACTCAATCTGTGAATGCACACTGTTGCTTTCGGGAAAGCAACAGTGTGCATTCACAGATTGAGTTAGCGCTCAGTTAGCGCGCGTCAGCTAGCGCGCTGTTAAAATGGCGGGCCATTTTAACAGCGCGCTAGCGCTGCCTACTGACTGGCGCCGCGCGGCGATTAGTTCTAAATTTGAATAGCAACAGCGCGCTGCTCACTAGCTGGAGTCGTGCGGCGGCGATCAGTTCCATATTTGAAATGGCAAATAATACTGTTATGGAATTTGTATGGACTCTATCTTAACTATTTGCTTTGATAACACACGCGTTTTTTATGACCCGCTTTACATATTTAAAACCGGTGGAATTACATCAGCTTTACGAGCAAGGGTGTTAAAAATTTCTTTATTATTTGTCATTGACTGTGTCATTCTTTAGTCAGAGCAACAAAACAGATTTAGCTATATCCTTTCTTTATTTTTAGTTTTCGATTTTGTTTTCATGTAGTTTTGTATTTTATTTTTTTTGCTTAAGTACTATTTGTAAAAGTAATAAAACTTGAAATACATAATATGTAAGTGCTGTGCACACCTGTAAGTGACAAATTCACTAGATTTTAAGTATAATTGTTACATTACCCCAAAGAATGTATTAGTGAATAAGTCGTTGGAGTGCCATAATTAAATAAATAAATAAATGAATAGACGAACAAAGCAGTTCAGCGGTAAAATATTATGAATACATTTTTAGGCCGGTATTTTTGAGTGCTCTACACTACCTGAGGTTGTTGTGCGATCAACGCTTGTGCGACAAAACTGTTCTGCGACTCACCATAGTTTGAATGCATGCAAGTGCGACAAACTAAAGCTCGACATCACGCTAGTGTAGTTCGACGCTAACTAAGTCCGGCAAACGCTTTGTACGTCACTACTGTCTGTGCATGTTATAAAAGGTCCCATAACAAGCCGTCAACGTAGCATTTTGTACCTCAAACTATATAAGTAACATTGCGCAACACTGCTGGGTACACATGGGTACGAACGAACTCGAACTACTGTCGCACAAGCATTGCGCGCAACAGCGTGATGTCGAGCTTCAGTTTGTCGCACTTGCATGCATTCGACCTAAGGTGAGTCGCCGTACATCAGTTCCCAAAGAAGCGTTTCATTTTATTAGCGTAATAAACAAAGTGTATAAGAAGCGAGGGCCCATTTTAACGAAGATATACAAAGTAGGACAGTGTTTTGCGATAATATCTTGTTTTCACAAATTTTGTTTGGCATTAGCTTAGATTTTGGGATAAAGACATTTTCTGTAGTTTTCATAGTTCATTAGGTACAGGTGGGCCCTCAATCCTCTATGTGAAAACTGAGGGCCCAACTTTACAGTCCATAGCTCGCTTAACTTTCACAAAATCTGATTTCAACTTTCACAATTCTTTGGGAATGTTGACTAAATCCTAAGCACATTTTCAAAGAGTTTTAACAAAGTGCATGGCCCTCAATCCACACGCACATGTACAGTTTTGTCGCACGAGCGTTAATCGCACATCCGTTTTTCGACCTCACGTGGTGCACTCGCTATTTTATGGAAGGTTGTAATAAGATAGTAGGTACGCCAAACGTAATTACTTATTTAATATGCAGTATTCTTCGAATCTTTAAACTTATCAGCATTAAACTCAAATAAGATGAGATTATATCTATTTATCTTAGTCTCACTATCTACCAGATAAAATATTATCTCTTCTCATCTCGTATATACCTAAGTCCTTCATGTTGATACTGGGGGGTCTTCGAGAAGTGGGGAGCATACCTCCCGATATCTCTGAAAGGCTGTCAAAGTAAAACCTGTGATATTCGAATTCATTTTGTTGATAAATAAAATCACTGATGTTTTGTTGTTATTTATCTTTACAATAAAAATAAAAATTTAGTTGGTTTTGCTCAAAAGATGTATACAGGGTGTCCGGTAATTAATGGATTACCTTGAAATGGCATAAAGTAGAACTTATATGACGTATATGGCCATTTCGAAAAAAATACGAAAAAGAAATCTATCCGTACCCTGTACATAAGCAAGTTCATTTATTTTTTTAAACAAAGTTATTTTTTTTTTAACCGAATGAATTAATTATCATATTTCTGTAAATTATTTCATTGTGTACATTATTTACAATTTACAAATCTATTAAAATAAACTAAGCTAACTAACTTAAACTAAAAACTAAGTTACATCTTGGGTTAAAAAAAATGTACGCATACATGAGTGACCAATAATTTTAAAATAATATCGGTTTCAAGTAGATTTGATAATGGTACAATTCATAGTTGTATCTGCCTTAATGAATTACTGCTATTAATGTAGAAAAGGAAAAAAAAATACTGAAGCATTAAAATGTAATATGGCCTACATCTGCGGATGAAATTTTTTTATAAGATAGATTTTTTTTTATAAGGTAGATTTTTTTCTTTGGGTTCTGCTATGGGCCATTTCAAGGTTATCCACTCGTTGCCAGACACCCTGTAGAACCAGATCAACTATCCAAAGAAGACCAAAAAACATGGACATCGAAATTGAACGATAATCTGCTTTCATCATCATCATTATCATTTCAGTACGTCAGTACTACCCACTGCTGGGTCCCCTTATTCTCCTGCCAACCGTGCCGCAAACAAATGAGAGTATATCAGCTATGCTTTATGATAGCATCTTACTGCCGTTGTCCCAGTTGTTCCATGATACTTGGGGTCGGCGCAACTCGTTTGGTTCCTCCATGTTCCCCTGTCAACTATGCAATATCATAGCATGTCTGATTATTCCTCAGCGCCGTGCTATCCGTGTCATGGAGTGCCGAAGACCTGAAGTTTCCACCTGGGTTCATGTTTGGGGCGGCTACTGCTGCTTACCAAGTGGAAGGCGGTTGGAATGCTAGTGGTAAGCGTCAGAAACGTCTGTTTATTACTTCTGCTTAAGGCGACGCATTGTTCTAAAACCGGGCACGCGCGCCCCGCGGACTGAGCGGGAGACTGAGCGTCTGAGCGGGGCGAGGATTCCTAACATAAGGACGTAAACGACAAAATGGTTTTTGTTATTTAATTTAGTTGCAAACGATATTTTTAAAACTTCCTTCTACAATTTTAAAGAGTACCTACCTGTATACTCATCTACGGAGCCAGTTTGCCCATAAGATGTGAATCTCTGATGATGATGATGTTTGATATTTTTTTCTCCGTTACAAAAGTTACCTAATCATGTATTGAAAACTAACTAAATAAGGTTTTTATCATGAATTATCAGGTCACCAACTTAAATTTTCATAGTGTTTCACATAATTACGCGTAATTACTGACAAAAATTGAGATCATTGACTCCAAAATTTCCAATGCGTCCTCCTATGATTGAAAATAAAGCTGACACCGAGAAATTAACTAATTTCGGCAGACGTCATAATACCTAGCATATCTTAACATTCAGAATACTTTAAAAAATTACGTAGTTGTGGTAGAAAAACGTCTGGCAGCAAGGAGGTGGCAAGGCAAAATATCCAAGGTTTTACAAAACACTTTAAATTACATGTCACATCCTGTTATGTTTTAAAACTAGATGGAGCCGGTGTTTCGTACCAGAGTACCAGACTACTCTGAGAATAAAACAGCCGAAACAAACTCAGAAGCCACTGTCTCTTTTAAAGTCCAGACATTGGTCAAATCATATAAGGACCATGCAAATTACTGTCTGAGATGGACTTTAGAAGAAAGAACCACACAGATTTGGGTCCTGGACCTGTCCAGTCAGTCATTAAATAACATCGATGATACCTAGGCTAAGTTTTTGCTAGGAGTGTGCAATCTTTGAACAACTCGTGGAGGATGTTTTGATTCACCAGGACTTCCAAACTTCATACAACTACACTCGAGAGCAATGAATCCGGGTCACTTAAAGAATGTTAAAAATCTCGGAAACTAAACATGATAGGTTAATGCAATAAATTGTATTTAATAGACAATGTAATACTCCTTAAATGAAAGTAAAAAAAATATGAGTCACCATACATTTTATTAACACAAAATTACATAAAGAAAAAAACTGCTGATCTCTCCTTAAAACAAAAATAGGAAACATGAAATTTTTGAACTTTATTACGATTTTCTTGAATTTTAATACTTCGTATTGCCTCCTTGTGCTTCCATTACTGCGTTTACGTGGTTTGGCATGCTGTACACCAAGTTCCTTATACGATTTTGGGGAATATTCTCCCATTCCTTTGTGAGAGCAATTTTGAGCTCACGAAGCGTGATTGGGGGAGGGTTTCGTTGTTTTACGCATCTGCCTAGCTCGTCCCAAGCATGCTCCATCGGGTTGATATCCGGGCTGCGCGCTGGCCACTCCATACGAGTAATGTTCATCTCTTGAAGGTAGTCATTCACAATCCTACCTGTATGAGGTCGGGCATTGTCATGCATAAATATAGCATCCTCACCTAAATTGACCATAAATGGACCAACGTGATCATTGAGGATTTCTTCCACATATCTTACGCTAGTTAAAGAGCCGTTTTCTATGATCACCAGCTCTGTGCGACTTTCAGAAGAAATTCCGGCCCACACAAGTACAGACCCACCACCGTAGGCTACTTTTTCTTCGATGCATGCTTGCTTGAATCTTTCCCCTGGTCTTCGATACACTCTGTGTCTTCCATCGTGCTTGTAGAGCATAAATTTTGATTTGTCGGAGAACATAACTTTTGACCAATCTTCAATACTCCAATTTACGTGGCTCTGGGCATATCTTAGTCTTGAAATACGATGCCCACGCTCCAGTTTAGGGCCGTTTGCAGGTCTAAGGGGTTTTAAGTTAGATTCAGCAAGCCGACGTCTTACTGTCCATGCACTTGGGTTACTTCCTCCGAGGCGTCGAAACTGATTTGTGAGTTCAGTTCCTGTGAGAAAGCGATTTCGAAGCATGGTGTTCACCAAGTATCGGTCTTCTCGTGCTGTGGTACACCTGGTTCTGCCCGTTCCTGGTCTGCGTAGGTTAGAACCAGTTTCTTCGTAACGTCGGAGAACTCTTTGTACTGTTGACAGCGACACACCGACAGTCCTGGCTGTATCGCGCTGACTCCGGCCGGTTTCCAGCATTGTAAGTATTCTGGTGCATTCTTCAGGCGTAAGCGACATAATTTCAGCTTGAATAATGAATATAGAGCACTATCAACATGGTTTATGTACCCACATAAATGACAGATTACAAACAAAAGCAAAACCAAATGCTATAATTTCGTAGTTCCATCTTCGAAAGTGGCCCTTTTTCAAATTTGATTTTTTTATGATATAACTATACAATAACTAAGAAGTTTTAATACCTTCATTTAAGGAGTATTACATTGTCTATTAAATATAATTTATTGCATTAACCTAGCATTTTTAGTTTCCGAGATTTTTAGGATTCTTTAAGTGACCCGGATTCATTGCTCTCGAGTGTTTAACAAAAACATTCTTCATCAGACGAAAATATGCTGTTCCACAAATAAATTTTGTCTAAGTAAATTAAATCTGTTTGTATTTTCCAGATAAAGGAGAAAGCACATGGGACCGGTTCTGCCATAAACATCCCGAAATGATTAATAACCGGAGCAGTGGAGATGTCGCCTGTGACTCCTACCACCACTGGCAGAGGGACATCGAGATGGCTGAGGAGTTGGGACTCCACTTCTACCGGTATTTTCGAACCCTCGACTCATAAGTCGGAACGATTGTCACTGGGCCACCTCTTCTTACTAACTGATGACGATGCCGAATTATTGCATTGTATTCCTAGATGGAAGATAAAATTCTCCTTAGCGGCAGTAGACATAAATACGTTGGAGAATAAATCCATCATACTTATCATCGTAAATCTTAATCACAGAGTCGTTTTTATTGACGTGTAAAGTGTTTGGACAACCATTTTCGATGTGGGGGGTTTAGGATGATTCAGAAGTACTGAATACATGTCTCTACTTCACCAGGCTCTCAATATCCTGGCCTCGTCTCCTCCCATCTGGTTACCCCAACCACATCAGTGAGGACGGCAAGAACTACTACAACAACCTGATCGACGGTCTACTGGAGAAGGGCATCGCACCGTTCGTAACTCTGTACCACTGGGACTTACCGCAATCACTGCAGGATCTTGGTAAGGCAATCTTACTTATTAAATTTATCAAGGCTTAACTTTGAGTCACAGATGACCTCGGCTGTCTATGGTTTGAGTCTACTAGGTAATGGGAAGGTCTACCTTCTTGGTCCAGTGGTCGCAAGCGCGACTGCTGAGCATGAGGTACTGGGTTAGATTCCTAGGTTGGACTAAGGCCTCGTTACCACTAAGTCGTGATGATTAATTTATCGTTGGCAAAAGTCGTGGACGACAGTAATCGCGTCGTCTTAATGTGAACACCTCCATTTAAATACTCAAGCCACGACACTTAAAACTACACGATTATCTGTCGTCCCGACAAAATGGGAACGCGGCTAAAGTGTTTTGGGTTTTCTATCAGGAATTTCTCGCAGCCACGGAGTCTAGATGTGTTTCCGGTTGATGGCAATAGGCTCGCCCCCTATTACATGGGACTAACAAACATAACCACCGAAATGTGGGTGTACTATTAGGTACACCTCTGCCTAACTCTTCGTGGATTACAGGCGTGTTGTAATGTTATGTAAACCTAGAAAGGAAACTCCACTTGACCCCAACAAGTGCAAAAGTAATCCTACCTCCTTTAAAATTAAGGCTCACATTGTCCTTTACAGGTGGTTGGGCCAACCCCCTCGTAACAGACTGGTTCACCGACTACGCAAGAGTAGTCTTCACCCTCTTCGGGGACCGCGTGAAGTGGTGGCTGACCATTAATGAACCATTGATCATATGCGACGTGGTCTACAATGCTGGTATCCTGGCCCCGCCTATCTTGAGCCCGGAGCTTGGAGCTTATTTGTGCAGTAAGAACGTGGTGATGGCACATGCTAAGGGTTGGAGGCTGTATGATGAGGAGTTTAGGGCGAAGTATCATGGTGAGTTACGACAAAAGTATGATAGAATCCTTAATCTTCCTTACACTTTGGTCATGAGCTACTTGCTCGCACGTGTGTGGCTGGATCCAGGAGTCACTGCGACGCGATTTGCGACGCATAGGAAACAAAGTCGCTTGACGCAAGTGGCATCGCCTCAGCAGGGCTATTACGTATCTCTGTTGACAGCTCGAAATGATAGTACCTAACTGGGTTCAGTGTCCATCAATTAACTGTCAAAAGGTTAGTTTCGTATTATTTATGACCCTGTTAGTCACCGTAAAGTGATATCCACTCAGTGTGATACGTAATCCCAATATTATGACATTCACGGTTGTCATCAAAGTTCGGTGTACAACCGAAGCTTGATAGTCACTGGATATCAGAAAGATGCCCTACAGGACATGATCGGGGCGGTAAAGTGGTAGTTCATACCTAAACAATTGCTTTAGGTGTCGTACGTCCAGGATTGAGTTAAAGGCCGTGCTATTGGTTAATACCATGGTCAGCAGAAGTCTGATATTAATGCCACCCCAGGACCACCTCAGGACCACCAGGGACATTCCTTCCACCTTTAGATGACATTGAAAGTTATGAATTCGATTACAGGTAAGGTGTCGCTAGCCAATCATCACATTTGGTTCGACCCATTGACGCCAGCAGACGCTGAGCTTGCAGAACTGGCCAGAGAGAACTGTGTAAGTAACACTCACTCCAAGACTAGTACGCACACTACAAACTAGGTATATCCAAAATGAATGCGCGATTAGATTCTTAAGAAACTGGAGGTGGTGCTCTAGAATTTTAACGCTATTTGGCTGACCAAACTGAAGTGCAGTTGTGAGAATTTATAGCAGGAGTAGATCAGGCTTTATGAGTTGATTTTGACACAAATGGTAATGGTTTTTTTTTATTTCAGGTCGGTAAATACACGCACCCAATATTCTCTACAACAGGTGGATGGCCAACATCCTTAGAGAAACTGATGGAGGACGTCAGTTTAAAAAGAGGATACAAGAAATGCTCACTACCAGCGTTTACCCCAGAAGAGATTGCGTTCGTTAGAGGTAATCTTCTGCATGATATAAACCAAAAAAAAAATCTCAAATTCGATTCACACAGGGGCTATAGTTTTTACGGAAAGTAGTAGGGGATAAAAGTTTTAAGCAAGTTCTTTGGTTAAGCCAATGAGAAATACCGCCGGGCAGAAGACTTGTAGTTGTAGGTACCATAATACTAAGTACTATACAAATAAGATTTACCTCAATGTTTCTTTATGATAAGAATGATGTTTTAGACTTTGATATTGTAAAATAAGATAAATGTGGTAATTTATTAATGTCTTTTCTGCAACAAATAACTTATCAAATTATGTCCATTCTGAACAAAATCGCTGTAGAAAAATAAAACGCTTTGAATTCTATTGATAATATAATTATGTTTCCTGCTTCACTTTCCTGCTTGTAGCTGTACGTCTTCGTTGCAGTACCAAAACTATCTTGAGCGTATTTACAGATATATGGGAGTCTCCAATGCTGCGACATTGGATGAAACTCACACACATGAAACACACAAAATAAACCATGTCTGTCTACTAACTCTAGCAATTAAGATCATTGTTACTAACACTGTGGACTAGCCCGAAATAAATGCTTTAATAATAATAATTGGCCCTCAAATTTAATGAGCGCGGAAAGATTTGCCATGTTAGCTGCACGACACATTTGTTTCTTCATTAAATAATCTCATTAGCTTGTTTCGTCTAGGAACCTACGACTTCTACGCAATGAACATGTACACGAGCCGTCTGATACGCAAGGCTAAGGAGGGAGAGACAATCACAGCCTGGCCGCTCGGTGATTCGGTGGATCTGAATGCTGTTGTGGAGAGGCAGGAAGACTGGCCTGTGGCTGCTTCTTTTTGGTTCTTTGTGAGTATTTTATAATAAGACTGGCATCGGTATCTTTATCGCGGCAACGATAATTTTAGATTGCAGAAAATGTGATATTGTACGTGCTTTTAGACAATCCCAGCCTGGCCGCATAGTTCTCCGAGAGTTAGGACCATCATCTGCCTAACCTTTTCGCAAATATGTTGGGGTCGGCTTCCAGTCTAACCGGTTGCAGCTGAATACCGGTATTTTTCATGGAGCGACTGCCTACCTGACGTCCACAACCCAGTTAGTACTGGGTAATACTATACCACTTGGTAAGAATGGTTGTCAGAATTTTTGGGCCACTGACTACCTGTAACGAGTGTCAAAGATCTACAAATGACAGCCGGGACCAATAGCTTAACGTGCTTTCCGAGGTTTGCTCTCCGAGAGTTAAGACCATATATAGAAAATCCCGACAACAACTGTCGAGCAGTAGCCCATTCGACATAACACCCATCTGGTCGAAGGATCTCCCCTTTCCTATGGGGGATAAAGACTACAGTCTGTTCCTCATCCCCTTAAATACTTACGGGTTAATGATATTTTATTAGGTAGTATAATTTGTTTCTTGGACATTCGTTCGGATGTCCTTGTTTGTCTTTTAGCCAATCCTAAGACATAATAACTATGGACAGACTAAAATTAGAGTCTCATCTACATTTATAACAATAACTTTCGCAGGTATACCCTGAAGGTATTCGTAAGCAGCTAGTCTGGTTGAAGCAAAAATACGGTAACCTGGAGTTCATTATTTCGGAGAATGGACTTTCTACCTATGCAGGACTAGAAGACCAGAACAGAATCCAGTACTACAAAGACTATTTGAAACAGGTGGGTATCAGCGACTGCCTATCTGACCTCCACAACCCAGTTAGTACACGTTGTCAGACTTTTGGGCCACTGGCTACCTGTCAAAGATGGATGGTCACCCATCTCCATACTGACCTAGGCAAACGCAGCTTAACCTTGAAGATAGACCCCTACGGGTGTTATTATTTAGCCATTTAGCTTTTCCTAAATAAAACCACTCCTAACCTAACCATAATATTATTATTAATGAGAAGGTTCACAAGAATAATCGATATGTACCTATCAGCCGGATTCTTAACTGTTTCTGTCTCTATCTTTTCCTTTCCATTAGAAAAAGACAGTGAGACCTCTCATGTTCTAATGATTTACTTTCAGATTCTGCAGGCCATAAAAGAAGATGGCGTAAACGTCACCGGCTACACTGCATGGACGCTCCTGGATAATTTCGAGTGGATGGAAGGATATTCGTAAGTCATCATCTGCCAACCTTTTCCCAACTATGTTGGGGTCGGCTTCCAGTCTAACCGGATGCAGCTGAATACCACTATTTTACATGGAGCGACTGCCTATCTATCCTATTGGGTAATAAGATACCCCGTGACTCCACTCCACACCACCATGTGAAATTTTAGAGTTCTTCTGATAATGGCTGTACTAACCCCCAACTATTCCCGATTCCCGAAAGAGCAAAGGTGTACCCATAGTAGACCCACAATCCGCTAGTTAAAACATTGATTTGTATTACAAGCCGTAAGTAGCCGTAGCTGTAAGCCGATCCCTCTGACTGGCTCAAGACCCATAACGAAGCCTAAAGACTTCCCGTCATTGCCATATTTGTTTTTGTACTGGACCATACGGATATATTGGATTAACTTTTTAAAAATACAATTTTTAGATATTATAACTTTACTTTAAATACCTCTCTTTGTTATATTCAATGTCATCAGCACAATATTTAGAGTTCGTTGCATTGAGCGCTACCATAAACCGTAATTTTTCACACCAAAAAAAGTTTGCCAGCAATAATTTTTTCGCAGTCTGATGTGCAGAATAGTCCGTTTACAGCCAGTTTAGCCATGAATTAATTACAACACAATTGACATAAATTCTTTCCAGAACAAAGTTCGGGCTGTACGAGGTAGACTTCTCGGACCCACAGCGCACACGCACGCCTCGTGCCTCCGCGCGCTTCTATACCGAGCTCATCAAGAAACATTCGTTGGAGCCAGACATGCCACCGAACGTTACTGTAGTTTAAGATGTTATCTATACATATAATAAAATCGTTGAGACCAAAAAATCTGTTCATTGAAGATTTAAAAAAAAAAACCAGCCAGGGTGACTTGAAATAAGTAACTGAACATATTAAAACCATTTAAAAAAATTTTGTTTGTTTGTTTGTTTGTTTGAATGCGCATCACGTAAAAACTGCTGAACCGATTTTGTTGAAATGTTCACAAATCTGTTTAAATACATTCAGAATAACATATAGGCTATAGAAATTTTGGATGTTTTTGGAAAAAGGGGGTGAAAAGGTGGGGTAAAGTTTGTATGAAAAAAAAAATTTAGATTGTTCTAGAATCATGAAACTCAGAATAAATACTTATTAATAAAAATAAAGAAATACCTGTCTTAGCATTTTTTTTAAATCTCATCCAGAGGCGCAAAAAAGAGGGTTTTGTGTTTAAAATTAATAAACTTCAAACACCTATACAATCAAAACCAATGAAGTGTAACCTTTTAAAGTTGCTACATATACTCCATATCTAATACAGGTAAATATAATTTCTCAGTTTTCTTGAAATTTGATTTTTGAGGTGAATACGCACAAAATAGCGGAACTCAAGAAAATCAGCTTTCTCGGTTTAAGTAGTTGGTACGAAATGTTTGTGCGCGCATCACGTCAAAACTACTGCATAGATTTATTTCAAGGCTTCTTCAATATTTAGGCTATATAATTATTATCACGCTACTTCCTTAAGGGGTAGGCAATTTTGCATTATTTCCGTATACTTCAATTGTTTGACGTTTCAGTCATGACGTAAGTACATGAGAACGGCTATTTGTGGCTTATGTCAACGAAGTAAATAGCCTTGCAGTTTCATGACCGCTCTGTAAACTACGGGGTTGCAGGTTCAAACCCTCCAACATTATTTTCACTTTTTGTGATTTGTTTAATTTTTTTTTTTTTGATGCTGTGAGATTTCCTATATTTCATTTTGTATAAGTTGTGTGCATTTCTTATTTTTTTCATGAAATATTTTTCCAAAAAGTAATAGAGTAGTACATAAGGAAGAAGAATACAATCATGCTACCCCCAAATAAATTGGGATAAGGGCAGGAGTATGATGATGAGGATGATTTCTCCAAAAAGAAGTATAGCGAACACCAGAAGCCTGATAAATCCACGTGTTCTTGCCGTGCAAGAACTGTGCTATGCTATTCGCAATAATCAATAATCCATACGCAGTTTACGTAGATTATATTTACAGCTAAATTGTTATTGGCCTCATATCGTGTTTTCGGGCGGGAGGAGACGCCCGGGTTCTTCCATTGTGAGGATCGACCGGAGGCCACGGTGGAGCACACTGTGGAGGTGTGCCCCACTTGGGCGGAGCACCGCCGTGTCCTCGAAGCGGCGATCGGCGGCGGCGACCTCTCTCTCCCAGCCCTGGTTCAATACATGGTCCGGAGCGAGACGGAATGGGATGCCATCACCTCCTTCTGCGAAGCAGTCATGCTAGCGAAGGAGGTGGCGGAAGGTGAGAGGGAGAGATCCTCACGTCCCGGCCACAGCGGGAGACACCCCGGGCGTCGGGAGCCACGTATTGGCCCCCGGCCACCGTAGGCGCGGGCCTGTGGACGAGGAGCTATGGGCTAGCTCGCCGTCCGTCCGTCTCATGACGACAGGCCGTGTCGACGGAGCGTTCGTGTTCTACGCGCACCTCAAAGAGAGTCAGCAAAAAAGAAGGGGTCCGCAAGGGCCGATGCCTGCCGGGGCTGCGGGACTATTCGAAAGAGATACCGTGGCCCCGGAACACAAAGGGCGATGAAGGAACATGGATGGGTTTTAGTCAGTAAAAGTCTGACACTTCCTCCTGCTCCGGGAGGAGTAATTTGATGATTTCCCATCCGAAAAAAAAAAGCTATATCGTGTTTGGGCTCATTCATGCACCTTGATGAGAACTTTCGACCTAGCTGGAGTATGACTGTCATCGAGTGTCTAAGGATGAAAACCTAAGGCTGTCGAGGGAAGCCCCAAATTGGAAAAACATAGTAAAATATTTTAACGATGATTGCATATAATTCCGAGAAATTAAATTGTTACCTACTTGAATCTATACTTATTATTATAAAGGAGAAAAGTTTGTTTGTTTGGTTGGTTGAACGCGCTAATTTTAGGAACTACTGATTCCATAACATCACGCTACAATCAATAGGAGCGGAGCATCAATGAAAATTGTTGCAAATACAGCGAAAAATTATTGCTTTTGAGAGCTTCCTTTCCGTGCGCTGCGTAAACGGTTAAAGTTACTCAACAATCATACATGTATGACGGGATTGTTCCTCTTAAAAAGTCCGCTAAAGCATATTATCTGCATTTTTTTTAGGTTGACTCACACTCTCTCTAAGCCTCTCTCTCTCTTACGTAACGCAGACGAAGTTGCGCGGGTCAGCTAGTATTATATATGTGTGTACAAAATTAGCTAGTTATACTTAAAAAAATGTCGTGAGGAGTTTAAAAGTTTTGAGTAATGTGGATGGGTATAAGAGTAGAGGAAGACAAAATAAACGATAGATGGACTGTGTGAAGGATGCTATGGCAAGAAAGGAGGTGACTGCTGAGATGTCGAGTAATAGAGAAGTATGGAAGAAGAAGACGTACTGCACCAACCGCAAATAAATTAGGATAGCTGCAGGCAGGAAAATGATGATACTTAATAAAATGTTATAGAAAATGCGCTTTTCATTTTATCGAATCAAAGCATTACCAGCTGCGAGAGCTACATCAGGCATTCGGCTGCAAGCCTCATAACGGGGGCGAGCGTAATGCTAGAATCCTCTACTAAGGGCTGCTACTGAAAAATCCTAATAAAATCCAATAACACTGCCTGTTTTGGGAATTAAATTCAGGACCGCACGTTCATGGCCACTACTAGGCCTATTGGCAGATATTTTAAATAAATATTACTTGGCTATTCACAATGATTTAATCATCAGAGATAGCAAAGAGTGAATTAGAACAAAAAATATAACAATATTTTTTTTAACAATTTATTAAAACTATTTTAAACATTATCCTTATAAATTAAAGCTCATTCCGTGTGGTAGGTACATCGAGAGAGTGACTCTTTATAATGCTGCGGTAGTAGTGCGCCGACGCACGGGGGGTGCGCTTGCGGTCAGGGTCGTTGAAGTCCACCTCGTACAGACCGAATTTTACCCTGAAATATAGAAATACAGTCTTACAAAAATCCATAGACTTAGTATATAAAAATCAATGAGTATGTGATTAAGAATTGAGTGGACGTAGTTTAGGTGATATAGAGGAAAGGTAAAGCTACAAAACCTCCTTTCAGTCTTCTTAATAAAATTAAAAACTACACTTCCACTGGAAATCTTTGCCAAATATCATGTGCATGACTTAGGTCATAAAAGAGTGGCAGACCATCAGTGATCTCGGCAATATTTTGACAGGCTTTCAGGAAGAGGAAATATCAACCAAATAATTTGTACCTTGAACCTAATGATTTAGCAAAAAAGTTGAAAATTTATATAAAAATTACAAATTGTAGTAGCATGGCGCTGGCGTCTGTACATGGCCACGACCCTCCACCTCTTAGATAGCATGTGAGAACCAATTTATAGAAGAAAAGAAAACTATTGAAACAAAGTAAATTGAAAGACAAACCTAAATCCATCCATCCACTCGAAGTTATCGATGAGTGTCCACGCGCTGTACGCTGTCACATTGACGCCATCTTGTCTTATTGCTAGTAAAATCTGCAAACAGAGGGTTGATTTTAGTAATTGTGGAAGTATAATATGAGGTTCGGAAGATGAAGATTACGGATTACTGCGGCTGATGGATGCATTGAATAGTACAAAAAACAACTTGTGACATAGTTGGAATTGGAACTTTGTACTCTAACATCTCCGTAACTAGAAGGTTCTCATGGTCCAAAACAAAAATATCATCGCAATGGTGGCGGGGAGAACAAGTAAAACCCCGAGAATAAGTAAAACCTCTTAACGAAGCCGAAAGACACTTGTTCTCCTCGTCATTGCGGTCATTTTTAGTTTTACACCATACCTGGGAACCTTCTCGTTACGGATATATTGGGGGCCAAAGTTCCAACTTTTCGACAAGTTTTTTTTTTACAAGTTTTTAATCTAAGATTTTTACTTTAGACTCCACGACTCCCTTAATAATCAATCCATCCATCAGCACAATGTTTTGACTATGTATTGAATGCGTTACATTGAGTTTTACAACAAAACAAAATTTTTAACCTCAAAAAAAAAATGTCGTTTCCCAGCAGTAATTTTTGCGTAAAGTTACTTAGTTTGATGTACAGAATGCTTGGTTGACGGCTTCGTGATGAGGTTGTTTACACCCTGTATGTGTATAGTTATCGCACACTATGCTAGGACTCTTCTGTACAGACAGTTAAGACTCACCTGTTCCAGATAATCCCTGTAATATTGAATCCTGTCTTGATCATCGAGTCCACCGAACGTAGAGAGCCCGTTCTCCGTGATCATGAACTCCTGATCACCGTATCTCTCCTTCAACCAGACCAGCTGCTTGCGAATTCCAACGGGGTTTACCTGTGAGGAGATAAAAAGTATTGATCAGATTGAACAGCACGCCTGTTAGTATATGTCTACGAAGAGTTAGACGGAGGTACATGTAGGTGGCTACGTTTTGCCAGTTAAGTGGATGTCCCATGTGAAATCGGGCGAGCCTATTGCCTTCAAACGGGCATTGGCAAAAACCAAACTCCTAGCGGGCTGTTATTCTATTTTTTTAAGAAGTACTCGTAGACATAAAGCTCTTTCTTGGCATAGACATAAAGCTCTTTCTTAAGGAGCTCGTGGCTAATTTATAAAAGACACTCGAATCGATCTTTAGGTTAAGCCTCGCTTGCCTAGGTTGGTCCGTGGATGGGAGACCACCCATAACGTATAGGTAGGTACTGAGTTTCCTCCGTGTCTCAGAAAGCACGTGAAGCCGTTGGTCACGGCTCTCATTTGTAGATCTTTGACAGTTGTTACAAGCTTTGATTATAAAAGGTGACAAGTTGTCAGTGGCCCGAAAGTCTGACGACAACCAGTCTTACTAAGGGGAATCGTATAACCCAGTACTAACTGGGTTGTGGAGGTCGGATAGGGTAGACTGGAAGCCGACCCCAACACGATTGGGAAAAGGCTAGGCAGATGATGTTAAAGCTCTTTCTGACCGGCTCAAGTCGATATATCATCGATAAGTTTAGTCATTCCTCCAAAATATGGACAGTTAATAATGTTAACATTTTGTATCTGTGGAAACACTCTGCACAACACTATTGAATCTGCACATCCCTATACTTGCAACAAAGATGGCTATTAAGAAACGTGTGTGTTTGCGGTGCATTATAAAATCTAGTGTTATCTCTTAATATAATACTATATCAAAACAATCACTGTGTTTACATAAAAATTCCGGACCATCCTACAAATAAAACAAGTACACTTACGAAGAACCACGAAGAAGCAGCATTGGGCCAGTCAGCCGGCTTCTCTATTTTACCGTTGATGTCAATAGCGTCACCTAGCGGCCAGGCTGAGAACTGTTCTCCCTCCTTCCCAGGACGGATCACTCGGCTCGTGTAGTGGTTTAGCGCGAAGTAGTCGTAGGTTCCTGCAGAAGTTCAGGAGTCTTAGAAGATAAGTCTGCACTTTTCTTTTCAGTTAGTCATAAGAACATTTTTTTATGGTACCAATTGTGAAATGGAATATCGGCCTTTTTATTTACTCGTATACCCAGAAACAATACAGTACCTAACCAAAATGGAGGAAAAATTGTGGCTTTCTTGGATTAATACACATACTTTATACTTTCGATGTGAAACATCTTTAAGCGCGGGTTAAACCAAAAAATGGCGTGGCGACGCATACCGCGAAGGGGACGTGTCGCCAACTGTCAAAGCATGCTGTTGAAGCAGCATAATATCTACATACTCGCCACGGTTTACAACAAGCCAGCTGGTCTCGGGGCACAGCGCTGGGTTACAATCTCGTGACTTCGAGTTCGATCCCAGCTTATGGATTTTCTTTTTGTGAATCGAGTCATTTTGTTTTTATTTTCTTTTATTTTATGTGTTTGTTTTATATTGACGGTTTTTAGGCCTATTAATTGTACAAAATAATTTTGATATTTCACATCTGCCTGGCGTCCCGTGACGGCTTACTTTTTTATCAGAATGGTAGAAAAAAACGTGTTCTGCCCACCCACAGTTACATGGGCAAGGGCAGGAATATGATGATTATACTTCTTATCATGAAGTAAGTAGTTCGAGTCTTTTGTTTATAGCGTGATCTGCAATAATTTACAATATCATGCATTTACCTCTAATCGTCTCAATCTCCTCCTGAGTAAATGCCGGGAAGGTAGATCTGGAGTATCCTCTCTTCAAGCTCAGCTCCTGCATGTGTTTCTCTATGGAAGGTGGCCAGCCGCCCTCTTTCGAATAGATGGGGTGAGCGTATCTGCCCCCCTGGAAAAATGAATGAGGCTGAGTTTTCATCAAACGCTTACATTATCATCGTGATTCTACAATAGACTTATCTGATTGGACCTACTTTCGAAAAGTACATTCGTCTATCGAGGAAGGTCTGTCAAAGCTCTTTGAAGAAGGCGTGTCTCAACTCAATCTGACCAATGAGATGAAGCTATTTTAAAATATAAAATGAGATTGACAGATTTTCAACCAATGACGATGTTTGGAACTAGCTTACTCTAAGACCATTACTTTCGCAGTTGCATTGTTTGATTTAAACAATAACTGGCCATACAAAACCCTCAAAGAAAACGGTCAAAATAGTAACTTACACAGTTCTCCCTAGCTAGTTCTGCAAGAGCCTCATCTTCTTTCGTTTTAGGATCGAACCACACTATTTGATTCGCTAATGAGACTCTACCTGAAAAAAATTTTGGAAGTCAATTGTTGGCATCATAAAGTATGCTATAAGAATACTAAAAGTACATAAAGGGTTTGCGTAATCTCCTTGCCGGGCTTAATGTTTACTCTATGTAGTCAGCCATAATGCTGAACTAGCGAACAGGGACATGGACGTCAAAATTACATACGCAGTCTTCCAAAACGCCTTTTAGCTGACGAGAAGATGCGTTGGAACTCCCCAAATGAGTTAGGTACAATACATTCCGATAACAGAAAAAATCAAGAGGAAGCTTAAAGAACTTACCCTTATATTTAGGTTTAAACTCTTCATCATACAGCCTCCAAGCCTTAGCATGGGCCAGCAACACGTACTTATTGCATAAGTAAGCGCCCACCTCAGGGCTGAAAACGGCTGGTGCAAGGAGTCCATCATTGCTGTACACGGCGTCGCAGATGACGATGGGTTCGTTGAGAGTCAGCCACAGCTTGACGCGGTCGCCGTAGAGAGTGTATAGTACTCTCGCGTAGTCAACGAACCAGTCGACAATGAGAGGGTTCGTCCAGCCACCTGGAAGGAACCGTGTGGTTGAGATAGCTACGTCATATTTAATAGTTCCCCAATTTTTAGACGTAGGTTGACGGGTTTTGCGAAGCGGATGAGGGCTTTACCTAATTCAATAATTTTATCCACTCTAGATGCATGCTGCATCAAAACAAGTAACGATCAGGTGTACTACAAAAATGTTAATTTAAGCCACTGAAACGCAAAGAAGGCAAAAGTTTCTTCACACCGTTTTCATTTAAGACTGTTGAAAAAGACAAAGAATGACGATCTCAGCAACGTAGAGGTGTTTTATAACTTAGGCTGCAATTACCTTAGGTAAGTTTTTGACAGACACTTTAGTAGTTGCAGTAAGTACTATCTAAGCTTCAACATTCAGACCTATGTAACCGGAGAAACCTAGACCCCCTGCCATACAGGATGACCTAGTTGAGGGGTCGAGACTACTTTGATATAATGTTTATTGAAGCTTTGTTTTCAAGACACAGTTTAGAGGGTGTAAAAAACCTCTTTACGAAGCCGAAAGACACTTGTTCTCACCGTCATTGCGATCATTTTTTTGTTCTACACCATACCAGGGAACCTTCTAGTTTTTGATGTACTTGATGTGATGATGTGCTTGGTTAACGGCTTCGTGATGAGGTTGTTTAAACCCTGTATTACTTGCTCTGGCATAGTAGTAATAGACTAGACTTAATAAAAGTTTTATGAGGTGGATTGCCTAACCAAGATCCTGGAGGGATTGTGGCAAGTCCCAGTGGTACATAGTCACGAAAGGTTCGATGCCCTTCTCCAGTAGACCGTCGATCAGGTTGTTGTAGTAGTTCTTGCCGTCCTCACTGATGTAGTTAGCGAAGCCAGACGGGAGGATACGTGGCCAGGATATTGAGAACCTGGAAGATGAGGAAATACATGAAGATTTTCGAAGGACTGAATAAAGTGTAGTGTGACACCTGATCTGGCCGCTATAATACTATCTTATAGTTCAGCCTACGGTTGTGTACTTAGCTTTACTTTGTGCAAATACGTATGGGCAAACCATCCAATATGACCCACGCCCACCATGCCCCATGCAGCATAAATTATGAATAAACAAACAAATGACCCGCGCAACTCAAAATCGCAAATCTTTCAGTGCACATCCTTGATCCTATCCAATTGACGGTCCACTTAAGACCTTGTAGATGTTTTGTACAACTGAAGACGTTAGATAATTGTCTTTACCTGTAAAAGTGCAGCCCCAATTCCTCTGCCAACTCAATGTCCTTCTTCCATAGGTGGTAAGAGTCACAGGCGACGTCCCCATTGGTCACGTCATTGATCCTTTTCGGATCTTCGTGGACGAACCGGTCCCAGGTGCTTTCGCCTTTGCCTACAAAAATATTAAATTGTAAGGAGACGTAGCTCTAGGTACCGTTCTGAGAATAGATTTAAGGATCTTCATTAATAACATAACAATAACATAACATCACACCTGTTATCCTCAAGGAGCTAAGCAGACGTGTGCCTATAGTAATAAAGGGTGAGCTTAAAACCATCTACCAGGCACAAACAAATCCAGACACTTTGACTTGACTGCTAGCTGAGCAAATTCCTGATGGAAAAATCCACTATCATTTACGCCAGTCTGGGAATCGAACCCGAAATCTCATGTTCAGATAGTAGTGCTAGCGCCCACAAGACATACAAGACTCAAGACTCCCTCCAAATAAATGGTGTTTAAACAAAAGTGGTCAGAAAAGTTTAAACCTGTGCCTGGTCGATTTGAGCGAAGTTTCAGTCAAAATTTTGACAGTGTTCTTACCTCCCTCATTCCAGCCGCCTTCGACCTGGTAAGCAGCAGTGGAGGCTCCAAACCTGAATCCAGGTGGAAACGACAGGTCCTCAGCATAGCATGACACCGCTAGCACAGTGCTGTGGAATAAAGACCCTTTAACTCATCACAATACATATTTTTCTAATTATGACACATGCGGCAACGAGAGCGGGCAGCGGTTCGCCACGTCTTGTTTACACGCTCACCGCGTGAGCAATGAACTGCCCGCCCCGCTGTCCGAATGGGACTCCTCCCCCACCCGCCCTGCACCCAGTCCTTTTTTTTTTCGATATGGCATCTCGCAGTTCAACCTGAGAGGTTGTCGTCTGCTTAACCGGAAAATCCTGTGGGTGCCATGAGTGTAAGGCCTCCAGCCAGGGAAAAAAACTTACAAACTAAACGACTACACACTAAGGGCACCCCCTGCGGGGTACGGGCCTTGGCTTAGGGCGTCGCTGGGTCTGCACCCGGTCCCACCAATGCCGCCCACTTAGACAAGTTATTCTTAGCGATAGCGAAGACAGAAAACTCACAAATGTTTTGAATTGACATTAGCTACCGAAAACCTTCCTGCTAAATCTAAATGTCACTGTAGAAATACGACACCACCATTGCGATTGCCTCACCTAGCCTAGAATTTCTGGGTAACATTGCTTGCAGTTAGATATAGGTGATACTATCTGCGATACGAACTTCTTCACTTACGCTTATTGATATACCCCTGTGAAGTTTTATGGATCATTATATTTATTCGCTATTTGAAATGATAAACCGTTGTCACTGACATAGCAATAAGATAATTTCTCTGCTATCAGTTGAATGCCATCTTATCTACAGTTTAGCATTTAGAATACGTTTATCTATAACAATCATAATAATCCGATATTATATTACATAACATAACAATTGTTCTGTTGTTCTTGTGCATAAATAAAATACTTAAAGATAAATTGATTGAATGATTCGATACGCTATTGTTTGCGCACGACTTGCGTCCATATTTAAAGATGCATTGAACTGACTTGACGTCGGAGACTGGGCGATACGTTTCAAGATGGAGAAAAACTTTGAGTGGTTGCCACAGAAACCTAGGCCGTCCAAAAGCTCGTTGGGTTGACGATATCGCAAAAATCGAGGGAAACTCTTGGATAAGGTACGCACAAACCCGGAAAGTGTGCCCAATGACCCAGCAGTAGGTGATTCCGGGCTTAAATGATGATGATGATGATAAATTACACAGGAACTGATTAAACTTCCTCTCTTCTACTTTATTGTGCCTGTAGGTCCACGATGATCATGTTTTTGTACCTACCACCTAGTTCACATTGTGGAATGCGTTAAATATATTGATTAAAGGTACTAGCGGCCCGCCTAGGCTTCGCACGTGTGTAATAGTACAGTGTTACCCTAGGGGTGAAAGTAACTTATTTAGTCCCGAGACGGAGTTTGGTGCCCGAGCGCAGCGAGGGCGCTAATAGTTCGAGGGACTAAATAAGTCTTTAACCCGACGTAAACACAGTGCTTTTCATTACGAATACAAGGAAAGTAAAAATAAAAACATGAATCAACTCGAAAAATCAAACGAAGATCGGATTGCCGCTTTCCCGTCCATTTTGTTCTTTTTATCTCTCGCCGGCCAACCATTCAGCCATTACCTATTTTTCGTTTTAAAAATGGTAAATATTTTGCCCAAATCTATGTTATTTTAAAGAAATAGTGGTGACTGAATAATAATAAAGTTATTTAAAAAATATATATTCTTTAATTAATACTTAACTTTATGTTATTTCAATTTTACATCGTGGCTTTAAAGAAATTTGGAACATGGTTCAATAGGAAAATGTTTTTTTTTTTTTATAATTTGACAGTTGTCAGTTGAAAACGATTCTCCCTAGGGCTGAAAAGTATTACTTTCAACCCGCTCCTCAGGCAACTTCACACCTACTTTCAGAGTATGAGTAATGAAAATTACTTTAAATCTCGACAATCGCGTAATCTTCACTTGGTGTATCTTAGTATTATCGCCATAAAGACAGACAGTTACCTAATATATTATACTTTAACTCTTTAAGATATTGCACGTGCATTGTGATAAGAATAGCATTGTTCTCACATCCAAATACATTGTAGCCTCCATCGGTACATTGTCCGCTTTCAATCAAGGCCTAGCCTGCAGCTCCAACAGAGCTGTGCGAGGCAGCTTATCGAGAGAGAGGATCACTGTATCGTTGACCAAAGTAATAATAATAAATGTCCTCCTGACCGTTTTAGAGCAGCGGTGGCCAAGGGATGGCAGCCCCGACTTACGAACAGTAAGTCGTGGGTTCGAATCCAGACAGGCGCATTACTTTGTGTAATTTATTTCATCACCACTTTCAAAACGGTGAAGGAAAACATCGTGAGGAAACCGGCATGTCCCAGAACCAATTTCGAAGACATGTGACATCTACCAACCCGCACTGGGCCCGAGTGGTGGATTATAGTCCATTCCCTCTCATAGAGAGGAGGCCTGTGTCCCAGCAGTGGGAGCATTAATAGGCTGATGACCGTTTTCGCTCATGTCATGGCGGCCAATCTTGGCGGAGATTAGCCGTGGGCGCGGGAGACATTATAGTGCACAGGTGTGTGCGCTGGCACAGAGACACTCTCTCTTTCCTCACCCTCATAGTCTGTTGGGAGGGTAATAAAACACGACCGGAGAGAGATCAGCAGGCCTAGCCAAGTTACAAACGATTCGTATCGATTCTCTTTCTACAATCGTAAACGTTAAGTCACGTGGTCAAAACAAACGAATAGAAACTTTGTAGACAAGTTTACATCGATCAAGATGATAGAATGAAATGTATTCGTTTCTACAATCGTGATCGCTACATCCCATATAAATCGTAGCCAAATTACAGTTTTGACTGAACATAAAAGTTTCTATTCGTTTGTTTTGACCACGTGACTTAACGTCGAAATGATGTCATGCCCATACATTTGGGTAGTTTTCTATGCGTTAACGATTGTAGATTGTCAACTTGGCTAAGCCTACAGGCCCCTTATTCACAACGCTTCGATTCGATTTTCGATTCAGAAAGTCGTATGTCTATCCTTTTGACATTACGAAATCGAGCGAGATAGACATACGACTTTCCGAATCGAAAATCGTATCGAAGCGTTGTGAATAGTTAAGCAGGTTCAGGGTTCGGAGAGCAAGTTAAGTATCGGTATCACACCAAAGTAGTACAGAGGTGGTACCCTGAGACACGGGGTCCTGGTAGACCACGAAGGAGATGGTGAACTGCCCGCTTATCATGACCACCGTAGAAACGGGTTTCTTCGAACAAAGAATCTGTGAAGAATCGGTTTTCATGCCAAATAAACACAATTTTTCTTTCTTTCTAATCGACGATTCTCTTGTTCATCATTCATTTTGTTGATTCAATGACAAAAGAATAACTGTCGACTCTTTCTTCGAAGAAACCTGTTTCTGCGGTGGTCATGCTAAGCGGGCTGGGCAGAGTCTACCAAAATTAAAAGCAGCAATCGTGGACGGAGGCATTTCTTCAGAAGCGGGTGAGAAAAGGTGAGCAAAGTAAAAAATAAGGATTATCTCCTTTAATTTCTAAGTAGTCTTGTTCGCTGCAGATCTGGTGAAAAAAGGCTTAATGTACCAAGGTTGCGAGAGATGTATATGAGGTAAGCGGGCTAAGAAGGTCGCAGGCGTGTGAGTTATGTACGTGAATCAGAGAGGATAAAGTCAATGACATTGGCCCAAATTCAATCTTACGCCGGATGCCACCACCTGTGCATTTGATGACTTTTCAACTGCATCAGTGAGCGGAGTTCGCATAGCTGAATTTTGGGCAAATAAATACATTTAAACTTTTTGCCATCGACATGCTAAAATGAGGCTAAGCGAGCTATTTAACTACCCGTCAACTCACTTCTGCCCGATAGCAACCCAGCTTTACATTGCAGAATTATATTTGTGTATTAGTTGTATACTTTAGTTTTTATTATTTTATAACACATTTGCTCGTAAAGGGTCTCTTATTTCACCAATTTCAATATCGTAATGTATCTCATTACGTACTTGTGCTGTAAAGTAAAATGCACGGTTTATACTTTTTTAAATCTTAGCAAAGAGTGTTTATGTCAGAAAAGTGGTCAACATTTTATGAATAAAATTAACTTTGGGAGATGAAATATAATAAATAAACATTTAATTCTTTAATTTAATTAATTTTGACAAAAAATTACAACCATTTATCTGTAAAAAAAAAAACACAAAAATATTAATTTACTTTTTTAGTAATACTGGCTGTTTTTTGTGTCTTTGCCTTAAAAAAAGCGTTGATGCGCGCGCCTCGCTAATTTGTGAACAAGATGCCTGCCTTTTTAAAGGCGAAAGAAATAATAAAAAAAAAATTGTGAACAAGTAAAAATTATTTCGCGCGCTTTTTCTTTTCGCTGTATTGTTTTTATTTGTTTTATTTATTTCCTCGCAAATATGTTATAAAACGTCGTACGACATACGTGCGCTTTGATAATTACAGCCTCTGCTTTTTTATCGCCCTCGCCTACGGCTCGGGCAAGCAAAATATCGCCTCGGCTGTAATTTTGAACTTACCGCACTTATATCATAATGTACTATTATATTCGTCTCTGACCGTGGTGGCATCACTTCTGGGAAGAAGAAAAAAGTCATAGCGCGAGACTTTTTTTCAAAAAGGTTAGACCACCATGCTGGGATAGGGGTCTTTTGGCTTCGTACAAGACCAATTTCGTTTTTTTTGTTTACGTTTTTACATAATTTTGTTTTACTGTTAATTTAACCATTTTTTTTTGTTTTGTCCTGTGCGGACTAATAAATATATTTTCTTTCTTTCACTGCATTAGTGCAAAGATTCTGCTCCGTATCCTCGCACCGCTCAGCTTTCTCACACATCCCGGTGATACCACCTTAGGCTATTTGGACCAATAATGTCTACAATACGAGATCGGTCAATGCACTTTAGTGACCCGAAGGCCCGTAATGCAAAAGCGAGTTTCAAAGCTTTTGAACGTCAATCATGACTTGCGGTTTTGAAATCTGCACTTTAACGTTGAAGATGCTGTTAGAGCCTTATTACACTAGCGGATTGGCGCGCAACGTATTCGTCGCGAATTAACGACGTACTTACAATATACTCGGTAACAAAATGGATTCCGAAGAGGAAACACTGCTGTTGGCTTTGTTACTTCGAAGACGCCGGAGACGAAAACGAAAGCATCGAAGAATTTGGGAAGATCCATTATCAATTAATCGAATGGAAGAGAGCGACTACTTTGTGTTGTTTTGCAAACGAATAAAGAAACAAGCCCTACATTTTAAGAGTTGTTGCATCTGAACTCACACATTTGAGATTATCACTGAAACCTGAAGAAACGCTCGTCATTACTTTAACATTACATAAGTATACAGGAGATAATTAATTATATTTCTTTAATATGATCTGTTCCCTCTCGCGCAAAGTGGGACTCTTAATAATCTAGGCACCATAATATCATAGTTTTGGGTTAGTCAAGAAGATCATCTACCCATGATGACAACACCGAAAATTTTTATCGGCGCCATTTTTACCTTTCATTTTGACCTCATTTTCGTTATCAGCAACCCCGAAAACTATGAAAACGACACATGTTGGAAAACCTTCAAAAATTTCCCAACTTCAAGTTACGTTTACTATAAAGAGTAAACCTCAGTGGCCATAAGTCGCGCAAAAGTGCAAGTGTCGAAGCGCGAAAATGTCCGTTCACGCAAAAGTCCAATCGCGAGTAAATCCATGCTCGCATAATATGTCTTTTCGCGAAAGTGGGTTCGCGCAAGTGTCCTGATACCTTCGGAAACATAATACTTCGAACAAAATGTTGTTCGAGTAAGTGTAACTTCGGTGAAAAGTTTTTCGACCAAATGAAATTTAGGAGTAACGAAAAAAATCGAATTGATAATAGGTCAACTGATACAGTTGCAGACGTGACTTCGATGAAGTGAAAAAAAAACGAAACGATAATAGTTGAAAAGTATAAGGTGAAATGAAATTTGGTTAAATGTTTTTCGAACTTATGACTGGCGAGTGGCGTTTATACGAGACAGTACAAATGGCGTCCACGCTGCCAATCGCGGCGAATTTGTTGCGCTCCGCTTTGAATCCACTCGCAATCCGCTAGTGTGATATGGCTCTTAGCCAGAATTTATTGATCGATGTTTAACTATACATATGAGTGAAATGGTCATGAGAAATAATCAGAGAGTATAATAATCTGAAATCGATTATTGCTGTCCATAATGTACACCTATATTTAATTAAAAAAGTACTATGTATACATATAATGTAAATATGGTATAGAAATATCTCAAAAAAAAAATAAGAACTTTAGAGAAGTCGAAGTAATTAAAAAATATTGAAACAATTGTGGACTTTGCCGGTACCCGACTACGGCGAAGCCAAAAGGAAGGGTTTTGATTTTAGCAGTCTATGTACGTATGTTTGTATTTACGTATTTTCCTCCGCAGCTCCTAAACTATTTAAGTATCCGATGATGAATAGGTAAGGTGTCAATCGATTGGTTAAAATGGCCCGGGTAATATAGGCTACATTTTAACCAATTTCAACAATGAGGAGTCGAATTTACCTTGTAAATCCCGAATTTAATTAGAGCGTGATTTTTCCGTAGTCGGGTTTATTTGGTGCTGGTAAACCACACCAAATCTTGTTAAAATAAGGAAGGAAAGAGGACGGAATTTAAGAGCGCTTTAATAATTTACCTTGTTACTAATTTTGAATTATTTTAAATCTGTCTATACTAATATCATAAAGAGGAAAGATTTTTATTTTTGTATGTAACGAATAAACTTAAAAACTACTGGAGCGATTTGAAAAATTCTTTGAGCAATGGATCTACATTATCAGAGATTAACATAGGCTATATTAATTTTATCCCCGTACTCCTACAGGAACGGGAACTACGCAGGTGAAACCGCGTCCATCTCCGCGACCGACGTCCGCTAGTATTTTATACTTAGCTAGTATTGTATTTCGATTCGTTTACTTATTCTATTCTGAATATTTTACGTGTAAGTCTGTCTATTCATTTACTATTTATTAATTATAATTAATATTACTTATTTGTTTACTTGATTTAACAATTGTTCATTTGGTATTTTCCGATATTTTGGGCTAAAAAAGGTCTTTGGCAGCATTGTAACACAATGCGATTATTGCACTTGAAACAGCGTAGAATCGAATAATTGTTTGTTTTAGGACTTAATTTCACAAAATATTACGATAGATGTCCCGTAACTGAACGAATAAGTAATCTAGCTTCCGATATGCAAAAAATAAAAACAAAATTGCTGCAAGACTTAACCAAGTGCAAGAAACCGTTCCCATTAGGCACTCAAAATGCATTCTAGAGCTAAGTTTGAAATCAATAAAAAATCAGCTTACAAAATATCTAAAAGAGAGTATTTTATTTTATTCTACTTTATCATCTAAACCTTTAAATCACGTTTAAACTAAAACAACACTCACCTGAACACGACTGCCTGAATCCAATCCATGATAAGAGTGACTGCGGATCCAATCCACTATCTTTACAACCTAAAACTAATCCGACTATCTTATTTTTAAAATCTTCAAAAAGATTATAATGTATGATTTAAAAGTTTCAACTGTTGAAATTCCGTCCCTCTCGTCACTGAAACGCGTCAAATCCCACCGATGCCATTGCAACAGATGTATTTTATATTTATGCAAGGAAGATTTGCCCACCACTTTGCGCACGGGGCATTGAAAAATTGATCAGGATACCGATTGCTTTATCGTGTCCCACTTATCCGATATTCTAATCGACAGTGTTTTGTTTGCAATGCATTTATTAGATAAAGTTTGGATAATTTTTGATACGTAATGATAAACATGTTACCAAGTTGTTTTTGTTTTGAAACAGTGGGTTTGGTAATAGAAAAAAAACCGGCCAAGTGCAATCGGACTCGCACACCAAGGGTTCCGTACCATTAACTATACAACATTAGACGAAACGGCAAAAAAAAAACGTTGTATGATTTAAAATTTTAAACTGTTGAAATTCCGTCCCTCTCGTAACTGAAACGCGTCAAATCCCACCGATGCCATAGATTGCAACGGATGCATTTTATACAAGGAAGATTTGCCCACGACTTTGCACACGGGGCATTTAAAAATTGATCAGGATACCGATAGCTTTATCGTGTCGCACTTATCCGATATCCTAATCGACAGTGTTTTGTTTGCAATGCATATTTATTAGATAAAGTTTGGATAATTTTTGATAAGTTCGTAATGATAAAAATAAAAATCAAAGTATTTATTTCAAGTAAGCCAGTTACAGGCACTTTTGAATTGTCGAAACAAAGACGATAATTAAATGTAGCTACAGTCCCAGTCACAAGATGTAAAAACTGTGGAAGTACTGTAGTTGCCCATTCCCTAGCGTACCTAGATCTCTATGGAGAAGACGAAGACAACATGAACATGTTGCCAAGCTGTTTTTGTTTTAAAACTTCGGGTTTGGTAAAAAACCGGCCAAGTGCGAGTCGGACTCGCGCACGAAGAATTCCATACCATTATCTATACAACATTAGACAAAACGGCAAGAAAATCACGTTTGTTGTTGGGAATATTTAAGGGGGGCTCCCCTTAAATATTTATTTTATTCTGTTTTTAGTAATTGTTGTTATAGCGGCAACAGAAATACATCATCTGTGAAAATTTCATTTGTCTAGCTATCACGGTTCAGGAGATACAGCCTGGTGGCAGACAAACGGACGGACAGTGGAGTTTTAGTAATAGGGTCCCGTTTTTACCCTTTGGGTCCAACCCTAATGATGGTAGGAGTTAAGAGTTCAGGTGTAAGAAGCCCGTAGTCATTGGCACCTTACACTTGCAGTTTAAGAGTTATAAGTGGGAAGTAAATAGGTAAGAATATTTCAGTTAAGTGAGTTGACGTAAACACACACAGATTTGGTACCACTAAAAGTTTATTAGAAGTACCGATACAACTAAGTCAAAGTAGGTTGGATGCTAATCCGCGGTGTTCGCAGTACCTAAGTTATTTTTTGACGTGATAACGTCTTTAAAATCGTTTTAGTCGGGTGACATGTTCAGAAACTTGTGTCACACCAAAACCTCACGAGCGCGATCGCAGGTATAACGAGAGAGAGACGGACCGATCTCCCGTCTCATCTCGAGCGCTGCCAGTCATTCCGTGAAACTTGTCACGCGGAATCCTCACAAGCGGAGGCTGGCATAGCGTTCGAGTGAGTGGACCGATCTTCCGTCTCTCTCACTCTAGCGGCATACAAACGAATGGAGATTTTCTCGTGCGGTTAAGTTTTTGTTCACCAATAAGACGTTATCACGTAAACATCTCGATCGTAAACCTACTTTACAAACAACCAATTTTTTAACTAACTTTAAATTAAACATACTTACTTGTTATAACACACCGTACGTCGGGCAAACCAAAACCCGGAAGTGACTGGGGTAGACCAGAGAGTGGCGGTACGCAGGCTCAGTGCCAAAAATACCGCCTCGGGACCCGACGGCTTGCCTGGCAAAGCCTGGGTTTTGGCCTCGGAGGCTCTCGGGCCCCGACAGGAGGGGCTCCTAAGTGCATGCTTGGAGATAGGCCAGTTCCCGCTCCGTTGGAAGACGGGGAAGCTGTAGGGCTATTACGTATCTCAGTTGACAGCTCGAAATGATAGTACCTGCGGGCTCAGTGTCCATCAGTTAACTGTCAAAAGGTTAGTTTCGTATTATGTATGTCCCTGTTAGTCCCCGTAAAGTGTTATCCACTCAGTGTGATACGTAATACCAATATTATGACATTCACGGTTGTCATCAAAGTTCGGTGTATAACCGAAGCTCTGGATATCAGAAAGATACGTAATAGCACTGCTGGTCCTCGTTCGGAAGCCGGGGCGCCCTACGACGAGGTGGGCAAGCTCTTTGAAAGAGTCATTGCAAATCGCCTCGACGAGCACCTTGCGGGGATGGGACCGGACATTGCGGAAACCTAAAAATGGTTTCCGCAAGGGGCGCTCTACGGTGGACGCCATCATGCGCGTGAGAGCCCACACGACGGGGTATGCGGTGTCCCGGGGTGGGGTTGTAATGGCGGTGTCTCTCAACATCGCCAACGCCTTCAACACCATGCCCTGGAGCTGCATAAAGGAGGCACTCCGGTATCACCGGGTGCCAACCTACCTCCGTCGTGTGGTCGGGGACTATTTGACGCACAGGGCCGTCATCTACCCCGGTCGGTGAATGGGATCGCCATGGGATCTGGAGGCGATAGTCCTCGCGCGCCTGCACAAATGGCGCGCGCAGGCTCTACGCCGCGCCGGGGGGAAACTCTAATGCCGCGGCAAATTGTCGCTCAGCGGACAGACTTCCGGAGTGATCTCATGGCGCCATGGAGAGAGCGATTATCGCTCTCCCTTATACATTGTAGTCTTTGATTGTCGCAACCCCGTGCAGGGAACGCCACAATAGTGGCGATAAGTCCTCTCTTTGAGGAGTGGCTTGAGAGGCGTGCTCTTCTCTAGGCCGCATCATCGCTTCGCAAAGGAAGGGGTCCGCAAGGGCCGATGCCTGCCGGGGCTGCGGGACGATTCGAAAGAGATACCGTGGCCCCGGAACACAAAGGGCGATGAAGGTACATGGATGGGTTTTAGTCAGTAAAAGTCCAGTGTGATTTCCCATCCAACGGACAATGACTGATACTTTATTATATTAAAATTATCACATTCCGAAGTCTGGTGCGTACGTATAGATAGCTATCTATACGTACCGGTTTAGTAAGAAATATAAAGTAATTTGTGAAATGAAAGAAGTAGAGTAGAAAGAGTGATCTTTATTGTAGGTATGTAAGTAGGTACACTATAAACTTAAAAATCTCAGATAATATTGGTAAATTACAATAGAAATAAAGTTACATGATGACGTCACAATGGGAGTTATTAAGAGGAAACAAAAAGGGCGAGAGAATCGAAAAATAGGTATTTGTAAAATGTATTGCTGTCGCGCAGTGCCCAAACGATCGCGCGCAGAGCGCAAAAGAGACAACAGCACAAAATACCAATTAAAAGTACACAAAAACAACGTTTCGTAGTCCCCTGACTATAGTCTCCTGATTACTTCTCCAAAACTTGACCGATTTAACTACTTTTTTCATTACAAATTAAAGAAAAGGTTTGGCTGTGTTTCTGTTTTCCTTTTTAACCGACTTCCAAAAAGAGGAGGTTATCAAGTCTGTAAGTAATTTTTTTTATAATATTTAATTTAGTCAAATTTGTTTTCTGGACGTTTGAACACAGCGGAAAATCTGGCCAATTTTTTAGGTTTTTGAAGGTTCATATCTCAAATAAATAATTTATGAAAAAAAAGAAAACATAGGGACATGCCAATAGTGGACATAGATTTTTCGGAAAAGAAAATATTGCTATACTGGCATTATCCAGGGAGGAAACAGGGGACTACGTTTACATGGATTAACGGCCGTTTTGTGTCCTCTTAGGGTCTGATCCAACATAAGCGAATCTTTCGCAGGAAACGGGACAAAATTAGCTTGCGCCAGTAAAATTGTGTCAACTAACTTGTAAGTATGGAGGTTTTCAATCAAAGGTATCCCGCGCAGGATTAGCTTAAGTGAGGCCTACCATCAACTTTTAGTTAGCCGTTCAATTCCGATGCGATCCAGTCTAGGTACCTAAATTGAATCGCTAAGATTTGTACTTACCATGAAGTGACTATAAATAACTGGCGTTTGAATCGTTCATGGAGGATTTGGAGGAATGAACGTACGAAATTTATTTGTGAGAAAGAGATGAAGCAGTCGTTGCATAAGTCTGTCTCTTTTACTCGAACCATTTACGTTGCGTTTCGAAACCTAGTTGACATGATTCTAGCGGCTTTTTTGTGTAAAATCACAACAAATACATTTTCAAATTGCGCTTTTTAGCGTCTAATTATATATTATAATTATAATTATCATTAAGCCCTTTTTAGTACTAATTAAAGAATAGGAATTTACATAATTCTTTAAATTACAAATCAAAGGTTTGCATAATGTTGTCGTAAAAATAAATGAAATTTATTTAAATAATTACACTACTTTTATTTAAACTATAACTCTAAATAATAATAAAAATGTACAAGTAGCAACCTGTAAAACCGTAAAAATAAATTGAATAGGACGAGTTTAGAACGCCCCTCCACTCATGTTTGATTTGACAGGAGCCGGTTGTTGTTGTTGCGATTTGTTTTGAAAGTTAATATTATCTCAAATAGTATTTAAAAGTGTTTTAACGTTTCAATTTGGTAAAATAATCGGTAATACGAATAATGGCGTAAGTATTCTTGTGGAGTTTGTGTAATAATTTTATATTTTCTTAGAGTAAACTTACAAATTTCTAATCTCAAACGCGTACCCAAAGTATTCTAAGTGCTTTTTTTAACAGTGATGTATCCCGTCGAAGAGTGACTTACGGTCAACTTGAGCAGCTTTGGGAATTTCTTAATCAAAATAAAGCCTTAGCAACGGGCTTTAATAAAACATCCCAAGCTAGGCAATTTTCAAAAAATATGTGGGAGAATATAGCCCAGAACTTAAATTCCCATGGTGATGGTGCAATTAAAGATTGGAAAGGATGGTGCAAAGTACGTAAAAAGAATATATTATCTAATTATGATTTATTTTTGTTAAAAAAATATTTCTGCGCAACAACAAGATAAACGTACTTATATTTTTTAGTATTGGAATGATTACAAATCAAAAATAAAGAAATTGGCTGCAGTTATTAGAGCATCTTACCAGCAGACTGGAGGAGATCCGTCACAAATAAAAAAGATGACGGACATTGAAAAAAAATTTCTTCAAATATTAGGAGATGACTTCGGAACCGGCCTGCTAGGTATGAGGGTGGAGCCATTTGAACAAGTGAGTATTATTTTTTATACTTGCTCATTGGTTCATATTGTATAAAAATATTTGCACAGTTGCATGCCATTTTAATGATGTAAATAGAGAAAGAAACATATAGAAAGAAAGAAAGAAAAAATATTTATTTGCTGCAGGCACATGACATGCATACAAACTTAGAGAAAATAAACGAAAAACATATAATAGAATGGAACGGAAACAAGAAAAAAAAAGTTGACAGCTAGCATGTTGTGAGTGCGACAAACAGGTTAACCACTCAGCATGATGCTGTGCTGTGTGGGGAGCCCACAGCACAGCACTGGTTTTCAGTGGTCACCCGTGAAAAAACATACAGAAGTCAATATAGTGATATTTGATTATATGAGTAACTAAAATAAAACAGCCAGTAGGTACAGATTATAACAACACACAGCAGAAACATAAACATTACAAAAAAAAAAATATAAAAGGTACTATAACAAAGACTGCAGGCTAAACAAAATAAACATAAATACAAATTAAGATATGACGAGGTTTTTTGTGACAGAGTTTTTGTCTTATATGATTTGCAGGATATACAAGAAACAGTTTGGTTGGCAGGTTTGGACACGTCATCAAATATTAGTACAGGTAGTGTGCCCACAGTTCTGGAACACAAGGGGGTTTCTGAGAGTATACTGACTCTCTGTCCAGTCCAAGGGATGAGTCCAGAAATCCCCCCCCATACCCCTCCACTTGCGTCGCCACCCTCTCTCGAGCACACTACCACTGGTGCACCAGACCTGCAGAGCACTCCTCGGCGCTCATCGTGCCGCCGCCGCCGACGACACACTAGACGAGAGCCACCAATAACGCAGGACGCGGCTCGCCGGGCTCTTATTCGCATATCTGAGAGAAGAGCCAACTTAGAGGAGCAAAATAGCGAAACCCTAAAAATGTTACTACAAGAAATGAAGGAAATAAAAGAAATATTGCGGTTGAGGTAAGTTTCCATTTTTTTTTAAATTATAACTTTTTATTCAACTTGCCGTATCAGTTAGTTAGAGAAATCTTGCAACTGGCCTGAAATTTCAGCTCAATCAAGCTGAAATTTTGCACGCACCTTTGGTTCTGATGACAACACATTTTTATGATAGACATGACTTAATTCTGCAGCCAGGATCGTCTCCACACGAGGGAACTTCTTAACGGTAAATAGCACGGATTCGAAAATTTGTAGACGCGTTCATATTTGATAGATGAACATGATTTCTATCATGACCTCATCCTACAGCCAGGATCGTCTTCTCACGAGAGAACTCCTTAACGGTAAATAGCACGATTACGAAAATTTGTAGACGCGTTCATATTTGATAGATAAACATAATTTCCATCATGACCTGATCCTACAGCCAGGATTTTCTTCTCACGAGGGAACTCCTCTACGGTTAATGGCGCAGACACAAAATTTTTATACGAGTTCGATGATTACGACAAAACTAAAAATTTTAAAATAAAATTATTAATTAAAAAACCTTTTTAAAAATAAGCTTTTTTTTCAGTGCATTTTTAAAAAAGCTTATTTTTAAAAAGGTTTTTAATTAATAAGTTTTACTACACACAGATTGTTATAGTCATTAAAAATAGTCCTCTTAACTCACACCTAAATATTATTATTAATTACAAATACAGTACCAATTTATTAACCTCTTATAAACAACCACAGTAAAGTACATAATAATTATTAATACTAATAAATAAAAATAAAATATAAATATATTAGAAAGCAAATAATATTTTAAGCATACTATAATAATATCATTATCACTCATCATGTGTCTTCGAATGTAATTATTCTGTAATACTTAATTGTCAAATTATCATTCTAGGTCAGTCGGGCATCCCACACACGGCAAATGAGGTTGTTTCTGATGATCACACCACGTTGAAGAGCTTGGTTGTTGCTGCTGACACTTTCATTATGAGAATCAATCATATTCACCTGCATCTGGGCTTCTTGAATTATGTCTTCGTTACTTAATTCTGGCACAGAAATGTTAGCTCTATTACAGAATTTATGCAGAATCACACAAGCATTTATAATAGAGGCGGCAACTTTTGGTCTGTAGTGTAACACTCTGTATATAACAGGCAACAAAAACGTGCTTTAAGAAGCCCAATTGTTCTCAATTATATTCCTAGTCTAGTCTAGTGTGTAATGGCTCTCTGGTGTATCAGGATTTGCATTGATAATGGGTGTCATCATGTAACTCTCAATGGATATCCTGAGTCACCGGCAAATAGGAAAAATTTATTCATGTTAAAATATATTTTGTTTCTTTAGGTTTTGTAAGGTAAATAATGTTATTTAATATTAAACTCAAACGATGCCAATGTTAAATATTATGACCAATTACTAAGTATTTTGATACCAAGGAAAATTAGAATAAGAATAATTTATTTGAAACATTACAGTCATTATTATATTACTTTTTTGTTGTATTACATTTTTTTTTTTGCATTATTATTATTTAATTACTAAATTTATTTCAACAATAGTTGTAGAATTTAAGCTTAAAGTGATTAAGTTTATAATTTGTTTAAAACATTTACTTTTAACCTGACCTGGTAACCATGTAGATTCATTTATATTTTGTAAATGCGATTTTAATGGGTGCACACTATCGGTACATCGAGGTGTTGAAGTGTTTGTACAAAAACGCGACCATTTCAGTCTGACTTCAGGACCAAGCCTCGGAACCAATCCTTCTGCAGCGAGATGTGAGACAAGGAGACGTCATATCTCCGAAACTGTTCACGGCTGCACTGGAGGATGTCTTCAAGGTTCTGGACTGGAGAGGGCTAGGCATCAACATCAATGGCAAGTAGGTACATCACTCACCTTCGGTTTGCCGACGACATAGTGGTCATGGCTCAGACCATGGAAGACCTCAGTACCATGCTCTATGACCTCAGAAGAGCTTCCGGAAGAGTGGGTCTTAAAATGAACAAAACCAAGCTCATGTTGAATGCCCATGTCCACCTACTCCTATCAAGATCGGAGACTCTACACTCGAAGTTGTCGACGATTATGTGTACCGGGGACAAACGGTCCAGTTAGGTAGGTCTAACTTCGAGAAAGAGGTCAATCGTCGACTCCGACTCGGCTGGGCAGCGTTCGGGAAGTTGCGCGGTATCTTCTCGTCCAACTTACCGCAGTGTCTCAAGACGAAAGTCTATGATCAGTGTGTGTTGCCAGTGATAACATACGGGACCGAAACGTGGTCGCTCACAATGGGCCTCATCAGAAGGCTTAAAGTCACCCAAAGGGCAATGGAGAGGGCTATGCTCGGAGTTTCCTTGCGTGATCGAATCAGAAATGAAGACATCCGCAAGAGAACGAAGTTTACCGACGTAGTCCGAAAAATTGCCAAACTTAAGTGGCAGTGGGCAGGGCACATTGCTCGCAGAACGGATGGCCGATGGGGCTGAATAGTTCTGGAGTGGCGACCGCGAACCGGAAGACGTTGCGTTGGCTGCGGGAATCCGCTGGATGCGAGTCGCACGGGACCGGTCCTTGGGGGAGGCCAATGTCCAGCAGTGGACGTCTTGCGGCTGATATGATGATGATAATATGAATCATAGCAAGGCATATTACGATATATATTCTGTAGGTATGTAATTTTTCGAGTGACCGCACACGCAGCTATAATATACAACATGTAACGTAATTAACGCACAGCCTCAGACATCCCAATTAGTATATTATGTTATAATCATAATACATGCACTGATTTTTTAATTAAACATGTATAAGCAGTGACTATTTAATAAATAAGTTATCCTAATTCCGGAAGAATGTTGTAGTCACAGTACAAATCAACGAACGCACACAGTCGCATACGTAGGTCTCATACCTACGTATGCGACTGTGTGAGTCTTGCCAGCCTAGTAGGTATTCGCTCGCGTTCGAGACGAGTTAACGTCGCTCGACTCACCTTCAATAGAAAAGTTCAATACATTTTAATGCCCGTTTTCTTAATTGATGTTTTAATTTAGAAAGCACTTCGTCATTTTTCATCAAAAGCGTTCACTATCCTATTTTGTAGGTCCTCGGCACTTGTGGTCGCACTAAAATAAACTAACGATTTAATACGGTCCCCACAAAAAAAAAAGTCAAAAGGCGTCAAATAAGCTGATTCTCGGGTACTGGCATGGGGATTCTCATCGAAATAGTCCAGTATTTCGTTTTGAAAACGAGTACTTACGTGTACGCCAATCGGCTCCCCTGTCGATGGCCGTGTTCGGATGGAACGTTCCGTGGCCACGAAGCCGCTGAGTAGCAGCTAAAATAGTCCTGCGGTCTACTCTTGTACCATACCTTTGGTTGAATGTTCTGCCAGCTAAGAACCTAGAACCACACTATCACCACACCGCACCGTGCCAAACTCCACACCATTTCACTGAACAATATTTTGTGTATTGGAAAGACGTCGCGCGCGTAAAACTATTTGCATACACTCTACGGAAGTACATCCCACTAATAATGTCCGCGTATGACTAATATTGTTTACATTTAAGTTAGCTTTCATCGTAGCCACCCCAGCGCCCGCGCCGCCCGTTGTCATGGTGGCTATCTCGCTCTATCCCAAGTTTTTAATTTGCACGATAAAGGGAATATAGTATATTAAAAATTATAGAAATCGATTCAGTAAACGATTCTGAACAAACTAATTTCAAGACGTCATCTTCGCCTCGGCCAGCCGCGACCCCGTCTAGCTGTCTCAGGGCTCCAGTCCTGCGATATTCGGGCCCACAGCTGTGCGGGCGTCCGACAGACATGGCCTGCCCAGTTCCATTTTAGTCTCGCAGCTTTATAAGCTACGTCGGCTATTTGCGTTCTGGAGCGCAATGTGGTGTTCCTTATCTGGTCAGTTATTTTTTCGGTGCTGGGTTCAAAGAATTATTTTTAATTTAATATATCTTAGCGTAAATAAAAAACTAAAAATCTTTTGTTATAAAATTATTTTTAATTTAATATATCTTTATAACGGCGGTAGCTTTGCGGGCGGAGAAATGAAGCGCACGGGATGGTGTTAAATGTATATTAATCAATAAGGCACACAATGCACAATCATAATACTACACAACGCAGTATAGGGCTCCCGTACAATGGTTTAGGTATCTGGCGCCGCGCAATTGAGCGTGCGCACTCTCTAGCAACGAGGTAGGCCGACTGCCGACGCGAGCGGCGCGCGGCGACGGCGGGGAGCGGGGGGGCTTCACCCCGCTCGAGCAGGCGATGCATGGACGAAGTAAGTTAGGAGCGAGGCGGAGCGGCGCGCTTACGCGAATTTACGTTGTTACACACTCTCCCTCTAGTTCGAACATAGCGCCCTCGCGTTCGGGCTAGCAATCATACCTACGGGGTCGACCACGTCTGCGTTTTTCCCTAACCGGAACCTCAACATCACCGATGAACGGTGTCAGATCAGAGACATGGTAACGTCCAATGTGCTCACCTTTGACGGTTCCCTCTACCAGGTAAGTAGTGGGGGTTACAACTTCTCGTATTCGGTACGGACCATCCCTACGAGGTATAAATTTCGCAGACTGTCCGGGGCCAACATCGTTTAGCCCTTGCGTTCTCAACAAAACAAGGTCACCTACCTTATAGTCGCGAGGCGGTCGTCTACCTTCGTCCGCATACTTTTTCTGTACGGACTGGGCACGTTCGTGGACATCCCTAGCGTCGAGCAACACCGTCGACAACTTACGAAGGTAAGGAGTGATGTTATGCACGAAATTATCGCTATCCACGATGGTCTTCATGTCCGCTACGACGTCCGAAGGTGCGCGCAGCTCTCTCCCGAAAGTAAGGAAAGCTGGTGAAAATCCAGTACTCGCTGTAACAGCGGAGTTCATCGCAAACCTTATGGCTGCAAGGTGAATATCCCAAGAAGTGTGGTCTTTTCCTACTAGTATCGCTAGTTGAGGCTTCAGGTCCCGGTTCTTTCGCTCTACAGGGTTCGCTTCGGGATGATACAGCGGCGTCAAAGACTGTTTGATACCCATCACATGACACGCCTGCTGCATCACCCCGGCAACGAATTGGACTCCGTTGTCGCTTATCATCCTCTGCGGGACTCCGAACCTCAAGAAGACCTCGGAAATCAAAACTTCAGCGCACTCCACGCTGGTGGCGTTCTCTAATGCAAATAGCTCAACCCAATGGGAGCATGTGTCTTCTAGAATCAAAATCCAACGGTTACCTTTTGATGTTCTTGGGAGAGGACCAAATAAATCGACTGACACCACTTCGAACCTTCGGGTCGGTGCCGGGGTTTGCAGCAGTCCTGCGGGCTTCCGGTTGTCGATTTTGTATCGCTGGCAAGCAGTACAGCGTTTGATGTACTCAGTGATGAAGGATCTCATACCTGGCCAGAAGTATCGGGCTCTGATGCGTTGCAGGGTCCGTTCTGCACCGAAGTGGCCTGCTGTGGGAGCGTCATGGAAATCTGCAAGGACACTCTCCCTCTCATGCGTAGGTACCACGAGACAGGCGGAATCAGCGTCTTCAGAGAGGCGCGCATCTGTACAACACACCATCCGACATCAGGTATCCTCTCTCTGACCAGCCTCTCCCCCTAAAGGGATCGTCGGTTGCCTCCAAACCCTCTATAACGTTCTTCAACTCGGGGTCTTTGAGCTGGTTAGTGCGCACGTCATCAGGTTTCCTTTGTGGCACATCTATTGTTACTAAGCATACCTCGCAACCACCTGGGTTTTCTTCACAACAGGCTGGGCGGCTTAGTGCATCAGCAATCACGTTCACCTTTCCGGGAGTGTACTCGATCTGTAATTCGTAAGCCTGGAGGGTTAGTGCCCATCTGGCCAGACGACCGGTGGGTGACTTCAGGCTCATCAGCCAACGTAACGGCTGATGGTCGGACTTAACCACCACTTTTGATCCTTCCACGTAACCCCTGAATTTTGTAACCGCTCATACGACGGCAAGGGCCTCCCGTTCGGTGGTGGTGTAGTTGCGCTCAGCTGGCTCTAAAAGACGGCTGGCGTACTCTATGGGTCTTTCATCAAGGCCCTCCCCCTGCATCAAAACTGCGCCAAGACAGTAGCCACTGCTGTCTGTCCGGAGGCCTTCTCCCTCCGGACAGACAGCAGTGGCTACTGTCTTGCATTCGTCGGCTTGGACGATAATGTGACCGAGGAACTTAACTGAGTCTCGGGCGAAACAGCTCTTCTTACGATTGACTCGCAGGCTAAACTGTTCGAGTCGGTCAAAAACCGATACAAGATCTTCGATGTGACCCTCGTAGGTCTGTGAGAGGATTATCAGATCGTCAAGATAACCTAAAATGGTCACAGGCCTGCTTCTTTGAGGGTCCGAGCATACATCGGATCTGTCATTTACCTTCTGGTCTCGAATGGGCACATTCAAGTTCGATTTGAATCGGTCTATTAGCCGTTGAAATGTGGCACCAGAGTTGCGTAGGCCCATCGGCATCCTCTTAAACCTGTAAGTGCCGGAGGGTGTCACAAAAGCAGTTTTGTCGCGATCTTCTTCTGCGACACAAACCTGGAAATAGCCAGAGTGGAGATCAAGCGTGGTCATATAGCTGGTCGTCTTCGCCGCATGAAGTACGTCTTCCATGCGCGGGAGCGGGTAACGATCCGGTTCTGTCACCGCGTTCAACTTCCGGTAGTCCACACACAGGCGAACTCCGCCGTCCTTCTTCGCTACTAAGACTACGTTGGCAGCCCAAGGCGACTCACACTCCTCTATAACGTCTGCTCGCAGCAGCTTCTCAAGCTCACCGTCTAACAACTGTTTCTTACCTTGCGACATTCTATAGGGTGGTGAAGCGGTCGGCTCCTGCTTCTCGTCAACCCGAATGCGATGAGTGGCATAAGTTGTAGGGGGTCCATCGGTGGCGAAGCGCTCAGCTCTGCTTACTATGAGCTGTTTAAGCTGCGTTCTCTGGGCAGGTGACAGCTTCGTTCCTTCATCCTCTCTCAGTGATAAGCTAGTAGAATCGACCTGCAACAGCTCTTCGCCACTGGTGGAATCGATTTGCATTAGCGCTTCGCCACTGGTGGAATCGATTTGCGTTAGCGCTTCGCCACTGGTGGAATCGATTTGCATTAGCGCTTCGCCACTGGTGGATTCGAGGCTGTATGACTGTACAAAAGTAAACTTTTGCCTAGGCGAATCACGAAAATACCAACAGTTATGTTGGAGGTCTAACAATATACCTGCTCTAGCGATGAAGTCCTGTCCTAAAAGCGTCCTATTATTCGCTTCTGGTATCACTAAGAAATCGGTGGGAATTACGCGTTTCTGAATTGTGACGTTCGTGTTACATACCAATAATTCTCGTACCTGCTGCGTTCCGTCGGCGAGACTGAGATTTCGGCGCGTTTCCGTGAAAGTGGTACCGCTGTCGAGAAGGATTTTGTATAATCCAGGACTAGCAAGACTCTCGGTGGCACCTGTATCTAACACTGCGACACCTAATAAAGATGCAACTCCTATCTTTACTGTTGGATGCGACCGGTCCGATGAATGAGTGACGGCACTTTGGAAACTCGCCTTATCGGCGGACGGTGTACCTTTACACGTCGGACACTTAGAGCGTATTACCCCTTTTTGACCGCAGCCGTAACAAGACAATGGCGCGTTATCAACATTTGTATCACTCGATTTCGTTTTATTTCTACACTCATCTACCGAATGACCAAACTTTTTACAAAAAGCGCAGCGTGGTCTGACACGTTTCGAATTCGCATCACTACTATTATTCGAACTAGAGTTGGGTGTGGCATGCGAGCGGTTATTTTGAACAACGTTCGCAGTCGGAGGGATAATGTTTACATTTCGAGAATTCGTAGAACTTTGAATATTATTCGCGTGATCGTGATTCGAGTAATTATCGCGGGGGGAAATTAATGATTTAGGTAGACTTACTTCGGCCAGCGTCTCCTCTACGTACCTTGCTCGCTCGAGTAGACAGTCGACACTACTTACACTATCTCGTGACACTCTTTTTCGGATTTTACGATTTAACAGGCCGTAGACAATATCCAATTTCATTATTTCTGGTACCTCATAAGGTATTCGCGAAATGTTGGCGCGCACTCGCGATATATATAAATCGACACTATCACCATCACTTTGTTCCTGTGCGAAGATTTCTCGAAGAAGCCGGTGGGCGGGGCGAGGGGCGCCGTACATGAACCGAAGTCGTCGTATCGCGTCGTCCCAGGTCTCCACGGTAGATTTAATGCCTTGCCACCACACGGCGGCTTCTCCGGTCAACAACATAGGCAAACCTCGAAGCGCATGCTCGTCGGACACGTTTGCGCACTCTTTATAGATGAGCACGCTCTCGACGAAAGCTTCCAAGGTTTCCGCGCCACGTGCGGCTCCGTCGTAGCGGGCCGTGCACCGGGTGAAGTTGCTATGCAGAGTCAGCGTCGGCGCTCCAGTGTGTGTAGCGGTGGGATGAGTCGGTCCTGTTGGCGAGCTCGGCGTCGGCGTCGGCGTCATGACGCTTCTCATCACGTTCGATAATAGCCGCGTGAGTTGTTCTTCGGACATGGAGATCGTGTTACCACCCGTTGTCGGTGTAGGCGTCACCGTGGTGCTCATGCTCGCGGGGTTAGCTACCGCGTGGTTTTCTTCGTCGCTACTGGAAACATCGTGGTTATCCTTGGATGCGTGTCGGGTTGTTTTCGGCGGCATCTTCTCGTCGATGACGCTCGGCAGCGATCCGGCAGGGTAGTCCAGTAGGTAGGACTCAGTCGCGTGGTTTCAGTCCGTGCTCGCGTCGTCCGAGCACGTGCCACGAGTTGGGCGCAATTTATAACGGCGGTAGCTTTGCGGGCGGAGAAATGAAGCGCACGGGATGGTGATAAATGTATATTAATCAATAAGGCACACAATGCACAATCATAATACTACACAACGCAGTATAGGGCTCCCGTACAATGGTTTAGGTATCTGGCGCCGCGCAATTGAGCGTGCGCACTCTCTAGCAACGAGGTAGGCCGACTGCCGACGCGAGCGGCGCGCGGCGGCGGCGGGGAGCGGGGGGGCTTAACCCCGCTCGAGCAGGCGATGCATGGACGAAGTAAGTTAGGAGCGAGGCGGAGCGGCGCGCTTACGCGAATTTACGTTGTTACATCTTTTTAATTAGAGCGAAAATAAAACTAAAATTGTTTGCAAAAAAAACTAATATAGGGTCTTTCCATTTATGACACAAAAAAAATCTACCCAAATACTCAATTAGTGTTAAGGACGCGTTTGCAAAATTGATAGGTACAGAAACGAACTACTACATTGACACGGGTCAAACACACCAGTGTACGCACGACTAACTGCGAGAATAGTAGTCAAGTGAACTAATTTTGATGCTTTGAAAGATTTTTACGTAATTCTTCGAAATAAAATTATAGTAGGTCCCTACAAAAAAATATTTTTTGCTGTTTTTACGAATTACCTCCGGACTTGATGGAGTGACCTGAAGGTATACTTCAGTGACTGCTACTGGAACTTCTCGACGTGGTGTACTAGGTGAGCCGAGTTTGGGCTCGTTTTGTTAGTCATGATGATACCTTACCTCCGGACCTGATGGCGTGACCTGAAGGTGTACTTCGGTGACTGCTACTGGAACTCCTTGACGTGTTGTACTAGGTGAGCCGAGTTCGGGCTCATTTTGTTAGTTATGATAAGACCTTACTTCCAGACCTAATGGAGTTACCTGAAGGTGTACTTCGGTGACTGCTACTGGAACTCCTCGATGTGTTGTACTAGGTGAGCCGAGTTTGGGCTCGTTTTGTTAGTAATGATGAGACCTTACCTCCGGACCTGATGGAGTGACCTGAAGGTGTACTTCGGTGACTGCTACTGGAACTCCTCGATGTGTTGTACTAGGTGAGCCGAGTTTGGGCTCGTTTTGTTAGTTATGATAAGACCTTACCCCCGGACCTGATGGCGTGACCTGAAGGTGTACTTCGGTGACTGCTACTGGAACTCCTCGACGTGTTGTACTAGGTGAGTCGAGTTTGGGCTCGTTTTGATAGTTATGATGAGACCTTACCTCCGGACTTGATGGAGTGACCTGAAGACGAGCCCAAACTCGGCTCACCCAGTACAACACGTCAAGGAGTTCCGGTAGCAATCATCGAAGTACACCTTCAGTTCACTACATCAGGTCCGGAGGTAAGGTTTCATCATAACTAACAAAACGAGCCCAAACTCAGCTCACCTAGTAAAACACGTCAAGGAGTTCTAGTAGCAGTCACCAATCACTTCATCAAGTCCGGAGGTAAGGTCTCATCATAACTAATAAATAATAAAAATATTACCTTGTCAAGTATCAAATTTGGTTTATCGAATATTTTGTGTTTGTACAGCGATCTCTTTCAACTCGAGCCGCTCCAAACAGGCGTTACATGTCCACTCTCGACGGCGGCCGTGCGCGGACTAAAGTTTCATTCAAAGTGCTAGTGCAATAAATCAAGACGGGTATCAAAAATAAAATAACCCCTAATGCAATCGAATAAGATTCATCCAGAATAGCAAAAAATGTGAAAAATAAGATTTGGTTTTCATTTTTTCTGCAACTATATAAATCATTTAGATTAAAAAAAAATCCTTGCATTAAGAATTGATTATGTTTGCCAACATACAATAGTTTTAGAAATAGTAAAATATGTTAATAATAGCAACAAAAAATGTACCTAAACTCAACCCTGTATCGTTAATTTTATGGAAAATGGCAACGACAGATCGATTTTACATTATAAAAAACTAAAATTTTCAATGATCAAGTACCTATTATTTGAAGATGAAGAACTAATCTATACGAGGTAGCTATTAGTTATATTGGTTTTTGTTTGGTTATGCCATAAAATTGTACCGAAAAACAGCATAATTTTACCTGATATGCAAACGCGCCCTTAAGTAGTTACGTTTAAAAATTTGTGTATATAGAACCCACCGACCCACAGTCAAACCATTACTACGGTTTTGTTGTTATTTTCTTACCAGTTTGTGAATAAGTGAATAAAACATTATGTATGACTAAGTTACAGAATAACAACTTGATAGGTACAAATCTAAAAAAACTTTTGACTGACAAATGACGATCTACGACCTGACAGGGAAAGGTTCAAACAAACACAGTTTTTTTTAATGTACCAACGTAGCCTTGCTTCTGTAGTTTTTAACTCGAAATTCTTGCTTATTCACAAGATTAGCGAAGCGCATACTTTTTCTAGTTTAACTGTACTTCATATTTCCATAACCAGCCTGTAGCGTGTTTAAATTAATTATAATTATATTTATTTATTTATTTTATTTTAGGAAAGCTTACAGACTAATAACATTATAGTAACAAAAATATATAACAAAATTGCTAATAACAAGCCTCCACAGATAGAAAAAGAAGAATTATATAAATAAAGTATTAATTAAACGAACTGGTTAGTTTCACACGGCAGTGGGACATACAGCGATCTTCTCCTGATCACCTTCGAGTAGTACACAGCAGACTTACGCGCGGTGCGTGTGCGCATGTGATCTTCGAAGTCCACTTCGTATAAGCCGAACTTTGATCTGCAAATGAAGGAATTAATTTATTAAAACGCAAGCATATTAAGCATAATCAGCCTATAATGTTCCCACTGCTGGGATACAGGGCTCCTTGTTATGATAGGGACTGGGCAATAATCCACCACGCGGGCCCAGTGCGGGTTGGAGATGTCACATGTTCAAGTTGTCTGAGTTTTTGGTTCTAGGACATGCCGGTTTTCTCACGAGGTTCTCCTTCACCGTTTTGAAAGCAGTGGTGATGAAATAAATTACACAAAGTAATGTGCCTGCCTGGGTTCGAACCCACGACATATTGCTCGTAGGTAGGGGCCGCCACCACTGGGCCACCGCTGCTCTCTGCTCTTCTATAACGCAAAATATGAAATAATTATATAATATTCTTCCAAGCAAATATCTGTCATGGCAGATCGCTACGCAGGAGGTGTTACAACGCACAACTGCACAAGCGAACTCTCTTTCCTGCCGAAATCTCTTCCTCTTCCTGCCGAATCCTCTTCTCCTATCGAATCCGATGGAACGACACTCTGACACCACCGAGGACAGAACAGGCCAAGACCTGCGACTGGTTTCCGACTTTCCGAGGCACGGACGTGTCCCACGATCAAGTTCCTAAAGATGGGCTGCTACTGCGAAACTCGAAATGGATAAAATCCAATAACATTTTGCCCGATGTAGTCGAATTAAGGACCCCTTGCTCAGCGGTCGCACTTACGACGATCACACCAGGGAGGCCATTAACTCAAGATGACAGCTACTTACAACTTTTGTTGACAAACGTGTACAAAATAAAAATGGCATACGGTTTCGTCAAAAAAGTTATAATTATTTGTGGACTCACCGATATCCGTCCAGCCACTCGAAGTTGTCCATGATTGTCCAGTACGTGTACCCAGTCACGTTAACACCATCTTGATTAATGGACAAGATGACCTGGAAAACACACAATCATTACATACCGTCATGCCTGGTTCCCCTGAAGGGATGTCCCAATAGCACACCTTGCCAGTTATGTTCAAGTCACATGTTATATTCAAAATCATGTTCCAAAATGATTTTTAACACCCTTGCTCGTAAAGCTGATGTAATTCCACCGGTTTTAAATATGTAAAGCGGGTCATAAAAAACGCGTGTGTTACCAAAGCAAATAGTTAAGTTATAGTCCATACAAATTCCATATATTGCAAATAAACAAGTTAACTGCAGAAAACAAAACATTAATATCTTTATGCCATTCGCCCTCCATATTTTCAAGTCCGGGTCCAAACACTAAGAAAAAGAGGCCAGCTCTGTCAACTCCACTCCACAACATACTTTCTACACCATCCTCTTTACCATCATCATCCAGAAAGTTGAAATCCAAACCCAATGACAACGCACATGTGTCATCCCTGGAACAAGATATCGTAACCTTACAGCAGCAATTAAAGGTTGCACAGCTGGAGATTGCAGCTCTCCATGAACGCATTGCAATCATAATGCAAAGTAGTTACAATGTCTGTGAACCTGCCGTAAGTCAAGAACTGAAGCGAGACACTGTGACCACCGCCAGTGCTCAGACATGTGTTGCCACAGACGGGAATAATATCCCCGAAAGGAAGATATTTATCTTCGGTACTCAGCGTTGCGTCGGACTAGCAGCAGCCATCTCACACTCAAGGACTAATACGCAGTATAAAAAATATAGACTCGTTGCTGAAACAAAGCCAAATGCGCCTAGCAACGAAATTATAGCAAACTGCAGAAATACTAAATTGACCACTGAAGACAAACTTGTAATATGCATAGGTGAAAATGACAACAACCCTAACCTGTTGTTGTCTCAATTGCAAATTGTATTAAATACATTTATAAATAATACTATTATTGTGTTAAATGTCGTCAATAACATGTACCTCAATGTCCGTAAGTTAAACTACTCTATAAAAAATGTTTGTAATAGTTATAAAAATTGTCACTTCGTAAATCAAACATCCACGAATCTATCCGATGTTTGTAAGTCGATAAATTATCTTATAGATTGTTGTGATTATAGTGATAAGTATTTAAATCCGAGCGAAATACGAAAAATAATAGCGAGTAACAAATCAAGTTCCAAACTAAACGTCCCTATACAGATAAACCCAAAAAAGGGACAATCCCTTACTACTTTGGTCGTATTGAGGGTACAATGCCCCAAGAACATGGTTCCTCTTTGCAACGCAACTCAAAGGGTCAAATAGGGACTATACCTTATTACTTTCCTGTGTTAAATAAGCGTGACTCTTTTTTTCGTATCTCAAACCAATAAAACATACCAGTTTAGAATACTCCATCAAAATATAGCGAGTTTATTATCTAAACAAGAACTACTAGAAATTACTATTCAGGAGTTAAAAGAAGCGAATAATGATCCAGATGTTATGTCTATCTGAAACTTTTGTAAAAAAAGGTCATGAAAATTATGTGAAAATCTGCAATTATCAGTTGGCTACCAGCTACTGTAGAGAAAAGCAAAGAGGTGGCACATGCATATTAGTGAAAATGGGTTTACTTTATAAAGAGCTCTCATTTGTGAAAAACTACGCAACTCAAAACACGTTTGAAGCTTGTGGCATAGAAATTATAAATAACAAATTAATAGTAATATGTGTTTATAGAACACCACAGTCTGATCCAAATCTGTTTTTGACAAAATTACACAATTTTTTGCACGATTTGTCAAATAAACATAAGTCCAAAATAAATATAGTTGTGGCCGGTGATATAAATACTCTTAAAAAAGGTAACATCACAAATGGATTGCAAGATTTATCTAACAATCATAATTTAAAAATCCACATCAATGTACCAACTCGCAAATTGACTTGTATTGACCATATTTTAAGCAACATTGCCAACGCAACTGCCACTGTACTGCCCCTGTATCTGTCTGATCACGACACAGCACAAATGTTAAGCTTTCCAATCAAAAAGAAACCACAGAAATCATATACTAAAAATATAAAAAAAAGACTAAAAAAGAAAAAAAGAAAAATAGAATATATAAAAGAGACCATAACGTAGACAACATCCGAAAATTTAAAGAATGTCTGAAAAATCTTTCTTGGTCCGATATTTATCTCACAACTGACACTAACTGTGCATTCAATGATTTTCATGAGCTATTGTGTCTGTTTTATGGTCTCTGTTTTCCTAAAGTAAGAGTTAAAATCAATAGTAATAAGGAAAACAAACAAACGTGGATAAGTAAAGGTTTGAGACAAAGTTGTAAAACTAAACGGAAGCTACGGTATGGATATTATAAAAATAAAAATTTAACTAATAAAACTAAATATAAAACCTACTCCAGTCTGCTAAATAAATGCATTTATAATTCAAAAAAGAGTGCAAATATAAAATATATTCATAATCATGATAACAAGTGTAAAGCCACATGGAATGTTATTAAACCGAAATAAATAGTAACACTCACAAAGACAACATAGAAAGTATTAAATTCAATGAAACAGTAATTACAGACCCTGTACAAATGGCTAATATATTTAATAGCAGTTATGTTAAATTAACGCATGTACAAGGGGGAAAAAGCACAAATCAAAACCGCTTCAAAAGTACTTGTGTCAACTCTATGTTTCTTAGACCAATGGAGGTTAACGAGGTAAGACAAGAAATAATGTCTCTGTCCAACACTAGGTCGGAGGGCTATGATGAGATCAACACAAAAATCGTCAAAGCATGCCACAACGAACTGACTGGTATTCTGACGCATTTAATAAACATGTCATTTTCACATGGCACCTTTCCTGAAAAATTGAAACTGTCAGTTCAGTCTACAGGCCTCTTTTTTGATCTATCGAAAGCCTTCGATCGGGTGTCACATGACATATTGCTACAAAAATTGGAAGCTGTTGGTATTAGAGGACCGGCACTTCAGTGGCTGTCGTCCTATTTAAGCAATAGAAAACAATGTGTCATCATCAATAAAAAAAATGAAAATAATGTAATAATATCCTATTCATCGGAATATAAACATAATAAATATGGCGTTCCACAGGGAAGTGTGCTGGGCCCAATATTATTCCTCATTTATATAAATGACATCATAAAAATAACTAACCATAAATGCGTACTATTCGCTGACGATATTTCTATTATAGTGACATCTAATAAAAAACTAAATACCATTTCAGAACATGAACTTGACATTAATAACACAATTGACAAATTATTGCATTGGCTTGACATTAACCATTTGATGATAAATTTAGACAAATCCGTTTACATCCAATTTAATCGATCAAATAATTCCAAAAATGACATTAAACTCAATATTAATAAAATCAATGAAGTAACGTGTACCAGATTTTTAGGTGTAATAATAGATAAAGACATTAACTGGAAAGAGCACTTAGACAATGTTAGCACTAAAATTAATAAATTTGTTTATGCATTAAAACAACTAAAAAATGTAACTAATATAAAAACTGCTGTAATGACATACCACGCGTACGTCGAATCGTTGTTACGTTATGGACTAATAATGTGGGGTAACAGCACTGACTTCCAAAGAGCATTCATCGCTCAAAAAAAGTGCATGAGAGCAATTTGTGGACTTAAGCCCGACGACTCGTGTCGGCCAATATTTAAAAAACTTGGTTTGTTACCGTTACCGTCGCTTTATATTTACGAAATATGTGTGTTTGTTTTGAAAAATAAGCAACTATTTAAGACTGCAAATGATGTCAATCCTCGGAACCGACGAGATCCTTATAAACTAGTGTTAAATGATTTGCCTAGACTGTCTAAATACAATAGTAATTGCTTGGCAATGTGTGTGTGCATTTATAATAAAATACCAAGGCATTTCAAAGCTTTAAATACAAAAAAAATAAAATTAAATTCCATAAGTGGTTACTCGAGTGTAGTTTTTATAGTATAAAAGAATTTATAGATAAAAAATGTTGATGTTTTTACGATTGTTGTTGCTCAACTAGTGTTTAAAAAATTTGCATGCTATGTTTTATCCTAGCTAAACATGCTTGTGCCTCAATTTGTATTTAACACCCTTGTATACCATGTTTTACGCAAATAAATATTCTATTCTATTCTATTCTATTCTATAACAGTATTATTTGCCATTTCAAATATGGAACTGATCGCCGCCGCACGACTCCAGCTAGTGAGCAGCGCGCTGTTGCTATTCAAATTTCGAACTAATCGCCGCGCGGCGCCAGTCAGTAGGCAGCGCTAGCGCGCTGTTAAAATGGCGCGAAAGCAACAGTGTGCATTCACAGATTGAGTTTATTTAAAAAAAAAACAGTTTATTCGGTGGCTGCATGCTCTAGCGTCTTTGCCAAAATTTTCACGCAGCTACGGCAGAAAATAATCCGCGCGCCATTTTTCTCAAATTTTCTTTTCTTTGTACTTGAATTGTGAATATCTAAAAATGACAACTTTCAATAATGAATATGAGCAATATATTACTTCAACTCCACCGGATATACTAACAGAAGCGCGAACCGCATGCGACAGCTTCCTGCCGTCAATATCCAAGGACATACATAACCACGTATGAAATTTTTTTTTTTTTTCAGTTTCCTCGCAAATGTGTTAAAAAACGTCGTACGATATACGTGCGTATTGGTTATAACATGCTCGGCTCAATTACGCCCTCGCCTTCGGCTCGGGCTGAAATTCCGCCTCGCATGTTATAACCATCTTAACGCACTAATATCGTAATGTACTATTACTCCACAATTAGTTCTGGGTAATAGGGTAATACGACACCCCTTGGTAAGACTGGTTGTCAGACTTTCGGGCCACTGACTACATAACGACTGTCAAACGTCGACAATTGAAAGCACGGAGGTAGCTCGGTATGTAATGGGTCACCCATCCAACAGATCAACCTAGAAAAACCCGGCTTAACCGGAAGATAGACTTGAGCGGCTGCTATTATTGAGCCACGAGCTCCTCAGCTATTTACCAAAATATTCAAAATTGTACGTTACCTGTTCCAAATAATCTTTGACAAAAGAGATGCGGCCGTCGTCATCAAGGTTGGACCCGCCAGAGGAGTATCCATTCTCAGAGATAAAGATCTCAATGTCGCCATACTGTTCTTTAAGCCAGGCCATCTGTTCCCGTATGCCTTGCGGATGTATCTGGTCGAAATGAAAATTTGAATAAGGTATAGTTTTTTAAGACTATAAAGGCGCGATTCCATTGGGCAAGTTACTTGTATGCAAGTTGCAAGTTGCAAATTGCATACAACTTGAAAAAACCTGCATATAAGCTATGTACAACTTGTATGACGTAGTTTGAACTTGTACAATTTTTATTCCAGTGACGTGCAAATTGAACGTGCACCTTTCAAATGCGAACGAGTGACGTGTTCCTGCTCAATTGTTGAACATCTCCACTTGTATGATAGTAAAACCTGCATGCATATGTTTCCAATGCAAGCAACTTGTACGAAAATGTGACGTCATACTTGCATGGAAGCCTTGCCGAATGGAATCTCGCCTTTACTGCAGGTTCCTGAATTGAAGTTTAGGACTTTGGTTTTAAATTATGGGAGCTACATTGTTTTAAAGGAAACCCTAAAGAAGAAGTAGTTCTAAAACGTAATTGCACTCACGTGACGCACTTGAGGGAACCAAGGTACGGAGAAGTATGGCTGGCAGAATGAGGAGACCAATACAAGGAGTAGGTGATTCCGGTCTGAATCTCATGATGATCCCAAAATGCTAAAGCATTGAATGTCCGTCTACTTACCGCCATAACCTGGCTATAACCGTAGGTCCAGCTGGGGTCCAAATCCAACACAACATCTATGTCTCCGAGATACGTAAAGATTGAATCCTGGATCTGTTCCGAAGGCCAGGGCTTCCTCACCAGCCTGGTGGTATAGTGGTTCATGGCGAAGAAATCGTAGGTCCCTAGGAAGGTAAATGTGAGGTGAAACTACAGGCTTGAAAAGACTCCCAAGTTGTATCAGCAATGCATGGTAGTCTGCGATGTAATTCCCAGAGTCCTTTTGCGTCAATTTAGGCCCTGGTTCGACAGAGTCTAGCAGCAGAGGTGCTACTTCCCTCAATATGATGATGGTATATCAGGATATGTCCATTTGCTTCGATTTTTACAGTTCATGCCGAAGATCCTAATTAAACTGAAATAACAGTCGTCGAAGTGATTTTGTTGTTCTCTCCAAATCATCGGTATCCCAAACTTCATACCTCTTTTTTTGCAATGTGTCCGTTACCTCAAATGTTCACTGCATGTTTTACACACAAAATTAGGCACCCAAGGCTTGTCTTGCTTGCTTAATACTCAAGTTGAAGTAGGCGAAATATGCTTTTTTCACGAACTATGTTATAGTTTTTCAATATTTCTCAAAAGTTCGCCGCATATATAACAAAATGCAACTGGATTGCTCAAACAACATCTTGAAGAGCTCGCCATAGCATAAAAACAACAAAAAAGTAGAAAATATAAAACTTGTGGTACATTGTTGAAGTCAAAGTGAAGAAATTTTAAAATTGAGGGTAGTTGTTAAATTAGAGCTGATACAAGTATGACAGTTGTAGGTAATTCATCAGAATCACGTCCAAAAACAATATCTAAACGAATTTTAACTGCACCAAAAAAAAAACGTTTTTTGTAGGCCTGTGTATTGTGTAATCGCCGCGAGTTTTCGTTGCTCATGACTGTACACTTGGGAAATTAATCTTGTAAGTTGTTGTGTATAATAAAACCACCGTTTTAGAAAACCGTTAAAGAGTGACAGTTGTGATTTGAATAAACGTGCAATTTAAGTGTACAAAACAATGAACGTCTCTGCCTTCTCTTAATTATCTTACCTTTAATCAGATTGATTTCCTCTTGGCTGAAGGCTGGTAGTCTTGATTCCTTGAACCCTTGCTCTATGCTGGCCTTTGCGACTATATCTACGACCACAGGTGGCCATCCACCCTCTTCTGAGTAAACGGGATGAGTATAGCGGCCAGTCTGAGTAACAAGAATGTGTTAAATGTTGTTTCTTTTGGGCGATGTGATGTGAAACATATAGGTAACTAACTAAGTACTAAACACTCAAAAATCTTGCATGTATAAATTATGTGAGACTTTGAAATAAATTGGCGTCTGAAGTCTGAGACTCCCTCCTGCTCCGCGGGAGAGAGCGGGAGGAGTCATTTGATGATTTCCCATCCGAGAAAAAAAAAGGTGTACCTACCTATTCAAACAGAGGCGAAAACCGCGCGGGGCGCGGTATACGAATAAACACGATTGTGCGAGTCACTAAATTGAATGTGAACACCACCATAAAAGTAAGTTGATACAATCAGGGGGTCTAAAATGGCCGCTTTAGCAGAATCTTAAATGAATCACTTAAAAAATAAAAATTCTTAAAATGTACTTTATGGTCATGACCATAAAGTCCAATTTAAGAATTTACATTTTTAACGTGATTCTTATTTTGATTCTGCTAAGGCGGCCATTTTAGGCCCCCTGATTGAGTTACTTTTATATCGAATCCCGCGCGCATAGCTTTATGGGTGTAAAAGTACCTTTGTCAAAGCTGACGTTCTCGCCGTCATTGAGATATTTTTTGTTCTAGACCATAACTCGGAACCTTCTAGCTAGTTACGGAGATATTGGGGGCCAAAGTTTCAACTTATTTTTTAATTTTTTTTTTTAAACTTCGGTATTCATCCCAAAAAAATAGTCGTTTCCGAGCAATACTTTCTGCGTAGAGTTACTTAGTTTGATGTACAGAATGCTTGTTTGACGACTTCGTGAAGGGACCGTTTACACCCTGTAGTGTTTTTCCTTTTTATTGTAATTTTATGTTTCAGCCTTCATGTTCACCAGCTAATCAGAGTCTAAGTCACACTTACGGTAAATTGCCTGGCTGTCTCCGTTAGTTCCTCATCTTCTGGTGAGTACGGCTGTAGCCATATTAAGTGGTTTGCAAATGAAACTTTTCCTGAAAAACGGATGAAGAGATCTTTTTAGCGAATTGCGTGCGTTTTGAGGGGACTGTCTATGGGATTAAATTCAGCCTAATATGATTAAACGACTTTTGATTTTTACTTATTGAAAAAGAAAATATAGGTGGATGTGTGACGAATGATATGAAAGAGAAAGGAGTCAATGATGCCGTGACGTCTGACAGGGGAGAATGGAAGAAGAAAACGTGTTGCGCCGACCCCAAGTAGAATGGGACACCCTTGTCCCGGGAAGACGATGATTTTAACTTATTGAAAGTGAAATCTAATTCTATTTTTCGGTAAATAAGCTGATACGATACATAGACGATACGGCCTTGTTGTTGCCAAAGGTATCATCGCACAGACAAAAGGCTTTCCTTCATTGTTTGGTCAGGACAGGGGTCTGACGCCATGTAAGTGCAGATTGACATTTTTCTTTAAATCTAATACCTTTGAGGGAACAGACAGACACAGTAACAGGTGTGCTGCAGTAATATTATCTTTAAGAGTGCAGAACCAAGTCTTGGTGGCGGCTTGATTCAGCTGAGCTGGGTGGCAAAATGTACACCTATTTTGCCGCCATCTATGTAAAACACAACATACCATTACACTTATACCGGAACTCCTGATCGTAGATATGCCAGGCCTTCGCGTGGGCCAGCAGCAGGTTCTTATTACAAATGTAAGGCCCCACGAAGTAGTCCAGCTTTGATCCCAAGATTCCTTTGCCATAGTAAAAGTCGCACTCCACCAGGGGCTCATTGATTGTGATCCAGGTCTTCACACGGTCTCCGTAGAGGGTATAGACGACTCTCGCGTAGTCAGCGAACCAGTCGGAGATTTGAGGGTTTGTCCAACCACCTGGAAAAAAGGAGCAGTATTTTTAGACTTATAGTATCTACATGCTTACGCTTTGTACCTATCATTCATATACATTATCTACAGGATTTAGCGCCCTTTTTTAAATTTTTCTTGATATTGTATTTCGCGCTTTGGCGGCGGCACAGGGTATTGAACTTTAGTGTTTTCCGTGTTAGTAAGATCTTAAACGATTCGTTTACATGGAATTAGGTACCTACCTGAAATAAAATTATAAATTTCCATACTTCATTTTTCTTTGTTATGACTTTTCTCGTCGGAATTGCCAAACTGTCATGTTATATAACCATATCGAATAAAAAAGGGTATTTAGTTAACTCAGTGGGTTAAAGTACCTATAGCAGCATTAGCATTACGTATTGCACATACTTCATTCAATCACACCGACATCTTACGTAGTTAGGTCAGGTAGGTAAATAAATAAATAATAAATATCGCTGGACATTACCCACAGCGCCATCTAGTGCCACACTAAGCAACGAGGCTTGTGTCGTGGACACCAGATAGTTTGTATACTACATACTATAGATACTTTTTGTTTGTAAATATTACATACTTATTATACATATAACATCCATGACTCTGAAACAAACGTCCATGGTCATCACACAAACATTTGCTCCTACCGGGATTCGAACCCGGGACCCTAAGAACGTAAGTCACTACCGCTGCGCCATTCGGGTCGTCTAAATCCAATTAAAAGTTTCACCTGGGACCTCTACTCCCGATCTTCGGAAACTGTCTTTGTGCATGCATGCATGTCTCGCAGAGCTGCCCTGTCGTCTGACCCTGAGATCTGCGCGACGCACTTCCAGCAGAATTACCCTGAAGCCTGATCCTTGGAACTGTCTTGGCGACTGTCCTACAGAGCTACCCTAACGCCTGCCGCCTCTTGCCTCTTCTAGAGTGCTGAACTGATTTGACACCAACTAAAGTGCGTTATCAATAAAACTGCCACCTACATTACTTCCATAGAGTGCGTGATAAGTAATCAGCTGTATTTTTTATATATCTCATTTGTAAATTCTTTATTTCCCCTATTACATTTTTTACGTACAAGTCTGCTTATATCCTTTTATTTTGATAGGATCAAGTAAATTTGTTACAAAGCTAAATGTCAAACAGACAGAGATCGCAACCTACCGAAACCGAACAGTTATTGAAAATGGCCGTTAGCTGGCACTTGAATAAACTTTATGTTGGCTTACGTTGAACTAACGTTTTGGTATTCGTTTGTGCGTCGATGCCCCTTCAACCCTGTATTTAAAAACTCACCAAAATCTTGAAGCAACTGCGGCATTTCCCAGTGGTATATGGTGACGATGGGTTCAATGCCCTTCGCCAGTAGACCGTCGATCAGGTTGTTGTAGTAATTCTTGCCGTCCTCACTGATGTGGTTGGCCAAACCAGTTGGCAGGAGACGAGGCCAGGATATTGAGAATCTGGAAATTAGGAGAAACTAATAATAATAATAACTTTATTGGGAAAATACAAGTTTGACACATTAAAATACACAACAGTCACAAAGGTAGGTACAGAAAAATTTGCAAACAGAAGTAGTGTGCGAGAGATAAGTACATTACAAAATTTGAGCCCTGACTCCTAAACTAGGAAGATCCTGTATCTTAGGAGGCAGTGTCTTCGCATAAATAGTGGACTAGCAAATTATGAGCGTACTAGCATAATCTCGTAGTCACATACAATTTAAAGACTAAAAGGTAAGGTAAGAGATATATCTATAAAAAATATACTTAGTATTTTAATTAGGTAAACAATAATACGTGTGACGTGTATTTGTGTGGGGAGTGAGAGAAACTATGAAACTGTTTATGCTTTAGTAGCGAATGGTGGGTTTTCTGTAGAAAAGGCAAAGGCATAGATAACCTCGAATAATATTATGGTTTATATCCTTTTTCACCCGTGGTCTGTTCTCGGAGTCCCTGGAAGGGACCACGGAGGGTTTATTTAATTCGGCCAATTTAATTTGGCAGTATATATTTCTTGAAGGAACCACGGGCAAAAAAATACTCGGGGACCCTTCCAGGGTCTAAGGGACCGGGTCCACGGGCGAAAACCTGTTTATATTGCTATGAGACGCTTTATGCAAAGTAAAGTCAAGGTGCATATAAGCTGATCCAAGTTTTTTCATAGATAGACTGATTGATGATGATTATGGAGCCTAGGGTTGCAGACCCACCGTACCCCTGGCCGTACCCCTGGTGCTACGGTGGGTTTTTTACCACCAGGTAATAGTGTTGTAATACTAGTTAAAACCACTTCTGACAACAACAATTTTATTAGTGGTGTGACCGTCGGACTGCCAAGTCCGGTTTTTCGGATTCATGTGTAGTAAGTACATGTTGAGAATTACGCGGCAGTGGGTTTATAAAAGGGGGTAAATTTTTCGTCGTCGCTCCGCCGGCCTTCGGCCTACGCTCCTCAAGCCAACTAGCAAGTTTTTCGGAGTAACGATCCATCAGACATTTGATTCTTCGGAATTATGAAATTCAGACAACAAACAATTCAGATTTATGACTTTCGGAATTATGAAATTCGGACTTTTGAAGTTCGGAATTGTGACTTCCGACGTGAATTTTTGGGTGTTCACCTCGGCGCGGCATGTCAACTGAACGCGTAAGAATACCGTCCTTACCGATTATTTCTAATATTATGTACCTACTCTAAATTACTAAATTAGGCAATATTTGTATTCAAGCCTGAAGCGATACGCTGGAATTACATTAAAATAACAAAATACTTGTTTTTTCTTTTCAAGCTTATAGCCTAAAACATGGGTTGGTTTGTGTTTAGTTTTATTTTCACTATTCGCATTTCTTAGAAAACTTGTATCTATCAATTGTCATATGCAGGCAATTTAGAGGTCTAAAATGGCCATTTTAGCAGAATCCTGGTAGGATGATAATATAAATCACGTTAAAATTCTTAAAATGGACGCAGTTAATATTATGAATTGCCACTTTGTGACCATTTGAGACAGAGTGAATGGCAATTAGTAGGTTATAAAAATTCGCCCAATCGCAATAAGTGTACGGCCAGAGTGCACGCTCGAATCGAGCGTGCGGCGGGGCGGGGCGTGCAGCGTTCATGTCAAAAACATGCATTAATACGTGAGTGTCCTGTAGGCTTAGCCAAGTTGACAATCTACAATCGTTAACGCTAATAGAAAACTACTCAAATGTATGGGAATGACATCATTTCAACGTTAAGTCACGTGGTCAAAACAAACGAATAAAAACTTTTAAGTTCAGTCAAAACTGTAAGTTGACTACGATTTTTATGGGATGTAGCAATCACGATTGTAGAAACGAATACATTTCATTCTATCATCTTAACCGATGTTAACTTGTCTACGAAGTTTTTATTTGCTTGTTTTGACCACGTGACTTAACGTTTACGATTGTAGAAAGAGAATCGATACGAATCGTTTGTAACTTGGCTAGGCCTGCTGAGTAGACACCCGCCGCGCGGCGGCTGCAGCGTGCGAGTTTGAGTCTTGCGGCAGAGCGCTATGGCCACTTATTAGGAAAATGCGCTGTCGGCCGCTCGCCGCCCCGCAGAACGCCCCGCCGAACGCTATTGCACCCAGGCCGTACACTAAGAGGCCGCACTGTGGCAGTGCCCTTTGGAATGGAAGCGCCAGGCAAACCCACGAAGTTCAAATTTTTTTTTTCTTGCAATTTGCCGGTCAGTGTCAGGTTGTATGTTGGTTAAAATCATCAATACTTACAACCTTCTTAGTTCATCTCATGAACTCAAAGAGGTTTTATTGATGATTCCACCTAAGTTTACGATCGCTAACCCAATGCGTTCCTTCAGGTAAACATATACTTAAGTGGTTTGCAGGTAACCTACCTGTAAAACTGCAAGCCCATCTCCTCAGCAATCTCGATGTCCCTCTCCCACAGATAGTAGGACTTGCAGGCGTCGTCGCCGTTACTGCCGTCCGCTATCACTTCTGGGTAGCGGTGAGTGAGGCGGTCCCATTTGCTTTCGCCTTTGTCTGTAAAACAAGACATACTTACATTATCATTAACACATGATCCAAACATTGTAAAAATCCTGTTTCTAGTGTTAATGATCATGTTAGTGACCATGACAGCTTAAAAACTTATAAAACATACCTACTTACACCCGTATCTTTAAACAAGTCAAAGTGATTACTTGAGTAAAAGTTATAGTAATACGATTTTTATTCTGTAAGTAGTTTAGTAATTGCTTGAAGTTAGAACTATCAAAAGTTAGAATAACTGGCTTTGCTTTCTTTAACGGTTCTTACTTCGTTCAAATTCTTGTCTATTGCTTAAAATGTTTGCATGTAATGACTTAATCAATTTGACTTACAGGATGTAAACGGACCCTTCACGAACCCGTCAACCTAGCATTCTGTACGTCAAAGTAACTTTACGCAAAAAATATTGCTGGGAAATGACTTTTTTTTTGGTGACGGTGAAAAGTCACATTTTACGGAAAAACTCAATAAAAAAAAATTACTTTATTTCAGACCTTGATCCATATGATGCTAGTAATACACACTAAGCTATGTTAGTAACAAACGAAAAACAAAGATTTAATGCAATGCAACGCACTCAAAACATTGTGTTGATTGACGCATTTAATAGTAAACGGGTTATGGAGGTATAGTAAAGTGAAAAACGAGTATTTGAAAAAAAACTTGTGAAAAAGTTAGAACTATGACCCCCAATATCTCCGTAACTAGGGTGATATGAAAGATAAAGAAGTAAATGATAGCATGTCGGTTGACAGAGGAGAATGAAAGAAAAAAACGTGTTGCGCCGACACCAAGTAACATGGGACAAGGGCAAGAAGATGATTACTACGCTCCCCCGAATCATGGTAGTGATATGAATCGTGGGGTTTTTGTCCTAAACAATCCTCTGTCTTCCGCGTAAGTGAGGATTTCCTCGCAGTTATTAAGAAAATAAAAGATTCCGATGTATTGAGAACCGACTGCAAAAAAAAAAAGGTTTGATGTGGAATAGGCTACAGTGGCATTGGTTTCTATTGCATTGAAGTGTCTAAAGATTTATACGGAGTGAACAGATCATGTGCTTTTTGGTAGTATAGGCAAAATAGTTTTAAGATTTCATATAAGAGTAGAGGAAGACCAAAGAAACGATTGATGGACTGGATGAAGGATGATATGGCAGGTAAAGAGTATGTCTGATGAGATGACGAGTGATAGAGAATTATGGAAGAAGAAGTCATCCTGACGCGATCCCAAATAAACTGGGATGAGAGTAGGAGAATGATGAGTTTTAAGATTTCATTGTTTAAAATTAGTTCTCGTAGTGGAATACTTACCGCTGACATTCCAGGCCCCTTCAATCTGGTATGATGCTGAAGCGGCTCCGAACTTGAACCATGGCGGGAACTGCAGGTTGTAGCCACACGAGTGGCTTACTGAGGCCCTAAGGAAAGTAAGTGTTATTGTTGATCAAGTACATAGAAGTTAAGCCCACGTTCACCAGGCACGCGGGCGCTTTTTATGGTTCCATACCCAAAGAGTAATAACGGGACCCTATTACTAAGACTCCACTGTCCGTCTGGCTGTCTGTCTGTCACCAGGCTGTATCTCATGAACCGTGATAACTACAAAGTTGAAATTTACACAGATGATGTATTTCTGTTGCCCTTATAATTCAACAAATAAAAACAGAATCAAATAAATATTTAAAGTGGGGCTCCCATACAACAAACGTGATTTTTTGATAATGGTACGTAGTAACCCTTCGTGCACGAGTGCAACGTTTTTTTTTGCTTTTCTAACGCGCAAGCGATGCAGTCTGGTGCCGAGATTTGAAGAAACCAGTGTTCTGGTGGCCTACCATGACGTCATATAGCAGGTTCGTTTTAATCGCGTTCCAGTGTGGGTAAGAGACGGAGCTATAGAGGACGTCTAGCGCCATCTCTTTCCCACCATGGTAGGCCCGCTGTAAAAATCGCCGCGTTAGAAAAGCGCCTGTGCGAATGTGTAGGTACTCAACATTATCATTATCACCGAATTCGTGTCGAATTAAAATAGTTATCACTTTTCTTTCACCTTACTTTTCCAGAGGCGTGCATAAAATTGATTAATAAATTGACATTTTCTATTAGACCGGTTTCTTACGAAGGTCAATGAACTTTTTCAAATGTTATTTCTAATCAGTTTGTATATGAGGAATGAGAACATATCCGATACTAAACGGCATGTCATTTGGACAGTTTTTAAATACGGCCCAAACAAATAGTTTTACATGTTGCGAACAATTTGTGACATTGGTGTTTTTCGTAAAAGTCCGTTTTATTAAAACAAGTGAACCATTCTTGGGTTTACCTGAGTATGAGTCATTTAGTCAGATTATTTTCATTTAAGATTTTTGTTTTTTTCCTCAATAATTTCTCCTTTCCTTGAGAAAAGGGTAGGTATTTCTCCAATCAACTAATTACTTAAGCAGGAACAAAAAATGGGATTATTATGGAAATTAAAACCACTACTGAAAACCGGCACTGTGCTATGGGTCCTCCAGAGCACAGGATCATGCTGGGTGAAAGCCTTTTTGTCGCAGTCACGACAGCTGCAACTATTAAGCATGCCATGCCTTTGGGAACAATATCTTTCTTGCTTTTTTAAATTATAGGAAACCCTGGGCACACTGGGAAATGTCGGATATGCAACTTGCATTTAGACTTTCAGTGAAGCGCAATCAGTAAGAAGTTGACTAAGTGACTGCTACATACATTTTCGATTCGATGTTTATAAGAATATAATTCAAGTCCAGCTACACACGAAACAACAAACCGTACTTCTATGTCGTATATTCGATTAATGGAGTCATTTTACATTTTTGACTCACAATCACAAGCATAGTTTATGACAGGGCGAGGAGCAGATCACTCCTTCCCTTTACCTGAGACGAGGTTTGTCGCAAACAAACCGTCACTGCTGGGGTGATTGTGGATGCAATTGTGTCCCCGCACCTAGCCAGAAGTGACGAGGAGGAATACCGTGTGGTTGTGTGGTAGTCAGTAAGAGTCTGACAGACCCCTCCGCCGGTCCCACGCCGAGGACATCCATTATGAATATTTACACGTTAAAAAATTGTGCAAAAAAGCCATGTGAAAGGTTTCCAAGTATTTTATTTACACCTAAAATTATACTTATGAGTACCTACTTCAGTATTGTTGAGTAATTCAGTTTTAAAATTTTAGTGCAACAATTAAAAGTACTTGTATACAGGGTGTCCGGCAACGAATGGATAACCTAGAAATGGCCCATAGCAGAACCCATGGACATTCCGCAGATGTCGGGCATTATAAGCATGGAATCCATATTATTTTTCTTTGCTTCAGTATTTTTTTTCTCCTTGTCTACATTAAATAGCAATAATTCACTTTTTTTTACCCGAGATGTTTAAACTTTGTTTAAAAATTAATTTATACTAATTTTCCAAAATAAATGAACTTTCTTACAGGTACTAGTTATGATACTATTTTTTTTCTAAATGGTCATATGTTCTACTATTCAAGGTTATCCACGTATGGATAAAAACCCCTTTTTGTTTGCAAAGAATAAAAAAAGGTTATCCAACAGCCTGTATATTAATTCTTCAATAATTAATCAATTAAAATAATTGACAGGTAAATTGTACTAGCCTACTTTTAGAATGCACTCTCATTATCTGATAAAGTTTGTTAATTTTGTCCCTGCAACATGAATGTTATTGAGACTTTCAATTTTTCTACCTAAGACCGAGGTTACCGATTAATGCAGGAGATCTTTTATTTTTGGTTACATAATGACTTTTTAAATTGAGAAACACTGTCTCCAAAGTCACAGGTGAAAACCAAGTTTGGGAGCCAGACCTATCTGTGGGACATACCCCCGAATACTGAAACGTCACTCAAAATTTAAGTAGCACTTATATTTAACAGATACTCAAAAGTGACGTTTGGCCATACGAAAATTAAAGTTTGGGAGCTGCTCAAATGTTAAGCAGCCCTTAAATTTTGAGTGACGTTTCAGTATTCCGGGGATAATGTCGTATGTTGTACTTAAAGATGTATGTAACAATGTTGTCACTGTATTTAAATAAAGGATTTATTTATTGATTTAATGTGTGTCGGTGCACTCTCAGAAAAATAAAGGGAAACCCAAGGTTTAAGGTTGCACTAGTCAACATTTTTTCCATACAAATTTCGGGGGGGTATTACTCCACTGTTTGACACTGTACATCCAAAGTTAAACATGATTTCGTTTTGTCTCATTATTAATTTTGTCTGTACGGAAGCAGAATAGTAAAATAAAAAGCCATTAAAAAGTTACGAGCTACCAAAGATTCGTTTTTATTGCCAATTTTAACGCAACTTTAGGCGTTAATTAGTAATAAAAGAAGTGTCAAATTTCCAAAACTAAATCCGTACCGACAAAGCACAAGTATCGCAGAATTCAATAAATTTTACTTGTAATTGATTAATGCAGTGGTTTTTTCATAAAACACGATTTTCCAAAGGCCTTTTCGTATTTTTTTACGCGCACTTTTACTATGAAATATCGTGCATCTCACTGAATACTGTTTCCCCCGGGCGGGCGGTGCGGTGCGGGAGGACGACGCTCACGCACACATCAACAATATGTCACACGCGCGGTACCGCGCGCGCGTATTCCAGTTTTATTTGAATCTGCTTCTGCGGCCTATGTCACTCGTATGACGTTTGACGTATAACTGTTTGGCGGTTTTGATAAAAATTGGAATTTTTGGTTTGAGTGGACGCTGTGCTAGTGACTAAGAAACAATGGGTAGGTAAATCATATAATTTGTTACACCTTATCTATTTAGTGTTCTTACATACGAGCGACACGCGTCATCGACATCAGAGGCACGTTGTCGATGGCGACTTCGACCAGTAGTGATATTCCCTAAGAACACAGAGTGACCGGGCGGCGCGGCTTTGTGTAGGTACATAGGCAGTAGGCACCCTATGTAGGCAAGGCAGTCGATCTGAGCGCGACGCGATGCGCTCTTGACTTTTATTTTGTATGCTTATGGAAATGGAAATGGTTGCTCAAAAAGTAGGTGCCTATACATATATAAACCCACCTCTGGCACGGTAAAAACTGATGAAATCTATACTGCGCTTCTGGCAGTCGGGATACCTTATTGATAACGTAGGTATGTACCTAGTTCTATATCGTATTAGGTACCCATTTAATATGTATGCTTTTACTAGGATTTCGTTACTCGCGTTCCCGTAGGAACCTATTTACTGCTCCGCTCATATAACATAACCTTTTTCAATAATTGACTACCTAACAAAAACTAAAAAGATTTATTTATCTGGTAGGTATCTAGTTTGGGAGATCAGAGACAGGTATCTACTAGGCGTTCAAACAAACGACCTCTTCTGCTTTAAAATATTAGTAGGTAGTACTAATATATACCTGATAATATAAAATAACAAACATAATAGATTAAATGAAAGGAAAACCATGAATAAAAGTGCTTTATCTTATTGAATTTATCCCATTGAATTTATAACTGTTCTTCAGATTTCATGATTTTCCCTTCATTTAATTAATCATGTTTGTTAGAGAGATTTGATCCATATGATTGCCCCTATTGATTGATGTAAAAAAGGTACAGAATGTTATTTTTTCGAACTTTAGTCTATCCATCCCGGGTGCGATGCCCGAATGTGGCAAGCGAATTTTCGAAAACCTGTGAATGCAGATTTGTTTCTTTTCAAAAATAAAAGAATGTTTCCTTTGAGTAAAATTTGCTATCTCCAGTATTTAGAGTACTTTCCCTCCAGGTGGCATTGAAATATTCCACCCTGTCTATGTAGGTACCTTATAAAGTGCTTACCTCTATAAATCAAGGAATTGACATCAGCTGATCATCATGAGGTAGCAAACGCCGCGTCGCGTTGCATCGGTAGGTACTCGCCACGCGCTTCGCACTCGCGTCCGATGTCGCGTATCCGAGGGTTGTCACAAATTATTATGTGACTTTTAATAGTTATCTTTTTTAACCGACTTCATTACTTACTTCAATGAAATTCTAGGAACATATCTACAGTTTTTAAAAGCCTTACACATCGTTAGAAGGCTGCCTACAAAAATAAATTAACAAACTCATATTATAATTAATAAATAAATAACGGCATAGTTATGAATAAAAACATTACTTTCATAAAATAAATAATAATAAATAAATAAATTATAGTGTTTATTTTATAATGCTGCTATTTTATTAAACAGATACAAAAGATTGGCGAATAGGAAAAAAAGGGCGCCTAAAACTAAGTGCCCCCGCAAGAAGAAGTTCAAAAGAACATTGAGGGAATGGTTCATGAATAAAGAAAATATTCCTCCTGTACTGTGTGTCTATCCGTCTGTCTGTTCATCTGTCTGTCCGTCCGCCCTGTCCGTCCGTCTGTCCGTCTGTCTATCTCTCCGTCTGTCTGTCCATCTGTCTGTCTGTCTAACCGTCTGTCTGTCCGTCTGTCTGTCTGTCCGTCCGTTTGACTAAATTGACTATTTTTCTCGCACTCAAAGTGAAAAGTACAGTGTAACACACGGCGCTCAAATCCCATTATGACTCGGTTCCTATTTACTACCTCGCTAAAGCTCGGTAGTAAAACTACCTGGTATATAATGGGTCATTTTAGCCCCTCGTATTACAATGTACCTACTATTACACACGTGCGTAAATTACGGTTACATTCGTCTACTCGTTTGTAAAAACCAACTTTCCACACTAGTATCATAAATACCAATTTTTCTGTTTATTAGGAATAATTTATTTTGAGCTATAGTGGCGGTAATTACAAACCGCAGACGTAAAAAGAAACAATGTCAGTAATTGTGTTATTAATTCAATAATAATAATAAATTAATTAGACAAGAGCCTGCCTAGCGAGAGTCTCCTCAGATGTTAGTCATCTGAGGAGACTCTCGCTAGGCAGTTGGATCAGGCGCTTGATTCAGAAAGCAGTTATCCTGGACACGGCGCGTATTGCACCCAGCTTGGACCCTGTTCCCGATGCTAGCGGGCTACCTATTTTTATTTTTTTTAATAGTTTTGTTACTAAAATTTAAAAATGTAAATTTATTACATTTTTAAATATTTTTAGAAATATGTATTCATTTTGGGCATTAAATAATTCTTTATTCGTTTTCTATACATATTTAATGTAGCTTTTTTTAAATTGTTTTTTATAAAAATCTGATGACCATGTATGAAAATGTTATGAAAAAAAAAAAAAGATTTACAATAGTACATTTTGATACAAGTGGAGAATGTTTGTTATTGCGTTCGAGGCGGAATTAACACCCGAGCCGTAGGCGAGGTTGTTTTTGAACCGAGAACTGCAATAACAAATGCGCACGTGTATCAAACGACGTTTTTCAATACATTTTTGAAGAAATAAAATAAAAGAACGAAAAATATTTTTGTCATGAATTATTAGGAGACTATGATTTAAATTTTCTTTTTTTTTCCGCGCTTTGCTTTCGCCAGGTTGAAGGAGAAGCAAAGGTTTATAGCCGCTAAACAGCCTAATATGAAAAATAGAAAATTCTAATGTTTTTGAGTTTAGAACACAAATAAATGTTAATTGGTTCATAAACGTTTTATTGTAATAATCATGGTTTTAGATGATATTCCATTTATAAACATTATTTATATATTAAAAAAATATTTAAAAAAAATGCATATCGCTTTGCCGAGTTTAAAAAAGACATTCACCTCCGAATCGAGAGGACCGTTTCGCGCCAGTTTCATTTTGGGACTTGGCACCGGCAACTCGGCAAGTGTCAAAATGAAACTGGCGCAAGACAGTTGTGAATAGAGGCATTGAACCAATTTGGACTAAGTATAGATAAAAGTTGTCTGTGGCAATTTTCACACACGTGTTTGGAAAATGAAAATCGCACGCGTGTGAGTATTTCACACGCATGAGATTTTTCATTTTGCATTGTGAACCTAATCGTAGTGCGATATGAACCAGTTTCCGAGAAAGTGTATTGAAAAACAGTTTAGTGTTATTTGTTTTATTCGATAAATAAAAATAAGTAATGAAAGCACCCCTAAAATAATTGAGTAAGCAACTTACAACCCTTGTAGCAATCTGCCGTTACTCTCTACGTTTCGCACATGCCTAAAAATCATGTTGTAATTATGTTACTTGGTTTATACTAATAATAATTTCTCTCAATTGACAACCCTAATTTTTCGTTAGTAGGTATCTATTTGATGTAAGGAGTTGTTCAGCCTTTGGCGGCGGACAAAGTAGGTAGGTATATGTGGGATTGTCATAGGTACATACTTACTGTTATAATTACCTATGTACCTACAATTCAACAAAAATGTTACAAACCGTCGCCGCGTCGTGGGCACGTACGTACGTACGTAGTAGGTACATAGTAGGTACTAAGAAAACAATACTGATGTGTCATTTGTCTGGATGAAAACATGTGTTTACATTTAGTGATATTGAGTATAATATATACCTAAAAAAGTAAGAAGACAGGTAAGTAGGTAATTTGGAAAACAATTTAGGCCATTAGGCAGAACTAATTACAATTATTAGGTATTCACTAGGACATAAGACCAACCCGCACTGGGGCCGCATGGTGGATTACAGCCCATTCCCTCTCACAGAGAGGAGCCGTGTCCCAGCAGTGGGAACATTATAGGCTGATTATGCTGCTGCAACAAAACTCTTGAGCGATCGCTGCATGAACACCCGGGGAAAATGAAACATAATAAGCAATATATATTAGGTACTAAGAGAGCCATACAGGTATAAAATGATAACGCAGTGCCTCCTACAGGCCCTACTTTAGTACGAGTTTGTAGGTACCTACTTGCTGATTTCTCGGCGAGTGTCGAGCGGCGTCGAATGGCATATCAATTGTGTGCATCGTGTAAAACTTCGTTTTTGTTCGGAACGCTTCGGAACGCTGTGTGTGTGCGTACGAACTAGACGTGCGTGACGACTAGCGCCTAACTGCTCATCACTGATACTATCTCTGTCGGGCACGATGCTAGGTGAGAAAGCGTGCTTTTTGGCCACGCCCACCAGCGAGTTCGAGCCCGTGACTTGTGTCACCTTAAGACAGGAGGTTCGTTTGAGGGCGTGCCGGTCTCTTTGTGTTGCAAGATATAAATATCTTTATCAAATTTATTTGAGCTCTTCAAGTACCCATTGACTTTTTTAATTTATATCGTACCTATAAGTTTATCTTGAATACCACTTATATCGGTGAAAGGAAATCATCTTGAGGAAGACTGCATAAATAAGATTAGATGTTGGCTCATTCTCAAAGAGTTTCCTGACGTTTACCTACTACTCTAATCCTAACTTTCTAATCGTAATCTACAACATTATAAATGCTATTTAGTTTGTTTGTGACCTTTTTACGCTTAAAGCATTGAACGGATCATCCTGAAATTTTGCATATAAACTGTACGTTGTCAGGTGTACAGAAACGGACATAGGGTACCTTTCATCCAGAAAAAAAAATGTTCCCGAAGAAAACAGCAATAATGTTTTTATGATCATAGATGGCGCCACATGTATTTTGAATAGGGAATAATGCAAGAAATACAAAACTCTTTTTATTTATTAAAAATGCCTTGTATTGGCGCATAAAAACATTGTGGTACACTTGTTTAAGTTTCTAAAACATCACTTATTTTACAATTTATTGTTGTAAGTAGCATGTCGAAACGCGTCGCCCTCGATAATGCCGGTAGTGACGTCAAAGTCTATGTGTCAAAAAAACACTTTCATTTGAAAAGTAGGTAAAGTTTCACTAAGATTTTATTATAATATCGTTATCGCAATGTTTGCTTGAATAAAGCACACACAATTAATAAAATTACTTTACCAAGTCTAAAAAAATAGATGTAAACAAGGCAGATTGAGGTAAATGACGTCACATCATGGCCGCGACAGTCACGGACGTTTGAACTGTCATAGAAAATTGCAGGAGTTAATATTATTTTTGAGCGACAAGCAGTAGTTGAACTTAACTTTTAATTCTTTTCTTGGGTTGTTAATACACTGTATTTTATTGATTTAAGTGAAGAAAAAATTACATGCATATTTCGTTATTATATTATTATAGAAACTTTAGTAGTGCGAATAGATTGTCAAATTCTAAACGCGAGCGAAGTTGCGGGAAAAAGCTTGTAAAACCATAATCTTGTGTTTGCTGTCGCGCATAGCATAACATAAAATCAAGTCTGTAATTCCCGAACCAATAGTATACCCACATTTCGCCAGTTATGTATAAATCCCATGTAATAGGAGATGAGCTAATTGCCATCCCGATCAGAAATCCAGATTCCGTGGCTGCTACTGGGAATTCAGTACACTATACTATGGGGAAAACTAAATAAAACTTCTGTCCCGTAGTCGCATGTAAATCGTATCGCGTGTAATCGTATCGTGTGTGACCAGCTTAGGTATTATTGATTAAGACGAAAAGGTAGGTGATAAGATTATCCATTTTTTTAGCTGCTCTACCTACTTATCTTACTTATGGATAGTGGTCAAATGAAGATGGATTTAGGTAGGTACTTATATTGGTTAAAACAGGATAAAAGCACTTAGGACAATTGAATACCTCGACTCATGTAATAAACCCATTAAAAACTGGCCAGGTGCGAGTTAGTGTGCCGCACGAAAGGTTCCGCAGCTCACGTTGTAGAAAAACCAAATAAGTTTGATCTATTTTGTGTATATTTTATTACTTATTTTATTTACCGATACGCTAAGATTAAGATTTTAGCTTACAAAGTTATCTTAAAGGATGTAAACGACATCGACACAAACTGTATCTAAACACAAGTTTTTCTTTTTAATAACCGAGGAACTCATCGGGTTCATTCGTCGGGGCGTCGCGCGTCGGGGTCTAGAATCATGTGCTGAATTCATTCCCTTACATCTGCATCGTTGGTCTATAGTGGCCGCAAGCCGGTCTGCTAAGCATGACTCCTGGGTTGGATTCCCAGGGCTGGCAAAGTGTTATTGGGTTTTCCATTAGGAGTTTCTCAGTAGCAGCCTCTGGATTTGTACCCAGTTGAAGGCTCGCCCCGTATTATTTGGGACTTAAACATAACTGGCGAAATGTGGGTGTACTATAAGGTACACGTCTGCCTCACCCTTCGGGAATTACAGGCGTGATGTTGTTATGTATGCTAGTTACTGTTAATCATTAGACAACAATATTTAAGTACTTAGTTCGACGAAATGTTGTGCTTCATAAGGTTCTTGCTTTACGGAACCCTAATACGAATGACCAAAAAGATGAATAACATCTGCATCTAAATTAAATATTACAGTAGGAAAACGACATCCATTCAAAGGATTTTAAGTGATTTTGAATAATTATAAAATCGAAGGGTCTTTTTGGATAAACAACATTTTTGTTTTGTTTTTTTTAATGGATGTTTTAAAAGCTCGTTTTTGACGTTTTGTACACCGACTACGTTCCTTAAAGGAAAAAGACAAAAGACCGACGAAAAAAACCATTACACTCCTTTTGGGATATGCCTTAGTCGGGTAAAAAAAAGCCTAAAGGATTACAAAAAAAAAATAGATAATTTTGTTCATAATAGGATCAAAGTACATAGAGGTACCTAAATCTACTTATTTTACATTAAATAATAAATAAATAATAAAATTTTATTCAAAAAATATAAGGTAAATGTTTACAGTTTTTCTTAAATCTATGTCAAGTTCACCCATGCTTTGAGCCTGAACTAGGTAATCCTGTGTTTCAGGCGATTTGAGGTAACATTAATTGATTAAATAATCAATTAATAATAATATTAATAATAGTATTATTAATAATATTGGTAACAATGTAAAAGGTATATAAAATTTTTACTATTTTAACTTAGCAAACTAATTTAAAAATAACAATAATGTGAACAATATTTACTTTAGCACAAGTAATAACTTCTCTGTATCTTCATAGGACTAAGTTTGAAGAGCTTCCTTGAGGATTTTCTTGCAGTTATTGTGATTTAAGGAGTAGATGCTTCCTTTTTCATTAAGCCTGTTATAGAGTAGCGGTCCGAGGTACATATAAAATTTGGCTGTGAAAGCGTGTTTTGTACTTTTTTGAGGGCAAACTATATCTTTCCGTCTTTTTTTTGTGAATTCAGTGCTGTATGGAAGTGCTGCGTGTTGTTTTAGTACAGTGCTCATAATAAATAACTGTCGAACTGTTAGTACTTCACAAGATTTATACAGGAGGTTAGTGGGGAAAAGGAAAGGGCGGCAAGTAGCCACCTTGAGAATAGCTCTTTGAGCTCTTTCAATGGGCAATAACAGAGTTTTTCTTGTCCCACCCCATGAAGTAATGCAGTAAGTCAGAATTGACTGACAAAGAGCAAAATATAAGTGCCTAAGTATTTTTGGATCTGTATTATATTGTATTTTTTTGAATACGCATATCAGCTTCCGAATTCTATTATTTAGAGCTTCCATATGTTGTTTGAAGGAAAGGGTTTCATCTATTATCAGATATTTTACACGAATAGAATACCCAGATATTTTATTTTATCAGTCTTCTTAATATTGGGACACTTACACTGGCTATCTGCAGGGACTGGGCAACAATGAGCGTGCAACGCTGAGGGGATATTGGCTATATATGCTTGCGCATCGAAAACTTAATGTAATTTTTTTTCTCTGCATTTAGAGTTAGTGAGTTATTTTGAAGCCATTTATTTACAATATTAAATCCGTGTTGCGCAAGCTTGTAGACTTCATTTTCTGAGTCAGCCGAAAAAAGTAAAGCAGTGTCGTCAGCGTAGGTAATGATTACTATCATTACCTACGCTGACGACACTGCTTTACTTTGCGACCATGCTCTAGCTTTAGATTGCAAAGGTCATTTATGTAGATCAAAATAAGGGTGGGTCCTAGAATACTTCCTTGGGGAACACCAAAAAATGTGGTTTTTTGCACAGCGCTGAGAACATCGCCAATCTTTACGCACTGGGAACGATCTTCTAAATAACTTTTGAATATTTTCAATTGGGTGCCTCTTACACCCATGATCTCAAGCTTGCGCAATAGAATTGGAATGGAAACTGCAGGAAAATTCCTACTGTGTGGTTACCCTTGTCAAGTTCTTTCGCTAGATAGTCAGTCAGATGATGTACCGCATCGGCAGTTGAAACTTTAGGTCTAAATCCAAACTGTCTTTCAGACAGAATAGATTTATCTTCCAAATATTTCAACAACCTTTTGTTTATTATTTTCTCCAATATTTTTGACATAGAAGGTAGTAAAGAAATAGGTCTATAATTTGTCACTTGCTCTTTGCAGCCATTTATAGACAGGAATAATAACAGCCTTTTTGAGACACTCTGGAAACTGTCCTGAAGATAAACAAATGCGGAAAATGTAGGTCAGTGGTGGTACTAAAATGTCCTTGAATCTTTTAATAATTTTATTCGAAATGTTGTCCCAGCCAACTGCACAGTCTTCTTTCAAGGTCATGATTATACTATCTACCTCAGTCTCATCAGTATCTAGCAGCGCGAAGGATGTTAAAGCAGTGTTAGAAGTTAAAGGAATGCTCGTCAGGTTTTGGAATTGACCCAGATTTTTTTCTGCCAGACACTTACCCACATTAACAAAGAAATTATTTGCTATGTTAGCGGATTCCACTGGTGACGAGTGTGCTTGTAATAAACTTGAAGATGACTCATATTGTTTTGTAGAATACGTTGCGTCTTTAATATATTTCCAGATCTTTTTACTATTTGTTCCAGCCTTTTCCAATGCCACTTTGTCGTAGTTGATTTTAATTTTCCTAAGAAGATCATTGCAGAAATTTCGATATCTTTTGTACGAAAGTTGCAATACAACATTTTCTGGATTAGATTTAGCTTTCATATGTAGTTTATCCCTATGTTTCATACAGCGAATAAGACCTGATGTGATCCATGGTTTAATGTTGTGATTTTTGTTGCTCAGCTGCGATACGAAGTGTGTTTTTCTGAATTGCATTTCGTAAGTTTTCAATTACAAACAACATGCAAAACTGCGGGTCAGCAGAATTATAGGCTGGATCAAAATCGATGACGCGTAAATCTTCTTCAAGTTTATTTATATTCAGTTTAGAAATTTTGCGAGTGCCTTGTTTAGGGAATTTGCAATTTAGGGTTAGTAGGGCAGACAGGTAGACATTGTTTCTAGATTAAGATAGTAGGTAATGTCACTTACAGTGGATTATAGCATTATTAATCACCTTACATAACATTACATCACGCCTGTAATGCTTGTTGGATTAGGCAGTGTAGGTACCCAATTTACAGGGTGGAATTTTTCAACCTCACCTGAAGAGAAAGTATTCTATACTGGAGATAGTAAAAGGCATGACGACAGAATCAAAAAATTGCAAATCATTTAGTCAGTCAGTTAGAGTATTGGAAATTAATGGACACGTATTTTTGTTTTTGTAAATCAATGAATATTGACAGAGATAAAACGCATCAAAACTCGGGAGTAGGGGCTCGTGACGTCAGAACTAGCTAAAAATTATACCAAGGCGTGACGTATTGAGAATTTTAAAAGCGTCATATCATCGTCAATTTTGGTTTACGTAACAAAAGAAAAAAAACGGGTCAAATATTTTTTGATAATCTAAGTGATGGACTAATTAGATTTTTTTGGTCTCGCCTATTATACTCAAATGAAACATTCCTATATTTTTTAAAAGAAACGCATTCAAAGATTTTCGAAAATTCGCTTGCCACACTCGGGAATCAAACCGACTAATATTCGAGTAAATAGCTGAATTAGACGGCGAGTCTATAGCCGTCAACTGGGCACAAATCCGGACTCCGTGGCTACTACTGAGAAATTCCTAATAGAAAAAAAAAAACTCGTTTTAGTTTTTTAGACATCATTTTGTACCCTATCACTATGTTTTTCTATTTATCCAAAGGTTGACTGGTAGAGAATGCCTTGTGGCATTAAGTCCGCCTATGTGTTATATATCTATTAGTTCTATTGTACATGAAGTTTAAATAAATAAATAAAAACCCAATAACACTTTGCCCTAGGAATCGAACCTAGGACTTCATGCGCAGTTGTGCTAGCGGCCGCCGGACCAACGAGGTCAGTGATTCCCAAAGTGGTCAAGGTGGACCCCCAGGGGTCCACAGGAGACCCATCGGGGGTCTACCTTGGCGTGTAAAAAAAAGGGGCGTTTACAAGTTGTAAGTACCACGAAAATTTATCTGGTTTCGATAAGAACAAAAATGCTGGCTTGTCTTTATCTATCAATGTAGGCAGATAATAAGCTACTCGAAAAAGTAAAAAAAAAAAACAAATGTTCCGGTGATGACAGGTATGACAGATTGTATTTCGGTGAAAATGGTCGTATTGAGAATAAAAAAAGCATTTCGAAGCTTACAATTTTCAGATTTTTTGCCAGAAAGAAATCTTAGGAGCTACGGTTCTCATGCAATCCTAACAGATAGCGCGAAAAAATAATATTGCAAACTTCTTGCTTTTCCTTTTTGGTCCACACGCTTGAAAAATGCAGCAGAAACCAGAAAATTTTGAAAGTGGTCTACCAAAAAAAGAAGTTTGGAAACCTTTAAACTAGGTGATTCTCAACTATTTCGCTCTAAGGCAAAATTCGATAACTAGAACATGCAGCATGACTATTCTTTTAATATAATATTAATCAGTAATTAGTGATTTTATTCCCAGGATAAGACTTATCCAAGTTTGGTCGAATCCGCCCTAAGTGATGTTCTATCATAATTATACGAAGCTCCAGTCTCCCAACCCGTCCCTACTGTAGTTTTTCCCTAAATAGGGTTGTTTATGATAACTAGCTTTAAACGAAATGTCATTTACACACAGTGTTGTGTGTATAAAATATATATATAAAATATAAACAAACTTACTTTCGCATTTATAATATTTCTTTATTTAAATAAAAGTACAAATTTGTCCCAGCTATGATAAACTGTCCAAAAAAAAATAACATGCCGTTTTGTTAGTTGGTTTCAGAAAATATACCCATAGAAATAAGAAAATTTTGTCTCTGAAGAACTACCCATAATTCGGTTCAAACTTCATGCTCAGACACTTTATGACAACTCGGAAGTTATCTGCGAGTGACGGTCACCGCAGGTATAACGGTTCTAACTTTATTACGGCTCGGAACATGTTACATAGACCTCATAGAACACAATTTTAGGTATCAGAACGTCTTACCCGCAGAATGTGCAGACCGCCAAACGGTTGCATTTCGGTTACTGTCAAAAGTAAAATAACCGACCAAAGACTTAGTCAGAACACAGCTTACATACGAACTTCACACCTTGTTCGTCCACATCCAATCCAAACAAAGAAATAAAACAAGCCAACGAAATATGCATCATAATTTAATAGACAATCTAAACGTAATTTAATTTGGTTTTATCTTGTGTCGGGTGTATCATTCTACTCCTTATTACAGACGAGTAATATCGTGCTGACTCGCGCGGTGTTCGGGTCCGGTTGGGCTCCGAGAAGTCCACGGCGTAGAGACCGAATTTGGCGCTGAAAGCAAATTAAAAAGCAAAGCAACTTAGTTATGGTCACTGGCAAAATATGGGTGTTAAAATAGTTACAATAAATAAATAAAACCTTTATTTTCAGGCTACTTTAGACCATAAATAAAAAAAAAATGCGAATATTTAACACTACTTGGGTAACTGAGTTTAACATAATCAGCCTATAATATTCCCACTGCTGGGACGCGGCCTACTCTCCATGAAAGGGAATGGGCTATAATCCACCACGCGGGCCCAGTGCGGATTGGTAGATGTCACAGGTCTTCAAATTTTTGGTTCTAGGACATGTCGGTTTCCTCACGAAGTTTTCCTCCACCGTTTTGAGAGCAGTGGTGATGACACAAAGTAATGCGCCTGTCTGGATTCGAACCCACGACTTACAGATTTCAGTCAGAGCCCTGTCCTTTTTCAAGTAGTTTTGTGGAATACAAGAAGCTTTGGATTTCATCTGGTTGATCCTAACTTTGATTCTTCAACAGTTTTCCAAACGAAAATAATATTGAAACCCAGTTTTATTAATAGTAACAGGTTGGGTTTTGTTAAGATTTCAACTTACAAGTAACCACTCAGCCATTCGAAGTTATCCATCAGCGTCCAGGCGGTGTAGCCTGTCACGTTGATGCCGTCGTGTATGGCCAGCAGAACCTGGAACACAAATCTCGTTGCAACAAATATTCTCACAAAACTCAAGCGACTACTAAACAAATGCGAAAGAAAAGGATGGGAAGTCTAGACAACTGTCAGTACCTACTAACAATAAAAACGATACAATTAAGTTTCACTCCGTATCGTAACTATATTTATAAAATAGGTAAAAGAATGAAAGAAAACATAATTTATTTGGCACACGCCATAAGTGCACACAACAAAACAAAAATAACAATAAAATAAAACATAAAACTACACAATAAAAAAAAAACTTAAAACTAAACAGAACAAAAAGAAAAGAAACGAAGGTACTCCGTTGCTTGAAAACCTTGTAAGGCTCCGTGATGGTCGAATGTTCGTGATATGATCGCTTTGGTTAGGACGGAGTCTCGTGCTATTGAATTTTAGGTCAATTCCATTCATTTAATTTTCTCCTCCTGCCTTGCTCTAGTGGTCGTAAGGACGACTGCTACGCACGAGGTCCTGGGTTCGATTCCCGGGTCGGGCAAAGTGATATTGGGTTTTTCCGTCAGGAATTTGTCTGTAGTATCTACGGAGTCTGGGTTCGTGCCCGATTGATGGCAAAAGGTTCACCTCCTATGACATGGGACCAAACTGACGAAATGTGGGTGTTCTATTAGGTACACCTCTGCCTAACTCTTCAAGGATTACAGGCGTGATGTTATGTTATGTAATATCACCTGTTCCAAATAGTCCCTGTAGTACTCCAGGCGCTGCGTGTCCACGAGGCCGGGCTCTAGTGCGGGAACCCCGTTCTCAGTGATGACGATCTCCTTCACGTCGTACGTGGAGTTCAGCCAGTGCAGCTGCTCGCGAAGACCTTCGGGATACACCTGGAATAATTACTTCCATAAATATAAATAATCGTTGCGTTAGAAGGCCTCCCACTAGGTGGTCCGATGACGTGGTGAAGGTTGTGGGAATCCGTTGGATGCGAGTCGCACGGGACCGGTCAATGTGTCGATACTTGAGGGAGGCCTATGTCCAGCAGTGGACGTCTTGCGACTGAAATGATGATGATATAAATAATATCTTTCTCAGTGAACTAGAACGAGGTATGCTAACACAAATGCACTCTCTGTTATTTTACTCTCATAGTCGGATGGGACTTCAATCAGACACGACCCTAGGGAGATCAGATGCAGGAACCACGGCTTTACGTGCTTACCACACTCAGATAAACCCAACTTTTAAAATTTATTGGTTTACTACTGAGAAATTCTCAATGAATAACCCAAAAACACTTTGGCCAACCCGCGAATCGAACCTAGGAGTTATCGTTCAGCAGTCGCATTTACAAGGCCGAGCGCGGTGACATTGCCTTTCGTAATGTTACTTTGAAGTATCTCAAAGCGCTATGCTTGGTTCCACATTTATTGTGCGAGCCGTCAGTCTGTGGAATTCACTGCCGGCTTTTCTGTTCCGTGGTCATTATAATCTGAATCTATGCAAACTTCGAGTGAATCAATTTCTTCTAGGCAAACGTGTTCCACAAACCACATCATCGCCTCACATCAGGATAGATGCGGTTGTTTTTTTTTTCGAAATGGTTTCTCGCAGTTCAACCTCGAGAGGTTGTCGTCTGCTTAACCGGACTATCCTGTGGGTGGCTTAAGTGTAAGGCCTCCAGCCAGGGCATAAAACTTACAAACTAAACGACTACACGCTAAGGGCACCCCCTGCGGGGTACGGGCCTCGGCTTAGGGCGTCGCTGGGAGAGGACAGCAAGGGGACAGGCTGGATTGGAGTGGGTTAGGACAGTTGCGGCCAAACGCAAGCCTATTTAGATAAAACACCTCCCCCCCCTCAGGCCCCGCCCCAGTCGTAGCACTGCTACGGGTTGTGCCCCACGCTTAAGTGGTGCTACGCCGTAGCGGATCGGCTACGGGTGCTACGAAGCGTTCGATGTTGGTGACGATGAGTTCTATGTTTTTCCTTCACCCAAAAAGTGCTCAGCGCGCTTTAAGAAGTTTTCACTTAAAAAAAAAACTCACCGCAAACCAGTCAACCGCTGTAGTCTCCCACGAAGGATCCTTATCCATTATTGTCTTCAGTTCCTCTGAGCCGTCGAAAAGCCATTTACCTGGTTGTTCTCCTGGCTTCACTCGTCGCACCATCCGAGTTGTGTAGTGGTTCAACGCGTAGTAGTCATAAGTTCCTAAAAAAATTAAGTAAGCAATGTTTGGGAAGAGTAGTTTTGCGTCATTCATTATTTTCGAAGCTAAAGTTCTTATTGGTATGTATATTATGTTATACAGAGTGAGTTGGCTACCAGCCATCTTTTTGGGTTTGATTGGGTGAAGATTTTGCATCTCCACGCTAACCATCAACTAGGGTAGACCACATTAGGATCTATGTATAAGATCTTGGCATAGTCTGAGGGTCATAGGCATCACTTGACTACTGTCCTGTCCCTTTCGTAAAAAAAGGTATATAGGTATCTGTTTTGACCACCATAAGAAATGACTCCTAATTGTACAAAAACAAAGGCATACCTCGAACCAGTTCTATTTCTTCAGGAGTGAACGGCGGCAGTCTAGGACGCGAGTAGCCTTCGTTCCTCGCGATGTCATTCAATATTTTCTCTAGTTTACGTGGCCATCCACCTTCCTTGGAGAATATGGCGTGAGCGTATCGACCCTCCTAATAGAAACATAGATAGCATAACATAGAAGCTAGCGTAGTGCCTCGGCCCCTGAAGCCGTTGGTCTCGACTGTTATTTGTAGATCGTGGACCGTCATTACAGGTCGTCAGTGGTCCGCAAGTCTGACAACCAGTCTTACAGAGGGTATCGTATTACACAGTACTAAATCTGAAATAAAGTTCATTGCTCTTTCCTTAATTTCTCTGCGTAGGTACCCCGACGGCGTTTTTTATTACAAGAATATATATAAAATACTGGTATTCAGCTGCATCCGGTTAGACTGGAAGCCGACCTCAACATAGTTGGCTAAAGGCTAGGCAAATGGTGATGGGACAAGCTGTTTGTGCAGTGTTATTAAGGGTAGGCCAGTAGTGGCCCGGTGGTATCCAACAAAAGATCTTACCCAATGATCAATAGTGAGATCAGTGACTTCTTGATCCTCCGGCGTTAATGGCTTGAACCAGAAAAACAGGGTGGGTAGTGATACTTTACCTGCAAAAATTGTATATTTACAGGTTTGCTAAACTAAGTATAACAAAAACTTAACTAAAATAGAAATTTCTAATTCAATGATTTTAGTCGATCTTGTGTTTGTTTTACTATACAGGGTGTTTGGTGCGTCGTTTGTCAAATTGAACGGTTTGAAAAAAGGGACCATTTGGTATCTCTTCAACCCAGCTCATCCTTGGCACCACGGATTTTTAATTTCTATATTATATTTATTTAGAAAAATTCAACATTCAATTTGGCAAACGATGCACCAAACACCCTGTATAACTTAGTGAAGGTTTAATTTTCAGAGTTCTTTTGTCAGTAGTGGGGAAACGAAAACAAACGTGATGATATTTGAGATTGTTTTTTGGTTTTTTATGCCGCCGCCGCCGAAGCAATCGTCGCTCATGCCATACCATTTTGTTCGGCGAGCCTGCACACGTCGTCGCACATGCCATTCCATTTTGTTCGACGAGCCTGTACACGTCGTCGCACATGCCATTCCATTTTGTTCGACGAGCCTGTACACGTCGTCGCACATGCCATACCATTTTGTTCGACGAGCCTGCACACGTCGTCGCACTTACAGAAGGCGGCCTTCAGTTTTCCGAACAAGTGAGTGAAATATAAATAACGATCACGCATGATTAGATGCTTACCATGATACTGATGCCGATAAAACTCATCATAGATCCTGTACGCCTTAGCATGAGCTACCAGAGCGTTCTTATTGCACAGATACCGTCCCACGGCTGGGTCATCGATGTACGGCGCCCCATACTGAGCGTATCCCCCGTCACACATCATCATGGGTTCGTTGATGGTGAGCCAGTACTTGACGCGGTCGGCGTAGAGCGAGAACACCACGTCTGCGTAGTCTGCGAACCAGTCTGTTATGAAGGGGTTCGCCCACCCACCTGGAAATGTTAAACCACGGTTGTTAGTTGGGGTATTAGGTATCAAATGAGGTAGGCTCCTACTTAGTTATTATGGCCTGGTACTTTATAGGCACGAGACCGTATTCTATACTGACGCTTACCAACGAAAAGCTTTTGATTTATATTGAAGATATTATACAGGGTGTAACCACCTCATCACGAAGCCGTCAACCAAGCATTCTGTACATCAAACTAAGTAACTTTACGCAAAAATTATTGCTGGGAAACGACTTTTTTTTTTGGGGTGAAATAGTACATTGTTACCCAAGGGGTGAAAGGAACTTATTTAGTCCCGAGACGGGGTTTGGTGCCCGAGCGCAGTGAGGGCGCTAATAGTTCGAGGGACTAAATAAGGTCTTTAACCCGAGGTAAACACTGTGCTTTTCATTACGAATACAAGGAAAGTAAAAATAAAAACATGAATCAACACGAAAAATTTTTTTTTCTGCGGCCGGCCAGCTATTCAGCCATTACCTATTTTTCATTTTCATCATCGAAAAAATGGTAAATATTTTGCCCAAATCTATGTTATTGTAAAGAAATAGTTGAAACTTAATTATAATAAAGTTATTTAAAAAATATATAGTCTTTAATTAATACTTAACTTTGTTATTTCAATTTTACATCGTGGCTGTATAGAAAGTTGGAACATGGTTCAATAGAAAAATGAACTACTTTTTTTTTTAAAATTTGACATGTCAGTTGAAAACGATTCTCCCTAGGGCTGAAAAGTATTAATTTCAACCCGCTTCTCAGGTAACTTCAGACCTACTTTCAGGGTATGAGTAATGAAAAATCATGTTTTGTGTTAGAACTCAATGTAACGCACTCAAAATATTGTGCTGATGGATGGATTAAATAGTACGGGGGTCGTGGAGGTAATTAAAGTAAAAATCTTACATTTTACAAAAGTTTTTGGTAACCAATCGGAACAGTGACAAGTCGGGCATAACTCCGTCTTCGTCCCGTTTGGTAATGTTCCCGTTTCGACAGCTAAACATAAGACAAAATAAGTGAAAAAATATCCGATTTCGTAACTATTTTAATCTTCACACATTGATTCTCTCGTTTCGTCAACCACAAAATAATTTCAACTGTTTTTTCTTTGATCAATAATGGTTTTTTCTCAGGTACAGCCCGCTTCCAAAGTTACAAGGAAACCTCTTGTTGATGTTACTATTTTTTTTTCTTCTAGCACACTAAGGTTTGTTACGAGAGAACTCAATTTAGAATTTGAACAGAAAGTACTAGGAGAACAGAATTAAGAAGATATGTTAAGTAAGTCTGCAATAAGATCACGTGACCTAGGAATTATTCATTAAAGATAGATGTTATTGGTCGCAAGCGCGTTTGGTGAGCTGGTCCTGGGTTCGATTCCCAAGTCCATGTTGTTGGGTTTTCCCATCAAGAGTTTGTCAGTAGTTGGAGTAGTCTGGATTTGCGCTCGGTTGACGGCAATAAGCTCACCCCTTATTACATGGGACTTATACATAACTGGCGAAATGTGGGTGTACTTTTCTTTCTTTATCGTGTGGTTAGTGCCTAACTTGGTGTCAGAGTTTTTAAGCCGATGGGTGTACTAGATACACTTCTGACTAAATTTTCAGGGATAACAGACGTGCTGTTTTGTTATTGATAACAATCAAAAAGATTATAATTTAAAGTACCCTAAACAATTTTAAAGTGCAAATAGCACTTTCTTTAGTCCTAATCGTATACCTAAGCTGTAAATGAAATCTAGTTTGTCATAAAAAGACTTGATTATCGGAAATTCCCAGGTATTGGAATATGATTTCAAAGTTATCTTTCGTCTATTTTATTGAACCTACTTATTGTAAGTCAATAAGACTATAATAATTATGATCCGGATTAAAATCGGATCATTATTTGCAATCAATAATAATCATGTGCCATAAAAAGGCTGCCATAAACAAAAGTAATGAATCATGGAATAGAGAGAGTAAAATTCTTATAAAAAAAAAACATCTTATTCTTTTTCGAAATTAGAATCTTTTCGGTGCTTTTTCTCCACCGCTTTTAAAACCGTGAAGGAAAATATCGCGAGAAAGACGAGAAATCCTAGAACCAGAAATTCGAAGAAATGGAACATCCAATAAGTATACCTAGACGTAGGTAGGCGGCCCTGTTGCATGTAGGTCCTACACGCACAAGACCAGCATGGTGGATTACAGCACACTTCCTCTTACTGAGCGAACGCCTGCGATCCAGCACTTCCAGCTGTGGCAACCTTATACGCTGCTGGTTGATAATGCCTTTTGCCGATAGGTCAAGGTAAACCGCGAAACTAAAATTTTCTTACATTTTTTTTGCAATTTGCAGGTCAGTGTCAGGTTGTATCTTTACATAGTTTAAAACAAAGTCGCTCCCGCTGTCTGTACGCTTAGATCTTTTAAACTACATAATGGATTTCAATGCAGTTTTCAGCAATAGATAGAGTGATTCAAGAGGAAGGTCTACATTGCACCCTTGTTACCGTAATCTGGAGCTTCTACCTTAATGCTTACCTAGATCTTGTAAAGACTGCGGCAGATCGAAGTGGTGAATAGTAACAAGAGGCTGGATGCCCTTCTCCAGTAGACCGTCGATCAGGTTGTTGTAGTAGTTCTTGCCGTCCTCACTGATTTGGTTGGGGTAACCAGATGGGAGGAGGCGAGGCCAGGATATTGAGAACCTGGAAGAAGAGCTTGCTTAGTAGTGTTATGGTGTAAAATGTTACAGGTAACCGGAGGAAGGCGACAAGTCCAAACGCTTTAAATGCGTTTCGAATTTCTTTGCCCAGTTTCTTCAGTACCTACATTATGCCTACAATGGACGTTATTGGTGATAGAATGTCACTCTGCCTAGGCCCTCAAGCTATTTTTGCCACACAAAATGTTACCAGATATACATAACATCGCGCCTGCAGTCCCCGAAGGGTTAGTAGACAGGTGTTCCTAGTAGTACACCCACATTTCGCCAGTTATGTTTAAGTCCCATGTAGTAATAGCGAGCCTATCACCTTCAACCATCAGACACAGATCCAGACTCCGTGGCGGCTACTGAGAAATTCCTAATGGAAAACTCCAATAGCACTTTGCCTGACATTGGAATCGAACCCAGTAGTAACGCTTGAGACCACTAGTCCAACGAGGCAGTCCGATAGGTATCTGATATCAGGTTTAATTTTTTCAGGCTTATTTCGGGACTTATAATTATGATGGCGAACTCTTACTGGCGATAAAGTAGGGACAGGAGGCCTACATTTAGCAGGGAACATGAGCTGAATGCCCTGAGACATTCATGGGACAGTTACCTGTACATGTTGAGCCCCAACTCCTCACACATCTGGATGTCCCTCCTCCACAGGTGGTAGGAGTCGCACGCCACGTCTCCGTTGTTGCCATCAGCCACCAGCTCGGGACGGTCGTGTAGGAGCTTGTCCCATAAACCGGGACTTTTGTCTGGAATTTTAAAACAAGGGTAACGCCAAAGCCCACGACCCACAGCCTACGAGGAAACAACTAACTCCTAATCCTAAAGTCCCAGTATCCTTAAATTGTATTAAGTAAAGTTGTATTAAGTAAAGTTGTATTAAGTAAAGTTTTATTAAGTAAAGTGGTCTTCTTCTTCTTCTTCTTTACCGTGTGGTTAGTGTCTAACCTGGTGTCAGAGTTTTTTAGCCGCCCATGGGCCTCTGACTTGGCTTAACATGCTGTCGAGAAATATCTCTCAGGCATGCTGGTTTCCTCACGATGTTTTCCTTCACCGAAACAAGTGATAATTTATTATACAATACGCACATGAATCCGAAAATCAGAGGTGCGTGCCTTGGGTTCGAACACGAGACCTATGACTTGGCAGTCCGACGGTCACACCACTAGTCTATCACTGCTTAAAATATATAAATATTGCTTTTAGTAAAGTTGTAGTAAGTAAAGTTATATGTAGTAAAATAACACGACAAATGTGAGTAAGACCCGCGCTCTAAGGGATCCGTTGAATCAAAACAAAGTTACATATTCCGGTATCCAGGGTAGTAACATATTCCGAAAATCAACATAATATAATATCACGCCTGTAATCCCCGAAGGGCTATGCAGAGGTGTACCTAATACTACACCCATATTGCGCCAGTAACGTTCAGTCCCATGTAATAGGGGGCGAGCCTATTCCATGAACTGAAAATCAACTGTCTACCTACTACGGTTTAGAAAGGTAAGTACGCTCATGAAATGTCTGACAGACAGAGCACCTTAAAAAACGTTGTAACTCACCACTGACGTTCCAGGCACCTTCCACCTGGTAAGCCGCCGAAGCTGCTCCGAACATGAACGAAGGTGGAAACTTCAGCTGTTCCGCGCTCCATGTTCCAGAGATCAGAATACTAGAAATAATTATGAAATGTCAGTTACAAATGTGAGAATTTCATCAATTCGCAGGAGTGAGCTTCTATCAACTACATAAGATACCGATGTCGTATTTAAAACTGTTTTTTATATGCTTTTGTTTTGTTATATTTTTTTTAGAATGTAAACAGCACGTTAAAAAATAATTTAAAAAAAAACATACAATTACAGACAATATTTAAATATTGTATGAGAAAACGGTTTTTAAAATTAGCTAAAGGTTCCTCAAACATAGATTATATTATTTAGTGTAGATACTTATTATCTACCTATTATTTTTACTAAAATTCCTTCCTTATTGTATGCCTAATTTAACGTTTAAATGTGCAATAACTTAGATATATGTCTGATAAGATCTGAATATTTTTCTCAAATTTCTCAGGATATTACAGTAAATAAAATTGTAGTTATTAGGCTAGGTTTCATGTTCATAGTTTTGTTATGATTTTGACCTATGCGCCATAAGCTTTGTTAATGTTTTTCTAAAAAAGAGGTTGTTTTAGTCTAATAGCACCGTAAAGATTTTAACAAAATTAACAAAATTGTAAGTACTTATATAATTTTGTATTTTATACGTATTATGCCCAACAACCATACTACGTATTATCTAGTAAGCAGATGATGTGTTGCTGGGAAGTTTGTTGGGTCACTTCTTCTCTCAGGTGTATCACAAGGTAGTGGTGAAGGGCCGGCGTTAATTAAAGTCTTATGTAGGTAGATAGTTTATAAAAGTGCTGCTATAACGGTCTCTCGAATAAATTGTCTGCAAGTTTTACTGATATAGCAAATGCTCGCATCATGTTTTAAATTCTAGTGCTGGCTGATAATGCTCGTCTGAACGAATTCACTGACACAGATAGATACCTACCTAACGTACCTATATGTACAAATTACACAATAGAAGAAATTTTACATAAGATGACACAATGGGTGGTCTTACTGTTAAAAGCAAACTTCTCAAGACCACCTTTAGATACCTAACCGACCGTGTACGCAACACCACACTGCAGCGTTCCAAAACACAAATTACGGACGTTGCTCAAAAATTTCAAAAGATAGGACTACGGTTCAGGTTGGTCGTTTCCGATGGAAAAGAACCAGCAAAAAAAACTCCAGGGTAGTAACCATGGATTTTTTTTTTGCCGGTTCCTTTTAAAAATATTTGGTTTCTAACTGTCTCAAACTGATTAATTTGTTTAAAACGTCTGAGATGCACGTGCAAACTGGTTTTTTTATCCCTTGCCAACTGGTAAATCGGTTGTAATTGGCTAATTAGAACCGATTTATATTCATAATGACAACTATGATATCATGCTCACCTGAACACAATCACACAGGTATAAGTCATGCTCACGACTGAATTAATTGTCGTTAAAGACAATAAAAAAAATACTACAGTTATCTACGAACAAGGAAATGTTAAAGGCTCTGATCATACTGTTGCGAATCCAGTGCGGCATGCGTTACGAAGTTCGCTCGAAACAATTGTGCTGGGCTGCGATTTTCCATACAAATGTATTCCCCTTTTTTAGGGTTCCGTACCTCAGAAGGAAAAAACGGAACCTTTATATGATCACTTTGTTGTCCGTCTGTCTATCTGTCACCACCGATTTTTTCCTGAATAATGCCTCTAGAGCAATCTTTTTTTTTTCATACAATCAAGTTCCCTACATGTGTTCTTTTAGAGCCCAGAAGGACTTCCAAGCATTTTTTGACTCGCCTTTCTATTTCATTGTCCTGCCTATTTTTAAAAGACACTACAACTTGCAACACGGCATTTGTTGCAAGTTGTAGTGTCTTCTACCTCGACCCTACGTTTCGTGCTGTTGGTCATGACCTGGATTTTGGATCTGTTTATAGAAAGTCCAACCTCAAGACTTGCTGTGCTCAGATCTTGGAGCATTTCTTGAAGTTCTCATTGACATGTGCATCCTGCCCGTCCTAACCTACGGTGCGCAAAGTTGGTCACTTACTGAACAACAGAAGTCGAACCTCAAGACTTGCAAGCGGGCAATGGAGCGCAGCATAATAGGTGTTAAGCGGACAGATCGCGTTAGAAACACCACCCTACGCTCCATTACTCAAGTTGCAGATGTTGGAGTAAAAACAGCTAAGTTGAAGTGGGAGTGGGCTGGCCACGTAGCACGAATGCACCCGGAGAGGTGGGCACGGATCGTCACTCACTGGACACCTGATGGAGGAAATCGCCGCCGAGGTAGACCGCGGTGAAGGTGGTGTGACGAACTGATCTGGGCCAGAGATCGCACAAAATAGGTTTGGAAGGAGTAAGGGGAGGCTTTTGCCCAGCAGTGGGACATTCAAATAGGCTAACAAAAAAAACAAGATATACTGTAAATACGTCCCTGTCATTTCCTTATTTTCAGTAACTAATAAGTAAATATGACATTTCAAAAATATAAAAAATTAGTCATTTTACGGCCGCGATTAGAGGACTACCAGACCAATTCGAAATGTTTTTAACATAAAACATAGTGATAGTCTTTAGATTTAATGTCAAAAATCATTGAATCCGCTCCATTTTTGAGGAGAAAAAAAAAATGAAACGTCGATCTCGTAATTTTTTTGGGAAATGATTAATAACCATTTATTAAACAATCGCGGGCCTGTGAACGGCGTCCGTCCGTCTTATGACGACAGGCCGTGTCGACGGCGCGTTCGTGTTCCACGCGCGCCTCAAAGAGAGTCAGCAACAAGGAAGGGGTCCGCAAGGGCCGAAGCCTGCCGGGGCTGCGGGACTGTTCGAAAGAGATACCGCGGCCCTGGAACACAAAGGGCTAAGAAGGAACGGATGGGTTTTAGTCAGTAAAAGTCTGACACCCCCTTCCAGTCCGCCCAGAACGGGAGAGGGTCATTTGATAATTTCTTTTGGGGGGTTTGGAATGATTGACTGGACGTGTGATAACTGTTTGTACGTCGATGTCCCTTCGACTCTGTATAAGACCTCCTCCAGAATTCTCGCTCTTCGCTTCGCTTTAAGCAAAGGAAAAGAAGTGGTAGGAAAAACACCCCATAAACACATCTGCCGCTAGGTTTGATTAATCGTAGTCGCCAGTCGATTGACATTTCGTCTTGAGCCTCAAGAGGATCGTCAGCTCAAAAAAGCCAAGATAAAAAAAAAAACACGTTTAATGTAGTGTACATATAATTAAATTTATAATCTAAACATAGTTTAATTTGGTATTGTCTTGAGATGGGCGTATCATTCTACTTCTAGTCACAGTAGACAAGTATCGCGCTGACTCGCGCGGTGTTCGGGTGCGGTTCGGATCTGTGAAGTCCACTGCGTAGAGGCCGAATTTTGAGCTGGAAGCAGATAATTTGAAGTTAGTTTCAGGCTAGTAAGTCTAGTAGTTAGGTTCATTCTGATTAAAAAAAAACTTTGCGTTTTAAATGGTAACTTAACTACATCCTAGCTTTCTATCTAAGTAGGCACATTATCAGTCATCCATTCATTAAATCAGCCGAAAGCCAGTGATTGCTTAGTGGTGTGACCGTCGGACTGTCACTGTCGGAATTCGAACCCAAGGCACGCACCTCTCACCAGCTTCGGTGAAGGAAAACATCGTGTGGAAATCAAACATGCCTGAGAGTTATTTCTCGACGGCATGTAAAGCCAAGTCAGAGGCCCATGGGCGGCATAAAAACTCTGTCACCAGGTTAGGCTCTAACCACACAATAAAGAACCACCTGGACTTTCCTGTAGCATCGCCACGTCGATGGGTCCTGCGCTTTTCTCATCCAGCGGATTCACATATTTGACTACATAGATCCCTACCTTTTTTTTTTTTCGGATGGGAAATCATCAAATGACTCCTCCCGCTCTGGGCGGAGCGGGAGGGAGTGTCAGACTTTTACTGACTAAAACCCATCCATGTTCCTTCATCGCCCTTTGTGTTCCGGGGCCACGGTATCTCTTTCGAATAGTCCCGCAGCCCCGGCAGGCTTCGGCCCTTGCGGACCCCTTCCCTATTGCTGACTCTCTTAGAGGCGCGCGTGGAACACTCCTGCGCCGTCGACACGGCCTGTCGTCATGAGACGTACGGACGGCGAGCTAGCCCATAGCTCCCCGTCCACAGGCCCGCGATCCCTACCTGGATTGGTAGTTCTAATTACGTTTTTAATATTTTTAAACGAACATATAACCGCCCATCCATTCGAAGTTATCCATCAGCGTCCAGGCGGTGTAACCTGTCACGTTGATGCCATCGTTTATAGCCAGAAGAACCTGGTAGACAAAAAAATAGTATCAAGTACCTAAGAAGGTATTATCATGGCCATATCGGTCAACTCCCACAAACCACATGACAGATGGATCCATAATCATAGCCATATCGGTCAGCTCCCGCAAACCACATGACAGATGGATCCATAATCATAGCCATATCGGTCAACTCCCCCAAACCACATGACAGAAGGATCCATAATCATGGCTATATCGGTCAATTCCCCAAACCACATGTCAGAAGGATCCCATTCATGCGGTGTAGTGGTAACAAGACTCTTTACTAGGTAGGTAGTCACTGTTCCGTTTCGGTTTTGCAATCACCGTTTGACCAAGTAACTCCAAGTTCTAGTAAATCGTGAACCTCCAAAAACATCGCCAACTTCTCTTTTATTTAGGTAATTAAAAGTAACCTGTTCCAAATAGTCCCTGTAGTACTCCAGGCGCTGCGTGTCCACGAGACCGGGGTCTATTGCGGGCACCCCGTTCTCGGTGATGACGATCTCCTTCACGTCGTACGTGGAGTTCAGCCAGTGCAGCTGCTCGCGAAGACCTTCAGGATATATCTGTCGGATCAAATGCCAATAGAACTAACATAAATATTTGTAAATACAAATATCTAGCTTCCTAAACCACGGGCGAAATAAAAGCTTGTCTCTGTGTATTAGCGTTCATGATGAAAAAAAACTAATTCGCCTATCTGTGTTGAGTGTGGAGTTGATGAAGACTTATACCACTTATTGATGGACTGCGTTCGATATAAGTCGAAGAAGACAGTCTGAGTATGAATCGGGTCTTGAAGTTGTGAACAGACTTGATAAAGGCATTCCATAAAATGCTGTCTCCACCAAATGGTGGCGATGCGAAGAGTCTATTCAGTTTCATGGTAAAAATATAAGCAGTATATATTTAGGGTATGGTGGAACTGTAATCCGCATTGCGTTTATAAAAGTCCCTAAATGAATGAAGAAAAAATAGGTTGTATTTGTGATGAGAGACATATTCACGGGAGATAATATACTCCTCCAAATCCTGGTAAAATATTTCATTAAACTAACTGCTTCTTGTTTAATTGACTACTTCTTGCCGCTTCCTGGAAATCTCGCCATGCTCCTCGTTCATTCCTAGAAGGTGCAGGTTGTGGACAAAAATAGTTCATCTTCATTATGGCCCACCACATGTCCAGTGATGGAGCTCCACACAGAAACTGTGTGCCCCATTTGGCCAGATTGTTTCTATAGTGGCCAACCTAGGATCATAATCGGAGATAAGAGATGATACCACGTTAAAGGACGCTCACCGCAAACCAGTCAGCCGGTGTGGTCTTCCATGAAGGATCCTTATCCATGATCGTGTTCAAGTCCTCTGAGCCGCCGAAGAACCACTTCCCTGCAGGTTCACCTGGCTTCGTCCTCCGCACCAGCCGAGTGGTGTAGTGGTTTAGCGCGTAGTAGTCATAAGTTCCTGGATACATGGAAATCACACTAATATTATAAAGGCGAAAGTTTGTATGTGTGTGTGTGAGTATGTGTGTACATACACTTTCACGCAAAAACTACAGAACGGATTATGATGATTTTTTGCACACAGATAGTTTAGCCTGCGTGCTGCCAAACCGAATACACCGGTGTACATTTCCCGCTTGCATTACACCACTAAAGCGGAGGACATCGTGAAGTACGTGCGCCAAAAGACGAGGTATACACCGAGGGTGCAGTTACTGGAGTCGCGCCGCAACGTCAACTTCAAGGCGTTCGTGGTGTGAATACCGAATTTGTTATCTGCCCATGGTGATGGAGGAAGTCTTTTGTCCGCAGGACGTGTTGTTCCGTCGCTTCCGCGGACAAGTTCCACTGGACAGCCAACACAAGTGAAGTGTGACTAAGTGAAGTGCTACTAACATAGTTTTTAAGTCATATTTATTAACACAAGTCTTGTATTTACTTTATATATGTTAGTTTATAAGGTATATATTTATGGGCCATTGTAGCCTGAAATAAATTGATGTTGTTGTTGTTATAACCTGGATTAACAAATAGGATACTTTTTGTCCCGGTAGTATTGTCTCGTGGGACGATTATCAAACTCCACGCGGGCGAAGCCGCAGGCTTAAGTTTGTAAAATATAAAGAAGATAAACACACTAACAAAAGAATTTACAAGGCAGTTGTGAGAAAAAATTAAGGGAAGCGCCCTATAATGACACACACTGAAATGATTGGTAATATATTAACTTGTGCCCGTGATATCCTCCGCTTCGATGAAGCATACCCTTATCATCATCATCATCAGCCTACAGTAATCCACTGCTAGAAATAGGCCTCCCCAATCGATCGCCACTCAACTCGATTCTCACCAGCTCTCATTAATAAATAAATATCGCTGGACATTACACACAGCGCCATCTAGTGCCACACTAAGCAACGAGGCTTGTGTCGTGGACGCCAGATAGTTGATATACTACATAGATACTTTTTGTTTGTAAATACATACTTATTATACATATACACATCCATGACTCGGAAACAAATGTTCATGCTCATCACACAAACATTTGGTCCTACCGGGATTCGAAAACGGGACCCTAAGAACGTAAGGCAGCCTAAGTACCGCTGCGCCATTTGGGTCGTCTTATTCAGTTGGTACCAGCCACCCTGCGAAGACCGTCACTCTACCGAGCCTGAGGGCGTCCCACCTTACGTTTGCCGATTCGCGGTCTCCACTCAAGAACACGTACATCAGTTCTACAGCTAATATGACCGGCCTACATCCACTTCAGCTTACTTATTCTGTGAGTTAGATGTCGACAACTCTGGTTCTCTGTCGGATCACCTCGTTTCGGATACGATCCCTCAGAGAAACTCCAAGCATAGCCCCTTCCATAGCTCGCTGAGCGACCTTGAATTTTTGGACCAACCCATGCACACCATATGGCACTCGGGAATAGAGTAGCTTTAAATAAGCGGAAGAGTTTTTGAAACTGGATAAGTAGTTTTGGAGATAACTGCTTCTACATCCAAACCTCTTTAAAATTAACTTAGTGTAGACTTCTTAAGTGTGTAGGTACTTCCATAGTAAACACACCAGGCGTGCATGTATAGCAGGTGGCATCCTGTAGTTTCTACCTATTATACCCCCATGAGGAAAAGGCCTGTTTATATGTATGTGTAAGAGAAAGAAACAACACTACCCACCAAAGATAAAACACAAACATACCTCGAACCAGTTCTATTTCTTCAGGAGTGAACGGCGGCAGTCTAGGATGCGAGTAGCCTTCCTTCCTCGCGATGTCATTTAATATTTTCTCTAGTTTACGTGGCCATCCACCTTCCTTGGAGAAGATGGCGTGAGAGTACCGACCTTCCTTGGATCAGAAAAAAGGTGCTGAAAGTTTACAACTCGTTGCCAGTTGGCAACTAGTCTTAAAAATACAAGGTATCGCTTTGTGTCCTTGTCAAATTCAAGGACATGACATCATGTCGCTGTGTATTCTGAAATACTGTCAAATTCAAACAAATTAAAATAGCAGTTTTATTAATTGACTAGGTATCGTAATTTAAATTGATTATGTCTTGCTATAAGAAGCCATTCCCTCTCTTAGAGAGGAGGCCTGTGTCCCAGCAGTGGGAACATTAATAGGCTGATGATGATGATGATTTATGTCTTTTGTGACAAGCTCCTGAATTTTGACTAGGATGCAAAACTGCACCTTGTATTTGAGTAAAACACGTTCACAATGTCGTTTTACTACATATTTCCGCAAAGTAACACCTGGTTCTGTAATTTATCCCTCGAATGACTTTAATTGGAGCACTATTCAATAGCTTACTATTGAATAGTGCTCCAAGGCTTTTGTCACGTGACAGTCGGAACCAACGTCACCACAACGGGCCACCACGGACAAGTTTACAAATGATTACCGACAGCGCAAAAACAAGATGTTTCTAATAAAAACAAATCTGATTTTGGCACCTAGTCTTAGGAACTTGTAAATTGTACAGCATGAAATAATTTACCATCTAATTTTAATCAGCGTCATATACAACTAGCTGTTAATAGGCATAAATGCTACATACCCAGTGCTCAATAGTTAGATCAGTGACTTCTTGATCCTCCGGCGTGAACGGTTTGAACCAGAAGAATAGATTAGACAGCGACAGCTTACCTGGAAAGGGTGCATGAACTGATTCGATGGATTTAAACCGCCAAAATGGCTGCGAACTTGGCATCTTGCGGATAGCATAATTAGTTTGCAGGTAATGCTGCCACTGCTGGGTCACAGACTTCTTCTCAGTGTGAGTACGTGGGTCATAATCCACTACGTGGCTTCAGTGCAGATAGATAAATGTCGCATGACTTCGAATTTTTGGTTCTAGAACAAGCCGGTTTCCTCATGATGACGTTCCTATTCCATTTGACGGTAGTGGTGATAAAATTTGAACGGCCAACAATTTGTAAGCCAAGGTTGTGTTACCACTTAGCCTTCCAAGGGCGCAGCGAGGTACGGGCAGAGGGGAGCAGCTACCCCCCTAGAAGATGCAGGAATGCTCACAAACCTTAAAGTAATATTACGTAGGTAGCCTAGGTTCCCTGATATCTGCACTGGAGCAGTATTTTGCTGACCAAAATTTGCCTGCTTTCGGATTAATGTCGCTACATCCCAGTACAATTTTGAATATGTCGTTAATTGATTTCAAAGAAAAAACACAATGTTTCTGCCTGTACTACGATATGACAACAAGGGTATGACCAGAGAAGATCTTGAAAAACTAGATTTGACAGGAGTCTTAAAGGAGGCGAACATTTTCTTTCCCGCAACAAAAAAAGCAAAACTTATTTCCTTGGCACAACCTTGCACTACAAGTAACATAGAGAGGTCCTTTTCTACACTGCGTGGCTAAGATCAACGAAGACTGAAAACAGTTTGAACGGCCTGTGTATGCTCAGTGTACACCGAACCGAACCATGGTACAAAAAACTAAGGATGCTATAGAATCTGAGGTGTTAAAACGGTTTTGTGAAGAACCTCGTCTACTACTTTTTTATAAAATTAATTCACTTATGGATATTTTTCTTTTCATTTTTAACGTAACCTGTCCCATTGCTCATGCAGCATTTTCCTTAGATAACAAAATCTTAGCCACGCCCTTGGAGCCTTCACTGCTCTTGTGGATAGCTACGTTTAACCATGTACTTTGGTCATTAAAAACAAAGATTAAAATATGATACAAGTAATCAGAAGAGACTTTAGACCCCTCACTATTCTGCCCAAAGATTATGTTTTTGACGCATCCGTTAACTAGAAAGCAAGCCATGATACTTATCCTTATAAAACTCTTCGTAGACCCTGTACGCCCTTGCGTGAGCCATCAACGCATTCTTATTGCACAGATACCGACCCACATTAGGGTCATCAAAGTATGGGGCTGAAAATTTCTCATAACCCCCGTCACACAGACCCATGGGCTCGTTGATGGTGAGCCAGTACTTCACGCGGTCGGCGTAGAGGGAGAACACCACCTCAGCGTAGTCTGCGAACCAGTCGGCTATGAGGGGGTTCGCCCAGCCACCTAGATTAGATAAAGTGAGAATCAAATTAGGCAGTGCCCTATAACAGCTCAATTTATCTTTTAATTGAAAGCACAGCGCTTAACCGCGGGCTTGAATACCCAGATAAGGTAAAGAGGTATTATGTTTTTCCAGTAGGAATTAATAACCTGGATTAACATGTAGGATACCAAGGTCCTGTAGGACAATTTCCGAACTCTACGTGTGTGAAGTCGCGGCCATTATGTTCATGAATTATAAGAACCTAGATAGCATAGCTGGATAAACGTAGGTGGACTAAATACTTCGCCTTCAGGGTCGCGCAAGGTCGTGTTCTGAGTGTGATCGTAATTAGCTTGTCCGTGCTTTTGTAATTTCTCAGTAAATACAAATACAATAAAGTGATACTGTCTACAGTTTTATCGTACAAACAGGAAAAGAGATCACAGATAGTTATCTAGTGTATCGTAAAACAATTAGATGAAGATTGCAATAGCGGCGAATTTTGCGATTAATGCATCAACATTAGTAAAAAATTGTCTGGCCTTGAGATTTATATCATGTTGCAAAAAGACGCTAATTCTAAACGCTTACCACCCATTATGTTTCAATTATTTCGTCTAGTATGTTTGGGTATCATTACTATCATGTAATAGGGGGCGAGCATATTGGCATCAACCGGGCACAAATCCAGACTTCGGGTCGTTACTGACAAATTCCTAATGGAGAAAACCAATTTTAGTGGAACAGGGAATCGAAACCACGACTGCGTGCTCCACAGTGCCTACCGCTTACGAACACTCCACTGCCGAGGCAAACCATATTCTTACTGCAATAATATCTGACTGCAACATTTTCAACATGTACTTCGGTGATTGTACTCCATGAATGCTTACCTAGATCTTGCAAAGACTGCGGCAAATCAAAGTGGTATATAGTAACAAGAGGCTGGATGCCCTTCTGCAGTAGACCGTCGATCAGGTTGTTGTAGTAGTTCTTGCCGTCCTCACTGATGTAGTTCGGGAAACCAGTCGGGAGGAGACGAGGCCAGGATATTGAGAACCTGGAAGATAAGGAAGCAATCTAAAGACAAAAAAATAGGGTATTTCAGATATTAGGTAAGTGAGTGTCTTATTGTGTGTGGTGGCCAAGTGAAGCGTAGTAACCTAGCTACCAAGCTACCATGCATTACTTTATGTAAATTACTTTTCAATACACTTCCTCGAAAACGTGTCAAAAGTGTATTGAAAAACGTCGTTTGATACACGTGGACATTTTTTATTGCAGTTCTCGGCTCAAAAACACCCTCGCCTACGGCTCGGGTGTTAATTCCGCCTCGGGTGCAGTAACAAACTTTCTCCACTTGTATCAAATGTACTATTATCATCATCATCATTAGTCTATTAATGATCCCACTGCTGGGACATAGGTCTCCTCTCTATGAGAGGGAATGGGATTGGTAAATGTCACATGTCTTCGAATTTTTTGGTTCTAGGACATGCCGGTTTCCTCACGATGTTTTCTTTCACCATTTTGAGAGCAGTGGTTATGAAATAAATTACACAAAGTAATGCGCCTGCCTGGGTTCGAACCCACGACTTACTGTTCGTAAGTTGGGGCCGCCACCACTGGGGTGGCCCAGTGCTCTAGTGAAACATGTCTAAGAACCACCGCAAAACTGCTTTCAAATAAAAAAAACCGGGTTCACCCGATTAAGAGGTACGGTGCCACAGACAGACACACACACATAGAGGTCAAACTTATGACGTCTACAACTTATGAACGTCAAAGTGAAGGAAAACATCGTGAGGAATCCGGCTAATCTAAGAACAAAATCCGCTCTGGGCCAATGTGGTTGACTGAAAGAAAATACTTTGCTGAATTAAATAAATTAAGTCGACCTAAGACACTTTTACAGTGAAGTGGGCTGTATGCCAGCAAAAAAAAACATTGTAGGCTGATTGATTATGATATACCTGTACATGTTGAGCCCCAACTCCTCACACATCTGGATGTCCCTCCTCCACAGGTGGTAGGAGTCACACGCCACGTCTCCGTTGCTGCCATCAGCCACCAGCTCGGGACGGTCGTGTAGGAGCTTGTCCCACATGCTGACACCTTTATCTGAAATGTGAGAATCAGCAGTTATACCAAGGCTAAAAGTTAATAACCCCGCGTTTACACAAAGGTATATTTGTATTTTGCATGTTTAAAACCTGTTTAATGTATTCTATTACTTGTTTTATCTACCGTCTTCGTTTATTGTTTTGTTTAAACCTCAAAAAGATTTAAAGACTAGTCGTAGGTATACAATTATTGAAGTAAACTTGTCAAAAATGCACAAATTAATGCCAAAAAGTTGAACAAACAAAATAGTTGACAATAGGTAGATGTCTCAAACCAGGTCAATTTTAGCCATTAGATAAGTTTGATAGACTTTTACAATTTTTTTTTAAACCGTATCACAATTTGTTATTGTGTGTATAGTGTATTGCAAAATAACAATATACAAAACCTACATAAAATTAACAGGAGCATATAGCAGAAAACCACAAAGCCAATATAGAAGAGAACATTGAGCTGAACGAAATAAATTCGGAAACACATGCAGACAGACAGACCGAATGAAAGACGGTGTAGGCTTACATTCCAGTAGAGATATATTACCTCTGACCGCAAACATCCACCTTATAGTAAAAACAATAAAGATGACTTCAATTTTGGCAGTTTTCTCAATGGCAGTAATCCAACAGCATCCTTATGACGGCGAGAAAAAAGATCACATAATTCTATGTTACTCACCACTGACGTTCCAGGCACCCTCCACTTGGTAAGCCGCTGAAGCTGCTCCGAACATGAACGAAGGTGGAAACTTCAGCTGTGGCGTGCTCCATGATCCAGAGATCAGAATACTAGAAAAACAATTCATACTTACATTGTTAATGAATACCTAAAAAGGTGGGTCGACGATGATAATCGTCAAAATCACCGAAAACGCCTACGCCTATATTGATTCATCTAGCAGTAGGTGATTCCGGACTAATATGATGATTGCAACTGATAATTGGGTCCATGGTGTGAGGCAACTGTTATCGAAATGTTCTAATGACTGCCAAATAATGACCTAAAGTTCGTAGCATTTTCTCGTAGCAGTGGCGTAGCGGTCTACGACGGACTCCCGTCTGCTACGCCGTAGACACTATTTGATTTGAATAACACGTCCCCGTAGCGCGAAAAGTCACTAAGTCCGAAAATCTCCAAAATGAGTTAGCTACGTCATTAAAATCACATTTTTTCTCTCTAAATATCTGTCTAACCGTCATGTTTCTAGCTGCCCTCGTTTTTGAATTACGTAATGTGAAAAGTAAGCAAGTCTAACCTTTGGACCCCATAGCGTTATGGAAGAATTAACTAATTTAGTTAATTATTTTATATTTATTTTAATTGTACAAAATACGAAACTAAAACGACTTAATTACTTTTTCTTTTGAATTGTTAATGCATGCAAACGCCTTTAGGTATCGTAAACATCACTAAAATGATTTAGTGAGTTTTTAACATTAATAGTTTGCTAAAACACACGAAAGCGAAAATTAACTAACTCGACATAGTGATTTCTCACTTTTATATTTAAATTATTAGTACAATGCTCCTAAAGTGAAAAGTCATCATCTCATTTTATTTTTCGTTTTAACACTTTCGTTCTGAGAGCAAAATCACTAACTCCGGTCGAAAATTCACTAATTCGCAACTAAGCCAATGATTTGATAGAAAACAGTTAATTTTGTTCTTTTTCTTAATTATTAGAAGTTTTTCACGTATTATTGCACTTATACTATAAAGTTTATTTTATTATTTTTAAAATGAAGCTAAAACTACAAAGATATGTAATGACAAACCAAAGTTGTGATTATTTATATTTTTTAAAACTTAAACTCTCGATATCTCAAAACTAGGTTTTTCGAGTTAATGACTTTTCGCGCTACGGGGACGCATTCTCATTTGGCACTTGGAAACAAGAGCGTTCTTTTTTGTAACAGTACAAAGATATTCTGGCACGTGGCCGTTTTTTGAAATGAAAGTCACTACCTTGCTTTTTCAAGACATTTCACCCGTGAATTGTACCTACAAATGTTTCAGCGCCGCCTATCTACGTCATTCACGCACTAAAAGATCCTTAGATAAATATTTTCTCATAGGTATAAACAATATAATGAAATACGTTAATACGAGTAGGTTAGCAACCTTCCCAGATTATTCGGTTTTTTAACAATAAAGATATTAATCTTTTTTAATGTAATTTACAAACAAAATGGTCGTTTCAGTCGGTTACACGTGCTCATTTTTTTTTTATTTTGCCTTAAGGGGACTACAGGAGCTAAACGCGAGTTTTATAATGCAAAAAAGCATATGCACTGCAATAAACAAAACCAGAAAAATTTATGATATTCTTCAGGATATATGCTAGTATGATAGTGTTTTGAAAACATAAAAGGTACAACTAATTTTACTCGATAAAAAAAAATCACAACCTTATCTCTAAAAAACTCTTTTAACGGGTAAAAACCATAGGTACTAAGATACATGTGATCATTCTGATTTTTTGGCAAATAATTCTACAAGCAACATATTAGCATCATAGTGTTTTATTTTGTAAGTCCAATCAATAGATTTTTTGTAAATCGCAAAAAACAACTCATTTCGCACTATTCGGCCTGCAGTGACTGACGTAACAACCACTTTGTAGTGCAAGCTGATTAGACCTTTATTCTATAACAGTGTTTTAAACGAACTTGAACCACCACAAATAGAGTTGCTAATTTAGCTCCTGTAGTTGCCTTAAATGCTTGAAAATTATTGTTATTGTTTTCCTAAAACTGGTTACTGCCTGATAATCACATAAATTAGCAGATTAACTGTTTTACATCATGTCCGTGAGTTAGGATACCTACTGTAGTTGTACAAGGGACTTGTGTCGTGTGACTTGTATCAAACCTTTTTTTTTTTTTTAGGATGGGTAATCATCAAATGACTTCTCCCGCTCTGGGCGGAGCAGGAGGGAGTGTCAGACTTTTACTGACTAAAACCAATCCATGTTCCTTCATCGCCCTTTGTGTTCCGGGGCCACGGTATCTCTTTCGAATAGTCCCGCAGCCCCGGACTTGTATCAGACCTACCATAGACTTCGGATAGTATATACTAAGTCTGACCTACTAAATCTTCATTTGTTTTTCGATACATTTTTTACAACGGATGCTCACCGACAATATCGGAGTCATTGTGTCACCACTACTCACTTATAAATTCTCTTTCAATTGTTTTGTCAAGATTTTGTTAACCGTACTAACAACACACACATTACGCACACATACTATTTAAGAACCGTCCGAATGCTAGTCGGACTCGCGCATGAAGGGTTCCGTAGTAGGGGAGCCGTTTACCTGCACTCATTACGACCTAAATAGCGCCTCTGCCGCAGCAATAAACATGGCCACCTACTGGGTCTAAACTATCTAATATAGAAGTACATCGATATGACAAGAAGAAGACGGGGAGCCCCCTTTAATTTTTATTTTTTTTTCGTTATAGCGGCAACAGAAAACACATTCTGTAAAAATTTCAACTACAACTAAAAATGTTTACTTATTAGTTACGGGTCATGAGGTACATTCCGCTGACAGACGGACGGACGGACAGTGGAGGCCAGGGTGCCGTTGGTTGCCCTTCGGATATGGAACCCTAAAAAGGGAATTAAATGAATACAATCTAACGAGGCAACAAACATTCTTGTTGGGTAATGCTTCTAGGTCCAGAGAGATATGGAATAAATCATTTATGCATAAAATAAATAGATTATAACTAGTAATACCAACAACTCAGATTAGGGCTCTACTAGAGCCCAACCTCAACGCTGTTTTTTTAATTTCTTTTTTTCGGATGGGAAATCATCAAATGACTCCTCCCGCTCTGGCCGGAGCAGGAGGGAGTGAGACTTTTACTGACTAAAACCCATCCATGTTCCTTCATCGCCCTTTGTATTCCGGGGCCACGGTATCTCTTTCTAACAATCCCTCAGCCCCGGCAGGGAGAACCTTAACGCTGTGACGAGATTATTATAACATATAACGTATATCACACCTTTAGTTGCCGAAGGGATAGGCAGAGGTTTACTATAATATATATAAACCTAGTTTCGCAGTAAACACATTTCACCAATTATCCGCATATTATATGCCAAAAATCTATTTAATAGACGGCGGAGTTTATCCGTGATCATGTGCTTGCAACAGAGCCAAAATATCGGGAACTCAAAACAAATAGGAAACATGCTATATATTCCGTTTTCAGTGTTAATGATATCTATTTAATGACAAAGCGGGTGAAGTTGGACTCTGGAGTAAATCGGGGCAAAACTTTAAAAGGAATTCAATTTTAGATTGCAGTCATTTTAAGCTACCCAACAACAATTACCCTACTAGTGCGAGCGAGACATACTATGTATTCTCGCTCGCACTAGTAGGTCTGTCTAAAGACAGCAGGCCTAGCTAATTTACAAACGATTCGTATCGATTCTCTTTCTACAATCGTAAACGGTGGTCAAAACAAACGAATAGAAACTTCGTAGACAAGTTTACATCGATCAAGATGATAGAATGAAATGTATTCGTTTCTACAATCGTGATTGCTACATCCCACATAAATCATAGCCAACTTACAGTTTTGACTGAACTTTAATGTTTCTATTCGTTTGTTTTGACCACGTGACTTAACGTTGAAATGACGTCATACCCTTACATTTGGTTAATTTACTATGCGTTAAGAGGCCGTGCATAATATTCACTCGCTAGAGTTTAGGCAAATTCGTTGCGATCCTATGTTTGTGTGCATTGTTCATGCAGATACACGCACACACGGGTGAAGTTCGAGCGTAGTGATCGCTTAAACAATTTTAATCCTGTAGAGTGTAGACGGTATTATTTTATGATACATAATTATAAAGTCAGTACGGCTTAGAAATAAAAGTCTGGAATGTGTGTGAACAGTGCATTTATCATAATCAAAATATAAATTTTGTATTAGAAGAATTCAGACACATGAACATTTTACAAAACGATAAATAAAAAAAAAAGAAAATTTTCGGTTTTTTCTTTATGGATGTCGTTTTCGTAGTTTTTGGTGTCGCTGATAATGAAAATGAGGTCAAAATGAAAATCCAAGATGGCACCGACGAAAATTTTCGGTATTTACCTCATGGGTGTCGTTTTCTTGGTTTTTTGTGTCGCTGATAATGAAAATGAGGTCAAAATGAAATTCCAAGATGGCGCTGACGAAAATTATCGGTTTTTTCTTCATGGGTGTCGTTTTCGTGGTTTTTGGTGTCGCTGATAATGAAAATGAGATCAAAATGAAAATCCAAGATGGCACCGACGAAAATTTTCGGTATTTACCTCATGGGTGTCGTTTTCTTGGTTTTTTGTGTCGCTGATAATGAAAATGAGGTCAAAATGAAAATCCAAGATGGCGCTGACGAAAATTATCGGTTTTTTCTTCATGGGTGTCGTTTTCGTGGTTTTTGGTGTCGCTGATAATGAAAATGAGGTCCAAATGAAAATCCAAGATGGCACCGACAAAAATTTTCAGTATTTTCCTCATGGTGTTCTTATTTATTGAAAATAATAAAATAAATACGTTTTATACATAGCTTTTTTATATAATAATTTGGTATTGGTTGATTATCCATGTAGGACTAGGAATTGGGAACATAATGAAAACTTAAACTTGATCTTCTCTGTTTGCAGGAAGGCATTTCATATAGACTTTGTTTGTACAATATCAAAAAAATATAAATTTCTTATAATTATCTAAATATCATCATGTCTCATGTAAAAATCAACATAGGTATCATTATTTGTAGAAGTCGGTGCCATCTTGGATTTTCATTTTGACCTCTGTTTCATTATCAGCGACACCTAAAACCACGAAAACGACACCCATGAAGAAAAAGCCGATAATTTTCGTCGGTGCCATCTTGGATTTTTATTTTGATCTCATTTTCATTATCAGCGACACAAAAACCATGAAAATGACACCCATGAGGTAAATACCGAAAATTTTCGTCGGCGCCATCTTGGATTTTCATTTTGACCTCATTTTCATTATCAGCGACACCAAAAACCACGAAAACGACACCCATGAGAAAAAAACCGATAATTTTCGTCAGCGCCATCTTGGATTTTCATTTTGATCTCATTTTCATTATCAGCGACACCAAAAACCACGAAAACGACACCTATGAAGAAAAAACCGATAATTTTCGTCAGCGCCATCTTGGATTTTCGTTTTGACCTCATTTTCATTATCAGCGACACCAAAAACCACGAAAACGACACCCATGAAGAAACATCCGATAATTTTCGTCAGCGCCATCTTGGATTTTCATTTTACCTCATTTTCATTATCAGCGACACCAAAAACCACGAAAACGACACCCATGAAGAAAAAACCGATTTTTTTTTTCGGCGCCATTTGGATTTTCATTTTGACCTAATTTTTATTATCAGCGACCCCAAAAACCTCGAAAACGACATCCATGAAGAAAAATATGGCTCGCTCAGTCGACCCCGCCATACCCTTCTTGTGTACCTTCTACTACACACACACACAGTATACGGCATATATATTTCTTACCTGACGATTTCTACTAAATCGCACTCCTAGTCCTAGTAGGTAAGCCGCGTTATGGAACTACGTTCCAAAAATGAAAATATTGAAGACGAAATATAACAATTTATAAACAACCAACGTCAAAAAATACCTAAATCATCACTGCATCAAAATGTGGTAGTCTGCGTATATCTCGAAAATATATTTGCGTACAACTCGCGAGCGCTTGCGAAGCAAAGTGATACGTGCTCACGCTGGGAGAGCCCGGTCGTTACTGACGGGACTGGGTTTGCGTGGTCGATAATATAGTTCACTTTGCGATTAATTTACGAAATGAAGTTATTGTTTATTTATAAATTAAAATTCAGATTCTATTAAAGGGGTACCTTGAGATTAATGAGTAATTTTTAATTTTTCTTTAAAGTGTTTCTAAGGTATAGAAAAAAATACTTACTTGTCCCGATATTTTCCATAAATTAAGTTTTTTCATCATTTTTTTTCGGCTATATTTCGTATTGAAATCAATAATGTTTCCTGATACTTTACGAGTAGACCATATAATGATGCTATTCATATTTTTTAATGTTCGGAATATTTTGTAGTTCTTTGTTCAGCGAACCCCAAACATCACTCGCTCGTTACTTTTGCGGAAAAGGGGTTTTGAATATGGGTGATATGTGTGACAAGAATAAGAACCTGACTCTTGTAATAAAAATAAAAAAGGTTCAAATTCTTCTTGCTTTTCCCACAAACAGTGATCAAAAATGTTGAAAATGAGTTAATTAGGTGCACGGACCCTTAACGATTGTAGATTGTCAACTTGGCTAAGCCTACAGTATTGTCTAAAGTGAGCGGTAGCCCTTAGAGATTAGACCTTTCAAATGTGAGGGTGAATCGGGACAGTTCCAAAATTTCACACCACGCTTTAGAAGCAAATACGTACTTACAGGCGAAACGATTTTGTTTTAAACCTACTTTTTATTTAGAATAAAGACATTTTTTATTTTTACCTTCAACGATACCTACCTCTTCACATTATTACGTAGGTTAAGATAAAGTTTGACGTAAGTAAAACGTACCTGAACACAACTACTCCGATACCACTCATTCTCACGACTGAATTACCTGTCGTTAATGTAATAAAATACTAACTATAGCTATAATATTTGTGGACAAGGTAATCTTAAGGTATAATTGAGTAAATCCACAACGCCTTACAAGGGCAATGTCAGGGCCTTTTATTACCTTATATGATTGGTGAAATGAGCATAAAATTGTCGTGAGTTTGTCGTTAATCGCTGTTTTGTAATACGTAAATTCTCGTTTAAAACGAGTTCAATATTACAACATAAACACATTTTAAGTTAAAAATGTACACTTACTAATAAAGTCGTGAAAGTAGTCTTAACTTTATTCAACAATATTTTTAGTATGATTATAAGTAGTATTATCTATTCTCTGGTATGATTGACCCCAATAAGTTCGAGTCCCTCTATTTCATGGGAGCAGGGACTTAAACATAACTGGCGAAAAGCAGGTAAACTACTTACCATTTGATACACCAAGTCACCAACAACTGTAATGTAGCCCTTCGGAGGTAACAGGCGACGGCGTGATTTTGTTTTGTTAAAATTTGAAGGATGTGCTCCTTCTTCGTTTTTTTTCTTAAAAAAACAGCTTACTTTATTACAATTTTTTTTTAATTTTTGTCTGGCTCTCTAATTGTTCCGGCTAGTCTCAGAAACGACTGGACCGATTTTGTTGGGTCTTTTAGTGGCAGATAGTAGTAACCAAGGATACTTTTTTAAGAAGAATTATTAGCGTTCTATGCAAAAAAAAATTAAAACCCTTTGAAATTGTAATAAAATTGTCCGATTCAAATAGAGGATTACTGTAATTTAACGTAGACGAAAGCCGCGGGCAACAGCTAGTAACAAATAAGTACTATGTAAAACAAAAATAGACCATAAAGGTGCAAGTTGGTAGCGTTAAGTTATAAAAAACGGCAAAAACTTACAATTTATAAACAATTTGTAGGTGGTGGTGGTGTTTTATTAGTCTTTTAAAAGTTGGAAGTGATTTCGATTCTTTGATTACTTTTGGTAAAGAATTATAGAGTTCAGCCCCCTCTTAGAGGGTGTAAAACACCTCTTAACGAAGCCGAAAGGCACTTGTTTTCCTCGTCATTGCGATCATTTTTTTTGTTCTACACCATACCTGGGAACCTTCTAGTTACGGAGATATTGGGGGTCAAAGTTCCAACTATTTGGCAACTTTTTTTTAATGTAAGATTTTTACTTTAAACACCTCCACGACCGTGCGTTACATTGAGTGCTACCACAAAACATGATTTTTCGGCGGCTTCGTGATGAGGTGGTTTACACCCTGTATACGTGCAGTAATCGACAGTTATCTTAAATAATAGTTTATTCCGTCTCGTATCAACTTATGGCATAAAATTTCTTGTTACTTTTACCACCGGCAATTAATTTTGGAATGATACATGGCATGGCTGTCATTTTCAAAAAGTCTGACAACCAGTCTTACCAAGGGGTATCGTATTACCTCGTACCTACTAACTGGGTTGTGAAGGTCAGATAGCCAGCCGTTTCATGTAAAATACTGGTATTCAGCTGCATCCGATTAGACCCAACATAGTTGGGAAAAGGCTAGGCAGACGATGATGGTGACATGGGCTACGTTCCAGTCTATACTTCATAACACGCCTGTAATCCCTGAAGGTTTAGCACAGGTGTGCCTAATAGTACACTCACATTTCGTCAGTTATGTTTAAGTTCCATGTAATAGGGGGCAAGCCTTTTGCCATCAACCGGACACAAATCCAGACTCCGTGACTGCTACAGAAAAATTCCAAATTGAAAAACCCAAAACATTTTGCCCGCTCCGGGAATCGAACCGAGGACCTCATGCTCGGCAGTTGCGCTTGCAACCACTCGATCAACGAGGCAGTCACAGGTTTCAATGATGAGATATCGATATCTATCACGATTACTAAGTTTTGCCAACTAATTTATGTTGAACTTGTATGGTAGAGGGGCAGCGCAGACGACAGACTCTTTCTTTCCATCAGTAGATATTGATGGAAAGGATCCTTCCTCGCCAGTGGACAAAAAAGTAATCAAACACATCAATCACGCAAAATTTGTCGCAGAGTTTTTGTTTGTCGCACACAAAAACTCTGTCGTCTGCGCTGCCCGCTGCCCCTAAAAGTAATAGTATGAAACGGGTGTAGGGGAGAATTGCGAAAAATGGAAGAAAAAATTGTGTTGCGCCGATCCCAAGTCACAACGATCAAAGGCAGGTACATGATGATGAGTACATACATATTTATGTACATACATCACGGCCGTAATAGCCGAAGGATTAGACATAGGTAGTAGGTAAGAGAGTTGTCGTTGTTTGTTCGTTGTCGAGTTGTTGTTTGGTTTGCCTAATAAAGGGTGTAAAAAACCTCTTAACCCATGATCTGTCCACGAAGTAGACACAGTAGTTAAACAATGGCGTCTCGACCAAATTGGTCATTCGACAGATTGAGTTTAACGAAGCCGAAAATCACTTGTTCTCCTCGTCATTGCGATCAATTTTTTGTTCTACACCAAAGTTCCAACTTTGTGACAACTTTTTTTTTTAATACAAGTTTTCAATGTAAGATGTTTACTTTAAACACCTCCACGACCCCCGTTTGTGACTATTCAATCCATCCATCAGCACAATGTTTTGAGTGCGTTACATTGGGTTCTACCACAAAACATGATTTTTCACCCCAATAAAAAAAGCCGTTTCCCAGCAATATTTTTTGCGTAAAGTTACTTAGTTTGATGTACAGAATGCTTGGTTGACGGCTTCGTGATGAGGTGGTTTACACCCTGTATAGTACACCCACTTTCGCCAGTTATGTTAAGTGTCAAGTAAGTGATGTAAGTGTATGTAACCCCTTAAAGTCTGGTGTCACTGTGTCTGTTCTACGAAGGGAAAATACTCGTGCAACATACACAAAGCACACTGAAGGCTACTACTAACACCTCGGGGCATTAATTAAATGCATCTTTAATTTAAATATTCATATATGTAAATGCCTGATTTCTAATTATGTTGCGAGTTAATTACAATATTAATCGTAGAAGTAATTAATTATTAAACGTTGCGCGACATCCCGTTCACGAGGAGCTCGTGGATAAGTTCTAACAGCTACATGGGTTGATCTACAAGGTTAAGCATCGTTTACCTTTTCAAAAGTCTATGACTTTTGAAAATTCATACCTTTTTCTAGTTAAGGTGGTAGTGGCCAGGGTAGCCTGCGAAATTAAAATTTTCTTACGTTTTTTGCAGTTTGCAGACCAGTGCTAGGTTGTATGTTGATTAAAATATTGCTCGCGACTATAAGACGTAAGTAGTTACAGAATTATAATCATCAAAATCATCAATAAAACCCTTCAAGCTCATAAAGGTGCAGGAATTACTTTTTCAAGTTCAGTCATTCCTGCACCTTTATGCGCGTAAAACGTAAGAAAATTTGAATTTCGCGGGCTACCCTGGAGCATCCACCTTAACAAAAGTTGTTCAGTTTCATGGTCTGAGACATCACACGAGAGCACTAGCGTTTATTATGTTACACACCCTGTATATTTCGATTGCTCAGTAAATGAACCATACAGCAATGTTTGAGCTACTGACGATCAAACCTTTGCGCGAATACCCTCAGGATGCCGCTGGTGCTGGCCTGAACTCTGTGGATGCTATCCAAAAATCCACGTAGGTTCGTTGTGAATGATGAGAGAAGATAATAGGTAAGCGAGACGGTATTCACTGGAAGGAAACAAAGGAGGTCCGCGTGCCGCTTGACATTATTCTAGTCTGCTTGGGTACAATAGGCTTGTGTCCTGAAAAAATCTTATTAGTCCGTCAGTTAGATTATCTAAAAATATTTGACCCGTATGTTTTCTTTTGTTACGTAAACCAAAATTGACGAAGATACGACGCTTTTAAAATTCTCAATACGTCACGCCCTGCTATAATTTTAGTGCGTTGTGACGTCACGAAACCCTACTCGCGAGTTTTCGTCGAATTGAAAATCGAATCGAAGCGTTGTGAATAAGGGGCCTGGTGTCCACGACACAAACCTCGTTGCATAGTGTGGCACTAAATGGCGCTGTGTGTAATGTCCAGCGATATTTAGTATTACTTAGTATTTAATCTTATAACCATCCACACTCGAAACTTTTCTCACGACATTTACCTCATTCCTCCCTCGAGGTCTGTTTATTTTGTAAAAATACACTTAAACACCACCAAGAGAGACTCATGCAGTGTCTTGAATAACCTTAGCAAATAAATCACAGATGGTGCCTGTCAATTACTGAATAAACCGCAATAGAACTATGCGGTTTTTCAAAATAAAGCCTCATTTCAAACACTAACTTAAAAAAACCGGCCAAGTGCGTGTCGGGCCACACGCAGTGTAAGGTTCCTTGGTAGCTCGTTATATTTAAGATTTGGTTTTTCAATGCAAGTCTTCACCCGTTTAAACAAGCATCTACTCCATCTTAGTCACTTTATAGGATTTATTCTAGGATTTTGTATTTGGTACAAAATTATCCAACACCCTAGTTCAACGACTATTACTGCTAAACTAATAAAGTTATCTAAACCGCTATAGTTTTTTTAAAGTTCATGAAACTATCAACTTATATATAACTATCTTCATTAATTTTTCCAGATTATTGAGAGAGAGATTTCAAGCCAGCAGTTTAGCTTTTAGAGGGGGGGGGGGGGGCGACGCCCTACTGGAACAAAAATTTGCACTTTAAAGTTTAATATTTCGTAAATGGAGAATTAAATCGAAAAGTGGGATTAGCAAGCCCTGAGTCATTTTAAAAGAACTTTCAACGATACCCCACACGATGGGGTAAACAACGAAAAAAAAATTCATCCCCACTTCACATGTATGGGCGTTTTACCACACGGCGTTATTGATATAAGTACACACCTCTACAAAATTACAACTTTCTAGTACTAACGGTCTCTTAGCAAAATCTCGGACAGACAGACAGACAGACGGACATGGCGAAACTATAAGGGTTCCTTGTCAGGACTACGGAACCCTAAAAAATCAGTTATTATTCTAATAGAGCTGTTATTTTTAATTAAGTACCAAAAAAACAGGATAAATAGTCTCTACCCAGGTATCCAGTCATATTTATAGTTTCCGCCGTCTCGTCGTCCACTATTGTACCCATTTCCATGTTTGATTTGTCTCCAATATATCCGATAGGATGGCTTGTGGCATGTTATTGTGGTCTGTAAGTCGTGTTCTACTATTAGTAAGGAATTCTCGAAAGAGTAACTTAAATTATTGCTCCCTCTTGGTAGGTACTCGGTCTTGGTTATTTCTAGATGATCTTTAGCAGAGTTCAGCGGGCCTACCATGACGTCTTAAAGCAGGATCGTTTTGATTGCGTGCGAGTGAGGGAAAGAGATGGCGATAGACGTCCTCTATAGGTCCGTTTCTTTCCCTCACTCGCACGCAATTAAAACGATCCTGCTTTAAGACGTCATGGTAGGCCCGCAGTTCTAGAAAATCCAGTTTTGCCAGTGAGTTTTTACTTTTAAGTGGGTCGATAAAGTCAATTACTTACCTAAAATATTTACAGTGCATTGATTAGAGGTAACAGGAGTTCACCAAAGGTGACCTTTCCATCATGGTTCATGTTCGGAGCCGCCTCAGCTTTCGAAGGAGGCTGGAACGCGAGTGTTAAGGTGTTTTGTCGAATTATATTGGTTCTTTTTTACTGATCATCTGCTTAGCCTTTTCTCAATAATGTTGGGGTCGGCTTCCAGTCTAACCGAATGTAACTGATTACCTACCCGTATTTTATATGGAGCGATCACTGCCTATCTGTCAGATAGTTCAGTACTAATACTTGGAAATACGTTACCCCTTCGTAAGACTGGTTGTCAGACTTTTTGGGCCACTGACTACCTGTAACGACTCAAAGATCAAAAGATCTTCAAATGACAGCCGGGACCAACGGCTTACCGTGCTTTCCGAGGCACGGAGGAAGCTCGGTATATAATGGGTGGTGACCCATCCACAGACCAACCTAGGCAAGCACGGCTTAACCTGAAGATCGGCCCGAGCGGCTGTTATTATTTAGCCACGAGCTCCTAGCACTTTTTTGATCCTTTCTTACTAAGTAAAAAATAATTTAAAAAATTATAAAAACCCGACTGCGTAAAAAAATACTAATAACTTTAAATATAAACTGAAAAAAAAAACAAGACCAAATAATAAATTCTAATGACGGGACCCATTAAATAATCTAGACTAAATTCAATTCAATCCAGTACGACAGGGGCACACATTTTTTATGTGGGGGCACATTACAGCAGATAAGGCACTAATTAAACGTTCCACTCTAACTCTAGGAGACACTTTCCTACTAGGGTAACGTACACTCTTTTTTCGTTGGTTTAGTGGTCGCGAGAGCTACTACTGAGCAAGAGGTCCTGCCTGGGTAGGATTTGCAGATCGGGGAATGTGTGGGTTTTTCATTAGAAATTTTTCACTACCGAGTTTGGATTTGTTTCCAATAAGCGAGACGACAAAAAAAAACTAATTAGTCCGTCACTTAGATTATCAAAAAATATTTGACCCGTGTTTTTTCTTTTGTTACGTAAACCAAAATTGAAAATGATACGACGCTTTTAAAATTCTCAATACGTCACGCCATGGTATAATTTTTAGCTAGTTCTGACGTCACGAGCCCCCACTCCCGAGATTTGATGCGTTTTATATTTGTCAATATTCATTGATTTACAAAAACAAAAAATACGTGTCCATTAATTTTCAATACTCTAACTGACGGACTAAAAAGATTTGCAATTTTTTGATACTGTCGTCATGCCTATTGATGGCAACAGGCTCGCTCTTAGTACATAGAATGGGATTTCAACCTAACTGGCGACGAAAAACTTACTAAGTAACTAATGTTCACACTGCTGGGACAAAGACCTCCTCTCTACGAAAGAGAATGGGATATAAACCGTCACGCTGACCCATCCCAGGTGGTAGATGTCACTTGTCTTCGAATTTTTGTTCCTCATGATCAAAAAAGTGATTGATATTAATGTTGATGGATGGAGAGGAAGGCCAAAGAAATGATGAATGGATTGTGTGAATGATATGAAAGAGAAAGGAGTAACTGATGCCGTGACGTCTGACAGGGGAGAATGGAAGAAGAAAACGTGTTGCGCCGGCCACATGTAGAATGGGACAAGGGCGGGAAGATTATTATGATTACGGTACGTAAACTACAATAGTACATTTTGATACAAGTGGAGAAAGTTTGTTATTGCACCTTAGGCGGAATTTACTCCCGAGCCGTAGGCGATGGTGTTTTTGAGCCGAGAACTGCAATAACAAATGTCCACGTGTATCAAACGACGTTTTTCAATACACTTTTTAAGAAATAAAATAAAAGAACGAAAACTATTTTTGTCATGAATTAATATGAAACTATGATTTGAATTTTCTTTTTTTCCGCGCTTTGCTTTCGCCAGGTTGAAGAAGAAGCAAAGGTATGAAGCCGCTAAACAGCCTAATATTTTTTTAATTATTATGTTTTAGAATTTAGAACACAAATAAATGTTATATTCTTTATAAAAGTAAATAGTAGTTTTAAATAATCATGTTTATCTTTGATATTCTATTTATAAACACAATTTGAATATTTTAAAAATATTTACGCCCTATAGACGCATTAATGCTTTGCCAAAATTAAAAAAAAAAACATCACCTCCGGCTTTATGCATTGAACCAATTTGGACTAAGTATAGATATTGTTTTCTGTGGCAATTTTCATTCCCGCACACGTGTTGGAAAATGAAAAAATCGCACACGTGTGAAATACATTGCATGTTGAACCTAATCGTAGTGCGTTATGAACCAGTTTTCGAGGAAGTGTATTGAAAAAAAGTTAATCAACATTTATTATTTATTTTGCAGTGTATTGAATTTTTGGAAAAACTGTTGTATTTGCTCATTCTGGTTGGCAGGACAGGTCGGCGCTGGCATCGCACTAGTAGATGTCTGCGGGGACGGATTGAAGGTCGAGCTCGATGGGGCAAGTTGCTGTAGTTCCACCTCAGACACCAGACTAAATATCTTATTTTTCGTCAGTGCTTGTACGTACGGTGGGAACTTCTTAACCATATCAGAAATGCTTAGAAAAAAGCGATCTAACTCGTCATTTCCCCGGGGCGGCTCAAGTTTGTTTTGTTCATCGAGCAATTTGGACAATAACACAGCACGTAATGATTTCTCTGACGAGAGGTCTCTGATCTGAGCTGGCTCTGATTGATCTAATTTTGTCTTCTTTTGGTTACTTCTCTCATCTCTCGCGTTTGGCAACTTGGTATCTATTTGTGGTGGCTTATTTTTAGGAACTTCGTCTGATATTGTACTGTTAGCATCACTAATTTCAGCAGCAGTGTCTTCAACCTCAATGTCGGTGTTGGGTTTTTCCGATGAGTTCAATTCTGTCGCATCTTTTTCTTCGCCATTATCAGACTGTTCATCACCGCTTGTAGCACCGACGGCAGCTTTGTTTTTTCGTTCTATTATAAAAGGAGCCACAAACGCCATTTCACTTTCGTACCTCCATGGTTTCATATTTTTGGCTTCTTGTTTGCCTTTTCTTTTTTTTTTATTTATAGCCCTTCTGTATGCATCTCTGAGGCATTGCCACTTCTTCCTGCAATCACCACCTGTGAAAAATGACATAATTGACATTATGTCATTCTAATTTCTCATTGTCAAACTAATTAATATTATACACGGGTGGTAAAAACGAATCCTGGGTAAAATAAATATCCTACAAATATTGTAAATGCGTCAGTTTGTGATTTTGATAAAACTTTATAGTTATTTATTACTGCTTATATCGTCTATATTTCGTATAGCATCTATGCTAGGTGGCATCGATACTGAGATGGCGTTGTTTTTATATAGATTCTCTACATCGCACCGTGTGTTCAAAGACACAACAAAAAATATCTGGGATTGGCGGAAGTTTCATTCACAGAGTACATTTTCATTTAGGGTATATAACCGTCACTCGCGTCATTTTGCGCAATATATGGCGTATGGCACCACCAGGGGGTCTAAAATGGCCGCTTTAGCAGAATCTTAAATGAATCACTTTAAAAAATTTAAAATTCTTAAAATTTACTTAATATTTAGGACCTTATAGTTCATTTTAAGAATTTAATTTTTTTAACGTGATTCTTATTTAATATTTTGATTCTGCAAACGAGGCCATTTTAGGCCCCCAGGTGCTTTCTGCAATGTACTTTCGCACTAGGCTTCTAGTACACCTTAACTTAAACGATTTAAAAAATATATTAACATTGGTAATTAAATAAAACGAAATAGATAATACACAAATCTGTTTTTATTTCTTTAATCTTTTCGTACAGTATATTATAAACGTGCTTTTTTAATTTCATTGTCTTCATCATAATCTATACAGGATAACTCATCATTATAACTTATGTTTTTGCACCAGGTATACACAAATAAATTAAAGTTATTTTTTTTAAATTAAGTACCTCTTTTTTGTGCTCATTGCATTTTATAAAACTGTAGTCAATTACTATTGATAATATAGTTTTCATGTATTGCATTACATTATTGGTAGACTAATACATGTTGATGGTTGAGCGGTTGATGGCATTGATGTTGATGGTTGAGTGGTTGATGGCGTTGATGTTGATGGTTGAGCGGTTGATGTGGACAGTTGAGCTTGAGAGTAATCCTGGTTGGATATTACTTGCAAAGGAGTTCTTGTTGTAAAAGTTCGAAAATCTTGGCGTATTAGTTCTTCATGTACACATACCTGTATTTCCCATAAGGTGAACAACTGCACAGCCCGCAGTTAGAGGGTATGTTTTAGTCTATTGCCATTCTTCTTCTTTATATGTCAAATGTTTCTGCTATTAACGTCATAATTATGTATAATTACGACTAATAGGCTGCTACTTAAAATTCCTCACAGATAAACTCAATAATAATCTGCCAACCTGGGAAACACACAAGGCCTCACGCTCAGAAGAGGCAGTTTATTTACCTTGTGTTAAAAAGATGACTATGAAAGATAAAAGAGAATATTATTATTATTACCTCGCAAGTTTAATCTAGGTACTGCATTTGGGCTGAGTCTCTTACTCCAGGTGTGGTCTTTTTTATCAAAGTGTACATGGCACACTTTATAGGCATCATAAATAAATCGATCTTTTCTTAAAGAAAGGTCACCGCCAATAGCATTAACCCATAATTTAAATCTATTTGGTTCCGTGTTTGGGTTAGGAAAGGAATGCAGGATAACTTTATCTGCCACTGTAAAGTGAAAAGAATTGTCAGTTAGTATAATATAATAGTCAGAGTACAAGTTGTATTGAATACTAAATATAACACAATCAACTTTAACATAGACCCAACAAACATTGCATCGCTAACTGCTAAGTATAGTTGTATTAACTAGTGGCGAAATGACAAAAATCAAATCAAAAATTAAATTTATGTGACAAGGTGCACATTTGTAGGAAACATTTTGAACTTGTACAATATTATTTTCCTGTAACTCATAAAAATATTCAAGTCTATATCATTTCCACATTCATTTAATTATGATATCACTTTCAAAAATGTCATGTGATATCGCATCACTTTCAAATTTAATGTTTGCCATTTACCCATGCCTTCTAGTTACCTTCTAGACCAAAATTAAATAATAAGAATTTAGTGGTTGTAATTTTAAATGCACTTACCGGTTTTTCTGCAGGCACAACATGTTTTCCAAGGCATGGTCAACAAAATCCAATAAATTCACATAGCAAAACAATAAAGCCCAAATTCTCAGCCGTACCTCAGTAGGTCAGTCGATGATAGTGGTAATATCGAAATCCAAGTAAAAGTTAGGCCAGTCGGGAATAGAAACAGAGTTACAAGCCGGGTCGTAATTCAAAATTTATAAAAAACACTCTTTGCATCCATTCGCCTCAGAAGAAGATAAACGGACGTATTTCACGTATTGTTGTGAGACAGAAAAGTCAATGTCATCAGTCATGTAAACAAGTTTAATTCCCGAACGAATGACTAATTTATTAATGTTATTTGATATTTAAATAAATAATTAACGTTTTCTACTCAATGGTAGTCAATTTTAGTAGTAATCTATCTATTATTATTATTATTATTTTTAGTAAATAAACCACAAGATAAAATTATTTTAATTATTTCTTTTTGTTTGCCTAAGTTTCTTTTCTGCTAAAGAGAACGTAAATACCAGTGTCTGCGTGAAATGAAATAAACACATGACAACGATGTTGTGTTGTAGCCATATAAAAAAAAACAGTAATACCAGTGTAACAAAAATATCTTTATTTAAATTTTTAAATAGCACCATCTAGTGTTTTCCACTCACAAGATAGCCAAAGGTCAAAGTGTCGCCAATAAAAGCGTATGCTGTCCTTTCTAAGTGCTTTTACCTTAGTGCAGTGTCATATTCTTATGTTCTATAGAGTCGAACCGTTTCAAAAGCTTTAGTGCAACACTTTTTGAAGAATCCATCAAGTTGTTTGAAGCGAGAAGTTTGATTTTCTAATGAGCTGAGTCATACCAACACATATGCATCTAATGCGCATTAAGCGCATAATCGTGCAAATAATAATAGTTTTGTTTCATCGAAATTGGGCCAGGATTTCCAAAGTTACAGCGTTATGAAGTTTCACCGCTTTTTTAACTTTGCATTCCTTCGCGAGTTACTGCGATGACGTCACGTCATGGTGTCATGTCCGATTGCGGGTGAGGCGGAGTATTTAACGTTTTTACGTTCTAATTTGATTTACAAAGTGGTTTGCAATTATTATTTTAAGTGTTTGTGTTTTTAGATATTGGATATTATGTATCTGATAGATAGTAGATCTGGTAGATACATTTTTTTTTCAGTAGTCCTGAATGTCCCACTGCTGGGCAAAGTCCTTCCCACATCCTTCCAGGTACTCTTCTCCTGCGCCACCTCAGACTAGTTATTAAAAAAATAATTAAAATTATTCGCAGCGCACGTACGACATGACGACACTTTGCCGCGGTGGCCGTACTTTGTGGAAGCTCCAGGGTAGCCCGCGAAATCCAAATTTTAACTATTTCATGAAAAAGTCATCTATTACAGTTACATGAATTTAGAGGGTTGTGTTGATGATTTTAATGATTATAATTATGTACTTAACTACATACGTGTTACAGCCGCGAATCATATTTTAATCAACATACAACCTGACTGACCTGCAAATTGCAAAAAAAACAAAGAAAATTTGAATTCGCGAGCTACCGTGGAGCTTCCACCTGAACGTTTAATATCTCCGTCATTTTTGGAGATAGGAAAAAACATTTTTTTTCTCGAGAAAACGTTTGTGTGATTCATTTTCACGCTGCGGCGAATGGAGAAAGCGCCAGGGTAGCCCGCGAAATTTGCGAAATCGTATTGTATCGTATGATATTAGGTACGTGTTACGGCCGCAAATCATATTTTAATCAAAATACAACCTGCAAAACGGATGGCTGTTGGGTCAAACAACTTCTTGAGAGGCAACCGCGGAGTGGAAGAAGTTGCATTGGAAGGCCTCTCACTAGGCTGACCGATGACCTGGTGAAGGTTGAGGGGATCCGCTGGATGCGAGTCGCTCGGGTCTGGACAATCTGGCGACACTTGGGGGAGGCCTAAAAATTCAATTTTTCCTGCGAAAAATTTACAGAATGTGCATTTCTGTTGCCGCTTTCACAACAAATAATAAAAATAAATTAACAATTAAAGGGGGCTCCCCTACGACGATGGTGCGGAACCTTTTGGAGATCAATTACAACACTGTAGGGCTCGGCGTTGGATGGGCCAGCAATTGCTAGTGGATCTTCCAATGATGTTGTTTATGGTGTAGACATAAACGTGTCAGCATAGCTATTCACAACGCTTCGATTCGATTCGGAAAGTCGTATGTCTATCTTTTTTTGACATTACGAAATCGAGCGAGATAGACATACGACTTTCTGAATCGAAAATCGAATTGAAGCGTTGTGAATATGGGGCCAGATTTACGGTTGGAGTGTAGCCTTAGGGGCGCTACGGCGCGAGGACTTAGAAAATATTAGCCAAAAAAGTGTTATTTTCGCAAAGAAGGGATCCCTAGGTTAGGTTAGGTTAGAACTGTGAGGGGCGGATCTGTATTTATGCTTTCGCGGTTGCACAACGACATGCTTTGCTCATGCTTTGCTTGGTAGCATAGATGCAGGTCTACCTTACTGCCTCCCTCAGAGGCGGTAGGGTGGCGGGGTCTTGAGGGGGAGCGCTACGGTCGTGTAGATCCTCAAGGCAAGTCTGGTGTGTTCACCATCACGTGGTTGCCGCCCTGTTCTTGGTCTAATTCCATAAGAAATAGACGCAACAAAAACCACCAGGCGCTTTCTGGGGGGGGGGGGGGGGGGGGGGGCATCGCACTTCGTATGATCAACTCCCGTCATGCGAAGTGCGGTGTGCGTTCCCCTGCGTGACCCTCTGAGCACATTTATTTGAATTCTGTTAAATGAGGGTAGGTACAATTGTGATTATCTCAAAAAATACCTTGTGATGATGATGGACATGGTGAATTGTCATGGCATTGTGTTGACGGTAGCGTCATATCCGAGGATTGCTCATCGTTGTGGTTGTGGGGCACTGCCAGTTTTGTTATTCTTTTCCTTTTGCCAGTTTTATTCTGAATAAACTTATCAGCAAAATGTGTAATACACAGGTATCTGTTCCGCAGTTCCTGATTCGTAAGGTGAGTTAAAGTCGTGTTTCCTACAATCACAAACAATATGTTATTGACAAATATAATAATATGGCCACAACATTTAAAAAAACAATTTAGTCGGGTGCAATTAGACAATAAGATGGAACGAAGTTTATAGTGGTCGGATTTTCATGGTTCTTTTTTTATTGAGTTCCTAGAGGAGTGCAGAAGAAAGTCCAAAAAAAATTTCGCCACCCGCGATTTTTTTTTTTCCAAAATATCGAATTTGAAGACTAAAGTTTCTTTTGAATTTGGTAACTGATGCTTTTTCACAGATAACTGGACCAGAAATTATTAATGAAGTCCACTTTCATGAGTGTAGTGACTTAAAATTCATTGGGAAATGTCAGAAAATCGTCTAAAAGCCTTTTTTTCCAAATATTGCTATGAAACTCAATATTATTGAGATTGACAATTTGCATTATTGTCTAAATCCTCATTTTATTAGCTATCTAACGAGATATAATAACTAGAAAAATATTTAAGGATACTTGTTAAATATTGGTTACTGCTGAAAAAGTAAAACATGACAAAAGGCCTCTGTCGCTAAGAAGTGGGAGTGGTATCGGTATTGATATTAAATTGCGCGCAGAGACCCAAGCTTGCAACTTATCTTAGATACTTACGATATAATTACGATATTTTTTGTAAATTTACCAGCGGCCCCATTCCACCTTCGTCAGCAATAATCAACATTTATCGAGAACCACCAATTTTTTTTTTAGTTTTTGTTATAATCTGTGGATAGCAGATGTAATAAGGATATTTTCAGGATAATATTTACGTTGACCGTCATAGAAACATTTTGAGAAAAATGGCCTTCTTTAACTTTTAAATGTGTAGACGATTTCCTGATAATTGTGAATCAATTTTTAGTCACTTCTCTCGTAAACATGGTTTTCTTGAATATTTTTACATCCAATTATCTGTGAAAAAGTATCAGTTACCAATTTCAAAGAAATCTTAAGTCTTAAAATTCGAAATTTTAAAAATAATTGCATAAAATAGGAAATTTTCAAAAATACTTGAAATATTGCATTACATCAACAACAATGAACAAAGAAACAGACCAAATTTGCATTTAACGGATGCAGGCAGGTACAGCTAATAAGTTACAATATGAATTCGTCGAATTTGAAGTTCTTCATAAACGAAAAAAGAATATTCCAAAGAAAAAAAAAAGTCGCGAGCGGAGATTTTTTTTTTTAACTTTCTTCTCCACTCCTCTAGAAACTCATTAATAAATAATAATAATAAATAAAGACGTTGGTATTTGTGTTATCTATGGTTATATTAAGTACGTATTTTATTTTATAGAGGATTTATCACACAATATTTATTAATGTTAGGGCCGGCGGCCCGGCGGCGGGGGCGCACATTATGGCGGAGCGCAGCGCAGAGCATGCCCGCGAAGTTTTCTGAACGCGTGGTGTGGTGACACCCGTGGTGAATTTCTAACGAAGAATGCCCTAAATAATTTAAGCTATGATGTTTCTTAACATTTCAAGTACTCCGTGACATTGAAAACCCTGTTCGCCCTTTGGTTTTTTTTTTATAATATTTGTTTTTACCTATTCTGAGTCCCAACCCAATCCTTCTATACTTTTGCTTTGATTTCCCTTTTTTTTATTTTTTTCACGTGTATTTCTCAAGACTTGATGCTGGCAGTAATGTTGTACGAGTTGCCCTATACAAAAGAAAAAAAAACAAGAATGCACGCATCCGCGCGGAGACTGCGTGTGGATGCGCGAGTCTCCGCGCGGATACGCGATGATGTGCTAGACTGCACAAACACGTAAGTACACTATGAGTATACGAACGAGTGTTGACAACAAACAAAATAGCGGATCTCGCCCGTGCCGCGCGAGCGTCAGTCACATCGGCGCATCTTCGGCGAGCCCGGCTACCGGAAGCGGATGCGCGCGGAGTAGCGCACAGTCGCGTTCCTGCACGCTATCTTTTGCATGTAGTCGCTTCGATGCTCTTCAGGTTTTCATTGTCGTTTTAATTGATTTTAGGTATTTTTTCACTTTAATAAAAACAAACAAACTAGACGTGGTACTAATTTCAGAATCACATAGCACGTCCCGAAGCTCATTCCGCATTAAGGGCTTCAACATGTACCATACTCCCCATCCCGACGGTAGTGCGCACGCTGGCTCAGCGCTGGCCATTCGAGGATACCTGAGACATTCACAGATAGAACCGTATTCTACAGTGCATCTACAAGCAACTTCTATTAGATTGGAGGACCGAGCAGGCGCTATTATTCTCTACGCAATCTACTGCCCACCAAGACACAAAATAACTTCAGAGTGTTTAAAAGCTACTTCAACACTCTTGGCCACAGGTTCATTGCAGGTGGTGACTGAAATGCCAAACATACATTTTGGGGATCCCGCTGTAACAGCACTCGTGGACGCGATCTGAAACGTTGTGTTGATGAAAATCATCTAAAACCGATATCTACCGGTGAAGCCACGTACTGGCCTAGCGACTCAAAGAAACTACCGGACCTCCTAGACTTCTTCATAAATAAGGGCATAGACAGTTTACACACTACAATTGAATCGAGCCTAGACGGATCATCAGATCACACACGGGCGATCCTCACAATTAGCACTAGTGAGCTCACTCGAGAAATGACCGAGTCTTTGACAAATAGCCGAACTGACTGGGACGGTTTCAAGACTTACCTCATTGACAACTTTACTTCTATTATACCTTTAAATTATCAAAACGACGTAGATAACGCCTGCCGATATCTCACAAATGCCATTCAAATAGCTGCCTGGATCAACACACCCTCTCGATCCAGAAGTTCAACCAGCGTCTCTCATCCACCAGATATAATGCAAAAAATTCTAGAAAAACGCAGACTTAGAAGAATTTGGCATCAGTCCCGTCATCCGCTTGATAAACTTTACTATAACAAGGCAGCTAAAGAGTTAAAGGCTATAGTCCAGGAATCTGTTAATTCAATGGTGGCAACAAACCTACAGATGATGTCACCTACGGGGGTTGGTGCAAACTCTCTCTGGAAGGCAACCAAAAACCTAGATAACCCTCAACAGACTTATCCTCCAATTAGGTCACAAGCTTCCTGGGCAAGAACTGACTTGGAAAAGTCCGAAGTATTCGCAATGCATCTGAGTTCTGTATTCAAACCCAACGAGAGCTTTGCAGATGAGCATGATATTGATGCAATATTAGAACAACATCTGCAGATGTGTCTGCCCATTAAACCAACAACACTTAAGGAAATTGCGAAGGAAATAAGACAATTGAACTCGAGGAAAGTCCCGGGATTTGACCTGATCACACCTTCAATACTTAAAAATCTTACCAGAAAATGCATTGCCTTCTTCTTCTTCAGTCTGTTCAACGCAATCTTTCGAACATCTCACTTTCCTGACCTTTGGAAAATCTCCGAAGTTGTCATGATCCACAAATTGGGCAAACCTGAACATGAAGCGTCGTCTTATCGGCCGATAAGCTTAACTCCTGTACTGTCCAAACTGTGGGAGAGGATATTCCTTAACCGACTTAAACCATGCATGGATGTCAATGATGTTGTTCCACCTCATCAGTTTGGCTTTCGGAAATCCCATTCAACAATAAAACAGGTTCACCGAGTTTACCAAACAGGAAGACAGGCTTTTGAACGCAAAAAGTACTACTCAGCGGCATTTCTTGATGAACAACAAGCTTTTGACCGTGTCTGGCACAAAGGATTACTGGCAAAAGTCAAGGAAAAACTTCCACACTCAATGTTTCTGCTCATCCAGTCGTACTTATCCGATCGCTGCTTCTGAGTTAAACAGGGCGAAGTACGATCAAGATTGTTTGATGTGGAAGCTGGAGTAACACAGGGTTCTGTTTTAGGCTAGGGCCTAAAACAGAACCCTGTGGTACTCCAGCTTCCGAGCTCGATGAAAATATGTTACACAACACAGGTGTTGTATAACATATTTACATCAGATTTACCTACATTGGACGACATAACAGTTGCAACATATGCTGACGACATAGACTACTTATCAGTGGACGACAACCCAGAAATGGCCAGCAATTAACTCTAAAATCAGTTAGACGAGACACATAAATGGGTTTGTAAGTGGCGGATACGCGCAAGTGCATCCAAGTCTAACCATATCACCTTCATGCTCAGGCACGGAAACACCCCTCCTGTTAGACTTGGCCTGATACCTTACCACACACAGATTGTGTCAAATATCTTGGCTTCCATTTAGATAGGCGCCTAACATGGAAGCATCACATTAAACAAAAAAAGTAGCAAAAAAGTATTTTTTTCAATGAGTAGGTACAATGCCCATAATAGTTTGACAGTGAAAAATGCTCTGCGCTGCGCTCCGCCATATGTGTGCCGGCCCTTACACTACAATTTTTATCATACTATGCACTCCTAACTTAATTAGTTTGTGCAATGAGTAGTTAAAAATATCTGTCTGTGTGCGAGTTCAGGAGACGATTATCACCAATAGTAGCAGTGATTATAAAATTTTACATATTTAGTCATTTGCTTTTGAATATTTAGTATCTCAAAACTGAGTACTTACATAATATTTATGTAGTAAATACACTTACCACAATTTCTCAACCAATCTGCCAAGCGACCTGCATGTCCAGTTGGAAACCGAAACATTGAAAAATCTTTTGATGTTTTATTACACTTTAGATATGAGCACATAGTCGGAGGCATTTTGAGTGCACTTTGTTCAATCCTGAGGTTAAATCAAAATCAAAGTTTTCACTTGCTTAGGTCGTTGAATGTGTAAGATTCGTTATTGTCCAGTTTTCAGGATCCAACTATTTCATGAAAAAGTAATTCAATAGGGTTAAATGAACTTGTAGGGTTGTATTGATGATTTTAATTCTCTACATACGCGTTACTTGCGCGACTCATATTGAATTATTGACACGAATCTGCAAATTACAAAATACATTTAAAAAATGAACTTCACATAGCCCACTTTGGCGCTTCCATCTTAAAACTTTTTGTGTAAATGTGTTTCTAATCCTTACGTGTTCCAGGTTCAGTCAAATGAAAAAAATATATGTGTAATGATGTACCATACATGTTAAAATATTTCTTGTATTTCTATTCGTATTGTTTATGGTCAAGAGCTTTTTCATATTCTGCACTAACTGGCTGAACTTGTCCACAATATCTTGGACCCTATCCCAGTCTTCTGCCATAGAAGACTGGGATAGGGTCAGGATCAGTGTATTTATTGTATAACTGACCTATTTCTTTTTTTAGCTTCCTATTCTTTTCGTGGGTTTCAAAGGGAATCCTTTCATTTTCATGGTCACAGAACTGCTTCGACGCCTTTATTTCGCCAGTTCAAGTTCTTGTCGATACGAGTCAGTGATGATTGTAGTATGAATGGAAAAAGAAATAGTTTGAGTATGCGTGATAATAGCGAGTTCTGTCACCAATGGAATATAAACTTAACCTTTCTCTAATTAAGTTTACATTGTCATTGATGAAATTATAGGACGTAAACAATACAATAGCAAGTAGAATACATACTAATGTACCTGATATTAAAATAACAGTAGAAAATTCCCATGAGCCGGTAACTCTTCACATTGAAACCATTTCACTAAACTTTTTTTGGTAGTTAGGGCGAATCTTGCTTATAAAAAAGGGAATCATCGACACGACGAAGAAGAAGCGAACCTGACACAAAATACACATAAATAAGCATTTACATGACGAGTAATTGGCAAAATGCATTAAAAACAAAGAATGTAATACTTTTGATTAATAAAAGTCAGCTGTTACGAGCACAGAACAAAACCCTAAAGGGGGTTACGAGTGCGAGTGAAGTGAAGTGCAGTGCTGCCACAGGAAAAAAATAGTACATTTTGATACAAGTGGAGAAAGTTTGTTATTGCATCCGAGGCAGAATTAACTCCCAAGCCGCAGGCGAGGGTGTTTTTGAGCCGAGAACTGCAATAACAAACGTCCACGTGTATCAAACGACGTTTTTCAATACACTTTTGAAGAAATTAATTATAAGAAAGAAAAATATTTTTGTCATGAACCATGAAACTATGATTTTCTTTTTTTTTCCGCGCTTTCCTTTCGCCAGGTTGAATGAAGGAGAAGCAAAGGTATGAAGCCGTTAAACAGCCTAATATTTTTTTTTTTTTTTTGTATTTAGAACACAAATAAATGAAAATAAATATTAGTTAAATAATCATGTTTAAATCAAATACATTGCATGTTGAACCATATTGCGTTAAGAACCAGTTTTCGAGGAAGTGTATTGAAAAAACTATTTCAAGCTAGCCCCTCGTACTTTTCAACGACCCATTGTAGCGGGTACCTATCTTAGGGTGGATGCTCCAAGGTAGCCCGCGAAATTCAATTTTCTTACGTTTTTTGGAATTTGCAGGCCAGTGCGAGGTTGTATGTTGATTAAAATATTGCTCGCGACTGTAAGACGTATGTAATTATAGAATTATAATCATCAAAATCATCAATACAACCCTTCAAGCGCATAAAGTTGCAGGAATGACTTTGACCTTGAAATAGTATATTTTATAACGAGGGACTAAACGAAGCCATAATATACCAGAGGTGGTTTGACTCCCGAGCTTGCGAGGGAGTCAATGAAACCGAGGGTATATTAAGTTGGCGTTTAGTCTCGAGGTGCAAACTGTAGTTTTCACTTTGAGTGCGAGAAAAATAGTCAATTTAGTACAAAAACATTAATTATTCCTCCAGTCCATAGAACTTTCGTAAGTTTTTAGGTAAATCTTCAGCGTTTTTGGCGGCAAAAGATTATCTATTATGTCTTTTGCTCTTTGCTCGACGTCAAACTCTTCACTGTCACTGGACATTATACTATTATAGCTAAATTCTTAATAAATTTATATAAAACCGAACAAATTTACACTCGACAAAAATTCTGAAATTTTCGCGGTCAGTTTTTTCTTCTACACCAGTCACAGATTAAGAATTTAAAAATCAGCACCACCTTCCTTGCGGAAAAACCATGGAAATAAAACTCTCAACATTATCCAAGGAAATTATATATTTAGCATCCAGAAGTGAAGATTATAGGAAATATTGTATGTATATGCCTTTATTCTGTGTCATAGACAATAGTATCTTATTGTCCGTGGTTACTCGTTTGGAACCTCCTGCTTTCCTTTTTTTTCTCTTACAACCTTAATGGCGGACTGACTAGACAATTCTTTTGTTATTTTAATAAGTAAATGTGATTTGTGATTCCTATTTATCCCATGACGATGGTGCTGTAGTCCTGTGTCTATTCTGAGTAATAAACAACTACAACGTCAAGTTTGTTTGTTATTGCTGCTGCCCAAACACCTGTCGCCTTACCACTATTCCACCACGTACGTATTTAGATCAAAGATCAACCTCTACCAACAACAAAGATGTCCAAAATAAGTCAACGAGGTACACAAAATAGGAAAATATAAATCTCACAACCCTTTTCAACCGGAGTCTCTCGCGACCCGTCACCATTATTATGTCGTCTGTCAGTGTCACCTCTTTCCATAGAAGTAATATGTGCTGCATACAACCTTATTTCTTCATAATACTTCGTAAGACCTCATTTCTTCCCAACAATATACTAACTGGAATGAGTAGGAGCAAAATGATAAAAAAATAAAAAAAACCCTATCTCAAAAGCTTAGAGTTTAAATTTGTACAATGGATTCAATAGAAAAGGAAAAAAACAAAACGTTCCGAGCGAGAAACCGACTAAGGTGGATGGTGTCCCTGTCTTGCCTTGTCACCGATGTGAACAATATGGCCGATACATTTTCGCGTTGAAGTCATTTAAGTACTTTTATTGTATATAAGTAAAATAACCCGCTTTAAAAATGGTAAAATTGTGTTGTGTGAAGGGGTGTAGTAGTAAGGGTTTGCTGGATTTGGAATTTCATTTTTTAGAAAAGTTTTTTAACTTTGGTTGTTTATTACGACTAGGGTTACCAAGTTTTAGATTGACAAACGGGAAATATCCAAATAAATCAAGTAAGGTAGTTCGAAGTTTCGAACACCGTTGTCGTACATAGTTATCAAAACAATATTATATAAATTAGAAACATCGGACATCGCACATGGTTTCGGAAGTACCTAGTTTGCTTTTTAGATACAAATATTGAAAAGAAAAGAGTCCACCGCAACATGCCGTGTCCTAGGGATTTTTCCATGCTTCTCCAGCAAAAGAATCCATTTGGCAAGCTGCGAGTGAAAATGAATGGTTTCGGAATATAAAATAAAAATTGGCGAATGTTACCAAATCATTATAGGTAAACAGTCATAGCTTGAATATGCGATTTTCTATGTCTGAAAAAATATATAATATTAACGGAGTCCTCGAATCCCCGAATACAAAAGTCGTCTGGATAGACAGGTTGCAAAATGGATAATTTGCAACTGGACGGTACAGACATACATTTAAGTTAACATAAAAAGTTAATGACATCCACTCTTGAAGCTATTTCGCCTAGAATGCTATTGAGTTGCAGGTCATCGTCATTAAATAATAAAATAACAGCTACTCTTAAACTGTCTCAAGAGTTAGTATGATTATTGGACACCCTATTAGAAAGAGACAACATCCACTCTTTAAGCTTTCTCGCTCGGAACGTTTTTGGCTTGCCCGTCCTCATTCCAGTTAGTATATAAGTTTCTTGACATTATCACAATGAAGATGGTCCAAACTCCACAGATAATAGTAGTATATTAACTGGCTGTTTGAGTTTGTCTATGTCACATGAAGGAAATTAAAAAACGAATTACTTTTAGAGCATGCAGAGCAGAAGTGAAAAAGTAATTCCTGTACCTATAAAGGTGGAAAAAGACATTCTTGCACCTATATGGGCTTGGAGGGTTGTATTGATGAATTTTCCCAGATAGCGCTCGGTCTCCTTAGTACAATGAAAAAATACAAGCATAGACGCAGTAACTGAAGTTACTTACTGTGTTTTCATTTACGAGGGCGTCTATCTGGATGCCAAATTTGAACTTTTTAGGTCATCTGGAACTATATGCTACATAATCGTTAAAGTACGGCGTCTGCGGCAGTTATTACCACAAGAAACAATAGTTCAGATTTATGAGGAAGTCAGAGTCGAATTACAAGCAGTCCATACTGAAATACAGCAACACTCCACACAATCAAAGACACCAATTAACACACAACCCGGTCAGCGTATGAAATGGACGAACGAATATAATGAGGCAGTAATCAGAATATATTACACTACTATACACAACTAGAAACAAATAAAACAGCCTATAGAAAACATTTGCATGACGAATTTATTAATATATATCCAGAACAAGAAGAATCAAGTAAGAGCAATCATAAATAACAAATACATACACATTAACAGACTAGAAGAAATAAAACCAAGTAGCTTCAGGATTAAGAAATAATACCAACACACAAAATACAGAACACATAAATAACGACTTACAACAACCTGATGAGAAGATTACTCAGTACTCAATACACAAATATTAACATTTCTGATACGACCACCAACGCTTCTACAACTAGTAATATTACACTCCTAAATAATAACTCTGATACTAACATAGTAAAGTTAAGTAGTTAATAAATAGATAGTTAAGTTAGTTAAGTTAAGGTAAGTAAGTAGTAACGTTTCTCAAAGACACAGTCGACGAACATTTTTTAACCTAGGTACCTACCTACTCCTAAATAATAACTCTGATACTACTAACATAGTAAAGTTAAGTAGTTAATAAATGGATAGTTAAGTTAGTTAAGTTAAGGTAAGTAAGTAGTAACGTTTCTCAAAGACACAGTCGACGAACATTTTTGAACATAGGCCTATTTGAACATACGCAAAATACTTATACTAAACTTTGATGCTGCTCCTGAAAAGAACTTTGAAATCGAAGCTACCTTTCAACAAGCCCAACAACTTTTTTCTAATACACCGAACCATTTGAAATTAGACCATAATTATATTCCCAAGCAAAAAACATCTAAAAAGTTCTCCCTCATAGTTACTCATAATCAATTCTGTCATTCTCAAAAATGTAAAAATTCCCAAATAATGTAAATGTCGACACCGACTTCGTCAAACTGCAGACCGCAATTTATTGTGCAGCATGGACCCATGGACGGCAGCTACATGCAACGGAGCTAAAATAGCAGACACACAAAATGAAAGCCGCACATACTTAAAGAGAAAACCAAAATGGCAAATCAGGATTGACAAGAAAATTCTAAGTCTAAGAGCAAATATAGGTAAGCTAACACACTTTATTAGGAAGGCTTGTAGTTTGGTATAATTTCTTTTGTTAGTGCCCAGCATCCGTAGAGTAGTGTGGGAGACACGACAGTTTCGAATGCTTTCTTCTCTAGTTTGATTGGTAGTTTGGATTTGAAAATGTGCTTCAATGACCAATATCTTTTCCAAGCTAGTTTTATTCTACGCTCTACTTCGCCTGCAGTTTGCTCCTTGCACAGGATTTTTTGTCTTATATAAACACAATCTTCCACGTACTCTATTTCCTTCAGTAATATTTTAACTGGTTTGTTTTCTCCGTTGTCCGTCACTATGCGAGTTTTGTCTGGATTCATGGTCAATCCGCATTTTCGACTCTCTTTATCTAAAGATTGTAGCATGTATTTTAGATGTGGTTGTCGCAGATTAGTAGTATGTCATCCGCGAAGCGTAAATGGTTCAATGTTACTCCATCCAAGTTACAGAAAATAGTCTTGAGGAGAGCAGTAAAAGTAAAGAGGTTCGGTGATATCGGGTCACCTTGTCGGACACCACGTTGTACTTCGAAAGGTCTTCCTTTTCTCTGTAACTTAACTTTGGCTACTAAATAATACCTATTTAAACACAACCACTTCAAAAAATAAGTGCAAACCACTTTGCAATTCCAATTTTATGAACGTAAACACTCCGCATCACCCGCAATCGGACATGAAAATTGCCGCATGACATCCTCGCAGTACTGGTAAAATGGGGTGAATAGAAATCGTGGGGTGAATAGAAACAAATCTTGGAGTTTATTGTTGTTTTCTCCAATTTGTCTATAGTCGGTTATCGTACATTTATTTATACTTTTTATTAAACTGCAACATTTTTCCATTATACTGGCTAACCCAACATTTACGCCAAGTTTAATGCCACAGAGAAAAAAGCGGTTAAAGTGACGTCTGCGTGTAAACTTTTCTCTAACTTAAAATTGTTCAGTGAAAACTGCTACAAAATTGATATAATAAATTAAGGAAGTTTCCCATCTTCTAGCAATACAAAGGTGAGTCATAGCCTATATATAACTTTGTATTTTCGTATTTTAAGTAAAATCGGGACACTGATATTTTTTCCTATTTTCGAGGTGAATAGATACAAGGGGGGTCAATAGACATGAAGAAAGGGGGGAATAAATACGAGTGAGGGGCTAATAGAAATGAAAAGGAGGTCAATAGAAACATGATTTTCAGGGTTGTCAATCGAGGACTATTTCATCACATACTTGAAAAAAAAAAAATAAGTGAGAACTTTAAACTATTCGAAAAACATTTAGAAGTGATTTTCAAATTAAATGTTAAATTTTGATATTTTCTATCCTCATTGGCTTTGGTCAAATTAATTATAAATTATATTTTCTTACCTAACTACCTACCTAGACATAATAGGTAGATGGAGAAGACTGATTTAATAATTAGTAAAAAAGGTGATTTAATAAAAAGAAAAAACATCATTTTGTTATTTGAAAAATATACCTACCTAAACTAAAAGTTGATTTTGACAGCCCCCGTTTTTTCTCTATTCAGGGTCTCTCTCGTATCTTTTGACCCCAGTTTCCAGGTAAATAGAAACCGCCTTCCTTTTTCTATTTTACAAATGATTCACATTTTTACGCGTATTTTAACATTGGTAAATGGTAAAATACAATGAGACTCCCAATTTCAAAATGCTTTATTAACAGCCTTCATAAAATATATCTGAGAAAATCACTGTGGAAGTTGAAAGTTTTGTCTATTCACCCCATTTTTACCTTGCGAAGGATCGCAAATTCAAAAAAGCGGTGAAATTTTACAACGCTGTAGCTTTGGAAATCCTGGTCTAATTTCAATGAAATTAAAACCGTTATTATTTGCACCAGTATGCGCATTAAATGCAGTAACTTAACTTACTAATACTTAGTAATATTTTTATGTGTTGGTGTGACTTATTGTCAAAAGAACTATTCCACTAGCTAGGGTTCCCGATCTATCGTTATGTTTTTCGGATAAAATTCCGGGCGTATTTGAAAAAAAAAACAGTTTTTTTTTCTTTTAAATTGTGCAGTTCAATTTAACCTTCGAATTTAACTGAATTTTTTAATATTATTTTAGTGTGGGCTGTTTGTTCTTTTATCATTGTTGAATAATTCCGGACGGTTCAGAATTCTCCCCGCACTGGGGGTTTAAAATGGCCGCTTTAGCAGAATCTTAAAATTAATCACGTTAAAAAAAATCTTTAAATGGACTTAATGGACATAACCATAAAGTCCATTTTAAAACGAAACGAAAAACAACAATATGTTACAAAATAATCGAACATTTATTTTTATACGTTCATACCTAAAACTTAATAAATAGATAACAATTAATGAAAATATTATGCAGTTCTGTTAAATACAATTTTAATAATAGACGACTTCCAAAAAACCGGCTAATTGCGTGCTGGGCCACGCGCAGTGTAGGGTTCCGTAGTAGCCCGTTATCACAATATAGAACGAACCCGTTGGTACAGCGCCATCTAGCGGCAGCTTTGTGAAACTTATGATAATTTAAGTTTTTTATTATATTTTAGATTTTGTTTTTCAATGCACGTCTTTTTTACTTGTTTTAGACAAGCAACTACTTCATTTTAGTCACTTTATAGGATTTCTTCTAAGGATTTTATATTTGGTACAAAATTATCCGACACCCAAGTTCAACGACTATCACTGCTAAACTAATAAATTTAATAGTTTATGCAAAACTAGCATCATGAATTTTTCCAGATTTTTCAAGCTAGCAGTTTAGCTTTTAGAGGGGGGGGGGGGGGGCGCCCTACTGGAACAAAAATTTGAACTTTAAAAGTTTAATATTTAGTAAATGGAGCATTAATTAAATCGAAAAGTAGTATTAGCAACCCCTACATCATTTTAGAAGACCTATTCAACGATACCCCACACGAAGAGGTACAAGACGAAAAAAAATCATCCACACTTCACATGTAGGGGAGCTACCCAAAAAAAATATATTTTCCAAAATTTTATTTTACCACTTATTTGGCGTTATTGATATACACACCTCTACAAAATTACAGCTTTCTAGTACTAACGGTCTCTTAGCAAATCTTCGGACAGACAGATAGACAGACGGACATGACGAAACTATAGGGACAGGACTACGGAACCCTAAAAACACTGAAAAGAACACCAAGTATTTTTTCTCTTCCTTTCTCTATTTAACCCGCTTGTAAATGTTTAATTATTACTAGCAATAGTAGATTATACTATTTTAATTAATTCTACTTAGGTACATAGATAAATCTTGGAAAACTTACCGGACTGTTTTAGTTCCTCCCCAATTCCCTTCCACACAATTTCTTTCTTATTATTATCCATATATTTCGGATGTTTTAAATTATATATAAATTCGTGTTCGCGAACAAGTTCAATTAGTTTTTCGTCCTCCATTATAACATCGAACTCTTACGTGACTCTTGTTGAATTGACGGTAACAAAGTGGCAAGTGGAGTGGCATCCGATATAAAATTTTATAACGGGCTTAGAAAGGTCAACATACGCGGTTATAACCCGTATGCTCAACGTTCCGCGGACTGCGCGCGCCGCCGCGCCACCGCGGGTGCAACGTCGCGTGCCATGCACGGAGCGTAACGACGACGGTAAATATTCGCGCTGTTGCCGCTCCATTCTTGCAGGAACGGCACACGCGACGGTGTTGGTCGGTGACGGGACGGTCTAGTCTCATACTTGTACCTACTTTGCAAAACAATGAATATTTTCAATACTTACCTACACATTACACTTCCTAGAAAACTGACTCTTATTATATTATTCGTAGGTTCAGAATGCAGTATATTTCACACTCGTGATTAAAACAAAAGGTACTGCTTTCAGACGTCACGGTAACCTCCTTGTAGGAGAAGCACTTGTACACACGGTGATCAATCAAGCTATGCAAATCCAAATTAAGCTGAACTCCAAATATACGGGAAACTCATAAAAAGCGAGGTCAGGTTATGCTGGGTATGTATAGCTTGATGTATCGCCGTATGTACTACCTACTGAATACGTGTTAGGTAACCGTTTTCGTGTCGGTGTCCCTACCAGCCCCTATCATATTGAAAATCAAGCCATTTATTTTGGGCATTATAAACCAATGCCTAAAATAAATGGCTGTGTTGCCTAGTCTTAGTGACTATGTGTGTAGGGTTGCCAACATTTCTTAGGTGAAATATAGTATTTTTCAAAATAAGCTATAAAAAATATAGGTACACTTCTAAATAATATAGCATTTTATGGAAAAATAAAAAAAACAGTCAAAGATATATTTGTTACTTATTTAGTTTTATAAAAACTATTATTATTTTTTGCACTTCTTGCATTTTTTAACAATGTTTTGTCTAAATAAAATTGTCTATGCTTTATTTTAAATTTTTAAAAAGCTCATTTTATGTTTCTTCCTTCTCGCCATTTCTAATTCAAAACCGAAAATATCCTTTCTGTAAATGCCGAAGTGGTGAAATTATTTTAAATAAATTGGGTAGGTTATATTCAGTATTTTCTAAAATCTGCTGCCATTTTTGCCCTGTAGTTTTTTCAGTAAACTCACCACAATCTTTTACTTTTGCAAAGATTTCATTCAATGTTGTTATTTTGGAATTTCTCTCGTAAATTTAGAATTTCTAATATTACATCACAGTCATTAAAAAAGTTTCGATACAAAAAAGCTCGTGGTCAATAGTACAAATAAATTAATGAACCTATTGCTTGCTCATTTCATGCAACTTCGTATTTAATTAAATAGATAATTTCAACTTGTACGTTTTTAATAAATAAAACTTTCACTCAAATATAACTTTTATTTCTCTGTAATAAAGAAAACTTTGAATTCCCCATTTTGTACGTGGCTAAAACGCTAGGTATCCGCGAAAAGCAAAAAAAAAACCTCACTCTGATGCGCGCGCATACGAAAACTGATTATTTTTTCCCGCCATTGCGAAAAAATTTTCACAACTCGTTTTCACTGTTGAAAATGATTTTTAGTATTATTTTCTTCACAAGCGTGTTGAAAAACGTCGTATGATACACGTGTGTATTGATGATTACCGTCCTCAGCTTTCCTAAGACCCTCATCTAACGGCTCGGATCTCAATGGCGCCTCAGCGGTAATCACCAACATTACACACTTGTACCTTATTATACTATTTTTTTAGTTATGAAACCAAAAAAAAAATGCAATCTTTATAAGTAAAATCCCCTACAGAAAGTTATGAGATTCAAAAGATTTTTTTGGTATTTATGGCTAAATGTTACTAAGATAATCTAAACCGTAGCTTAGACTCTTAATACATGGTTTGATTTCGGTGAAAGCAATTGGTTATGCAAAATCCAAAATTTTAATATAAAACAAAAGATTTTATTTAAGCACAAAGCAACTCAACTAATAAAATAAAAAAAACCCTATATCACACTTGTGAATAATAGCAATGAAAAAGTCACAGTTTGATTACAGGTGTCATTATGTGCCTAATTGCGGTGAAATTAGAGCCATTTTATGAGCATGTGTGTTGAAAAGTATGTTTTTTACGTTGTTCTCGCGCCGATTTTAAAGTTTACAATATTATACACATATACAGTATGTTAGGTTAAACGAGGGACATATTGAGGGAAGGTATTCAGTATTCGATTCTCGTCCCAAATGTGTAAAAAAAATATAACCTTAATTTGTGACGAAATTGTCCAATAAAATACACTATTCATGGACACTGAGCGCGTGCAAGAAGTGAACTTGTAAACAGTAAAATAATCATGCGGCAAAACACGCGCCGATTCTGCCGAAAAGGAAGCTCGTGCGCAAACCCCGCCCCTTTCCTTTGTGTTGTCCCCGATGTACCGACAGGGCACACTCCTGCGCCACCCCGCGCTGACCCCAGCCAGTCTAGGCGCGCGCGCCGCTAACTCCGTATGTGCGCTTCCGGCCCGGAAGCGTACATACGGAGTTCCGGGTATCGCGTAAACAACCCCGCTTACTTCGCGATAAGTGTGCGTGTTCTTGAATAACCAAAAATGACGTCTTATCAATATTCCAGTGAGAATATTGGGATATGGTTTGTGCCTACTTGTTATCTAATGAAAGTGTGCGAGGAGCTATTGATTTGTACTGAGAGATGTTTCCCAACCGCCAGATTCCATCGTATAAACAAAAGGTAGTAGCAGTAGCTAGATATTTTGCCTGTCATAAGCCAGGTTTAAAGTATTAAAGTATAAAGTAAGTAAATAAGTAAAGTAAGTAAGTAGTTTAAAGTAAGTAAGTAGTTTAAAGTATTAAACTCATACTTTTATGTTAAATATTGTTAAGAAATCTATTGTCCAAATAGTATTTATTAGAAAAATGCCGCCTGTGATACAGGTTTAACCTAGTACAGGCATCGTATTTTGTTATACCAACATTATTTCTAGAATTTGAATTTTATTTTTTGTGCTAATTCTATTTTTGAATAAATATATTATTATTATTATTATTAAAGGGAAAATGGATTATACCTAAAAGTCATTGACCCGCGCACATGTTCTGCGTTAGACGCAAGGGTGTATACACGTTGCGAGACTTTTGCAAAAATTTTGGTATGGTTCTATCTGTTATTTATCAGCGTTTTTTTTTTGTTCATATTTTTATTAGTATCATGTAAGCATTCACTATTGCGGGTATGAATATGTCCTTCGTTTAAACTAACATACTGTATATGACTGTGATATTATTGCCTTCAACTTGTTAGATTTCCGTGAAAATATAGTATTTTTCATTGAGATAGAAAATATATGTCAATGGTATTTTTGCATAGTACTTTGACCTTGAAAAAGTCATTCCTGCACCTTTATGAGCTTGGAGAGTTGTATTGATGATTTTGATGAATATAATTCTGTAACTACATACGTCTTACAGTCGCAAGCTATATTTTAATCAACAAACAACCTAGTACTGCAAATTGCAAAACACTAAGAAAATTTGAATTTCGCGGGCTACCCCGACGCGTTAAAGTACCTAGGTAATGACTAAATGACGGTAAATGACTTCCGGATTCAACGCCCACCTCTAGTGAAGTTTCATGAGTTCCATCCGCCTTTTTAGGGTTCCGTAGTCCTAACAAGGAACCCTTATTGTTTCTCTATGTCCGTCTGTCTGTCTGTCCGTCCGTCTGTCTGTCTGTCTGTATGTCCGAGCTTTCGCTAAGAGACCGTTAGTACTAGAAAGCTGTAATTTTGTAGAGGTGTGTATATCAATAACGCCGACAAAGTGGTAAAAATAAAATTTTAGAAAATATTTTTTAGGGTAGCTTCCTTATAAATAACTCTAAAGTTTGCTGAGTTACGCTTTACCCATTCAATCATCGTTACGCTACGGCATGATTGTGAAGTGGGGATGATTTTTTTTCGTCTTCTACCTCGTCGTGTGGGGTATCGTTGAATAGGTCTTCTAAAGTGACGTAGGGGTTGCTAATACTGCTTTTCGATTTAATGGTCCATCTAAGAAATATTAAACTTTAAAGCGCAAATTTTTGTTCCAGTAGGGCGTCGATGAGTAGCTGTTATTTTATTATTAATTTAATGATGATGACCTGCAACTCAATAGCATTCTAGGCGAAATAGCTTCAAGAGTGGATGTCATTAACTTTTTATGTTAACTTAAATGTATGTCTGTACCATCCAGTTGCAAATTATCCATTTTGCAACCTGTCTACCCAGACGCCTTTTTTATTCGGGGATTCGAGGACTCCGTTAATATTATATATTTTTTCAGACATAGAAAATCGCATATTCATGCTATGACTGTTTACCTATAATGATTTAGTAACATTCGCCAATACGTATTTATTTTATATTCCGAAACGATTTATTTTCACTCGCAGCTCGCCAAATGGAGTCTTTTGCTAGAGAAGCATGGAAAAATTCTTAGGACCAGCATGGCACGGCACGGTGCGGCGGACTCTTTTCTTTTCAATATTTAAAAGCAAACTAGGTACTACCGACACCATGTGCGATGTCTAATGTTTCTAATTTATAAAATATACTTTTGATTACTATGTAAAAACAACGATGAAACTTCGAACTTACTTACTTAATTTATTTGGATATTTCCCGTTTGTCAACCTAAAACATTGGTAACCCTAGTCGTAATAGACAACCACAGCTAAAAAACTTCCCTGAAAAACGAAATTCCACATCCAGCATACCCTTACTACTACACCCCTTCACACAACCCAATTTTACCATATTTAAAGCGGAATATTTCACTTAAATACAAAAAAAGTACTTAAGGTGGATGCTCCAGGGTAGCCCGCGAAATACAAATTTTCTTACGTTTTTTGCAATTTGCAGGTCAGTGACAGGTCGTATGTTGATTAAAATATGAATCGCGGCTGTAACACGTATGTAGTTACAGAATTATAATTATCAAAATCATCAATACAACCCTCCAAGCGCATGAAGGTGCAGGAATGACTTTGACCTTGAAAAAGTAAATTCATACACCTTTATAAGCTTGGAGGGTTGTATTGATGATTATAATTCTATAACTATAAAATAATTGATGATTATAAATCCACCTTAAGGGGGTGGTACCAGCTAACGAGAGGTTTTCTCCATGTAACTCCTCTTTGATGAGTGAATATAAAGGTGCAAACAAATATATGTTACTTATTAGACTCTAAACTTTAATTGGTACAATTGAAATAATTCTAACTTTATTATTACTATATGAAAATAATATTCAAAGTGAAGCATTTTTTCTTTGAAATTTCGTAACTTCTCCTAAACGGCAGTTTTAGTATTTTTTTTTCACACAAATATTTGTAACTTTTTTCTTCACAAAGTGTACAATTGGCATTTTGATCTAATGATTTATTAGGCTACAATTTAATAAAAACCACTCATTTCGCACTATTCGGCCCGCAGCGACAGACGTAACAACCACGTTGTAGTGCAAGCTGATTAGAACTTTATTCTAACAGTGTTTCAAACGAAGTTTGAACCACCACAAATAGAGTTGCTAATTTAGCAGATACCCCAGCCTTAAATGACTTCAACGCGAAAATGTATCGGCCATATTGTTTACATCGGTGTCAAGACAAGACAGAGACACCATCCTCCTCCTCCTCCACCTTTGTCGGTCTCTCGCTCGGAACGTTTTTTTTTTTTTTCTATTGAATCCATTGTACAAATTTAAACTCTAAGCTTTTGAGATAGAGTTTATTTTTTTAGCATTTTGTTCGTACTCATTCCAGTTAGTATATAATTTCCTTGGTTTAACCACAGACTCAGAGTTCCTAAACTAAATTGGCTACATAGCAGTGTTGCCAGAAGGTTACATTTCTTACATTTTTCGTAACTTTTGACCCCCTCGCGTAACATGTAAGTAATTTGTATATTTAAGGCAATTTTCGTAACTTTTGAGAACAACGAGATTTGTAATGGGTACTAGATTTTGATTACAAAAAGTTTACGAACGCATTTCAATTCAACGCGTCCAAATTGAACGCACCTAAAACTGACGCGTATAAAAAGTATAAATCACTCCTGTCCATAATCTCTGATGGGTCTGAATGGAAAGCGTCATGACAAAATGAAACGTATTGTCGAAATTTTAAAACTTGATTTTGCGTGAGCGTGTGCGCGCACGTTTCCTACTTCGCGAGTTCCCGCCGTTCGCGGTTTCGTCATGGACGTATCTGGACTTGAAATGTTTGACTATAGAAACAACAGTTATACAAATATGAGGCATATCGACACCGAAATCATAAAAATACTGTCATCTCTTTTTAACTTTAATAATTTTAAATTTTAAAATAAAAGGATAACAGTGTTTTTGACAGTTACTATAATGGGAACCCTTCATTCCTAGTGTCATTGAAATACCTATTTGCGGCCGGGTCGCCATTTTATCCTCCACTGTTTGGTAACAAAGTTGGGGTACGTCAACTGTCAAATGCTCTTGAGCTGTGGTTAAAATTGTGAATTTTGAAGTAATTTTGCTGTGTTAATGCGTTTTAACTCGGTTCTATAGTGGAAATCGTCAATTGCAAGATGCCCAGTTGCAATATAATCGGATGTGGCCTTAGAAGAAGCGGAAATCACCCGAACATAACTTTGCACCAGTACGTACTTAATTTCAGTTGTATTCTCTTTATATTTAGATAATAAAAAAAAGATTCTGCATTTGTTGAAAAGTTTCAACAGTAAAGCATTCACAAAATTTCCCTTTTGCCTCTATTAACAACAGTAATATTTGTAATTCATGAAATCATTTTCTTGTTATTGTAGGGATAGAGTAGTGCATGCATGTATCGATAATGCTATATTATGGTTCTATATTGGTTATTTGTTTTACATAAAAGGCTGCCTGCTAATTTCGATAGCGTATATAAAAATAAAGTTTCGATACAAAAAAGATTGTGTTCAATAGTACAAATAAATTTGTATCTACTGAATAAAATGATTTTTTAGTATTATTTTATTCACAAGTGTGTTGAAAAACGTCGTATGATACACGTGTGTATTGATGATTACCGTCCTCGGCTCTCTTATGACCCTCACCTAACGGCTCGGGTCTCAATGACGCCTCAGCGGTAATCACCAACATTACACACTTGTACCATAATGTACTATTTTTAGTTACCTACCTATATTACCTACAAGTGAAGCAAAGAAAAGTGTGTTAAAAATACCTACCCGTTGATATTGGACCGTGATACTATGAAAACATTCTCATAATCTTTTATCGACATTATTGTAGAGAAATATCGATATGGGCTGCCCTATTAGCCGCCATTTTATCCTCCAATATAAAGTGTAGGTATCCACGTCTTTCTTGTAGGTATGCCAAGTCCAGATACGTCCATGGGTTTCGTAGCTACAGAAATGCCTGATTGTGATTTGTTTTGAAATAAAAATATCTTAACCATACATTTAGTATTGCAGGTGCAAACAAATAAAATAACTACATAAATTGGGGAAAAAATCAATGATTTTTGATAACTTACTGTGATTTAAATCTCTACGAGTATTACATTACAATATTTAAAAAAACTGATGCCAGGTTGGCGAATGCGATGTTTTGTTTGTCTCCAATTCGCGTCTCAATTTCGTGACTTCAGAAAAAAAGAAAAGAACAATTCAGCAGTACCTACTCAATTTAATCATCACTACATATTTTAAAACAAAGTCGCTCGGTCTGTCTATCCATAAGTATGCTTAGATCTTTAAAACTTATGCTTAGATTTTAATGGGGGTTTTTTTATAGATAAGTGATTCAAGAGGAAGGTTTTAGTATACAGGGTGTAAACAACCCCATCACGAAGCCGTCAACCAAGCATTCTGTACTGTACATCAAACTATGTAACTTTACGCAAAAAATATTGCTGGGAAACGACTTTTTTTTGAGGTGAAAAATCATGTTTTGTGGTAGAACTCAATGTAACGCACTCAAAACATTGTGCTGATAGATGGATTAAATAGTACGGGGGTCGCGGAGGTGTTTAAAGAAAAAATCTTACATTAAAAACTAGTATTAAAAAAAAAAGTCTTCTTAAAGTTGGAACTTTGACCCCCAATATCTCAGTAACTAGAAGGTTCCCAGCAGGGCTATTACGTATCTTTCTGATATCCAGTGTTTATCAAGCTTCGGTTGTACACCGAACTTTGATGACAACCGTGAATGTCATAAAATTGGTATTACGTATCACACTGAGTGGATCTCACTCTACGGTGACTAACAGGGTCATACATAATACGAAACTAACCTTTTGACTGTTAATTGATGGACACTGAGCCCAGTTACTATCATTTTGAGCTGTCAACAGATACGTAATAGCCCTACAGGTATGGTGTAGACCAAAAAATCATCGCAATGACGGGGAGAACAAGTACCTTTCGGCTTCGTTAAAAGGTGTTTTACACCCTATATAATTTGCGGGCGGGTGAAGCCGCGGGCATCAGCTAGTACACAATAAAGAGAGATACGACAAATCATCGTCTATATTTTTTTTTTTTGCATTGAGGCGTTGCATGGTTCTTGCCCTATAATAACAGAGCCCTCTTAGGAACATTTGGTAGAACAAATACGTTAAGAAGATTATAAGTATCGAATATTAGTAGTTAGTTCAGAGTAAAAATAACAGATGCACTACCTCGTAGAATAAGTTAAGGTGGATGCTCCAGGGTAGCCCGCGAAATTCAAATTTTCTCACGTTTTTTGCAATTTGTAGACCTGTGCTGGGTTGTAAGTTGATAAAAATATTGTTCGCGACTGTAAGACGTATGTAGTTAAAGAATTATAATCATCAAAATCATCAATACAACCCTCCGAGTTCATAAAGGTCGAGGAATGATTTTGACCTTGAAAAAGTCTTTTCGTAAATCTAAATAATTCGTGACGTTATTTGTGTATTGTGAAGCTTTGGTAAGTAAATGTAAATATTGTATTTTTATGATTTTATGTTGCAATTGCAACTTTGTAGTTAACCATTTGCTTGAAACAATATCCCAAAATTTTTTTTTAATTATCACAATATTCTCTTGGAGTTCGTCAGTCGCCATTGAATGAACAATATTGAAAATATGAATTTGATTCCTAAAAAATGAAATATTATCCGGGAAACATTAGTAGCAAGGTTGTAGATTAGTGATAAACATCACTGCTTCGACAACTAGGCCGTAGGTCATATCGACAATTGACAAAAATAAAAAAAATATTAAAAGTACTGACCATGCGCGTTATGTTGGGAATATGGCATGCAATTATCGCCCATTCCCTGTCATAGAGAGGAGGCCTGTGTCCCAGCAGTGGGAACATTAATATGCTGATGATGATGATGATAATATCCACTATCTAGCTCAGACTGGCTCAGACTAAATAGCTCTCAATTCATTCTGGTCATAGTAAGTATTATAGGTTTCTCGATAAATATTTTTTTTAATTTTGGTATTTGTTAAAATATAGCGTCTACGTTCATCTGGTAACTTCCAAAACCAAAGTGGCTCCAATTAAGCAAGTATCGATACCAAAGCTTTAGTTATGTGGAGCTGTCATAGTAGGTTGTTACAAGAAATATCGGATAATAGGTTTATTTTATTTGTTTAAGTGTAATAATATCAATTTATGTAAGTATATACATTTTTGTAAACAAGAAGTTATCATCATCATCATCATCAGCCTATTGATGTTCCCACTGCTGGGACACAGGCCTCCTCTGTATGAGAGGGAATGGGCTATAATCCACCACGCGGGCCCAGTGCGGATTGGTAGATGTCACATGTCTTCGAATTTTTTAGTTCTAGGACATGCCGGTTTCCTCACGATGTTTTCCTTCACCGTTTTGAGAGCAGTGGTGATGAAATAAATTACACAAAGTAATGCGCCTGTCTGGGTTCGAACCCACGACTTACTGTTCGTAAGTCGGGGCCGCAACCACTGGGCCACCGCTGCTCTCGTTAGAAGTTATTACCTACCTATTTAACCCTAAGGTTGACTGGTAAAAAATGCCTTGTGGCATTATGTCCGCTTAGGTACCACTATTGTACATGAAGTTTAATTAAATAAATACATTATTTATTATTTTAGAAATGTCTTTGAACTTTGAGCAAGGCGACGTGCCGTACGATTATGAGGCGCTCTTGCTAGAGAGCGACTCTGAGGACGAGGATGATAGACAGTACGAGGTGTTCCTCAAAGTTGACGTGTCCGAGGATGAATTGGGAGACCATATTCTTTACGATGAGCCGGAATTCCCCGAGGACAACTTTGAAGATTTTACTTGTGAGGTAAATCCTTAATTTTCATAATCTTGAATAAATGACTGAATCTGTTGTAATAAGATCTGTTGCATAGACTTTACATTGTATAGTTTTGATACTAAATAGGTATTCTATCAGTTATTACAATTGGATTTTGTTATCTTCCAGCAATATATTATCCTAATTCCTTATTTTGTATAGTATAATTACAGAAAACCAGTCTTCGTGTTGAATTTAGCTGTGTTTGTAGCATAGTCTACATGTTTTGAATTGTGAAGGGTGATTGTTTTATTATTTACATTGCTGTTATTTTGTGGGAGGTGTTAGGCTCAAAAGTCGTTTTTTTTTTTGTTGGTATGTCCACCGATATTTTCTCCAATTGTGAACCGATTTCAATGTTTCTTTTTTTGTTTGGAAGAAAACTACTTTGCGGTGGTCCCGTTTAAATTTAGTAAAGATCTGATGCTGCTCTTTGGAGATAAACAATGGAGCTCTTCAATTATTCAGTCATCATCATCATCATCAGCCCGGAATCACCCACTGTTGGGTATAGGCCTCCCCTTTCTTCCGCCACACTTCCCGGTTCTGTGCGACCCTGATCCAGGTGTTTCCCACGACCCTGACGATATCGTCAACCCAACGAGCCTTAGGACGGCCCTGGTTTCTTTGGCTAAACCTTGGCCACCACTCGGTCAAGGCCTTGCTCCATCGGCAATCTCCGCGTCTAGCCAGATGTCCTGCCCAGGTCCACTTGAGGCGCACCACCCGGTCACCGACGTCAATTATTCAGTCAGTGGCAAAGAAACTGAATCAAGCACACAGAAGTCACCGACTTCTGATGCTAAAGTTATTTTTCACTTTGTAGTGTTTTTGAAGTCGGTTTTTTTTTTTTTTAAATTTAAGTATATTTCTTTGAATTTTTAGTATAACGACTCGTCACCAACTATCCTTGGACTGTCCACGGCCGAGGGAGAGGAGTCCCCTCTAAGCCCTTCCTCAAGTCCTCCGAGCGCGCCGCTAATCTACATGTAAGTTTCACCGAAATCAATATTTTATAGTCGTAGTATTTGTTATAACAAAAACCTTTTATTCGATTTGCCCAGTCCGTCACCTCCTGCGGCCAGTCCATCGTCTCCTGCGGCTGCTGCTCCCGTGGTAACATCAAGCCCGCCACATGCAATGCAATCGTAAGTAATAAAACACATTTTTACCATTGCCACTCGATAAAGGGAATTTTATTCATCGATAACAGTGAATAAAACGCTCTTTTACTCACTGAATGAATAAAGACATTTTGAATTTGGAACAAGGAAACAAAAAATATAAGTGTGCCGACAAGAATATAAATACAGAATTCGAATATTGTTCTAATTTCAATCAGTATTTTGAGGTATTCCTCAGAGCGCACCTATTTTTAAACGCAACCATCTGAGCGCAACTAAATTACTCCTCTACCCATAAGTTGCGCTCAGAAATTCAAATTAAAAATATTACATGCTTATTCCTCAGAGCGCAACCATGATGAAAAATAAAGATGGGTATGATGAATTCATTAATTATATCGATAGACAGTTTTAAATCAAATGTCCTAATAGGGAATATGCATGTAATTTTTTCTTCACTTAAATCAATAAAATACAGTGTTATCAACCCAAGAAAAGTATTAAAAGTCAAGTTCAACTATTGCTTGGCCCACAGATTACTAATCGAGTGTGCATTTGAGGCCGGACCCGAGCGGAGGGCTGTGAACCACACGAGTTTAGTAATCTGTACTTACCCTCGAGTGATATACAACATGTTACGTAATTAACGCACACCCTCAGACACCCCAATTAGTTTATTATGTTATAATCATAATACATGCACTGAATTTTTAATTAAACATGTCTAGGTAATGATTATTTAATAAATTAGTTTTCCTAATTCCGGAAGAATGTTGAGTCACAGTACAAATCAACGAACGCACACAGTCGCATACGTAGGTCTCATACCTACGTATGCGACTGTGTGAGTCTTGCTAGCCTAGTAGGTAGTCGCTCGCGTTCGAGACAGCTGTTAACGTCGTCGCTCGACTCAACTTCAATACATTTTAATGCCTGTTTTTTTAATTGATGTTTTAATTTAGAAAGCACTTCGTCATTTTTTATCAAAAGCGTTCACTATCCTATTTTTTAGATCCTCGGCACGTCTTGTTGTTGCACTAAAATAAACTAACGATTTAATACGTCCCCACAAAAAAAGTCGTAAAATCAGCTGATTGGGGATTCTCATCGAATTAATCCCATATTTCGTTTTGAAAACGAGTACCTACGTGTACGCCAATCGGCTCCCCTGTCGATGGCTGTGTTCGGACGGAACGTTCCATGGCCACGAAGTAGCAGCTAACATAGTCCTACCCTGCGGTCTACTCTTGTACTATACCTTTGGTTGACTTGAATGTTCTGCCAGCTAGAACCACATTATCACCACACTGCACCGTGCCACAGTCCTCACCATTAGTCACCATTTCACTGAACATTTTGTGTCAATTATTGGAAAGAAATCGCGCGCGAAAAACCATTTGCATACACTGTACGGAAGTTCGCCCGTGACTAAATATTGTTTACATTTATTTAAGTTAGCTTTGATCGTAGGCGCCGGTGGCGGCGCCGCCCGGTGTCATGGTGTCATCTCGCTCTATCCCAGGTTTTTAATTTGCACGAGAAAGGGAACGAAAACAAGTATGACAAAAAAATGGAAAATTTTGTTCCGTATTTTAAAATTAAATTTAATTAATAATTAAGTTAAATTAAGGTGTAATTATATGTAATATCGTATTTTAAATGTGTAAATACCAAGGAAAATTATTTTCCCGTTAATTAATAAAGGATTCGGTTGTACGGCGACGTTACCGGTAACCTAAAAACAACAGCTGATGTCGGACTACGGATTCATTCGGGGAGTATTTGTTTACTTTTCTAATAGAATAGCACACAATCGTCCCTTAATCGTAACTATATAACATGTTCACGTCAATATAAGTAGTTTTTTTTTTTTTTTTTTTTACTTTTTTTGCTAAATTTAGTACCCATAATTCTAAATTGCTTTGTTGACAAATGTCATTTCGTAAAAAGTAAAACTTTAAATATCTAAACTTGCCTAAGTACATCAATCTTTTCAATATTAGTTAAATATAAAGTTCGTGATAGTTATTTTATTAACGTCTTGAAGTAATATTGTAATAATCTTATATTTTTATATATAACTTAAGTTTTTAATCTAGGCAATCTACCCACATGAAAAAGTAAAATCAGTAAAATTCTTATTGAAGCAATAAAGTTAATTATTCAGTAAGCTATAAACATTCTTGTCAAGCTAATATAGCAGCCTACCTCATTTTATTTGAGTAACACAAACTTTTTGCCTGTTTTTCCCCTTATTTAACTCTAAATTTTCTTCATTGGTCTATCCTATTAGTTCTCACCGTTTCCTTATTTCCAATTTTCAGTAACCAATCCGGAAACCATACCTGTGATGACCCGTAAGGCTACTGCTCAGGATATGGAGCTAAAATTGAGAACGGCCCTCCAAGAACTTAAGGACTCTAAACTCCAATGCCAACAGCTGTTGCAGGAGAGAGAAGACAGTGAGTACTCTAGTTAATAAATTAAATAACTATCAGATTAAATTGGAAGATAGTATAAATATTTATGAAATTGACACTCAGCGCCTACAATCAGAAATACAGGCTCGTAATAAGTCACTAAAGTCTTTATATAATAAATATGAACACTCTAAAAATCAAATTAAAGAGCACATTCTTGCTACAAATGCATTGGTAGACATAGTGGACTCGCTGACTCTCTGCAACACTCAGTGTACTTGTCAGAGGGAATCTAGCAATGATGCCCTCCAGCTTGAGGCAACGGAGGACCCGTCCCTAGCTGTGAGTACTCAGGACTGTATTTCTAGCCAAGATACAATACCTGACTTAGGTAATTTTGTCTCACCTAATAGTCTTGATTCTAATCTTTCAGATTCTAATCTTTCAGTTATGTTCTCTGATAGTATAGGTAGAGGGCTAGGGAAATTAATCAGTAATAACCTGAGTTATTGTACACAAAATTATTGTATGCCAGGGTCGACCTATAAGCAGGTTATGGCATCAGTAACAAAAACTGTTTGTAATCCTAATACTGCCATTACTATATGTGTTGGTAATAGCTCTAAGATTAAAAAGGAAGACATTACTGACTGTGTCTCAGAGTTGTTAAAGTTAAAATGTGGTAAAATCATATTGTGTGCTTTTCCCTATTTTGAAAATTTGGGTAATAGAAAAAACAATTATATACATATGTTAAATAACCATGTACATTTTTAGTAGGTCACTATAGTGACAGACTTATATATCTGGATATCAACACTATTGTTGGTAAACTGAAGTCGACACGGGGTAAGGTGTATCTACCTATTAGATGTAGACACAAAATAGCTCGGCTATTAGCTTATAATATTCACACAGACATAAATAGTATGTCTAAGTTTAGTTCTATTATTAACACTGCGACTATTAGTAGTAATACTAATGTACAGGTGACTTTAAATGAATATAGCATTAGTGCTATAAATGTTTACAATCATTGTACTGAGGAGGATCCATGTGTCACCGCGGAGAATTCTCATTTAGGGTCTATTAGTGATAGGGTCTTGTTGTCTGAGGATGGCACGGGAGTCTCCGGCCTCACTCCAAATATTAATTTAAACTAGAAAGTGAGACAACAGAAGGTACACTTAACAATATTGTTAATCCTACCAACAGCAAGGTATCTTCTTGCACTCAATTAGTTAGTAAAAAAGGGCCTCAGCAGAACACTTTTAAATTATTCCACCAAAATATCCAAGGCATTTCTTCCAAATTATTAGAAATTGAATTGTTTTTAGAAAATAGTAAGTTTGACATTATTTGTTTTACTGAACATTGGCTAAAGGATTACCAAATGCTTATCAATTATGAGAACTATATGATGGGTAGCTGCTTTAACCGTCAAACTATGCTTCGTGGAGGTTCCCTAATATTAATAAAAAATCGTTTTAAATATAAGCAACATAATGACATAGTAGGTCTCTCAGTTGAACATTGCGTCGAACTGTCCTGTGTTGAGCTAGATAAGCATGTAATTGTGTGTGTGTACAGACCCCCAAACTATCAAAACTTTTCCTTATTTGAATCAATAATGGAAGATGTCCTGGCAAAACTTGCAGCCAGTAATAAATCTACAATTATTTGTGGTGATTTCAATATCAATATTTTAGAAGAAAGTTCAAATAGCAGTCGGTTATTAAATCTTTTTAAGTCATTTGACTTGACCAACACTTTTATAGAACCTACTAGAGTCACTACTTCTACTGCTACTTGCATAGATAATGTTTTCTGCGATTGTGATTACTTAGATAAGGCCATAGTAAATTGTCTGCCTTCTGACCATAGCGGACAAACTGTAACTTTTAGGTGTAATACACCCCCATTGCAAAAAGTTCAAATTAAATTTAGACCTATAACTTCTAGCAGATTAAATAGGTATAATATTTCGCTACAGAACAAGTTAAGTGCTATGAGCCTTGACTTGTCTTCTGATTGTAGGCGCTGAGTGTCAATTTCATAAATATTTATACTATCTTCCAATTTAATATGATAGTTATTTAATTTATTAACTAGAGTACTCACTGTCTTCTCTCTCCTGCAACAGCTGTTGGCATTGGAGTTTAGAGTCCTTAAGTTCTTGGAGGGCCGTTCTCAATTTTAGCTCCATATCCTGAGCAGTAGCCTTACGGGTCATCACAGGCATGGTTTCCGGATTGGTTACTGAAAATTGGAAATAAGGAAACGGTGAGAACTAATAGGATAGACCAATGAAGAAAATTTAGAGTTAAATAAGGGGAAAAACAGGCAAAAAGTTTGTGTTACTCAAATAAAATGAGGTAGGCTGCTATATTAGCTTGACAAGAATGTTTATAGCTTACTGAATAATTAACTTTATTGCTTCAATAAGAATTTTACTGATTTTACTTTTTCATGTGGGTAGATTGCCTAGATTAAAAACTTAAGTTATATATAAAAATATAAGATTATTACAATATTACTTCAAGACGTTAATAAAATAACTATCACGAACTTTATATTTAACTAATATTGAAAAGATTGATGTACTTAGGCAAGTTTAGATATTTAAAGTTTTACTTTTTACGAAATGACATTTGTCAACAAAGCAATTTAGAATTATGGGTACTAAATTTAGCAAAAAAAGTAAAAAAAAAAAAAAAAAAAACTACTTATATTGACGTGAACATGTTATATAGTTACGATTAAGGGACGATTGTGTGCTATTCTATTAGAAAAGTAAACAAATACTCCCCGAATGAATCCGTAGTCCGACATCAGCTGTTGTTTTTAGGTTACCGGTAACGTCGCCGTACAACCGAATCCTTTATTAATTAACGGGAAAATAATTTTCCTTGGTATTTACACATTTAAAATACGATATTACATATAATTACACCTTAATTTAACTTAATTATTAATTAAATTTAATTTTAAAATACGGAACAAAATTTTCCATTTTTTTGTCATACTTGTTTTCGTTCCCTTTCTCGTGCAAATTAAAAACCTGGGATAGAGCGAGATGACACCATGACACCGGGCGGCGCCGCCACCGGCGCCTACGATCAAAGCTAACTTAAATAAATGTAAACAATATTTAGTCACGGGCGAACTTCCGTACAGTGTATGCAAATGGTTTTTCGCGCGCGATTTCTTTCCAATAATTGACACAAAATGTTCAGTGAAATGGTGACTAATGGTGAGGACTGTGGCACGGTGCAGTGTGGTGATAATGTGGTTCTAGCTGGCAGAACATTCAAGTCAACCAAAGGTATAGTACAAGAGTAGACCGCAGGGTAGGACTATGTTAGCTGCTACTTCGTGGCCATGGAACGTTCCGTCCGAACACAGCCATCGACAGGGGAGCCGATTGGCGTACACGTAGGTACTCGTTTTCAAAACGAAATATGGGATTAATTCGATGAGAATCCCCAATCAGCTGATTTTACGACTTTTTTTGTGGGGACGTATTAAATCGTTAGTTTATTTTAGTGCAACAACAAGACGTGCCGAGGATCTAAAAAATAGGATAGTGAACGCTTTTGATAAAAAATGACGAAGTGCTTTCTAAATTAAAACATCAATTAAAAAAACAGGCATTAAAATGTATTGAAGTTGAGTCGAGCGACGACGTTAACAGCTGTCTCGAACGCGAGCGACTACCTACTAGGCTAGCAAGACTCACACAGTCGCATACGTAGGTATGAGACCTACGTATGCGACTGTGTGCGTTCGTTGATTTGTACTGTGACTCAACATTCTTCCGGAATTAGGAAAACTAATTTATTAAATAATCATTACCTAGACATGTTTAATTAAAAATTCAGTGCATGTATTATGATTATAACATAATAAACTAATTGGGGTGTCTGAGGGTGTGCGTTAATTACGTAACATGTTGTATATCACTCGAGGGTAAGTACAGATTACTAAACTCGTGTGGTTCACAGCCCTCCGCTCGGGTCCGGCCTCAAATGCACACTCGATTAGTAATCTGTGCGCCAAGCAATAGTTGAACTTGACTTTTAATACTTTTCTTGGGTTGATAACACTGTATTTTATTGATTTAAGTGAAGAAAAAATTACATACATATTCCCTATTAGGACATTTGATTTAAAACTGTCTATCGATATAATTAATGAATTCATCATACCCATCTTTATTTTTCATCATGGTTGCGCTCTGAGGAATAAGCAAGTAATATTTTTAATTTGAATTTCTGAGCGCAACTTATGGGTAGAGGAGTAATTTAGTTGCGCTCAGATGGTTGCGTTTAAAAATAGGTGCGCTCTGAGGAATACCTCAAAATACTGATTGAAATTAGAACAATATTCGAATTCTGTATTTATATTCTTGTCGGCACACTTATATTTTTTGTTTCCTTGTTCCAAATTCAAAATGTCTTTATTCATTCAGTGATTAAAAGAGCGTTTTATTCACTGTTACGTATTTTGTTACTATATAAGGTGTTTATGTGTTTTGTTTGTATAAGAATTATGTTTTCTCTAATACTTTTTACCCCTATGTAAAAGTAATAAATAGTTTTTTTTATTTCTTGCATATTCCCTTTTGCGTAACACATATTATGCCAATCACTTTTATTTTGTTACTATATGAGGTGTTTTGATTGTATAAGAATTATGTTTACTCTAATACTCTTTACCCCTATGTAAAAGTAATAGTTTTGTATTTCTTGCATATTCCCTATTGCGTAACACATATTATGCCAATCACTTTTATTTTGTTACTATATGAGGTGTTTTGTTTGTATAAGAATTATGTTTACTCTAATACTCTTTACCCCTATGTAAAAGTAATAGTTTTGTATTTCTTGCATATTCCTTAATGCGTAACACATATTATGCCAATCACTTTTATTTTGTTACTATATAAGGTGTTTATGTGTTTGTTTGTAAAAGAATTATGTTTACTCTAATATTTTTTCCCTTATGTAAAGGTAGTAAATACTTTTTTTAGGTGAATAACTTGGGTACTTATATGAAAAATAAAACAAGTAGATCTAAATTGTATTTTTTTTTTCCTTACTGAACACATTTTCGATAGGTACACATTTTATCGATAATGTAGTGGTGTGTTCCCGTGTGTAAGACTAATTATGCTATCGTTTTATGTACCTAGGTAATAAATTACTTCCGGACTAGATTAAATTCCATTGAATACTACTTAGAATTAAATGGCTTTATGAGATGGGTATAAGTAAGAGTAGAGGAAGAAAGAAATAGGAGGTGTCCTAATGAGATGACGAGTACGAGTAATAGAGAAGTATGGAAAAGAAAGACATGCTGCGCCGACCACAAATAAATTGGGGTAAAGTAAAGACAGAAGAATGTTGACTGCCTCGTTTGGTCGCAAGCGCGACTGCTGAGCATGAGGTCCTGGGTTCGGTTCCCAGGTCAAGCAAAATGTCATTGGGTTTTTCCATCAGGAATTTCTCAGTAGCAGCCACGGAGTCTAGATTTGCGCCCGGTTGATGGCAAGAGGCTCGCCCCCTATTACATGGGACTTAAACATAACTGGCAAAATGTGGGTGTATATTTAAGTTACACGAGGGACAGGCAGAGCCCTTCGGGGATTACTGGCGTGGCATGTATGTAATTATGATGACTGGAATTTAATGGCTAAGATCCCTAATCTCACACGTACGGAGTAAAAGAGATCATGACCACGGAAAATGGATACGTCGACGTTGACGTAGGACTGATTGATTGGAATCGAATGAAGTATATTCGGGATAATTTGGAACAGGTACGTACAGTAATGACGGAAATGGCGCCTGATCAAGCTATACATTTCCAGTATAACATTGTCTCGCTTTGTATAGATTTCTCGTACAATGAGAGATCCGCTTGTACCTATTATACTGTCCATTTACGTGCAACCCATCCATAAGTAGGTACATTTTTTGCAGCGCAACCATAGGTCCCAATAACCAGCTGCCGATTTCTTTTTTAAAACGTATTCATATTCATTTTATTTTGCATACCATAAGTTTTATAAAGATGTTATAATTACTTACTCACTACACTGCAACCAACTTAGGTTGTGCAGGGAAAACAGAATTAAAATGTTTTTTGAAACTACGATACTTCGCAAGTTTTGTACCTATCGCAAGTGGTATCGGCCCCGAATCACGAGGGTTCCCAACCAACAAGCTGTAGGTCTGTCCGGTCTGGTCCGTAGACCGGACGAAGTTACGGGCGTTTCCTTCTCCATAAATATCATTATTAGTTAGGGGCCCGAACTAAGAATGAATGACAACAAGATTGGGCAGTTGTCCCTACTCCCGATGTGTTTTTAAAACTCATGAATCCGAAAATAATACGGTTCACTTCGAAGTTTCGAGCTACTTTCGAACGGGCCGGTATCTTCGTTGATGGATCATGGACTTATATTTAATTACATACAGAACTCACCAGGCACTTTTCTTTGCCGGGGCTGCGGGACTGTTTGCAAGAGATACCGTGGCCCCGGAACACAGGGCGATGAAGGAACATGGATGGGTTTTAGTCAGTAAAAGTCTGACACTCCCTCCTGCTCCGCCCAGAGCGGGAGGAGTCATTTGATGATTTCCCATCCGAAAAAAAAAGGACTTTTCTTTGTGTGGGTTCATTACCACTGCTCTAGAAACGGTGAAAGAAAACATCGTGAGGAAACCGGCATGTCTGAGAACCAAAAGTCCGAATGTGACATCTATCAACCCGCAATCCATTCTCTCTCACTCTTCAGTCCATTCTCTCTCATATAGAGGAGGCCTGTGTCCCAGCTGTGGGATCTTTACAGATGACTACGCTATGTTACGTTATATACGACGTGTATGTTTTCAGATATACTTCGCTATTCAAGATGGAGGATGGATGGACAACTTTCAGTGGTTAACTAGATATAGGTAACAACGCCCGCTTTTCGGCAAGTCCTACCGTTTTAGCTGGGACGAAGAAGTCTTCAACATTAAATTACCGGTGTGATATAATCTGAAGTTGAGTTTTATTTTACCCGACTACGCCGAAGCCAAAGGGAAGGGTTATGATTTTAGCAGTCTTATGTACTTATGAATGTTTGTATTTATGTATGTTCCCTCGTAGCGCTTAAACTGTTCATCCGATTTAGATGTATAAGGTGTCAATCGCTTTATTATTATGACCCGGGTAACAAGGCTACATTTTACCAAACTTCAACTATAGGAGGTGCCGATTTTGCCTTGTAAACCCCGAATTTAATTAGAACGTGATTTTTCAGTAGTCGGGTCGTTTAGTTGTAGTATACGGAGTAGGTATACCACACAAATAGGGAGGACGACTGACTAAAAAAATTATGATTCTGTTTAGTCCGTCAGTTACATAATCGAAAAATATTGGATACGTGTTTTTTGTTTTATCAAATTAATAAAAATTGAGGAAAATAAAACGGGTCAAAGATCATGAGTGGGGGCTTGTGACGTCACAATTGAGTAAAAAATGTACTCAAACATGACGTCTCAGGAGTTTTTGTATCGTCTTAATTTTTATTTACGTGAAAGAAAAATGTGTCCAATACTTTTTGTCATCTACCTTATTAAACTTCGGTCTTTATACGCAGTAAACTTCACGGCGCACACGCATGCCTCGCGAGTCTGCAAAATACTGCTCCAAAGTGGTGACCGAGAATCGCTCTTTTGACCTTCTCTTCTACAAGATGGACTTAATAATTTGTTAGTTAGTTAGAATGGTCGCAAGCGCGACTGCTGAGCATAAGGTCCTGGGTTCGATTCCCGGATTGATCAAAGTGCTATTGGGTTTTTCCATCAGGAATCTCTTAGAAGCTGCCACGACGTCTGGATTTGTGCCTGATTGGTGGAAATAGGATCGCCCCCTTTTAAATGACTGGTGAAATGTGGGTGGACTGGTACGTGCACCTGTGCTGATGATGATTTTAATGATTATAATTCTGTAACTACTTATGTCTTACAGCCGCGAATCATATTTTAATCACTGGCACTGACCTGCAAATTGCAAAAAACCTAAGAAAATTTAAATTTCGCGGGCTACCCTGGAGCGATTATTAGTGTAGCAGTAATAGTCGTTGAACTAGGGTGTTGAAAATTTTTAGAATAAATCCTATAAAGTGACTAAGATGAAGTAGTTGCTTGTTTATAACGGCTGAAGACTTTAATTGAATAACGAAATCTAAAATATAACGGGCTACTACGGAACCCTAAACTGCGCATGGCCCGACACGCACTTGGCCGGTTTTTTATTAGTTAATTTCACCATTTTATTTCATGTGTTTTGTCCTGTGCAGGCTAATAAATGCTTTTTCTTTCTTTCTATGTTAAATGCTGATATTCAGCTGTATCCGGATAGATTGTACGCTGAGCTCGCCAGATGATGATCGCTGTTGGCCCTTGGACCACTCCTGCCCAGTCTTTCTATAACTTACGTATAACTGTCAGTTAATATGTCATGTCACGTCTCGCAGCTATCGGTGTTTCAATAAACAAAGTTAGCTTAAAATATCCTATCCGCGTCAACTACCTGTCACTTGATTCATAGAAAAATCAAAGAAAGATTTTCTGTGACGTTTTGTTTCCAACCGTCTGTAAGTAAAATGTCAAACAGACAGAGATAGCAACCTACCGAAACCGAACAGTAAGTTATTCTATCAGTAAGTTATTGAAAATGGCCGTAAGTCATTCAATGGCTGAACGGGTATCGATAGCTCTAGTTGTCACACGGGTACACTATGACCAGGTTTAGGACATAGTATACTTCTTGTCCCGATAATACATTCCCGTGGAATGGTTCTCAATTTGGGCAAAAGTTAGTATTGGCATAAAAAAAAGAAAAAATACATATCAAAATTTGTTTTATTACGTAGAATTCAAACGTACCTAAATAAAAGATATACATAGAAAGTTTTCAAGCTGGGGGGCAAGCAGAGCGCAGTGCAGATCACAGTATTTTTGATACACTAACATTAATTTGTTCATTCTTCATAATTGCTTTATGTCTGTTGAGTGACAGTATTATCCATTGCTTCCATTCCGGGCTTTGTTATTTGCACATGAAGGCGCACAAGCTTCCTCCATTTTTACGCTTCAAGAATGTAGTTAAACTAATCTTCATGGATGGGACTGCAATTGTCTCCAATCCGTACGCTGCCGTCAAGGCAAAGATCAGCACCAAGCGAGGTCCTGTCTTCAAGCGCCTTGTGGCCATCCATCTTCTCGTCAGCTTCACTAACTTCTACTTGAGACACATCTGCTTCAATTTCTGCGCTCCTGGTATCAGCTATTACGACTTCTCCGTAAGCTGCTGGTTTAATATCAAAGTCCTTGAAAATTAGTTCTAAAATCTCGTTATCTGTGAAGGTTTTCTTTGATTGTGGTCCGGGATGCTGCACGTAGACCATTTCCTCTCCTTCTGTTGTAGATACATTAGCATCAAGTGCTGGATGTCTGGAGAACTCCTCGATCAGTTGCTGGTAGTTTTGTTCTTCTACAGGTAAGATATTCCTTCCTGCTGAGATTCCCAGGAGTGTTAGTATAATCACAGTTGTGGCGTCCATTGTAGAATGACTGGAAATCAGCTGGACTGAATTTAGTCACAATATTAGGAGAGCAATGTCGCGTCGCGCCGTCGCTACGATATTAAGCTTTAATTTTAGACTCTTCAGTTATACCTAGTGCATGTGGGAGCACTATTTGGCACTGTTGACGGGATTTGGCAGACTGACGCAGTTGCAAGATAAATTTTATTTAAAAAAAAAAAGTGTTTCCTTGTGGATGATTCGTCGCCTTACAATTTTAAAACGGTATAACGTTACATTCGCGGATGAAATATTTTGCGGATGAGTAGGTAGTCGCCTAAATCTTTCAATCTGGGTTGGTCCCATCCCATAGAAGTTTTTGATCAGTCTTAGAAACAGGATCAATTCTTCTTCTTCGTGTCGATGATTCCCATTATTATTTATTAAAATGTGTTTCGACCAGAACTCCAGCCATGTCGACGGCCTGCCTCACGACATCTCCACATTGTAAAGAGGATGGCGTTTGTCTGTCTCTTGTTTATATTTTTCGGAGGAGCAGGCAACCTCTCTTCGAACTTCAGGGGGAGCCACTCCTGCGAGCGAGTATAAGGCAGCCAGTGGAGTTGGATTTAGGCAGCCAGTGATGATTCTACATGTTTCATTAAGTGCTACATCTACCTCTCGGGCATGAGCAGATCGATGCCACACTGGGCATCAATTGATGTCATACTTTCTAGCCGTGACATGACATCGTATGGAGTTCTGTGTAATATCAAAACAGTGTACGAGAAATGTACGAAATTGTAAGCTAAATAAAAAAAAAGAGTAATAAAAAGACTTCGCAGAAAACAATAATCAACGTTTCACCGCCAGGAAGTATGTTTTCTAACGGGCGCTGTAATTTCACTAAGTAGTATTCCACATTTAGACTTTTTTAAGGGCCAAGAAAAATGTACGGAAAATGTATGTTCAATCCCTATAATAGTTTGGGTATATCTATGGTCGGTAGTATTATAAACGGGTAGTGAAAGTGAACGAGGCAAAAGGAGTATGTTAAGGCCGTAGCAGGTGGCGTTCTGTGGTTTCTGCCTACCCCCATGGAAATAAGGCGTGAGTTTATATAACTATGGATTAAGACAATCTCCCTAATATTCAGTTTTTTCGTCCATTTTACTGAATGAATCATGAATTTATCAGCAGACAATTAAGTCACTGACATTGTACTTTTAAATCATTGTAAATTAATTCAGATTGCGTTAACCACAGATAGTTAACTTGGGATTTTTTTATTGCCGTCCGAGACACACAATTCAGTCGTGAGAATGAGTTACATCAGTGTGGTTGTGTTCAGGTATGTGTTATGTCATTGTTATCTTAATCTACGGAGTTAAAGCGGTTTTGTAAGTGATAACAAAGATAAATCTTAGATGAGCCTGAGCACCAATAAAATATTTAAAAAAACCTATTAAGGACTTTCAAATCAGCACTTCTATAATTATGTTAAACGACCAACCTGAACCGTACACCCATATTTTGACATTTCATGAGTGCCCATGTTAGGTTTTATCCAATAAAGAAAACCTAACACCACAAAAAATACACGAGCGAAGCCTTGGAGGTTGGACGGGAGCTAAAATAAAAATGACATTAGGGACAGTATGGTGCCGTGATACATCTTTTTCGCTGCCAGACTCTTTGTGTTGTGTGGAAACACCAGACATCTTTCATCATCATTTGCCTAGCCTTTTCCCAACTATATTGGGGTCGGCTTCCAGTCTAACCGGATGCAGCTGAATACCGGTATTTTACATGGAGCGACTGCCTATCTGATCTCCACAACCCAGTTAGTACTGGGTGATACGATACCCCTTGGTAAGACTGATTGTCAGACTTTTGGGACCACTGACTACCCGTAATAACGGTCAAAGTTTTAAGTACAAATGACAGCCGGGACCAAGGGCTTGGCGTGCTTTCCGAGGCACGGAAGAAACTCGGTATATAATGGGTGGTCACCCATCCACAGACCAACCTAGGCAAGCGATCGATCCGAGCGGCTGTTATTATTTAGCCACGAGCTCTTCTTGTCACCGCCAGACATCTTTAAAGTATGATAAATAATTGTAATGAACTTTAAACTATTGTAAACGTGTGACCGAAACTGAGAAAATGTGGACCTACTCAAGATAATATCTTTATTGTTTTAAAACGGAATAAGTTAGGAAGCTTGCTCACCTATATATTAATTGTCTTGTGTATGGTAAAATATAATACCTAGCGGACACGAATAATCTAAATCGCTAAAACCGGTTGTTAACGCTACATGCAATCTTATTAAGGTTACCCTGGCCGTATAAAAACAACCAGAAATCACAAAAAGTGTATAGGTATATAGGTACCTACTTAAAAAATATACAACTGTGTAACATAAAAGGGCTTGTCAAAATTTGCAAACATCAACTTAATTTCTGAAGGTATTAGTTATTATTTTATGTTAGTTATATTTATTTGTTTGTAAATTAGCGAGTACCAAAGTATGCATTTATTACTTAATCTATCCATCGTAGAGCTACGAAGGAGCTTCGAGAAAATGATACGTAACGAATATTATTAAACATAAAAATCTGTTATCACAATGAAAAGAAAAAAAAATGGTTATGCTAAGCTATGAAAATTGAACGCGTATTATAAGTTCTCACTTAGGGAAATGCGGCGCGTCGGTAAATGTGCTCTAAGGCTCGGCGCAAACGGGCCACCAACCACAGCCACCGGTGGCTGTGGTTTGTGTGTCGACTGCTGTAACGAGTGGCCGCCACCGACCACGCGAGTTTCAACAAAATGTATGAAAAAGCGTTTGAACTGCTTGTCGCTGGCTACCGGTGGCTGTGGTTGGTAGCCCGTTCGCGCCGAGTCTAAGGGACGCACAGAACCGGGATTTGTGGCAGAAAAATGAGGAGGCTTTCGGCACGGTTTTATGCGAAAGGTTTCGTACGGCGGGGTCCCATAATTTGTGAAAACTTATAAATGAATGTGTAGAATGTGTGTGTGAGAATAAGAAACTTATATACCTACTGTCTAGTCTCTAGTATAGGATTGTTATTTCCAGTACTCTGGTCTGTGGATCATGGAGCGCAGAACAGCTGAAGTTCCCACCTTCGTTCATGTTCGGGGCGGCTTCAGCATCGTACCAAGTCGAAGGTGCCTGGAATGTCAGTGGTGAGTCATTGTGGTGGAATTAAACTGATTTGTTGCTTTATATGAAACGACTTATTGTCGGGCCTACACTGGGCAGCGTTGCCCCCATACTTAAGTAGGTACCATTATTGCTGTAACATGATAATATTGTAAAACCCAATTAGTATAAATAGTTTCGTACCGGTTCTTCTCCATAGGACTTGTCGGATCTTCTTCATACCAAAACGAGCAACCCGAACCGTGCACCTTTTCTCGACGTTTTACAAGTGTGGGCCTATGTGAAATAAAATAAGTATTTTGATTTTGATTTTTGTAACGTAAAACGCCCTGAAGCTAGGTAAAACGATGTTCTTTGTAAAATGACGGAATGAGAGTATCGAAGACCAAGTTCATGTTTTATAATATTCCAGATAAAGGGCTGGGCATGTGGGATCAGTTCCTGCACGACCGTCCCGAGCTGGTGGCGGATGGCAGCAACGGAGACGTGGCGTGCGACTCCTACCACCTGTGGAGGAGGGACATCCAGATGTGTGAGGAGTTGGGGCTTAACATGTACAGGTAACCATGACACTGCCTCATTTGCATCGATGTCTAGCTGGTTAAAACTGGTGGGTTGTCTAGATACTATAATATTTTAAAGAGGTAGGTATTTGTTTGTTGGTTTGTATGTAGGGGGCTCAGACCAAATAAAAAGGTAAAGACGGAACTCGCGAACAGCAAAGTGAGGCCCGTCAAATACGTCTCGCCGTGTAGGTACACTCAGACCAAAAAAAGCGAACAGAGAAGTGAGGGCGGTTTCGTAAACATGTTGTGCAGTTATTGTAGCGTAGTTTAATTGTAGTTTGATGTAAATGTGTGCGTGTGATGGTGTATGAACAGAGCGAAACGTTTGCGCTGACATCACTTTATTGTTCGCAGCGCTATGTCTTGGTTTTGACTTGGTCTAGGTCTCAGGTAGGGGTGATCTAAAAATTATTTCACCGGCAGAAAGCGTATTCTTGGTTGCTATTGGCTATAAATTATACGGGGTGTTAAAGTAGTCGCGTGCCATAGCTTAGGTGTGAGTTCAGTATCGATAAAAAAACCCGAAAAAAAAATCCGAATAAAATAAATAAAAACATTAAAAAATATTGGAAGATCAACCTAATTTTAATTCTAAACGATTGCTATTTTAAGTTAGTAGGTACTAAATTAGGTGGTTCTTTCAATATTTTTTTTTGTTTTTATATTCTTAAATATGTTTTTTTTTTTTTTTTTTTTTCGGTTTCCTTTATCGATACCGAACTCACCCCTAAGCTATGGCACGCGACTACTTTAACATTCTGTATATACTTAAGTCATAATGCAAATTAGCCGAGCTATCACAATTTTTGCGGACGAAGTCGCGGTCGAAATGCTATTTTTGATACTTAATGTTTAAGGTGACACTAGTCGCGGGCTCGAAGCCGAACTAATTGGTGGGCGTGGCCAAAAAGCCACTGTCTCACCTGACCCTCACCGACTGAGTGAGTTCAGTGAGATGCACGATAATTCATAGTAAAAGGCGCGCGTAAAACAATACGAAAAGGTCTTTGGAAAATCGAGTTTTATGAAAAAACCACTGCTTAGATCAAATTACAAATAAAATAAATTGAATTCTTCGATAGTTATGTGCTTTGTCAGTACCGACTTTGTTTTGGAAGGGGAAACTGACCAAAATGCTAATTAGCATGGATTAGGAAAAACGAAAATTTTATCAGCCTAGCCTATTATTATTATTATAATTTAGGAACAGTCATATGACACTTCTTTTCATACTAATTTACGTCCAAAGTTGCGTTAAAATTAGCAATAAAAACGAATCTTTGGTAGCTCGTAACTTTTTAATGGCTTTTTATTTTACTATTCTGTTTTCGCACAGACAAAATTAATAATGAGACAAAACTATATCATGTTTAACTTTGGATGTACATACAGTGGAGTAGGTAATGTAATACCCTCCCGAAATTTCTATGGAAAAAATGTCGACTAGTGTCTCGGTTACCATGGAAATATTTTTCAGAGCCAGATCCGGGTAGTAGACCGATGCTGAATGATGTCAACGTTACCGAGTTCCATTTTTGCGTCAGGATTTTCACTAATTCTCTTATTTTTCTTCTATCGGCACGGACTATAAAACAATTGATTATTATCTACTTATTCAGCGAGCGTACTTTTTTAACCGACTTCAAAAAGGAGGAGGTTCTCAATTCGTCGGAACCTTACTCGAAGATGGCTGTGGACCCATTTGTATTTTTTTTGTTTTGTTTGAAAGGATATACTTCCCAGGTGGTCCCATGATCTTTAAGTCAGGATCTGATGATGGGATCCTGGAGAAATAGAGAGAACTCTTCAAATTTTATAGGCACACTTGAAGCGATTTGGGTAGTTTTTGAAAGAGTACTTTCTGGGAGTAGTCCCATTTGGTGAAGATCTGATGAAGAACTTCGGAGATAGGCAACGGAACTCCTCAATAAATGATAGCAAATGGACTGGTATTGCTGAAATCTCATGTCTGTCTATTGTTTACACCAGTTCATAACATAACATAACGCCGGTACGCTGTGAAGGGGTAAGCACATGTGAACCACTAAAAATAAAAACTTTTTTGCAAAAAATAAAACCGACTTCAAAAAACACAAAAAGGTGAAAAATTAGATTAGTTTTTGTGTTTTTTGAAGTCGGTTTTATTTTTTGCAAAAAAGGTTTTGTTAACACTAGCAGAAGCTATTCTAAAAGCATCCCAAGTTGAATGTGAAATACCTAGTTCATCTTCTTAGCGTGACGATGACTATTCAAATTGAGTCAGACCATTTGGCAGCGAGTTTGGCACTTTCATGCAGTTTCAGCTCCTGTGATGTGCAAACAACAGGACAGGCAGGACACGATATCAAGTGTCCCTTCGTTTGTGGGGCAGCTTCCCAGTGTTTGAAATAGTTTAAAGACCAGACTCTCGCTGTATATTTTGGAAAAATAAGTACCTAGGTAGCTAGTTCTTCTTTAGCGGTCGCATTCTCTTCTTTCAGATTCTCAATATCCTGGACGCGATTACTTCCCAGTGGGTACCCCAATCACATCAGTGAGGACGGCAAGAACTTCTACAACAACCTGATCGAGGGTCTACTGCAGAAGGGTATCCAGCCTCTGGTTACTTTGTACCACTTCGATCTACCGTTGTCTTTGCAAGATCTAGGTAAGCTTTCTTGTTATTGTTTATGTAGATTACAGAGGCTGGGTAAAATGTAACATAATAAAACAAATTAAAAGTGCAATTACAACAATCTAGTTTTTAATAAACGGGTTCGCTTTTACGGCGTTTGTGATAAAAAGGCAAAGTGAATGGTTCAGTGCATTATTTGTTCTAATGTGTCAAAATCACATTTCGTGACACACACTCACAACAGACTTGTAGGCAGATTCCCCCCGCAGCTCTCAGCATGCAGCTCTCATCAACATCATTATCCTGCCCTTATTCCAATCTAGGTAGTTGGGGTCGGCGCCTCTTTTTTTCTTCCATACTTCTCTATTCCCTAATAGAGAAGTATGGAAGAACTACTTACACTTATTCAGCTCTACGTGTACGCGTCTCATTCAAAATCGTTGTTTTCTATGGGTGTGAGTAGTCCCTCAGCAGTCACCTCCTTTCAAACCATATCATCCTTCACACAGTCCATCCATCGTTTCTTTGGTCTTCCTCTACTCTTATAGCCATCTATATTCATACCCAACTTTTTCCTTACAACATTTTTCTCATTCCTCCGCATCACATGTCCATACCACGATAACCGATACCAGCTACACAGCTACCCTCACTATCCAAGTATAAATCCAGGCACTAACTGCTACTGGAATTCCTCAACGGAAAAACTAAATGTCTGATCTGCCTGAACCCGGTATTAAAGTCGTGACCTCATGCTCAATAGTCACGCTTTTGTCTTCTCGACAAAGTATTCGGCAGGTTTTTTTTAAGAAGACCGCCTAATTAGCTTAGAAGACTTCAGTTACCTGCTTATCCTTTCCAGGTGGCTGGGCAAACCCCCTCATAGCCGACTGGTTCGCAGACTACGCCGAGGTGGTGTTCTCCCTCTACGCCGACCGCGTGAAGTACTGGCTCACCATCAACGAGCCCTACATACAATGTGACGGAGGTTATGGAAAGCAGGCCGCTCCATTCTTCGATGACCCGATGCTGGGCCGGTATTTGTGCAACAAGAACGTGCTGATGGCTCATGCCAAGGCCTATAGGGTCTATGATGAGCTCTATAGGGATAAATACAATGGTAAACATGACATGCCATATTTTAGCATGCCTTCCACAATCAGAACAGCTTAAAATAATATCTTATAACGCAAATTGCCGAATGCTGCTGAATGAAAGCTGATGTCTGCCGAATAACGGCACAGCTGGGGCCTGCTGTGGCCCCGCACATCGCCAAACTGGAGCCCTGAGATAGTTATACGGGTTCGCCGTAGTCCGAGGAGAAGATGGTGGGACGCCTTGGATGACTTCCTCTTGAATTGACGAGAAGAAGCACCCTGCACACCTTCGAGAGAAGTGGCAGGAATGAAGAGGGCTTTACCTAAGAGTGGCAGTTCAAAATAAGAGAAGAATATTGCTAGCCTAATCATTGCTAATTCCCATTCAGGTAAGGTGTCGATAGCAACTTTATTCTTCTGGTTCAAGCCATTCACGCCAGAGGATCAAGAAGTCACTAATCTAACTATTGATCACTGGGTATGTATGATATATTATATTCATTTGTTTGAAAATATAGTTTGGTAATTTCTGGTATTATTCATTTGATTTACTGGCGAAAGAGTCCAATGGTCTTCTGCTTATATCTACCTACTGAGTATAACAGCAATGCTCCTTATGTCAAGAAACATTCTACTGAAACATTCAGTGAAATATCCTCAACCAAGTGATGAAAGATAAGCAGTGCGCACTGGACCTTGCTCTTGAATGTTATCTTTGTTATCTTTTCAGGAAGGTCGATACGCTCACGCCATCTTCTCCAAGGAAGGTGGATGGCCACGTAAACTAGAGAAACTGTTGAATGACAACGCGAGGAAAGAAGGCTACTCACATCCCAGACTGCCGCCTTTTACTCCCGAAGAAATAGAACTGGTTAGAGGTACCCATACATCCCAATCTTCTCCATGAGAAATTGAAACTTTTTATTGTTAACAGTGACGAATTATTATATTATCTGTGACGGTGAGAAGATGGCTTCTGTTTCCTTGAGTATCTTATAGAGCTACAGTGGGTGCAATATGCTCCTACCAAGAAGTGGTGTTCAACCTGGCCATAAACGTTGGACCGGCCGATGTCCATATCAAAAGACATTTATTCAAATTAGTCTGATTATCAGCACTTTTTTAGGGTTCCGTAGTCCTGACAAGGAACCCTTATAGTTTCGTCATGTCCTTCTGTCTGTCCGAAGTTTTGCTAAGAGACCGTTAGTACTAGAAAGCTGTAATTTTGTAGAGGTTTCTATATCAATAACGCCGACAAAATGGTAAAATAAAATTTTGGAAAATATTGTTTTTATGGTACTTAGCTCCCCTACATGTGAAGTGGGGATGTATTTTTTTTTGGTCTTCTACCTCATCGTGTGGGGTATCGTTGAATAGGTCTTCTAAAATGAATTAGGGGTTGCTAAAATGCTACTTTTCGATTTAATGCTTCATTTACGAAATATTAAACTTTTAAGCGCAAATTTTTGTTCCGAAAGGGCGTCCCCCCCCCCCCCCTCTAAAAGCTAAACTGCTGGCTTGAAAATTTCATGATGATAGTGCATTTCATGAACTTTAAAGTAAAACTATAGCGGTTAAGATAACTTCATTAGTTTTGCAGTAATAGTCGTTGAACTTGGGTGTTGGATAATTTTGTACTAAATACAAAATCCCTAGAACAAAAACCTTTAAAGTGACTAAGTTGCTTGTTTTGTATATAACAGGCTACTACGGAACCCTATACTGCGCGTGGCCCGATACGCACTTGGCGTCACGTCCAAGTTTACAAGAGGCAGTCCCCCAAAACGCCCATTTCCTAGTGTTTTAGCTGGGAAGAAGAAGTGGCGGAACAAACTTCCCAGCAACACATCTGTCTGGTTAGTTAGAAGATGGTATACAATTGTGTTTAAGTTAATTTATGCAAAGAATCCGTTACATTAAATTGTGATGTGCCAAATGTATTGTACAGGGATCAAACCAGCCCGGTCAACCAAAGATTCTGAAGCTACCATCTCGAATTGGAGTATGCAAGAAAGAAAGGAGCCTTAGGGTTATCCTAGTAGTGATTTCAGGATGAAATTATGTAATGAAGGGAAGTATCCTCAAAATAAATAAATCACTATTTTAACTATTTTCTGTTTATCCAGGAACATACGATTACTACGCGCTAAACCACTACACAACTCGCCTGGTGCGGAGGACAAAGCCAGGTGAACTTCCGGGAAAGTGGTTCTTCGAAGGCTCAGAGGAACTGAACACCGTAATGGATAAGGATCCTTCATGGGAGACCACAGCGGTTGATTGGTTTGCGGTAAGACACATCATTTGTTAAATCCCAAATTGGAATTAACGTCGCCATGTTGGTTTTAGTACGTCAAAAACATGAATTATGATCGGCGACACAGTTCTCACGGTAGTTTATTTTGTAAATTCAGCACAATGTTATAGGTACCTGTAAAAATAATATTCTCGACACAATAGCTTGATAAAAATCTTATCAGAATGATTACAGAACTTTTAATATTTTATGTAATTTTTTTTTAACTATTTGGGTATTAAAAAAAAATAAGTACCTACCTTCAACAAGTCCTTGATCTTTATCTTCCTAGCCTTTTCCCACGTTATACAACATGTAACGTAATTAACGCACACCCTCAGACACCCCAATTAGTTTATTATGTTATAATCATAATACATGCACTGAATTTTTAATTAAACATGTCTAGGCAATGATTATTTAATAAATTAATTTTCCTAATTCCGGAAGAATGTTGTAGTCACAGTACAAATCAACGAACGCACACAGTTGCATACGTAGGTCTCATACCTACGTATGCGACTGTGTGAGTCTTGCTAGCCTAGTAGGTATTCGCTCGCGTTCGAGACAGCTGTTAACGTCGTCGCTCGACTCAACTTCAATAGAAAAGTTCAATACATTTTAATGCCTGTTTTCTTAATTGATGTTTTAATTTAGAAAGCACTTCGTCATTTTTTATCAAAAGCGTTCACTATCCTATTTTTTAGATCCTCGGCACTGTCTGGTCGCATTAAAATAAACTAACGATTTAATACGTCCCCACAAAAAAAGTCGTCAAATCAGCTGATTGGGGATTCTCATCGAATTAATCCCATATTTCGTTTTGAAAACGAGTACGTGTACGCCAATCGGCTCCCGGTGTTCGGACGGAACGTTCCATGGCCACGGAGTAGCAGTTAACATAGTCCTACCCTGCGGTCTACTCCAGTACCATACCTTTGGTTGACTTGAATGTTCTGCCAGCTAGAACCACATTATCACCACACTGCACCGTGCCACAGTCCACCATTAGTCACCATTTCACTGAACATTTTGGGTCAATTATTGGAAAGAAATCGCGCGCGAAAAACTATTTGCATACACTGTACGAAACGGAAGGCCGCGCGTGACTAAAATTGTTTACATTTATTTAAGTTAGCTTTGATCGTAGGCACCGGTGCAACCCGGTGTCATGGTGGCTATCTCGCTCTATCCCAGGTTTTTAATTTGCACGAGAAAGGGAACGAAAACAAGTATGACATATTTTGCATTTTGTTGGTTTATCTATTGTGTCCTTTAACGAGTGCCTGTTAAGTGTGTGCGTGCGGTTGAATCGCCAAGTTTACCTAACTGTACTTGTAACGACTTTAACTTACTTGAAATAAGGTTCATTTTTCTTTATTTTGTATTGAATGGCGGAATTTGTATTAATACAAATAAAACTGCACTTTTAAAAGTCTTATTGCTTTGAGTTACGGTCCATTTCAGTTTGCTTGGACTATACAGGGGTAGTGTGACTATAAATTACGTAGCTTTAATTATTTTTGGGATAAAAAATTACCTATATTAAAAATTATAGAAATCGATTCAGTAAACGATTCTGAACAAAGTAATTTCAGGATGTGCGTTAATTATGTAACATGTTGTATATTGAGGTCGGCTTCTAGTCCAACAGCATGCAGACACAAATATAAAACAGACATCATCAAATGACCCCTCCGCTCTGGGCGGAGCGGAAGGGAGTGTCAGGCTTTTATTGACTAAAACCCATCCATGTTCCTTCATCGCCCTTTGTGTTCCGGGGCCACAGTATCTCTTTCGAACAGTCCCGCAGCCCCGGTAGGCTTCGGCCCTTGCGGACCCCTTCATTGTTGCAGACTCTCTTTGAGGCGCGCGTGGAACACTCCTGCGCCGTCGACACGGCCTGTCGTCATGAGACGGACGGACGGCGAGCTAGCCGTTAGCTCCCCGTCCACAGGCCCGCGGCAGTAATTAACCCTTCCGTTCCCTTAATCCTTCCAGATATATCCCGAAGGTCTTCGCGAGCAGCTGCACTGGCTGAACTCCACGTACGACGTGAAGGAGATCGTCATCACCGAGAACGGGGTGCCCGCACTAGACCCCGGCCTCGTGGACACGCAGCGGATGGAGTACTACAGGGACTATTTGGAACAGGTTACTTTTACCTAATTAAAAAAGAAGTTGGCGATGTTCCAGTGCGGTGGCCCAGTGGTGGCGGCCCCGACTTACGAACAGTAAATCGTGGGTTCGAACCCAGACAGGCGCATTACTTTGTGTAATTTATTACATCACCGCTGCTCTCAAAACGGTGAAGGAAAAAATCGAGAGGAAACCGCATGTTCTAGAACCAAAAAATTCGAAGACATGTGACATCTACCAATCCGCACTGGGCCCGCGTGGTGGATTATAGCCCATTCCCTCTCATTGAGAGGAGGCCTGTGTCCCAGCAGTGGGACATTGAGCATGATGAGGATGATGTTTTTGGAGGTAAACGATTTACTACTTAGAACTTGGAGTACTTAGGTAACTGTTAAGGGGCCACTGCACGCCAACGACCTTGAGCGAGTGGGAGGAGCTTAGCAATAGCGTCTACCCGTACGTGAGAGTGGTCAGCGATACACTGCCGCCCGTCGCCCGCAAGAGCCCAGAGCATTTGAGTACTTTTATTTAATTAATTAAAAATAATAGAAGCTATATTTATCTATCTATATATATAAAAATGAAACCCGTTTTCCTTGGTCACTGCATCACGCGTGAATGGCTGGACCGATTTCACTAATTCTTTTTTTGTTGTATTTGTTATTATTAGGAGAAGGTTCTTACGGAAAAAAATATTAAGAAAATCTCTCAGAAATATTGAAAAATATACATTTAAGTTTGCATATTTAAAAAAACGCGCGTAACGAATGTCAATGTCATTCACAGTTTTTTTTTTTTCCCTTCGCCCAGTTCGGGCAGGCTAAGGTCTTGGACCATACCGCCTCGTCTTCAGTTCTTATCATCCTTCTTGTACTTTCAGTCATTCACAGCCATAGACTATATTGAAAGAGCATTGTTTGTTCGGAAACGTGGTTACTTAATTAAATTCGAGCATCATTTGTTCGGAAACATCTTTTAAGGGTGTCTCACACTCTCTCTAACCATCTCTCTGTCTCTCTTATATATCGCAGACGAAGTTGCGCGGGTCAGCTAGTAAAATATAAAATAGCATTGTTAAAATAAAATGGATGGACAACTTCGGAGATATCGCAGCATGTTTCGAAGCCTTTTCGGTCAATATTCGAATTAGGTCCGGATTTTTTTTATATAAAAGGCATATAACGAAAATGTATTCTATGATTATTAAAGTATAAGATATATGTGATATGAAAAAAATATTGTGATAGTCTATAGTCAACAGAACCTACAAATTAGAGCCCCCAAACCAGGTCTCCGTGAGTTTTTGCCAAAACATGCCTCGGGAGAATGATGATTAATAAATAAATAAAAAAGTTATCCAAAATTCGCTTTATGGTTATTGTAGTAGAGATAACGACCTATTTTTAAAAATAATTATTATTTCAAGCAACAAAGTAAAAGCATACAATTTCAACGAGGAAACTTTGCAATTTTTTGTAACAGGTCCCATAAGTTAAACGGTGATTACAAACCGAAACGGAATATATACATAATGCAGGGTCTTGGACTTGTTTGGTGATGAATGGAAGACGATATATAATGTTAGAATATATTTGTGGTTCTGCGAGAAGACCGACTAAATTAAGTGTTAATGGTTTAGCTGTACTAAATAAATAATAAAATAATTGAAACCACTACACCGCATGAATGGGATCCTTCATGTGGTGTGGAGGAGTTGACCGATATAGCCATGATAATATTTAGATAATTTTATATTATATTTTGTCTTCCAGGTTCTTCTGGCTATACACGACGGCATCAACGTGACAGGGTACACCGCCTGGACTCTGATGGATAACTTCGAGTGGATGAGCGGTTACATGTTAGTATCTACTTAAATCCTAGCTGCCTACTAATTTAATTAAGCTCGAGTTGCAGATTCGAAGTAGACTCCTACCAGATGAAAACCTTTGCCTTTGCTTTGCTTATTGAACGGGAAAGAACGAGGCTCTGATAAATCATTAAACTTATATTTCAGCGCAAAATTCGGTCTCTACGCCGTTGACTTCTCGGATCCCAACCGGACCCGAACACCGCGCGAGTCAGCACGATATTACTCGTCTGTAATAAGGAGTAGAATGATACACCCGACACAAGATAAAACCAAATTAAATTATGTTTAGATTTTAATAAAAATATATTGAGTACTTCGTTGTAATTATTTTAATGCTTTGGGATATAATTTTATTATTTTTATAAAGTAAAGTTTTTGATAATGTAATAATTAGTAGTTTCTAAAATCGTTTCGATTAGCTGAAAAAACGCAAAGCAACAACAAAAGCACTGAAAGAACGTAGAGCAGAAACAAAACGTAGTTGCGTTCCAGCACTTAACATCAGTCAAAAGTTTTAACATTTACAGCAAATATCCAGTAGGCAGACCACAAGGTAGGTGAATAGCTAATAGCTAATAATTGTGCTCATCACTGAACAAAGTCTAAAAGCGATTTTTGTAATAAAATGAGTTTTCTTACGTTGCAAAATTCTTTGCATGCTGAAAATCAGAAATAACTCCGACATGGACAGTTAATGTTCTAAATGTCAATAAAAATTTGACATTGACATTCGCGTTGGAACTTCTTCCCTTGTCATTGGGTATTATCAAATATAAATAAAAATTTCGTCAAATTAGCGCATAAATAAATCCATATGTTTACAGTTATACACTCAAACACCCGAAAGCAACTAAATAAACTACTACCTACTTAAAAAACCTTCGAAAGAGTTGAAAGTTTTCAGTTCTTGAGTGAAATTTTTCGATCAAAATGTCGAAAATAAAGAAGTTAACGGGCTCGTTCCGCTATACTCAATGGGATCCTTGCTTGATCGTCTCGCAGATAGTGGCTATGCAGTCTGTACTGTACTGCTCGTTGTGTCTGATCATCGCTCTCATGCAGGACTTGACGGGATCCACAAGAACTTTGGACCATATCTTTGAATATCATGTAAGTTTCGAATTTTATATCGCTTCTAAGTTATCCGACCTCATATGAACTGAGGTATTCATTATGAATACTTGTACAAACATCTAAGTGTATGTTTATCTTTAACAAGATTGCTGTATAAACAAACATATGAGTCATCTGTACTAATAACTTGTTAACATTATTTTGGTTAAGATATTGTTAAGTTTCAAACTCAAACTCAAACTCAAATCATTTATTTCAATTAGACCATTACGGCACTTTTGAATGTCGAAAATACAATAAAAGCAAAGCTACAGTCACAGTCACAAGGCATAATAACTTGAGAAAGTACTGTAGTTGCCCATTCCCTAATGTAGATCTCTATGGAGAAGAACGGGCAAGAAACTCCATGGACACTCTTTTAAATCAAAATATTGTTACAAAATCTTGGTTACATCATTCATGTTGAGATTATACGTATATGTGAGAACGATGTAGAAAGACGTGCACATTAAGAGCGTCCAGAGTAAAATGATAAATCAAAAATTAAAAAAAATATAAAAGTAATTAAAATGAACGAACCGTGGCAGCCAAGAGATGACCAGTCCCAACTGATAGCGCCCGTTCACGAACATGACGCATGTATCGGCACCATTCAACTCGACCATATTTAAGGGAACTAAGTGACCCGACACACCCGCCACCATCAGCGAGACATTTGAGTGGGCATGACATCCTCTCGTAGCCACCAAGGCATATTCAAGTCAATGAAAGATAACTAAATGTAAGTGGCGGCTGAACAGTACAAAGTACTCACACATGTGCTATGCAATTATATAATACTAAAAACTGGAATCTATACAATGCAAGTAGGTATATTTTTACAATCTTCTGCAGCTTCCACAATACATTAACATGGGAATCAATTCTTCTTCTTCTTTGCGTGTCGATATACTCAAATAATGCCCGACCAGTACAATCAATTAGTTTGCAACTATGGTTGTGGAGCAGGACCAGCATTTAGCCAAGCATTTTTATCATCAATGTAATCCCCCAACTTATAATATGCTTGCCTACATAGTGTGCGTTTTATACAAGATTTAAATTTCGTCTCATTCAGTTGAAGAATGTGGGGAGGTATTTTATTGTAACATTTCAAACAGTACCCCATGAAAGATGAATCTACTTTAGCAAGCCTGAAACCTGGCTGAACTAGTTGGTCCCTATTTCTAGTGTTATAATGGTGTCTGTCACCTCTTTTACTGAATAAATGCAGATTTTTCCTAACATACATGATGTTTTCATAGATGTATTGACAAGGTACTGTCATGATATTAATTTCCTTAAACAGTTCTCTTAGAGAATCGCGTCTACGTAATTCATATATGGCTCTGATGGCTCTTTTCTGCAGAATAAATATAGACTCGATGTCTGCAGCCCGTCCCCATAGTAAAATACCGTATGACATAATACTATGAAAATAACTAAAATAGACTAGCCTCGCGGTATCAATATCAGTAAATTGACGGATTTTTCTAACAGCATATGCAGCTGAACTCAGCCGTCCTGCAAGAGATGTTAAATGAGGACCCCATTGTAACCTTGAGTCGAGCGTGATTCCCAAGAAAACCGTTTTATCGACAAATTCTAGTTTCTCTTGATTCAATATTATGTCACAATCATTACTTTTGACATTTGGTAGAGCAAATCTAATGCACTTAGTTTTTTTCCCATTTAGTACTAAATTATTAGCGGTAAACCAATTATGGACCTGCAGTAGGGCGTTATTTACGTCGTCAAGATCAGTGGCACGTCTGTTTATCCTAAATATTAAAGAAGTATCGTCAGCAAACAACACCATATGCGGATGGTTGTTAAATAAACGAGGTAGGTCATTAATATATACTAAAAAGAGGAAGGGACCCAATATCGAACCTTGTGGTACACCCATTTTAACTTTTAAACCCATTGAATTGACACCATTTATTTGTACCTGCTGCTGTCTATCATTCAAATACGATTTTACTAAACTAAGCGCAAGTTTACCTAGACCGTAATGCTCAAGTTTCAAGATCAGGGTTTCGTGATTTACGCAATCAAATGCCTTCGAAAGGTCACAGAAGATTCCTATGGCATCTTGTGCCTCTTCCCACGCAGTAAATATGTGTTTTAATTAAGTGACACCGGCGTCAGTTGTACAACGTCCTTTGGTGAAACCATACTGTTGCTCGTGCAATATTTTATTGGTGTTAAAATGGTTAAGCATTTGATTGAGCATTATCTTTTCAAACACCTTGCTGAAAACCGGCAACACGGATACGGGCCTATAGTTATTGGTGTCTTTACTATCCCCAGATTTAAAAAGCGGTATTACCTTACTGAATTTCATTAGATCCGGGAAGACCCCTTGATCCACGTACAAATTAAATATTAATGCTAAATACGGCGCTACAGTCTCAATAATTGAGGTACAAGCTTTGATAGACATACCCCATAGATCTTCCGTTAATTTGATCTTGATTTGCTTAAAAGCTTTTATGACTATTATGGGGTTTATATGCTGAAATTCAAACTCATTTGGACAGGCTGAAACGTTCGCTTTCAATAAATCAATAGAGAGCAAGGGTGAGGATTTTAAGGTTTCTGTAGTTTTAAGTGGGATACTGGTAAAGAAATTCACAAATTCTTGAGCAACTTCATTGTTGGAGCTCACAAGGCCACGTGATGTCTCTAGTGTGAAATCATTATTCAGTTTTTTATTTCTATTTGTTTCACTGTTGTTAATTTTCCAAACCGTCTTTATTTTATTATCGGCTGATTTAATCTTGTTGCTAATGAATAAGGATTTGGCTACCTTGCAAGTGTTTTTAAAAAATTTCGAATAAGTAGCAACATATTTAATAAAAGAATCTGTGTTGATGTAAGGCCTAAGGCCGTACTGCTCAAACAATCGTTCCCTACTTTTCCTAATACCCGGTGTTGCCCAGTCACTGAAAATAAACTTTGGGCCAATAGTTTTAAATTTCTTTTTTAAAGTATTATTAAACTCGGTGTGCCTGTGCACTACCGAAAAGAATTCTTCATAAAATTCATTTACATCGTTTATAATATGGCCCGGTATACCTAGCTTGCTAAATAAATTATGATTAAACTTGTCTAAATTGCTGGGTGTTATTTGTCTAGATTGAATCTGAATTCTTTGTAATTGTATATTGGACGCGAAAGCAACGGTCTGACCGCTGTGATCAGAAGGAAGGTAATTTACGATGGATTTATTTATGTACTCACAGCAACAAAAAACATCAATACATGTAGCAGTATTTGTAGTAATTCTAGTTGGTTCTGAAAACACATTTGACAAATTAAATGATTTAAAGAGACTTAAAAATCTACTGCTATTTACATTATTCTCTAAGATATTAACATTAAAGTCACCACAGATAATTATCGGTTTATTACCAGTTACAAGCTTTGCTAAAGCATCTTCCATTACTGATTCAAAGATAGAGTAGTTAAGGTAATTAGGGGGTCTGTAAACGCACACTATTACATGCTTATCTAGCTCAACACAAGATAATTCAATGCTATGTTCAACCGATAGATCGACTATATCATTACGAGACTTAGATTTAATAAATTTTTTAACTAAGATGAATGAACCCCCACGCATCTTAGATTTCCGGTTATAGCAACTGCCCATGTTGTAATTCTCATAATTTATTTGCATTAATTCATAATCTTTCATCCAATGTTCAGTAAAGCAGATAATATCAAACTTTCTCAATAATAATATACAAAATACAAAAACTCAATATAAAACTCGTTTTGAACTCGACTCATGCATCTGCGAAATAACTTTTTTGGTTCAATCTTGGTAACGCCTTATCTTCTTCTCCTTTGTGTCATCAGACTGGCAAAACAATAATTTTCCATTTTACTTTCATTGCACAAGATTTTGTAGGTGTCCGCATACTGCAAATATTTTTCATTTTCCCTTCTCTAGATTTCTTCCAGAAAAAATCTTAGTAAATTGTATATTTTGCAGGAGATACACGTACGAGACAATGAGGGGCGCTCGGTCATCTTTGCATTTGTACTGAATGCAATTATTGGAGCCTTCATTCTGTGGATGACTGTCGGCAGAACTAAACTGTGCTTAGACTTTAGGTAAAAAACATAAACCTGTTTCTGGAATGAAAATCAACACAAATAGTAGCTCACAAAATGTCAAGTGTGAGTAAATTAATGGCACTGTTGTCTCAGTGGCTGAGCAATTGACTGTTTCGCAGCATGTCACGGGTTCGATCCCTGCACTGAAAAAATATATATTTTGTATCAACTACAGGTAGTTGTTCTGGGTCTGGCTGTTTGTATATGTGAGTTTTAATGTTTGTAAATGCACCCATGATAACAGAAAAAAATCCTAATGAGGGGTAAAGTCCAACACAAAATCTGATTTGAGGCGTCTAATTTCAAAACCCGCTATAATTTTGTTGTCTTCTGAAAAACTCGTTTTCAATCAAATCGCTCTACATTCTAAATCTAAATATCTAAATTGAACCTTCAACCCTAGGCTTTGAAACAAATCTGCTAAAATGGTATGTAGTTTGTATGTAGTCAGAAATGCTTCAAAAGTTTTTAGTTGTTCACGGGTTTAAAAATAAAAATGGTTTAGTGGGTTTTGGAATTACACGCCTCATTTCTTGGCTTGTCTTTATTTTCTGTGTTCATAACTATAATTCCTGATTGTGGTTGTAAAAGTTATTAATTGAATTATTCTAATTATTGGCCTATCATGTAACATCTGGTGATAAACATAGGCTTCTTACTAGACTACTACTCTGCAAATAGCCACTCTTCTTTAAGTTATCCAATAAGGTTTTAATCCGCAGTTGTAGGACTTTGCTAATAATGATGAAGACATAAGTCTAAAGGGAACATTTTAAGGTGGAAGCTCCACGGTAGCCCGCGAAATTCAAATCAGTTATTTAAATTTCGCGGGCATTCGTTCATGTAAGTGTATTGAATGATTTTTTCCTGAAATAGTGATTCAATACAGTTACATGAACTTAGAGGGTTGTATTGATGATTTTAATTCTGTAACTACATATGTGTTACAGCCGCGAATCATATCTTAATCAACATAATAACCTGACACTAACATGCAAATTGCAATAAACGTAAGAGAATTTGAATTTCGCGAGCTACCGTGGAGCTTCCACCTTAAGCCATGATCTGTCCACGAAGTAGACACAATAGTTAAACAATGGTGTCCCGACCAAATCGGTCATTCGACAGATCATGATTGAAGTAAATAATTTAATAATGGTAAAGTACTGTCCTTATAAAGTACAGCTTTCTTCCTACATTAAAAAAAGTATGTTATCTCTTATCAGTCTACTAAACAAAACAAAAGCAACATTGATAATTATATCTTTTCTTCTGTTCCATATTTTTTTATGTTATTACAACTTATCAAGCTAGACACAACATAAACTGCTGCATTCGTTTTTTCATTAGATCAGCGAGCAGCCTGTTTTTTAAACTTCATTAAAAATATTGTTTTCTCACTCATTTAAATGATAAACTAATTTAAAGTAGACCAGTATTTTACAAGTAATGTCATCATCTGCCTAGCCTTTTCCCAACTATGTTGGGGTCAGCTACCAGTTTAACCGGATGCAGCTGAATACCAGTGTTTTACATGGAGCGACTGCCTATCTCCCATTCCCTCCATAACCCAGTAGTAGTAGTTTGTATTTTACAAATAATGTACAATTAATTAACGAAATATCTCTGCCTCATCCCATTCCAGTTGCACATACCACGGGATACACCTCATCGCTTGCTGGCTCTACAACGGCTCGTTCCCCACAACCTTCTCCTGGTGGGCACTGAGCGTCGCTTGTGCCTGCATCACATGTGTTGCTGGAGAGTTCCTCTGTCTCCGAACAGAGCTACAAGCCATTCCGCTGAGCAACATCGGAGCTAAGGTGGATTTATGAGATTTAGTTTCCGAAATACCCTTTGAATTGCTGGCATTAAATAGCTGTTGGCACTGTAAATAAAAGGGGTGGAAAAGGACTATTTACTAGTCCTTTTTCTATGTGAACTTTTATGCAATATTTTTGCCACTTACTGAAACAAATTTGCCTCGGTTATGAGTTTTAAATTTTATTTTTAGGACATGGAAAATGGCTTAACTAGGTTTTTAGTTACAAAATCGTTAGTTTTAGCTTGTAATCCTCACATAGGGACAAGTTTAGATGCCCTGAACACTGAATATGTACATACTTATGTCCGCCAAAATAAACATTTTAGACACTTTGTATAGCTATTTAAAATTATATAAAATAAAGAAATATTTAAAACGAATATTAATGACGAAATCGCAACATTTAGATTTATATTCGCAAATATTCTTAATGATATAGAATAGATTAATTAATACGAGCTTTTTACACCTAGTAAGTGTGTGAGTGAGTGACTTACTTTAAACTTTTGACCGCCAGAGTATAAATGCACGCGTGTGCCCTCCACGCTAAGCCACAATAGCACCTACCATTTTGTCACATAATTGTGTTGCTTGGCGTACAGGGCACGGCACGCGCTTGCTTGTCACGTAATATCTGACTATGGCAGTCAAAAAGTTAATCTGAATGGTTTGAATTCTATATACATGGTGTAAACCACCTTATCACGAAGCCGTCAACCAAGCATTCTGTACATCAAACTAAGTAACTTTACGCAAAAATTATTGCTGGGAAGAATTTTTGTTTTTTTGGGGTGAAAAATCATGTTTTGTGGTAGAACTCAATGTAACGCACTCAAAACATTGTGCTGATGGATTGATTGAATAGTACGGGGGTCGCGGAGGTGTTTAAAGTAAAAATCTTACATTAAAAACTTGTATTAAAAAAAAATGTTGTCAAATAGTTGGAACTTTGACCCCCAATATCTCCGTAACTAGAAGGTTCCCAGGTATGCTGTAGAACAAAAAAAATGATCGCAATGACGAGGAGAACTAGTTTCTTTCGGCTTCGTTAAGAGGTGTTTTACACCCTTTAAATATATATATTATAGTCACATACTTTGTCACGACTTTGGTATTCAAGACATGCTCATAATATTTTTCACAAAATTACTGCATAATTGAATAATTGTCTCTACTAGTTCATCATTCAAACAATAATATCCAATTCATACTTTCAACCATGTATTATTTAAATATAATATGTAAATATTAAATAGTGTTAAAATTAACGAGGCTAACATTGTAATATTCATAATATACATAATTATTGTGGATTTTGTCTTATGTTAATCGACAACTGGCAATAAATTCCAATGCTTTTTGTAGGAATATATAATCAAATTTTGCAGGTATAGAAATTAGAGGGTATGAAAAACAAAACTAATTTAATGTACACTGACTTAATTTCTACGAATATCTAGAAATATTTAGCCAATAATAACTGACTTTGAGGAGTTAGAGGTATTAATCTAAATGTGAGCTCCAAGTACAGGTAGTAAAATACATTTTAGAATGGAGAAATAACAGTCTAATATTGAAGCTCAGAATAAAAAAGTAATAACGTATATTTGATTGCAAAAATCAAGCGTGCGTCGAGTGGCTTTTATGCGTATAGGCTAAGGTTGAAATTACAATGCTTGACGCGGGCTCGTGGAATGCAATAACTATGTAATTATATATTTCGTGTATGTTATTATAGAAACGATTTAATCGAATTCGACTTAAAAATTACTGTGAATAAATAAATAAAGATGAGTAAACTGTAAATAACTGTGATGGTCGAGTATGCGATATTTATTCGTTGTAGTAAGTGTAAATAAATGATTTCTAATATTTATTTTTGAGTTTTACTTGAAACTATGTTAAGTTGCGATTGCCGGGCTCGGTTAATGGATGGGTGATCGCCCATTACACCCTAATTTAGGTCTAGGTTTAGAATGATGTACTAAATACGGGTGTCCCGTCCATCCTGTATATTTGCGACGTTGCCAACTTTCAGAATGCACCCTCTTAACGTGCTCTTCGAGGCACGGGGAATCATTGCAAACTTCGAATCTCTGGATTAACAAATCCCTAAGAAAAATACAAAATACGCGGTTTGGACGTGGAGTTGCGGACACCAGCCCGTTATACAATACAAATCCATATCGAAAACAGGATCATTCTCAGAAGATCCATGATGGATCTTATACGACCTACATCACAAGTCTTTTTGAAATATTCAAATATGATTAATATAATCTGTCATATTATTGACATTGAAGTTTAGTGCGTTATAATTTTTTGCGGAAAATGAGTGGGAACGAAGAGTTGTAATTTATTAAAAGGGCGTGGTCATGTACTATTATGCGGAGGTTACAAATTTCACAAGCATGTTAGTATACATCTGTAGGGTAATAGAACGACTTCATTTACTCACCATGATCTTATCTACTGTGTATGTCTTTTATTTACATAAACCACCTCATCACGAAGCCGTCAACCAAGTATTCTGTACAGCAGACTAAGTAACTTTACGCAAAAATTATTGCTGGGAAACGACTTTTTTTTTGGGGTGAAAAATCATGTTTTGTGGTAGAACTCAATGTAACGCACTCGAAACATTGTGCTGATGGATGGAATGTATAGTACAGGAGTCGTGGAGGTGTTTAAAGTAAAAATATTACATTAAAAACTTGTATTAAAAAAAAAGTTGGAACTTTGACCCCCAATATCTCCGTAACTAGAAGGTTACCTGGGAAGGTGTAGAACAAAAAAATGATCGCAATGATGAGGAAAACAAGTGCCTTTCAGCTTCGTTAAGAGGTGTTTTACACCCATATAACATCATGTCTGGAACCCCCTGAAGGTTTACGCAGAGGTGTACTTAAAAGTACCTACACCCACATTTCGCCAGTAATGTTTAAGTCCCATGTGATAAGGGGGCGAGCCTATTGCCATCAACCGGGCACATATTATACTCCGTGGCTGCTACTGAGAAATTCCTGATGGAAAAAAACCCAATAACGCTGTCCGACCCGGGAATCGGACCCAGGACCTCATGCTCAACAGTCGCGCTTGCAACCACTAGACCAACGAGGCAGTATTTTAATATTTAGTTTTACGTAAATCCTACTTAAATATTATAAATGCGAAAGTTTGTGAGGATGGATGGATGTTTGTTACTCTTTCACGCAAAAACTGGATTGAACGGATTTGGATTAGGCGTGTGTAACTCTTTACGGAACCGACTCACTGATCCGGATCATTGAAGTGATTCAAAAGATTGGTTCAGTAACAAGGTTTCAAACGCATCATTTGGATCTGAAACATTACTTTGCTTTTTCTCATTCCGCGCGCGGCGCGTCGCTCGCGTCGCGAGGCGACTGAGCAGTGAACGAGCGAGAGAGGCTCTGAGACACACTGAGTTACTTAGCTATTATTACAAAGACTCGCGACGCGAGTGAGCGGGCGACATAATTATAATCTAAACAAGTCGGAAAGAGATACCAAATGAGATGTGTATCACTCATACTCTCACAGATTTTCGTTGTCGTTATCCATGCACGTAAAAATTACCACTAAGGCGCTTACGTATCAAATACTATACGGTCGTTTTTTGCATAAAATGTTTGCTCTAACAAGTTATCGTTTTACGTTGGTATTTTATGTGATTAATTAAACATATCAGTGATTCGGATCATTTAAGTGATCGAGATGCAAATGTTCCAATCTCAAAAATGATACTCTGCCCACCTCTAATTTGTATGAAATTTTGCACACAGATAGTTTATAACCTGGACAAACACATCATCATCATCAGCCCCTAATATTCCCACTGCTGGGACACAGGCCTCCTCTCTATGAGAGAGAATGGGCTATAATCCACCACGCGGGCCCAGTGCGCATTGGTAGATGTCACATGTCTTCGGATTTTTGATTCTAGGACATGCCAGTTTCCTCGCGATGTTTTCCTTCACCGTTTTGAGAGCATTGGTGATGAAATAAATTACACTAAGTAATGCGCCTGCAGGCATAAGCCCAGTAGGACAATATAAAGGAAACAACATAATATTTCACACTAACTTTAATAATAGACAAATCAAAAAACAATAACAATAGTCAGCAACGTAACTCTTAAATATATCACAATATTCGTACAGCTAGCGAAGATTCACTGAAATCACTTGCAAATGGCGTGCTAATATATGCCTTAATACGTACGCTTTAGCGGACATTATAATGTAACGTAGTTTTCGCAAGGCAGAGGATTCTTATAAGAGAGAAGAAGAGATTTTAGATTACGGCCCTTATTTTCAGTGTCATAAAATTCAGATTAGTTTGCACTGGGCGAGTACAGGTGTTCCCGAGAATATTCGACTTTATTTAAACTATTAATAACGAGTTCTTATTAATCTATATGTATATATAAAAGGCAAAAGTGATTGACTGATGTATCAACGCACAGGCCAAACCCTTAGGGCTAGAATCATAAAATTTCGCACACGTATTCCTCTTATGACGTAGGCATTCACTAAGGAAGGATTTTTCGAAATTCAACCCCCAAGGGGGTGAAATAGAGCACAAAAGTTTGTATGAAACTTTTTATTCCTTGGACATATTTGCATAAAATTTCGTATGAATTGAGTACGGCAAAAACAATGAGCTACGTATTTCAGCGTTTACCAAAATTCAACTCCTAAGAGGGTAAATTTAATTTTTGAACACAGTTATTATATAACTTCGATTAACACATACGAGTAGAATACTTTTCATCCAATTATCCAACTCCACGCGGGCGAAGCTGCGGGCAACAGCTAGTGCTATAATAAAACTCTCTGCATGCATTGCTCTTTTACATTTCTGTTTCAACTTTGATATTTTTTTATCATCTCTAATTGGGACAACCTAAGTATATCATTCCATTTTTTATTTTGCTTATCAAAACATCACGCCTGTAATCTCCGAAGGGTCAGGCAGAGGCGTACCTAATAGTATTCCCACATTTCGCCAGTTATGTTTAAGTCTCATGTAATAGGGGGCGAGCTTATTCTAGGAGGGCTTAATTATAATGTCCGCTAAAACCATCCGTTTCTAAATAGTCCAGTGCTCTAGCACTAATAAAATGGAGTGCGTGTCTTTACCGCTAATATTTTAGTTTATATTCATCACAACACTTATTATTTAATAACTACATATTATGTATTCATTACTTGCTAGACGTTACAGTTTTAAAATATATTCTTTCTTGATCGTTACATAAAAATAATTTTAGGTATCTTTTGCTGGTTTTAGAAGTAATAAGAGTTTGAAGTTACAACAATAACATACGAGGTTGAATTCAGGACATCGACGCACTAACGCTTATCTACCGTATCCAGTATATCATTCTGAAACCGATGAAGGGTCATGGGTATTTTTTTTTAAATCAGCCTTCTGTACATTTTGATTGCGTAGATTTTGCTCTTTGGTAGGAATCAGCTGTTTTTTTTACCGATGAAAATTTTCTATGTGACGGGATTCAGAATGGTGTACTGATTACTTGGTAAGTCGTGCGGCGTTGTCCATTCTACCCTGTATAGTGAACAATTTATGTTAAGAAACAGATAGCACCGAAAACAAATCTTTGAAACCAGTTTTATCAAATCTTTTGTTATCGGCCTACCATTTTACAAAGCGACCCCGGTGTGGTGACGAGCGTGACACCGACCGGCCAATAGGGATGATGACTGACTAAAAATATATGATTCTGTTCAGTCCGTCAGTTAGATTATCGAAAAATATTGGATATGTGTTTTTTGTTTTATCAAATTAATAAAATTTGACGAAGTTATAACGTGTCAAAGATCATGAGTGACGTCACATTTAGGTAAAAATGTACTCGGAATGTGACGTCGCACGAGTTTTCGACGCACTGTATCTTTATTCTGTTCTGTCTACATTTTTTGTTTACGTGAAAAAAGAAAAAATATGTGTCCAATATTTTTTGGAAATCTATCTGACGGACTAATTAATTTTTTTTTGTCATCTACCCTATTGCAAAAAACCTGGGAACTGAGGGCTACCCTGGCGCTTCACCTTAAGCAGTGGGCCTGTAGCTGTTATGATTGAATGACATGAATTTCTCAGAAACCAGGGAGTTATCAGTTTCTGGCAATAAACTTACATAATGCGACATTTTCTTAGAATATTAATACAAAGAAACAATAGCTTTATTGACAGCAAAAAGACATTTTTATAAAAACACTAATTCGCAACAAATAACAATTACTTAATCATAATCTCAACTTAATATAAAACACTGGCTATCAAGCGACAGCGAAAGCAATCTTATTGCTTTAATTATAAGGCTTGATTTCTAAAAGCATAATTATTATGCTAAACGAATGTATTTGTGTTGTGACTAAATTGGTACATTTGACTGATATTTAAAATATAAATAAATATACAACATTCGAATATACAAAAACACGTAAGTAGTAAACGCAACGAATTATACAAAACAACTAGGTAGATTATACTTAAAAAAATATTTAAAAAAATTATATTTTTTATTATTATTATTTTTTAAATTATTTTAAATAAAAATCTGTATTTGTGTGCAACAGTGCCACTAAACATATATAATCACTCAGTGTATTTTGTGTGCTGTCACTAAAAAGTACCAGAGTGGTACTTTTAGTGACCTATTCTAAAATATGCAGAAAAAACTATTCTTGCGAAGGCACTGACATAAGTTAGTGTTTTAACAAACTAGAACAAAATTAGCTACTTATTTAAATATATTACACGAACATTGTACTGGTAAAAATACTGTATTTGTATGTAAAATATAGCGTTTAGTCTAAACTTTAAAATAGATGTCACCACAGGTAGAATTATGAAATCCTAGCTTAATTAATAACCATTTGGAGTTTTAAGATCTCGTAAATTGATTTTTTATGTCATGCATTTTACACGTAAACATTAATACATGGATAATTTTTTACATCTTAATGCGGTTACGGATTACTCAAACAAAAATGTACAGCTTGCTTAAGGCCTGCGGACAGTGGACTCGGACAGATACTTCTATATCTTACCTGTCCGGTGTCCGGAGACATGTGCGCAATTTGTCCATAGCCGTTTGACATAACTTTACATAGATTCGTTACTTTGTTTTAAACTTTAAATATTCATAGTGGAGACATCTTGCAAAAAATAGTACAATTTTCATTTTGACTTATTTTTGGTTTCTTAAATTATCATTCGATTGCTTTTTTACTGAGTATTTAGCATAATACTCAAAGCATAAACTACTAAACTTACTTCGATTATAATTTTACATCAATACTATTTTCTTTCGTAGTGTTTTTCAAAATAATTATCATTATTTTTATTCATAGATAAGTTTGTGTGTGTATTTCGTGATTTGTGTAGTTAATATAATATAAATAGATTATAAATATTACATAAAACAGCTCAGCAGAGTAGGCAGTAGTAACAGTGTATTTTTGTTTCTTTTAAAGATAGTTTTTGAAAGTTTGCACAATATTTACGACTTTGGATAGCACAAATGCTGTCGCAATTCGAAAATATGAAACGAAAATTCTAAAACTCATGCAATGTGATTTGCCATATTGTTACTTATTTAATTTTATGCTCAGGCATCAAAAAACGCAACTTATCGATGGATTAGAACTTCTACTAATACCGATATTTCTTCAGGACATCGGGAGCGAAAAACTTTGTGGCTTCTTTCATTATGCTATTTAAAATATTAGTAGTATGCAGCTGTACTAAGCTATCTAGCTGGTAATTAACTCTTAAAACTAGTTTGATTGTATTATCATTTGCCTTAAACCTATTGGCGCAAACAATGCGCAGATTTTGCGCAAAATTCTAGATTCAAGGAGTTAAATAAAAAAAAAATCTATACCTATTGAAAAATCGTAATATCTACTTACATAAATGTATGTAATTCTCCAAAAAATACTTTGCATGATTTAATCAATAATTTAATGCTTTTTTAATATTTATTCTTTGAGTATGGAAGTTTTGAGTTAAATTACTATTATTTTGATTTATGATATGTGTGCTTTTGGCAAATTAAGGACGATAAATTGTTATAAGATAAAAGTGACACGGGTTCAAAGATATTTGAGGATTTGGAGTACCTTTCTAGCTCTTTAATTTTATATAGTGTTAAATTATTTATCTGCATAAGCGTTTACAACTCTTGACGTCGCGTATATAACGTATATGTAAACGCAGCTAGAGTTAATCTCGTTGTTTACAATTCGTTTTAGGCAGAGCAAACCTGAAGCGGAAATCAAACCTGAAGCGGAAATCGAACATGAAATCAAGAAAATATGCATTTAAATATAATTTTGTCCATTAAATGAATGAAAGACTTGCCAAAAACAATGACTGAAGATGATTTTTATTTTATAAGCTAATACCCTCGTTTTGTTTAAAAAAATATGTCACTTTTATCTTTATTTCACTTTCAAGCTCAGTAAATACTACTTGCTAATTACACTTATTAGCAATATCGGACGTTGGGCATAGAAGCCCAGCTGTGGGACTACCCATATACCATGAATGATAGAAATATTCACAACAGAGTAAATTTACATTAAAAGTATTTGACGGAAGACTAGGCCTTTGTAGGGTGGAGACATACTGTTAACCTGGTGTTTCAGAATAAAGACTAATCAACAAAGAAAAACAATATTGATAATGATCCAACTTTTTTAGTCCTGGCTGCTTTAAATTGGTTTGAATACTTTCCTTTATTTTTCTGAAAACTGGATGTGTGACTATTTTCCGTTTTTTACAATCCTTTGAATAGATTTCAACTAGCAACCACATGTTTACATTGTATTTTTCACTTCTCATGCTCTAAAAGTACGCCAATATAGCCAACTACTAAAGTGACCCTTTTAGTCTCTATGGAGTAAAAGTAATAAGTTTTTTAATTTCCTTCTTGTTCCTAAGACTCCGCTGTCCATCTGTGTCTGTCTATCCATCTGTATGTACTATCGTGGACACTCCCGCCTGATCACCACTAAGCTAATTTTTGCTTGCACTCGCAACATAGAAACGCTCTCTAGCCCCGCCCCGTTGACTTTGTATAGAAATAATGAATGAAAGACAATACCGATCGGCCGAGCGCACTGACGGCGCACGCCAAACGAATTTTTCGCACCTATTTGACGCTTTCTTAATAGGTCCAAACTTTAAGTGGGCGTGGCTCGGCGCCTCCGCATGATTTAAGCGAAAAAAAAATTAACTGATCAGGCGGAAAAGACCACGACTGTACGTCTGTCTGTCTATCCATCTGTATTTCCGTCTGCCTGTCCGTCTGTCTGTCCATCTGACTAAATTGACTATTTTTCTCGCACTCAAAGTGAAAAGTACAGTGTAACACACGGCGCTAAAATCCCATTATAACTCGGTTCCTATTTACTACCTCGTATATTATGGGTCATTTTAGTCCCTTGTATTACAATGTACTATCGTATGTCCCCGCTCTTGTCACTATGAAAGCCTAAAAGCATTTTAATCCTAGATATTTCGAAATATTTACAGATCACTATAGTGCTAGAAATAAAGATTTGTTGTTTATTGTTAGCATATGTATGTTTTTGTGTTATTGCTTTATAGGCACAGGATGATATGCAATGATGTAGTTTATTTAGCATAGAAGTAATATAGGTCCTCAATTTTGAACATCTGTAAGAGTCAATGAAAGAATGTTTATTTTTATCCCGTGAAATCTCTTGAAGTTTAACACACCGTCAAGCTCACAATTAATTTATAATATCTCTGACACTATAGTTTTCTATATTACAAAGACTGGAATACTATGTATGAGGTAGATGTCTATTCCGATCTGATTTGATCTTTGATATAATTGAACGTAAAAATAGACGGAATTTTATTGTTGATGGCGCCACTGTAACCTATCTATAACTTACTTCGATTAAGAAAAGTTTACATTTCATAAAGTTCTCTTCAAGAAACGCCTTCGTTGTTCAAAATTAGGAGATGAGATTTTAAAGTTACGTTTTGTTCTGTTCCAACTTATCACATATCGCGAGAAACCGGCAAATCCTAGAACCGAAATTCTAAGTTATGCACTCCTATCAACCCGCCATGGACCCGCGGAGGAGGCCTGTGTCCCAGCAGTGGGAACGGTATGGGCTGATAATATTATATTGTCTTTAAAGACAAGTTACAGTAACGCCATATTTTAATGTAACTACATGATTACTATGATTAGTAATAATAAGAATGCGATTCAAAATTCGTTTACAAAAAAATCGTTATTTTTCTAAAGTAGAAGGCGACTATTACAATTTTATTCATCATAAGATATTCTGCCTTTCTAACTTTTCTATTCCTCTCTCAGAATCAAGCTCGATTTTTTGTCCAAGTATGAATACTTCCAGCGCGATCAAAGAGCTCGGAGTTTTAAGCTACATTTTTTTGATTCCCTCTAAACCAATATAGTATTTCAGTTATTTCAACTTGACAACTACTCCAATAAAATAAGTCAACTCGTTTTGCGTTGCTTTAGAATAGCAGGGAACTTATTCTGTATTATTATTTTGAATAGTTGCTTACACAAAATATTGCAATTAGCTACCAAATAAGACAAGTATTCTCTAGTCATCAACTATCATGTATCATCCGGTCGCCTTCTTTACCAATGTAATTTTCAAACGTCATGATCAAAAGATTTTAACGTGGAATTAAAAACAAATGGAATTCAAAATATTCACATCTGTTAAAAAAACAGGTGTGAATATTTTGAATGCCACGTTCACGAGTTATTTTTTTTAACAACAAATAATTTTCATTAACCGATGTTATTTAAACATTGAAAAATTAATCACTGGCGAAACGGTACTCATACAATTACGTAATTTTTTCACGTGGTACTTTTGGTACCATTCCAAAAAATCATACAATTTTGATTACCTAACAACACAACGAATCTACACTGGTACCTTTACTAGAAATAATCCCGTATTCTCACAAAACACACAAGATAAAACATACTCAAAGTCATTGGTACCTAAAAAAGTCTTTTCAAATCAAATAAACCTTCTATTTTACAGTGTGGTACCTTCCAAAAAAGTGTCAGAACGGTACCTTCTGTGGCGCTACTTTTGGAAGTGTTTGTACCAAACGAAGCAGCCGTAGAAGGAGGGTAGTTCTTAGGGGGAGCCCTCGTCCACCTCGCGTATCACTGTGTCGGATTCCCAGCGGAAACGCTCCGCGATTAGTGATTGGAGTTCCTGGGGAGAGGTACAGGGTTTAACGATTTTGTTTATTATAATATTAAAGAGTTGCAGGGACCTTTTGGCGTACCTTGAATATCAGCGAAAAACGTGAAATAAAATAATAAGCTAGCGGCACTCATTTCGATTTGGGCCACGCGCCAAAAGATCCTTGTACATTGTATACAGGGTGTAAAAAGACACTTAACGAAGCCGAGAGGTACGTGTTCTTCTAGTTACGGAGTTATTGGAGGCCAAAGTTACATCTTTTTGATACGGTTTTTTTTATAATATAAGTTTTAAATGTTATAACTTTAAATACCTCTATGACCCCTGTACTATTCAATGCTATCAACATAATGCTTTAAGTGGCGACGTGAAACGTGATTTTTCACACGCAATGTAAATTGTCGTTTCTCAGCAATAATTATTGCGTGGAGTCACTTAGTTTGATGTACAGAATGCTAGGTTGACGGCTTCGTGAAGAGTCTGTTTACATCCTGTATTATTAGGTACGTATGTAGTAGTCCAGAACATAGATGTAGACAGATAGATGTAAGAGTATGTCCAAATGTTGTTTCTTCTTTCAGTTCATGCTTTCGAAAGTAATTTGTAATGATTGAGTAAGTGTGAAAGTTACCGATTATTTAATTTCCTCGTTACAGTCCCAGTGTTCTAGAATTATGTTTTAGTGCATTCATGGTAACGGGTTATCGTCTTAGTTGCCCCTTACACCTTTTATGATTTTATTGCGTTCTTCATTAATTTACACACTGTAAACATGTTATAACTTACACCCTGTATACATGTTATAACTTACACCCTGTAAACATGTTGTAACTTACACCCTGTAAACATGTTATAACTTACACCCTGTAAACATGTTATAACTTACACCCTGTAAACATGTTATAACTTACACCCTGTAAACATGTTATAACTTACACCCTGTAAACATGTTATAACTTACACCCTGTATATTTACGTGCCAATGTTCACTTCCTTGGTACTTTAAATTATGACATATGAAAGTATATACTTATATTTACTTTAGAAAATGGTAGAATTTTGATATTTGAAAGACATTTGAGGATGCGGCGTGCATGGGGAAGAGTAGTTTTTGCGAATGATACAAGGTTTTTTTTTTAAAGTATCCCAGCAACCATTTCCAAAAATACTTACAAATCCTGTTTTCAATTTTGTAAACAAGCATAGTAGCTACTTCGCAAGCGACCAGGGTAGGTATACATGTTGTCTACTTTAGTTTTTGTGTCCATTTACTAAAAGTCCGAGACGAGCAAAATCCTAATTAATAAAAAATAAAATATTTTAGAAATTATGAAAAATTTATAGTTGAAGCAAAGGATTCTGTATGGAACCAGTGCGTGAATTTTAATAACTATAAAAAATATAAAATTTTATCTCAATGTCATCGCGTTAATAGGCGAGAAAAATCTAATAGTAATAATAAAAAAATCGAATTAGCCGTCAGTTAGATTATCAAAAAATATTTCACCTGTGTTTTTTCTTTTGTTACGTAAACCAAAATTTATGAAGATATGACGCTTTTAAAATTCTCAATACGTCACGCCTAGGTATAATTGTTAGCTATTTCTGACGTCACGAGCCCCCACTCCCTAGTATTGATGCGTTTTATCTTTTGTCAATATTCATTGATTTACAAAAACGAAAAAAAAACGTGTCCATTAATTTCGAAAACTCTAACTGACGGACTAAACAGATTTGCATTTTTTTGATACATGCCATTTATCTTAATAATACTTGAAGACCGACCCAAATAATTATGAAAAAATAGGAACGAAAAGAAAAAAAAAAACTTTTAAAATTCAACGAAATAATAATTTCGTTCCGACGTATCAATGCTTATCCACAAAACCACACGGGGTCTGTGTGGTGGATTACGGCTCTACTTCCCACACAGAGAAGGTGTGGCCCAGCAGTGGGAACATTAACTTAAGGGTGATTCATACCAAAGCTTAAACAAACTCATACCTATTAGCTTGAAACAACTACGAGGATTCTCAATTGTAACAAAAAAATAAAATCAAAGCATTTATTTCAAGTAGGACAATTACAGGCACTTTTGAATTGTCGAAACAAAGACAATAATGAAATGTAGCTACAGTCCCAGTCACAAGGCATACAAACTGTGAAAGTACTATAATTGCCCATTCCCTAGCGTAGATCTCTATGGAGAAGAACGGGCAAGAAACTCCATGGACACTATTGTAGGTATCTTGTAAATAAAACAAACTCTGTTTAGTACTAACCTCAGGTTTATTGAGTACAATGATCCTATTTTCAAGCTTAGGCGCCAGTTCACACGACTGTTGTTCGAGATCGTCTAGCGACGCTCGGCGGGTTAACCTGTAAATAAAATGTGTAAGTAATATTAGGCTAAGAAGTATACAAGGTGGAAAGTACACCGACGCACAAACAGTAATTAAAAAATCAGCTGTTCCATATATTGACGACCCAAATGCCGCAGCGGTACTAAGGCTGCCTTACGTTCTTAGGGTCCCGGGTTCGAATCCCGGTAGGAGCAAATGTTTGTGTGATGAGCATGGACATTTGTTTCCGAGTCATGGATGTTTATATGTATAATAAGTATGTATTTACAAACAAAAAGTATCTATGTAGTATATCAACTATCTGGTGTCCACGACACAAGCCTTGTTGCTTAGTGTGGCACTAGATGGCGCTGTGTGTAATGTCCAGCGATATTTATTTATGAACGTGTGTGTTGTGTATTCCACTTTTGTGGGAAACATCTGATTTAACAAAAAAATACCGATGAAAACTTTTCATGTGGGGGTTCGGAACGATGTAGTGAATACGTGATAACCGTTTGTGCGTCGAAGTCGCTGTATTAGTTGATATTTCATTATTTTATTAATTTACTAAACGTTCCAATCTCATTCATTGAACGGTCATAGATTTGATCATAGAAAGATTTTTAAACATGCAAATCTTTAAAAACAGAGCTAACAAGTAAAATTGAATTTATTTAGTTAATGACCATTTCGGCCATGTCTGTCGGATAAACTAACATGAAATAACTTTTCATGATTGAATAACTTTTTCATGAAATAGTCATTCAATGAATGAACTTGAAGAGGTTGTATTGATGATTTTAAGGACTATCATTTTGAAAATACATATGTATTACGACCGCGAATCATATTTATCAACATAAAATCTGACACTGAAACTGACGGCAAATTGCAAAAAACGTAAGAAAATTTGAATTTTCCATTATCACACGAAGTCGTTTTCACGACTTCGTGTGGCCACTCACTAAGAAAAATGATTTGGTTCTTTTTCGCTAATAAAAAAACAACTACACACTATATTTATTAATTTAATTATTGGCTAAGAACCAGAGAAACGATGGATGGACTGTGTGAAGGATGATATGGCTAGAAAGGAGGTGTCTGTTGAGATGACGAAGTAATAGAGAAGTATGGAAGAAGAAGACATGCTGCGACGACACCAAATAAATTGGGATGAGGGCAGGAGAATGATGATGATGACATTATAAAGGGTGTAAAAAGACCCTTAACGAAGCCGAAATGCACTTGTTCTCCCCGCCATTGCGATAATTGTTTTGTTCTAGCCATACCTGGGAACCTTCTAGTAACGGAGATATTGGAGGTCAAAGTTCCAACTTTCTTTTTTAATACAAGTTTTTAATGTAAGATTTTTACTTTAAACACCTCCACGATCCCCGTATTATTCACCCATCCATCAGTACGATGTTTTGAGTGTGTTACATTGAGTTTTACCGTAAAACTTGATTATTCACCCCAAAAACAAGTCATTTCCCAGCAATAATTTTTGCGTAAGTTTGATGTACGGTCGAACTATTTCGTTTACAGTTTAACCAGCAAAATACATTGTAAAATGTAAACCAAATAGCTTGTTCGACCGTACAGTATGCTTCGTAAAGGGTCCCTGTATTGACATCTCTTCTTGTTAAAATCCTAGCAACACTACGACATGACAACAAATGGCTACAAGTATATCAAAAGTAGTGTGTCCTCCCTGTTGTCCTTACTTAGCATACCTATGATGTCCGGAGTGCGAGGCGGGCTCCGCGGCGGCGGACGACGCGCGGCGGAGAGGCGGCGGCCCGTCTAGTTCGCTGCCGTCTAGCATCTTGACTAGACTGTGCCTGAACATAATAAAGGTTAGGTGAAATCGGAAACTGTATAAGATTGTAATTAAGTTATTCACTTCTCATGCTCTAAAAGTACGCCAATATAGCCCTGGGAGTGAAAAGTAATTAGTTTTTTTAATTTCCTTCATGTGACATAGACAAACTCAAACAGCCAGTAAATATAATGGTATTATCTGTGGAGTGTGGACCATCTTCATTGCGAAAATGTTAAGAGTTTTAGTTCCATGGTTTTTCCGCAAAAAAGGTGGCGCCATACGTTTTAAATTGTTAATCTGTGACTGGTTTAGAAGAAAAAACTGACTGCTTAAATTTCAGAATTTTTGTCGAGTGTAAATTTATTCGGTTTTAAATAAATTTATTAAGAATGTCCAGTGACGGTAAAGAGTTTGACGTCGAGCAAAGAGCAAAAGACATAATAGATAATCTTTTGCCGCCAAAATCGCGGAAGATTTACCTAAAAACTTACGAAAGTTCTATGGACTGGAGGAATAATAAATGTTTTTGTAATAAATTGACTATTTTTCTCGCACTCAAAGTGAAAAGTACAGTTTGCACCTCGAGACTAAACGCCAACCTAATATACCCTCGGTTTCATAGACTGGGATCGCACGCTCGGGAGTCAAACCACCTCTGGTATATTATGGCTTCGTTTAGTCCCTCGATATAAAATTTACTATTTCACCATGCTGAGATACCTTTTAGCCTCGTACAGGAGCAATTTAGTTTAAGGTGACACGTAGTCGACATGTTTTCCATAGACATTTCGGGAGGGCATTACTCCACTGTTTGACACTGTACATCCAAAGTTAAACATGATGTCGTTTTTTCTCATTTTTAATTTTGTCTGTACGGAAACAGAATACTAAAATAAAAAGCCATTAAAAAGTTACGAGCTACCAAAGATTCGTTTTTATTGCCAATTTTAACGCAAGTTTGGGCGTAAATTAGTATTGAAAAAAGTGTCAAATTTCCAAAACAAAGGATTTTTAGGAATTGATTTATGCAGTGCTTTTTTCATAAAACTCGATTTTCCAAAGGCCTTTACGTATTTTTTTTATCGTACATCTCACTGAACTCACTCTGTCGGGCACGATGCCAGGTGAGACAGTGTGCTTTTTGACCACGCCCACCAATGTATGTTTTTATTTTATCTATCTATAATTCTATAATTAATATTCTAAAGAGTGAAAGTTTGTGAAGTTGTGGGGGTAGTCTCTGGATCAACTGAACCGATCTTGAAATTCTTGTACCAATAATAATAATAATAAAACGCGAGCGAAGCTGCGGGCAAAAGCTAATTTTAGCTTAATTTGCCTATAATGTTCCCACTGTTGGGACAGGGCCTCCACTCTGAGTGGGAATGGGCTTTAAACCCACCACGCGGGCCCAGTGCGGGTTGGTAGATGGCACATGTCTTTGAATTCTTGGTTCTAGGACATGCCGGTTTCCTCACAATGTTTTTCCCGTTTTGAGTGCAGTGGTAATGAAATAAATTACACAAAGTAATGCGCTTGCCTGGGTTCGAACCCACGACTTACTGCTCGTAAGTTGGGGCCGCCATCACTGCTGTTTTTTTTATTTAATTTTGTTTTATAGTTTTGCTCTGTGCAAGTCAAATAATTCATCATCATCAGCCTATAATGTTCCCACTGCTGGGACACGGCCTCTTCTCAAAGACAGGCAATGGGCTATAAATCCACCACGCGGGCCCAGTGCGGATTGGTCAAATAATTACGTTTTCTTTTTTAATTAACTTAAATATCTGTCATTTTTCGCAGTCGGTTCGCAATCTGTCCATACTGGACCGAACCCTGGCGTCTATGAATCTGGGGCTAAAAATAATGATGACATTTTTTGTCATAAAATATGACAAAAGTGAAAATAATAGGTGTGGTGTGTACCTCCTGCTGAGCGTGACGAGCGACTGGCGATGCTTGCTGGGTCGCGCGCGGCCGGTGCGCACGGCGATGGCCGCGAAGTGGTTCTGCACCGCCATGCCGATCTCTGGGCACATGTCCTCTGGGATCTAACAAGGAATAAACTTATACTGGACAATGTGTGAGCGTAATTCAACAATTTAAAAAAAATCTTCATCTTAATGAAAGGATATCACACCTAGTAAACGTTATAGTAACTGGGTTGTGGAGGTCAAATAGGCAGGGTAGTGGAAATTATGTTTTACCATTGCCACTCGAAAAGGTCATTCTAATTATCGATAACAGTGAATAAAACGATCTTTTACTCACTGAGTGAATAAAGACATTTTGAATAGGGAATATGCATGAAATACAAAACTCTTTTTATTTATGAAAAATGCCTTGTATTGGCGCATAAAAACATTGTGGTACACTTGTTTAAGTTTCTAATACATCACTTATTTTACAATTTACTGTTTTATGAAGCATGTTTTTGGTGAAACGGAACGCACTGTCAAAATACACCGTCCTCGATAACGCCGGTATTGACGTCAAAATTGCAGGAGTTTAATATTATTTTTGTGCGACAAGCAGTAGTTGAACTTAACTTTTAATACTTTTCTTGGGTTGATAGAACTGTATTTTATTGATTTAAGTGAAGAAAAAATTACGTGCAGTTTCCCAATTTGGAACAATACAACGTGCCGACAACAATATAACCCTGAATTTTGAAAATTGCTTTGAGAGATTGACCAAGGTCAAACTTTACGTTCTTTCCGACGCACAGAGGAAACTCGGTTTGTAATGAATTAGTGGTCACCCATCCACAGACCGACATTGGTAAGCGTGGCTTCACCTTGAAGGTCGACCCGATTGGCTGTTATTATTATCCCATAAGAAAAAATGAAATTATACTTCTATTTATTTTATCGCAGTCAATGGTAAAAATAGAGTACACAGCTCGTGAAAATCTATGAAAATCATCTCGGTTCTTGTATCCCTCGTTCCGCTCAGGAGTCTACTCTAGAATCCCTTGCTACGCTCGGGATTCTATTCTAGAATCCTTCGCTGCTCTCGGGATCCAACTTAGTCCCGCGAATTAAATTCCCTTTTTTTTCACTTGTTGTATAATCTACTATTTTTCTACTCCGCAATTTTTTTCTGATTAATTTCGTTGCGGGATTCAAGACAGTTTATTTGTTTCTCTTTGACTTTTTTGAGCTTCATTGTCTCGGCGCTTTTCTGGTGGTCGCCACTATTAATTCTGGCTTTCAGGAGTTACAGTGGTTTGGGAATAGTGTGGCGGGCTTATCTCATAAGGTCAGATAGGCAGTCGCTCCATGTAAAATATTGATATTCAGCTGCATCCGGTTAGACTGGAAGCCGACCCCAACATAGTTGGGAAAAAGCTAGGCGTATATGTATTGCTGTAATATAGAATCTTGTGTATAACTTACAATAATTTTGCACTGCGGTAGCATGGTGAAGCCGTCGTTTCCCTTCTGTAAGTACTGCTTGATTGCCAGGCGGTATGTCTGCTCCTTGTGGAGGTACTCGTCGCCTATCTTCACGACCTGCTCGGCTACTCTCTGGCCGGGAGGCTTGGAGGGGTCGAAGGCGAATGATACGCCGGCCACCTGGAAGAAATAGGGTTTTAGTAAATTGATACACGTTGTGGTACAAGCGTTTTTGGTTTTCAGCTGCATCCCCCCTGTCAAAGCAGTGGCCCCGGAATATAAAGGGCGAGGAAGGAACATGGATGGGTTTTAGTCGGTAAAAGTCTGACACTCCCTCCCGCTCCAGTCATTTGATGATTTCCCATCCGAAAAAAAAGGTGCCATCATCTGCGTTAGTAGAAACGGGCATTTGGAAAATAATGTTTATATTTCCGAAGGCGTCACATTGATCTATTATTCATTCCAGATACTACAATACAGCGGTTTTGGCTACAACATTTCATACCTTTCAGCAATATGGTTGGCATGTTCTTGGATTAAAATCTTCGTCTTCATTATCGTGTGGTTAGTGCCTAACCTGGTGTCAGAATTTGTATGCCGCCCCTCTGACTTGACTTTACATGCCGCCGAGAAATGTCTCTCAGGCATGCTGGTTTCACCGAAGCAAGTGATAATTATACAATACGCAGAGATTAAAACAATTGGGGTATTTTGTTCAAGGGTACAAACGTGGTCTTTTTCGCCTGATCAGTTTTTTTTTTTTTCGCTTAAATCATGCGGAGGTGCAGCCACGCCCCATTAAAGTTTAGGCCTATTAGGAAAGCATCAATTTGGCGCGCAAAATAACAATAACTCTCGTTTGGCGTGCGTCGTTAGTGCGCTCGGCCGATCGGTATTGTTTTTCATTCATTATTTCTATACAAAGTCAACGGGGCCGGGCTAGAGAGCGTTTCTATGTTGCGAGTGTGAGCAAAAATTAACTTAGTGGTGATCAGGCGGGAGTGTCCACGATAGTACATTCGCATTTGGAGGAGCTATTTGGGCCTCTTCGTATTCTCAGTGTTGGGGCGTAACTCCCAACAGTGAAAATGTTATGTACTTGTTATTCTTGTTATGTAGACTTGTAAGGTTTGTTCTGTTATGTAAATGAGCAGTCAAGTGATTCCCTTGATGGATTTATTGCTACTGAATTATAATGATACGATTATATACTAAGTTACAGAAATGCACACCTAAACAATATCGATATGCATAAAATGAGTATGACGTACAAACTACCGAAAGGTCAATGTACAGCCGTATCTCGTACACTCAGTAATTCGTAATTTTCAGGAATTAATCATCCCTTTGGGTATTTACTCGTACTATTAAAGACTATAACATATGTATAATGATACCTGAGGAAACCGTCCCTCTAGACTGGGGTACTTGCAGACGGCGTTCTCCAGCACCTGCAGGATGACGTCACCCGTGGCCTGCACCACCACGAGGGGATCGCGCATCGGGATGATGGTGGACAGGTCGCGCAGAGTGAAGTCGCCCGCTGCGTGCACCTGGAACAGATTTAGAGAGTTGGAAAATTGTTATTTACTATCCTAACTAATATTATAAATGCTAAACTAAGTATGTTTGTTTGTTTGTTACCTTTTCACGCCTAACGGCTATTTTCAACAACTTACTAGCCGGTTTCGGTAGGTTGCTATCTCTGTCAGTTTGACATTTTGCTTACAGACGGTTAGAAACAAAACGTCACAGAAAATCTTTCTTTGATTTTTATATGAATCAAGTGAAAGTAGGTGGCCGCGAGCAGGACGTCGCACACCCAGTTGTGTTATGTTATGTTACACGTGGGTTATGTTACAACCCCAGTGGCGCTACAAGCCTCACCTGGTCGGAGCGGAAGGTGCCCGAGTTGAGCAGTACGAGGTCGGCTCCGGTGGCCGCGAGCAGGACGTCGCACACCCAGTTGTGTTATGTTATGTTACACGTGGGTTATGTTACAACCCCAGTGGCGCTACAAGCCTCACCTGGTCGGAGCGGAAGGTGCCCGAGTTGAGCAGTACGAGGTCGGCTCCGGTGGCCGCGAGCAGGACGTCGCACACCCAGTTGTGTTATGTTATGTTACACGTGGGTTATGTTACAACCCCAGTGGCGCTACAAGCCTCACCTGGTCGGAGCGGAAGGTGCCCGAGTTGAGCAGTACGAGGTCGGCTCCGGTGGCCGCGAGCAGGACGTCGCACACCCAGTTGTGTTATGTTATGTTACACGTGGGTTATGTTACAACCCCAGTGGCGCTACAAGCCTCACCTGGTCGGAGCGGAAGGTGCCCGAGTTGAGCAGTACGAGGTCGGCTCCGGTGGCCGCGAGCAGGACGTCGCACACCCAGTTGTGTTATGTTATGTTACACGTGGGTTATGTTACAACCCCAGTGGCGCTACAAGCCTCACCTGGTCGGAGCGGAAGGTGCCCGAGTTGAGCAGTACGAGGTCGGCTCCGGTGGCCGCGAGCAGGACGTCGCACACCCAGTTGTGTTATGTTATGTTACACGTGGGTTATGTTACAACCCCAGTGGCGCTACAAGCCTCACCTGGTCGGAGCGGAAGGTGCCCGAGTTGAGCAGTACGAGGTCGGCTCCGGTGGCCGCGAGCAGGACGTCGCACACCCAGTTGTGTTATGTTATGTTACACGTGGGTTATGTTACAACCCCAGTGGCGCTACAAGCCTCACCTGGTCGGAGCGGAAGGTGCCCGAGTTGAGCAGTACGAGGTCGGCTCCGGTGGCCGCGAGCAGGACGTCGCACACCCAGTTGTGTTATGTTATGTTACACGTGGGTTATGTTACAACCCCAGTGGCGCTACAAGCCTCACCTGGTCGGAGCGGAAGGTGCCCGAGTTGAGCAGTACGAGGTCGGCTCCGGTGGCCGCGAGCAGGACGTCGCACACCCAGTTGTGTTATGTTATGTTACACGTGGGTTATGTTACAACCCCAGTGGCGCTACAAGCCTCACCTGGTCGGAGCGGAAGGTGCCCGAGTTGAGCAGTACGAGGTCGGCTCCGGTGGCCGCGAGCAGGACGTCGCACACCCAGTTGTGTTATGTTATGTTACACGTGGGTTATGTTACAACCCCAGTGGCGCTACAAGCCTCACCTGGTCGGAGCGGAAGGTGCCCGAGTTGAGCAGTACGAGGTCGGCTCCGGTGGCCGCGAGCAGGACGTCGCACACCCAGTTGTGTTATGTTATGTTACACGTGGGTTATGTTACAACCCCAGTGGCGCTACAAGCCTCACCTGGTCGGAGCGGAAGGTGCCCGAGTTGAGCAGTACGAGGTCGGCTCCGGTGGCCGCGAGCAGGACGTCGCACACCCAGTTGTGTTATGTTATGTTACACGTGGGTTATGTTACAACCCCAGTGGCGCTACAAGCCTCACCTGGTCGGAGCGGAAGGTGCCCGAGTTGAGCAGTACGAGGTCGGCTCCGGTGGCCGCGAGCAGGACGTCGCACACCCAGTTGTGTTATGTTATGTTACACGTGGGTTATGTTACAACCCCAGTGGCGCTACAAGCCTCACCTGGTCGGAGCGGAAGGTGCCCGAGTTGAGCAGTACGAGGTCGGCTCCGGTGGCCGCGAGCAGGACGTCGCACACCCAGTTGCCCAGGTTGCATTCCTGCCGTCTGATGCACGAGAACCGACCTTCTAGCGGGACGCAGAATTTGCCGAGGATCTCGTCCATCTTGCCTTCGATCATTGCTGTGGAGAGGATGAAATGTGATTAATTTTTTCACTAATTTCTCTATGGCACTATAGTTTAAACGGCAATAGAAAAAAATACAATAAACGGAGACGTCAGTCGGTCGATGTGAGTGACCGACCATCCCATTACATATCGAGACACCTCCATGCCTCGGAAATAACGTTAAGCGATTGGTCCCGGCTGTCATTTGTAGATCTGACAGTCGTTACAGATAGCCAGTGGGCCGGACAACCAGTCTTATCAAGGTCTTTCCTGATTTTGTTATTTTGAATAATTATTGTACTTTGCTGATTTCGAATATTTTATTTAATTAAGTATTATTATTTTATGTTTTGTTGAATTTGTGTACTACTTTAAGGATATTTTTATGTCTGACTAAATAAATGAATTGAATTGTATTGTATTGAAAACGTGAGTGACGCTTATGACGTCACATTTGAGTAAAAACTGTACTCAAATGTGACGTCACGTGAGTTTTCGCGCACTGTATCTCTATTCTATTCCATGTCTTCAATTTTTGTTTACGTGAAAAAAGAAAAAATATGTTTCCAATATTTTTTGGAAATCTGACGGACTAATTAGATATTTTTTTGTCATCTACCCCATTGATGATGATTTACTCACAGGAATATTTGTCAGTTTTCTCTTTCAGCACTAGATCCTCAGCGAAGGCGCTAGTCACTCCGACCTCGGCGATGTCGACCGTTACGCCCTCTTCAGTGAAGTTGATGCTGATCTTGCTAAACTGTCTGAAGTCTGTGCCGGATTTCACTACGTATTTGTTGTTTATCTGAAGCGGTAATGATTATTTTAATTTTACCATTAGAGTTTATGTCAAAGTTGAACATTTTATTTATTCTTGTATGTTTCTATATTCTACAAAAAATATTTTTACGTGTTTTACCCTTCTTAAACTGCCAAAATTATTATTACATTAGGGGTTTAATTTATTATCTCCTCCTTTAAATCATGATCTGTCAAACGACCAATTTGGTCGAGACGCCATTGTTTAACTATTGTGTCTACTTCGTGGACAGATCCTGGGATAACTGAAGGAGTACACCTACCCAATACCTTGTGTTTTCCATTATAAATAAATAAATTTCTTTATTATCATAAAAACAGGTTACAGACAAATGTGAGACCCTGGCTCCAGAGCTAGGTTAGAGTACCTGTATTTCAGGAGCCAGTGACTTCGTCCATCTAAGTACAATTGGGCATGTTTTATGCAGCAAAAGGTGACAAAATTATATTACTTAAAATTAAGTTCAATATTTATCATTAGACATTTAATTACTTATGCACTAAAAATATAATTAGAATAAAATCAGGATTAAAATTTAGACTAATAATTGAATTCAAAACAATATTAATTTTAAAAATAATGATTGTATAATAAGATCAGAGGGCTAATTCACGTAATTTTATGACGCGCCGATGAAGTTGTAGTGCAGTTGCAGTTAAGTTCAAGTTCGAGTGATAAACGGTATTCTTGTAATCTTTGAACTGCGCGTAAGTAGCACGTGAACTGCACATCAACTGTACGACAACCAAACTCTACTAAACTTACTTAAGGTGTGACCAAATGAGAGAAAAAATATTACTCACTGAGTAATCGAATAGAATCGATTAAATTTCAATGAATATGACGTTATTAAAATATTAAAATAATATCCCAGTACAGATTTTAGTGCTTTTTCTTACTTGTAGAATACCGATCATGCTGCGTTCCGAAGCACGCACCAAAGACGCGCAACAGTAGAATGCCGTTATTGCGCTCGCGTGACGCGAACTTGACGCGAGCGTGTTTGACAGCGGTAGAGAATACGAAAAAGCGTTGTTTTGATCGAAACTTAACTGCAACTGCGCTGCAACAGCACTTCTTTAGTTACGTGAATTAGCCTACAGATGCTCGTAATAAAATTAGAATAAATTGAAATTCAGCTAGGATGAAACAAAACAATATTAGAAGTAAGGGTACAGGTATGTTAATGTGTGTGATTACCATTTATTATTATTATTATACATTTATTTTCAGAATTAAAACATATTCCATAGAATGTTAGTAAATCATACTTATAACTATGTTAGTACCTATATTTGTGTTATTTGTGTTCTTATATATTTATGTTGATTGCAGTAAATTTTCAGTAACGTTGTAGTCCTGTGTCAGTAGTCATTATCTAATTATGCTTTGTGTTGGAGATTCTTAAATAAATAAATATCGTAACATTATTCGCTCTGAAGGTTCCACGTGGCTTGGAGACTTAATCCGTCAAAACGTGTTTTGCGCTGTTCCATTCGTTTGCGTCAAGTAAGTATTGAAGTTTTGTACTGAACAGTAGATTTTTCTTCGTGATATCGATGGTGGAAGTGGTCCCATGGAGAAAGTTTTTCAGTTTAATGGTCTGAATCACACCCTGAAATATGACCACACCTGTCTGGTACAAGCTGTATATTTTCATAGAGCCTGTCCGCATGGTCGTGCCAATACAGGGCGCCTTTCCAGTTTCCCGAATAAATTGATGACTGCGTATTCGCACGACCGATCACTTGGTAAGGTCGTGGAACGCGATTTAAAAAAAAAATCTCTATACTAAATTAAGACGGTGTTTGGCACCTGACTACTTTGAGAAGAAACAGCCATAACAAAGTCAGAAGACATAGTCTCACTAATACTGTTCTGTTACGAATATAATTAATATAAATATAATTTTTATTTTTATTGAGAATATTTAATTTTATTGTTTAATTTCATTGGATTTTGTTCATTCTGATTTATTGATATTATTATTTTTAATTAGAAAAACCAATATATCAAATATATCTTTTATTTATTATTTTATTGATATTATTTTTAAATTTTAAGCTGTTGGCCATATTGTTTCTATTACATTTCGACATATTGATGAAATGTGAACTTATTATTTTTAAATTGTTGATGTTTAATTGTTGTTGTAATGTGTAATTTATTTTAGTGTTTCTACTGCAATAGTGTAATTTTTGTGTTTAAATTCAGATACGAGTTACTTGTTTATGAATAAATGACTATGACTAGGACTTACATGTAACACTTCATACACATGGTCGTGCCCTCCTAGTATGAGATCGATATCATTGCATCCTTCAGCTAGTTTGATGTCGTTAGGTGTGCGCATGTGCGTTAGAGCTATCACATATTCACAACCCTGGAAAGATAAAGGCCATATTTTGTTAAACCACACACCGCAACCCAATAAATTAATATTGATAATTGAGATTTTTTAAGTCGGAAACACAATTTGAATATTCAAAAAATATTTACGCCGTAAAGACGCACGGCAAAGCAATTTTGCCGAAACTAAAAAAAAAAACATTCACCTCCGACTATAGGCATTGAACAGATTTGAACTTCGTTTATGTCTACGGCCGACCAAGCTATTTGGTTTACATTTTAACATCCAAATTACATTGTAAAATGTAAACCAAATAGCTTGGTCGACCGTAGACATAAATGAAGTTCAAATCTGTTCAATGCCTATAGTCGGAGGTGAATTGCAATAAATAGAATATCATAGATAAACATGATTATTTAAAACTAATATTTACTTTTATAAACAACTAAACATTTTATTTGTAATCTTAATTCAAAAATACAAAAAAAAACATTATTTTTTATATTAGGCTGTTTAGCGGCTTCATACCTTTACTTCTCCTTCAACCTGGCGAAAGCAAAGCGCGGAAAAAAGAGAAAATTAAAATCATAGTCTCCTAATAATTCATGACAAAAATATTTTTCACTCTTTTATTTTATTTCTTCAAAAGTGTATTGAACAACGTCGTTTGATACACGTGGATATTTGTTAAAGCAGTTCTCGGCTCAATAACACCCTCGCCTACGGCTCACCTCGAATGCAATAACAAACTTTCTCCACTTGTATCAAAATGTACTATGATCAAGTTAAATGGAGCCACAGAGAAAATAAATAATAATATTCTTAGTAAAATCGGGATTACACAATGGCGATTATTGCGCATGAATTTGCCTCTAGCGGCAAATTAGTGTGAGTACACTCTCTCTAATTCGCTGAGAAATGTCAGATGAGATGTCATAGAATGTTCGCGCGTTACGGGCTTTTTATCATGTATTTTTACCAATATTCATGATTATGGTTAAGATTAAGCCATACCTGATTAATTATGACTTGAATATTTTAAGTGGCAATTTAGGATCTAATTTGGTAGTACTGGGAAGAAAAATGGTTTTTAAATGTTTTATGCTTGCTAATTTTAGGAGCAATATTGTAAATATGTATCTGGAGTTTACACTATGTTGTTATACTTAATAAAATAAACATTTTATTAGATTATTGGTACATTAAAGTATAAAATAGAATTAATGACAAGACCTTACGCGACAGTGGCGCCATCTGGTGAGCTCAAAAACGATAGCATTAGATCGACACCGTTCGCCTGTTTAGGTAGGCAGAGAAGTGATAAATAAGGATATATTGGTACTTACTTCTTGTTTCAATTGCGAGGCTAACTTAGTGCCGGCTTGTACGAAGTCTATGAACGTTACTTCTTCTGGGTTTATCGTTGCTAGGGTCTCCAGCCATTCCTTTAATAAAAGTGATGTATGAGTTGACAGTACAGCTTATTCGAAGTGTAAGTTTAACTAAAACTTACGCGTGGTACTTCCTGGCCGCGCCACAAAAGAATTTTGGATCGGAGTAAATACAAAAAAATATTCATTATTCCACCAGAGGACCATGAACAAGAATGAACATTTTCCTCGAAAAGAAATCGAACGCAAATATTGTTTGAATAAAGACTGGCTGGTACGATGGCCTATAGTCGTGCCGCCGGCTGAATAAAAAAAAAGAAATCAAATTCAAAACGCGCGAACTACAGTCCGCGTTTTCTTCAATTTTCACGGATTGTTAGAAAATCATGGTTTTGTTTTGAAAAATGAGTTCTTCAAGTGACAGTGAATAAAATATGAGGCGCCATTTATTTTCTCGTAGTGGGCGATGAAAAGTAGAGTGTATCACTCGGGCGCAAAATATATTTTTGGCTCGGGCGACGTACTTTGAATCCCTCGCTACGCTCGGGATTCTACTCTAGAATCCCTCACTTTGCTCTGGATTCTAAAAAGGGCCCTCGCCGTAAAAATATTATTTTGCTCCCTTATGATACAATCTACTATAATGGTGTGCGAGAAATTGGCAACATTGCTCGCGGGGCCAGGAGGTATGCTTCCTAGCCGGTAGTATCTAATGATAAATAGAATGAACAATAGACAAACATTTGTTTACCAATGATTTTGTACATTATTGGACTATTTATTGCAGTGGCGCGGCTAGGAACCATACTTCCTGGCCCCGCGACTATTTTGTTCAATTTCTCGCAAACCATTAATGTACTTTTTTTTTAAATCATGAACGATAATGAATATATTACTGATATTACGATTTTTTTTTTGGTTTTACTCCGATCCAAATTGCTTTTGTGGCGCGGCCAGGAAGTACCACGCAAACTTACGACCTGCCCTTGCTTCGTACGGGTAAAATGATCATGTCAAAACATCAAGATTTCTGCACTATACCCGAAACATATTTATATTATGTTCATGAGTGACCTGGGGGCTGGATTGACATAGGATTTTAGCTAGCCTATGTCATTTTTGACTTTTCTATCCTCGTTACCGCGAGACCAGAGCGTGTGTGATCTTTCCATCGCCCAGGGGTTTGGTACAGGACACTTTAGATCTAGCTACCTACACATTAGAGCCTACATTACCTGTTCGACCAACCCGATGAAGCCAATCTTGTGCCCATTGCACATGAGAGCGTGTGTGATCTTACTTTAGACCAGCGGTTTTCAAACTTTTTTAGCAACCCTTTTGGAATCCTAAATATTTGAAGGAGGAGCCCTATAATACGTTTGTTGCCTAAAATAATCAAAAAAAAAAACAAGAAATGAATGAACAAGGAATTGACAATGGTTTACTACAGCTGATTCAAAGCTAGTCTGCTAGATTTTGCTGTTTTACAATTTACTTGCTTAAAATATTATAATTTTAGTGACTGGCGTATAGTAACTTAACTTTCTCTCTCTAGCTACCTACACATTAGAGCCTACATTACCTGTTCGACCAGCCCGATGAAGCCAATCTTGTGCCCATTGCACATGAGAGCGTGTGAGATCTTACTTTAGACCTAGCTACCTACACATTAGAGTCTACATTACCTGTTCGACCAGCCCAATGAAGCCAATCTTGTGCCCATTGCACATGAGAGCGTGTGTGATCTTCCCGTCGCCCAGCGGTCTGCCTGTCTCGTTATCAATCACGTTGGACATCAGCCACGGGAAGTTGCACTGCGCTACCAGACCGGATAGGACTTCTAGGCCGAAATCTGGAATGGGAACAGTCGTTGAAATTATTTAATAGGCTAAGGAGCATTTTGATTCGGCATAAGCTCAGGTTCTGGTTTTGTTTTTTCGACATGGCATTTCCCAGGTCAACGTATGAGGCTGGCTTCGGCTTAACCGAACTATCCTGTGTTAATCGGACCAATAAACACGGAGAAATCGGTTAACACTGCTGGCGAAATACATAATCTCCTCCTTTTTAGAAGTTGGTTAAAAAAGCGATAAAAGATGAGCGATGGTAGTACTTTATTTTCCTTTCTGGTAAAATATCTAAAAAAAAATTCGCAATGCACTTGAACCGTAAATTGTGGATGATCATTAAAGCTTCGTATTGCGAGAAATGATTGTGATCTTATCATAGGAGAATGCGATCACCATATCAACTATGAAGCATAGTCATTTTTGCAATTTACTCTTTGATTGGGTATTGTACCACCTGTTATCATGAAACGTGCTAATGAACGTGTAAATACGACTACACCGATTTATAGTTCATATTTGCACTTTGTGTATTGCATGCACACTATACAAATAAATAAATTACTGTGTGTAGCAATTTACAAAATGCATATGAAAGTATAAATGTAAATACGGTACTCAACAAAAAAGAATTTTTATTTGTCCCTCTTTCTGTTTGTTCAGGCTAATCTCCGAAACAGCTGGACCGATTGGATTGGATGGACTTTGACAGAACTTTTACTGGCAGATAGCTGATGTTATAATAAGGAGTTTCTTGGGTAACTTTTATTTTAGAACTAGCTGATGCCCGCGGCTTCGCCCGCGTGGATGTCGGTTATCGCGACGACGGCTTATTTTTTCCGACACCTCCAACAAATATCAGTATATTTTAGCCAATGATATACAAAAACTTGACAAATTATATACTAAAACCTTCCTCGAGAACCACTCTATCCAAACAGCATGACAATCGGTGCAGTTTTCTTTGAGTTTATCGCGAACATACAGACAGACGCGGGGGAGGACTTTGTTTTATAATTTGTAGTGAAAAGGATTAGGGCTCCGTGCCAATAACTGCTAAAATTCTTAACAAAATCCGATTCAAATAGGAGAATAATATTTTTACAATAATTTTACGCAGACGAAGCTCGCAGGCATTATCTAGTACAAAAACAAATTCTGAAGATGTTATCAATGAAGATTTTCACTCACCAAAGTCATGGTTTCCAAACACGGCGCAATGCGTTCCGATTTCATTCAGCACCGGCACCATTTGCTCGCCTTTTGTGAACGTGCTCACTGAAATAAGAATGCACTCGTTTGTAAAAGGTGGTATCACTCAAACATGATCTTTATTGTAAAGTTTGCAATGTCGCTGTGTTTTTTATTTCAGGTGGATGCTCCAGGGTAGCCCGCAAAATTCAAATTTTCATACGTTTTTTTGCAATTTGCCGGCCAGTGCTAGATGCTGATGATTTTGATGATTATAATTCTATAACTACATACGTGTTACAGCCGCGAATCATATTTGAATCAACATACAACCTACCGACACTGGCCTGCAAATTGCAAAAAACGAAAGAAAAATTGAATTTCGCGGGCTACCCGGGAGCATCCACCCGCGAAATAAAATATGAACGAAAAATGAATGACTTTTTCATGAAATAGTTCGGTCGGTAGGTTACATGAACTTGGAGGTTTGTATTGATGATTTTAATGATTATAATTCTGCAACATACAACCTGACACTGGCCTGCAAAAAACGTAAGAAAATTTGAATTTCGCGGGCTACCGTGGAGCTTCCACCAAGTATGTGTGACAGAGGCACATGAGACTTTTGCTGAATATGAGGTCTTGGGTTTGACTCTCAGGCGGGGAAGGTTTTTTCTTCAGGACTTTCTCAACCCTTTTTTTCATCGGCGATCAAAATGCCTACGGTAGGCATTTTGTTCGCGTGTGGTACGCGGTAGACAGCCTAGCGCATAACACACCGTGCGAAGGGCGGTGTGGTTAAGGGGACTACAGGAGCTAAACGCGAGTTTTATAATGCAAAAAAGCATATGATTCACTGCAAAAACAAAACCGGATGTTATTTAGCAAAAAATAATCCTTATGATGAAGCCTTTCTATCGGTATGATAAAGCTACAAGATGATTATTTTTCTCGTGTGACGGGTTCGATTCCCGGTTCAACCATGTAATTATTTAAGTATCTATGAATGCAGTTTAACAAGTTTTTTTTTTAATTCAAATAATGTCTTCTTTCAGTAAAATGTTCCATCTACAATATTCAAGGTACTTTCCCTCCATGTGGCATATCCGTGGGACGCCCTGTATATAAATTTTGACAGTGTTACAAGGAAGCCATAGGTACATAAGTTTCATCAGGTGGAACGTCATACTAATTACGTATTATGATTTTGACCGAAGCTCGAAAGGAGTATTGATTAAAGATTAGACCAAATTAACTACTTTTAATTGAACATCAAGAGGCACGAAAGGTGGCGAGAAAACAATGGCTTTACCATTTGTGGCTTCATAATCAGCGAACGTAGCCAAATGTTCAAAGTATTAGTTTCTTAAATGACTTTTTATTTTTTTTAAGGATGCTCAGCGTCGGGAGCTATGAGAGATCATGAGTTTCATCTATTTGCTTTGTTCATAAACTTCTTGTAGCGTGTCTATGGCAATTTAAATTGTTTTCCCCCAGAAATTGACTACGAGATCGTTTAGTTTAGTACTTAAAACAAAGATGCACCAACAGGTTTAAGTTTAAATTAACAATGGTGTCGATTCTGTTGTGTACAAACTAAACTTAATATAGGCTATTGCTATCTTTTAATAAAAGGCAGTGCGAGAAAAGGACGGCTATAGCTATGAACTAAGTTAGAGATGTCAAACTAGTTTACACGGAGAAAAAAATATTCTACTAAACTACCAGAACGACTTGTAAATCCTAATCTAGTGAACAGAAACAATATATGGTTATGTTTATTAGAATTACTTATATGGATAAATATGCATATTGTAGTGCATGCGGAAAAAATCTGGTAAAAAAGTTTAGTGTGCGAAACATGTTAGACGGTATCAATTATTGATTATTTAGTGAAAATTACGATCTAAACTTGGTATTGAACACTACTATTTTATGGTAGCGTTTAACAGAATAATCGTTCTTTTCAGCGGTATTTTTTATATAATACAGGTCGTATTGTTATGTTTATCAGAATTTCTTATATGGATAAACATTCATTTTGTAGTGCATGCGGATCAAGTCTTGTAAAATGTTTAGTGTATGAAACTTGTTAGACGGTATCAATTATTAATTAATTAGTGAAGATTAAGATCTAAACTTGGTATTGAACACTACTTACGCACTGGTTACGTCTACCAGAATAATCGTTCAGTGCACTGGATTTTTTTTTAATGATACAAGGCATTTTTTTGCCTTTAAAAGAAAGAAATCATTTACAACAAAATCAATCATTTCCAATAAAAGACTTATTCTGGTCGGGCTTACGCTACAATACTTTAGATAAAACAGTAAAAATATGTTTACATAAAAAAATATTTTGTAATGCCAACTTTAAACATGCCAACCGCCTCCACTCCACCCGTTCGCTGCCAGGCTGCCACAGTCACAGCACTGATCGCACACGCGTTTTCCCAAGTACATTTCTTCAAATGCCTCTAACCAGTTTAGTTGCGACAGATTGGATTTACCTACTTAGATCTAATAATTTTGCAATTAGATCGGACTTAAAGTTGTCGGACCATCTATAAAATAGACGACAACAAACAACCTACTGGAATCCAGAGGATTATCTCAATACGTTGAAAAGTTTGCCGGTAAGTCGTCCATTGATCTATCCTATTACATTTATTATACTTAACAATTTCTAAGACCCTAAGCATATTTCAGTAACTAGGTACCTACATAGACCATTTCAGTAACTTGTGTCAGTACTTATACATTTTAGTAACTTACTTAGTTAGGTATATTTGGGCAAACCATTTGGTCCGAGCAGAGAAAGAGACGTTTGGAAAAAAGTTTTATAATTTTGCTGAAGGTTTCCTTACACACAGACCAATTTAGTGAAATAGGTATGCTTTTATCTATCTATTCAGTCCGATGGTAAGCAGGTACTTAGTTAAGCCTCCTGTATATTACGCCAATCCTTCCGTTACGTTGCCAGCCAGGCCCATCTTCCGTCATTTCTTGTACCCAGTCCATCTCTAATTCAGACTTGTTATCGGCATACCTATCTACCTATCTACGTCGAAGAGCGACGTGTGGCGTTCTATATTTACTAAAAATATAAAACTAAGTACATTTATTTTCAGCTAATAGCATCGATTTAAATACATTGGGGCTGCTTACTGCAGATCTCATAAAATAATTAATTGGCTCAGTCGGTGACCGTATTAAATTCACAAAAAATCTGCTAGCAGGGAACGAATTGACAAATTCACTTGAAGTAAGTACACTAATACTTTACCCCATTCTTATAAACATTACATAACTTAAAGCTCTGTTTAGAGTATCTTTTGTCAAGAGTTTAGACAGATTTTCATATGACAGACCGTTAATTGTACTTATGTTATAACAAAATCAAAACATACATTTTCGAAGCAACGCAGTTGTATATGACTGGCCTCCCCGCTCAGCTTGTAGTAGCTCTCTTTTCTGCGCTGGAGGTTGTGGGTTCGATCCCCACCGAGGGCAAACATTTGTGTGATGAACATAGAACTTTGTTCTGTCTTTGTTCTGTTTTTTTTATTTTTTTTCACAAAGCGCTATCTAATAGCCCCGAACTAAGCAAAGCTTGCTTTGCTTAGTTTTGGGGCTATTAGATAGCGCTAGCGCTAGATGACCCCATTATTTACTATCTAATCCTGACTTAAATTTTTCCTTGTGTTGTATTACAGGAATACCCTAATAATGATGTCCTCGAGAAACAAGCCATCAATGATAATAACAATAATGTTGATGTATTGAGCAAAAAACAAAGAAACATTCAACTGACTGCCCCATCAACATCTGCCACACTGGAAACTTCCAGTGATTTGTCTTCCTCTCCAAAACCTATGATTTTTTGCACCATACTCAAGTTAGGTTATAAAAAGTCTGTGATAGACAATGTTAAAAGTAATATAATGCACAACCTTAGTTGTAATCTTAGGATAGTTGTTACAGTTACAATTGGGTTACGGTAAAAGGGACCCATTATACGAGAAATATGGTTATCATATAGAAGTTGATTCTTTACCTAAGTTTGCTTTAATTGAAAAAGGGCCCTACTAAAAATAAAACCTAAATATTTGATTATTTTTATTGTTTTATTTCAGTTGTAGCATTTGTTATTTCGTTTTTAGCCTCTTCAGACTTTCGGTGAGCATGTTGTCACAGCTCCATACTAATAGGTTTTAAAGTGGACCAACCTTAAAAAACCATTGTATGACACGTTTGCTCCGGCTATTCGCTGCCGGCAAAAAACTGAAGAAGCTGAAAACGAGTGTAATTTCAGCAACCCAGTATAATGCAGGGCATAATATTTTCCGGTTATGTAAACCAGAAAATATTGTTGCTATTACAACAGGTTGAGTAAACCTAAATAATGCTTTTTTGAAGTTACAATAAATTCTGGTAGATAATACACTAAATAATATTCAGTATAGTGATATATTCTAGTTGCCCTCACAAAACATTCTGTTTGTGGTGACCTTCCTTTTTTTGATGATTAACATACCTGGTAGGTAGTCTTTACACAAAAAAATAGAGTAATGAGAACAAATTCTTTTGGTTCATATTAAATATTGCTTTGTTGGCTAAAATAAAGTGTAGCAGTGAGCTCTACTATAGTATTTTGCGTACAGCACACATTTTCTGATAAAGTTCACCGAAAATTAGGTTTAAAATACCAAAATATTCACGATAAAGGGAACTAGATAATATTAGCAACGTTTACAATGTGAATAGTTGTCACGTATACTAATAAACTTTCTAGTAAACTTCACAACATTCTGGTAAATGAAACTAGACTTTTTTCTCAGTGTATGCCTTGCGCTTCACCGTGTTTTTAGTCGACATCTTCATTTGTATGGAAATATTAGTTCCAATTAAATTTGACAGCTCTAAATTACGTCCATCTCTTTCTCGTTTTATTAGAGAGAAAAAGATAGCAATAGCCTTAATTAAGTTTAGTTTGTGCACAAGAGAATCGACACCAATAAGTCAGTTTATTAGTATATTATTTTGTAGAAGATTTTAGGAATATACTACACCTTCATGTTCCCATGTAATGATCCCTGATAATGCCAAAGGAATACGCCCACAAGTGAGCGGATACGCGGACACAGCTAGTCATAAATAAGGTACTTACACATGCTAGGTGAGAACACGTCTCCGCTGAACAGTACTAACGGGTTCAAGTGCTGGAGCGCCTTCACCGCTGTGCTGAACCTTAGGGCACCTCCCACGGGCTCTGTGCCTGAAAGTGATGAACAGCATTACTGCAAAGCATTGGAACAAGATTATGAAATTGTAGATGAGATATCAGCCTCGTTAATTTAACGTCACCGACCTATCTTCGGCAAATCTTATTAATACATTATCGTTGAATCTGCTGAAACGATAATGTGTATTAATGAGATGGCGGTTCTTATGGACAGAAAAGGATTGCAACATGGAAAAATGCGATTCCGTGCGATACAGAGAGGAACATTTCTAAGCCCAACGCGCTAACTAACGTTTATCAATCTAAGTCCGAGTCTCAATAGCTATGGAGTGACCACACTTAAAATCCGCAGAATCGGTTTAAGCCGGAAAGGAGGTTTGTCCATGGAATGATCGGATGATCGGCTTAAGCAGATTTGAGAGTGTACACTCCCTTTAACATCAAATTAAAAAGAGTATCTACATCTTAAACTTCTTAATCATACTTACTGGTAGTCTGTTCGATGTTATAGACATCGTTGAAGTGTATGATGACCACCTCATCCCCCATTCCTCTGCCTGCCAGCTGACTGACGGCGCGTCTGCCCACCTGACGTACTTCCAGCGATGCCTGGAGGTAGCAAGGTAATGTTAGGATGGAGAAGAAGAAGACGTATAGCGATGAGTCGTATGTATGAAGATAGACGATTTCTGCAGGGCTAATCCGAGCTTGATCAAGTCCTACGGCTAGGAGAGGCGTAGTGTCAGTAAGACCTGGTTTAGTTACGGAGCCGAAATATGGGGCTTCGTAAAAAAGGATCTGCTGCATGTAAAAGACTACAAAATGTACTAAAACTGACTTGATTCATATTTCTGCATGAAAAGCAGTAAGGAAAGAATAGAAAACCGCCGCATTGTTGACAAAGCCTGACGATATCTGGCGTCAGCTGTTGTCGGTAGATCACAATATCAATAACAGTCAATCGGAGGGCTTGGTCTTGCTGACTCTTGCTACATGAGCTGTCTCGCATCTCAAGAATGGAATGAGTAGACAGGAGAAAAGAATGAATGCTCTTCACATCACTGAATTGCAGGAGAAAGCCGTTTTTGTTTAAATTCTTTATTTCTTTGATCAAATACTTCATCCCAAAATAGGTTAACTGCATACGACGGATATTCAAACGATACAGTACCGTCCCAACCTTCTAAAAATATCAACATCCTACGGATGCTAAATTCCCACAGCAGTCACTCCCAGTGGGGACATTAGGAAGTACCGTAATTGCGAGCTAGGGTGCAAGGCGAAGGTCATATCAATACACGCGGTTAGCCGTGTCGGATTGGATTTATTACTTTTTTTGTATGACTAGGGACTTGCGATTAAAGTGGGATTTCTTTGCAGTAGTGCAAAGTGGATTATTAAGGATTTTATTTGTATTGAGAAGGATTTTCAGCTTCAGGTGCTAGAAGGTGGATAATTAATGACGATTTTGCCAGTGTTTTTATACCAAATAGGCTTGTTTGGCCGCAAATCGCAAGCATAGCAAGACATTTTGAAATAGAAAATGACAGATTTTCAACTAATGTTTGAATCTAGCTATGTATATCGGCACCATTAGTTTCTGTTACCTTCCCCATAATTATCACAAGCGTTATTTGCAATCAGTGCCTTCATGAAATGCAAATAATGATGAGCGCGTTCTTTTGTTTTTCCGTGTGCATTTGTAGAAACAAAACACTGCGTAGGTTGTTGCCTTTTATATCAGCCAGCATTATAGTAAGGGAGTTGATTTTTCTTATGATTTGCGTGTCCTTCAGCAATTTTATTTAATAAACTATCTATAAATAGACCTTATTGCCCGCAGCTCGACTCGGTGCATTCAGCATTTACTTAAAGAATGGCTATAGAAATGGTGGCTACTTTATTAAAAGAAGGCTTATCCTCCCGATTCATTACATTTAGAAAATGTCTGAGCAAAAGGCAAGTGGCAAGTACGAAACGACAGGTCTCGTAATTCCTAATCCCATGCTTAGGTAAATACATGAGTCGGAACTGTCAACGTCACAAATACCTGCACGGTTTATACAGGACTTTATTTATTTCACTTACGGCAAAAATCTGTTGATGTTCGTGTTAGATCAAGATTTTTAGGAAAAAAATCTTTATTTTTCGCATTATCTCATTCACATTTATGCGAACTTTGTCTACTCTATGGGATATGTAACATTTAAATTAAAATTATGTAATAATTAGTTTCTATCATGCAAGACGACATTTATAAGATAAAGATTTTGGTCATGCGTTGTGCGACTAGAATAATATGTAGGTCTGTAAGTGAGTTTCCGCAAGCCCAAGTATGTATTTTAATGCTTTCAATAACACTGAGGAAACGCTACATTTATTTTGAAAGTGTTGATACCTAGGACTGAATTCCTGTCACGCTGACGATCGGTCACGCACGGTCGGTTGCGTACGTCAGCGAGAAAAACAGTAGCAAATACGCGCTGCTGACGTCAGCATCGCAGTATGGTGCTATATAGAACAAATCGGTCGTCGGTCGCGCGTACGAGTATAATGTGGCGCCAGCGCGACAGGAATCCAGGCCCTAAATTTATCATTTTCATGTCAATGTACCGTCAGGGAATTTAATTCTTAAGCAAATTGACTTCCTACGTCAATTTGCCTTTATTTAAAAAACTTACAACTGTCATTCTTTGACAGCAAACAATGACAGTTGTAATATGGATGTACGGACTGTTTGGGTTGGTAGTCAATTGACTTAACAGCTAATTTCCCTGACTTTACTATAGTGTAGTGTAAAATTATTTATTCCATACATTTTTGACATTGAGCGAGGGTTACTAAGTCTCTTGTGTAATCAAAATTCTACGAGCTCCAATGGGTTCACGTTTTTACACTGATAAACTTTTCAGTCGTTTTCGCATGGACTTTTGGGCTAAGTATAGGTTAGGAGACGGTCTAATGGCCGATTCCACTGATCCATTTAATCGTACTTACGCAAAAAATATAGCGTCGCGCCATCAATTGACCTTGGCAGATAATTAAACCCAAAATTGGTACAGTCATGAGCACCAATCTACACTCAGCAACACATAAATGTGATTTTCTCCTGCTGTATTGATTGCAATTTTATGTTTTAACGAACTTGGTACTTAAGAACCCATATTACTCTTATTTTGAAACAGTTCTTATCTTAAAGTTGCAATCAATATTCCACGAGGATATCTCTTTACAATTGCAGTAAGTGTATTCATATTAGTGTCTCTGAATGTACATTCGCTGCAAAAGTTGCTAGATTCCTCCTGGAAATAAAATCGATCGGCAAAGCTGTAAGGCATATTAAATCGCACTACAACATAAAATGCGACTAACAAAGAGCGAAGGTATGCAATTACAACGCCGGAAGTGCGAAATTATGAGCTAAATACGACAACTACGTGTGAATAGAAAAATAAAAGCATTTGTGAATTAACATTATTTTCTACTAAATATGTTGGCGTGGTCTAGTTTGTCTGTATCTTGTATTGTATTACAGTTTTTTTTGGTAGAGATAAAAATGATACAGATTACATTGCTTTTAACAAAAAACATTAGTCATATCAGTTGTGAATAAACATAGGTGGTGGTGATCCTGCGAAAATATTCGGTAAATCTCTTTTAAAACAGATATTGTAGCGACGACATCGAAAATATTTTTCTTACAGATTTTACCTACATTTATTTACGTGTTAAGACTAAGAATAGATCACACATACAATCCGAACTAGTATCTTTAAAATTTATTTCTGAACCTGGTCTAGATTCTATGGGTGTTGGTAACACGGAGGGAACTCCATCAGCTAGGTACGCATTTCGCAAGATTAGCAAAACAGAAAAACGTGCATTTGTATAGTTTGATTGAGAACTGTATGGAAGCATTCGGAATGTGTTTTCTTTTTTAGAATCTATCTGAACGTGATAAGACACAAAAACCCTTTTTTGTTCAAAAATTTTGCTTATATGCTTTTTTTAGGAATTCAGAATCAATGGTCTATGTCCAAATCAGCCAAAGCAAGGATGAAATTACTGCAGCTAGGCTGACTAGAGAAGTCAATGAGAATTTGAAATAAGGCTTAAATGAGATGGGAATGAGACAGCATTCCAGCTGTTATTACATGTTACATTAACAGTTCATTAAGGAGAACGGGCCGTTTCCATGTACGCGTGCGATGGCACGAAGTTCCGTTGAAGTATTTAACATTTTATAGGATCGCGTGCCAACATTACGGACAATTTTGTTGGGGCTACTTTTCACAAAATCGTATTGAGTTCTTATGTAACCAATTGTTTGAAAATATAATTATAGAACGTCAATTTAAATTAGCTAGCAATCATACCTACGTAACAACACGCCTGTAATTCCCGAAGGGTGAGACCGAGGTGCAGCTAATGTCCCATGTAATAGGGGGCGAGCCTATTGACATCAAAAAAACAAAAAACACTTTTGCCCCACCTGGGAATCAAACCCGGGAGCTCGTGCTCAACAGTCGTGCTTGCAGCGCCAATGAGGCAGCTAGCAAACGCCCACGGATTTTCGCTAGCCAATTTCATTTACTTAACCCTAATTTTTGGTGGAAATTAGAACCTAGTCAAACTAAATGTGCAGTGAACTGCCTAGTAATGAGTGGGCGTCGAGCGGAATATTTTATTTTTCGTAGATAATTTAGTTTTTAGGCCAAATCAATCACTGTCACCCGACATCAGAACGACAAAAAATGAAATACCTACAAGCGTGTGACTGCCAAATAATATACATTTGTTTATAACAGCCTAATTTATGGTCTCAAAGATTGCGTGTTAACTTTTTACATCAGATGATATAAAAACTATGGCAAAGGCTTCTATCAAGCATTTTATATTTTTGCGTAGACTAGACAACATGAGTTTGGAGATACACAAATCCGAGTATGATACTAAAATAAAAGCTAAGCTAAGTAAGCTTGCGGCGTATCTTATAAGTGTTGTAAAAGAAACAACGCATGTTGCGGTCCACCGCGCGGGGCACGCTCGCATTTTCCAAGAGGAGCCCCGTAACCAAGCAGTGGCTACATTATATAGGCTGATTATACTACGCTATTTCTCTGAACGTCAGTTAATTAGCGAGCCAGCAATAAGGAATTTCAAACATATTTCGCTGTAATATGCAGCACGTGAATTTTTAGAGGAAAACAAGACATGAATTTGGGTTGATAATCACAGCCATTTTTTTTTATTCTACCAAAACGGAATTATCGCTAAAAGAAAGGAAACATCGTATTAGGAAACTTAATTAGGTTCCTTATATTTGGTACAGTCATTGCAGAGCATTTTCTGGCCTCTTTCCCCAATCTTCTTTGTACGAGACTGACTGTACAGAACACTTAAAAACGCAGACAAACTGTAATCACGCCAACATTTGTGTAAATCTGCGCCGAACATCGTTGCCACTCTGATTATGAACATTGAGCATGCATGGGGTATCCTCCTGCGCAGTCACATCAGGGAAATGAATTGTTACGCAACTTGACTAACAACTTAATAAATTCCGAATTTAAAAATTACAACTGTCATTTTTTGACAGTTATTTGAAATTGTTAGAAAACGGCAAATTGATGTAGTGTCAAATTGTTTTTAAAAATAAATTTCCCTGAAGGTTTATGGAAAGGTATTGGAGAACTGCGGACGAATGACACCCGCTGAGTTGCAGTATCATGGATTATTTTAGGGATGATTTATGCTTTAGACCTGGTTTCCACAGACGAACGGACCAGAAAGGAGACATGTGGGAATAAACATTGGTAGAAATCCACATCAAATCTTTCGTTTCTCCTGTGATTGGTCGCATGTTCCACGACGCCTCTCTGTTTCGTTCGTCTTTGCTTTCATGGACACCGGATTTGCACCCGTTATTTGTACACAAGGGGACACATCCTCAGACCAAGTAAAAAACCAAGACATGGCGCTGCGAACAATAAAGTGAGGCCAAAGCAAATTACGTCTCGCTCTGTTCATATACGCTCACACGCACACACTAACATTAAACTACGCCTCAATAAATGCACAACATGTTTACGAAACCGGCCTCACTTCTCTGTTCGCAGAGTTCCGGCTTAACTTTTTTTTTTGGTCTGAGTGTACACGGCGAGACGTAATTTGACGGGCCTCACTTTGCTGTTCGCAGAGTTCTGTCTTTACCCTTTTATTTGGTCTGAGGACACATCAAGCTATACATTTCCAGTATAATATGGCCCTTTGTGTTGTTTTCCCATACAGTGAGAGATCCGCATAAAGTGGTTTGATATAGCTGGATTGGTCGTCTTGACCTCAAGTTGGGTTAGCTTAGCATATACCATCCCTACATGTTCAGATGAGCCTGCAATTGGAAACATTCAGAGCAGCGATCGATATACAACAAGAAAAACCCCGTGCCTGTTTCAGCCATCCGACGACAGACCGCACGCCGTCCGTCACTTCCCCTGGCACGTCGACGCTCGTAGATTCTATGAGAGAGCTCCAACGAGACCGGAGGGCCGCTTGCGCCGCGAAAGACGCCATGGCGCGCACTGAACGCACTATTATAAGCATTGTGGTGTTAAGAATAACGTCGATTTTTCTATAATTGCACTAGTGTGTAATGTTCGCTATAACTGGTTGTTATTCATTTGATTTCTTTTTTTCATTACCTACAGTTTTTTTCACCGTACTATTAAACGCATTGTGGTTTTACGAATTAGGTACGTTGAATTTTCTGTAATCGTGCTAGAGTTCGATGTTCGTTATAACTGGTGATAGTTCCATTTGTTTTTTGCACCGCACTATTACTAGCATTGTAGTGTTAGGAATAACGTTGAATTTTCTGTAATCGTGCTAGAGTTTAATGTTCGTTATAAATATTTGAAAATAATTTGTTTTTCCTTTAATGTTTTTTGCACTGAAGTCATGGTGTCACTTTTTACTCTAGATCTTGATCAGTTGAAGGATTTTAGACACTATTTTGAGTGTTGTATTGTTGTGTTTCATTTAGAATGGAACTTTAACTTGGTACCTATGGAAAATAACATTTTTACTATAATTTTGGCTGCTGGTGTGTTTGTCGTGTTTTTGTGTTAAGGTTTAGTAAATAAGGTAACTACATTAAAATTCACAATACTCATCATTTTCACTCATAACTATCCTTGTCTAAATTACAGTCCTTTTACGTATCTCTAACTTTTCATAACTGCCAAACACACAATGATCTTTATCTTCGTAGCTATAAGGTTCCTTTTAGCTTGCTGTCACTGGCAAGTCTGCCAAAATTACAGTTGTCTTTATTACCGCAACAATAAGACTGGTGTTTTATTGCAGCTCTCAGGGGTAAAATAACTGAGAAAAGGACTATAATTTCAGAATGTTGTACTACTGAGTTCACTGACGGTCAGCCTTATGCTCTCAGTGATAAGGTCGAAAAGTGGCTGACCGTCAGTGATCTCGCCTCTCGGTACATTTTTTAACAGTAATAGTTTGCGAGTCGAATGGTATTGTGTTAGTCACTCCTAAAGAAAATTACCTACCTACTGATATAATCTTATATATAATTTATAACAATATCTGTAATCTTCTATAATAATAACTTGAGATACACAGACAAACTATAATTTCCTTTTGTTAATAAAATTTCTTACACTAATAAAAATTACTGTACAAAGGCAGACTCAATGACTTGGCCATTTATTAATACTATATATGATTTTTTTCTCCTTATAACTTGCTCAGTAACAACAAAAAAAAAACAAACAGAGAGATAAGATAACATTTGACACCCAATTAGAATAAGTCAGTATTGTTTATAAAAAAATAACATTCCTAATTATTGGAAGATGAGTCATTTCCTTGCGAGACTGCTGGGATACTAAGAACAATAATTATTGTAGTGTTTTAAGATAAGACTCATCACTTTGGACAATAAGACGATTTGAACAATTCAGGGCAATTTAATTTCCGTTATTTAAATTACCTCAAGTTCAATCATTTAAATAAATGATTTCCAATAATAATTTATTTTCACTTATTCAGCGAAACATTGAAAAAAACGATAGATTTTGTAATCCGAAATATATTTTTGTTAAAGTATGAAAGCTGTATGGTTTATTCTCATAATTGAAGTTCCTGTTTCGACGAAAATAATCATTCAATCAGATTATTTGATTTTATTGCCAGTGGAGGAAACTCTGTCTTTGTTATTTCAAAAGTAGTCCTTATGGTAAAACCACTTTATTAATATAGTGTTCCTAAAATAAATATAACAACAGGACATTTAACATTATTATATTTCTACTATAACAATTTAAAATTCAAATACTGAACAAACTCAACATCAAGGACCTATCATTTCGCAAAAGACAGATATTTAGACTAAGTATATATCAGTATTTTTTTTTAGTAAATATATAAATTCTGAATGCTATATTCTTATAGGCAGAAAATATTAAAGGCCACCTACAATCCTTAAAATACGTCTAGTACAGTAATTATATACAATATTATTTTTGTCTGCATTGCAGTATTTATCTTAACTAGACTAAAGTATTTCAACAGTAATTGTTTCCTAATTACCTGTTAGTAATACAATTTTCAGCCTTACATTCTGGCAGTTAAAGTTCAATTTATTATTTTGCTAATAGAAAAACGAAATTTTTACAGACTAGATTTCTTTTGCTAGTTTCCTTGACCTAGATTTTAAATAAAGAATACTTAAATACATGTTTAAACCATCTGTTAGTCTTTTTTTAAAGAAATTGCTTTGCAACTATAAAATGTAGGTAAACTGTTATGTAATTCTTACTTCCTATTTTATGATAACAGTATTTTGTCATGGGCCTTAGTGGATGCATTATGCAGTCAAATTAAAAAATATGTACACTTACGGTAAGATCAATGTTTTAGCATAAATGATCTGCAATGAGGCAGTCTGGTTTACCTTGTATCCTTAAATTAGAATTAATTATCTTAGGCTCAAGGTTATTCCAATATAATTGACATTAAATCTACACAAACCAATAGATCATTAAGTCACACCTAATATTATTTTCATACACTAAAAAAAATCCTGACATGATTAACCTTCATAGTACACTAAAAACACCACAACACTAGCAGCCAAGGTTCTTTTCCGCATTCCATATTTGAATTTAATTAAAAGAGTTCCCAACATTATACCTCTGCACATTACATAAATATATTCACTTGTTTTTTTTTAACATAACTTAGGGTTTGTTCACTTTTTAAACTCGAGAACTGGTTGTCCAATACTGCATTAGGAATAATAATGGCACTAGCTAGGTCAAGGCGTCAAAAATATCTATTTTAGTTCACTAACGTCGGCCTTTTTTGTACTGTCACATTATAAAAACATTAACGCTAAAATTGTACTGTTGCAGCAAAGTTTATTTTTGATATGACATAAATTATGTCATAGTGTGTATTCCTTTCCTCTTTTTCATACTTAGTGCATGTGACTTTAATAATTTTCTTTAAGAAAATGTGGAAAAATTACTTACCCAACAGAGTGTCAATCCGTAAATGGGAGTCACCGTCTTTTGCGATACAAAATAATATTTAATTCACAATTTTGTAAAATTATGTTCTCTTCAATATAAATTTACGATTTATTTTAGAATGTTAATTCAATATTCACACCCACAAACGGAATTCCGCGGTCGAATTGTAATTTGTCAGATTGACATGTGTCAACTTCGATCGGCTCAGCTGTCTTTTCAAATGCGTTCCGTTTCACGTAGTTTAATATAGTCTCCGTCTAAACAAATAGATCCGCAAGTGTTGTCTGTTCTAATACGATATGTTTTTCAAATATAAATTAATTAAAAGAAATATATTAATTATATTATGGTATTAAAATTAAAAGAAATATATTAATTATATTATGGTATTATTAAAAATCGAATACATAATAAAAACGCTCAATAAGTAAGCAAGTATCCCTACACCACCAATGGTAAAAGAACTGTATTCAGCGACATCTAGTAGTGGCAGACCTCATTTGCATGAACATCTTCATACCTTCAACCGCTAAGGTAGTTAAGCAGTTAATGTGATTTTTTTGTGTCAAGTTATCACTGACTGGAATAGGTATAAATAAAAATAAACAAATTAAATTTTCCAAAGCGTTTTTACTATAAATTGATCAGGGTTTACATAAAAATTAAATCATAGTTTTTACCAAAGGTCTTTGCAAGCGAAATCAGCTTCAGTGTCGGCCCAATCAATCAACTTTCTATCATGCCACATGAAAGTCCCTCTCAACTTTGGGGAGGCATCCAGAATTAGATACAGAACAAGCTCGGCTGATTGGTCAGGTTCTACTTCTCCTCCACCTTGGGCCATTTCAGTCTTCATGTGTCCTGGATGGACAGCATTTATGGAGATGTTCCTATCAGCGTATTTCCTTTGTTGGACCCTCGTCAAAGCTGTCAAAGCAATTTTAGACACCCTATGCTCCGCATGTTTCCCTTCATCAGCGAAATCGTTCTTGTCAAACGTCCCATTTTTAACGCTCTCCAAATATTCGTCAACAAAGCCGTTTATTTGTTCTGTTGTTAAATCCGGGTCTTGTAACGTTTGAATCCAGGATTGCTTCTTCAGGTTCGATAGATGGCCACAAGCGCTCGAAATGTTGACGACCCTAGCGCCATCTCTTAGCAGCGGAAACAAGTAATTCTCAATGGTTAACAAGCTTCTGTAATTTATGTCAATGTTTCTTTTCGCCGCTTCGTAGGTTGGGTAAACTTCGTCCCAATCTAAAATAGCCGCATTATTTACCAGTACATCCAGTCCTCCGTGTTTTATTTTAATAAAATCCGCAAATGTCTTCACACTTTTGTCATCACTGATATCGAGTTGATGGAATAATGGTTTTAATCCGAGTTCGTTCAACTTTTCCACGGCATCTTGACCATTTTTCTCTGATCTTGCGGTCAAGTAAACGGTTCCATTGAATTTGTGACATAATCCTTTCACAATAGCGAATCCTAAACCTTTGCTTGCTCCTGTGACAACTGCAATTTTATCCGCCATGTTTTAAAGTTTATATTGATATGTGCACTGTCTGAGATCGGAATGCAAATTGAAAGTTGAGTCACAATATTGTTTACACAAATTATTATAATTATCTATCTACGGTTTACCTATAATGAGCCAATATAACACCTATGGTGTGAGTCGTTGGGTTTATTTTAGCACGAATATCAATCGTGACAAACGTTTCTTAGTTGACAATCCAAATTCAACTTTATTTTCGAAGAATTAAGATATGTTTTTTAGTATGTACTGAAGAATATTTCTGTTTATGCGATTGGCTACACCGAGTTATCTGTCAAATGATAACAAACCTTTCCGAAGTCAAAATAAATACTTTTATAGTTCAATTATATGTTTTTGATCGAATTCTAAAAGTGATTTATTTCTGCCAAAGTATAACAATGCGATAAAGCTGTTTATAGTTTTATTGACCTTGTAATAACGTTCAAGAGCAGCCTTAAACGGTCATTTAAATTCTAAGTGTAGAATAAAAAGGTCTATTTTTATGCTGGGACACCCATGATGATAATATGTAATAAGATGTAGGTACATATGTGTTACATTTATACAAACAATCCTGATGGTAGGCGATGATGCGATACCTACTGATGATGCGAATTGCGATCGACAATGGATCCCTTACCTAGAATCACTCATGATTTTGGCGGCTGTCAGTTAGTTTGGCCGTTGAGGCCGGGGGCCACCACGTGGCCCAAGCGGGGAAAACCTCCACTGTGTGCTCCACCGTGTCCTGCGGTCGAACCTCGCTGTGGTAAAACCCGGGCCTTTCCTCACGCCCTATTCTGTGCAGAAACCTCCCGAAACAACCGTGTCCGGTGAGGACCTGCGTCAGGCGGAAGGTGAGGAGACCGTGGCGCCTCTCAAGCCACTCCTCAAAGAGAGGACTTATCGCCACTATTGTGGCGTGCCCTGCACGGGGTTGCGACAGAAAATCGCTTACTTTTGATTGCTCGCATCTTGGATGTAGAGACTTGCATTTCCCGCAAGCATCGTTATTGCAACCGAATTATTTCGTGCAGAGTTATTAGCTATCAAAATTTAGCGATTTTGTCGCTATCTATGTCGAGATTGCCGGCCCAGGGTTCGATTTCCAGGTCGGGCAAAGTCTCAATGGGTTTTGCTATCAGGAATTTCTCAGTAGAAGCCACGGAGTCTGGTTTTGTGCCCGATTGATGGCAATAAGCTCGCCCCCTTTTACACCTCTGTCTATCCCTTCGGGGATTACAGGCGTGATATTATGTTATGTATATCAGTCTATCGTCTTACTCCAGACAGATTTATATTTTTTTTTTGTTCAGTATCCCGACTCCAAAAGATTGCTTACAGGACAAACTGTATTAACTACCTAAGTGTTACACAAATAAAATTGATTTAGATTTTTGACCTACCGACTAGCTGCGAAGCTCACAACCACTCCTCAAACAAGAAACAAAAAAACAAATAACTAGTACCTATCTACTAGCTAATGGCCCGCGGCTTCGCCCGCGTGGAGTACTATAACTGTCCCACGGGTTCGTAATACCGGGATAAAAACTATCATAAGTGTCAATCCAGGTTATAAACTATCTTCATCCATTCGTTCAATAGTTTTTGCGTAAAAGAGTAACAAACATATACATCCAGTGATCCATACATTCTCGCATTTACAATATTAAGAGTTCTTACAGACAGCTGTCACCACAACTGCAAGCGTCGACGGCAGCCGTCGACAGGTGGCGACGGCTGCAGTTTATCTGCAGTTGGCAACGTGCCGCTCGCCTGTAAGAACCCAATGTGACGCCGGCGGCAGCCGCCGACGACGCCACAACCCGTCGACAGGTGGCGACGGCTGCAGTTATCTGCAGTTGGCAACGTGCCGCTCGCCTGTAAGAACCCAACGTGTCGCCGGCGGCAGCCGCCGACGCCACAGCCCGTCCACAGGTGGCGACGGCTGCAGTTGGCAACGTGCCGCTCGTCGAACCCAAGTAGTACTCCAAAAGGGACTAAGAATTTCAACATATAGTCACGTCCTTACCTGATGTTATGTCAGAAAAGCCACCTATGTACTTATCTACCTAACTAGGTATTTGTCACAGCTCTTTTTCTCATCCGGAAAACTACTTACAGGGAAAAACATACGAAAAACACAGCCCTTTTATTACGGAAAGTATTTAATTCGGTTCTTAACAAAGAACAAAATGTTAATTTTATTAGGAGACCACAAATTAGGGCAGTGGCCACGTTCTTATTGAATCACTGGGTAATTTAATAATGTTAGATCGGGTCTTGGCTGTGTGGGTATGTGAGTGCGGAATTACCAAACTTGGTCATTTGGTCAAGGGAAACTGTTGTTACGGTTTTCCGCTATGAGACGCTTGTGTAAATACATGGTGTAAACGGACGCTTCACCAAGCTGTTAACCGAAATAGGGACGAGGACTGACTAAAAAAATATGATTCTGTTTAGTCCGTCAGTTAGATTATCGAAAAATATTGGATACGTGTTTTTTGTTTTATCAAATTAATAAAAATTGATGAAGATAAAACGTGTCAAAGATCACGAGTGGGGGCTTGTGACGTTAGATTTGAGTAAAAAATGCACTCAAATGTGACGTCACATGAGTTTTCAGCGCACTACCTATATCGTCTTAATTTTTTGTTTGCGTGAAAAAAGAATAAATATGTGTCCAATGTTTTTTGGAAATCGTATCTGACGGACTAATTTGATTTTTTTTGTCATTTACCCTATTCTGTGCAGCAAACTAAGTAACTCTACGCAAAGATTATTGCTGTGAAACGACTTTTGTTTTTCATCAGGAATTTCTCAGTAGCAGCCACGGAGTTTGGATTTGTGCCCGGTTGATGGCAATAGGCTCGCCCCCTATATTACATGGGGCTTAAACATAACTGGCGAAATGCCGGAGTACCTATTAGGTACACCTCTGACTAACCCATCGGGGATTACAGGTGTGATGTTATGTAATACATAAGGATTTGCACCGGATTACACAACCATAATATATGTGGGAATGTAAGGTGGGTTAAGTGGCAACACTGATTGAATGAGGTAATGTAAGATGATGGAGTGACAACACTGTATGTCAAGGAAGGATGCGCAGAGAGCATTATTATAAGCACGACGGACGACGAATAACAAAGATGGAAGACGTAAGATTTTTAGAAGATTATATTATTTAAGAAAGTAACGTTTGCTTGCTGTTTCATTTTGGAATCCCACAACACATACTACATATATGTATGTATGTGTGTGTGTGTGTGTGTGTGTGTGTGTGTGTGTGTGTGTGCGTGTGTGTGTGTGTATATGTTTTCCTATTTAACCCAAAGGTTGACTGGTAGAGAATGCCTTGTGGCATTAAGTCCGCCTATGTACATGAAGTTTAAATAAATAAATAATAATATTGTCTACATAAGTATATATATTATGCATTCTGATTTACTCATCCTTCCAGCATAAGAATGTAAATTTTAGTAATTTTATTGGCAATATGTATGCGAATCATTCATTTATTAGCGCATTTCCAGTGGTTAGCGATTAGGTCAAGTAGATATCTATGTATATGGCAGGCCGTCAAGTTTATTGATAGCTTGTACATGTTTTACTTACTTTAGTTATTTATATAAATATCTATTATTGTAGGAATCTTTAAATGGTTATATTTTCTACAACCATTTTTAGGGTTTTCATGAAACTATTTGAAATGAAATCAAATGTGTATGTTATTTGCAATACCAAGCAGTTTTAAACCCTCATAAAATAATAATAATATCGCTGGACATTCACACACACACACACTAAGGTAACGAGGCTTGTGTCGTGGACACCAGATAGTTGATATACTACATAGATGTAGGAATGGAACGCGACGGATGCATGAGATGTGTGAAAGAGACATAAGTATAAGTGTGAGGGAGACAGGTGATGTATGCTAGAGATGACGTTAACGTTGAGGAAAAGAGAGGAACACAAGAGACAGGGGAGAACGACGCTAAGGTGTGAAAGACGTAGGGTGTTTAAATTAAGTCGAATTTTAAATAAACCTTTTACGTATCAAAAATACGCAATTTCTTTTGACTCAAGTACCTGATCCCACATAGATACTTTTTTTTTGTTTGTAAATACATACTTATTATACATAAAAACATCATATCATATGTTAGGTCTATCAGTCTTATGTCATGTCACTGAATTGATACGATGTTTATGATAGAAGGAGGAGAGAGATGCCACTTAATTCAAATCCATTTTTTATGTTTTCGCACAAAACCAGAAGCTAAAGGCCAACTCCTGTACCGTTGCATGCGATTGCATCCATAATTTTTGTGTGTTTTTTTGTGGGACCGTAAGCAGCAATTTTTCACATTAAAATAATATTATAATTATTGTCGAATCGCAGCAAATATTTTTTGTCTAGTGTCGCTTAGTTTAATGTAGGACAGAAACTTTGAAAACGATTTGATGTGATGGGGTTTTTTACAGCCATTTTACTACCGCGTTCACTGAAGGTCTGTCTGTTTCCTGCCGGGGCTGTGGGACTGTTCGAAAGAGATACCGTGGCCCCGGAACACAAAGGGCGATGAAGGAACATGGATGGGTTTTAGTCAGTAAAAGTCTGACACTTCCTCCTGCTCCGGGAGGAGTCATTTGATGATTTCCCATCCGAAAAAAAAAAGCTATATCGTGTTTGGGCTCAATTCATGCACCTTGATGAGAACTTTCGACCTAGCTGGAGTATGACTGTCATCGAGTGTCTAAGGATGAAAACCTAAGGCTGTCGAGGGACGCCCCAAATTTATTAAAAAAAAAGGTCATATGAGTGAAAACTGGCAGACCTTTTTTTTTCGGATGGGAAATCATCAAATGACCCCTCCCGCTCCGCCCGGATTGTCAGACTTTTACTTTCCTTGTTCCTTCTTCGCCCTTTGTTTCGGGGCCACGGTATCTTCAGTCATATAGCCTTACCTAAGGTTCAAAAGTGAGTGGTTCATAGACGCCAGCTGCACACGAAGCTACTACAACCTGTCAAATTTCTTTATTAGATTTTCAACTTTATCGTTGAAGCATTAGATTAAAGGTTGATCGGTAAAATTGAACAGTTTCGGGTAGCTTGACGAGCGTCTGTAGACCTGACCTTGGATTGAATTTGTCAGGACAATTTACCTCAAAGCGCAATTTCGGCATCAACAGTTAATTTTAAACGTGGAGCGTACTCCACGTTTAAATATAAATATAATACATATAAATATCGCTGGACATTACACACAGCGCTATCTAGTGCCACACTAAGCAACGAGGCTTGTGTCGTGGACACCAGATAGTTGATATACTACATAGATACTTTTTGTTTGTAAATACATACTTATTATACATATAAACATCCATGACTCGGAAACAAATGCCCATGCTCATCACATAAACATTTGCTCCTACCGGGATTCGAACCTGGGACCCTAAGAACGTAAGGCAGCCTCACTACCGCTGCGTCATTCGGGTCGTCATTCGGTTTGTCTTTGTTACGAATGTTTCTTTATTCTATATTTCTTTCTAAGCACATGATGAATCCAATCCAATCTTAAGGGGACTACAGGAGCGGGCCTGTGGACGGGGAGCTATGGGCTAGCTCGCCGTCCGATACGTCTCATGACGACAGGCCGTGTCGACGGCGCGTTCGTGTTCCACGCGCGCCTCGAAGAGAGTCAGCAACTGTGAAGGGGTCCGCAAGGGCCGAAGCCTGCCGGGGCTGCGGGACTATTCGAAAGAGATACCGTGGCCCCGGAACACAAAGGGCGAGGAAGGAACATGGATGGGTTTTAGTCAGTAAAAGTCTGACACTCCCTCCTGCTCCGCCCAGAGCGGGAGAAGTCATTTGATGATTTCCCATCCAAAAAAAAAAATAAAAAAGGGGACTACAGGAGCTAAACGCAAGTTTTATAATGCAAAAATGCATATGATTCACTGCAATAAACAAAACCTATCTAAGAAAAATATATATATTCTTCAGGATATATATGCTAGTACGATTGTGTTTTGAAAACATAATCCAACTAATTTTACTCGATAAAAAAAACATGCGATCATTCTGATTTTTTGGCAAATAATTCTACAAGCAACATATTAGCATCATAGTGTTTTATTTTTTTAGTCCAATCAATAGATTTTTCGTAAATCGCAAAAAACCACTCATTTCGCACTATTCGGCCCGCAGTGACTGACGTAACAACCACTTTGTAGTGCACGCTGATTACAACTTTATTCTAACAGTATTTCAAACGAAGTTTGAGCCACCACAAATAGAGTTGCTAATTTAGCTCCTGTAGTCGCCTTATGGATGCAAGACACGATTTGCGGTATTATCTAAGAAGTTACCTCATTTGTGTATTTAGGTAATACTGAACGTAATAATGTAGGTAGTTTGTAAATAAGTAGGAAGTTTCCACGATTGTACCTATGACTTAAACAATATGCAATAATATATATTTCCATCAGCAATGGTTTACTTAACATTCTTAACAACTTAAGTAAATTAAACGACTGTTTTGCATTTACTTGTAAACTCTTTTAAAACATTTTAGAATAGCTACTTATTATGATAATCTAACAAAAGAAAAAATAGATGTTATGAGGCCTTTGCCCAGTAGTGGGATGACGCAGGCTATAGCTCCTAGGGCCGAATACTGGAACGCCACTCAAATCTCATAATCATCTAAAAGCTACTTAAATATAAGCATCCCTCTAATTTAAATGGTATACACAAACGCCAGTCAAGCAATTCGAAACCATGCTTAACCAAGCAGTCCTCAAAATTGTTCTCAGCATGTTCTCAGTTACAAAATAATTTAGTTTACGTCTCGTATTCGTTTTACGCAGTCTTATTTATTTATTTATTTATTTGGATCTCCAACAAAAGATACACAGATACATTAGAAGTCACAGTTATACAAAAGTTCTTATAAGTGTGTTCCTTCAATTACAGGAGACCACAGCATGCACATAAAACTAGGTGTTAACACAAAAAATAACAAAATAATAAAAAGCATTTGGTGACAAGAAATCATACGTATTACAAATAAAATTGAATTAAAATTAAAATTGTAACAAAATTAAAATTGTTCTAAAATTAAAATTAAATTGAATTTAAAATTGTATTAAAATTATAATTGTACTAAAATTAAAATTGTCTCACATAAAAATTATAATTATTTTTCTACATTTATTGCAGTGGTCATTATTTTTTTGTATTTGGAGATGGGGAAGGTTATGTCCATGTCAGATTGCTTTGACAATTCATTATATTGCCTACAGAGTCTCGGGACAGCGGCGAAATGTCCTAACCACTCACCAGCCCCGCGCGCGAAACTTTTGCACCAAACCGCCACGCGTGCAAAACATTGCGAAATATTCGCATGTAATTTGACACTTTAGATAAACAATCGCAAACTACAAGAGTTATAGCTAAATAAAATTTACAGTGAATAGCTGAATAGTTATGGAATCTATTAGAATCAGGTCTGCCGTTTTTCGCCTGTCAGCAAGTGATACCATTTTATAGTGCCCTAGTCTGTCTTTGTAGCTGGTTACCTTTTTAGCTAACCGTTCTTTGTAACACAGATGATACAGGAAGCGCCTTTGGACACTTTCCAGATGTTTGATGTATATGTCGTAGTGAGGATTCCAAACCGGGCTGCCATATTCAAGTATAGGGCGAACCAGTGTGTTGAATAATTTTATTCTGGTAGACGCCTTTTTAAATTCTTTACTGTTGCGTAAGATAAATCCCAGAATTTTAAACCCCTTTGATACTGTGCTTAGGATATGTTTGTCAAATTTAAGTTGCTTGTCTAGTGTGACTCCTAGGTCACGTATTTCTTCAATTTGTTTTATTTTTTGTTGGCCAATCGTGTAAGTGTTTGGTTTGACAATTTTGTTACGGCTGAATTGCATGTAGTAACACTTTGAGATGTTAAGAAGCATTTTATTCGCTTTGCACCAGTCCGTCAATCTGTTCACATCCTCCTGCAATAAGGCAGCGTCAGATTCAGTTACCATGGGTTTCATAATTTTCATGTCATCGGCAAATAGATAGTATTTTGAATGCTTAAAGCAGTGCGTGATGTCGTTAATGAAGATGTTGAAGAGAATTGGGCCTAAATGTGAACCCTGTGGAACCCCGGATGTAGCTTTGAAAGACTTTGAATGATGGCCACATATTACTACTTTTGACGATCGGTCACTGAGGTAAGACTGAAGGTAAGACTGAGAGGTAAGACTGAGGTCTTCTTCGAACAAATGTTTTATATAATGATTAATCAGTTGAAATATAACAGCGTAATGTAAGTTTGCTTTGAATTACGATTGAAATTATGTATTTATTGACATAAAAATCAGACGAATCTCAAAAGAAGACGTCCTAAGAAAATAAAATTTCTTGAGATAATTGTCTTAAATTGGAACGTCACACTTGAAATTTTACGCGCGGTAATTTAACAAGTTTAGAGTAAAGATCATAATTATTTTTTTGTTTCTTTCTACAAATACAAAATAAATAAAGAAAATGGAAGAAAATAAAAAGAAACGTGGGTGTAATTACACAACTATGGAAAAAGACATGCTATTAGACCTGGTGAAGAAGTTAGTTTTTTTTTTTTTTTTTTTGTAACATAGCATATATTTAAGTGGCCCTGTGTGTTTGTGTTTCAGATATCAGCATATTAGCTGTCACTCTGTGCACGATTCGGTGAACAGTCACCAATAACTTGTTGGTAATAGCCTGTAGCGTAAAACCGTAGGGTTATCAGTATTTGGTCCACTGGTTGTATAGCTCTATTTTGTTTTGTTATGTGTTTGATGTTGCTTCCGAAGACTGAATCCAAATATAAAACAGTTTCTTTGCAGACGCGGAACCGTACACGAAATTCCTCGTCGGTAAATTTTTCGAACGCATTCTACTTTTCAGCATTCCTGCGGCTCGTGGTGGGTCTTTCATGATCCGAAAGGGAAGATAACGACGAAACAGACATTTTAACACCAAAAACTAATCGAATTTAAGATTTAAGAGAACTCGAGACCACTCTCAAATATAACACCTACTCAACTCGATTTGACAGTAGATGTGACAGTTAAAAAGCGCTGAGTGACGTTCCAGTATACGGATTTTATACAGAGTTGCGTTTAAGTACAACTTAATTTGAGATCCTGTTAAATTTAATCAATGCTTTTAAATGACATTTGAAAATATGAATTTCGACTTTAGGAGCTTCTCAAACGTTTAGGCAGCCCTTAAATATTTAAGTGGCGTTCCAGTATTCGGGTGCTAACAGTATAATTATCAGTATATAAAAAAGTAAGGGCTGAAAAAAAAAAAATTGACAGATTTAAAACTGTTCGAACATTTTCGCGCGCTTTCGCTACTGAAAAGGTTTTTTCACTGGAAGTTTGATAGCTGAATTAAACATCAACCAAAAACTACTTTGGATAATAAAAAAAGTAAATCCACGCAAACAATCTGATGGAAAGCAAACTTATTCAAAGAAAGTGTGAGTGATTCGACCGAAATGCTCCTTAGAGACGTTTGAGCGTGTTACATCAGCATCCCAATGTAATCTGTATAAATAAAACATGATAGACCAGGCTGTATGCGGCGAAATTCCTTTGCCATTGTCCTGAAAAAATAAGAAAAGCGCGGTTTATTTATATTACCAGAGACACTTTTTTTTTTGGCGGCAAATTATTTTTGTAATAAGATGCGGTGCTTGATTTTTATTACACCTGGGAATTTAAACTTGGGTATAAGTTGCAATAAAAAAGAAAATTTGTTTTTCAATAAAAACCAGCTATTCAACCCAACTTTACATTGCAAACAAACTAATATTAAGGCATAATCAGGAAGGAATATTCAGAGTCGGAATTATAACCATAATCTGAAAAAATCAGAATGTGTGTAAATGAAATTGTATGCATCTCTGGGCTTTGTTAATTAATCATATGAATTCTGACTCAGAAATTCAGAGAGGAATTCAGAATGTGTGAGAGAGCCCTCAGCCTGTAAATTGTCTTTGGTAGGCCGTAGAGAAAAAACGGTTTTCTTTGTTTTTGAATTTAAAAATAATTATTCTTTTAATATGAAAACATTTAATTGCGCCCAGAACGCATTTAGAATTCTTTTCTGTGGTTGACTTGTTCAATTATTTCTTACAATTAAGTTTGCCAAACTTGAGGGACAGGAGATTGCTACAAAATTATTACAATCATACTGTTGTGGTACGAAATAAAAGGAATAAAATAGAATTTTGTCTAGGTACATATATAAACATTGCCGTCCGTTTTGTTCCTTCCAATTATGGAACAGGGTTTTGCTACAAAATAATAACATTAGGTACAATACTATTGTGGTACGAAATGCAAAGAAATGGATTTTATTTCGTTGGGCTCAAGCATTATGTGGGCAGAAGATGGGTTTCGTGCAATGAAAACACACAGGATGCGATACACTAACAGACTAACAAAGTATTTTATTTCACATAGGCCTAATGGTGCACGGTTCGGGTTGGTCGTTTCCATGGAGAAGAACCGGCAAGAAACTCCATGGTTACTCTTTTCAAACAGTTAAAGAATTTCTGTAATTTGGATCTGTTTGCTTTACCGCAAGGAAAGTTTAGACTCATGTTACTTATAATATTGAAAAATTTGTATTACACTGTTGTTGTTCCACTTTTGCGGCCTGAATCTATTCTTTAATCTTTTTGTTTACAACGCTAATCTTAAAATCTACCAAATTGTCTCATTGTGTATCTGTGGAGAACGTGGTTGATTTCACATTTGTATCATTTTTGTATCTTATCTTTTTGTAATTTTTAATGTGCAATTGTTTGTTTTCCCGAATAAAAAAAAAAAAAGAATTACTTGACATTACACTTTCACACAATAACACAAGGCACAATGAATCGGCTACAGTTTCAAGACGTCTCAACTCCGCTGCGATCAGACCCAGAATGTCTTCCTCGCCACGAGCTGTCAACATCAGGATTCTGTAGAAGCACGCCATGGTGGGGTAGACTGGTATGTAGGTCGCGTGATGTCACCACTGGCACGCTTTCGATCCATTCGCTCGTCCGTACTCATGACCGGATCCGACATATATTTTTTGTCTATTTTATTTTTTTTGTTACAGAATGTATGGAAAAGAGAAGTGCTGTAACTTAAAAAAAAAATCATAAAACATTTTGTGCATTATGTTGCCAACTTAATTGTCGACCCAGACTTGTAGATATTTCCCTCAGTCTATACATAGATAGCAGCCCACTGTTGAACGTAGGCATCTAAAGCTGTGCTACAACACCCTGTCCTGCGCCTTCCGAATCGCGCTTGTCCCAGCCATCTTTTAGAGGTTGACAGTCCATCTACAGAGGCCGTCCCACACTATTGCTTTGCCCCTTGTCTACCTTGTCCCTTACCTACCTACCCATTCATTTAATACTTTTTTTTTTTAAGAAAACGACGATGGTTTTGACGAAAAACAGACAGACAGTTTACGTTTACTTTTTTTTTTTAAAGAAAAAAAAAAAAAGAAAAAAAAAAAATTTGACGTCAGTTATTTAAAGCACACACACAATAATATGAAAAAAGATACAAAATAAGGACTACTAAGCCTCCGCCTGTCACCGGGCTGTATCTCATGATCCGTAATAGGTAGACAGTTGTAATTTTCCCAGAATGTGTATTTCTGTTGCCGCTTTATCAACAAAAATAATATAACAATTAAAATTATAAAAATATAAATATATTGCTGGACATTAACACACAGCGCCATCTAGTGCCACACTAAGCAACGAGGCTTGTGTCGTGGACACCAGATAGTTGATATACTACATAGATACTTTTTTTGTTTGTAAATACATACTTATTATACATATAAACATCCATGACTCGGAAACAAATGTCCATGCTCATCACACAAACATTTGCTCCAACCGGGATTCGAACCCGGGACCCTAAGAACGTAAAGCAGCCTGACTACCGCTGCGCCATTCGGGTCGTCGATTATTTCCCCTATTAGGATGGTACGGAACCCTTCATGTGGGAGTTCGACTCGCACTTGACCGGTTTTTTTAACCAAACCTCATTTTTCCTCACGAATAAGCAAAACAGAAGTTTACTTTTTTTCTTTTATCTTAATGCTCATACGGATTTTCCATATTAAAATCTCACAAAGTTAATGTTATGTGAACACACAAGGAAAGTGAGTTAATTCAACGTGTTTTTCTTTCATTTGAAAGTGAGCAAAAAACTGAAAATGTTATACGAGTAAAGCTTCGTTGGCTTTGCTTGGTCTCTATTTTATATTATTTTATTTGAAGAGCTTATTCACTATGCTTTCATGGGGAAGCTTTTACTCCAAAACGAATTTTACTTGGCCAATAAGAAGAATGTAGCAAAAACTTTGTACGCCTTTTTACGAAAATTGTGCGGACGGAGGAGTATGAAATTTCGCACACTTTAAATAGTTTATAGAGGAGGAGTGCAGAATGCTAATATTGTTTTTAAATTATGCAAAAAATTAATCGAATATTTATATTTAGGTATTAATATAATATTTGTATAATATTATACAAAATATTTCATCACACTAAGAATGTTACCGTACTGTAAGCCTTCACCATTCCACTGCTGGGCAAAGGAATCTCCCAATGATTTCCAGTTGTTCCGATCCAGGGCTAATATGGACCACTGGTCGTTGGTTTTGTCCAGCTCATCCCGCCATCTTCTAGGAGGTTTGCCACGACGCTTTGTGGCTGTATCAGGGCTCTACATAGTGATTATTAACAATAAGACTTAGGACAAATACCTACGTCGAACGAAATCTGCTCATATTTAAAATAAAATCCTGTGCACACGATGTCCACATCTGTTTACCACCCTTAACGAATCATCGACACGAAGAAGAAGAAGAACTTCCATTGGTCCGCACAAAGAGTGTGCGGACCAATCGTAGTAAAACGACAAAAAATATGCGACCCTTTTTTACATTAACCTATGTTTTACAAAAAATCTATTCTATTGTTTGACCACCTTTTTTTGACTAATAGGAATAAAACAAAAAAAAGGATAAAGGAAGAGAAAGTTTAGCGCTTCAATAGCGGCCGGATGCTGCAAACAAAAAGAGCCGTATTGGTGGTGAGATTTCGTTCGTTGAGGTGGTACCTACTTGTACGAGTGTGTTTGCCCGAAACTCGGCTTAGGTGTCGCCGTCCGTCCGTCTCATGACGACAGGCCGTGTTGACGGCGCGTTCGTGTTCTACGCACGCCTCAAAGAGAGTCAGCAAAAAAGAAGGGGTCCGCAAAGGCCGATGCCTGCCGGGGCTGCGGGACTATTCGAAAGAGATACCGTGGCCCCGGAACACAAAGGGCGAGGAAGGAACATCGATGGGTTTTAGTCAGTAAAAGTCTGACACTCCCTCCTGCTCAGCCCAGAGCGGGAGAAGTCATTTGATGATTTCCCATCATCCCACCAAAAAAAAAAAAAGGTGTTACATGTGATCTTCTCATTACATAAACGAAAGAAAGAAAATATATATATTTAACACATGCCGCAAGTGCACACAGTAATAAACACCAAAAATAAATAAACGGCATCGATAATATACTGTGTGCCTCACGGCTGCGCCAAATAGACCCAGTTCAGCAATATGCCGTATTCAATACAACTGCACCAAGAGGTGATGAGTGTACGGATGTGCAAAAAAAATGAATAATTTTACTTGTTTTACAACAAAGCCGGATTTACCTGCTTAGTGCAATTACTTATCATTATTTCAAAGGGCACTTGCTACTGCACGAGGATCTTGATCAAGTTTTTGACGCAGTTGCTATAAGAAATACGCGGCGTCTATTGAACTCTGCGTACACAAGGCCATCAAGATTGTCTTCAATCGTATACTCTTGAATACGTACAGTCGTCTTCTTTTCCGCCTGATCAGATATTTATTTTTTCGCTTAAATCATGCGGAGGCGCCGAGTCACGCCCCCTCAAAGTTTAGGCCTAATAGGAAAGCGTCAACTTTGGCGCGCATAATAACAATAACTCTCGTTTGGCGTGTGTCGTCAGTGCGCTCGGCCGCTCGGTATCTTTTCATTCATTATTTCTATACAAAGTCAACGGGGCGGGGCTAGAAAACGTTTCTATGTTGTAAGTGCAAGCAAAAATTAGCTTAGTGGTGATCAGGCGGGAGTGTCCTCGATAGTACATAAACTTACGCCTTTTTTCAATCAGCCACCAGACCTGCTACTATCCTTACGTATACTCCTTTTTTTTTCCTTTTTCTCCTTTTTTTTGTTCATAAAAGTACGCACGTTACGAGTACTATGCACCAGACCTTTCTAAAGAACACCTCCAATAAGGTCAATATAATATAATGTGCTGCTAGGGGACTGTTCGAAACAGATACCGTGGCCCCGGAACACAAAGGGCGATGAAGGAACATGGATGGGTTTTAGTCGGTAACAGTCTGACACTCCCTCCTGCTCCGCCCAGAGCGGGAGGAGTAATTAGATGATTTCCCATCCGAAAAAAATAAAATAAAAAGGGGACTCCCCACCCAGCGTTACTACTCACTTCATGCAGCCATACCTTTTTATCCATACAGTATTTAATCACAAAATTCACCAACCAAATACAGTACAATCAAATTTCACCAGTTAATTTTAAAAGTCGCACCCATGTAATAAGCCATCAACCGAGCATTAATTCAGAATCAATTAACCGGGCATTAACTCAAGAAAAATGCAATAACACTTTGTTCGTTCTCGGAATCGAACCAAAGACCTCGTACTCAGCAGTTGCGCTTGCAACCGTTAAATTATTATTATTCATTTATTATCAGAATCAAAAATATTCCATAGAATGTTATTAAATCATGCTTATAAAACTATGTTAGTATATTACTATTCAATGTCAACATTAAATTATTAATTTATTACATTTAATTTATTTTACATTGAAAAGGACCCCTCCAGATCCGTGAACGGTATTCCAGTGCCTCACAACCGGACAATCAACCCTTCCCAATATGGTATTCAGAAGGCTGTTGGTGCTGCCCACGCGGTGCATCAGGGAGGCCACTCTTTTTCGTACTATAGGCCTAAAGCAGTCAGTGCTGGCCTTAGCAAACATACCTGATGCACTGCAAAAGCGAGGCATCCCCAACAGCATCCTAAAACCATTATTGTACAGGACCCGTAGGGCATTGAAAGATCTACGCGTATAGCGGACCCACAGGCTGCAGGTATAAAATGTCTGGCAGTATGCTTTAAAAAGAGTTAAACCAACGAGGCGGAAAGAATCACATTTTGCCCAACCCGGATCTCGAATCAAGGAAGCCATGCTCAGTTGACACCTACAACATCAGAGCCAGTTACCTCAAACCAAGCATGGAGTTACAATCAATCTTTCTTAAAGCATCGATTGTGTTACAAAAAACAGTGAAGACTTACTGATCAGAATACCATATCTCAAGAGTTTACAATGAGCTTATAAACTGTAGGCTCACCTTTTAAGTGTTATTTAAGAGTCTCTTTTGTTATTTTTACATATTTGCGTCGACGAAAGAGTAAGTAACATGTTTCGGAGAAGTTCAATTTATACAGACAAACATCTGATTTTATTGTGAGAGTTATTGGTTTTATCTTCAGGGGTAATTTGTAGATAGTTTCATTCCGGGTACTAAATTGTAATTTTATCTCACAAAGAGCGAAGCTTAATCCATCTGTCAGATTAACGTTGATTGCCTGAGACGTTCGTTGTTATTTATTTTTCTATATGGTGATAGAGAAAAATAAATAACAACGAACGTCTCATTATAATATCTATTTCATTTATTCTTCTTCTTCACCTAGCAAAGTGGTGATGGCAGGTGGAGCAAAGCTGTAACCGAGAGCAGACGAAATTATTGTCGCCATCGCAGATCGTAGGTATATTCTGTATGAGGCTGGCACAAGAATGTGGAGCTTGGCACAAGCAAAGAGGGACCTATACCCAGCAGTGGGTGAAGACCGGCTGTGGATGATGATACTATAAAAGGGTTCTAAAGGTCTCATCCCAATTACACTGGCCTGCAAAACTAAGTATCACACTTTTAAAATTTGCATTACTTTTTAGGTACAAAAGATATACTTACGTAACAAAAATGACTCGAAAAAGAGTTTAATTTTGTCTATAGTTTCAAAAAAAGCTGATAAAAATTGCTATAAAACGTTTTTTATTTTAAATCTCTAACTTCTATTTAGTTTTGCAGGCCAGTGTATTTCAGCCAATTGACGTTCATTGCTGCGCATAGGAAATACTGAAAAATGGATAAATTTATGATGTGTGTTCTACAAATTGAGTGTTACCTATGTCATGTAGCTCAATTTGGAACTCAATGAGCTTTACTAGCGAAAGATAAAATAAAATCCGTAATTTCAATCATGTTATCCTGAAGATAACTTGATCGTGAACATAGACAAGGTGTAACATTTTTTTTTTCTGAAACAAAAGTAGCTATTGGCTCTGTTAGACCAACAACTGCTTAAAGTCAATGCACTCTCAAAAAGGTATTATAATGTGATGATGTGTGATGTTGTGATGTGCCAACAGGAATGTTACCTTGCAAAATAATGATTAAAACAAATAATAAATTCGCACTTTTTGTAAACGCAAAACTGCAACATTATCGTTTAAATAAGTTGCAGGCGCAAGTAGTAACGTATGATGTTAATCTAAAAAAATTTTAAATATTACTTAATTCAATGGATCATTGTCATTGATCAATGTCAATAAAATCACCTCAACACCTCAATCTTGTCCTGGGGACAGGGATGAGGGCGACAATGGAACGAGCTAAACCAAAAGAAGCCTATTAACTTGCGACTTAAATAGGCATGACGACAGTATCAAAAAATTGCAAATATATTTAGTCCGTCAGTTAGAGTATTGGAAATTAATGGACACGTATTTTTTGTTTTTGTAAATCAATGAATATTGACAAAGATAAAATGCATCGAAACTCGGTAGTGGGGGCTCGTGACGTCAGAACTAGCTAAAAATTATACCATGCCGTGACGTATTGAGAATTTTAAAAGCGTCGTATCTTCGTCAATTTTGGTAACAAAAGAAAAAACAGGGGTCAATTTTTTTTTGATAATCTAAGTGACGGACTACTTAGATTTTTCTTGTCGTCTCGCCTATTGAGATGTACCAACTATTTGGTGAAGCCGACCATATCCGGCCATATTTGTAGTCGGCGAATGGTCAGCTGAAGTAATTGAATTTAAATTATGACCTTTGTAGTTATTAATTTTATTTTATAATCAGTTAATCATTTTGTAGTCTATTCTAAGAATCTGAAATTTTCCTTCAGGTGTCAATAATTGAACTTAAATCAAGAAAAATATGATTTCAATTTTATCGGAAATATTCATTTAGTATTTCCATAATTATCTGCATGGCGGGTACGACGGAGTGTGTTGTGTGATGGAATCAATGCAGGCGAATTCTAGACGAGCTGGTCATGAAATATCATGGACATTGCCGATGCCCCCTGAACTCGGCTTTGCCGACACGGCAAAGCCGAGTAGCAACGAGTAGTTGGCCAGTTGGCCATACCTACTTACATAGTCGGCCCAACTCTAATAATACCTTACCGCCCTCACATGAAGTCAATTAATGATGGAGCACGCTTGCCTAGAAGCAATCTATTTACTCGAGATTCTGTAATTCTAGCAATATTCTGATTTAAAAGAGTGTCCATGGAGTTTCTTGCCCGTCTTCTCCTTATAGATCTACGCTTTGGAATGGGCAACTACAGTACTTTCACAGTTTTTATGCCTTGTGACTGTGACTGTAGCTTTGCTTTTTTTGTATTTTCGACATTCAAAAGTGCCGTAATGGTCTAATTGAAATAAATGATTTGAGTTTGAGTTTGATCGGGAAACAGACTCCGTCAAAAAGTTCCACAGTCACACCTTAGCAGTTCACACAGAACTTTGCAGAATAGTAAACAGATATCTACTATTCAGCTTGGTAGGTCCTAAGCTAAGATATGTAAATGCAAGTAGGCAGAAAACTCCTTCAGCCGCAAAAAAGGCGGTACTCGAATAGTATGTTGGTTTTGACACCCCTCTGGCAGTACCACGGATTTAGAGAATTGAGTGAATAATGTATGTTGAGTCTAAGGACAAGCACATCCTTTTATCCTAGAAAAACATATGGTGCTCTTGGGAAATTCGAGAAAAACAAATTTTGTGAGTGACGCCGCGGACTAAATTACTCGTTTTTATGTTCAGTGGGGCAATGGACTAAACGTATCTAGCTAACTATAATTTTGACTAGATGGGTACGGCAGCTAACTGTCGTACGTATCTAGTTAAAATTTTAATACTTGTTCCTGTTTGAGGAGCTCGTGGCTCCCTGGTTCAATCCATGGTCCGGAGCGAGACGGAATGGGACCCCGTCATGACTGCTTCGCAGAAGGAGATCTGCGAAGCAGTCATGCTAGCGAAGGAGGTGGCGGAACGTGAGAGGGAGAGATCCTCATGTCCCGGTCGCGTCTTTATGGTCATAACCATACAGTCCATTTTAGTCCCCCAGGCCTCTTCAATGGCACGCTACTAACCTTTCGCCAATTACTATCATCCAGTTGCTGCAGCCACCCTGCGGAGATCGTCGCTCTGCCTAGCCTGAGGGTGTTCCACCTATTTCATTTATATGGCTAACACTTATTGTTAAATGAGGGTGTGTTGGTTGTCTCTTCAAATGTATTGCCTAGTTTATGTTTGTCATAATAATTCTATGTTTTATAGCACACAATGACATTATTTACAAGTGCCCTATCTGTGTTCCTCTGTTCCGTGTTTATTTCATATAAAGTTTATTATTTGGGTGATATTATGTTCGATTTACGGGACTTATTTGTTTGTGTAGAATATTTCATACTGACACAGCATTTCGTGCATCTGATTTTAATAAATCTCGGCATCTGCTCTAAAATGCATCATTCTGTCGGTATTTCATCTTTTCGTCTTAAATCTTGATCTTAGCTACGTAAATTATTAAATTTTTCATTAAATTCTTGCACCCGTCAACTTTGTAATAAAGCTACAGTGTTTTATAATTTTACGGATTCTGCTATTAAGTGGGTAGGTACATAAATTCTTTCGAAGTTTATGCATATATGTATTAAGTATCTTTGTTTAGATACTCATATACTTGATGAATTCAATTTGGATTTAAATAGAAAAAAAAACTTTAAGCAAGTTATCGAAAACTCGCCTTTACGCAGATGTGTGCATATTTCAATATTTCCCTCATTTTATAAATTAACTTTGGTACGCTAGCTGTCCCCCCATACTTATGTACTAATGCTGTAACAAAATAATATTGTAATATCAAATGGTTTAAAAAGAGTAACCATGGAGTTTCTTGCCGGTTCTTCCCCATGGAAACGACCAAATCGAACCGTGCACCTTTTTCGATGTTTTTTAGGTGCCCATCTTGGCTTATGTGAAATAAGTTATTTTAGTTTTTGATTTTGATTTCGAATACGAGCGAATTTTACTAAGTAGTTTATATTAGTACTTAACTATTCTTTGATACTGTTTATTCAACCAATAAATTAAAATAAACACATGATTTAAACAAGAAAAATATTTCCTCTTTTCTTAGTTCTGTTGAGTGACGAAATGAGAAAATAAAAATGCGGTAAATATTCTTTATTAAAAAGTTTTACTTGTTTTAGTATAAACAGAGCTTGTGGTTCCAATATTCCTTGGTTTTAGAGCTCCGTGCCAAAATTGGCAAACGGAACGCTTATGGTATCACGTTCGTGGTACTTAATTTATGGAGAATTTTCTCAGAAATATTTGACTAGGTTTTGTTCGCGGCTTCGCTCGTGTTATATGCGGAAAAGATCCCACTGGAACTTTTAAATATGAAATTGCTTTATAACAAACGCGGATAACGTAGCTTCCCATTTCTCTTAGCCTATATTGTCCCACTGCTGGGCAAAGGGCTCCCCCAAATCCTTTCACTGTTCTCTCCGTGCGGTTATCTTCGGCCAATCTCTACAAACGCCTCTAGGGTTCTTATAGACGAGCGGCACGTTGCCAACTGCAGATAAACAGCCGTCGCCACCTGTCGACGGCTGCCGTCGACGCTTGCAGTTGTGGCGTTGGCGCTGCCACCAGCGCGTCGATGGCAGCCGTCGACACACATTTACGCGGCATGCCACAACTGCAAGCGTCGCGCCCTGTAGACGACAGTCGTCGGCGCTTCGGCGGCTGCCGCCTGGCGCATCGACGGCAGCCGTCGACAGGTGGCGACGGCTGCAGTTTATCTGCCGTTGGCAACGTGTCGCTTGTCTGTAAGAACCCAGTCGTCACGCCAGCGTTTTCTAGGCCTTCCTCGGCGACGACGCCCGTCTGCTGGCACCCACTGCGTAACTACTCTGGCCCATCGGTCCTGATGCATTCTACAGACATGGACCGCCCAATCCTACTTCATTTCAGCAGTCTTATTGTCCACATTAGCGATTCCAGGTTTTGACCGTATCGTGGGAGTGCGAATCCCGACGCTGAGCTTTATATTAGTGGAAAAATTTTCGAAATTGGATCAATAGTTCTGCGGATTTCTCCTTACATCCAAACGAACAATACCTCTTTTTAATATTATAGTGCAGATGGAATATATACGTGACGAATAGACTGAAGCATGGTGCCCTAATTAAGAAGCGAAAATAAAATGAGAAATAAAACCGGCCAAGTGCGTGTCGGGCCACGCGCAGTGTAGGGTTCCGTAGTAGCCCGTCATATTTTAGATTTTGTTTTTCAAATGAAAGTCTTCACCCGTTATAAACAAGCAACTACTTCATCTTAGTCACTTTATAGGATTTATTCTAAGGATTTTGTATTTGGTACAAAATTATCCAACACCCTAGTTCAACGACTTTTACTGCTAAACTAATAAAGTTATCTTAATCGCTATAGGTTTCCTTTAAAGTTCATGAAATGCACTATCATCATGAATTTTTCCAGATTTTTCAAGCCAGCAGTTTAGCTTTTAGAGGGAGGGGACGCCCACTGGAACAAAAATTTGCAGTTTAAAGTTATATAGTATATAATATTTTTTATTATATAATATTTCGTAAATGGAGCATTAAATCGAAAAGTAGTAGTAGCAACCCCTAAGTCATTTTAAAGACCTATTCAACGATACCGAACACTTCACATTTAGGGGAGCTACCCTTTTTTTTTTTTTTTTTTTTTCGGATGGGAAATCATCAAATGACTTCTCCCGCTCTGGGCTGAGCAGGAGGGAGTGTCAGACTTTTACTGACTAAAACCCATCCATGTTCCTTCATCGCCCTTTGTGTTCCGGGGCCACGGTATCTCTTTCGAATAGTCCCGCAGCCCCGGAGGGGGGGGAGCTACCCTAAACTAAATATTTCCAAAATTTTATATTACCACTTTGTCGGCGTTATTGATATACACACTTCTACAAAATTACAGTTTTCTAGTACTAACGGTCTCTTAGAAAAACCTTGGACAGACAGACAGACAGACAGACAGACCGACAGACAGACAGACGGACATAGCGAAACTATAAGGGTTCCTTGTCAGGACTACGGAACCCTAAAATTGCGCATGGATACTACTCGACAAATGGAAGAGCCCTCGAACAAACCCCTTGTTTCTTGGACGTTTGTTTGTTCTTTGTAACGTTACTTCGAAAATAGTAAGTCAACGAGATATTGATTTATAAAGTATCGTTTTGATTTTCTTTAAAGAACCTTAAAAGATCTTTACTAGAACTTACCTATGAGTAGTAGTTTCGGTTGATTTTCGAATGTTTTAATAGCATGATTAATGCTAGGTTGTTCTTTCATAAATTTTGTATCGTAACCCCGTAGCGGTTGTTATTCACATGCTTCGAAACTATATAGTGTTCTAGTCAGCCTCAGTTCGTTCTGTGTACCGTACCCGCCATTATTTCAAACGAAAATGTGTTTACCAAGTATTTTCGAAGTAACGTTATATAGAACAAACAAACGTCGAAGAAACAAAGGTTCGATTAAGGTTATCGATATTAAGAAACAGCGAACAAAAAAGGCGTAACGTCGCATTATCAAGTCATCGGTGTATACAGGGTGTAAACAACCTCATCACGAAGCCGTCAGCCAAGCATTCTGTACATCAAATTAAGTAACTTTTCACTTCTCATGCTCTAAAAGTACGCCAATATAGCCCTACGAAGCGGGACTAAAGTGACCACTTTATTACTACCACTCCCTATGGAGTGAAAAGTAATTAGATTTTTAATTTCCTTGACATAGACAAACTCAAACAGCCAGTAAATATACTACTATTATCTGTGGAGTGTGGACCATCTTCATTGCGAAAATGTTGAGAGTTTTAGTTCCATGGTTTTTCCGCAAAGATGGTGGCGCCATGCGTTTTAAATTGTTAATCTGTGACTGGTTTAGAAGAAAAAACTGACCGCGAAAATTTCAGAATTTTTGTCGAGTGTAAATTTGTTCAGTTTAAAATAAATTTGTTAAAAAGTTTGACGTCGAGCAAAGAGCAAAAGACATAATAGATAATCTTTTGCCGCCAAAATCGCGGAAGATTTACCTAAAAACTTACAAAAGTTCTATGGACTGGACGAATAATAAATATTTTTGAACTAAATTGACTAATTTTCTCGCACTCAAAGTGAAAAGTACAGTTTGCACCTCGAGACTAAACGCCAACTTAATATACCCTCGGTTCATTGTCAAACCACCTCTGGTATATTATGGCTTCGTTTAGTCCCTCGATATAAAATATACTATTACGCAAAAATTATTGCTGGGAAATGACCTTTTTTTGCGGTGAAAAATCATATTTTGTGGTAAAACTCAATGTAACGCGGTCAAAACATTGTGCTGATGGATGGATTGAATAATACGGGGGTCGTGGAGGTGTTTTAAGGAAAAACTGACATTAAAAACTTGTATTTAAAAAAAACGTCGCGCGGGTTGCGGGATCCACTTGGACCAGAATAGTCAAAAATAGGAAATTATGGAAATGCATGGAGGAGGCCTTCGCCCAACATTAGGTACCCCAAAACTAAAAATCTATTCCAATCCTTATAATTATTATTTTAATTAAATTATTATATTATGTGTCATATTCGTACCTATATTTATTGAAAGAAAGAAAGAAAGAAAGAAAAATATTTATTTGACGTCAGTTATTAAAGCACACACACATAAAAAAAAAGACAAAATAAGGAGGAAAACATAGTATGTGCTGTGTGCCTCACGCCTGCGCCAAAAAGGTCCATTACTAATTAATGACTATTGAATCAATTGCTACTATTCACATTTTATTCTGAATGTATAATGTACTTAGAATGACTTTTATTGAATCAATTGCTATTAATTAGTTAATTTTATTTTATTATTTATATGTCAGATTGTAAAATATGTACTATTTGACTATTTAATGGAATAAATTTGTTATGTTAAAATAATGTATCGATAAATTCATAATTAAATTAAATTATAAAATAATTAAATAAAATGTAAAATTAAGTCAAACGATAGATTATTAGGTACTGGAAAATGTAATGTCAGGAATGCTATCTAAATTAAGCAACTCTAATATGTTTTTTTTCGTTAATGTTAATAGTTCGTTTCTTTAGGTTGCATGCGATTCTAACATTGCATGGACATAGTTTTTATGATTGAAAAATGTATGTAATATGCTATACTTTGGGAAATAAATGGCTTTATTATTATTATTATTTAAAAAAAAACTTGTCAAAAAGTTAAAACTTTGACCCCCAATATCTCCGTAACTAGAAGGTTCCCAGGGCTTCGTTAAGAGGTATTTTACACCCTTTATAGTCATCGATGTAACAATTTTCGCAAAATAGTATTTCGAACTCACTTAAGGAACCCTCGAAGAACTACCGTCGTATTAATTACTCATAATTATAATACCGCATTCCGGTAATCTGTTCGTGCATATGCGTATTAACGCCATCAAACAGTAAACAGAATAACAGTACTGCAGCTGTCACAACGGTACTCAGGATCATTGAGATATAAGTATTACCGTTTACTTACTTTAACTTTAGCTCTTACTGACTCATTGAATATCACGAGTTCAACGCTTGCGAACTTCGAACGGTCAAGTTCACCGGTAGGGCTAACAGAAACGCGCGGAGTAGACGTAACTTGAAAATACAGGTTCCACACACAATTTTCAGGGTTCCAACGGGACCCTACTACTAAGCCTCCGCTGTCCGTCCGTCTGTCTGTCTGTCAGCGGGCTGTATCTCATGATCCGTAATAGGTAGACAGTTTAAATTCTCACAGAATGTGTATTTCTGTTGCCGCTATAATAACAAATAATAAAAATAAATTAAAAATTAAAGGGGGCTCCCCTACTAAGATGGTATGGAACCCGGCTCCCCTACTAAGATGGTATGGAATTTGGCTGGTTTTTAATTTTCTCCCATTCTGCCGTCACGGTAGATTTTATTAAAATAATAATCCATCAAAATTTACGTCACATAATTACGTCGCGTGTTTGTGCTAGGGCAGTACCTAATCGGTAAACAGATAGATAGGTAGATAAACAAGATATTATGAACTTGTTTCTCGATTAATATTGACGAACAAACAGTGTCCCTACTTGCTATTAGTTCTGTTCATCACTACTTGTTCGTTAATTACTTTACCTAGTGATTACAAGTGCAATTGCTGAGTGTAGAGTTCTAGGTTAAATGTTCAGGTATTTCCATCACGAGTTATCCAGCTGGATTTTTCCAGCTTAATGACTGTTAATTGAAAAATACATTAGGTTAATGGAATCTTGAGCCCTTCAACTCTATTGATGTCAGCGATATTTCCCAAACTCAATTAGTTATTTATGTAGGTTAGTATCGTAACTTCGCAACCAACGTGCGTGTATGACTAGATGTATGAACGTGGACGAGGTAGAAAGAGTGTATGTAAGGGGGTATGTGTGTGGGAGGGGGGTAGGTTCTGTGGTTTCTGCCTGGCCTCTAATGTAGCCAACAAAGAAAAAGAAATATTAACAAAAAGCAATTTCTTGATTTTTTTTATGTTACAAGCTTTTAATTTAACAATCCACATTACATAATAGGACAGTTTATAAATTAAAATAAACTAAACTAACATACCATAAACTTAAAAAATGGCGTCAAAAAACTCCTCAACGCTGTCAAAGTGGAAGGAATGGGGGAAGGCATTTGCCTAGGGGTGGGACAGTTAAAGTTAAAAAAAAAACTAGCTGTTACCGCCACTTGCTCCACGTGGAATTTATTTTAAAAAATAGTTTAATTCATCATCATCTCTTCGAATCGTCTTCGAATTTTAGGTTCTGGGACATGCCGGTTTCCTCACGATGTTTTCCTTCACCGTTTGAGAGCAAGTTTTGTTTAATTACTCGACTTTATTTTGGTGGTATAAGTCATTACATAGTCAGCTACCTGCCTGTAAAAGTCTCGTCAAAATCGGCCCCACCGTTTCAAAGATAAACCGGAACAAACAGCCAGGTAGACAATTTTTTTTTATAAGTATATAGTTAAAAAAGTATGTACGGTAGTACATACTTTTTTACTTTACATTCAGTAAAAAGCTGTTATTTTGTAAATTACAAACAGACACGATGTAGTGTAATTAGTTTTAATAAACACGCAATTAAGAATGGCAAAAAAGAATCAAATACTCGAAGAAGTGGATTCGCAAGAAATTTAGGATATTAATAAAATATTTTAAAATTAACTCCACTTGTTTGCCTTAGAACTAAATGCTAAAACGCAGTACAAAGTGTCTATTTTTTCAATTTCTCTGTAGAGTCCGGTCCGGGTTCTCACTGAGACAAGTATTGAAAGTCTAGATCTACACTTCTATATTATAAAGAGGAAATATTCGTATTTTTGTATGTAACGAATAAACTTAAAAACTACTGAACCGACTTTAAAAATTCTTTCACTGTTAGAAAGTTATATTATCGCCGAGTAACATAGGCTATAAATTATATTGATATCATGCCAATTAGCTGAGCTATCACAATTTTCGCGGACAAATTCGCGGGCGAAGTGCTTGTCTATACGTATGTATACAGGGTGATTTACCTATCACGTAATCAGTATCAATCTCATCAAATTTAAAATCGCGACTGTCCCATACATTTGGGTGGAGTAGGAATTAAAATTTTCTATGGGACTGCTGATATTTTTTTTGCGATATGGATATTGGTCCCATACAGAAAGTTTTTTAGTCTATGGTCATTGGACCACTCCTTTTTGGCACAAGTTGTATGTGAACATAAGTGTGTAATTGAATAAAAATAACCCTTAAATTGATAATTTACCCAGAGATACGGAATCAAAGACATTTTTTTATAACAAAACAATATACGAGACAAGATGGAAAAAACGTAATCTTCATCTTGCGGTACCGTACCTTACCTACAATTGTAACGTGTGAAACTTGACAATTATATAATTCTGCTACTGGCCTTCACATTTTTTCTATGACATTTCTTCGCGTCTCTATGGTATCTTCAATCTCTTTGTACGGAATAGACAAAGCAAGGCCAACTCGAACTTGACCAGTTTATTTATTTTTTGGTTCCCTGGTAGGTACTATCGAGGACACTCCCGCCTGATCACCACTTAGCAGATTTTTTGCTTGCACTTACAACAGAGAAACGCTCTCTAGCCCCACCCCGTTGACTTTGTATAGAAATAATGAATGAAAAGATACCGATCGGCCGAGCGCACTGACGACGCACGCCTAACGAGAGTTATTGTTATTTGCGCGCCAAAGTTGACGCTTTCCTAATAGGCCTAAACTTTAAGAGGGCGTGGCTCGGCGCCTCCGCATGATTTAAGCGAAAAAAAAAATTAACTGATCAGGCGGAAAAGACCACGACTGTACCTATATAAATTAATTACATCTGGCTTTGTAATCTCTGAAGAATTAAACAGAAATGGAAATAATAGAAAGTAGAAGATGGCAGGCCATATAATATGCCGCAGACTGGATGGAATATTGGGGATGAAAATGCTGGAGTGGAGACCACGGACGGGACGGAAGATTGTGGGAAGACAACCAACTAGGTAGACAGACGACCTCAATAAAGTGGCCGGAAGAAACTGGATAACCATGACACAAAACCGCCAAAAGTCGAGATATTTGGAAGAGTTGAAGAAGAAGAAGTACTTACCTACCTAACAGTATACCCACATTTCGCCAGTTACATTTAAGTCCCGTCCCGTCTAATGTCATCAACCGGGCACAAATCCCAAATCCAACAAAGACCCCTACTGTTGGAAGAACCCAATATTGCTTTGCCCGACCCTCGCTTGCGACCAACGAATAAATTCATATTTTCCTCATTATGCAATTATGCATCACAAATAAAAGATCGATTAATATGTTCTATCTTTATCGTGTGGTTAGTGCCTAACCTGGTGTCAGAGTTTTTATGCCGCCCGTGGGCCTCTGACTTGGCTTTACATGCTGTCAAGAAATATCTCTCAGGCATGCTGGTTTCCTCACGATGTTTTCCTTCACCGAAGCAAGTGATAGTTATACAATACGCACTTGAATTCGAAAAAACAGAGGTGCGTGCCTTGGGTTCGAACTCGAGACCTATGACTTGCCAGTCCGACGGTCACACCTCTAGGTTATCACTGCTTAGATTATTAATAAATGATATATGTAAAGATGATTTAATATGTTAAACATTTATTCATATATTCCTATTTATTTTTTTGTAACGATTTGTTATGTCAAAAAGTCATAGGATGTAAATATTATAAGCAAGTTGGGATCAGGATTTTTGCAGTATGTTTTTAGTATAGTTCTCTTCTAATATTTTGTCCACATTGGTACTTTTTTGTGTGCATCTATTTCTTACATACTTATCTAAGCCTCCACGGTACACCTTGGACAGTCAATCCTGCTTTATTATTTCTGTCTGGCAAACATATTTTCCAAATAGCAGCAAACGGCAACGCGGCAGGCTCAAAGGGAGATGGCGGGAAGAAATAGACAAAAAAAATGGTTCATAACAGCTTACAGCAGTGGATAGGCATAAGTTGTAGAGGAAAAGGGGTTTGCCTAGCATTGGGAGACAAATAGCTATAAAAATAATAATTATAAGGCAAAGGGCATATTTTCATCACCATATTTTTCAGCTCATTATGCTCATTATGTAAATACTCAAATTGTCAAAGCTGCCAATAATACCTATGTCTATACCTATTTAATCTTTAGTTCGTGCCGTAATTTTTATCGAATTCGTTTTTTAGAGTTTTTTTTAGTTCAAGAAGTTCGGCGGGAAAACCCATCACAATAAAAAAAAAAAAACTCCAGAATATTTTATTTCACATAAATAATCTGCTTGGGCACTAACAAAACGTCAAAAGACACACGGCACATCGGCCTACTCTTAAACTATTTGGTTTTAACAATGTTATCGTGTTACAGTGTTAATAAATCAGGTGTGCGGCTTGTAAAAAAAATAATTATTTACATATAAATACTGGCTGCATCTCGCATAATACCCGCGGTCACTCTCCGACGCCGCGTTGTCCTTAAACTTGGTCGGCTAGTCGAGCGCATGCGTGTCGCGTAACACACGTCCGTACATTGTTCTTGTTTCGAAACGCGAGCGAAATTCAAATCGAGAATCGTTTTTTTTATTTTTTTTAGAATAAAAGGGGTTTTCCGTATGTGACTGTGTGATAAAAGACAATTTAAAGTTTTTTAGAACTCTTTGGTTTTGTTTTCAAATATTTGGAGTTATTGGATGATGATATTTTGAATTGAATAAGGTACGTTTTTATAGATTTCTAATTAAAATGTTTACACGACTGCCTAAAAAAAAGGAGTGTTACGCTTTCAGGGTGGCTGTATGTTTTTGAATTTCTTTATTCCACCATAACTTCTAATCGTCTAAACCGATTTTGATGTACGTGGTAGGTACCGTTAGGATACTGCAATATGGGTATCAAATTAAAGGGCTCATCATGAAGATTATAAAATGGTATAAGTATCTAAGTAACTAAAAAGTGTAAAATAAAAAACATAATTAAAAAAAAAATCCTGACTGCATTAAAATAAAAAAAAATACTTTAAAATAAAAAGTGAAAAGAAAAAAACAAGTTCAGGAGACAGGACATATTGACTGCAACAGTCGGGACCCATATTGGATGTAATGATTTTAATCTAGATTATTTAATGTTTCCCTACTCCTGTTTCCTAAACTTGTTCTTTTCTTTTCAGTTTTTATTTAAAGTTATTTTTTATTTTTTACGCAGTCGGGATTTAAAATTTTTTAAATTCCTGTCTCCTGAACTTGTTTTTTTTTCAGTTTTTAATTTCTATCTTATTAAGTACCAAATTTTGTAAAAAGTACCTAGGTATATTTTATGATCAATCATTAACTGTTTTTTTTGTGTGTTATGTTTTATATTATTATGACTAGTCAGGGAGCTGATGCGTAGTCAATCAAAATAAATAAGGGTTGCGACAATGTTTACATTGTCGCAACCCTTATTTATTTTAGGGACATAGAGAAAAAGAAAGCAAACATAAAATTGAATTTGATCCAGTACGTATGACCATTGTCCATTCACATTATAAAACCATTATCAGTAATTGTTACAGCCGATGCTAAAAATATCACGAAGGTTATAAATAATTAATAGACCATTAGACATAGGAGATTAGGAGGCCCTAATACGAACGCACGGCGTAAACTCAACGATTTTAAAATCTAACATAAATAAAATATTATCCTCTGGCATTTTGGTCAAAAGGACAATGGCCAAAATTGGTGACTTTTTAAATTTTTCGCGGTCACTAACGAAACTGTATTTATATAAATAAAATACATTTATTTCAGACCAAGTTATTGTCCGTAATCGTTGGTAACAAAGGTATTAAAACTACGTTAGTATTGTATCATTCAATAAAATTCAAATAAAAATAAAATATCAAAAAATATTAATGTTAGTTACAAAGGTTTTAAAAGTATGTTAGTATTGCGAGATGTGTGGGATGAAAAACATAACAAGCAAAAGTTTGCATGACGGTAAAGCGCGAAACTCAGTCCGGACTGAGTTAAATCAGTTTATAAATACAGGGTGATTTTCACGCAAGGTCTGATAAAACTTGCTCTAGCAAAGTGGTCGATGGAAACAAGACTTTGATTTTCGAGAAAAAAAGAAGTAGTATTAGTTTGTTCTTTTATCCCTGATCTGTCCACGAAGTAGACACAATAGTTAAACAATGGCGTCTCGAGCAAAATTGGTCATTTGACAGATTATGATTTGGCTTTTTGCAACAAGCACAATTAGCAAAAATCAATAGATATAAATAAAATATATAGATAGCTAGCCTGTATTGTCCCACAGCTGGGCAAAGGCCTCCCTCCATTCCTTCCAACGGTCACGATTCTGTGCTATTTTTTTCCAATTCTCAAGGAATACATCCAGTTCGTCTCCCCATCTCCTTCGTGGTCTGCCGCGACCCCGTAATCACTGTTTCGGGAACCATTCCTGAGCCTTACGGGCGCACAGTTCGTTCGGCATGCGACAGACATGTCCAGCCCAGTCCCATTTAAATTGGGCAGCCTTTTGAGCCACGGCAACGATTTGCATTTTGGAGCGCAGTGTAGTGTTACGAATATGGGGCTGCGGGACTATTCGAAAGAGATACCGTGGCCCCGGAACAGAAAGGGCGATGAAGAAACATGGATGGGTTTTAGTCAGTAAATGACACTCCCTCCTGCTCCGCCCAGAGCGGGAGGAGTCATTTGATGATTTCCCATCCGAAAAAAAAAAAGTGTTACGAATATGATCTGTTAATTTGACACCTAAGATACTGCGCTCCATAGCACGTTGGCAAACCTTATGTTTGGACAAAGGTCCAAAAATAAGGTATGCCAACGTGCTCAAAAAAAGACTAAAAGGCAATAGCATCCAAAAGGATGTTATTCAAAGACCAAGTTTGTGCACCGTGGGTCAAGATGGGGAGAATACACATGTCCATCAGCTTTCGCTTCAAAGCCATGGGCAGAGTGCCCTTAAAATATTCCCTCATGGACCAGTCCCTCTTCCAGGCAATTTCCGTTCGTCTAGCAATTTCCTTATCTTGCCATGCCTGGAAAGAGATTACTTGGCCCAAGTAGATATATTCCTGGACATATTGTATATTCTCCCCGCCTACGTGTATAGGATTTCCCGCTACCTATACTTCGCGCGTTCGTGCAGAGCTTGTGGGTCAAATGTTAAGTACGCACTTAATATTATTGTAGTACAGTTTTATGCTAATTTTCTTATTGCGGAAGATGATCCTACATGTCATTTAGCTGACAAGGATATTAAAAGAGGTAATTCTTTGGTATTTAAAGTATGGTGACACATGTTACAAGCCGTATGCCCAAGGGATATCCCTTTTTTTTTTTTTGGGCTGGGAAATCACCAAATGACTCCTCCCGCTCTGGGCGGAGCGGAAGGGAGTGTCAGACAATTACTGACTAAAACCCATCCATATTCCTTCTTCGCCCTTTGTGTTCCGGGGCTCTCTTTCGAACAGTCCCGCAGCCTCGTCAGGCAAAGGGATACCCCCTTAACTTAACTTTAATATAACCTTGAAATCTTCTTCATAGCGTCTCAAGGGTAATTTAAATTGAATCAGCTCAAAATTTAGGGACGAGTTCGGCACTCAGTAACATCCATTAATCAGCTCCTGTAACGTGTCAGCAACAGGACAGGCAGGATACGAAATTAAGGATACCACAATTTGTCTAATAACACCAATTCTACTTTCAATCATTTGCTCATAATAAATCGAGGAGATTTTATCTAAGTTTCCATCAAATGACGCACATAATCAAGTATTTTTTTCGCGGAAGCGACTTAGAATGCACGTATGTTAAACATAAAAAAATATTTAGCGGAAGACCGAACATTATAATATTTAAAAACAGTTATTAATCTCGCTCAATGCTAAGGCCTTAGATAAATAAGTTATTGCAAGCTAGATAGAGTCTTGACCTTAACTTTGGCTAAGTTATGCCTTTCTCAATAGATTTGAACTTGAGTTATAAACCTGTATTTAAGGGGACTACAGGAGCTAAACGCGAGTTTTATAATGCAAAAAAGCATATGATTCACTGCATTAAACAAAACCAACAAAATATATGATATTCTTCAGGATATATGCTAGTGTTATAGTGTTTTGAAAACACAATACAACTAATTTTACTCGATAGAAAAAAATCACGAACTTATCTCTAAAAATTTCTTTTAACTAGTAAAAATCATACTAAAATACATGCGATCACTCTGATTTTTTGGCAAATAATTCTACAAGCAACATATTAGCATCATAGTGTTTTATTTTTTTAGTTCAATCAATAGATTTTTTGCAAATCGCAAAAAACCACTAATTTCGCACTATTCGGCCCGCAGTGACCGACGTAACAACCACTTTGTAGTGCATACTGATTAGAACTTTATTCTAATAGTAATTCTAACGAAGTTTGAACCACCACAAGTAGAGTTGCTAATTTAGCTCCTGTAGCCTCTTTAACTAGGAAGAGTTTGAATACCAGTTCTATGTGCGTGAAAAATCTACGAGTTCAAAGGAGAAAACAATTTAGGACTATCTTGACTAGACAGGATGGAAGGGGCAAGGACACACAAACGGTTACCACGTATACAGTAACGGCCATTTTCAATAACTTACTAGCCGGTTTCGGTAGGTTGCTATCTCTATCTGTTTGACATTTTGCTTACTGACCGGTTAGAAACAAAACGTCACGGAAAAGTTTTATTTGATTTTTCTATAAATCAAGTGACATACAGGTGACGCGGATAGGACATTCTTTGTTTATAGAAACACCGATAGCTACGAAGTTGGTATTTTAACCAACCGTAAGTAGAAAATGATTAACTCATTCTGAAATTTTTCATCCGTAATTAATTAAAAAAATCAGCTGTTTCCTTTAAAAGAGCAAAACTACACAGTCAACATTTTTAGAACACTTGTTTTTTTTTATTTCTGTATGATTGGATGAGCTCCCGCATGATGGGAATCGCCCCCTGTTGTTTGGGACTTAAACATAACTGGCGTAATGTGGATATACCTTAGCTACTATAAACAGGAACAAGCCAGCCTGGGTTTGGTTAGGCTGGTCGGGTAGCTGTACATCACGCCTGTAATTCCCGACGGGTTAGGCAGAGGTGTACCTAATAAACCCACATTCCACCAATTATGTTTAATTCCCATAAAAGACTGACCAGACTCCGTGTCTGTACCTGAGACATTTCTAGAACAACCCAATAACAATTGGCCCGAACCGGGAATTGAAACCGGGACGTCATTTTCAGTAGTCTCGATTGCGCCCACTACACAGTATTACGGTAATATAATACCTGGATAAAAAGTATCATCATCATCATCATTTCAGCCGCAAGGCGTCCACTGCTGGACATAGGCCTCCCCTAAGTGTCGCCACATTGACCGGTCCCGTGCGACTCGCATCGTCCAGCGGATTCCCGCAACCTTCACCAGGTCAACGGTCCAACTAGTGGGAGGTCTTCCAACGCAACGTCTTCCCGTTTGCGGCCGCCACTCCAGAACTTTTCGGCCCCATCGGCCATCCGTTCTGCGAGCAATGTGCCCGGCCCATTGCCATTTAAGTTTTTCAATTCTTCGGGCTACGCCGGTGGCTTTGGTTCTCTCTCTTCATTTCTGATTCGATCACGCAAGGAAACTCCGAGCATAGCCCTCTCCCTTGCCCTTTGGGTGACTTTAAGCCTTCTGATGAGGCCCATTGTGAGCGAAAACGTTTCGGTCTCGTATGTAATCACTGGTAACACACACTGGTCATAGACATATAAAAAGAAAATAGAAAATATATATAAAAAGTATCTTTTGTCCCAATTCAGTTCGTGGTCTGCTTTTATCGGAAATAAAAACGTAACAGATGGACCGATAACAACAGAATCAGCAGGCCTAGCCAAGTTACAAGAGATTCGTATCGATTCTCTTTCTACAATCGTAAACGTTAAGTCACGTGGTCAAAACAAACGAATAGAAACTTCGTACACAAGTTTACATCGATCAAGATGATAGAATGAAATGTATTCGTTTCTACAATCGTGATCGCTACATCCCATATAAATCGTAGCCAACTTACAGTTTTGACTGAACTTTAATGTTTCTATTCGTTTGTTTTGACCACGTGACTTAACGTTGAAATGATGTCATTCCCATGCATTTGGTTAGTTTTTTATGCGTTAACTGTATTTATAATATTACATTAAATATAGAATTACTTCCTATTACTGCTCATAATATTTGAAACACGACATTTTAAAATATTTGGCAGTGAGATCAAAGTATCAATGTCAGCGAATACGGTACTAATTTATTTTGTTACCGAATATCACGATATTTTGTACTAAAAGGCACACGATTTATAATTTTATTTATCACGCTATTATAGATAGTTTTTTGTCGCACAATAGGCCACAGGTTTTTTTGGCATTAAGCAATACGAGTGGTAACTAAAACGTTCAGTTTATGGGTGTCTGTTAAAAATATGTATCAGTAAACTAACGAAACGTAAAGGATGTTGGGCAAAAGTGGTCCAACTGTATTGTGACTTTTTTTTTGACATTTAAACCACATCCCATACATTTTTGCCCATAGTCTTTTACATTTTTAGCATTTCATTTGTATTACTGAGTTCTTAAGCTTACTCATGGGCCGAACTCAGTATTTAAATAACATTATGATAAAGTCTTACTTCATTTATTTATAATACCTACTATTCTACGATTTTTGTTGGAACCAATTTGCATTTACATGTGTAAAACTCCAAAATTACGTAAATGTGTCGTGAATGCTAATTTTAAGGAAGATAATATATACTGTCAAATTTTATTATTTCCTGTCTGTGTGATTCATCCTCAAGTTAAGGAGAATAATATAATAGTTGTAAAAGGACCAGACAAGTCAGCAGAAATTAAAAGAAAGCAAAAGTAATTCAAAAGTATTTGCAAACAAGGCTGAAAATTTACAAGAATTTACAAAAGAGAGCCCCCCGAAACGCTTGCTCTTTACCACTTCCTAGAGCTTAAGGTGAAAGTGTCAGAGTGGCCCGCGAAAATACAAATTTTCAGACGTGGTTTGCAATTTGCAGGCCAGTGCTAGGTTGTATGTTGATTAAAATATTGCTCGTGGCTGTAAGACGTATGTTGTTACAGAATTATAATCATCAAAATCATCAATACAACCCTCCAAGCTCATACAGGTGCCTGCAAATTGCAAAAAACGTAAGAAAATTTGAATTTCGCGGGCTGGTTGGAGCATCCACCTTAAGTTGTCTAAAATGTGCCAGATGTGCAAGAAAATAGGTAGTTTAAAAAAAGGTCCTCTAGACAACATGTCCTTGCATTGTTAGACTTACTTAATACCCAAATTGGATTTGGACTCAAAACAGACTGTGACCGCTGAGTTTGTATCGATGTTCTTCTCGGCGATCAGCCAGATTTGACGTAAACAAACAAACATACATACATTGCACTTTTCTTAACGCGCTGTAGTTTTTCAACAAAATAAGTTAGTTTCTTAAGTTTCTGTCTTGTCTGCAGAAAATATATGGAATGCTACTATGATGATTTTCATTATTTCATTGACCTCAAGATGAACAAGTTAAGAAAATATGTAAGAACATTTGTGAGATTGTTTCCGACATCATTGAGATAACAATAATTGCTTTTGTTTTGTAAAAAAAAGTGAAGCACGTACGAGTACTTCTATGTTTTTTCATTGTTTAAATGTGCATTTGACTAAATCTGGGTTTTGGTTTGGTCTAGCAAAGAAAACGAACCGGTTTTTATGAGTATTGTGCTCTTATTCCAACTTATTTGGGGTGGCATCTCTTCTTGTTTCATACTTCTCTATTACTCGTTATCTCAGCAGTCACCTCCTTTCTAGCCATATCATCCTTCACACAGTCCATCCATCGTTTCTTTGGTCTTCCTCTACTCTTATAGACATCTACCTACATTGAGACTTCGTTAATACATTTTCCTCATTCATCCGCATCACATGTCACGATATCCAGTTTATTAAAATAGGGGAGGGGCGGCTGCAACATATTCATTGCCCAGCCTAAATGCTGAACTTACCTAGATGGCCAAAATAAAAAATTCGTTGCTAGGGAAGACATTCTAAGAACTTTTCAAAGACTTTTTTTTTATTTCTGGTATTTATTTTCAAAACCAGAACCCGCGCTGCGCCCGCTATTTTATGGCTCGTACAAAATTTTGTAAGGCACACGTGACGTTGCGTGATTTGGCAATGAATGTGTTATGCATTACAGTCAACAATAACTGTCAGTAAGCCCCAGCTACCAGCAACCTGCAAGAGGGCGTTAATAATAAAGTTGCTAGCGAAATGTAGAAAAGATTACTAAATAAAATTGGAACATCGATCAGTAGGCATAGTAGGTATTTACAAATTTGTTTTATCAGGGTCCATTTAGATTAAAGGCAATTAACTTCGACAACTCAATGTATAATTAATTATTTACTCCATAATTTAATTTTGATGATCCACGTGGATAGTTCTTGCCCTTGTGAAATAAAATATTATGTGTCTATCACACGGATAACACTTAATGCAAGAGATCTAAATTCCTGTGCCAGTTGACAATTAACTTTTATCAGCGAACGATCATCGAGCGATAATACATACATACATTTTGACGACCCGAATGGCGCGGCGGTATTGAGGCCGCCTTACGTTCTTAGGGTCCCGGGTTCGAATCCCGGTAGGAGCAAATGTTTGTGTGATGAGCATGGACATTTGTTTCCAAGTCATGGATGTTTATATGTATAATAAGTATGTATTTACAAACAAAAAGTATCTATGTAGTTTATCAACTAGGTGTCCACTACACAAGCCTTGTTGCTTAGTGTGGCACTAGATGGCGCTGTGTGTAATGTCCAGCGATATTTATTGTTATTATTTATCTTCATGCTGAGTACGTTTTTGTTCCGTTCTGTGTTACAATTATATTATAATGTGGTTCTGTTGTATTCTTATCGTTTGTGTTTGTCTAAATGCGTTGTATGTCTATAGTTTACTTTTCCTAATGAAACATGACGTGCATACAATATGCACGAAATCCTTGCGACGAATAAATATTTTTTCTTTCTTTTTTTTTTTAGAAAATCTACAATAATTATTTTAGCATACCTCTGATACATACCTAGGAAAACCACATCCATATGATTCATCTATTCACCATCTATAAGATCTTAATAGGGCTACGACCCTGCTGACCTTACGCAGCGGTACATAATAGACCTCAAAAGTTCAACAGTTGCATACAATCTAATTGTTATAGAGATTTTGTGGTTCTTGGGGTTACGTTAATATTTTTTATTCATTTGTACGGCCAAATTGACCATGGACAGAAAACCACTGTCAGTGTAGCTAAGACCTATTTTTATGACAAGGTACTCATATATTAATAAATACCCTTACGATTGATAATCGCGAGATAATAATCAGCAATTCCATACATTTGGGTCAAGTAGGTATTGAAGTTTTGTATGGAAAATGTTGCTCAGGTTAATGGTCCGAAGTCGAATCATACTCTTGATAAGGGGCTGATAAAACCTAATTGATATTATTTAAGCAGTTTTTTTTCAAGAAAAACTATTTGTTCTAGTACTTACATCAAAAAATATAAAGGGTGTAAAACACCTCTTAACGAAGCCGAAAGGCACTTGTTCTCCTCGTCATTGCGATCATTTTTTTGTTCTATACCATACCTGGGAACCTTCTAGTTACGGAGATATTGGGGGTCAAAGTTCCAACGTTTTGACAATTTTTTTTTTAAATACTTACAAGTTTTTAATGAAAGATTTTTACCTCACCCACCTCCACGACCTCCGTACTATTCAATCCATGCATCAGCACAATTTTTTGAGTGCGTTACATTGAGTTCTACCGCAAAACATGATTTTTGGCCCCAAAAAAAAAGTCGTTTCCCAGCAATATTTTTTGCGTAAAGTTACTTAGTGCTCGTGACTGTAAGACGTGTGTAGTTATAGTATTATAATCATCAAAATCATCAAGCTCATAAAGGTGAAGGAATTACTTTCTCAAGGTCAAAGTCATTCCTGCACCTTTATGCGCCTGGAGGGTTGTATTGTTGTTGGTTGATTATAATTCTATAACTACATACGTCTTACAGTCGCGAGCAATATTTTAATTAACATACAACCAAGCACTGGCCTGCAAATAGCAAAAAACGTAAGAAAATTTGAATTTCGCGGGCTACCCTGGAGCATTCACCTTAATAAGACCATACCCTTCTGGTACACGCTGTATAAGACAAGGACATCGGGCATTACATAGGTAATTACATCGTAGTGAATATTATATCATCGAATTTGAATAAGAATTTAATGACGATAAGAATTTAATGACGGCACGGTTGGTGCAGTGGATAAGCAATTGGCTGCTGGACCAAGTGTCGGGTTCGATTCCCGCACGGAAATAGTACATTTTGATACAAGTGGAGAAAGTTTGTTATTGCATTCGAGGCGGAATTAACTCCCGAGCCGCAGGCGAGGGTGTTTTTGAGCGAGAACTGCAATAACAAATGTCCACGTGTGTCAAACGACGTTTTTCAATACACTTTTGAAGAAATAAAATAAAAGATCGAAAAATATTTTTGTCATGAATTATTAGGAAACTATGATTTTAAGTTTCTTTTTTTCCGCGCTTTGCTTTCGCCAGGTTGAAAGAGAAGCAAAGGTGACGCCACTAAACAGCCTAATATAAAAAATAGTTTATTTTTTATTTTTTTGGATTTAGAACACAAATAGATGTTAATTTGTTTATAAAAGTAAATATTAGTTTTAAATAATCATGTTTATCTATGATATTCTATTTATAAACACAATTTGAATATTCAACAAATATTTATGAAAAAAAAAACACACAGATAAAACTATACCTATACTTAGTACAAATTGGTGCAATGCCTATAGTCAGCGGTGATTGTTTTATTTTCATTATTTTATTTTATTTCTTCAAAAGTGTATTGAAAAACGTCGTTTGATACACGTGGACATTTGTTATTGCAGTTCTCGGCTCAAGAACACCCTCGCCTACGGCTCGGGAGTTAATTCCGCCTCGAATGCAATAACAAACTTTCTCCACTTGTATCAAAATGTACTATTGTATGGTCCACAGTTAGATGTCGGGGGTCTGGCTATTCGTGTTTGTGAATTGAAATCTTTCTAAACGATACTATACAGGAACAATTCCAAGTGACAGGCAACGTTTTAAAAAAAAACCTGTAGAAAATTTTATACCGGGTGTTTATATTTTAATCAGGTGACTAGGTATAGCATGGTAACTCTGGCATTAGCTTTCCATAAAATAGGTATAAAATTGTGGCGATAGCTGCTATTGATTAAAGCATTTAGAGCAGCGGTTCTCAAACTTTTTTTAGCAACGGAACCCTTTTGGAAACCTAAACATTTGACGGGGCCCTAAAATACGTTTGTTGCCTAAAATAATAATAAAAAAATGTATACCTACTTATTCTATTAATCAAACATGAGAGGTATGAAACAGTTTTTTTTTATTTTTCATACATTACAGTGTATTTTTTTTCCTGGAGCCCCACAGAGGCGACACGGAGCCCTAGGGTTCCGCGGAGCACACTTTGACTAAGGCTGGATTAGAGAGGAAGCCGTCCTTAACGTCTTGAGAAAAGATAAGGCAAATGATGATGAGCTAGCAGCTCAATTTTTTATTAAAATTCGAGATAAACTCCTGCAAATTATGCAGTTTTTAGTTAAGAAAACATCCTGAAAAAACGGTCCACTAGTTATTTAGATTGAATTTAACTATCATTTCTTTTCGTTTCATTACATAACATAACATCACGCCTGTTATTCCCGAAGGGTTAGACAGAGGTGTGGCTAATAGTAAACCAAATTTCGCCACATATGTTTAAGTTCCATGTATTAGGGGCGAACCTATTGCTATCAACCGGGCACATATCTAGACTTCGTGGCTGCTACTGAAAAATTCCTGAAAACAAAACCCAATGACAATTTGCTCTACCCGGGAAACGAACTCAGGACCCCATCTCTGCTCAGCAGTTGCCATTGCGTCCAATTGACCAACGAAGCAACGTTCGTTTCATTATTATGTATGAAAAGTCATGACGACAGTATCAAAAAATTGCAAAAATATTTAGTCCGTCAGTTAAAGTTATTGGAAAATAATGGACACGTAATTTTTGTAAAGCAATGAATATTGATTTACAAAAACAATATTCATTGAATATTCATATTAACTATAATTTTATTATGAATATTATCAAAGTTAAAACGCATCAAAACTCGGGAATGGGGGCTCGTGACGTCAGAACGCACTAAAAATAAATTATACCACGGTGTGACGTATTGAGAATTTTAAAAGCGTCGAAACTTCGTCAATTTTGGTTTACGTAACAAAAGAAAAAATACGGGTCAAATATTTTTTGATAATCTAACAGACGGACTAATTAGATTTTTTCAGTCGACAAGCCTTTTGTGTTATTTTTTACATGAAGCCTATAATGTTGATCAAACCACGCTTTATTCCAAATAAAAACAACCTGTTTACACAAGTAACATGGTGAACTTGAACCATAGCGAATAAGATCGGATCAGTACACGGTTGTCTATGAGGCTTTATGTTGCTTTCATATCAGTGCCGATATTTTTCTTTAATTAAAAATGTGCGTGTTATAGTGTGTATTGGTGAAGTTTGGTTTATGATAAAAGTATGTACCAGTGTGTTGTTACTATTGTGAAAGGTAATAAGGTTAGTTTTATTTTTAATCTTTTTTGTTAGGCCTGAATTCTTGTCACGCTGACGGTCGGTCGCGTACGGTCGGTCGTGAGCTCAGCGAGAACAAAATACGGCTGTCGGTCGCCACTGACGTCAGCGTCGCAGTATAGTGCTATATATAACACAATGTATACTCGTTCGCGGCCGACCGTGCGCGACCGACCGTCAGTGCTACAAGAATTCAGGCCTTACTGTTAAATAAAAATAAATAGGTACCTAGGAGTTTAAGGCTGGGGTATCTGCTAAATTAGCATCTCTATTATTGGTGGTTCAAACTTCGTTTGAAATACTGTTAGAATAAAGTTCTAATCAGCTTGCACTACAAAGTGGTTGTTACGTCAGTCACTGCGGGACGAATAGTGCGAAATGAGTGGTTTTTATTTAATTGTAGCCTAATAAATCATTAGATCAAAATGCCAATTGTACACTTTGTGAAGAAAATTGTGACAAATATTTCTGTGAAAAAAAAAACACTAAAACTTAATGCCGTTTAGGAGTAGTTACGAAATTTCAAAGAAAAAATGCTTCGCTTTGAATATTTTTTTCATATAGTAATGATAAAGTTTTAAAGGTTAGCTTCTTCAACTGAATGAGACGAAATTTAAATCTTGTATAAAACGCACACTATGTAGGCAAGCATATTATAAGTTGGGGGATTACATTGATGATAAAAATGCTTGGCTAAATGCTGGTCCTGCTCCACAACCATAGTTGCAAACTAATTGATTGTACTGGTCGGGCATTATTTGAGTCTATCGACACGCAAAGAAGAAGAAGAATTGATTCCCATGTTAATGTATTGTGGAAGCTGCAGAAGATTGTAAAAATATACCTACTTGCATTGTATAGATTCCAGTTTTTAGTATTATATAATTGCATAGCACATGTGTGAGTACTTTGTACTGTTCAGCCGCCACTTACATTTAGTTATCTTTCATTGACTTGAATATGCCTTGGTGGCTATGAGAGGATGTCATGCTCACTCAAATGTCTCGCTGATGGTGGCGGGTGTGTCGGGTCACTTAGTTCCCTTAAATATGGTCGAGTTGAATGGTGCCGATACATGCGTCATGTTCGTGAACGGGCGCTATCAGTTGGGACTGGCCATCTCTTGGCTGCCACGGTTCGTTCATTTTAATTACTTTTATTTTATTTTTTTTAATTTTTGATTTATCATTTTACTCTGGACGCTTTTAATGTGCACGTCTTTCTACATCGTTCTCACATATACGTATAATCTCAACATGAATGATGTAACCAAGATTTTGTAACAATATTTTGATTTAAAAGAGCGTCCATGGAGTTTCTTGCCCGTTCTTCTCCATAGAGATCTACGTTAGGGAATGGGCAACTACAGTACTTTCTCAAGTTATTATGCCTTGTGACTGTGACTGTAGCTTTCCTTTTTTTGTATTTTCGACATTCAAAAGTGCCGTAATGGTCTAATTGAAATAAATGATTTGAGTTTGAGTTTGAGTTTGAGTTTGAATTATTTCAATTGTACCAATTAAAGTTTAGAGTCTAATAAGCAACATATGTTTTTTGCACAATTATATTCACTCATCAAAGAGAAGTTACATGGAGAAAACCTCTCGTTAGCAGATACAACCCCCCTAAAACCCATCCATGTTCCTTCCTCGCCCCTTTGTGGGGCCACGGTATCTCTTTCGAATAGTCCCGCAGCCCCGGCAGGCTTCGGAACTTGCGGGCCCCAGATACAACCCCCCTAAGCGTCAGTTCACATCGAGACGCGACGCAGTGCGACTGGAAGAGGCCAGTGTTTTCGCGTTGCACACTGCGTGCCGCCGCGAGACGCATCGCAATGAAATGTGTATCTTCTTGAGTAGTAAATAAAGTTATATTTTGAGTAGCTCTATTCAAATGTGCGCGCAGCGTCGCTTCTCGGTGTGAATTGACCCTAAGAAAAATACTGTCTCAAGATTTTGTTAAAAGACCATTTTCTTTAAAGTTAGTCAAAGGCCTCCCACTGTCTTGTTGGTCTAGAGTTCGCAGTCGCGACGGCTGAGCAAGAGCTCCATGGGTTCGATTCTCGGGTAGGGCAAATTATTTTTGGGCTTTCCATTAGGAACTTCTCAGCAGCACCCACGGAGACTGGACTTGTGCCCAGTTGATGGCAGTAGGCTCGCCTCGCATTACATGTGACTTAAACATAACTGGTGAAATGTGGGTGTATCTAATATTAAGTACACCTTTGCCTATTCCTTCGGGGACTACAAGCGTGATATTATTGTTATGTTAGTTAGTCAAAGTTAAAATACTATTTTTTTTAATACAGTTGCTCATAAAGTGGTGTATTGCAGGGACGTATAGCGTTCGGGATGTGGGCTAATACATACTAGTGCTTTTTTTTACCTTTCCCGAACTCGTGCGTTCTCATTCCCAACTGTCAAAATAATGTCTATTAAAAAGAAAAACCAACCATGAAGTTTTTATTAAAACAGTTTTTGTGACTCAAACTCAAACTCAAACTCAAAACTCAAATCATTTATTTCAATTAGACCATTACGGCACTTTTGAATGTCGAAAATACAAAAAAGCAAAGCTACAGTCACAGTCACAAGGCATAATAACTTGAGAAAGTACTGTAGTTGCCCATTCCCTAACGTAGATCTCTATGGAGAAGAACGGGCAAGAAACTCCATGGACACTCTTTTAAATCAAAATATTGTTACAAAATCTTGGTTACATCATTCATGTTGAGATTATACATATGTGAGAACGATGTAGAAAGACGTGCACATTAAGAGCGTCCAGAGTAAAATAATAAATTAAAAAATAAAGTAATTAAAATGAACGAACCGTGGCAGCTAAGAGATGACCAGTCCCAACTGACAGCGCCCGTTCACGAACATGACGCATGTATCGGCGCCATTCAACTCGATTCATACAAATACGTATATTTCTAAAAAGAAGCTACTAATTTATTTCAATATCAGATTTAATGATTTAATTGAATGAGTTAGGTTAGGTTTCATTTCATTTCATCTCATTAAATTTTATTTTAATTTCATATCAATAAAAAAAATCTACTGAAGACTAAGCTGTGCCCTTTGCCTACCAAAATGGGCGAAGAAAAATACTCTGCTTATATTCTACGGTTGGCGCCATTTTCCAGAAAATTTTCAATGTACATGATTGTGTACTATAACTTTTATAAGAAATAAATGATTAGTTAGTTGAGTTTATTGTGTTTTTTTTATTTTATTAAATTGCTTTATTTGCGCAACTGTATTAAAAATAGTCGTTCAGTACACCTGCGGAACCGTCATTGCAACTTGTTCCGACTGTCATTGTCGGAACTCTTTGCAATGACAGCCTTTCCGCACTTGTTATGAAATATACTATTTCAACACATGTGCTCAAAAAATGTATTTACGTAGCCTGTACCTATACATTGTTCGAAAGTTAAAATTATTCAACATACAACGGAACGTGCGGTAAAATAGGTACTCTCACCTAAGTAGGTACCTATTTTACCGCATACCCAGTTCTAGAGCACCGTGCGTATTCTTTACGGTTTACATATTGTTTTCTTGCAAATGTGTTGAAAAACATTGTATGACACACGTGCAGAAATTGCTATTTACAAACTCGTGACTGTGGCAAACCCTCGACTTCGACTCGGGCTAAAATTCTTCTACTCGTTTGTAAAAACCAACTTACCGCACTAGTGTCATAAATAACTATTTCGGAGTGGTATAATAAATAAATGTTGTTTTTAGGAGTGCGTTTTGATGAGCTAATGTGAACTAGACTTTAATAGTACATTTTGATACAAGTGGAGAAAGTTTGTTATTGCATTCGAGGCGGAATTAACTCCCGAGCCGTAGGCGAGGGTGTTTTTGAGCTGAGAATTGCAATAACAAATGTCCACGTGTATCAAACGACGTTTTTCAATACACTTTTGACGAAATCAAATAAAATAACGAAAAACATTTTTGTCATAAATTAATAAGAAACTTTGATTTTAATTTTCTTTTTTTCCGCGCTTTGATTTCGCCAGGTTGAAGGAGAAGCAAAGGTATGAAGCCAAACAGCCTAATATAAAAATTGTTTTTTTTTTAAATATTTTTGAACTTAGAACACAAATAAATGTTAATTTTAAAGTAAATATTAGTTTGAAATAATCATGTTTATCTATGATATTCTATTTATAAACACAATTTGAATATTTAAAAAAATATTTACGCGGTAAAGACGCATTATTGCTTTGCCAAAATTAAAAAAAAAAACATTCACCTCCGACTAAATGCATTGATCCAATTTGAACTAAGTATAGGCAGTATAGGTATAGTTATCTGTGGCAATTTTCATGCCCGCACACGTGTTGGAAAATGAAAAAAATCGCACGCGTGTGAATACATTACATGTTGAACCTAATCGTAGTGCGTTATGAACCAGTTTTCGAGGAAGTGTATTGAAAAGTTAGTTTCATGTGTGCTTACTACCACTATCACCGTCTTACCCCACTGCTGGGACAGGGACCTCCACTCTGTGGCAAGAAATGGGCCGTAATGGATTACCACGCGGGTGCTAAGTATGTTGGTTGGTTGATGTTACAAGTCTTCGAATTTCGGTCGTAGGTTTACAGGGTTATTGAAAAAAAACGCAAACGACCTCTCACAGGTAGCTTCTTTAAATCACATTTATAAAAATTTATACTTTGACCTTTGTAAATTCGTAAAAAAAAAATACTTCCCAAACACATTGACGCGATCATTTGATTAGATCATTTACGATGAAACGCACTTTTTTTTGTTGTTACAAAAGTTATTAAATGTAATGTAAAAAAGCTACCTGTAAGAGGGTGTTCGTGTTTCTAGGATTCCGTACCCGAAGACCATATTACTAAGCCTCCACTGTCTGTACGTCCGTCCGTCCGCTTGTCTGTCAGCGGGCTGTATGTCATGCATGATCCGTAATCAATCAATCAATCAAAAACCTTATTTCGAACAAGGGTCCATATGGGTTAGTAGCGAGTACTTAGGAGCTATGTTAGTACGACATTATGAGAAAAAATACAATTTAAAACGACACGACACAACAGCCAAATTGAACCGTCCAAATTACTTAATTAATGCAATTTAACCTAATTTAATACAATATAATCCAATTCATTACATTTAATCTAATTTAATTAAATCTAACTTTAATTTACCCTAAATTTATAACTAATATAGAAAACCAAAAAAAATAAAAAATAATAAAAAAAAATAAAATAAAAATAAGTAGTAATAGGTCGACAGTTGAAATTTTGTGCAGAATGTGTATTTCTGTTGCTACTTTAACAACAAAAAAATAAATTAACTAGAAATTAAAGGGGGCGGGCTACTATGATGGTTCGGAACCCTTCATGTGCGAGTCCGACTCGCACTTGACCGGTTTTTTCAACAACCCTGTGCTTATAGTAGTGATTTCCTAGTGATGTTTTCTTCTACCATTTTGCGTACAGTTGTGATGAAATAATTAAGTGCTTTGTTGTGTTCGAACCTACGACCTTCAACTTGCAAGTCGCAGTTATTTCCGCGGGGCCATCAGTGGTTACTACTTAACCAAAAAATAAACTTCAGATTTTAATATAAGACGTTCATGCCTATTTTGGTTAGGGTTCCGTTGCCAAAACGCAAAAACGGGTCTCTTTAGTCAACTGATCCCGCTCATTTGGATTCCGCGGGATCAGTTGACTAAATTATTATTTTTATGTCATTTTGATTAGTAGATTGGTCCCGCTCTTAAAACGGAACCGTCTCAGCAATGGGCAGGGCACATATTGCTAGCAGAACTAAAGGCCGATGGGGCCGAAAAGTTGTGAAGTGGAGGCCGCGAACCGGAAGACGTTGCGTTGGAAGGCCTCCCACTAAGTGGACCGATGACCTGGTGGAGGTTGCGGGAGTCCGCTGGATGCGAGTCCAGTCAATGTGGCGACACTTGGGGGAGGCCTATGTCCAGCAGTGGACGTCTTTCGGCTGAAATGATGATGATGATGGCAATAGGCTTACTCCTACATGAAACATCGACATAACTTGCGAAATGTGGGTGTACAATAGTACACCCACATTTCGCAAGTTATGTCGGGTCTTCGGGGATTACAGGCGTGACGTTATGGTGTTATGTAACTAGTTACCGGTAGATATAACGCGTAGATTTGGCAAGATTATCACCTTGACAGTCTGACCTTACCTTTGATAATTCCTATGAGTGGCCATGGTCTTGAACGAGGTCTTATCAACGAGTACGGTCGGCAGCTTGATACATAATTATGTATATCTATACTACATATAAATAAAATTGAACTGTCTGTTTGTAATTTCAAAACAGCTTTTTACTCAGTGCATAATATGAAAGTAACAGGGTGGAATTTTTCAATGCCCTGGAATATTTTACTCAAAGGAAACATTCCTTTATTTAAAAAAAAAACAAATCTGCTTTAACAGATTTTCGAAAATTCCCTTGCAACTGTCTTGAACTTGTGTTGTGTTTTTTTTTTGAAGTCGGTTTTATTTTGTGAAAAAAAGTTTTTTTATTTATTTTTCCATTTTTAGTTGTTCCCAAACAAGTCGCCATGAATTTATTTTACGTTATTAACAATACATGTCATGGTAATAGGCTTATATCCCGAATAAACGGAACTTAACATACCTAACTCGAAATCTGGGTGTATTGTACACATCTGCGTACCCCCTCAGAGCATACAGGCGTGATGTTACGTTATGATGTTGTATAAACAATAAACATCCAAGCGATTGCAGCAATCACAACAGATTTGCCGTCTATTTTTGAAGAGTTCCATTGTATATCTTTAAAGATCAGCATCAAATCTTCATCAAATTTTAAGAATTTTGAGAATTGGTCCACAAATGGTTGAGAAATCGGGTGACATACATAAAAAAAAGACGTACACACGAACATAGAACCTCCTCCTTTTTTAAAGTCGGTTAAAAATGGCAGATAATTTGTCATGCTCAAAATAAAAAAATTAAGTCATTTATGCAAATCAGCACTTTTGGACCGCTCTAAGTTTACAAAAGACAGACTCCCCCAAAACGCCCACCCTTCGCCACTTGCTAGTGTTTTAGCTGGGAAGAAGTAGTGGAACAAACTCCCCAGCAACACATCTGTCTGGTTAGTTTAAGAACCAGATGGTATACAATTGTGTGTAAGTTAATATAAACAAACAATCAATTACATTAAATTAAATGCTGATTATATTATTAACTGTACAACTGTTGTATAACTAGCTGATGCCCGCGGCTTCGCCCGCGTGGATGTCGGTTATCGCGACGACGACGGGCTTATTTTTTTTCCGACATCTCCAACAAATATTTTAGCCAATGTATACAAAAACTTGACAAATTATATACTAAAACCTTCCTCGAGAACCACTCTATCCATTGGTGAAAACAGCATGAACATCGGCGTAGGAGTTTAGACAGACGCGGCGGAAGACTTTGTTTTATAATATGTAATGGTATCGGCAAGCCCTTAACCTTGATAACTGGATTGAGGTATGTGCTTATGTAAATAATTAACATTATTCTCATAAAATGACATTTCAAGATTTTAAGAATCTGTAGACAATAATATCACGCTTGTAATTCCCGTGGGATTATACTTAATAGTACACTCACATTATGTATTAAGGGGCAACCGGGCACGACTCCAGGCTCCGTGGCTGCTGATGGAAAAACGCAATGGCACGTTGCCCAACCCGGGAATCCAACCCAGAAACTCATAATCAGCAGTAGCGCTTACAACCACTAGACCTTCGAGATAAGCCGGAAGAAACATACGAAAAATTAAAAAAAAAATCCGTATACAGGGTGACAGGAACACTGACGTTAAAACGTAATAGTACATCATTCTGAACCATGAATGAATATAGAAATTTCATCCGTAATTTAAACAGCTGAATTTAAACAGATGAAAAATTGTTACATCGATGACTATAAAGGGAGTAAAACACCTCTGAACGAAGCCAAAAGGCAGTTGTTCTCCTCGTCATTGCGATCATTTGTTTGTTCTACACCATACCTGGGAACCTTCTAGTTACGGAGATATTGGGGGTCAAAGTTCCAACTTTTTGACCACTTTTGTTTTAAATACAAGTTTTTAATGTAAGATTTTTACTTTAAGCACCTCCACGACCCCCGTACTATTCAATCCATCCATCAGCACAATGTTTTGAGTGCGTTACATTGAGTTCTATCACAAAACATGATTTTTGGCCCCAAAAAAAAAGTCGTTTCCCAGCAATAATTTTTGCGTAAAGTTACTTAGTTTGATGTACAGAATGCTTGGTTGACGGCTTCGTGATGAGGTTGTTTACACCCTGTATTTTCACCGTGTAGGTTTTTCACGTTTCTTACGAAACAACTGTTTTTTCATTTAGTAAAAAGCTGTTATTTTTAAATTACAAACATGTTCTTCAATTTTATTTATTTGTACAGATGTATAAAAATTGCAGTATTTTATATACGTGCCAGGAAGAAGAAAAACCTGTTTACGTAAATATTGCGTACCCCGCCACGCACTAGACAATTTATTATATTAGCCTCATAACTATTCCATACTCTAATCATGACCTTGCCATTAAACATGATTTAAGATACGCTTATCAAGTTTATTGACGAGCAAATCAGGACTTTATAACTTGACTTTAAAACCAATAGAACTAGGAAGTGTTATGTAACCTTTTATAACTTCCTAGATAAGTTTGACGTTTGACAACTGATGTCAAAAGTTTGCATTTCAAAACGAAGAAAGAAAAAAAAGTTTAGTATAGTATGACCACTTTAAGTTTGCAGCTCAAGGTGGCGCTGCTTGTCAAAATAAAAGCATCGATATGTCAAACTTGGTACATTATTTTAGTTCTGTGTTTTCCCGCCTGCACAGGTAAGGGTTTTTTGCATGTAAGTTTTCGAGCGGGAAACCGGTAGTGCATTCTGCTTCCAAGCTTAAATCTAATTTTGGCGGAATTATTGATAAATATTGTTATTACATACATACATATAAATATTTTTTTTTTTTCTTTGTATAAATCTTGTAGAAAAGGAAAAGAATGGTCAACCTTGATTTTGCTTTACAACCCTAAGCTACAATAATACTGGCACGTTATAAAAACACAAGACCTATTTGTTTATGAATCAGTTTAGTAATTTCAACCTTAGTGAAGTTCCCATTTACTAGGAATTGTTATCAAGAGCGGTAAGGTTCATGGCTAAATAATTATAGACGCACAGTTAGATCCTCGTGGTTAAGCAGCGTTTGTCAAGGTCAGTCCATGGCTAGGGCCTATCTTTACTTACTAAGTTCGCCCGTGACTCGGAAAGCACGCTAAGCCGTTGGTCCTAGCAGTTCTTTGTCATCATCATCATCATCAGCCTATTAATGTTCCCACTGCTGGGACACAGGCCTCCTCTCAATGAGAGGGAATGGGCTATAATCTACCACGCGAGCCCAGTGCGGATTGGTAGATGTCACATGTCTTCGAATTTTTGGTTCTAGGACATGCCGGTTTCCTCACGATGTTTTTCTTTACCGATTTTGAGAGCAGTGGTGATGAAATAAATTACACAAAGTAATGCGCCTGCCTGGGTTCGAATCCACGACTTACTGTTCGTAAGTCAGGGCCGCCACCAATGGGCCACCGCTGCTCTCCCGCTGTTCTTTGTAGATCTTTGAGAGTCGCTACGGGAAATTAGAAGCTCGCAAATCTGACAACTAGTCTTACCAAGAGGTTTCGTATTACCCAGTACTAACTGGATTGTGTAGGTCAGATATAGGCAGTCGCTCCTTGAAAAATTCTGGTATTTAGCTGTCTTTGGTTAAACTGGGTAGCCGACCCCAACATAGTTGGGAAATGCTTCGTCTGGTATTAAGTGGTAACGTAATTACGAAGCTGACTATACATTTGTGTTAACTGACCGTGTCTTTAAACAAGCAAAATAATGTATTCTAAACAGAAAACAACAAACAATAGTAGTTTGGGCTGCTCTCATTTGTGTAGAATTATCATAATACAACAGTAATTAGCATTTATAAATACAAGGCAATAGACAAACGAATACAGCAAAGGTTTATGATAACATTTTTAAAACCGCATATGTATTTGGCGACCCGAATGGCGCAGCGGTAGTGAGGCTGCCTTACGTTCTTAGGTTCCCGGGTTCCAATCCCGGTTGGAGCAAATGTTTGTGTGGTGAGCATGGACATTTGTTTCCGAGTCATGGATGTGTATATGTATAATAAGTATGTATTTACAAACAAAAAGTATCTACGTAGTATATCAGCTATCTGGTGTCCACGACACAAGCCTCGTTGCTTAGTGTGGCACTAGATGGCGCTGTGTGTTAATGACCAGCGGTATTTATTTATTTTATAAAGAGTAATCATGGACTACTTTTGTCGAGTGGTCGCATCTGCTGAGCATCAGGTTCTGGGTTCAATTCCCGGGTCGGGCAAAGTGTTATTGGGTTTTTCCATCAGGAATTTCTCAGTAGCAACCACGGAGACTAGATTTGTGCCCGGTTGATGATAATAGGCTGTTGGTGTTAAGTGGAACTTATACATAACTGGCGAAATGTGGGTGAACTATTAGGTACAGCTCTGTCTAACCCTTCAGGGATTACAGGCGTAACCATGGAGCTTCTTGCCGGTTCTTCTCCTAAGAAACAACCAACCCGAACTGTGCACCTATGTTTTGATGTTTCATAATAGGGTAGATGACACCATAAAACAATAGGTAATTCCAAGAAACCAATCTCTAAAAGCCAATTAATTGCCAAATTCGATTTTAGTTACTTTGAAATCAATAAATAGTTGAGTCATTGAGTTGACTAAACAGTGACGTCACAGTTTTTTGCCATACTTGAAAATCTCTGAGAGAACCGCGTTTTGACAGCTCTTAAAAAGTATCTCAATTGATTGGTGTGTTATCTACCCCATTGCCCATATAGGTTTATTTCTAGGTCCCTAAAGTGATGTTGAGCTTGTCCATCAATTTAACAGTAGCAACCCAGGATGGTAATAGGCTTTTTCACATCATTATCACCTTCCCGCCCTGGTCCCCTTCTACTTGGGGTCGGCGCAACACGTTTTCTTCTTCCATTCTCCCCTGTCAGACGTCACGGCATCAGTTACTCCTTTCTCTTTCATATAGGTAGCCAGATATTTCTCTGCGTGCATTTGAGTTAAAGTGATTTTACTCAATGCTGGAAGCACATAGATAGGTCTATAATTAGAGGGATCACTCTTACAACCCGATTTGAAAGTTGGTACTACTTTACTGTTTCATTAAATCAGGAAACTTGCCGCTGTCCAAACATTGATTGAATATGCCTGTTAGGACAGGGGCGATTAATTCAATAATATCCCCAAGAACCTTGACGGATATCCCCCATAAGTCTTCAGTATTTTTTATGTTGAGACTTTTAAATGCGTTTTTAATTGTAGCAATACATATTGGTTTAAATTTAAAGTTTGGTATGGCCGTAGTAAAGTTTTCTTTAAGAAGAGCTTCAGCTAGTGTAGATGAAGAGGGGAGAGATTTCGTGACTTCTAGTGGAATATTAGTAAAGACATTTTCTAGTGTCTCAGCCACTTCCATTTTATCAGAAATGGTCTGATTATCTATTTTCAAGGACAATTCATTCTGATCTCGTTGTTGGGTCTTTCCTGTTTCTCTGTTAATAACCTGCCACACAGTTTTTATTTTATTATTAGAAATACTAATTATGTTAATTATTATTTGTGATTTTGCTTGAGACCCTTTTGAATATTTTTGAATAGTTTCTAACATACGTATGGAACACTTGATCTGAAGTTAAGGATTTTTCGTGATATAAATTGTATAAATTATCTCTGCTTTTTCTTATTCCCGCAGTAGCCCATTCCTCACACAATCCGTCCATCTGATCTTCCCTCTCCCTCTTTCGAGGTTCTTTCACATGGAAACAAAAACTAATTGTTTATAGAAGTGTGGAGTTTTGATATTGTTAGGAGTGGAACTTTTGTCCTTTATCTGTCCATAATATCTGTCAGTTTAGTTAGATGATTCACGTGCGTTTGATTAGTCAAATCCAATGGATGATAAATAGGCTATTTGGCTGGCGTTTGGGGCGGTGGAAGTGGTTTAAAGTTGTGAGTATACAGATCTCGAGCTTCGTTCATCACCACTCTTATGTGGAATGTTTACGTTAATTTGGAAACACGCAGATTGCCGATGCGCATCCCTGTTCCCCCTATTATAAAAGTAAAACAATGTACAGTAACATTAGAACGGGGATGTGCTTCGGCAATCTGCGTGGTTTTTTTTCAATGCCTCCTGGAGGGAAAGTATACTCTAAATATATATCCATACTCTAAATATATACTCTATATTTAGAGAGATTTGATCCATATGATTGACCCTATCGATTGATGTCAAAAAGGTACAGAATGTTATTTTTTCGAACTTTAGTCGATCCATCCCAGGTTCGATTCCCGAGCGTGGCAAGCGAATTTTCGAAAATCTGAGAATGCAGATTTGTTTCTTTTTAAAAATAAACTATCTCCAGTATTTCAAGTACTTTCCCTCCAAGCTTCCCTCCATTCCACCCATGTATATATCATTTAATTCAATCAGGGCAACCCATGAACTAGGGTTCGTCATCACACTACAGCAGTCTACTGCGGGACGTACGATTCCTCAATCTCTCGCTCGCTCTCTCACTCAACTCGATTCTCAGCAACTCTCATCCAGTTGCTACCAGCCATCCTGCAAAGATCGGTTAGCTCAACAAAGATCCTGTTTAGTCCAAGGAATTGCAGTATATCATATAAGATATTCGATGTCTACGGCATAGGATAGATGAGCAGCAGCAGAATTAGTTTAGTTATAAATATCGCTGGACATTAACACACAGCGCCATCTAGTGCCACACTAAGCAACGAGGCTTGTGTCGTGGACACCAGATAGTTGATATACTACATAGATACTTTTTGTTTGTAAATATATATTTATTATACATATAAACATCCATGACTCGGAAACAAATGTCGATGCTCATCACACAAACATTTGCTCCAACCGGGATGCGAACCCCGGACCCTAAGAACGTAGGGCAGCCTCACTACCGCTGCGTCATTCGGGTCGTCAAGTTATATTCTGTTGCTCCGTTTTTGTAATGTCAGAAGATAAATGAATAAATAAGTCCTTGACTTTGACTTTGTGCAGGAAATTAAAACACTGTATTGAATAATAATATCAAACTCAATTATTTTTCGCTTTCCATTCGGTAATTTCCTGTTTTTTGTATTTTTTTTACATTAAGACTCATCATTTATCATTACAATAATTTGGATGTACCTAATACCCATTATTTTTATTTTATCCATTGATCAATATTTAGGTGTTGCAATAAAATATGACAGCTGTATAATCTGAACGGGTTAATAGGGTAGATGACACCATAATATAATAATTCCAAGACACCAATCTCTAAAAAAACACTCTATTTTGGGCCTGAAAACCCGATTTATTTTCAATTAATTGCCAAATTCGATTTTTTGTTGCTTTGAAATCAATAAATAGTTGAGTCATTGAGTTGACTAAACAGTGACGTCACAGTTTGCTATTGCCATACAAAATCTATGATTTTTTTTTCCCTTCGCCCTTCTCGGGCAGGCTAAGGTCTTGGACCATACCGCCTCGTCTTCAGTGTTTATTATTCTTTAAAACACAAAATCTATGAGTCAACCGCGTTTTGACAGCTCTTAAAAAGTATCTCAATTGATTGGTGTGTCATCTACCCCTTTAATCTCCCACAAACCCGGTTTTGAATAATCGTTAATGAAATGAATAAACATACATCTACCATACCGTAACAGACAGTTGAATTGAAATAATTTGGTTCGCGCAGTGGCTGAGCCAAAGAGTATAATAATAATAAGGGAGAAAAGAGCCGTCTTGTGCCGACATGAAGCGCCATCTGGATTTCTTAACGAGAACTAATGCTCTAAAGGTAGCGGGCCTGTGGACGGGGAGCTATGGGCTAGCTCGCCTTCCGTCCGTCCGTCTCATGACGACAGGCCGTGTCGACGGCGCGTTCGTGTTCCACGCGCGCCTCAAAGAGAGGCAGCAATAGGGAAGGGGACCGCAAGGGCCGAAGCCTGCCGGGGCTGCGGGATTATTCGAAAGAGATACCGTGGCCCCGGAACACAAAGGGCGATGAAGGAACATGGATGGGTTTTAGTCAGTAAAAGTCTGACACTCCCTCCTGCTCCGCCCAGAGCGGGAGGAGTCATTTGATGATTTCTCATCCGAAAAAAAAAGGCTCTATAGGTAGCTACAGGTAGATAGGAATGTATGAATACCTTCTTACGTATAGGTCAATATTTGTTTACTTAGACGTGATCATTCAAATTTTCTTGTTTTTTGCAAATAGCAGCTGTTTTGTTTACGTCCTATGTTTGCGAATACATAATATAATGATGCGAGCCATCATTTTCTTTTCGAATTGTTTTTGTTCAACTATACGATGTAAACACAGCTTCTATTTGCAAAAAAAAGAAATAATTTCGCCGGGTACATTTATATTTAAATAGAATTGACTTGAAAATGGTCCAACGATACACATTCAAGCGCAAGCGAAAGTTGCGGCGGCCATAAGATGATGTTGCCAGATTATGTTACACAAAAAGGATTTCTGAGAAAAGGTTGTGGCTTAATTGATAATACGAAACAGCCATGAAATATAAAAAACGTGATAATTTCAATGAAAAATGTATCATTATTCTTTAAAAACTATTATAAATTATAGAACTTAATTATTTGATTTTCATAATAGAACAGAGACATCTATCGTTAATTATGAAATACATAGTTTATTGGTTAAGAAAAGTAGATGGCGACTCTTTCTTCACTGAAGTTGTGCATGTTCTAACTGTCTCCCCGCTGGGTTGAGTGCTCGACTGCTGCGCTGCATGTCGCGAGTTCGATTCTCGCATACTGTTTTTACGAGATGTATACTAATTACGGTCACATTTTTCTGATAAATCTGAAACACACTGATATGCTTTTTGCTACCCTGATTAATCATTCTTTTATTTATTTATTTCCAGAACAATGTCGAGGATGCTGAAGCTAGCGGTGGCTGTCGCGTTGGCGATCACACTGGTCGGTCAAGTGCGAGCGGCCACGTACGGACCGCGCGCTGATTATGGGTACCCAGCTGGGTTGATACCTGATTGTAAGTACTGTGAAATAACAACGTACATTACTTTATGAAGTAAATTTCAGAGAAATTAAAATGTTAATTCAGGTTAGGTGTACCAAATGTTATACAAATTTTCAAACATAACATCACGCCTGTATACCCTGAAGGGTTAAGCAGAGGTGTACCTAATAGATATTTTGCCGGTTATGTTAGAGTATCAGGGGCGAGCCTATTGTCATCAACTGGGCGTAGATGTAGACTCCGTGGCTGCTACTGAGAAATTGCTAATGGAAAAACTATTATTTCTTTCAAATTTATTAGCACGACCAATAAGGAAACGCTTTACATAATCCCATTACGTTCAAACGCAAATAAATTGAAGTGTAGGTAAATATGAAACAACTCTGTACATTTGCTCGTTACTTGAGAAATAAACAATTGACATTATTACTATTTAAAGGTAATATTGGTTTTGAGATTACGTTCAAGTTACCTTGGAAATGGTTTTCTTTACCACAATAATTTATCTTTAATGATGAATGGATGATTGCTATTCTTTCACGCAAAAACTATTCAACCGACATGGATAAAATTTAGCACACAGATAGTGCATAGCCTGGATACACACACAACACACACACACACACACGAACGACACACACACATCACACACAAACACACACGAACGACACACACACATCACACACGATACAATATAACCTGGATACACACACAACACACACTTTTTTAAAGTCTTTTACAAAATAGCGCTGTTGGAATTTTAACTTTCGACTTGAGCCGGGCTTTGAAAATCTCACAGTGCGATTTTATTTAGGCGTTATTTAGGTTTAAAACACCTATAGAAAGAAAAACGGTCTTAGCCGGAAACCATAGGCTAACGACTAGATAGAGCAAGGTAATCGTAGTCAACCGAACTATGCTATAAACTGGAAATATTATAAATGTAGCAAGGTCAGTTGTTAGTGCCTGTATCGATACTGTTCGGTCATGGCTCGCCAGCTAGATTCATGTTCTATGTCAGTGCCGTCAGATGTTTAATCAATGACAACCAAGCACTACGTAGACGTACATCAAACTAAGTACGCAAAAAATATTGCTGGGATGAATTTTATGGTAGGACTTAAGGTGAAAGCGTCAGGGTAGCCCGCGAAATTCTATTCTATTCTTCTACACCTTTATGCGCTTGGAGGGTTGTATTGATGATTTTGATGATTATAATTCTATAACTACATACGTGTTACAGCCGCGATTCAAATTTGAATCAACATACAACCTGACACTGACCTGGAAATTGCAAAAAACGTAAGAAAATTTGAATTTCGCGGGCTACCCTGGAGCATCCACCTTAATGTAACGCACTCAAAACATTGTGCTGATGGATGGATTGACGGGAGTCGTGGAAGTCGTTAAAAACAAGTAAGTTTAAAAAATACTTGTTAAAAAGTTTGACCCCCAATATCTCCGCAACTAGAAGGTTCCCAGGTATGGTCTAGAACAAAAAAATGATCGCAATGATTCGATGGGGAGAACAAATGCCTTTTGGTACTTGTTACACCGTTTACAGTACAAGTACCAAGTAGTAACTGATAAACCAGAAGCACAGCATCCTGTGGGGTACTTGGATCGATCAGTGGCGAAACGAAGGCGAAGTGCAGTGTATCAGTGGCGAAGATCTGAGGAGGAATTATAGTACATTTTGATCAAGTGGAGAATGGTTGTTATTGCATTCGAGTCGGAATTAACGTTTAGTGTAGTTTTTCGTAGTGTTTTTGAGCCGAGAACTGCAATAAGAAATGTCCACGTGTATCAAACGACGTTTTTCAATACACTTTTGAAGAAATAAACTTTAAGAACGAAAAATATTTTTGTCACGAATTATTTTGAAACTATGATTTTAATTTTCTTTTTTTTCCGCGCTTTGTTTTCGCCAGGTTGAAAGAGAAGCAAAGATATGAAGCTGCTAAACAGCCTAATATAAAAAAACAGCTTTTTTTTTTTTTTTGAAAATTAAACACAACTACATGTCAATTGGTTAAATAATCATGTAGATAAACATGATTATTTTAAACTATTATTTACTTTTATAATTAATAAAATTACTAATATGATATTCTATTTATAAACACAAGTTGAATATTCAAAAAATATTTACGCTGTAAAGAAGCATAGTGCTTTGCCAAAATTAAAAAAAAAAAACATTCCCATATAGGCATTGAACCAATTTGGACTAAGTATAGGTATAGTTATCTGTGGCAATTTTTATTCCCGCACACGTGTAGGAACACGAAAAAAACGCACACGTGTGAAATACATTGCATGTTGAAACTAATCGTAGTGCGATATGAACCAGTTTTGGAGGAAGTGTATTGAAATTTTTTTTTGCTCTTAATGGTTTCGGTCCTGACTACAGCTGTAATCGCGATCAACCTAATTTAGTACCTACTAACTTCAAATAGCAATATAAAATAATTTGAATTCCAAACGATTGCTATTTTAAGTTAGTAGGTACTAAATTAGGTTGATCTTGCAATATTTTTTTTGTTTTTTTTTTTTTTTTTTACATTTTTTTTGGATTTATATTTTATGGGTTCCTTTATCGATTTTTTTTTATTTATTTTTTGGATTTATATTTTATGGGTTCTTTTATCGATAAATAAGCTATAGCACGCGACTACTTTAACACCCTGCGTTGGTTTTAATTACTAGGTACTAATATCGGAATGCTACTGTTTTCTTGGAAAGACAATGTAAAGGTTAATAAATTACAGTGCAGTTAATTTACATACTCGTAATAATGTACATAGGTATTACATCTAATTGCCTAGCAACACTGTGAGTAGTATGATCTAACATTTAATAATTAATGGAAAATCTCTTGAATAGCTAATAAATTACTGGACAGGTAATGGATCGAATAATTTATATCGAGAGGTTATTAATAATGTCCTATTATATTGTTGTGTGTGTGTTGTGTGTATGTAATATGATGTGATCGTCTTCTTCGCTGTCCTTCTCACCGCTCTGGTTTTATAAAATCATCTTTCTTTGTCCATGCGGTCTTTCTTTGGAATGCGCTCCCTCAGAATATCAGGACGGTAACCAATCGGTTCACATTTAAAGTGAAAGCTTGAGAACACATACACAAGAAGTTGGCAGATTTGTCTCCGAGCTATGTTGTTGTAGTTTTTTTTTGTCTAACTTTATAACTTTTTTTTTTTATAAATATATTTTGTTTTATGTATGTACAGACGTGGTCTTTTCACATTTTACTTAAATCATGCGGAGGCGCCGAGCCACGCCCCCTTAAAGTTTAGGCCTATTAGCAAAGCGTCAATTTGGCGCGCAAAATAACAATAACTCTCGTTAGACGTGCGTCGTCAGTGCGCTCGGTCGATCGGTATCTTTTCATCCATTATTTCTATACAAAATCAACGGGGCGGGGCTAGAGAGCGTTTCTATGTTTTAAGTGCAAGCAAAAATTAGCTTAGTGGTGATCAGGCGGGAGTGTCCTCGATAGCATATAAGTATTTATTATTATATTTTAGTTATAAATATTTTCTTATTTGTTTTCTGTTAATGCACCTATTGTGTATTGTCTTTGTCTCCGCATCACTCTAAGGTAAACTGGTAGAAAATGCAAAAGGCATTAAGTCCGCCTTTGTACAGTTTTTACTTGTGCATAAAGTTTTAATAAAAAATAAATTAATGTGCAAGCTTGCAGTAATAGCTTGCAAGTAGTTTACGTAGAATAGCAAATAAGTATTATGTTTAGAACAGTCAATAAATGGATCGCACGACATACGGACGTTTCCTTATAAACTCTGCCTGACCATCTGCATAATCCCTACATGGCGACCCTGCCAGAAGATGCCAGGATTTCAACCATGTTTCGGCGTTGTTTAAATATCTACATGGACAATTAACGTACCTACATCAAAATGTGTCGCTCAGATATCCAGAAGGACGAAGATATTCATCATTCAGAGTGCTTCCGGAGGATCAAACAACAGCGCGGAATATCACTTTTCAAACATAAGCTTCGTGATGTCCGTCATCTGCACATTATTGTCTATTGCAGGACTTTACGGACTATACGTTCCGTTCCGTTCCGTTCCGTATCAGTTAGTCTGATAATTAAACTCGTGGGTACTAGGCGAGATGTAATTATAACCTGACATCTTAAATAGATAATGTAAGCACTAGTAATGATGACTGCCTCGTTGATCTAGCGGTTACAAGCGCGACTGCTGACCACGAGGACCTGGGTTCGATTCCCGGGTCGGAAAAATTGTTATTGGGTATTTAAATCAAGAATTTCTTGATGGTTGATGGCAATAGGCTCGCCTATTACATGGGACTTAACATAACTGGCGAAATGTGGACCAATTTGCCCGACCGGGAATCGAACCTAGGTCCTCAATCTCTGCAATCGCGACCACTCGACCAACGAGGCATTCGACCAAGAAGGTCTGTAAAACAGTTTATTATCAGCTGATTTTCTCACATAAGTTATAGGTAATAAACATCATGATAATAGCCGAGCATCATTTAAGTTATAGTATAGTATATAGTATAATTTGTTGACTATACAGGGTGTTAAAGTAGTCGCGTGCCATAGCTTAGGGATGAGTTAAGTATCGATAAAGGAACCCGTAAAAATAAAAAAGAATAAAAAAAAATCAACATCAACCTAATTTAGTACCTACCAACTTAAAATAGCAATCGTTTAGAATTAAAATTATTTTATATTGCTATTTGAAGTACTAAATTAGGTTGATCTTTACGGTTTCCTTTATCGATTCTGAACTCACCTCTAAGCTATGGCACGCGACTACTTTAACACCCTGTATAGACTGAAAGACAATAGTGAGGAAAAACAAACAATGCAATCATTTAAACGATGTATTTGTAACTTGTAAAGTACTTAAATACATGCTTAACTTGGTGTACGAGTTTTTCTGCATTTCTCGTTGAGCAAAGGTCGAGTTTTATAATTTTAGTATCAATGTGCGATTGTTAGAACAATGTGTACTGTTATGGATGTCAAGGAATAGTTATGTAAGTAATAAACTAGTTAAGCACGTTCATAAGATTTGATTTTATTTCCCTTATGATTCTTCAGACTGTTTCATTCTGACAATAATTTAGATAAAAAACCGGCCAAGTGCAAGTCAGACTCGCGTATGAAAGGTTCCGTTGGGTTCCCTTTTAATTTATTAGTTTGTTGTTATAGCGGCAACAGAGAGGGATATCTCTCAAGACATCTTAAATAGATAATGTAAGCACTAGTAATGATGACTGCCTCGTTGATCTAGCGGTTACAAGCGCGACTGCTGACCACGAGGACCTGGGTTCGATTCCCGGGTCGGAAAAATTGTTATTGGGTATTTAAATCAAGAATTTCTTGATGGTTGATGGCAATAGGCTCGCCTATTACATGGGACTTAACATAACTGGCGAAATGTGGACCAATTTGCCCGACCGGGAATCGAACCTAGGTCCTCAATCTCTGCAATCGCGACCACTCGACCAACGAGGCATTCGACCAAGAAGGTCTGTAAAACAGTTTATTATCAGCTGATTTTCTCACATAAGTTATAGGTAATAAACATCATGATAATAGCCGAGCATCATTTAAGTTATAGTATAGTATATAGTATAATTTGTTGACTATACAGGGTGTTAAAGTAGTCGCGTGCCATAGCTTAGGGATGAGTTAAGTATCGATAAAGGAACCCGTAAAAATAAAAAAGAATAAAAAAAAATCAACATCAACCTAATTTAGTACCTACCAACTTAAAATAGCAATCGTTTAGAATTAAAATTATTTTATATTGCTATTTGAAGTACTAAATTAGGTTGATCTTTACGGTTTCCTTTATCGATTCTGAACTCACCTCTAAGCTATGGCACGCGACTACTTTAACACCCTGTATAGACTGAAAGACAATAGTGAGGAAAAACAAACAATGCAATCATTTAAACGATGTATTTGTAACTTGTAAAGTACTTAAATACATGCTTAACTTGGTGTACGAGTTTTTCTGCATTTCTCGTTGAGCAAAGGTCGAGTTTTATAATTTTAGTATCAATGTGCGATTGTTAGAACAATGTGTACTGTTATGGATGTCAAGGAATAGTTATGTAAGTAATAAACTAGTTAAGCACGTTCATAAGATTTGATTTTATTTCCCTTATGATTCTTCAGACTGTTTCATTCTGACAATAATTTAGATAAAAAACCGGCCAAGTGCAAGTCAGACTCGCGTATGAAAGGTTCCGTTGGGTTCCCTTTTAATTTATTAGTTTGTTGTTATAGCGGCAACAGAGAGGGATATCTCTCAAGATATCCCTCTCTGTTGCCGTTTCCAAACTTTATATAGGTGTGACAAGCAATTTTTCTTTTCATAAATATACATAGAACGGGTGCCTTTTCGTTTTTAGGGGAAATATAACAAACTAGCTTCAAATATGTGTTATTTTGATGGAGTCAGTTCATAGCATTCGCTCGGGTCGATCTTCAGGTTAACACCCATCGTCGGGTGCACGTGGTGGCCCCCGGCCACAGTACGCGCGGGCCTGTGGACGGTGAGCTATGGGCTAGCTCGCCGTCCATCCGTCTTATAACGACAGGCCGTGTAGACGGCGCGTTCGTGTTCCACGCGCGCCTCAAAGAGAGTCAGCAAAAGGAAGGGGTCCGCAAGGGCCGATGCCTGCCGGAGCTGCGGGACTATTCGAAAGAGATGCCGTGGCCCCGGAACACAAAGGGCGATGAAGGAACATGGATGGGTTTTAGTCAGTAAAAGTCTGACACTCCCTCCCGCTCCGCCCAGAGCGAGAGCAGTTATCATGATTTTCCATGCAAAAAAAAAACAACCCATAATTTACATACTGAGCTTCCTCCGTGCCTCGGAAAGCACGTTAAGCCGTTCTTCCCGGCTGTCATTTGTAGATCTTTGAAATTCGTTAGGTAGTCAGCAGCCCGAAAGTCTGACAACCAGTCAGCATACCAAGGGGTATCGTATTACCCAGCAGTACTAGGGTTGTGGAGGTTAGATAGGCAGTCGCTCCATGTAGTATACTGGTAAACAGCTGCATCCGGATAGACTGGAAGCTGACCCCAACATAGTTGGGAAAAGGCTCGACAGACGATGAGTGATTTTGATGTATAAGCTTTTTGCGTGAAAGAGTAACAAGGATTCTTTAAGGGAAGCATTAAAGGATCCTTGTTACTCTTTCACGCATTTTAACTTTCGAGCTTATAATGTTAGTAAGGTAATACCTACTCGATATGCATGTTTGCAGTGTCATATTTCACAAGTGACTTGAAGGAAAACATTGTTATCAAACCTGGATCAAGTTGCGGTTGAATGACCCGTGAGGTTAGATGTAGCATTATCTCTAAGATTCATGAAGACTCATGGTAGGGAGGTCTACAACGGTGTCATCATCTGCCTAGCCTTTTCCCAAGTATGTGAGGGTCGGCTTCCAGTCTAACCAGATATACAGTGAGTTAAAGTAGTCGCGTGCCATAGCTTAGGGGTGAGTTCAGTATCGCTAAAGGAACCCGAAAATAAAAAATAAAAACTTTAAATAAATATTGGAAGATCAACCTAATTTCTTCAAATAGCAATATAAAATAATTTTAAATCTGAACTATTGCTATTTAAAGTTAGTAGGTACTAAATTAGGTTGATCTTTCAATATTTTTTTCATTATTTTATTTTATTAAATATTTTTATTTTTTTCGGGTTCCTTTTTCGATACTGAACTCACCCTTAAGTACTTTAACACCCTGTATAGCGGAATACCAGTACTTAACACTAGCTTGTATTCGTGGCTTCGCTCCTGTTATGTACGGAAATTAACCCACGGGAACGTTTTAAATGTAGTCTATGACTCGGGGATAGTGTAGCTTCCCGTTAGTAAAATAATTTTTGGAATCAATTCAGTAGTTCCGATGATTATCTCTTAATACAAACTTACAAACTACAATATGAGTATAGATAGGGCAATTGCCTATCTGACCTCCACAAACCAGTGGCCCGACCACTGGTTTGTGGATGTCAGATAGGCAATTGACCACCACGATACCCCTTGGTAAGACTGATGGTCACAGTTTAAGGGTTCCAACTACCCGTTACGACTGCCAAAGAGCTATAAAATAACGACAGCTGGGACCAATGTTTAACGTGTTTTCCAAGGTACGGAGAGGGTCTCTATAAGAAATGAACGATTATCCATCCACGGAGAAACCTCGATATAAATATAAATAAATATCGCTGAACATTACACACAGCGCCACCTAATGCCACACTAAGCAACGTGGCTTGTATCGTGGACACCAGATAGTTGATATACTACTACATAGATAATTTTTGTTTTATAAACACATACTTATTATACATATTAACATCCATGACTCGGAAACAAATGTCCATGCTCATCACACAAACATTTTCTCCTACCGGGATTCGAACCCGGGACCCTAAGAACGTAAGGCAGCCTCACTATCGCTGCGCCATTCGGGTCGTCAATATGCGTTGCTTAACCGTGGATAGTGATTGTTTAACCACGAGCCCTTCAGCGAGCGCTTTAGGACTAGGCAGATGAAATATTAGTAGGTACCCGATTATTATCCCACTGCTGGGATACAGGCCCACGGGCCTTTTCTCTGTGGAACAGAGTGGACCGCAATCCTCACACGGATCTACACTGGTCTGCAAAACTAAGTACTACACTTTTATTATTTTTTTCTTCTAAACTATAGAAGTAATAGATTTAAAAAAAAAACGTTTAATAGATATTTTTATCAGCTTTCTTTGAAACTTTAGACAAAATTAAACTCTTTTTCGAGTCCTATTTGTTTCGAAAGTATATCTTGTGTACTTAAAAAGTTATTGCAATTTTAAAAGTGTGATACTTAGTTTTGCACGCCGGTGTAGTACGGGCTGTTGGATATGACATAAGTACGATATTGATGTTTTCTCCTGTCTCCAGGTCCTGGTACCAACAAGAACGCGAGCATCAGCCCCAGAATGATGAAGAACCTACAAGTGACACTGCATCGTCTGACCAGCACAGGACAGATCGTGAGGAGGACCATGCCGGTGGAGTCTGCACACAAGATCATTGCCAGGGATAAGAGTGTTGGTGAGTGGATTGTCTGTACTTTATGTATGGAAACCTTGACTACGTGTAAAAACATGTAGTTTTGAAGACAAACTTTCCTTATAAACATTATGTTTAGAGCAGAAAACTGACAACAATGAGTAGATACATACAACTCTACTTTTATAATGACGTGCTTATTTTGTTTAAAATGGTTAATTGGTTATATTATATATTAGTTATATTTTCTTTTTCCGCATATGACGCAGCGGTTGTGAGGCTGCCTTACGTTCTTAGGGTCCCGGGTTCGAATCCCGGTAGGAGTAAATGTTTGTGTGATAAGCATGGACATTTGTTTCCGAGTCATGGATATGTGTAATAAGTATATATTTACAAACAAAAATTAGTCTCTATGGAGTATATCAACTATCTGGCGTTACGACACAATCCTCGTGGCTTAGTTTGGCACTAGATGGCGCTGTTTGAAATTTCCAGCGATATTTATTTACATTTATATTAAACAATGCACGTGCCATGTTATCTCTCTCCTTCATGGTCTGGTAGAAAATGCCTAATCTCGCGTGTATAATTTCGAAAGGGTAGGCAGTGGTTTTCGATCACATATTGCACTTTTAAATTATAAGTTCTATATTATTAGAAGCGGAATTTTCACTAGCCGAACGCAAATTCCGTTTCATGCTGGTACTGGGAATTTTCTGTTGGAAAAACTCAATACAACTTAATCCGACTGGGAATCGAAGTCCGCGTATTTGTGCCTTTTACCTGTAGTAAGACCATACCTGTTTTCCGGTTCCATATCGGTCCATTAATCTCTTTCAGACGTCCTCAAGATGAATTTAAGTTGCATTAAAAAATCTACTCTGAAATTACTCTATTGTTACTTTATAGCGTGCTAAACAATTTAATTTATATCTTCCGCATAAAACGACTATGTTTACAGCGTTTGAGGCACAAAGCTTAATCATTTTAGTAATTTACCTCCATTTTACTTCTTTTCCACATATATATCTTTGCGTTACTTAATAATATGTATGTATAATCGCAGCAGTTTATTCTCAATGAGAACCACAATTTTTATCCATGATAGAGTAATAAATTGTAGACAATTATTGAAGCAATTACTTTTATGTCTGTCTTAATATACGCATAATGTCGATTTTCTGGGCTTTGTAACACAGTAGCCATATAAAGGGTGTAAAAAACCTCATAACGAAGGCGAAAGGCTCTTGTACTCCCCGTCATTGCAATTGTTCTACACCATACCTGGGAACCTTCTACGGAGATATTGGGGGTCAAAGTTCCAACCTTTTGAGAAGTTTTTTTTTTAATACATGTTTTTAATGTAAGATTTTTACTTTAAACATCTCCACGACCCCCGTATTATTCAATCCATCCATCAGCACAATTTGTTGAGTGCGGTACATTGAGTTTTACCACAAAACATGGTTTCTCACCCCAAAAAAGAAAGTCGTTTCCCAGCAATAATTTTTGCGTAAGTTTGATGTACAGAACGCTTGGTTGACGGCTTTGTGATGAGGTTGTTTACACCCTGTATAATCATATTATAGTAGGAAATGAAGTATGATTCAAAGTTCGGGCAAAGCTAGTTAGTGGGTTTTTTCATCTGGATAGACTGCGTGGCTGCTACTGAGAAATTCCCGATAGAAAAATCCAAAAACATTTTACCCGACCCGGGAATCGAACCCAGGACCTCGTGCTCAGCAGCCACACTTCTAACCACTCGAGCAACGAGGCAGTCTTCAGAGATCTTCAGTCTTATGAGATCTCTCCCTTCGTGTAACATACCCAATGCAAGCTTCAAACAATAACAATAGGACAGACCTTCCCCCCCTACAATAATTCTCTCATCACGTGTTCCTTCCACCACAGTGCCATCAAGATAAATAACTGCCAGTATTAGTCCTGGCTTGACCCAGATACTCGCAGATACCGAGTATTTGTCAAAAAGATAAATAGCCACTTATTTAGCCATCGTTTTCAACGTTTTCCTTATGGAGGGAAAACGAGGAGTAAACGGTATTAGATGTATCCTTATCGGGGGGAATTTGTGGATTTGGAGATAAAGAGCTTGCATGATGGATTGAGAATTGTGACTTATATGTGGGGATGTAAGGTGAGCTAAGTGGCAATACTGATTGAATGAGGGAATGTAAGATGATCGTGTGACAACACTGTGTGTCAAGAACGGTGGGTAGTACATCAATTTTATACATATAGTACGACGGACGACAAAAGATGGAAGACGTATAATTTTCAGACGATTAAATTCAAGAAGTAAGGTTTGCTTGTTTTTTTTTCCGGATGGGAAATCATTCAATGACTCCTCCCGCTCTGGGCGGAGCAGGAGGGAGTGTCAGACTGTTTTACTGACTAAAACCCATCCATGTTCCTACATCGCCCTCTGTGTTCCGAGGCCACGGTATCTCTTTCGAATAATCCCGCAGCCCCGGCAGAGATTACCGGCCTTTGCTGAATTGACTGACCCCTTCTGTTTAAGTAAAGTTTGCTTGCCGTTTTATTTCGAATCCCACAACACACAAAAATATTGTATTTAAATAAAATGCTTCATATAGAAATAATTGTGTTTGGAGCCTCCTTTTAGGCAAACAAAGCCTGTGTTAGGAGACTCCACTCCTCCATATATTAGATGTATGTTACATATTTTATTACATATATTAGTGGAAGCTACAAACTCGGGTGCAGCGACTTCCAACGAGCTTTATTTCTGTATTTCTAAATTTAAAATAACTGATTGTTCTATTGAATTGAATTTGTGCAATACTGAGTTTTACTTCTGATGTGTGGACCTAATCCGACATGCTTCAGCATCGAGGGAGTTTACTAAAGATTTGTTTAGTACATGATGTACTAAACAAATCGCAATCGTTTACGTTCATACCATCCATGTTTACTTACACTCATGCCGGTTACGAGTACACGTACTTAGATTTCAGACAAAAGTTGAGCTTCTGAAACCCATTTATCAATAATATGGTTTTGGATTGAAGTAACATTTCAACTTTTCTGTAACTGGTGCAACTTTCAAACTTCCTTTAACATACTCGTTCCTTACTTTATCCATTCTTGTCACTCCACACATCCACCTCAACATTCTCAGCTCTGCATGTAGCGGAGATGAGAATGCAAGTTTTAAAGTTGCACCTGTTTTAGAAAAGATGAAATTGAATCCACTGTTTTGGTATAGGCATGTGATGAGGAGGGATGAATCATCATCATCATCATCAGCCTATTAATGTTCCCACTGCTGGGACACAGGCCTCCTCTCTATGAGAGGGAATGGGCTATAATCCACCACGCGGGCCCAGTGCGGGTTGGTAGATGTCACATGTCTTCGATTTTTTTGGTTCTAGGACATGCCGGTTTCCTCAATATGTTTTCCTTCACCGTTTTGAGAGCAGCGGTGATGAAATAAATTACACAAGGTTCGAACCCACGACTTACTGTTCGTAAGTCGAAGCCACTGGGCCACCGCTGCTCTCCAGAGGGATGAATCGCATGTTTGTAACCAAAAGAGTGATGAATACAAATGTTGAACGTGACCTACAAATTGCTAAAAAAGAAGGAAATTTAAATTTCGCGAGTTACCCTGGCGCTTTCACCCTAAGGGTTCCCACTATATCGAAACGATTAATTTATTGTAGGTTTTTAGTTGGCAAAACTCGTGGACGACAGTTAAGTAATTCTTGTCGTCCTATATGTGAACACGTTCATTTAAATACACAAGCCACGACACTTAAAACTACACAATAATCTGTCGTCACAACATACTGGGAACGCGCCCTTGCGCCATTTAATAAAATCGATATTGTTAATAATACAGAGCGCTTTGATCGTACCTACCTTCTTGTAATTTCGTACATTCAAAAACTCTTAGCCTTATATTTCACTCTACGAGACCTTGCACGTTTTTCTTGAGAAAAACTCGCTAAATTGAATAGTCGCCGTGTGACAACGTGATCGACGAATAAGCTGCCTACTCATATATTATTCATAGGGTGATACAAGTTTGCAAAATTGTTTGGAAGGGCTTTTACAGATTGGGCAGGTTTTCGACGCGTTTGTACTCTTTCTCTCTCTTTCTCTTGGACTTCAACTTTTGGCCACCCAATGCTGCGTTTAGGTCTCTTCCAAATATCTCTACTTTTGCTTTTGTGTCACGGCTATCCAGTTTCTTCCGGCCAGTTTTTCGTTTTTGTACGCAATTCTATAACATGCTTACTAAAGCAACTTGCAATTCTATCGAAGCCTAGCAAGTTTGTCCCACAGCTGGGGAAAGGCCTCTGCCTCTTTTTTCCAAACATTGTTGATAATTATGTTTCAGTCTTTTTAGCAATTGTGAAGTTCGTTCGTTCAAAGGAATCCAGAAAGCGACTAGCAAACGCACCAGGCATGCTTTTTCACGGAAACCGACCACAGGACCAGAAGCGCGAGGTAGTTTGATCACAGAAGAATCGCATCCGGAACGAGGTAATCCGACAGAGAACCAGAGTTGTCAACATAGCTCACAGAATAAGTAAGCTGAAGTGGCAATGAGCCGGTCATATTAGCCGTAGAACCGATGAACGTTGGGGTATTCGTGTTCTTGAGTGGAGACCGCGAATCGGCAATCGTAAGGATGATCTTCGCAGGGTGGCCGGTAGCAACTGGATGAGAGTTGCTGAGAATCGAGTTGAGTAGCATGCGATAGAGGAGGCCTATGATGTGCACAATTATGCACCTCATACGCTCAAAAAATGCCCAATCTGTAATCAACCTAACAGGCCATGCGTCGAGGCTTGTAGTAATGACATGATATCTTCGGGACGGCTTGTCAAATGTCACTTGATCCTGTATTCTATGTAACGGAGAAGGATTTATCCATTCTTTGGGTTATAGTTTTAGGTTGTTGATGGCCCTGGACTTAAGTCAAACCGATTGCTGTTAGGAAACTTGGGGTCGAAGATGAATAGTAATTTTAGCACTTTATGAGTCAAATATTTTTGCGTGTTCAGCGATGAGGTGTTATATATTGAACGATATAGAATTTTTTCTGGATTTGTGCTCTGTAGATGGCAATAGGCTCGCCCTCTAACACATGGGACTTAACCAGATCATCAGAGGTGTACTATTAGATATACTATTAGATACCTCTGCCTTATTCATCGGGGATTACAGGTGTGATGTCATGTTACGTTATGTCGAATATTTCCGTTTTCGAAATGCTTATCTAATGTAATCTCTGCCGGGGGTACGGGACTGTTCGCAAGAGATACCGTGGCCCCGGAACACAAAAGGCGATGAAGGAACATGGATGGGTTTTAGTCAGTAAAAGTCTGACACTCCCTCCTGCTCCACCCAGAGCGGGAGGAGTCATTTGATGATTTCCCATCCGAAAAAAAGAAAAAATGTAATGGTTATTGTTACCACCAATCACAACAGTTAATATCAGTCATAATGCAAAAACCTGGTGATTCACTCATAAAATATTATATGGGTAGAAAGCTAGGATAAGACAAGACGGAAATACCATCTTTTAAGTCTAGCAAAAGTATGATTGGACGGATGGTAGTCTTAGAGAAATATTATCACCCAAGCCGTTGGATCGTAAACGTCTGAAACACATAAAACTCACATGTGGTCTTATTTACGATTGACAATATTTTTCCATATTTTTGAATCAATACTTTTGAGCGGGACGATACTTCGGGAAATAGCGTCGTTGATGTTCTAACACCACGTAAGTAAATTTTTGGCGGTTTTGACATTTTTATGCCGTTTTCTAGAGTATCAGAAAACACGTTGTTTTAGCCAATCACAGAAACAAGCAACGTCTCATCTAATTTGACTCTCCTGGAAAGTGGCTTTTTTTGACTTACGTGGTGTTGAAACTTCAGCGACGATAGGGTGTTCTATTGGGCTGTCTAACGACATATTGGTAGTTCACTACTACTTGCCTATTCTATCATGGGGTTTTAGGTTTAGTCCTTAAAGTGGACCATTGTGCGTGAGCCATGGTGGCCGTTTACTCCAACCATCAAGTTCAAGGCATCCGCAAGGGATCTTGGTATTCCCAGGGTCTCCTCGCAAATCTCGGTAACACCGGTGCACTCAGGGAGCACATGCGCCACCGTTTCCTCCGCCTCCATGCATGCTCTGCACTGGGGACTGTCGGTGAAGTCGCTTAAATCTCTTTAATTTTCTATCTTACCACCTAACCACATTATTCTCTTTCCAGACTTAAAGAACAAGAAGACAGTGTTCTACGCAGTCGGCTTCTTCGACAGTTCGACTTTCCCGTTCTCCCAGGCGATAGGCACGTCGTACTCAAAACGGGGGTACAATGTCTTCCTGTCCGAGACCCTGGCGTTCCTTACTTATATTTATCCGAAGTAAGTATTGGGTTCTTCTTTTGTCTCTCCTTAGCGTGTCGATGGCTATCTAAATCGTGTCGGCCCAGAACTAAACCACTAGGTTGGCGCTTTCGGTAGCGTCCATCAGTTCCTGTAGTAAACAAACAACAGAACACGCAGGACACGATATTAAGTGCCCCATCATTTGTGCAACAGCACCACATTTACACTCCAGGGCAGATTCATTAATGAATCTCCACCTGAACAGGTTTTCGTTGCTGCGGCAAACCTGGGTCCGGAGTCTATTTAAAGACTTCCAAGACAGCCAAGGCAACTCATGTCAATTGCTCATGTTTTTAGATATAAGAAGAATTGCTCATGACATTTTGATTATGTAAGGGTATATTTAATAAAAAACTTAAATAAACTTAAATAAATAAACTAACAACAAACTATAAGAGGGCATCAAAAAACTCCTCCTCAACGCTGTCAGCTGGTAATGTGCCCAAGAGACTGGCGGCGTTGCCACGTTGTATGGCAACACTTAGTCTCAGACCAAGATCATGTAAGTAGTCAACAATGTTGGTAGATAGAATGCATCTTGTTTTAAGTCGAGTTAGTTAAGCATTATTTTATATTCCATTTCCAGGGTATAGGTGTCGTTAAAGCTACAGGTATAATACCTTACTTGCGTTATATTTAGGCTTTTTATAGGTTGACGGGAAAAGCTAGAATAACCAAAATAATACAGGTCAAAAACTGCTCCACTGTAAATCTTCTCATATAGAGCAGAATCGATCACTTATCCGCACGCTTGCTATTGCCTATGCTAAACCTATAGCTCTGGGTAAAGACCCAGATTATTGGAGAAACTGTAAAGACAGTTTCTCCAATAATCTAGTGAAAACCTTCCGAACTGAAACCTTCCGAACTTATCACATCGAGGTAAAAAGTTGGCCATTATGTCACTATGGCACTGTGTTAAATACGAATTGGTAAACGGTGATATAATATTCGACTCAAGTCACACAGTATATTAAAACTCATATCGACAAATTCCCATAACCGACAAATCTACGGAACACGCACCTTAATCTATATTCTATAGGATAGCGCAGTTACCTTTTATCTTTAGCTTAATATCTTTAACAAATAGCACTCGCGGAAAAACGTTATAGTGTTTGCACACGTAGCGACTTTTTAACCGACGAATAAAAGGAGGAGGTTCTGAAGTTGACGCGTGTGTTTGTTTTTTGTGATAAAAGTCTTTAAGTTGTCTTGACTTATCAAAGAGAGAAAGAAAAGATGACACGTGTGTTTCCTGCTTGAGAGTAAAAGTGTTTATTTTACTTTGTGAGGACATACCAAGTGGATGTGACAAGAGATGTGCTGCTAAATGGTAACAGCGCCATTTGGAGTCTTGTAAGCATAATGATTATCCTCGTCGCCCCCTAATCGTACTTATAACAAAAAAGTTTTTTTTTTTGTGTCTGACTGTCTGTTTGTTCCGGTTAATTTCTGAAACGGCTGGATTGACGGGATTTTTACTGACAGATAGTTGATGTCTGAGTAACTGAGGTTTTATTTAAATTGAAAGCCATGAAATTGTTAACAAAAACCCCATTTAAATAGGTAAGTAATTTATTAATAATACCAGCTTATAACTGTCTTACCCCTTCTCATACAGAGAAGGCACGAGCATTGATCACCACGCTTGCTCATGACGGGTTGGCGATTTCAGACATAAATTAATTTTATACGTCCAAGCTTCCTCACGGTATTTTCCTTCACAGATGATTGCCGAATTTGTATTTATGAAACAGAAAAAAGTTGAAAAGTTAGTTAGAAACCTAACTTTTCAACATTTTTAGGGTTCCGTACCCAAAGGGTAAAAAGGGACCCTATTACTAAGACTCCACTGTCCTTCTGTCCTTCTGTCCGTTTGTCCGTCTGGCTGTCACCAGGCTGTATCTCATGAACCGTGGTAGCTAGACAGTTGACATTTTCGCAGAAGATGTAATTCTGTTGCCGCTATAACAACAAATACTAAAAACAGAATAAAATAAATATTTAAGTGGGGCTCCCATACAACAAACCTTTGATTTTTTTGCCGTTTTTTGCGCGATATTAATAACGGCAACAGGTAGAAGCTTGAAATATTCACAGAATATTTAGTTGTATATTCACTTTAATAATAAATAATTAAAATAAAATAAATATTGAAGGGGGGCTCAAATACAACAATAGTTATTTGTTATACAAGAGTGCAAAGTTGCTTTTTAACCGCGTGCTCAATTTTGATAACCGAGCAAGCGAAGGATTCTAAAATTGAGTCACGAGCGCAGCGAGTGATTCAAAAATTAGAATCCTGAGCGTTAGCGAGGGAATCAAAAGAGCACGAGGTGAAAAATCTTTGCACTCGAGTGCAACACGTAACTTTTCATTCCACCTCAGCGAGGAAATGACTAAATGCAAAAAAAAAAAACATTTACAATCACAAGATACTTTTACTTTTATTTCAGTTTAGGTGTTAACTACTACATTATGGTAGGTAAGTATTACAGAATAATCTTTAAATTATAACAAATAATACTTAGGTACAATTAAGAAAAAATTAAAGTAACGTTGCTACAGTTAGTTAAGTTGAGTGTAATATTTATTTATTTATTTATTAAAACTTTATGCACAAGTAAAAACTGTACAAAGGCGGACTTAATTCCTTGGGCATTTTCTACCTATTTTTTTTCAATTTTTTTAATATCGTACTGTTTCAAATCCTTCTCGCGTGATTGTTGAGGGAGAAAGCTCATTTGCGCATTATTAACAGTTTCAGTCAATTCTGTTGGCGTCAAATAAACTTCTTGGTCGCCAAAACCACTTATTTTACGTTTTTCACTTGTTTTTAACCTAAGGTTTTAACAATTGACCTGACAAGAAAATGGCGCGCGCAAAGCAAATTATAAAAGTACACCAAGAAGGTTCCGAGTCTGAGTTTTTAACAAATTAAAAAAGGTTGTACCTATGCCGCTATGATAAATTCGGCACCATGGAGGTAGAAGTAAATAGGTTTAATGATGTTTTGAATTCACAAACTTAGTGCACACGATGTTCTAAATTCAATTTACTTTATCCTCTAGAGGATAAAAACGACTTTTGCACTCAGATATCGAAGAGCAAAAATACTCTTTCCGAGATGGGGGGATGAAAACGTATTTTTTTTGCCGTTTTGTCTAATGTTGTATAGATAATGGTACGGGTCCGTTTTTTTTATTAGCGTGCCATAGGTCCCACCGCTGGGCAAAGGCCTCCCCTTTCTCTTTCGAACTCTATCTTGTGCGATATCTGGCCATGTTCGTCCCGCAAACAAGACCATATCGTCACACCACCTTCACCATGGTCTATCTCGACGGCGATTTCCTCCGTCAGGCGTCCAGTGAGTCGGCGGCGGCGACCTCTCGCTCCCGGCCCTGGTTCGTGCCATGGTCCGGAGCGAGACGGAATGGGACGCCGTCACCTCCTTCTGCGAAGCAGTCATGCTAGCGAAGGAGGTGGCGGAACAGGACAGGGAGAGATCCTCACGTCCCGGCCGCCGCGGGAGACGCCCCGGGCGTCGGGGGCCACGTGGTGGCTTCCGGCCACCGTAGACGCGGGCCTGTGGACGGGGAGCTATGGGCTAGCTCGCCGTCCGTACGTCACATGACGACAGGCCGTGTCGACGGCGCGTTCGTGTTCCACGCGCGCCTCAAAGAGAGTCAGCATCAGTGAAGGGGTCCGCAAGGGCCGAAGCCTGCCGGGGCTGCGGGACTATTCGAAAGAGATACCGTGGCCCCGGAACACAAAGGGCGATGAAGGAACATGGATGGGTTTTAGTCAGTAAAAGTCTGACACTCCCTCCTGCTCAGCCCAGAGCGGGAGAAGTCATTTGATGATTTCCCATCCGAAAAAAAAAAAAAAAAAAAAAGGCGTCCAGTGAGTGATCTTTGCCCACGTTTTACCATATTTTTTTAAAAGATGAGTGTTGTCGAAGTGCTCAGTTTATTTCTTTGATTATAGCTAAGCTAGATAACGGATGGTTCATGGCGAATGTCGTCCTGTCAATCGACGTTACTAATCAGTCTCTCGATTTGTACTAGTCAATGACTATTGTTATTTGTACTTGACTAACCATAAGACCTTAATAGGACTTACACTGGCATCAAGTCTGCATGCTTTTACATTTTTATAAAGGTCAGTCATCCCAGTAACACGAGTACCTAAGGACTCAAACCAAGATTTATAAATGTTACTGAACACGTTGGTTTAGGGTTCTTCCTGCCACTATGGTACAACTATCAAATTATAAATCAAAAGACGATTAAGACAACTGCTCAGAGAATTGGCACAGTCACCCTAAAAACGTCCTACGCCGCGCAGTGTTTTAGTATTGAAGAAGAAATCGCGAAACGAACTCCCCAACAAACACATCTGTTTGTTAGGTTAGAGGAATTAACTAAAAAGGCAAGAATTTGTCTTAGTATAAGCACATTAAAATCTATGTTTATAGACCTTGGCGTATCTAATGACGCCACTATTTCGTTTCCAAGATTTTAACAATTTTTTAATTAAGTCTGCATTTGATACATGTTGTATCTACTTACTTTTATAATTATTTTAGGTCTGTTATAGTAAAAAAAGTATATATAGTAAGTAAGTAAGTATATATATAGGTATATCTAGGAATTGGGTTTAGATTTGGTATAAGTTTATCTTTTTAATGATTACGTTGAAATATTGTAATTTAAACGATAACCAGGTGCATTTGTCCTTGTTAACAAGGACAAATGCAACATGACCAAATTCTCACATGCGACTCTCACAGTCCCCAAGACAAATCGCTGCGACAATCGCTCACGCAACTTCCGCCTTATCTCCATAGACAACCTATTCATTCCTGTATGATTTCCTAGAACTATATACTGCAAAATTTATGACTCGAAGGTCCCCGGTTCGAGTCCCTGGTCATAAATTGGGTCCAAGTTTGGCACAGGCCAAAGATATTGAGATTGTATTAAGTTGATACGGGGATGTCCTTAAAACTAGGAGATTATAGATCTTATTACCGCGGCCGAGGGCATATTTTTTTGTGTAGGGTCGTTTCGGGAAATGGTGGTATCTTTGCAGATAGTTTAGTAAAGTTTTAGTAGGCTTTCCGGATAAGTTCGTCAATAACTAGTTCTTTTCCTATGGGTGTTGTAAAGGCGAATAATGGTTCGTTCAAACGGATACGGACAGATTGAGGACTGCTTGCAGAAACTGGGCTCCAACATGTGCCTAACTGACGACCCGAATGGTGCAGCGGTAGTGAGGCTGCCTTACGTTCTTAGGGTCCTGGGATGGAATCCCGTTAGGAGCAAATGTTTGTGTGATGAGCATGTGGACATTTGTTTCCGAGTCATGGATGTTTAAATGTATAATAAGCATGTATTTACAAACAAAAAGAATATATGTAGTATATCAACTATCTGGTGTCCACGACACAAGCCTCGTTGCTTAGTGTGGAACTAGATGGCGCTGTGTGTAATGTCCAGCGATATTTATTTATTAACTTATTCTCCAATGTAATGGGGTCGGCTTCCAGTCTCACCGACAACATCACATCACTAACTGAGATAAGCAACCGAAATATTGATTGAATTTTTTAAGCAATTTTTCGGTATCTTATGTCAGTTCAATACTTTTTTGACTTATCCCATCGTTATAACTAAGAATGTCATGTTGTCTAGGCTCTAACGAAACATTTTCTGGGTCATCGGTTCTTCGAATAACGTGGCTGGCCTACTGCCATGCACTTCTAGAAGTAAATCTATTCACTCTCGAGCATTGCAGTTACAATGAAAAAACTGCCAAAATAGTCCCCCATTCGTCATAGCCTATCGCACATAAATATCAACGGAAAGAAATATGGCTGCCACTGGATTATGGAAACGGTCGTTAGCAAGTCGGCGATGGCCATTTTTATTGAATTTCGACCTAACCTTTATTGATGGTGGAGGATTTTTGACGTGCTTTGAAAAATACTTGAAATTGAAGGTAACTTTTTGTGAAATGATAACGGGGTTACAAATGAGATCTCGTCATCTCATTTGTAACCCCCTTATTAATTTAGAGAAGTATGGCAGAAGCAGGCATACTGCGCCGATCTCAAATAAAATAGAATAAGGGCAGGAGAAATGGTTGTGAGTACTCGTCATCTCATCAAAATCAAAATCTATATATTTGCCAGAATGTAGGTTTACAAAGTATGATCTTAAAACGATAATGGCCCCTTTACATTCTACCATTACATAATGGTGTGCAAATGTGTAATTTTAATCTGCACAAAATTATTGTTTTAATTATGTGCATTCAGAACCAAAATAAAATAAGAATAATAAATAGTCACACAGTGGGTGCCTGAAGACGGTCGTCGTTACCGAAGCAGGCCTAAAAAACGCTGGCGTGACGATTTGGACTCGTTTCTGACTGATTGGCCAGAGACAAAACACCAGGAGAGATGGAAGGAAATGAATGGGGGAGGCCTTTGCCCAGCAGTGGGACAGAACAGGCTAATTAAAAGAAAAAAATAGTCGGCAACAACACTCATGCATCGATTTACTCATGCATCTTCCTAGCCTATTCCCAATAATATTGGGGTCAACTTCCAGTTTAACCGGATGTATTTGAACAGCAGTATTTTACATGGACCTACCTATCTGACCTTCACAATAATCGCAACCCAGTTACTGGGTAATAGTATACTAGACCAACCTCGAGCTCAAGCGCGATTGCCGGGGCTGCGGGACTGTTCGAAAGAGATACCGCGGCTCCGGAACACAAAGGGCAAAGGAAGGAACATGGATGGGATTTAGTCAGTAAAAGTCTGATACTCCCTTCCGCTTCGCCCAGAGCGGGAGGAGTCATTTGATGATTTCCCATCCGATAAAAAAGAGGCCAGGCGTGATCTTTTTAAAACAGATGTTATTTGTTTCGTGAATCGACATAGAAACAATATTCCCTTTGTTAGACTGGTTGTCAGACTGTCGGGCTTTCTTTTCCTCTTAACGACTGTCAAAGGAATACAAATGGCACGGAAATAGAGTATAAGAAGCATTGATCCCCTAAAGACGTGGCTGATATCTAAAACACAAATAAATAAATAAAATAGAAGTGTCAGTGTATAATTTCAAATAATAGCTTTTACTGAATGCATAATATTAAAGTAAGTATATGAGTATGTAAAAAATGTAAAAATATAACAAAAATGATTTTTAAATATTTGTCTGCCTGTCAGTTTGTTCCGGCTAATCTCCGAAACGGGTGGACCGATTTTAACGAGGCCTTTACTGGCAGACAGCTGATTTTATCTACTAGCTAGCTATCTCTATCTACTAGCTACTTCTATTTTAGAAAAACGATTAGGGTTCCGTGTAAAATAAAATCCTTGAAATAGTTAACAAAATCCGATTCAAGTAGGGAAGTTGTATTTTTTATATTTTATAATAATGTAAATAGACCTATCCCCAAACACAGCACAACATAGCTTTATGAGGTTACCGAGGTAGCAAAGTGATTCCTAATAATAGACTAAATTCACTCTCTAATAAACAATTTCTCGTTGAAAGAGCCGATTTACAAGTAAATGACTACCGATTTAATATGCTTTACCAATTAGAGTGATATTTCAGCCCTTAGCTTATAAACTGTTCTTGTGGTAAAGCTAGGTACGGGTCGACGCAAGTTAGAAGTTACTTTAGCTAAATTCGTTAGACGATCACTCGACTTGAGTTTGACATAACGTTACGTCATGCCCGAGTTTCTCCCCAGGGAAAGGCAGAGGTGCCACTATTTTACACTCACATTTCAGTTATATTTAAGTCTTATGTAATGCCATTTACCGGGTACTAATCCGAACCACGGCTCCGTTAAAAAAACCCAAAACCACTTTGTCCCAACTTTTTTTTTTTCTTGTGGTAAATCATCAAATGACTCCTCCCGTTCTGGGCGGAGCAGGAAAGAGTGTCAGACTTTTACTGACTAAAACCCATCCATGTTTCTTCATTGCCCTTAGTGTTCCGGGGCCACGGTATCTCTTTCGAACATTCTCGCAGCCCCGGCGAACCAAAGGCCTCATGCTCAATAGTAAAGCTTGCAATCACTAAACCAACGAGGCGCCCATTTTCTTCTTTATTTATTAAAAACTAGTTTGTGCCCGCAGCTTCGCCCGCGTGGAGTTCGATAATAATTGTCCCACGTGATCACACTACCGGGTTAAAAATCCTATGATCTGTATGCTATATTTAATCCAAATTTGTTCAGTCGTGAAAGTGTAACAAGCATCCATCCATCCATCCTCACAAACTATAGCATTTATAATGTTAGTAAGATGGGATTTTGTTCGTTAATAATTGGGATGGTGACTGACTAAAAATATGATTCTGTTTAGTCCGTCAGTTAGATTATCGAAAAATATTGGATAGGGGTTTTCTGTTTTACCAAATTAATACAAATTGACGAAGATAAAACGTGTCAAAAATAAGTGTCCAATATTTTTTGGAAATCTATCTGACGGACTAATTCGATTTTTTTTGTCATCTACCCTATTAAAATTGAAGCACTAATCGATTATTATTGCTGGCTGTACATCGATGCAACCTTTAAGTTGTGTCGTTCTGTAATCGGAAAGTACCACCCATTGTTTACGAACAAACAGGTATGAGCCTCATTGAAGCTTTCAGCAATCACTAGTGATGGGATGTGCCTGCGGATAAATATTATGCGGATATTTTTGTTATTTGATTGAGATCTTGCTAACACGGCTCGGTGGTTCGTCAAGAGCTGGACTGATGTGTGTTTTAAGCTAGTTCTTGTTTATAAGGATGGTGCGTTGGTTTAATAAAACAGTATTTTTATCGGCACAGAAAGTAAATATCAACACAACTAGTATATATATGTTCAGATAGGTTACCAATCCGAACAGATACTAGCTTTTGCAACAATGTTAGCAGACAAAAACTGTACTTCTCAAAATTAAATTATGGCCCTGCAGGGACGGTAGAAATCAAATGAAATGTAACCCATTATCTGCGTTGTGACGGTTAGATAGGCAGTTGCTTCAAGACTGGAAGCCGACCCAAACGTAGTTAGGAAAAGTGTAGACAGCCGATGTACTTAGTAGAAATCGGTATTGCACTTATTGCTCTTGCGGATATTCATATTATTTTCGGATATCCGCTGCATGGACATCCCTATTGTCTCTTAAGCTTATGATCTGTTTGCTCAGATGCGGATTATTGCCTGTTATTGCGTATTACTCTGACAAATAGAATTGAAGACAGTTCTGACAGGAAAAGGGTAGGTGGAGCTCTTGCCTGTATTGTAAATGATACCAGTGAGTCTAGTTGAGTGTGATCGGGATTTAATTGTCTTAATAGATTTTTCCTTCTGTGTGTGCACATTCAAAGCGGATTTTGTTTTATTTGTTTCGTCGAACAGTGGACTGAAACGAACGTAATATTTTATTCTTGAGGAAAATAAATAATACCATTGTTTCACTCTTATTAGAAGCATTAAATATTAGAGAAATATGGAACGGGAAGACATGTTTTGGGATAAAGCATGAGAATGATGATAGCAGGATTTATGTTAGTAGATTTAATAATAAAGTGAGGGTTGGCAGAGGAGAATGGAATGAGAAAACAACAGGCAGCACCAAATTATATGGGCGAAGGGCAAAAAGATGGCAAATAGCAGGAATAGGCATGACGACAGTATCAATAAATTGCAAATCTATTTAGTCCGTCAGTTAGAGTATTGGAAATTAATGGACACGTATTTTTTGTTTTTGTAAATCAATTAATATTGACAAAGATAAAACTCATCAAAACTCGGGAGTGGGGGGCTCGTGACGTCAGAACTAGCTAAAAATTATACCATGGCGTGACGTATTGAGAATTTTAAAAGCGTCGTATCCTCGTCAATTTTGGTTTACGTAACAAAAGAAAAAACACGGGTCAAATATTTTTTGATAATCTAAGTGACGGACTAATTAGATTTTGTTTGTCGCCTCGCCTATTATACTGTAAAATATTAGGCAGTCAAAGGTATTAGCGGACTGTCTGCACACGGCGTTCCGATGGTATTTCAGTGACGGCCAAAGAAAATATTAAAAAAAAATCATGTCACTGTCCGGAGGACAAGCAAGACATTGGGAATTATCGCTCAAAAGCAGCCCTTCAAACAGTGGTTATTAATTTATCAGTATCAATACGAGCACTCAAATATCACTTAAAATTCATTTAAAACTCTTTTTTTCTCATTCCAGGTCTGTACGTCTAACAAGATTCATCGGGAGGAAGCTGGGAGAGTTCCTAGTGAGACTAAACGAACTGGGAATGGACCCAGAGAACCTGGAACTAGTAGGCACAAGTCTAGGAGCTCATGAAATAGCATACGCTGCCAAATACTTCTACCAGGCCACCGGGAAGAAACCCTCAAGATTAACCGGGTTAGATCCAGCTGGACCTTGCTTCAGAAGCTTGGCTCCTGAGGATAAGCTTTGCAAGACAGATGCCGAAAGAGTCGATGTGCTACATACGAATATAGACGGGTTTGGCATAGCAGAAACTTTAGGACATATAGACATTTATGCCAATGGTGGGGAGTTCCAACCTAGTGATATTCCTGCCATACCTTGTTTGATTATTTGCAGTCATATTCGAGCCATGATTTACTGGTGGCAAGCTTTGGAACATCCTAAGAAGTTTATAGGTATCAAATGTGATTCAGTTCAAGACGCAAGATTTGCTCAGTGCTACAATAATACTCTTACAAACTACTTGGGTTTGGAAACCAATTTTGATAGGCAAGGGATATACTATATGGCAACGGATAATGAATTTCCTTACTATGCTGGTAAGAATGGACTGAAGGAAGAGAGTGAGATTTACAAGGCAGTTGTGAGAAGGATCAATGCTGATGATGGATTTGTGGTGTAACGTGTAAAAGAGCGAGTTTCATCACTGTGTCTATTTCGCTCTTACAGGTTTCCATCGCATCTTTAAAAATAGAGATGTGTGTTGAGACCGTTATTAAGTAAGTTAATTTTAGTTATTGTGATTGCCACCGTAAAAGTGCCAGAGATAATATTCCTGATAGTGACATCACTGTAAAGACGTGACTTCACAATAGCCAATGGGTTTAAAGCTACGCACATGTACAGTCAACCAAACATGCAGTTGACGACTACTACAATAAGTATCTGTTTGTAATTTTAAAATAACAGCTTTTTAATTGAATTCTTATGATGTACATGTACCTACATGTATATGTGGTTCATACGACAAAAAAAAAACATTTTTTCAAATTTTTGTCTGTACTTTTATTTTTTTAGAAAAATAATCAAGGCTCCGTGCAAAAAACCCTTGAAATTGTTAACAAATCCGATTCAAATAGGGAAGTGATATTTTTATAATAATTTCACGCCGACGAAGCTCGCGGACAACTGCTAGAGTAAATCATATATAGGTTTACCGCGGACCAAGGGGTTTACTCTCTAAGCACGAAACCCGTAGTTTCGGCCGAAGTTACGGGCGTTTCCTACTTCGTATCATTTACGGACATAAGCTTCCTTATTGGCCCGAATTAAAATGAATGACAACTCGATTGGTCATCAGTCCTTACTCCCGATCTGTTTTCAAAACTCATAAAGCCGAAAATATTAGGAAGTAGGTTTATTTCAAAGTATAAAGCTACTTTCGGACGGACTCCGTATCTTCGTTGATGGACTTAAAGAGTAGCCCCCCTTGGTCACAGTTTACGGTTGACTTCTAAAACCATAGGGAAAGGGTCATTGTTCAGTTTATGTTAGGGGGTATTTTATTCAAATACTTACTTACACGTAAATATAGTTAGAACTTTGATAAATGTCTGTGATTAAACTTATATTTAATTATTATTGTGTGTAAATTAAGTACGATTAGAATAATTATAGTGAAGGAAATTTGTGCCTATCCAGAAAAAGTAGATTTCAAAATCTGCTATTTTAGTCCTACGAAAAATATTGTGTATATATTTTATAAAAATATAATTATGTGAAGGACTATATTAAGTAATAATAATATTAACAGTTTGCAATAATTATTATGTTTATTTGATTATTTATCTAAGTGTGTCGTGTGGAATTTCAATGTACAAAACTGTGATTTTAGTTTATAGTGAAAACAATAGTAAAACTATTTATTACCTATTGTTGTGTGTGTATTTATCGTTGTTTTATTTCTATTCTCCACTAAAATCTCTACTCGTATTGTTTTAAATCTAGAATGGCGCCCAAATAAAACATTCCACCGTATGAGTACACTTCAACCAACTTATCTGTGCAGATGGGAAAATACAGAACTAAAATAAATGTACCAAGTCTGACATAACGATGTATTTTTTTTTAGTAAGCAGCGCCACCTTGACCTGCAAACTTAAAGTGGTGTTACTGATGTTTTCTGAATCACTTTGAATTCTTACTAGAATCATTCTCTCTATTCTATTAGTTCTCATTTGAATTTTCACTAGAATTTGGCACAATGATCGAAATAAGCTTTGCAGGCCATGTCAAAAAAAATACAACGATTTAAATCTTTAAGAAGTGGGTAATGCGCAAAAGACACGGTTTCCGCAAGTGAGTATCGCAATAGTACATTTTGATACAAGTGGAGAAATTTTGTTATTGCATTCGAGGCGGAATTACTCCCGAGCCGTAGGCGAGGGTGTTTTTGAGCCGAGAACTGCAATAACAATTAATGTCCACGTGTATCAAACGACGTTTTTCAATACACTTTTGAAGAAATCAAATAAAATAATGAAAAAAAGCAATCACCGCTGACTATGGGCATTTAGGCATTGCACCAATTTGTACTAAGTATGGGTATAGTTTTATCTGAGGCAATTTTCCAACACCCGGCACAGCACGCGGTGATGGAAAATGAAAACAATCCACGTGTATGAAATACATGGCATGTTGAACCTAATCGTAGTGCGATAAGAACCCATTTTCGAGGAAGTGTATTGAAAAAAATATTAAAATTATTCAGCAGTATGATACAAAAAATGTGTTAAAACCCCAAAAGCGTTAAAGCGACAACATATTTTTCCTGATAGATAAACAAACCAGAGTGTATAAAAAACCTTGATTTATCATCAAAAACCAAATAAACGTGACATAAACCGACACATCACTCATCGGACACAGATATAAATAATTTATTTTTACACAAAAAAAGATATCTCAATAAAATAATTTATGGTTACATGAAGCCGGTTACATCACTGTATGAATAATTTTCGAACTCAAACGGCGGGTATTTCGCGAAAAAACCGGACAATATGAACATTGTTGTGTGTGTTGTATACTTGTGTTACATGTCTACGTTATACCAATTCATTTTGGATGTCTACTTTTTGGGGGTCCGTCGGAAAATCGTCGAGCTGAAGAAAAGGTTTTTTTTAAATTAATTTTGTATGAAGTGAGAGAAGCTAAATAATAACAGCCGCTCGGGTCGCTCTTTAGTTTAAGCCGCGCTTGCCTAGGTTGGTCTGTGGATGGGTGACCACCCTTACATACCGAGTTTCCTCCGTGCCTCGGAAAGCACGTAAAGCGGTTTATCCTGGCTGTCAATTGTAGATCTTTGACAGTCGTTCAGTAGTCAGTGGCCCGAAAGTCTGACAACATGTCTTAACAAGGGGTTTCGTATTACCCAGCACCTCAGATCAAATAAAAAGGTAAAGACGGAACTCTGTGGACAGCAAAGTGAGGCCCGTCAAATTACGTCTCGCCGTGTACACTCAGACCAAAAAAAAAAGTTAAGCCGGAACTCTGCGAACAGCGAAGTGAGGCCGGTTTCGTAAACATGTTGTGCATTAATTCAGGCATAGTTTAATTGCAGTTTGATGTAAATGTGTGCGTGTGAGCGTGTATGAACAGAGTGAGACGAAATTTGACGGCCTCACTTTGCTGTTCGCAGAGTTCCGTCTTTACCTTTATTATTTACTTTACTTTGTGTAATTTATTTCATCACCACTGCTCTCAAAACGGTGAAGGAAAACATCGTGAGGAAACCGGCATGTCCTAGAACCAAAAAATTCGAAGACATGTGACATCTACCAATCCGCACTGGGCCCGCGTGGTAGATTATAGCCCATTCCCTCTCATAGAGAGGAGGCCTGTGTCCCAGCAGTGGGAACATTAATAAACTGATGATGATGATGAAAGCTGGCCTCGACATAGTTGGGAAAACGCTGGGTTGATAATGATCATGTATGAAGTGACCATAGTAATTATCGTCATGAAATCTGCTGGAACCGAGATTTGTGACCTTAAGTATACGCGACAAGTGGTCATTCCTTATGATTTCTCTTGTGGGAATCGAAGGAATAACGTAAGATGTTGAATAACATTATTCTAATCAGGTTGAGAGTATTGGCCATTCAAGTGGTTTCCATGCTTGGTTTGCGTATGGATTACGGTCAAGGGTGTCACCAGACCAAAGGAAAGCGTTCGAAGTCGATCAAGCGCGGTCTGCGGGTTGCACCTGTGTACCAATCATTTAGGTTAGTTGACTAGCTTATTACACCCGGCGACACATCAAGCTATGTATTTCGAGCATAACATGGGATTTCTCATATAATGAGAGATCCGCTTATACTAGTTTTGTACAGCTTGATTGGTTGTCGTGCGTTTACGGTTAATTCAAATTTTCTTACTTTTTTGCGGGTTGTATAAATGTTGATTAAAATATGATTGGCGGTTGAAAGATATACGATTTTATGTGTTTGTAATTACAATAATTAAAACCACCATTACAACCTACATTTTTCTATCAGACGTCGCCTAATAAAATATATGTAGTGCTGAAGAAAATCTTATACCAAATATTCTATACAGAACCTTCAAAAGAAAATACATTTTAAATCATCCAATTTGGTAGGTAATCCCGCACACAAGTGTCGTTCCCCCGACATCGTCAGTATAGATTAAAACGCGGCCCGTAATGAATTCAAAATGTTTTCATTTCGTCACGTTGTGCTGTTACTATGTTCAAGTCCTTAGGGAATGCCTGAAGTCGTATTGTTGCCTGTTTTGTAGCTAAATGATAAGGATTTTGAGGTTCAATGGATCTAGCTTTTGTCTGTGAAGATTTCGGGATGTTGATGTTAATTATCTCGGGTTTGTTTTTTCCTTGGGGGTTGGTTAAGCAATCGGAAAATGAAAACATATCTACGCTCATGCAGCAGCCACGTTTCGTCTCGTCTTGCTAAGGTTTGTCCGTAGATGGGTGACCTCCCAATACATACAGAGTTTCGGAAAGCAGCCGTTGGTGTCATTTCTAGATCTTTGACAGTCGTTGACAGGTAGTCAGTAGCCCCAAAGTCGGGCAACCAGTCTTACCAAGGGGTATCATATGACGCAGTACTAACTGGGTTGTAGAGGTCAGATAGTCAGTCGCTCCATGTAGAATACTGGTATTCAGCAGAACCCAGTTAGACTGGAGGCCGACCCCAACATACTTGGGAAAAGGCTAGGCAGATGATATACTATGTATAGATAACATGGCTCGCGTGGTGGATTACGTCCCACTCACTCTTACAAAGAGAAGGCTGGAGTCCCAGCAGTGGGAACGTTTTAGCTTTGTAAAGCTATTTTCATCCTTCAGCCACAAAAATAACTTTATTACAGAAGTAATAAAGTTATTTTTGTGAAAACCTTTTCGCAAAAGTAAGTTTATTACAGAAGTTACTGCATCAAACTTGTTTAAGTTTGCATGACTTGAATACTGAAAACGTTGTAAAAATTCAGATTTTGTGATATTATCAAAATGTTTAATTCAGTTGTTGTAGTAAAAATTATTTTACAGTTGAAATGTCTGTTAAACAGGTTGCGGGTCGTATTTCGTGTTGCGATGGCAATTAGATAGCAATTTGAGGTGTCAATGGTTTTTTGTATATCAAAGATTTAACATCACACGTCATGCTTGTTATCCTGGACGGGTTTGGTAGAGGTGCAACTACAGTAGAACTACATTTCGCCAGTTGCGTTCTAAGTCATGTGTAATAGGGGGCGAGCCTATTGCCACCAACCGGCTTATATCCAGATTCTGTAGCTGCTACTGAGAAATTTCTGATGGAAAACCCCTAAAACACTGTGGAGGTCGGAGATAGGCAGTGGCTCCGTGTAAAATCCTGGTATTCAGCCTCTTTCGGTTAGACTGTAAGCCAACTAGGGATTGCAATTGCTGGATCCAGCATACAGCAATCCAGCTGGATCCAGCGCCTTTTTAAACATGCTGGATCCAGCATACATCTTGATCCAGCGATGCGGATCCGCAAACGTATCAATTTCTATTGTTTAGTTTTGAGTTGCCGCCATTTTCGAATCGGCGCGGCAACGTTGCCGTTCTGTCACCATAGCACGTGCCGCATGAAAGGCCGCTCGCCCCCTTTCCCCCTTACCAACTGTACCGCTTATGTTTGTTTATTTTATAAATCAAAGACAGTTGATGAGTTGAATAACTGCTCTCGTCTCGATAGAAAGTGTCTTTGTGTCACTAAAGTGCATATGAAGTGCGTGTTGGTTGTTGTTTGAGAGACTGAATGGTAAGTAAAGTAAAATGTTTATTTTTAATTTTAGTATTAATGTTGATTTGATTCATGTCTCTTACTTTCTCGAAGAAGGAAAAGGAAGACACGTTTGGTGAGGTTCGTCAACACATCGCGAAATCTAAAAGAAGACGATGAAGACTTAGAGACAGAGATGAACGATGGCTTGGCAGTTACAGTAGAACGAACATTAGTGGACTCTGGTGAATTAATTCCACGATACAGCGCACTGCTCATGAAAGTACGCAAAGTTGTAAAAATTTTCAAAAAATCACCCACCAAAGATGATTTATTTTTGCACTAATATGTTAAGGAAGATAAAGGTAAAGAACTAAGTCTGATTCTTGATTGCCGCACGAGATGGAACAGTTTGCTCAGTATGCTGGAACGTTTCTACAACCTAAAAGTTTGCATCGATAAAGCATTGATAGACGTCGGTTCTGAAATAATTTTTTCCGGCGATGAATGGTCAATAATCAATGAGTTGATTGTCAGTCTACAACCGTTGAAACTGGCTGTAGAAGCTCTTTGCAGAAGAGAGTCCACATTGATAACTGCCGACACAACCCTGAAATTTGTCTTAGACAAGCTAAATAACCAGGGCACTTCCCTAAGCGCCGAGCTAGCTGAAGCACTACGCAACAGAATCGCAGAACGACGCCTCTCCGAAGTTACTGGTACGTTAGTGTACTTGAAAAATCCAAAAAAGTATGAAGAAGCAGTAAAAAAACCTGGCTATTTTCCATTGCCAAAAAAGAATGCGATGCGGCAGGAGATAAAAACATTGTTAAAACGAGTAAATAAACAATATATTGTAGAGCCGGTGCAAGAAGATACCATGGAGATAGAAGAAGATCGTGTAGATGATGACGCAGAACCCGTTAAAATGACTTTAGAGCTAGAGCTTGAGATAGAACTTAAAAGAGAGGAGGAGAACTTTAATAAACAAAAGCCAAGTGGTCAATTAGATTACGAAAAGATCCTGAAAAAAGAAATGAGCGTTTATGAGAGCGAAGGAGTGCGAGGTGAACATTTATCAATGGTTTATGAGTATTTAATGACCTTAAAACCGACCAGTGTAGAGGCCGAAAGGGCATTCTCAGCAGCCGGCTACATATGCAGTTCTGTGCGAAGCAGGTTGGGAGATAAGACTATAGATAAAATTTGTTTTCTAAGGTCTTACTTTCAGAGAATTCAAAAAAAGAAGTAGTCTCTTATCGTCAGACTTTAAACTGCTTAATTATTAAGGATTATCGAGCGGAGAGAAGATTGTTTCAAAGCTTTTTTTGTTTGATACAAAAATACTATTGAAAATTAAAATAGTGTTATTGTTACGGTCCTTTTTTAAAAGAATGTTAATTAAGTTAATTTTAAAAGAATTTGTGAGACTGATTGCTACTGATTAGCCGTCCTTTCATTAAACATAAGCGTAATTAATAAGATAGTGCTTACTTAGAAACATTATCTTAAATGTTATATGAATATAAGGTTATATGTTTGTTATTTAATTTTATGTTGATTATTTTGATCTCAAATTATTAAAAAACCAAAGCAAATTAATATAAGATATCACCAAATGAGTGGAAGATTTCAAAGATTATCGTAAGAAGTACAAATTAATAAAAAAAGTCTTAAAAATGTCGTCTTTTTATTTTCGTTCCACGTTTTGCTGGATCCGCGCTGGATCCAGCTGGATTCAGGTCAATCCAGCAAAAATTCCGCTGGATTGAAAACGCCGCTGGATTGCAATCCCTAAAGCCAACCCCAAGTATATAGTTATATACTATGTTATATATAGTATAACTATAAGCCAACCCCATAGTTGGGAGAGGCTAGGCAGATGATTTGGGTGGGGTGCACTCACGAGACATGGCTTTTATGTTCGTTAGCACAAAATAGAACTCACAATTTATTGTGCGAATCGAACTGAGCGATAGCTATTTTGCGTGGATGTGACGCAAATAATGGGTGTAAAAATACGCTTAAAGTTACCGGAAGGCACTTGTTCTCGGGGCTGCGGGACTGTTTGCGGGGCTGCGGGACTGTTCGAAAGAGATACCGTAGCCCCGGAACACAAAAGGCGAGGAAGGAACATGGATTGGTTTCAGTCAGTAAAAGTCTGACACTCCCTCCTGCTCCGCCCAGAGCGGAAGGAGTAAAAAAAGGCACTTCTACCCGTCATAGTGATATTTTTTCTTTCTAGTCTACACCATACCTGTGAACCTTCTAGTAACGGAGATATTGGGGGTCAAAGTTCCACCTTTTTCACTGGAGTTTTTTTTAATAAGTTTTTAATGTTATATCTACTTTAAACACCTCCACGACCCCGTACTATTCAATCCATCCATCAGCACAAATGTTTTGAGTGTGTTACATTGAGTCCTACCGTAAAATGTGAATTATTACCCAAAAAAAAATCCCGAGCGAATGTATTTTCTTTCTTATTTATTTCTATGGCCATGCTAACACGTAATAAGGCTCGTCATAAAATGTTTACTTCCCGTGTCGACTGCGCCTCAATCGTAAAACATTTGGGAGCGAGCGATAAACACGCCCGGCCTAATGAAATGGTGAATTATGAATCGACAATGTTGCCTTTTATTAACATTCGTTCCGTTAATCCGTAGAGTAGTGTTTAATAGCGTGAATACGTCATAATTAAAGATAATAATATCCTAGTTGATCACTGTTTAAAGCTTTCACGGTTAATAACTAAACTTACACGGTCACTTACGGGATATTTTACGTGATTTTCGCGCAGTAGCAAGTGCTATGATAACAATAGGGTAGATGACAAAAAAAAAACTAATTAGTCCGTCGTTATAGCAATCTAGATTAACATCTCTTAGTGGCAATTGAAAAAAGGCAAGCCAGTCGTTCTTTTTTGTTTTTCTCTGTGAGAGTTTTTAAAACCACCGAATTGTTTCAGACCCACTCCATTTATTTAATAGGATAAATGACAAAAAAAAATCGAATTAGTCCGTCAGATAGATATCCAAAAAATATTAAACACATATTTTTCTTTTTTCATGCAAACAAAAAATGAAGACGATACAGTGCGTAAAAAACTGACGAGACTGTGACGTCACATATGAGTAATTTTTTTACTCAAATGTGACGTCATGATCTTTGACACGTTTTATCTTCGTCAATTTTTATTAATTTGATAAAGCAAAAAACATCTAATATTTTTCTATAATCTATTTGACGGACTAAACAGAAGCCTATTTTTTTTTAAACATTCATCATCCCTATTGCCTGACCCGGGAATCAAACCCAGAAACTCATTCTCAGCAGTCATGATTGGACACTATACCAGTTTAGTACTCTAATACTAATAGAAAAAACTCTATCACGCTTAGTCCGATCTTAGAATTCAACCCAGACTCCACGAGGAGTTACATTGGTGATCAAATACAATAATATACCGAACGGAGCAGCGGTGGCCCAATGGTGGCGGCCCCGACTTACGAACATTAAATCGTGGGTTCGAACCCAGGTAGGCGCATTACTTTTTGTAATTTATTTCATTGCCACTGCTCTCAATACGGTGAAGGAAAACATCGTGAGGAAACCGACATGAACCAAAAAATTCGAAGACATGTTACATCTACCAATCCGCACTGGGCCCGTGTGGTGGATTATAGCCCATTCCCTCTCATAGAGAGGAGGCCTGTGTCCCAGCAGTGGGAACATTAATAGGCTGATGATGATGATATGATTATGTAAGTAGTATCAAAATAAAGACCAATAACATGTACCAAATAACAAGAAAAATTTGGGACATATTTATGTGTTTTATATTTTAGAGCCTATGGCATTCGTGGGCTTCGTTTTAAGGTGTTTCTGTTAATTATTATGTCATTAAGCACAATAGGGAATATGCATGAAATACAAAACTCTTTTTATTTATGAAAAATGCCTTGTATTGGCGCATAAAAACATTGTGGTACACTTGTTTAAGTTTCTAATACATCACTTATTTTACAATTTACTGTTATAAGTAGCTTGTTTTTGGTGAAACGGAACGCACTGTCAAAACACACCGTCCTCAATAACGCCGGTATTGACGTCAAATTTCATTGTGTCAAAAAAACACTCTTATTTGAAAAGTGCTAAAAGTTTCACTAAAATTTTATTATAATATTGTTATTGCAATTTTTATTTGAATAAAGCACATACAATTGGTAAAATTATTTTATTAAGGCCAAAAAAATTAGACGTAAACAAGGCAGATTGCGGATAATGACGTCACATCATGACCGCGACAGCTACGGACGTTTGAACTGTCGTAGAAAATTGCAGGAGTTTAATATTATTTTTATGCGACAAGCAGTAGTTGAACTTAACTTTTAATACTTTTCTTGGGTTGATAGTACTGTATTTTATTGATTTAAGTGAAGAAAAAATTACGTGCATATTCCCTATTTTCTTACTTTCTTTACATCCACCACTCCACCTTTATAATCAGATAACCCAATCAATCATTACATTCACAGCTTCCATTCATTACTCTATAGAAACACCCTGTATTTGCTTCCTCACTCATCAGGAACAACCTGTATTTGACTTTTGTATCAGACTCTCCACATAAAACTGATCATGCATATAATTTCGATTTGTTCCGACTGATCGCGCGCGGAAATTAGGAATTTTGTACCTATGGGTAGGTACATTTTGGATTGGTTTTACGTTGAAAGGATAAGTGAATATTGAGGGTTATTCACTTTGCTGGAGACTTTAGATACATGTATATTATATGCCTGTTTCTCCAAAAGGTTATGTAGACGGCTCATAGCACATACATATTTTCAATGCTGTGTTAAGTGCCATACATAAAAGGAAAATAATTTATTTCAATTAAGACATTAAAGGGCACTTTTAAAAGTATAGCCGTATTGGAGGTGACCTATTGACATAAATCGGTCACTAATCCTGAATCCAGGCTGCTACTGAAAAAATCTTTTCATCCCCCCATCTCGGAAAGAGTATTTTTGCTCTTCGATATCTGAGTGCAAAAGTCGTTTTTATCCGCTAGAGGATGAAGTAAATTGAATTTAGAACATCGTGTGCACTAAGTTTGTGAATTCAAAACATCATTAAACCTATTTACTTCTACCTCCATGGTGCCGAATTTATCATAGGTACAACCTTTTTTAATTTGTTAAAAACTCAGAATCGGAACCTTCTTGGTGTACTTTTATAATTTGCTTTGCGCGCGCCATTTTCTTGTCAGGTCAATTGTTAAAACCTTAGGTTAAAAACAAGTGAAAAACGTAAAATAAGTGGTTTTGGCGACCAAGAAGTTTATTTGACGCCAACAGAATTGACTGAAACTGTTAATAATGCGCAAATGAGCTTTCTCCCTCAACAATCACGCGAGAAGGATTTGAAACAGTACGATATTAAAAAAATAGAAAAAAAAAATAGGTAGAAAATGCCCAAGGCATTAAGTCCGCCTTTGTACAGTTTTTACTTGTGCATAAAGTTTTAATAAATAAATAAATAAATAAATATTACACTCAAACTTAACTAACTGTAGCAACGTTACTTTAAATTTTTCTTAATTGTACCTAAGTATTATTTGTTATAATTTAAAGATTATTCTGTAATACTTACCTACCATAATGTAGTAGTTAACACCTAAACTGAAATAAAAGTAAAAGTATCTTGTGATTGTAAATGTTTTTTTTTTTGCATTTAGTCATTTCCTCGCTGAGGTGGGATGAAAAGTTACGTGTTGCACTCGAGTGCAAAGATTTTTCACCTCGTGCTCTTTTGATTCCCTCGCTAACGCTCAGGATTGAATCACTCGCTGCGCTCGTGACTCAATTTTAGAATCCTTCGCTTGCTCGGTTATCAAAATTGAGCACGCGGTTAAAAAGCAACTTTGCACTCTTGTATAACAAATAACTATTATCGAAAATCCCAATTACATTTTTTATTTTATTCGGAACAACAAACAATTACATAATAAAGCATAGAGAACTTAAAATTAACAATTATGTAATCAGCAGCGTTATTCACAGAATACAAGCAAAAAACTAATAACACGCTTCAAAGAGAAGTTAAAAGTACCAGAGATATAAATGTAAGTAAAACAGTTATTTTAAACTTTTGTAAAATTAAAAGTAAATTCACTGATTTTGCTAGATCTGGAATCGAACCCATGACCATTATGCTCAGCAGAAACGCTCATCACCAGCCTAGCCTTTTGCCAACTCTGTTGGGGTCGGCTTCCAGTCTAACCGGATGCAGCGCATGGATCGGTTTTTTAAGGTACAGCCGCGCTTGCCTGGGTTGTTCCGTGGATGGGTGCCCACCTATCACATACCGATTTTCCTTCGAGCCCCGGATAGAAGGTTAAGCCGTTAGTCCCGGCTACCATTTGTAGATCTTTGACAGTCGTTGCAGGTAGTCAGTGGCCCGAAACTCTGACAACCAGTCTTTAATATTACCCCGTTCTAACTGAGTTATGGAGGTCAGATAGGCAGTCGCTCCATGTAAAATACTGTTATTCAGCTACATACGGTTAGACTAGAAGCCGACTGTTGCATACACTGGCCTGCAAAACTAAGTCTCATACTTTTAAAATTGCAATAAATAAAATAATAAATAAATAAATATCGCTGGACATTAACACACAGCGCCATCTAATGCCACACTAAGCAACGAGGCTTGTGTCGTGGACACCAGATAGTTGATATACTACATAGATACTTTTTGTTTGTAAATACATACTTATTATACATTTAAACATCCATGACTCGGAAACAAATGTCCATGCTCACCACTCAAACATTTGCTCCAACCGGAATTCGGACCCGGAACCCTAAGAACGTAAGGCAGCTTCACTACCGCTGCGCTATTCGGGTCGGCAATAACTTTTTACATTTACTTTCTTTATACACAAGATATACTTTCGAAACAAAAAGGACTCGAAAACAAGTTTAATTTTGTCTATAGTTTCAAAGAAAGCTGATAAATTGCTCTACAACGTTTTTTTATTATAAATCTCTAACTTCTATAGTTTAGAAAAAAATTACATTTTAAAAGTGTAGTACCTACTTATTTTTGCAGGCCAGTGTAGTTGAGAAAAGGATGATATTAAAATCACCCAAAGTGGGTACACTGGGTACATAAGTACCAATTTTGGTCTGACAGCTTACCGATGTCGACAATCAGATGTCAATTCATTTCGACGTTGATTGAAATGCAATTACTTGTTTCTGGTTAGCGCACAACGTCGCATCATTTACTACTAAATATTGAATCAATCATCAATTTTCACGGATTTTTATCATTGATCTAGGGTTGCCTCTTCCGGGGATGCAGGACTATTCGAAAGAGATACCGTGGCCCCGGAACACAAAGGGCGATGAAGGAACATGGATGGCTTTTAGTCAGTAAAAGTCTGACACTCCCTACTGCTCCACCCAGAGCGGGAGGAGTCATTTGATGATTTCCCATCCGAAAAAAAAAAAGGGTTGCCTCTTGGTGTAGTGGTCGCATTCGCTACTTCTAATCATGAGGCCCCGGGTTCGATTGCCGGGTCGTGCAAATTGTTATTTGGTTTTCCATCAGGAATTTTTCCGTAGCAGCCACCGAGTCTAAATTCGTGCACGGTTAAAGGCATTAGGCTCGCCCCCTATTACATGGTTGGGACTTAAACATAACTGGCGAAATGTAGGTGAACTATTAGGTACACGTCTGCCTAACCCTTCAGGAATTACAGGCGTGATGTTTATGTTGCTGTTTATACCTACGTGGCTTTTGATTACGTATACTATAACAAACAAAACGCCTCCCCCTCATCTCGATCCAGCGCAGGGGATCGTCCAATTAAGCGGAAACGCGTTTCACTTCAAATTACATTTTAATTAAATCGTAATTTCTCGGCAAAATTATTATAAATCAAATTTAGTTTCGAATCCGAGGGATGGTGGGGCCAGCTTCTTGAATCTTACGATAACTCATCGGAAGCTCGATTCGTTTTAACACGATATTTCATAATTATTTATTTTCATACACAACATCACGGCTGTAAACCCCGAAGTGTTAGGCAGAGGTATACCTAATAGTACACCCAAATTTCGCCAGTTATGTTAAAGTCCCACGTAATAGGAACGAGCCTACTGCCATTAACTGGCCGCAAATCCAGACTCCGTGGCTGCTACTGATAAATTCCTGATGGAACAACCTTGGGAAATCGAAAACAGGTTCTCATGCTCAGGAATCGCGACCACTAGAACATCATCATGATCTGTCTAGCTTTTCCCTAACTATGTCCACACCACCACCACTAACCACCGCTACGGTCCCACTCGTGCAACGTTACAATATATACTATATATCTATACATATATAATATTATAAAGATGAACGATTTGTATTTTTGTATGTAATGAATAAACATAAAAACTACTGGACCGCTTTGAAAAATTCTTTTAGCAATGGATAGCTACATTATCAGCGAGTAACATAGGCTATATTTTATCCTCGTACTCCCACGGGAACGGGAACTACGCGGGTGAAACCGCGTGACGTCTGCTAGTAATAATATTATAAAGAGGAATGATTTGTATTTTTGTATGTAACGAATAAACTTAAAAACTCCTAAACCGATTTGAAAAATTATTTTAGCAATAGATAGCTACAGTATCAGCAAGTCACATAGGATATATTTATCCCCGTACTCCCACGAAAACGGGAACTACGCGGGTGAAACCACGTGACGTCCGCTAGTTATAAATAAATCCATATTGTTTCAATTACTCACAGGGCAAAAGCCTCCCATTTCTCTCCCCTTCTATTTCTTCGGTCAATAACATCGAAACCCACGTAAATTTGTCTAAGTACATAAGTTTTGAGACAGAAAGTCCTTGTATCTCAATCAATAGACATTGTCTATTTAAACCGAAAACTTGGAGAGCTATCGGTAAAAATAGAATACGTCGTGCCATATTTACTCTTGAAAGGCAGACAATGTCAAATCTGACCTTCTTTGGCAGGTGACGCAATGGGTGGTTTGAGGTAAGCGTCCACATGTCCGCATTGTAAGCATCGGATGCATCGCATCTAACGGATCGTATTCTTTGTATAGAAAGTCACACAAATGCGTCCACTGATCCGCAACGTACGGATCGGTCAAATCTGCTCATCGGCAATGTCGACGCCGTTGCTGGTAAATCATCAACAATCCGATTGCTGGTAGTTGCGTTGGCAAATTTGATCGCTGCCACTACAGTGGACGCATTGTGCAAAAATTCATCCGTTTGATGCGATGTGTCTGATTCGTACGATGCGGACATGTGGACGCTTACCTTTAAACGCCGCTTTAAGTGAAGTCAAATCAATTTTTTTTTTTTTTTTTCTAGCCTGCTCTCGGTATCTAAATTAACTTAAAATGTAGATTGAAACTACAGCCTAAAACAAAGTCCTTGAACCTACCACGATTGTTTCCGACCCCATAATAAAACCTTGTTATTCCCCAAAAACCCCTAATGGGAAATTTATTCCATGGTAAGAATACCCCAATTAAGTACTAAATAATGTACACAACGGTATGGGAAAGTTTTCCCATTACATTGCGATCTAGTTTTGTTTCGTTGGCTCGATACACAATTACTGGCCCCACGAGTCTTGTTGTAGACTGTTCGGGTTGGAAACTTCACGCTTTTTACACTCGCCGCGTTAGCAGAGATCTTAGGTCGCTAAAAAGTTTTGTTGACAAATCTGACTCCCACTACTACTGCTAACCAGTTTTGTTAAGAACTTGCCCAAATCTGAAACTGAGGACCAACGACAAGTTAGAGTTAATACACGTAGGAAAGACTTGCCTAACACAATCTAAACGAAGATAAACGTGGTTCATCACAGTCCTAGGTACCAATCAGTATTTATTTACAACAAGCTTCCCTTAGAATTGAAAAGCATTAATAGCGCAAACTTATTTAAAAACAAATTAAAGATATATTTATTGAGGAAAGGCTATTACAGCGTCGATGAGTACCTACATGATAAGCGAGAACCGTAATATTTTTGTTCCAGTTTGTAAATCATATGTTGACTTAATATTTTATTTTATACTTAATATTGTTTTTTTTTTTCTTTTAAAATGTCACTTTGATTTATTATTGTGTGACTCATAGATTAATATATGACAATTAATATCTCTAGTATAATTATAAATTTTATGTCTGGCATTTTATTTTTACAATTATATGACATAATATTATTACGGACCTTTTTATGACGATTTATTTTTACTTTACTTTTTTACTTATATTTGACATTCTATTATTATTATTGATTAATCACAGAAAGTTAGATGATATGTTATTAATCTTTTTTACAAAATTTGATTTTTGGACTGTTTTATTTTACAAAATTTCTACACAATGTATATTACATTGTGTTGAAATTTTGTTTCTGTGTTCTGAAATAAATGACTTATGACTACATAGGCCGATAACCTGGTGAAGGTTACGGGGATCTGCTGGATGCGAGACTCACGGGAGCAGTTAATGTGGCGACACTTGGGAAAGGTCTATCCAGGTCCAGCAGTGGACGTCTTTCGGCTGAATTTATGATGATCCGTCTGGACTTAAAAGCGACCTTGATCTCTAAGTTTGTTTCGGTGTTTCCTCTGTGAGGTCAGTTATTCCTAACAGACTTTTATTGCATCGTTGTCACAATAGCATGACTGAGAGCGAGTGTTTTAATAACAGATTTACATTACATCACGCCTGCGGGTTAGAGGTTGAGTCTTCCTCCTGGACAGGAACTGAAGTGGCCAATCTGGAAATCTCTTTATTTTATTTTTTATTTTATTTATTTGGCTCTCCAACAATTGAATACACTGAAAGATACATTATACATTCAAGACACATGCACAGACAAGTGTATCAACCTCTTACAGGTAAGCACATCATGCACTACTTATTTGTCGTTGAGTGTCTACTTAGAATCAGATGAGTACCTAAGTACTCAAAACACTGAGCTATGGTTTTTAAATTCATAATTAAATCAAAATTAAAATCATTTTCAAAATCAAAATTACAATCAACTTAAGATAAAATCAAAATTACAATCAAATCAAAATCAAAATTAAAATCAAATCATAATCAAAATCATATCAAATCAAATAAAATTAAATCAAAATTAAAATCAAAATTAAATCAAAATCTAAATTAAAATCAAAATCACAATTAAAATTAAAATCAAAATTTAAAATAAAATCAAAATTAAAATCAAAATCAAAATTAAAATCAAAATCAAAATTAAAATCAAAATTAAAATAAAAACTCTCTTAACCGTTTGCGGGCTCAGGTAGGCCGCTGCAGAAATAATCTGGCCAAATGGGGTATTATCCACCCGACCCATAAACAATGTCAGTGTGGAGCCCCTCTCCAGGATATGCCGCACCTCCTTTCTTGCCCATCCTGCACAGCCACCTGCACCTTCCAGGATTTAAACGAAGCCAACGAAAAAGCCGCGCAGGTGGCAACATACTGTTATTTGAGTCTATCGACACGCAAAGAAGAGGACAACATCACGCATGTAATCCTGGTAAATAAGGGTTAGGCAGAGATATACCTCATAGTACGCCCACATTTCGCCAGTTAATGTTTCAGTCCCATGTAATAGTCTATGCCAGTCTATTCCTTGTTGGTTTAGTGTTCGCAAGCGCGACTACTGAGCACGAAGGCTTGTGTTCGATTCCCAGGTAGGACAAAGTGTTATTGGGTTTTTCCATTAGGAATTTATGATTAGCAGCCACAGAGTTTGGATTTGTGCCCGGTTGATGGCATTAGGCTCGTCCCCGTTTGGGTGTGCTACTAGGTACACCTCTGCCTATCTCTTTGGGGATTACAGGCGTTATGTTATGTTATGCTAAGTTAAAACAGTTTAGTTACTACGGAAACAAAACCATTTCCAAGTTAAGTTATTTGTAGTCGATCAGCCAAGTTGTGTGCAAGCAGCAACTATTGTTGTACCTACAACGCACTATATAACAATGTACATACATGTGTGAGTGTTATGTGGAAGCATGTGTGCAAGTTTTGTAAATATAGCGGCGGATGTAAGCGTTAAGTCGCAGTGTTAGATGAGCTAAGTAATCTGGAGTGCATTGAAATCTAAAATTCCACGGGTATGATCACCATAAATGTGTGGATTTATCTTGTAGTGGTTTTTTTCAGGAATGCGAGGTCGTATCAAGCTGAAATTAGTATCAAATACTCAAGTTTACTACTCCTTGAAACAGTGAAAAAATCAAACTTGTAAACCAACGCGATCAAAAGATGTGACAGTTTATGTCGCATATTTTGCGGTTTCACGAGGGAATCAAAACCCATGGCGAGCCCCGCTATGATATATTAAGTAAAAAATCAGCAAAACCGTAAAATGTAGTTTAATAACAAAATACCTACCTATAAGTTTATACGGAACCCTCGGTGCGCGAGTCCAACCCGCACTTGGACGGTTGTTCTGTTTTTGGGTCTTGTGCTTAGTGTTGTGTTTAGTTATGCGTCACATTTAGCGCAAATAAGTCAGTCAGTTTAGAAAACTGCAGAAAGACAAGCAAAAGTTATGCTATCGTAGCACAGAACTCCTATAAACTCTGGTACCTGAGTTTGTTTCGGCTTTTTCTTCACATAGTAGTCGGGAACGAAACACCGGCCCAATCTAGTTTAAAAAAAAACGTGTAAAAGTGTTTGTAAAAACCTATTTGCAGAATAAACATCATTTATCATTTACCTACAGAAACTTGGAAGGTATAATTCACTAGAAATAATTTTACAACAAAAACGGAGAGGATACTTTTATTTAAAAGTCAAACGACTTGCAAGATTCTGATTATAATAAAATATACAGGACTACATCAATGAGGGAAGTGACAAAGATCTAAGTGAATTTTTGGAAAATGAAATCTTTTTAATGCAAAGATTTCTTGTACCTGTTCTGAAATTTATTTTACAGAAAAACCTTGCTGCTTTGATTGGCAAAAGTTAATTCAATTTTTTTCCGTAATTCGTTTATGTTGAGAATTTATTATTCCTATAGATGTTTTAGCAGCTTTATTTTTTGTTCATTTTTGCTTTCTTCTGTGTCACCTCATTACGGGTGGCGTGCGAAGACAAATATATCTAATTACCTTCTTTCACAGATTATTAAAGTGGCTTTTTTGTAAAACAAAAATATGGAATTAATCTGACATTACAGTTAAGGGTTCTTACAGACGAGCAGCACGTTGCTAACGGCAGATAAACTGCAGCCGTCGCCGAGTCGCGACGCTTGCAGTTGTGGCATGCCGCGTAAATGTGTGTACGCCGGCAGCCGCCGACGCCACAATTGCAAGAGTCGACGGCAGCCGTCGACAGGTGGCGACGACTGCAGTTTATCTTCCGTTGGCAAAGTGCCGCTCGTCTGTAAGAACCCTAACCTGATGACCAGAAGTGTATCGGCTCTCCGTGCATGACACGCGATGGTGTTAGTCAGAGACGGAACGGTCTAGGTGGCAAAGACTGGGGAGCACTTAAGTTCAGTTGAGGAGTGCGTGGCTACATACACCCTAGCATACCATGCCGTACGTGAACAGTATAGTACTGAAATTGTGGTGCACGTAAGTAAAAATAATAAAAAATAAAAAAAAAAACCCGACTGCGTTAAAAATAACTAATAATTTTAAATAAAAACTGAAAAGAATAAAACAAGTTCAGGAAACTGGAAATATTGACTGGAACAGTCGGGACCCATAGTGGATATATTGATTTTAGTCTAGATTATTTAATGGGTTATTTAATGGCTTTTCAGTTTTTATTTAATGTTATTAGTTATTTTTACGCATTTTTACTTTTTTAATTTTACGCTTTTTAGTTACTTAGAAATACCATTTTAAAATCCTCTTGATGAGCCCTTTATCTAGCCGTTCAGGCGACAGAGCGTGCCAAACATTTGAATTTGGCGCCAAAAACCCGGATTTTATTATTATTTTTATTTTGATATATACGAGTACCCAGTGTCACTCTCACAGTAAATACAAATCTAACGACACCTCTCAAGCTAAAATCAGCGGCCACAGAGCGTGCCAAACAATTATACATACATACATACTCTCATAAAAACATAACATGACCCTAACCCTCAAAACAATAAAAACAACAAAAACAAAAACATAACCCTCCTTCTGGCGCAGTCGGATAAAAAGAAGTTTTTAATTATCTAATATTTCTTAGATCGTTCAATATTTATCGGTCTAAAAGCTAAACTTTGCAAAACCTAGGTTAGGATTAATTAAACTTTTTTTTTTCCTTTGTTCTCTGTGTAAGGATCTCAATAACATGTAACAATTTAGATACGAGTAGTTGATAGGAAGTTTTCTTCTTCTTTTTCTCTATTGTAAGTATAACTTTCATTTTGCATACTGAAAACTAAACACCACTCACACACTCAAACACTCACTCAAAGGTAAACACCTTTAAGTGACTGAACACTATTGTTTATCTGTTTTTGCTTGTTTTTTTATTCCTATAACCAGTCTCGTATTTTTCATCATGGTTGCGCTCTGAGGAATAAGCGTGTAAAATTTTTAATTTGAATATCTGAGCGCAACTTATGGTTGCGATTACAGGAATAATTTAGTTGCGCTCAGATGGTTGCGTTTAAAAATAGGTGCGCTCTAAGGAAAACCTCGTGTAAACAATTGTTGGTAAACCAATAAATAAAATAAAATAAATAAATAACTAGATCATTTCTCGCTCATCTCTTCCAGTTCATCTCTCGCTCCGCTTTCCGTGCCACCGCGCCACCTACCGGACAAAGTTACACAGAGTCCATTAGAAAGTTCTATTCTTTCATGTAGCAACAAACATGGCCGGAGGGTTTCCAGCTCGGCTATGATTTTATACCTGATTTCATGGGATCCTGGTAACGAGTAAAATGTTAAGTAGTTTGTGAAACTTTATGCTGGAAACGAACGTTGTTTTGTGTGTAAAAAAAAGTAAAAACCAGTGACTTTACATAACATAATATCACGCGTGTAATCCCCAAAGGGTTAGACAGAGGTGTATCTAATAGTACACCCACATTTCGCCAGTTACGTTTTATGTCCCATGTAATAGGCCTGCAGCAGCGGTGGCGGCCCCGACTTACGAACAGTAAGTCGTGGGTTCGAACCCAGGCAGGCGCATTACTTTGTGTAATTTGTTTCATCACCGCTGCTCTCAAAACGGTGAAGGAAATCCATGTCCTAGAACAAAAAAAAATCGAAGACATGTGGTGGATTATTAGCCCATTCCCTTTCATAGAGAGGATGCCTGTGTCCCAGCAGTGGGAACATTAATAGACTGAACCTGGCACAAATCTAGACTCCATGGCTGCTATTGAAAATTCCTGATTGAAAAACCCAATAACACTTTGCCCGATCCGGGAATCGAACCTAGGACCTCATGCTCAGCAGTCGCGATTGCGATGAGACAGTCAACCAGGACTTTTTTATCATTTAATCATATACAGGAAGGATTCTTCATAGGCTTTGTCCTAAAGCGGGAAATAAATAAAAAATATACTCTGAAAGCACGATTTTTTTGTAAAGAAACTAACAAGAATATCAAATTACCCTTAATACCTGGAACTCTGCTTACCCCCATCAAGATAGGAATACTTGAAAAGAACAATAGTTTAAACAAATGCCAGTGATCTCATTACGGCGGTCTCGCATCGCATTTCAATAACGCTACGAACGTGCCAATCGTAGCGTGCCTGCGTAGCTCGTAGCTATAATGGAATTCGTAGTCGCATGCTACGCCGTAGCAAGATGGAACGTAGGCTCGAATCGAAAGATTTGGTACTTTTTTAAGTTTGCGATCTTTCTGGGTGTTTTCTATGGTTTATCGTTGCTTTATAAAATTAATATAAAAGATGGTGATAATTGATAAAAAAATGTTGTATTTTTTTTAAATAGTCAATTAAAATTATTTTTTTGTGATTTTGAAATTCCGTGATGATTTTTTGCCGCAAAAAGGCTTCTTTGCAAGCATTTTAGCAAGCAAGATATTAAGAATATTTGAAAAATACAACCGACTTTTGCCCGAGGCTTCGCCCGCGTTTAGGGATAGAACTATCACGATAAAAATACGTTATTTTCTACAGTTCATGGTTTTTTCGACGTGAAAAGGTAGCAAATGATCGAGATTTACTTCCGTATTTATTATATTTAGATAGTTAAAAAATTCTTCATACAAACCAGAATAAAAAAATAATCATATTTTTGGACTCCTGAACAATTCTTCCTTACGAACCTTCTAACCATTTCCCTGCAAAGTACGGTTTCAATTCATGAATTATTTGAGTGAGCGGCTGCTTGCGGCGAACGAGGATATCTTGTTACCCGACTCACTGCTAAAATAGAGGGTTCTGAGTTCTAACACTACTTGACAAGGGATTGAAAACTGTAGAATAGAAAAGCTAAAAATAGAAAAGTTACTTCTTTTGTCTTAAGTTTATTTTATTCTTTAAAACGTAGCTCGTGGCTAAATAATGACAGCCGCTCGGGTTGATCTTTAGGCTTAACCGTGCTTACTTAGGTTGGTCCGCGGATGGGTGATCGGCCATTACATACCGAGTTTCCTCCATGCCTAGTAAAGCACGATAAGCCGTTGGTCCCGGCTGTCATTAGTAGATCTTTGACAGTCGTTACAGGTAGTGTTTGTTCCGAAAGTCTTACCAAGGGGTATCGTGGTTATGGAGGTCAGATAGGCAGTCGCTCCATGTAATATACTGGTAAAACTGGAAGCCGACCCCAACATAGTAGGGAAAGGCAGGCAAATGATGAGGTTGTGAGATGGTATATGATGGTATTAGTGCCTATATTTAGATAGCACTTCGCCCGCGACTTCGTCCGCGAAAATTGTGATAGCTCGGCAAATTTGCATGACATAAATATAATTTATAGCTTACGTTACTCGGTAAAGATGTAGCTTTATAATGATGAAAGAATTTTTAAAATCGGTTGAGTTATTCTTGAGTTAAAGGTATCCGTGATTTTCTTTTAGTTACTATGAGCTCCTGAAAATCACGGATATCGTCCCGTAAATACTTTAAATGAAGACTTGTAATAGGCGAGACGAGAAAATAAAACTAATTAGTCCATTACTTAGATTATCAAAACATATTTGACCCGTGTTTTTTCTTTTGTTACGTAAACCAAAATTGACGAAGATACAACGCTTTTAAAATTATCAAAACGTCACGCCATAGTATAATTTTTAACTAGTTCTGACGTCACGAGCCCGCACTCCCGAGTTTCGATGCGTTTTATCTTTGTCAATATTCATTGATTGACAAAAACAAAAAATACGTGTCCATTAATTTCCAATACTCTAACTGACGGACTAGATTTGCAATTTTTTGATACTGTCGTCATGCCTATTGTCTGTCAGTATCACTTACTATTTTTTGTTCTGTTTTGTTTAGCTGTAAGTCAATAAACAAATAAATAACATCACTCCTATAATCTCCGAAGAGTGTAAATACGATGTCGTGTTGTGGTAACACGACATCACCAAAAATGAAATCAATTCCACCACGAATATCAATTACCATATTGACAGTCCTACTTACCATATACCAATACGTCACGGCATCGTATTACAACGTTCAATACGTCATAGATGACGTCACTGGTGACGCGCAAACAAATGGACACTGAGCTAACTCGGTGATGTTGTGACATGACATGAGATACTGCTGAGTTGGGGCTTAGAGGGGGGGGTATAATGTTTGCTAGTTTCTGTAGCGTGGCAAAAGTTATTTTCAATAGGAATGTTGGGCCACAAAAGAGATTATTGAAAGGCAATTGCATGTCGCTGAGATAGAAATAAAAAAAGAAAAAGTATTTAATAAACTCACACAGGACATAATAGAAACAAAAAGATAGAATAGACATTATGACAAAATTATATAAAAAGTAAACATGAGAAAAAAATAAAAAAAATAAAAAGCCTTTTAATTCCATTAGCTATTAAAAATTACATAACAATAATACATTTAATCATAATCATGCGAAATTAGAATTATTGATTATAAGTTTTTTTCAAAAACAGAATTTACAAAATTCATAACATGATGATCATCCAGTATGAATTCATTAAAACATGCAAAATTATACAAATCATGACATTATTATATGGAAAATTATGGTAACGTATTTAAATAATAATAGTGATTACGCTAATTGGACCCCTTTTCGGGTAATTCCCTTTTAAGGCAATCGCAGGAAAAGACTGGACAGATGTCGCCAAAGATCGAGAAAAATCAAAAACAATCAAATTGGTCCTGTGCAAGGTCAAAAGGCTCCTATCTCAGCAAGGCGCTGTGACATTTTTAGCTAGTTTGCGTGGGTGCGCGAGCTGCACGCAGCTCACGTGTTTTGTGTTTTTGAGAAGTATTCCTTACCTTCCAAATGAATTGGAAAATCTGTTAGAATTACACCTAAAACAGTATGAAAACCCTTAAGAAGCCCTAAAACATTTGAGAAGTATAAAAGAAACATTACCCTAAGGTTTGCTTGTCGTCGTCCCTGAGTTACGCTTCACCCACTCAACCTTCGTTACGCTACGGAAGTCGGCGGCTCGCTTCACTCGCCACCGGGCCCTTCGCTCCACTCGGTCTCGCAGGTTCGCTCCGCTCAGGACCTACCTACCACCGAAGAGGGGAGGTTGGGGAGGGGAGGGTATAAAAATTGAACAATGTTTTGAGTGCGTTACATTGAGTTCTACCACAAAACATGATTTTTCACCCTAAAAAAGAAAGTCGTTTCCCAGCAATAATTTTTGCGTAAAGTTACTTAGTTTGATGTACAGAATGCTTGGTTGGGATGAGGGCAGGAGAATGATGGCAAATGTTATTTTCAAAATCTGCTTAGCCGCGCGTTTTTGATGCACAACGCATTGTGTTTGGCTTGCATAAAGTCTATTCAAATCTTTGTTTACTACTGATGTTTTTTTCCTTTGGCCTATATTGTCCCACTGCTGGGCAAAGACCTCCCCCGTAGCCTTCTACTCTTCTCTCCGTGCGGTTTTCTCCGGCCAATCTTGCACAAACCCCTCTAAGTCATCACGCCAGAGTTTTTTGGGCTTCCATCGGCGACAACGCCCTTAACTTACACTTCACTTAATTAACTATTAACTTTATGTTGGAACTTATTTAGTTGATTTCTGAAATACAGTTTATTAAAAATCATAAAAATGTTTAAAGTTTTAGCGCAAACTAAACTTAATGAAGTTTTAAAGTTGCTTTTATATGAACACAATCATAATAATTGGCTTACATTTTCGAAAACTAAATCCCGAACGTACTATAAGTGATTTATGATCAAAGTAAACTAATCTATGGATGTATTTACATAGCATTAAGCTTGTTATTCCTGATGGGGTTGATAGAGTTGATATCTGATAATGCACTTCTGAAAATCTGGTTTTTAACTGAGTTTTGTGCTTGATTTGCAATTTTTTTTTTTTTTTAGGTAGTGATTAATCTGGTAGGTTGCCAAGTTACTTCTGCCAAAGTATATAAGGAATAAGAACAGTATGCAAAAAGAAGGAATCCCGTTATAAACAAGCAACTACTTCATCTTAGTCACTTTAAAGGATTTATTCTAAGGATTTTGTATTTAGTCCAAAATTATCCAACACCCAAGTTCAACGGCTATTACTGCTAAACTTATTAAGTTATCTTAGCCACTATAATTTTCCTTTAGAGCTCATGAAATGCACTATCATCATGAATTTTACCAGACTTATCAAGCCAGCAGTTTAGCTTTTAGAGGAAGGGGGGGACGCCCTACTGGAACAAAAAAATGCACTTTAAAGTTTAATATTTCGTAAATGGAGCATTCAATCGAAATTAAATAGTATTAGCAACCGCTAAGTCATTTTATAACCTATTCAACGATACCCCACACGATGGGGTAGACGACGAAAAAAAAATCATCTCCACTTCACATGTAGGGGAGAGGATATATTTTCCAAAATTTTATTTTACCACTTTGTCGGCGTTATTGATATACACCATACACCTCTACGAAATTACAGCTTTCTAGTACTAACGGTCTCTTCGCAAAACCTCGAACAGACGGACAGGCAGACGGACAGGTGACGGACATGATAAAAATATTCCTTGTCAGGACTACGGAACCCCAAAAAACTGAGGAGTTTCATACTGTAATTTCACCGGCACATACCGAGTGGTCCAAATAGTGACGTCGTAAAGAAATAAATTGCCTCGTTGGTCTAGTGGTGGCGTCTACTGCGCATGAGGTCCTGGGTTCGATTCCCGGGTCGGGCAAAGTGTTATTGGGTTTTTACATCAAGAATATTGCAGTAGTAGCCACGGAGTCTAGATTTGCGCCCAGTTTATGGCAAAAGGCTCGCGCCCTATTACATGAGGCTTAAACATAACTGGCGACACGAAGGTGTACTATTAGGTACACTTTTGAATTACCCTTCGTGCATTAAAGGCGTGATATTATGTTATGTTTAATGCTTACATAGGAATATTAGTGATAGCTGTTTAATGTTTTAGACAGATAAAAGGCCGTAGTCTTATAGCCGCCTTAAATTAATCCTAGGTTTGAAGAAAAGAGAGTTCCTTAACAAATTGACACAGCAGAATGTCTACATTAGGCGTGGGAGCCCAACAGCTGTATACATGTTCTAATTACTTCATCCCTCGCAAAAAAAATACTACTAGGTTTGTCCTGCGTCTTCGCTCCTATGATTCCACAAGAAACCTGTATTTTTCCGGGATAAAGTTTGTAATACTAACAGAATAAGGGAAATGAACTTTGCATGGTTTTAAAGACCAGAAGAAAAGAGATGTCGCCAGAAAATGAGACCACGTCATGAGTGAGGTATCCAACGTGAAATAAACATAACGTAAACATATCAGCCTTCTAAGGGGGCTCAATGGATCATGTTCGTGAACGGGCGCTGTCAGTTGGGACTGGTCATCTCTTAGCTGCCACGGTTCATTTTAATTACTTTATTTTTAAATTGTTGATCTAATCTTTTACTCTGGACGCTCTTAATGTGCACGTCTTTCCACATTGTTCTCACATACATGTTTAATCACAAAATTAATGATGTAAACAAGATTTTGAAACAACATTTTGATTTAAAAGAGTGTCCATGGAGTTTCTTGCCCGTTCTTCTACATAGAGATCTACGCTAGGGAATGGGCAACTACAGTACTTTCTCAAGTTATTATGCCTTGTGACTGGGACTGTAGCTTTGCTTTTTGTATTTTTGACATTCAAAAGTGCGGTAATGGTCTAATTGAAATAAATGTTTTGAGTTGAGTTGAGTTGAGTGGCATTCGCCTGTATTGTTATTCAATCCAAGATTAGGTTTTGTAGAAAAAAAGTGATTGTTGCTAATTATATCGTTGGTTTAAAGATTCCTGCCGGGGCTGCGGGACTATTCCGAATAAAGAGATACCGTGGCCCCGGAACACAAAGGGCAAGGAAGGAACATGGATGGGTTTTAGTCAGTAAAAGTCTGACACTCCCTCCTGCTCCGCCCAGAGCGGGAGGAGTCATTTGATGATTTCACATCCGAAAAAAAAAAGTAGGTTTAAAGATATTTATTCTCAAAAAAGACACAGAGTCACTTACATGAGAACAATGCTTAAAATAAGTTATAATTAGAGTTCATCACAGACGTCACGGTAGCAATTATGATACATATTAGATATTAGATACACCCATCCAATGCATTCAGATGTTAAGAAGGGTGTTATTTGTCATCAAATATTCAGTTAACAAAGTTTTGAATGCATTGAATGAGTGCACCTTTTTAATATATGAGAGTATTTTGTTGTACAATTGCTCCTTCAAATGTTAACATTTTTTTGCCAAACAGTTCTCATCTTCGGTAAAATCAGAAAACTAGCTCGGCGAGAGCTACGTTGGGTTACAGTTAGGTACAGATGCAATGTTCGAATCTGAACTACTACATCGCAGGTGAATGCTCCCTTTGAGAGAAACCCTTAATGTTTCCCTTTCTCCCCAGCAGTGCCACATGCCACCCCTCTATGAAAGGATGTGGATGGATTACAGAATCCATTACCCACACCCAGTGCAGGTTGGTAGATGTCACATGTCTGCTATACCTCATCACATAAATACTTCTTAGCGTATCGGTGACAATTTAAATTGAGTCAGCCTAAAATTTGGCGACGAGTTTGGCACTTTCAGTAGCATCCATCACCTCCTGTGATGTGCAAACAACAGGACAGGCAGCGCACGATATCAAGTGTCCTATTGTTGTTAGGGGATTCCCCAATTGAATAGGTTTTCCTTGCTTCGTCCAACCTGTGTCCGAAGTCTATTTAAAGACCTCCAGGTCAGTCAGATTTTCAGCAAGTGGCAGAAATTGTAGGGAAACACTTCAGTACTAACAGCAAACGAAACAACAATACCACCATAATATCACCATACCCGAAAATCGGCCCGGGGACGACCTATATTTTTGTGTTATATTTGTGTAAACAAACAAAAATAACCTACTATTTACATAATTACCATCGGTCTGTTAGTTCGGTAAATGAAAACAAATGCATGTATAAAGTTACTGTTTATATTGGAAGCCTAGTAAGAATTCACAGAAATCTCTTTAACAATATTGCGCTATTGCTATTCCCAGAAATGTTATGCAAATGAGACAGGGGCGAGTGAACAAGGAAATACAAGCCCGGGGTGCTTCTGAGAATTTTTTGATGAAATCCTGAATAAAATGTCGCCGAATAAAAGGTCTTCGATTCTGAAGCGCAAAGTTGTGGGTTCAAATCTATATACATAATTATATGTAGGTACATTTTACTGTGGCTCTTTTAATTTTGAAACATACATGTACTTTTGTAAGTATATCTTGGACATCAAACAATGTCATTATAACACAATTCTATTACGAGACCATTGACCGACTAATGATCGACCATTATGAATTTAGCAGATGACGAACTTTTAGCAAAATGACAGTGGCATCGATCAACAATTATGAAATCAATGATAGACCACTGTGACACATCGGTGAAGGAAATATCGTGAGGAAGCATGGACTTAAGAATTATAGTATATCTGAAATCACTAATCCCTCTCGAGCAAGTGTGGTGATCAATGCCTTTTCTATATGAGATGAGGCCTTTACCCAGCTGTGGAACAAGACAGGGTAGATTATAATTATTAAATTCAATATCACCTTGAACCCTTCTCTGATCAGCAGACCTAGCCAAGTTACAAACGATTCGTATCGATTCTCTTTCTACAATCGTAAACGTTAAGTCACGTGGTCAAAACATACGAATAGAAACATCGTAAACAAGTTTACATCGATCAAGATGATAGAATGAAATGTATTCGGTTCTACAATCGTGATCGCTACATCCCATATAAATCGTAGCCAGCTTACGAACGAGCGAACTTTAATGTTTCCATTCGTTTTGTTCGACCACGTGGCTTAACGTTGAAATGATGTCATTTCCATACATTTGGTAAGTTTTCTATGCGTTAACGATTGTAGATTATCAACTTAGCTAAGCCTACAGATCAGTCAGGTCCGCAAATGTTAGCACACACTGATGATTCACCGACAAATCAGGAAAAGACCTTACACGGCCATGCGACACACGTTTTGCCAGCGACTGCGGATAAAACTAATTGCTAAAGCATGTCACAAGTCATCACAACGCGACTCGCGACGTGAAGGAAACAAATGACGCAAGTCGCGTCACATCGTTTACCATACAGTTCCTTTTTTTTTTTACGAAAAAAATGGATGTGACGGGGGCCGAGTCTGCTATTACAATAGTGTCAGAATTGTCTGTCATTGATTTCATAATTGTTGATTTTGACAAGTCATCTACTAATGTAGTGGCGTCATTATGACTTTCCAATGATCAACCACTGACACTCCATTGGCTCCAAAAAAATGGCATAGAATGGTAATCTCATACACAATGACAAATTAATGACTGACTTACTGGGTAGTCTGCTAAAATTTTGACAGTTCCAGCCGAAATTTGCTCAATTAGCACCAATTTGTATTGCAATAAATATAGGCTAAAATAGGCTAGATAATTTAAAACACATAAATGAAAATAAATCAAAACACCGACCGCTTGAAATAAAAACAGATAAAACGGCAGTAAGTAACAAATAAAATCTTAGTAAATTGTATAGTTTCACACATCCGCGTTACACATAACTTTAATGTTTTTTGCTATTTACGAACTTCTTACTACTTCAGATTGCATAGAATACTAATAAATAATATGTAAAAATATATATAAATGAAATCTGGCATGATTAGATGTTCAAATTTAATTCTAGTTTTCGAAAATCATTTCTATTAATAGGTTTTATAATAATGGCAATACAACAATGTCATTATAACACAATTCTATTACGAGACCATTGACCGACCAATGATCGACCATTATGAATTTAGCAGATTACCAACTTTTAGCAAAATGACAGTGGCATCGATCAACAATTATGAAATCAATGATAGACCACTGTGACACTATTGTAATAGCAGACTCGTGACGAAAACATAAAAGTGATTAAATTTAATTTTCACTATGTGGACACGCGTTAAATCTCGGCATGTCCAGATGACGAGATAATAAGTGAAATTAATTTTGAGTTTCACCACCTGGACACACGTGTGTCCAGTCTCTTGTGTTGTTGGTAACAAACCCATAAACTATGTAGTAAGAAAGTGTTGTGATCTATTAGTGTAAAGGTAAGAGGCGCCTTTGTACAAATTCCGAGAAATTCTTGTTGTATTTCCGAGGTCACTGTTGGCCAAAGTGGAAATTCTGAGAAGGATGCCACCTGTGGCGTTTTCAGATTTGTAATGAATTGGTACATAAATGCCTGTTTTCACACGACACGTGTATGATAATATAACTCACATAACATTACGTCTGTTATCCCGGAAGGGTTAGGCATAATGTATCTAATACAATTTTAATTTCAATGCAATTTTAAATTCTGTTTAATTTTAGAACAATTTTAATTTTGTAACAATTTTAATTCAATTTTATTTGATTTCTTGTCATCAAATGCTTTTTTTTTTTTTTTTGTTAACACCTAGTTTTATGTGCATGCTGTGGTCTCCTGTAATTGAAGGAACACACTTATAAGAACTTTTGTATAACTGTGACTTCTAATGTATCTGTGTATCTTTTGTTTGAGATCCAAATAAATAAAAATAAAAAATACTTGTACACCTATATTTCGCTTGTTCTAATTAAATCCCATTAAATACCTGCGAGGTTGTTGCCAGGAATTCCTGATGGAAAACCCTAACAGCACTGCCCGACCTGGGAACTGAACCGAGGACTGCACGCTCAGCAGTAGCGCTTGACAGTAACTGTTGGCAGGATATAGGAACCCGTCACTCATGCATAATTCAAGGACCATCATCACACCCATATAACACGGAAAGTATTCCACCAATCACAATTTTGCACTCATGGTGCCTAAAACCACGCTTTATGACAATATTTGGTATGCAGCATTTTACCGCTACCATCAATCCACAGGCTTATGACGTCATAACGTGGCCGACGCGTTTGAGTTTTTATGCCGTTTTTGGGGTTCCGTAGTTACATGGCAGAAACGGAGTCTTTTTAATTTCCTCCCATATGTAATTAAAAAGGGTTTTTGGGGTTAATAAGTGATTTTTTGCTTTGTTTTATTTATAAACACTGTTTTTACACTGTTTTTTTGTGTGTTTTATTTATTTTGTGAATGGCATCTCGCAGGTCAACCCAGGAGGTGGTCGTCTGTTTAGTAGGACTATCATGTGAGTGCCTTGAGTGCAAGGCCTTCAGGAGTTTTTTTATTAAGTCAATAGTTTGTTTGTGTGTTTGTTTGTATACTTTTGTATGTTTTAATTGTTTTTTTTTCCAAATATGACTTAGGTAAAATTAATTTTAACAGCAGCGAAAGTAAAATACAAACTTATGTTTGCGGCTCAATAAATCAATACTGTGTATCCGCGAATATTCTTCCTAGGTACGGAACCCGACTGTGCGTAATCCGACACGCCCTTGACCGGTTTTTTTTTCATATTTTATTAAATCATAATACCATGGTTTCAAAAATGGAGACATGAGTGATATTTTTTTTTATGAAGCGGAAGATATATTGTTTTGGTAGCTTCCTGAATGATAGACGAAAGTAAATCATACTGACGGTGTTAAAATTAATGTATAATACAGGTAATGGCCATATGCTTGCTCTCTATTACAAATTATTTGGACTGACACATTAGTCTTGTGGTTGCAAGCGCTGTTGATGAGCAGGAGGTTCTGGGTTCGATTCCCGGGTCGAGCAAAGTCTTATTGAGTTCTTCCAGCTGGAATTTCTCAGTAGTAGCCACGGAATTTGGATTTGTGCCCAGTTGATGGCAATAGGCTTGCTCCCTGTTACATGGGCCTAAAACATTGGCAAAATCTGGGTGAAGTGGGCGACTGCTGAGAATTAGGTATGCTTACCAATGAGGCAGTATAAAAACGAAACGACACCGAAGTTCACCTTCTAAAAATAATAAGAACCTGACTTAATTAAAAAATAAAACAAAAACCGATCTCTTTCATTGTAAAAAGTACTAATCAAAACGCAAAACACCGTAGGAATACTCCCACATCCTTTATTTACAAAAGACCTTTGAAAAACATCAATTACTTCGATACTGCAGTTCGGTATATAGCCTCTGTTACAAAACAGATAGGAACAGAAAGTGAATTTCGTACAACGGATGAAAACGCACGCACACATAATTGAAATGCTTCACGTACTTGCAAACGCACGAGACTGGCATTTGTTTGAGATCAGCTGATACACGTGTAGAGGCTCGTGGAACAACAGCAGTGGTTGATCTTCAAGGTAAAGTAGCGCCTGCCGAGGTTGGTCCGTGGATGGGGACGAGTCACCAAAAATGTGTAACTGTGAAGATTAATTAAAATAAACCTTAAAATACCTTTAGAAAATTATCTTATAAAATATGTTCGGAGGTCAAATAATAACAGCCGTTCGGATCAATCTTCAGGTAAAGCGGCGCTAGCCTAGGTTGGTCTGTGGATGAGTAACCACCCATTACACGCCGAGTTTCCTCCGTGCCTCGGAAAGCACGTTAAAACGTTGGTCCCGCCTGTCATTTGTAGATCTTTGATAGTCGTTACAGGAAGTCAGTGACCTGAAAGTCTGACAACAAGTCTTACCAAAGGGTATCGTATTACCCAGTACTAACTGATTTGTGGAGGTCAGATACGCTCCATGTAAAATACTGGTATTTAGCTGCATCTGAAAGCCGACCCAAACGTAGTTTATTTAATTGAGGAAAAACAAACAGTAGCACAATAAAAATAGGGAATATGCATGAAATACAAAACTCTTTTTATTTATGAAAAATGCCTTGTATTGGCGCATAAAAACATTGTGGTACACTTGTTTCGGTTTCTAATACATCACTTATTTTACAATTTACTGTTTTATGTAGCATGTTTTTGGTGAAACGGAACGCACTGTCAAAACACACAATCCGGTATTGACGTCAAAGTTCATTGTGTCAAAAAAACACTTTTATTTGAAAAGTGCTAAAATTTTCACTAAAATTTTATTTTAATATTGTATATGCAATTTTTACTTGAATAAAGCACATACAATTCGTAAAATTATTTTATTAAGGCCAAAAAAATGAGATGTAAACAAGGAAGATTGTGGACAATGACGTCACATCATGGCCGTAGAAAATTGCAGGAGTTTAATATTACTTTTGTGCGACAAGCAGTACTCATAACGTTTACACGTAAACAAAGATTACAATTTAAAGTATTTAAATATTTGGGAAAAGGCTAGGCATAAGATGTGTCATGAGATGATCGTTAAAGGCTGATCTGAAACCGACCTTCTGTATCCATCTTTTTCATGTGGTTCAGGACACGTCCTCCGTACGAAAATAGAAGAGACCAAACCGATTTGTGGCTTTGTTGTGACCACACGGCCCGAGTTACGACGGACGAAAGGTAAACAGTATTAGAAATTAAATATAAACATTATGAACGTGGGCGGAATTTAAATATTGTTAGCTTTGTTTTATAGATTTCGAAAGTTAAACAAGTTTATAAAACAGAAGATTTAATATATTGTTGGTTATAACTTTTTTGAATTGTTCGTGGCTTAATAATAACAGCCGCGCGGGTCGATCTTCAGCATCCGCGAATGGGTGACCACCCATTACATACCGAGTTTCCTCCGTGCCTCGGCAAGCACGTTAAGCCGTTTGTCCCAGCTGGCACTTGTAGATTTTTGATAGTCTTTTCAGTGGCCCGAAAGTCGGACGCATATTAAAGCGAAGTTCGTCTGCTGTAGCTTGGTTACTGCCAGCCGCCGCGTTTTGAACGATCAGGGTCTCCTCTTTGCGGGCCTGTGGATGGGGAGCTATGGGCTAGCTCGCCGTCCGTCCGTCTCATGACGACAGGCCGTGTCGACGGCGCGTTCGTGTTCCACGCGCGCCTCAAAGAGAGTCAGCAATAAGGAAGGGGTCCGCAAGGGCCGAAGCCTGCCGGGGCTGTGGGACTATTCGAAAGAGATACCGTGGCCCCGGAACACAAAGGGCGATGAAGGAACATGGATGGGTTTTAGTCAGTAAAAGTCTGACACTCCCTCCTGCTCCGCCCAGAGCGGGAGGAGTCATTTGATGATTTCCCATCCAACAAAAAAAATAAAACGAGGGTTCTCCTCTTTAGACTGCTGCTTGCCCATTTTCGTGGATGACTCGTACAGTCCCGCTGACGTCTAGTCCGTTGGCCCAAAAAATCAGTGCTCGTCCCATTTTCACTAATATTTTTCGTAACACATCGAATGGTATCAAGTTCGTGGAGCGCGTAGAAATTCCTCTGACAGGGTCGCCATGCACAGTGCGGTGTTGATGGTAAATGAAACCAACGAATGCTCGAATAATACTGAGATATATTTCATAGGATAGTGCATATAAATGGTTACAAAGGTGCATAGATTATATTAATACAGATCTTAAAGTAGGTAATTAATACAACCCTTACACAGTCTTACTAAGGGGTATCGTATTATCCAGTACTAACGGGGTTGTGGAGGTCAGATAAGCAGTCGCTCCATGTTAAATACAACTGCATCCGGTAAGACTGGAAGCCGACCCCAACATAGTTGGGAAAAGGCTAGGCAGATGATGATGATTGGTAAAAGTTTAGTGCGTGCGTGTATAATGTCCTTTAGGTGTGTGTGTACAAAATCATCAAAATTATCTGTGTCAAAAGTTTGATGAAATACATATTTGAATACTTGAATTATTATCTGCTAGTAAAACGTAAATGCTTTCACTAAAATACTTATTATTTCAATGGTAGACCAAATTGTTAACAGTACATTTTGGTACGTAATTATAATCTCAAATTATTTTAGTTTTCTGATATCAAAAGGCTTGATAAAGACCTAATTAGTGGTTAATATTTGTTGTATAAAGCTAAGTATATTTGACCTGGAATTTTAGTGAGAAATACAGGGTGTTACTTTGAGCTTAAGCCAATTTGGACGAGCAAATTGCTTGTTTAGTCTAGAAAATTCGTAACAGAATCGAATGTATGGAATAAAGTTGAAAATTCACTTCAACAGTTTTACTGGAATCTATTAATTGGTGAGAAATTGACTTATGAACTGTGTACGTGATGCTTGTACATAACAAATATTTAAAAGACAAGCAATATTTTTCTTTTTTACCCGAGACTAAATACAATTTTTTATCATTCTTGACTTCAAAAACGAGGAGGTTATAATGGTCGTGTGCGTGTATTTTTATAGGTGTTATTTTATGGGAGGATCTTAGGAGGCGGGGTAGTTACTCTGTACCTCAGTATTCGCCTAACTTTGGAAAAAGGCGTATAGGTTTCTTTAACATAATCACCTTTAATCTACAATACACCCTGTAGACTATTTACTTTACTAGAACTTTAGTAATAACATTAAATCATTAGGTACTAAGATAAACTTTACTGTTTGATTTCGTGATCTTTTAGAAAAGCTTTAAGAAAACCAAGAAAAGCAAACTTTATTGACCTTTTATTATAACCTAAAATGTTGGCTTTGTGTAAAATATGACCAGCTCTAAGAATTAGGATTCCTTTGTCTTGTTAACAAAAAGTCCTGTAACGAAGAAAGTTAGCAACAAAACAGTTTTGGCGGTTCTACTGGTACCAAGTCGCCATTTTGATTATTTAATTATTGTAGGTCGTGAGCTTGATTTCCGCGTAGTATAATTTTACAGAAGAATATGACTTCAGAGAGATTTTGCGCGTCTAGAGGTTTGTACAGTCAATTGTTTCTCCGTTGTAACAACAAAATATTTTCAACCCTTAAATCATGATCTGTCAAATGACTAATTTGTTCGAGACACCATTGTTTAACTACTAGTAAATGAAATTGTTACAAATTGAAAATATTGTGTATGTAATGTGACAGTATGAATTTGTGTGATTTCTATTATGAGTCTGTGATACTCGAATTAAATGATTTTATTTTATTTTATTGTGTCTACTTCGTGGACAGATCAAGGCTTAAATGTCATAGTGGTTTTTTTAGAGGGATGAATCGCATGTGACTGAAAGAGTGATGGACATAGATGGAGAAGAAGAGGAAGGCCAATTAAAAGATGTATGGAAAGTGGGAGGAATGATATGAAAGAGAAAGGAGTAAATGATGCCGTAACGTCTGACAGGGGAGAATGGAGGAAGAAAACGTGTTGCGCCGACCTCAAGTAGAATGGGACGAGGGCGGGAAGGTGATGATCAAATGTCGTAGTGGTTTTTGTAGATCATGAGTAGTATTCTTGCACGATTAGAGAGTGACGGCGATGGTAGCAATATTATTCCAACTTCCAGTGCAAATAAATTTTATTAAGCATTTTGTTTTTGAAGAAAAGTCAGTGAACCTGACTTTTACCACTGACTACAATAAGATATCCAGATACGTTTACATTCTCTTATCTTTGTTTAGCATGTTCTGTCCCACGGCTGGTCAAAGGCCTCCCCATTCCTTTCCAACTCTCTCGGTGTTTTGCCTTACAAATGAAGCAATTCCTATATCAAAATTGTATACAAGAAAAAAACGATACAGGAAGTAAGCTCCCTACAAGATCCGCAATGATTAAATTGTGCTCACAAAAATATTTGTACTAAACATTTTACGATGCACTCTCGGTCGTATAAAAGGTAACATCCTACAAATATTGAATATTATGGTGCCCATGGTCACAGTACTAACATACAGTATTTCAACTCAACCAGTCTTCATTTTTATAAATCGTTTTCTCGCTCCATCAGAAATACTCGGAAAACCCGTTAAGCCGTTGGTCCCGGCTGTCATTTGTAGATCTTTGACAGTCGTGACAGGTGGTCAATGGACTGAAAGTCTGACAACCGGTCTTACCAAGGAGTACCGTATTACCCAGTACGAACTGGGTTGTGGAGGTCAGATAATCAATCACTCCTTGTAAAATATGTTCTAGTATTCAGCTGCATCTGCAACAAAAGGCTGAGCAGATGATGATTTTTCTTGTCATTATTGCAACACAGCAATTAGTTTAGTTGACAATCCAAAACTCCGCGTTAAATTTTACAAAAAGCTCTTATTGATTTACTGGTTTCCTTTGTACTGTGCCAAGGTTTATAGTCGCCGGCTACAACGATATTACTTTACCTGCCGATACTGCGTTTCGTTTTATAGTTTTATGCTTGTTACTTTTGGGGAATGAGCAGTTTTCTTTATTTTATGTGTTTCAATTCTCTGGGTAGCATAGTCAAAAATGTTTACCTTGTGGATCATTGGTTGTTACTGGAACAATTCATGCCAACTCGCAAATTTTTGCTTAGCTTAAGCTCTTGCTAACGCTGAAGTGGGACTGGCCACGTCTGCCTCATGCCCATTGAGCCGTGGGCCAATATAACCTTTACGGGGCCCAGAAGGTGTCGCGGCAGACCTCGTTTGATGGCAGAACGAGCAGAACTGGTTGCCAAGGGGAGGCCTTTTTCCAGCAGTAGGATGACGTAGGCTAACAGTATCATTAAAGCTCTTGCTAAATCAATTAACAACATTTTGTCAAATACTGGACATAGGCTTCTTCTACAACAGCTCGTCCCCCTCCTTTTGCACCCAATTTTGTCGGTCAATCTTGTTGGGAGGCGTCCTACCATAAGCTTGCCGACACTAGATCTCCATCCACTACAAGACAGGTCTACTCAACTAGCTATCGGCCCTCCAACAAACATGGCTAAACCTAGCTAAATGTTAAAGAAATAAATATCATCACCTGCCAGCCTGTTCCCAACATGTTCGGATCGGCTTTTATTTATTTATTTGGTACACCAACAACAATACGTACAAAGAATTATTGTGAAACAATCAATGAAAATAACATAAAAATGCTTGTATGTATTCCTATTATAGGTATACGCAGCATTCACCCAACATATAATTTTTAAAATCTTAATAATAAAATTCGAATACAATCTAAAATAAAACAATTCGACTTTCAATCTAACCGGATCTAGCTGAGTACCAGTTATTTACATGGAGCCTTTATTTGCATATAAGCCCTAGCAACAGTACCCAATGAAATTGTAACCATTGTCCAAGCTCCTATTTTATGTCACTATGATGTACACCTTGGAATAAGACCAATTTTAAGAAGGGTTGCGAATAAAACATGTTTTATTATTATTATTACCTCCATAACCCAGTTAGTACTGGGTAAAACGATACCCCTTGGTAAGACTGGTTGTCAGACTTTCGAGCTTCTGACAACCTGTAACAACTGTCAAAGATCTACAAATGACAGCCGGGACCAACGGCTTCACGTGCTTTCCGAGGCACGGAGTTATGGGTCCATCCACAAACCAGCCAAGACAACCGTGGCCTAACCTGAAAATTGGTTCGATTGTTAAAGAAATTAATCCAAGTCGACATTATAATCGCTTATTTTATAAAACACGTAAATGATGACAGCAATGTCCGACAAATAACCAAAGTTGTGGTGTCCCTACTTTATGGGCATTTACTCTCCACCTGTCAAGACCGCACTCTACCTACAGACAAAAAAAATAAACTCTATGGTAGTCTGGGATTCCATTTATACCGGAAAACAAGTCAAATGGGTATGTCGTACACCGTAAAGCGGTATTATTAATTTAAGGCAGGTCCCCGAGCAAAATTAGCAACTCTATTTGTGGTGGTTCAAACTTCGTTTAAAATACTGTTAGAATAAATTTCTAATCAGATTGAACTACAAAGTGGTTGTTACGTCAGTCACTGTGGGCCGAATAGTGCGAAATTACTGGTTTTTATTCTTTTTTTAAATCAAATATTCGTCTTTTGGAAAAAAACGACCATTATGTTCATTAGTAAATTGAGTATTATTCTAGATTTTTATTTGGTCTTAAATGGAAAGATCTTATACAAGTTTCATAACAAACAATTTTTAGTTCTTTTTTGCGCTCTAATTAGAAAGATAACAAAATTCTTTGAACCCAGTACCGAAAACACGCCGACAGTTCCCGAAGAAAGTCGAGCGCGTTCATGACGTCACAATGTTAATGTTTACTCATCATAACATACAGCTGATACAGTGTTTTGACATTTAACATCGATTAGTTCTTGTTATTATTAATATTCTGATTATCAAATACTATGAGTGTGCGTTAATTAAGAGAGTTGGATAAAAGAATCCCATGTCAACGCCATTAAAAGTTATATATTTAGCGCGCAAGATTCTAAATTTACAATAATAAAATCCAAGTGCATAAATACAGTCATCGCCATTTTGAGAGCCGAGGCTAGAAATCATAAAAAAAAATTGTTTTCGGACATCCAAGCTCCACTTTGTTGGGAATAATTGACTCGTCATTGAATTATATGACGAATTCATTCATAGTTCCATTTAAATGAGTAGTGGTAATGATGAAATTTGAAATCTAAAGTCAAAGTTTCGCGGCAATCTTGCGTGTTTACATTTTTATTTTTCTCATTTTTATCACATAGACGCGTATAGATTCGATAAAAAATATGACAAATATCATTCCAAATGTTAAACAACATGAAAATACCCAGGTCTTAATGTAATTTACTAACACAGGACCAATTACACGTAATATTCGTTACCACTACTCAATTTGTATTCGTTAAAGACGTTAAAGACATGACATGTCAACCATTTTTTTAAAATCTTTGCGATGTGTGAAATCGATTATTCCAATCGATTATTTTTTTGGAAATTTGGATCAACTCGAGTAATTAAATTAAGGAATTTAAATAATGACATATGGAAATTAAAATAATTTTGTGTTAAGCGTAAAAACAATTAATTTTTATTATAATAATGTTTTAAGCTTTTAAAAAGGTAATCTTAATATTTTATTGTACATTGTAGACCGTACTAAAACCAACCCAACAATATACAGCACAGATTGATTATACGTATATTAAAGTAAAGTAAAGATACGTTATATTCAAGCAACTACTTCATCTTAGTCACTTTATAGGATTTACTCTAAGGATTTTGTATTTGGTACAAAATTACAAACAACAACACCCAAGTTCAACGACTATTACTGCTAAACTTATAAAGTTATCTTGACCGCTATAGTTTTCCTTTAAAGTTCATAAAATGCACTATCATCATGAATTTTTCCAGATTTTTCAAGCCTGCAGTATAGCTTTTAGAGGCGGACGCCCTACTGGAACAAAAAATTGCACTATAAAGTTTAATATTTCGTAAATGGAGCATTAAAACCAAAAGTAGGATCATTTTAAAAGACCTATTCAACGATACCCCACACGATGGGGTAGACGATGAAAAAAATATTCATCCCCACTTGACATGTAGGGGAGCTACCCTAAACAAAAATATTTTCCAAAATTTTATTTTACCACTTTGTCGACGTTATTGATATACACACCTCTACAAAATTACAGCTTTCTAGTACTAACGGTCTCTTAGCAAAACTTCGGACAAACAGACAGACAGACGGACATAGCGAAACTACAAGGGTTCCTTGTCAGGACTACGGAACCTCAAAAAGGAAAGTTAAGTTATACCATATTATGAGCTATTTTCAAGAAAACAGTCTTCGTCTAGACACATCCAAAAATCGTATGTCAACGACCAACATTGTACCCAAGATATCTCGTTACCACATATCTGTCACACCTCAAAGCTTATCACGCGACGGCACGCTAATTAGAAGAATGGAGAGGGACAGAACGAGTCGACAGAAACAAAAGAAAGAGACGAATAGAGGTGTATCAGTTGCGAGTCGAATAACATAATTTGTATGCGAAAACTGAAGTTATTGCTTAGATGTAGGGTGGGTGTTTGTTTTAGTTTTGTAGGATTTTTATTAGCAATTTTATTTAGATGTTGTGACATGTGACTATCAGATTGATGAGTATAAATGTTGATGGAGGGAGACAGGAAAAGAAAGAAAAAACTGCAACATTAATTGCTCACACACCTTTCTTTTTTTTTCTTTCTTTTAAAGTCAAAAAACAGTTGAATAACCCACAGAACCGAGAATGATGGCAGAAAAAACGGCAGAACTATCAGTGAATCAAGCAGTGATTGCTTCTGAGATGAAGATGTTGTAATGTAATCAAACTCAAAGCATTTATTTCATTTAGATCGTTACAGCCACTTTTGAAGGTCTTCTACGGTTGTGATTTTATATTTTAAAATTAATATTATTGGCATTGATTGATCGAATGCTAATTAATTTTAAATTGACATTATTATGTATTCTTAAACTAAATATTTAGGTAATTAGTTTTCTAATAATGGGCTAATTATATTTAAAGAAAAGCTACAATATTATGAATAGGTGTTTAACCCCATTGGTGATGTTCTTCAGCAAGATCATGTACATGGCGTGCTTGTATGACCAGATGTATGAAATGAGGCTAAGCAAAAGAAGTAAGTATGTAAATACCGTTAGTACCGCAGCTGGTCTTTTTTTACCCCGTGGGAAATACCCATGAATGTATGTATGCATTTAAAACTAAAGTACGTTTAAGAAACCCACAAAAATTACCAATATTCAATGATGTCCAACATTTCCCAAAACTGTGGTAACCCTACTCAAAAGCGGTAAGCACACGAAACGTAATGAGAAAGAAAGAAAGAAAGAAAAAGCATTTATTAGCCCGCACAGGACAAAACACATAAAAAAATGGTGAAATTATCAACTAATAAAAATTAAGCATAAAACAACTAAAAGAAATTAAAAATAAAAATAAAACGAAATTTGTCCTGTACAAGGCCAAAAGGCCCCTATCTCAGCATGGTGCTGTAACGTTAAAAAACGTTACAGCGCTGGTATTCTGATAGGGCCTAAAGTGAGAGTGATCATCCCTCTTTATGGTAATTGAAACTATAACGTACGTACCTTTTTTCGTAGACGTCGCATTTTACATTGTTACATGGTTTTTGTTCAATTCTTTAGGTTCAGGTGATTTTGGGATTTTTAGAGAGGAAAATCGTCAAGACCGATTGACATCATATTTGCAGCATTTAATAAGATGATGGGAAAGCCGAAAATGAATTGGATTGAAATAAGCTACAATCAATCAACTCAGTTTATCGCGGCACACAGCTGGACAGAAGTCTCTGTCCAGCGCTTTTTAAATCTGGGGATAGTAAAAACACCAATAACTATAGGCCCGTATCCGTGTTGCCGGTTTTCAGCAAGGTGTTTGAAAAGATAATGCTCAATCAAATGCTTAACCATTTTAACACCAATAAAATATTGCACGAGCAACAGTATGGTTTCACCAAAGGACGTTGTACAACTGACGCCGGTGTCACTTTATTAAAACACATATTTACTGCGTGGGAAGAGGCACAAGATGCCATAGGAATCTTCTGTGACCTTTCGAAGGCATTTGATTGCGTAAATCACGAAACCCTGATCTTGAAACTTGAGCATTACGGTTTAGGTAAACTTGCGCTTAGTTTAGTAAAATCGTATTTGAATGATAGACAGCAGCAGGTACAAATAAATGGTGTCAATTCAATGGGTTTAAAAGTTAAAATGGGTGTACCACAAGGTTCGATATTGGGTCCCTTCCTCTTTTTAGTATATATTAATGACCTACCTCGTTTATTTAACAACCATCCGCATATGGTGTTGTTTGCTGACGATACTTCTTTAATATTTAGGATAAACAGACGTGCGACTGATCTTGACGACGTAAATAACGCCCTACTGCAGGTCCATAATTGGTTTACCGCTAATAATTTAGTACTAAATGGGAAAAAAACTAAGTGCATTAGATTTGCTCTACCAAATGTCAAAAGTAATGATTGTGACATAATATTGAATCAAGAGAAACTAGAATTTGTCGATAAAACGGTTTTCTTGGGAATCACGCTCGACTCAAGGTTACAATGGGGTCCTCATTTAACATCTCTTGCAGGACGGCTGAGTTCAGCTGCATATGCTGTTAGAAAAATCCGTCAATTTACTGATATTGATACCGCGAGGCTAGTCTATTTTAGTTATTTTCATAGTATTATGTCATACGGTATTTTACTATGGGGACGGGCTGCAGACATCGAGTCTATATTTATTCTGCAGAAAAGAGCCATCAGAGCCATATATAAATTACGTAGACGCGATTCTCTAAGAGAACTGTTTAAGGAAATTAATATCATGACAGTACCTTGTCAATACATCTATGAAAACATCATGTACGTTAGGAAAAATCTGCATTTATTCAGTAAAAGAGGTGACAGACACCATTATAACACTAGAAATAGGGACCAACTAGTTCAGCCAGGTTTCAGGCTTGCTAAAGTAGATTCATCTTTCATGGGGTACTGTTTGAAATGTTACAATAAAATACCTCCCCACATTCTTCAACTGATTGAGACGAAATTTAAATCTTGTATAAAACGCACACTATGTAGGCAAGCATATTATAAGTTGGGGGATTACATTGATGATAAAAATGCTTGGCTAAATGCTGGTCCTGCTCCACAACCATAGTTGCAAACTAATTGATTGTACTGGTCGGGCATTATTTGAGTCTATCGACACGCAAAGAAGAAGAAGAATTGATTCCCATGTTAATGTATTGTGGAAGCTGCAGAAGATTGTAAAAATATACCTACTTGCATTGTATAGATTCCAGTTTTTAGTATTATATAATTGCATAGCACATGTGTGAGTACTTTGTACTGTTCAGCCGCCACTTACATTTAGTTATCTTTCATTGACTTGAATATGCCTTGGTGGCTATGAGAGGATGTCATGCTCACTCAAATGTCTCGCTGATGGTGGCGGGTGTGTCGGGTCACTTAGTTCCCTTAAATATGGTCGAGTTGAATGGTGCCGATACATGCGTCATGTTCGTGAACGGGCGCTATCAGTTGGGACTGGCCATCTCTTGGCTGCCACGGTTCGTTCATTTTAATTACTTTTATTTTATTTTTTTTAATTTTTGATTTATCATTTTACTCTGGACGCTCTTAATGTGCACGTCTTTCTACATCGTTCTCACATATACGTATAATCTCAACATGAATGATGTAACCAAGATTTTGTAACAATATTTTGATTTAAAAGAGTGTCCATGGAGTTTCTTGCCCGTTCTTCTCCATAGAGATCTACGTTAGGCAATGGGCAACTACAGTACTTTCTCAAGTTATTATGCCTTGTGACTGTGACTGTAGCTTTGCTTTTTTTTGTATTTTCGACATTCAAAAGTGCCGTAATGGTCTAATTGAAATAAATGATTTGAGTTTGAGTTTTGAGTTTTCTGCCAAGCAGCGAAACAAAAGTTTAAAACAGTGTTTAAAAGTTTATATTCGAGCGAAAGTGTCCCGAAAGTGTGACAAACAGCCTTAACAAGGGTTAGCTAGGTAGGTACTCAGTACTAACTGTTTAGTAGAGGTCAGATAGGCAGTCGCTTCATGTAAAATACTGGTATTCAGCTGCATCCGGTTAGATTGAAACCGACCCTAAATTAGACAATGCCAGGCTGTGCGTTCGTAATAAAGCCAATTTCTATCACCCAATAAGGTAAAATACTGGTATTTAGCTGCATCCGGTTAGAATGGAAGTCGACCCCAACATTGTTGGGAAAAGGCTAGGCTGATGATGATGAATCGAGAGAATACAAATTTCCAAAAATGGTGTATTTAATTATACCATGACGGTTTACAGGAGAGAATGGAAGACCCCAAGTAACACACAAAGGCAAGCAGATGACGAACTTCCTGAATTTTTTTCACATAATTTTAAGCACAATATTTCAACATTAAAAAAAGAAACACTGCACTTTCCACAATAGACCCATCACATTAAGAAGACCGCCTTAACGTAATTAATAATAACTGTCCCTTAATTATCGGGACAGGCCCTCGCGGGGTCCGGGGAGGTGGGGTGACGTGCAAAATATTTGGTCCATCAACAGTACAATAATGTGCCACTAATGGCCCGGGGAATTAGGCTAGCAACTTAATGGTGATTTATTTTAAGTAGGGAGGATATAATTTGAGTGTTTTGTGGGATAATAACTAAACAATATGATAATCTACAAATTTGTGTCACCTTCATACGAAAGCAAAACTAATAATATTTATTTGAAGACGCGGAAAAAATACTTACAAAACACACAATGAATAAAGTTGTACAGTGTAGACTCTGCATATAAAAATGCGAATTTCTGCCTCCTAAACTAGGCAAGAAGCCTGTGTTTTAGGAGCCGAATATTCCTTCATATGATTGGCACACTAAATGGTATTGTCAATCATGCAAGTTGTTACACAATTACCTATAATATACATAAAGCGTTGTTAAAACACAGTTAAAAATAGTTAGGATTAAATTTTAATGCTCTATATACGTAAAAATCACGCTATTAGTTTAGAAGTGTTAGAAAAAAACGAATACTTTTCGAACTACCTTCACTGGGCAGTGAAGGTAGTTCGAAAAGTATTTGTTTTTTACTATGTCGTCACTGCAATATAAGTAGTTGTTGGGTTTCCTATTGAGAAATTGGTTTATTATAATGATCGACACTTATAACAGCTTTTTGCCCCTAAACAAACCTTACGATTTACCTGTAGACGATGAAAATGACGTGTTATGACGATGAAAATGACGCGTTATGACGTTTTTTCAGCTTGTTAACTGACATCTTCACCTGGGTAGGTGAAGATGTCAGTTCACCTGCCCAGTAAATAATTAGGACCCTTGTTATTTTTATTACGTAGATTAAACAGGACTATCCTCAAACTGCCCAAACCCATCGTCACCGTAATTTATCACAAACAAAATGAGTGATGTAGGTACATTTATAATGATCCCAGCTAAATGGTGTGAATAAGCAGAGATGGTAATTGTTAGCTTTTTATATTTCGCCTTTAGAATACAACGTCTATCATCATTACTGTGTTTTGTTGGCTGTGAAAGATGCTTTCAGTCATTTTTATTGTTAGTGACAAGTCACTTTAGGTTTTAACTGAAAATTTTCAGATTTTAGTTTTTTGAAGGTTGCTTTTTAAAAAAAGCGTTTATAATTTTTATTGATAACCTTTTATAGTTTATGTTTCAAGGTGAGAAAGTGTTTACTGCAGTTTACGTAGATACTAAACAAGATTAAAGGGATACCGACACTAAAACAGTTGCTACGGATTTAGTATATCATTCTGGACAATGTGATATTGGGTTTAAGAAAGTTAAAGTAATTTTACATGAATGTATGCCCGTTTGAAAGCAACAGGTTCACTGCGTACCACATAAACTTAATAAATTTCGAACTCAACCAAAGCGGACGCGCGCCTCAAAGAGAGTCAGCAATAGGGATGGTGCCCGCAAGGGCCGAAGCCTGCCGGGGCTGCGGGACTATTCGAAAGAGATACCGTGGCCCCGGAACACAAAGGGCGAGGAAGGAACATGGATGGGTTTTAGTCTGTAAAAGTCTGACACCCCCTCCTGCTCCGCCCAGAGCGGGAGGAGTTATTTGATGATTTCCCATCCTAAAAGAAAAAAAAAAGGGGGCCTAAAATGGCCGCTTTAGTAGAATCTTATTACGAATCACGTTAAAAAATCTAAATTCTTAAAATGGACTTTATGGTTATGAACATAAAGTCCATTTTAAGAATTTTAAATTTCTAACGTGATTCATATTAAGTTTCTGCTAAAGCGGCCATTTTAGACCCCCAGAGGAGGCGTGCACCGTTCACGGCATACCGCTCACGTCCCTTCTCGTCTCCGCTGTGCGCTTGCTGCCGAGTGCGAAGGCTGACCAATCCAGACCACCAGGTTTATAGGGATGATGACTGACAAAAAAAACTATGATTCTGTTTAATCTGTCAGTTAGATTATCGAAAAATATTGGATACGTATTTTTTTGTTTTATTAAATTAATAAAAATTGACGAAGATAAAACGTGTCAAAGATCATGAGTGGGGGCTTGGGACGTCACATTTGAGTAAAAATGTACTCAAATGTGACGTCACACGAGTTTTCGACTCACTGTTTCGTCTTCATTTTTTGTTTACATGAAAAAATAAAAAATGTCCAATATTTTTTGAAAATCTGTCTGACGAACAAATTTTTTTTTTTATGTCATCTACCCTATTAGGAGATATCTCTCTACTCTCGACTCAATTGTTTCCACTAAAGCTAAGCGGAGGCGAGAAGTATAAATAAGGAAATTCTATTGGTGGATTACAACAATCTCCTCTACTCTCGTCTTGTCTCCGCTTCGGTGGAATCCGGCCCCTACCGCACATCTCTGCCTAAACCTTATGTAGGTACGTATAACTTCGTTTGTATGTGCTATCCACCTCGGCTTTACTATCCGAAGAGTACACATGGCGAACAATCAACCTATATAAAAACCAGTTTATGCGGATCTCTCATTGTATTGGAAATCTACACAAAGCGAGGCATGTTATACTGGATATTTTTTAATAATAATCATTTTATTATCAGGCAATAAAGGCCCACCGATAAAATACACAAAATAATATTTAACAACAATAATAAACCAATACATATTTTAAACCATAAAACTAAAACTATACACGCAACGTTGTGGGCGTCGTGTTTCGCTGCGTGGTGTCGCTTAACCGTCCTCGGAAACGTCGATATACGACACCCTTCGGCCAAAAGTCCTCAAAAGACATCGTCAAAAGACTTTTGGCCGAAGGGTGTCGTATATCGACGTTTCCATCTACAGCCCTGTCTGTAGATGGTGGGTTGGAACTCGTACCACGAATGACTTAAACTTGGTGTTGTGATTCCAACCTTTCGACCTTTTTTTTTTTTTTTTTCAGCTGGGAAATCATCAAATGACTCCTCCCGCTCTGGGCGGAGAAGGAGGGAGTGTCAGACTTTTACTGACTAAAACCCATCCATGTTCCTTCATCGCCCTTTGTGTTCCGGGGCCACGGTATTTCTTTCGAATAGTCCCGCAGCCCCGGCAAACCTTTCGACCCTCAGAGTCCAGTTGGCCTTCACTTTCAAATACTGCACCACTTCCTCAGTTGTAGTGGAGGGACGCAGACGTGAAATGTACAGCTGCGTCGAAGGTACAGCAGGACATATAGCTTGATGTGTCGCCATGTGTAGAAGCGTTGCCGTGTGTATCTGTTTTCTACATAAACCAACAAAGGTCGTTCCTAATATGAATGCCCTGAATACTCAGTTCTTCACACACCGTAAATAAAAAACACAACCTTTTTATCTCACACCATTAGTGAAACAAGACAAATACAGTCGCCAACAGTTTAAAAATACAAACCCAGCCGTAGTTGTTAGCGCCGTGTAATGTTATTTGTCTGTTTAATTGTACTGTGCTCGACTGTACCTAACATCTGTAGGTCGTTGTGCGCGAGTGTACGTCGTTGCGTATATTACTCATAGGGTTGTAGGGTTGGCGAGCGAAGCGAGGGTTAGCTTTAGCCGACTGTGCCAGAAAGGTTTTGTTTTAATGTTGGTGTACTGTTTCTAGCTGGTTCTGAATGATGTAACCAAGATTTTGTAACAATATTTTGATTTAAAAGAGTGTCCATGGAGTTTCTTGCCCGTTCTTCTCCATAGAGTTCTACGTTAGGGAATGGGCAACTACGTTTTTATGTTTTGTGACTGGGACTGTAGCTACATTTAATTTTCATCGTTGTTTCGACAATTCAAAAGTGCCTGTAACTTGAAATAAATGCTTTGATTTTGATTTTGTTCTAACCTACATGGGAACTTTCAAAATCTTCCTGTCTTCGATTCTACTTGGGGTCGGCGCAACAAGTTTTCTTCTTCCATTCTCCCCTGTCAGACGTCACGGCACACAATCCATCTATCTTTGTCTATTGCCTTCATCTCCCTCTCCATCCATCAACATTAATATAATATAGGTACTAGATTTTAAGGTTATAACTTAACTTTAAACACCTTTATGACCCATTTACTAATCAATGCACCGATCAGCACAATGTTTTGAGTGCGTTACGTTGAGTGCTAAAAAATCGTTTACCAATAATCATTTTTGCTTAGTTTGATGTACAAGTACGATTCACGAAAGATGACCACAAATGGCGGCTGTCTGCGCGTCAACGCCGCGATAAACGAATAGTGACTGAGCGGCCTATCACGAGACGCACACGCACCAAAGGCGTCGCTTCGGTTTTGACGCATTCCGCCCGCGCCTCTCCCCGCACCTCCAAAGGGACCTAAAATATGCCTTCTAGACCTTAATGTAGCTCCATCGCAATCACCCAACAACTAACGCAAAAAAAAAAAAAAACAAAAAAAAAAATATTTCGACTCTCCTGCCACCCCTGTTTTCCAGCGAAAGTGGGGCTAATAATGTCGCGTGGATCAAAGGCGCTTTGTCAAGCCGCATTTGCATGGAGAAATATGTAATTTAATAAGGCACCTTCGCACTAAATTGTTGGTGTAAGTTTAGAGGTGTGTGCTAAGCTTTATAAATAAGTGAATAAGCTTAATTGGAGTTCTTTGAACTGGTTTTTTCGGGTGTTCGGTTTTTAAATAAACTTTTTTTCTTAATAACAATAATAGTGTTTATTGTTTCTTGAAAGTTACAAGCTGTTGCTGTTGCTGTGTGTTGTGCTTTTGAGGATTGAAGGACATGATTTTTCTAATTAAGAGAGCCTTTTCCTAAGTATGTTGGGGTCGACTTCCAGTCTAACTGGATGCAGCTGAATACCTACCAGTATTTTACATGGAGCGACTGCCTGTCTGACCTCCACAAACCAGTTAGTACCTACTGGGTATAATACGATACCCCTTGGTAAGACTGGTTGTCAGACTTTTCGGGCCACTGACTACCTGTAACGACTGTCAAAGATCTGCTTGAACTGCTTGACGTGCTTTCCGGGTGGTCACCCATCCACAGACCAACCTAGGCAAGCACGGCTTCACCTAAAGATCGACCCGAGCGGCTGTTATTATTTAGCCACGAGCTCATAGAAGGTAAGGTTTTATTAAAATAAAACGGGATATTTACTAGGTTTACTATTTCACTTTAGTTTATCCGTGATCATGGTGCTTGCAACAGCGCCGAAATATCGGGAACTCAAACTCAAAACAAATAGCGTGGTAAATATCCCATTTTCAGTGTTAATGATAATGTTAAATTATGTTAGTTAAAAAAATTATAGGTTAGTATTGTTGTGTCATTTCCAAGGTGGGTTAAGGTATTGTTGCGGCATTTCTAGAATAAATAAATATCGCTGGACATTACACACAGCGCCATCTAGAGCCAGACTAAGCAACGAGGCTTGTGTCGTGGACACCAGATAGTAGTTGATATACTACATAGATACTCTTTGTTTAATAATAGGCTTCTTAAAGCAGCCGACTTCTCGTACTACATTGCTCGAGTTTCTTTTGGAGGATTTCGTTATTTCTACTTACTAATTCACTTTATAAAATAGTTCCTTTTTTTAGATATATTGTTAATTCACTTCACTTAGGGTCAGCTCACACCGAGACGCGACGCGACGCGACGCTGCGCGCAGAGCGACTCAAAATATTACTTTATTGACTACACGAAAAGATACACATTTCATTGTGAGAATTCAGAATACGTAGCACCATGCAGCACGTGCGCCTCGACAATGAAATGTTTATCTTTTCGTGTAGTAAATAAAGTTATCTCTGCTCTGTTATGCTCTGTGTGTCTCTCTGTTCTCTCTCTCTCTCTCTGCTCTGTTAGCTCTGCGCGCAGCGTCGACCCTTAGTTACCCACGATCGAAATCTTCTAAAAGCATTATTGTACCAACACATTACTAAGGGCTTTTCATTTGTTACTTACTTACTTTAGTACTTAACTAATTAGTAGGTACTTGTCTGAAAATGTCACAATACTGTTCCTAATTAGATTCCTTAGATCTTTTGTTCCACTTGAGAGGTTTTAGCACCCATATTAATAGTGTTGTTGTAACTAAATCAAACGTTCGAGAGATTTTCGTGAAAATACTTGCGAAGTTAAGGCATTTTGCGAAGTCTAGTTAGTATTAAATAGTGTTCAGTGTTAAGGACTGTATTTCCAGGGTTTATGGCTGGTGGAGTTGAGAGAGAGGTTTGTGGAATAAAAAACGTAACTTGTTCATGGAGACAATCGAGATGCTATATTTTTCTTGAACTGATCAACTGACAGTTGATATGACATTGACACAACATGACAGGTGAAGTGTTGCAAGCCAACAAATATAATTAATGAAATGTTGGGGATGCCAACAATAGTGAATAAAGAGTTGTAAACAATAAAGAACGATCGACTAATGACGTAAATAAAAATACCTGAGACGTAAACTATGTAAATATAGGTTCTCTAATACAGGCATTTTCTGCTTAATTGAAGACTCCAAACCCAAATTGTTTGTGTATAACTTTTGAACACAATAAACGTTATTATTATTATTTGTTTTTATACTTTTACGTATCTCGGCTTTATTGCCGGTATCATAGAATACTACGGGCCGAAACCAGTACTACCCTGAGATAGTGGTGATGTGATGAGATGATTATTACTATTATTATAGGTACCGAAAACTTCGATATATTAGACTGAAAGATTCCTGATGGGAAAACCCAATAACACTTTACGCGACGCTGAAATCGAACTCAGGATCGCACGCTCAGCAGTCACGCTTGTAACCACTAGACCAACGAGCCAGTCAATAGTAATCGTGTTGTGAAAACACGATAAACTATTTAAACCATCGAACGTATATTATCAACTATCAGAGGGCCGAAGTTGCTACTACAATAGTGTTACAATGGTCTATCATTGATTTCATAATTGCTGATCGATGCCATTGTCATTTTGCTAAAAGTTCGTAATCTGCTAAATTCATAATGGTCGATCATTGGTCGGTCAATGGTCTCGTAATATAATTGTGTTATAATGATATTGTTGTATTGCCATTATTATAAAAGCTGTTAATAGAAATGATTTTCGAAAAACTAGAATTAAATTTGAACATCTAATCAAGTCAGATTTCATTTATATATATTTTTACATACTATTTAATAGTGTTTTTTGCAATCTGGAGGCCTACCATGATCCTTATATCCATGATAATTAAAAACGATTGAAAAGCAAGACAGTTCAGTTTAGGTTCCTAAACTGCATCGCTCAAACTCGTACCATGACGTCCAATACGCTCAGCGGCATTTGGATCGTTAAAAGTGAATGGAAGATCGCAAATTGTGGCTGAACCGTGTTTGAAACGTTTTTGGTGAAAAAGAGACAACGCTATTAGTATCAAATAACTTTGTTTCGCGCACATTTTAGTGTCAGACACGCTCAGAAGCAAGTAATGTTTTATTTGTTTTTAATTTAATAGTATAGTCTAGTATAATCTTCCTCAAAAAACTCAAACTAAAGCTGTTCATCAGACATCTGTTGAAGAAAAACAAATGCGGTTAAAAAAGGTATTTAAATAGGTATTTTAGACTTTAAAAGAAAGATTAAAGTACACTTACATTAGTTTTAAAACTTTATTTTCGTCAATAATTCACCAAACGTTTCAGTTTATGTTAGAGAAATAGTAACTTTTATTGAATCGCTTATTTTGACAGTTGAGCGTTTCAGTTGAGCTGCTCTATGGACGTCATGCTACCAAACAAGTACAAAATTGAATGAATGAAACCAAAACTTGCGACTCAGTTTGGGGTCAATCGCTGTCAGATGGCATGGCCTAAATTGAGTCGTTAAACTGACGTCATGGTACGAATTAGAAGAACAGTTCAGTTTAGGTCCTAAAATGGATCGCGTTAAGAGCTTGTGGTAGGCCTCCAGAAGTAGTAAGAAGTTCGTAAATAGAAAAACATTAAGTTATGTGCAAGGAACTTATATACTAAGTTAGTATATAGTTGGTATATAAGTTCCTTGGTTATGTGTAACGCGAATTAATGTGAAACTATACAATTCAATAATATTTTATCTGTTTAGCTGTCAAAGTCAAATGTGATATTACTGCTTACTGACATTTTATCTGTTTTTATTTCTAGCTGCCGGTGTTTTGATTTATTTTCATGTAAGTGTTTTAAATTATCTTTAAATAGAAGCATATATTTATTGCAATACAAAATGGAGCAAATATCGCCTGAAACTGTCAAAATTTTAGCAGATTACCGCGTAAGTCAGTCATTCATTTGTCATTGTGTACGAGATTACCATTCTATGCCATTTCTTTCAATGGAGTGTCAGTGAGTGACCATTGGAAAGTCAAAATGAGCCACTATATTAGTAGATTACGAAACTTGTCAAAATCAACAATTACGAAAACAATGATAGACAATTCTGACACTATTGTAATAGCAGACTCGGCCCCATGTCCACGACACAAGCCTCGTTGCTTAATGTGGCACTAGATGGCGCTGTGTGTCAATATACACAGCTGAACAATTTCAGCAATATTTTTTTTTTTTTTTTGCGAATCCAACGTTCCTACTTAGATATGCTATACGTAATAAGAAAATGTCAGCCCTATTAGATTCTGGCTAGTTTAAAATTCAACCTTAACATAATTTGAGAACGACTAAACTATTCATCAATCTAGATTAACATTCTACTATAAAGTCTCATCTCAAGTTCGCATGTAAAACCGTGTAAAGACGAACTAACGACACTCACTTTAATCTTGATAAATAGGTATAGGATGGTGTCAAAGTAGTTTTTTAGTCAGAAGATTGGTTTGTTTAACAAATGGCAAAATAATAGACAGTGTTCTAAGTAGTCGAGTACTGAGAATGTACGTATCGTAAATACGTTTTTGAGCATTATTATTTTTACAATTATATCAATAGTTTTTTTTTTACATTAAATAGGCTTTCGTTTGGCCGCAAATCGCCTGATGTGAAGCTGGAGCACGCTTGCCTAGAAGAAACCGTTTCACTCGAACTTTGAATAGATCTAGAATATAATAAACGAATGAATGATTAATATGTAAATGTGCCAAACGAATATTTTTCAATAGGCTAGTTTCCACCATCAATAAATTACAAATCTATTTAGTCCGTCAGTAGGAGTATTGGAAAAAAAAGGACACATATTTTTTTTTTTTGTAAATCAATGATTAACAAAGATAAAACGAATCAAAACTCGGGAGTGGGAGCTCGTGACGTCACAACGCACTAAAAATTATAGCATTGCGTGACGTATTGAGAATTTTAAAAGCGTCGTATCTTCTACAATTTTAGTTTACATAACAAAAGAAAAAATACGTGTCAAATATTTTTTGATAATCTAACTGACGGACTAATTAGATTTTTTCAGGACATAAGCCTATTTTAAAATGGTTCAAATTTAAGTTACGTTGACTCCGCGCGCCCAAATAAACATTGCTCCAGAAAATACGACATTACAAAACATGTTGTCTTTGTCTTAGAAAATTAGGCCAACACTTAAGCGCCACCCTATAGTAACACCAGTAACAAAATGATGGAGCTATAGAAAATCTCAGTACTTTGGAGACAATAGGATATAACACTATAGTGGAATTTAAACCTATTGTAGTAGGTCCAACCACTGCTGCCGTAAATTAGGAGGCCTATTCAACTAAATCTGCAGGCTTAAGGATACCTTTTGTGTGTAAAATGTGTGTATAGATAGGGTAGAGGACTAGATTTTGTGTACGAGCACTCTCTGAAATGTTAACTAGATAAAAATGTGTATAGCGGCGGTAGCTTTTTCGGGTAGAGAAATGAAGCGAACGGGATGGTATTATTGGTATAAGTATAATCAATCAGGCACACAACACACAATGTTCAATAGGGCTCCCGTACAATAGTTTAGGTATCGGGCGCCGCGCAGTTGAGCGTGCGCACTCTCTAGCAACGAGTTAAAACCGACAGGCCACGCGAGCGACGCGCGGCGGAAGGCGGGGAGCAGGGCCTTAACCCGGCTCGAGCGCGCGATGCATGGACAAAGTAAGTTAGGAGCGAGGCGGCACGGCGCGCGTACGCGATTTTACGTTGTTACATGTGGATTTTTGAAAGAAAGAAAGAAATATTGAATTTGATGAATGGCTTATTTTACCAAACACAAACTAGGTAATAATGCGTTGTAGCAAGTCTACTCGTAAATGTACGGTCACTAACAGACTAGTGCATTCTGGCCACTCGTTTCAGTTTTTGTATAGCATTTTGGACAATTATAGGCCTATACTGTTAAAAGAGTGCATCCTGGAAGTTGGCAACGTCCAAGAAGCTGTTTGATTGTGTGTGATTGTCGATTTCGCTGGTTTCATTATACAGGGTGTAAACAACTTCATCACGAAGCCGTCAACCAAGCATTCTGTACATCAAACTAAGTAACTTTACGCAAAAAATATTTCTGGAATCTTTTTTTTTTTTTGGGTGAAAAATCATGTTTTGTTGTAGAACTCAATGTAACGCACTCAAAAAATTGTGCTGATGGATGGATTGAATAGTACGGGGGTCGTGGAGGTGTTTAAAGTAAAAATGTTACATTAAAAACTTGTATTTAAAAAAAAAGTTGTCAAAAAGTTGGAACTTTGACCCCCAATATCTCCGTAACTAGAAGGTTCCCAGGTATGGTGTAGAACAAAAAAATGATCGCAATGACGAGGAGAATAAGTGCTTTTCGGCTTCGTTAAGAGGTGTTTTACACCCTTTATACTTTTTATGACAGCTATTTGCCAACATAAACGTGAAACAAGAAAAAACGAACCCAGGACTTCATGTTCAGCGTCAACACTACCACTAGACTAACGAAACATACAACAAACAAACAGACTGTTAATAAACTAGTCAGACAGTAGTTACCCATATAAATCCACACATGAATACTCCATTTTGTAACTTTCCTTTATAACTGAAATCTCTTCTGTTAATACTTAGAGGGACTAATTACGGCATTGTTTGGGTGGAATAAATTATGATTCACTGGTTAAAAGGCTCAATTTTAGGCTTAAATTCTCTTGAAAATTGTTAGGGCCGAAATACAACCTATGTGGTGGAAAAGTCGTCTGTACGGAGGCATTTGACCGAGGGATATAAATTGTTGATAGCAAAATGTTTAAGGATTAAATCTTGCTCATACAAACCTTCATCAGAACGAAATACGACTTTTTCTTGTGCTTGTTTTGTGAGAAGATGGACTAAAATATGACTTTTTCTTGTAATTTTAAAGTATTTTATTTATTATTTTTTAACCGACTTCCAAAAGGAGGAGGTTTTCAATTCGTCTGTTTTTTTTTTGTATTTATGTTCAGGGATAATTATCTTCGCCAATTGTGAACCGATTTTGATGTTTTTTTTTTTGTTTGGAAGAATATTATTTCGCAGTGGTCCCTTTTAAGTTGGGTGAAGATCTGATGCTGGTTTTCGGAGATATACATCCATCCGAAACCAAATTCCTAGCCTAAAAGGCTGAAAGTTATCCTTTAATTTAATCAACTTCTAAGAACCGTCTAGAACAGCAAACGAAAAAAGAATTCGACATATGTAACCTATTTTGAATCTAAATTAACTAGTAGTACAACCTATTTTAAATTGAAACGCTGCCCATTCAATAGATGTGAAGCGATATGTAGAATGAAATGACGACGAGTGGGGAACGGTACATGGGTGTCCCCACCTAAATCCTGAATTTAACAAGCATCATAGTCTCCCGACTATGATGCTTGTTAAATTCAGGATTTTGTTAATGTTGTGCTTACGAAAGAAACAGCAGATTATCGGGTGGTTTTTTATCACAGAAATCCATTTCTGTTCCAACCTGAAACTTCACACCGAGTTTTTAAAACAAAGGATCAAAATATGAATAACAACAATGGAAAAAAATACAATAAATAACAAAAAATAGTACAATTATCAAAATGGAAAAAGAATAGCAGGGCGTCAAAACATTCGTCCATATCACTTGTAAATAGAAAAAGTGCCCAGAAGGGTGGCAGCTCGCTGTTTCCTAACGAATTTTCCTTCACCGTTTTGAAATAAGAACAGTGGTGATGAAATAATTAAACATATTCCTAGAACTACCCAATTCATATACCCCCTTTTTTTTGGTTGGGAAATCATCAAATGTCCCTCCCGCACTGGGCGGAGCGGTGGGGAGTGTCTGACTTTTACTTTGACTAAAACCCTTCTGTTCCTTCATCGCCCTTTGTGTTCCGGAGCCACGGTATCTCTTTCTAACAGTCCCGCAGCCCCGGCATTCATACAGCCCCTACAGTCAACCGCAGACCACGTAACAGTGAGTGCATTACTTATAAAATTTGCATTTCTAAACGATTTACGGTTTTCAGCAGACCTAATGAGCTTTTAATGACCGCTATTTATATGACGTTTTTAAAGTTTCTACTACTCATAGTTGGATGTTAGATATTCATTAATTATCTACTAAGATACAATAGTATAAATGACACACCAATCAATTGACATATTTTTTAAGATCTGTCAAAACGCGCTTCTCTCATAGATTTTATATGGCAATAGAACGCTGTGACGTCACTGTTTGGTCAACTCAATGACTCGACTATTTAACTAAAAATCGAATTTGGAAATTAATTGAAAATAAATCGGGTTTTCATGCCCAAAATAAGGTTTTTTTTAAGGACTGGTTTCTTGGAATTATTTTTTTATTGTGTCATTAAGCCCTATTAGAGAATGGGAGAAGAAAACGTGTTGCGCCGACTCCAAATAGAATGGAACAAGGGCGGGAAGAAGATGAGGATCTTCTAAGATACAGTCTTGAGACCAATCGCATCAGTGAGGGCTATCGTTTTTGAGCTCACCAGATGGCGCCACTCACTGGCAAGTAAGGTCCCCTCATTAATTGTATTTTATACGTAAAGTACCCATAACTTCATAAAAAGTGTATTTTATAACACATAATAAAAAAAAACAAACTTCAAATACATAATTTTACAATACTGTCCCTAAAAATAGCAAGCATGAAACGTTTAAAAATCCATTTGTAAAATTTATTTGTATAGATGTATAATTTAACTAAAATTACCTAATTACTCACGAAAGACCGACCGCATTATCGCTTCGCTGTCTTATCCTCCAAATTAATTAAGTCGACGCCTAATCCAATTACCAATACCTCTACTAACCCTCAGTTATGCTAATATTGTACCAATTAGCGGTTCAATTAATTAAATCATATCTTGTTTCAATATGTCAGCTGACCGACCATTTGTGGCTACCGACGGTTCGTGGTCAGCTAAAACATTTTGTTTTAATTGTGGTCTATGGTTGAAATCTAATTTATTTGGTCGCGAAATATAATTTGGTTTACTACAGGAGCTAAACGCGAGTTTTATAATGCAAAAAAGCATATGATTCACTGCAATAAACAAAACCAGAAAAATATGATATTCTTCAGGATATATGCTAATATATCCTGTAGAATATCATATATTTTATATATTTTACTGATTTTGTTTACTAGCGTATGATAGTGTTTTGAAAAACTAACACAACTAATTTTACTCGATAAAAAAAATCACGAACTTATCTCTAAAAAAATATTTTAACGAGTAAAAACCATACTCAAATACATGCGATCATTCTGATTTTTTGGCAAATAATTCTACAAGCAACATATTAGCATGATAGTGTTTTATTTTTTAGTCCAATCAATAGATATATTGTGAAACGCAAAAAAACCACTCATTTCGCACTATTCGGCCCGCAGTGACTGACGTAACAACCACTTTGTAGTGCAAGCTGATTAGAACTTTATCCTAATAGTATTTCAAACGAAGTTTGAACCACCACAATTAGACTTGCTAATTTAGGTCCTGTAGTCGCCTTAAGGATTTAATTTAATTATTATCTACTGGTGATAATTAAATAAAAAACCATTTAGTCAGGTTATTTACACCGATTGCAATTCATCACAAGAATCACATTATAAACACAACTAAATCATTACAATTTAGATAAAAATAAATAAGTAATTTGTAGTAGTGGTATAGTTTATCGTTTTGTAGTTTAGTATATTTTATAATTAAGAGTGGAAATAAAAATAGCATGAAAGATTTAATATAATTTTGTTCATGCCTCGTTGGTCTAGTGGTTGCAAGCGCGACTGCTGAGCATGAGGTTCTGGGTTCGATTCCCGGGTCAGGTACAGTGTTACTGGATTTTTCCATCAGGAATTTCTCAGTAGCAGCCACGGAGTCTAGATTTATGTGATAACTGGAGAAATGTGGGTGTACTATATTAGTTCACTATACTTAAAGTAGGTACTTACGGGATGATATCCGTGATTTTCTTTTGGTTCAATGAGCTCCCGATATTTCGACGCTGTTGCAAGCATCATGATCGCGGGAGTACTGAAGAGGTATGCGGGTGGGACGAAAACTATTAATTATGAGCAGACAAATCTGTCTACCCTGTTTCTTAGTCTTTTATTACGCGCACTACTGGAACTCGATTGTAACTCACGACAAAACGCACTCACAGTATCACTAGGTATCCTGTAAGTACTTTAAGTGTAGTGAAAAACCGTGAAAGTCTAAAACAGTGCACTATATTAGTTACACCTTTGCCTTACCCTGCGGGGATTACAGGTCCATTGTTTATGTCATATTATAGTTTATTTAATATTAAAAATATTTACCAACTTTTCAAGTTTGTAACTGTTGAATAACGGGAAAAATGGGTGTTATACGACCATAGATGCTTTTATCCCGTATTTTTTTTTCCCATTGTCATCACACAAAAACATTATCCACGTCCCAGTAAAAAACCCTTTTTAATATGCAAAAAAAAGTCAACTAAAACGTCACCCCCAAACTACCCTACCTCAGATAATACTCAACCCTCTAATAACGAAACCACGCGGCATTCTTTCATAATTTCATCCCCTACAAAAATTAATTAATACAAGATTAAGAGTAATAAGCCTTCTGATTTATAAGGGTTTGTGGCCAAATGATACCCAACCCTTTTAGGGGTCTGCACACAAAACGGGAAATAGAAAAACCCTTTCGTTATGTTCGCCCTCATTACGGAAGGGTATTTCAATGCCTGCACTTATGTCTATAATGGCCGGGGTATATAGCTTTCATGTTGAATTGCTTACTAAATTCAATTTAAATGTACCTCCTCTCTATTGTGTATTAACTGTCGAAATTGCGTAGGGTTATTTAATAGCTCTAGAAATACATGTATATGAAACGAAAGTCATTTTCGATTATTTTTTGCATGTTTTGAATAAAAAATCATCCTCTGCCTAGCCATTCCCAACTAGAATGGGGTCGGCTTCCAGTCTTACCGCATGCAGCTAAATACCAGTTGTTTACACGGAGCGACTGTCAATCTGACCTCCACAACCCAGTTAATACAGGGTAATTACGCTGGGCTACGGCCTTGGTAAGACTGGTTGTCAGACTTTCGGGCCACTGAATACCTGTAACGACTGTCAAAGCAAATGACAGCCGGGACCAACGATAACGTGTTTTCCGAGCCAAGGAGTCATCCATCCACAGACTGACCTTGGCAGACGTGGCTTAACCTTGAAGGTCGACCGGTGCGGACGTGTAAATGCTATTTTTTTTTATGAATCTTCTACACAGTCCAGCATGTCTCACTAGTACAGCTTGGCAATCTTCAATCACGTCTAAGCGAAACAGAAAGAAATAAAGAAGAATGTAAAAACAAGGGGACAAGCAAACCTGATTTCGCTTTGTCACTCGCTTTATAATTGGCTTGAACACCGCTGCACCGTCGCCAGCCAATCGGAACTTGCCGTAACTACCGGGTATTATAAACTTTGCTTGGAAAACTGATGGCCTATCTAACGTAATTATAAAGGTCAAAATGGCTTTGCTTTATTTTTGTTTTCATTAAGCTGGTTTTTGTTACTAAGAATTTATCCTGTATCGTGGGTGCGTTTACAAACATTTAAAGTCACATACACAAACAGCCAGACCCGGAACAACTTATACCTGTAGGTCATACAAATATTTGTTCCGTGTAACACCCGCGACTCGCAGCGCAGCAGTCAATCGCTCAGCAACTGTGCCAACCATGCCTTTGGTGCGTTTTTTTTTAGAAAAAATTGAGTTTGAAATCATTTCACACATATTTTGAGGGGACTTACTAGCAGATAGCTTTACTATAGCTTTACTAGCAGATAGCTGATGTTATATTAAGGTCTAACTTAGTTTTTATTTTAGAAAAATAAATTTGTGTTTCGAGCAAAAAATTAAAACCATTAAAATTGTTAATAAAATCCGATTCAAATAGGAAAGAAATATTTTTATAATAATTTTACGTGAACGAAGCTCGCGGGAAACGGCTAGTTCTGTATAAATTTACATCGACGTGCCCTAACTTTCATTACAGTTTTATAATTGATAACTTGCCAAGTGTTACAGTTTGTAACAAATTATGGAAGAGGAGAGAATACTTTGAAGACTTGAATTATGATAAATTGTAACAATAACTTAATTGGTTTCAAACTTCAACGATATTGAATGATTAAAGTTACAAATAGGATCAGCGGCGAATAGTCGAAAAATATGTATACTAATAGGTTTTACTTCTAATAATAATAATAAATAATAATACCAGCCTATTACTGTCCCACTGCTGGGCAAAGGCCTCTTCTCATACAGAGAAGGCACGAGCATGATGGCACAGAGGTGAAGGAAAACATCGTGAGGAAACCTGGACTTATAATTAATATAGAGCAAGCGTGGTGATCAGGTTTTACATATCAGAAGAAATTGATTCGTGATATAATTTAGTTTTTCCTTCAATCCGCACTTGGCCCTTTGCGTGGTGTATATTATTGCCCATTCTGGGGTGTTTCATGCTTATTCTTACATACATACCGTCAGATAGTACCCAGTGTCAGTGACGACCCAAATGGCGCAGCGGTAGTGAGGCTGCCTTACGTTCTTAGGGTCCCGGGTTCGAATCGCGGTTGGAGCAAATGTTTGTGTGATGAGCATGGACATTTGTTTCCGAGTCATGGATGTTTATATGTATAATAAGTATGTATTTACAAACAAAAAGTATATATGTATAGTATATCAACTACCTGGTGTCCACGACACAAGCCTCGTTGCTTAGTGTGGCACTAGATGGCGCTGTGCGTTAATGCCCAGCGATATTTAAAATTTAAAAAAGTACTAAGCCGCGCCTAGGCTGGTCCGTGGATGGGTGACTACCCATTACATACCGAGTTTCCTCCGTAACTCTGAAAGCACGATAAGCCGTTGGTTTTGGCTGTCATTTGGAGATCATTGACAGTTGTTACAGGTACTCAGTGGCCCGAAAGTCTGTCAACCAGTCTGACCAAGGGGTATTGTATTAACCAGTACTGGTTAATACAATACCCCTTGGTCAGACTTTGGCGTGGAGGTGGTGGAGGTCAGATATAAGACTGTCGCTCATGTAAAAATACTGGACGTATTAAGCTGCATCCGATTAGACTGGGAGCCAACCCCAACATAATAGGGATAAATTAATTATTAAATATTAAAAGATGGTAAAAAAAAATCAAGAGCATACATGTTTTTGCTTAACAGCGATAAGCGTACAAAATTTTCAAGACAATATTTAACATTTATTGTCAAAGAAGTCTTTGACACTATAAAAGCTATGACTACACAACCATTCATGCAATTTATTTCTAAATGATCTTACATTTAACATCTTAAGATTACTTGGTATCTTTTTATGTATACGCACACACATAGATATACAACTTTTATTATATTTAGCTAGTCTTGGAAGGATATCCAGAACTAGCCTATGCCCCCATAAGCTAGTTCTGGATATCCTTCCAAGACTCGTTGGTTACGAGGATATAAATCATCTGCGATAATAAACTATTCTTTATGCTTCCTCACAAACATACATGTTTCGTATATGTAAAGAGACGGTAGCGGTAACAAGCCAAGCTATTATTTATTTATTTTAATAAATAAATAAATAATCATGTCTGGTCTTCCTTACTTTTCAATTATTCGTCCCGTCATCTCGGTACAGACATGTATAAAATAACAATTTAAACAACATACGGGACCACAGAACAAAATAAACGTAAGTATCCAACCCACATTTTTATTTAAGTTTAATTAAAACAGTGTCTTTGTTTAGCGGTAGAAAAGGTGCCATTTTACTTAGTCCTTCTTAAATACGGACAGAAGTGTCCGACTTTCACTAATTTATATTATTTTTTTCTAGAATCTTTTATAGCGGGCATTATAAGGTAGTTTTACAATTAACAATTTTAATCAGGCTATTTCTGTGAACTGTGAACAGCGGTGATATCTAGTGTTGTGATCGTCAGACTGTCAAGTCTGTAGGCTTAGCCAAGTTGACAATCTACAATCGTTAACGCTATAGAAAACTAACCAAATGTATGGGAATGACATCTATCATCGTTAAGTCACGTGGTCAAAAAAAATGAATGGAAATTTTAAAGTTTAGTCAAAACTGTAAGTTGGTTACGATTTATATGGGATGTGTAGGGATCACGATTGTAGAAACGACTACATTTCATTCTATCATCTTGATCGATGTAAACTTGTCTACGAAAGTTTCTATTCGTTTGTTTTGACCACGTGACTTAACGTTTACGATTGTAGAAAGAGAATCGATACGAATCGTTTGTAACTTGCCTAGGCCAGCTGATTTTTCGGATTCATGTGCGTATTGTATAGCCATCACTTGCTTCGGTGAAGGAAAACATCGTAAGGAAACCAGCATGCCTGAGAGATATTTCTCAACGGCATGTAAAGCTAAGACATAGGTGGGTGGGTGGTCCATGGGCGGCATAGAGACTCTGACACCATCAGCAGGCCTAGCCAAGTTACAAACGATTCGTATCGATTCTCTTTCTACAATCGTAAACGTTAAGTCACGTGGTCAAAACAAACGAATAGAAACTTCGTAGACAAGTTTACATCGATCAAGATGAAATGAATGAATTAAGTGTATTCGTTTCTACAATCGTGGTCGCTACATCCCATATAAATCGTAGCCAACTTACAGTTTTGACTGAACTTAAAAGTTTCTATTCGTTTGTTTTGACCACGTGACTTAACGTTTAAATGATGTCATTCCCATACATTTGGTTAGTTTTCTATGCGCTGACGATTGTAGATTGTCAACTTGGCTAAGCCTACAGGTTAAGCACTAACCACACGATACTGAAGAAAGAGAATCTGTTTTGAAAAGGTCATTATAATATCGTCATTATAGCAGATTACCCGAGTGACGATGAATCGGTTCCAGTGATCCTGATATTAACTCGTATTTCGCAAAAATATTTCTTCTCAGATTTAAAAAATCCGGTCCTTGTAAAAATCCTAGGATGATCGCAATAAAACGATTTTCCAATTACTCTGTGTCATTTTTGCATCCTGAGCAGTCTACCCCGCTATCATCTTGCTAATTGGCAATTTCCAATTTTACCATAGTGTGACCTATTCCATAGACAAATATCTGGATGAAAGCAGTCCGATGGCCAGGTTAAAATGTCACGGAAGCCGGACACGGGAGGCACAGGACCCGTAATTAATGTGGCGATGCTTGGAGGAGGAGTATTATGTCCAGAAGTGAATAAGGATGAAGATGATGAAACATAGTTTAGTTTAGTTTAGTTTATTAATTAATAATTACACACACACAGCACACACATACACAGCTTTCTTTTCTATGTAATAGAAAGAAACATGGATGCCTAAGGGACAAAAACCCTTTAAGGTGGATGCTCCAACCAGCCCGCGAAATTAAAATTTTCTTACGTTGTTTGCAATTTGCAGGCCAGTGCTAGGTTGTATGTTTATTGAAATATTCCTCGCGACTGTAAGACGTATGTAGTTACAGAATTATAATCAAAATCATCAATACAACCCTCCAAGAGCATAAAGGTGCAGGAATGACTTTGACCTTGAATAAGTCATTCTTGGACCTGTATGAGCTTGGGGAACGAAAATTTGAATTTCGCGGGCTACCCTGACGCTTTCACCTTAAAAAAATGTTCGCATTACAGTCCCAGTCTTGATAATAGGTCGAAAATACTTACCTCTAATTTACCACCATTTTTAGAAAGTTTATTACATTGATGGTCGCTGAGATGTGATTGCGACTTGATTTTGAATGTTTTTAATTACAGTAATTGGCCAACAAGTTTTTCCCCTTTAACATCTATACTAATCTGAAAAAATGTTAAAGTTGCCAATGAAAGGATGCATGGATCTTTGTTACTCAATCGCACCAGAACGGCTGCACGGATCTTGGTGAAATTTGGCACAGAGATAGATTATAGCCGGAATAAAAATAAAAATTCAACTTATTTTATTTCATCTCTGACACACATCAAAAATAAATCAGACTATATAATATTGGGAAAATTATAGTCTGCTGGGATATTTAAAACCTCCTTTAGGTGAGTATGAAAGTTCCCCCTTCATTCAGTCGAAATATGCCTATCCACAACCGTATATATATCGCTGCGATGTCCCCATGTCATTGCAATGTTTCCGTCACTCGGAGTCAAAGCTAAAATGTGACTGGCATGTAATTTCACCGGCATCCATACCCCTTCAGCCGGAACGCAACAATGCCGCCTCGTGCTCTGGTATGTAAGTAGTACTTTCTGAGGCTCTAACACATCTCTAACATGTACGTGTGTATCGCAAACCGGGGTTAAATCGATGAATTTTGAATTAAACAGCCCTTCTTTAACGTGTGGTTAGTGCCTAACCTGGTGACAGAGTTTTTATGCCGCCCATGAGCCTCTGACTTGGCTTTAAATGCCGTCGAGAAATATCACTCAGGCATGCTGATTTCCTCACGATGTTTGCCTTCACCTAAGCAAGTGATAATTACATATATAATACGAACATGAATAATCGCACTGAATAAAAAGAGGTGCGTGTCTTCGATTTGAACTTGAGAATGATCAGGTCTAGGGTTTGATTCCCGAGTCGAGCAAAGTGTTATTGGGTTTTTCATCAAGAATTTCTCAGTAGCAGCCATGGAGTCTAGATTTGTGCCGGGTTGATGGCAATAGGGTCGCCCCTTACTACATGGGACTGAAACATAACAGGCGAAATGTGGCTGTACAATTAGGTACACCTCTGTCTAACCCTTCAGGGATTACCGACGTTATGTTATGTTAACTAAGATAAATACAGGACGAATATCCCATGATGTGTCCACGAAGTAGACACAATAGTTAAACAATGGCGTCTCGACCAAATTGGTCATTTGACAGATCATGATTTATAAAGACAATCATAAAATGTACATTCCTAGCAGCAATATCACTACATCTCATTCATAGTTAGTGGTCTAGGAAATCTAACTAAAACGAGATCAAAATTCACTCTGTTAAATCAGTTCCACCCCAAAAGTGATAATGCAGGTGCTAAAGAAAAATAACTAGTGTAAAAGATAGCAAAATAACGTGTAAGTAGGCCAATAGACTTCGTGAATATGTGCACATCAAAGTTTCCGAATGTGCGAACAGAACGTAAACTTGATCTCTTTTGAGTGGTACAAGTTATAAGATGAAATCAGGCCCCTTTATTCACAACGCTTCGATTCGATTTTCGATTCGGAAAGTCATATGTCTATCTCGCTCGATTTCGTAATGTCAAAAAAAGATAGACATACGACTTTCTGAATCGAAAATCGAATCGAAGCGTTGTGAATAGATATGCTGATTAAACTTTTTTTTTTTAAGTCTTTTAAGTCTATAAAATAGGGTAGATGACAAAAAAATCTAATTAGTCCGTCAGATAGATTTCCAAAAAATATTGGACGCATATTTTATCTTTTTTCACGTAAACAAATAAACAAAAAAAGAAAGACCATACAGTGCGTCGACAACTCGTGTGAGACGTCACACGTCGTCGTCTAAAAAATGCACTCAAATGTGACGACACAACCCCGGGACTCATGAATTTTGACACGTTTTGTCTTCGTAATTTTTTTATAAACAAAAAATATATATTTTTAAATTAGTATAATCAATATTTTTCTATAAACTAACTGACGGACTAAACAGAATCATATTTTTTTTAGTCAGTCATCATCCCAATTATTCTGTTACGAGCTGGGTATAAGACCACTAGGCTACCGATTAACCACCAAATAGCTTTATTAATCACCCCCATTGTACCCCACCAGTCTTACCCCTTGGTAAGACTGGTGCATGTCAGACTATCGGGCCACTGACTACCAGTAACGACGGTTAAAGACAAATGACAGTCGGGGTCAACAGCCCAGCGGGCTTTCCGAGGCACGGAAGATCAATCACACAAAGAAAAAAGATCATTTACAAATTAGCAGACTAAGATCTGCCTTAACATTTAATATGTTTGCGACGTCCGGTTCACTCGATCGGATGGGAAAGAGCTTACAAACAGCTGATCTCTTGAAACTTACATCCCCAGTATTACCTGCAAAATACTGGAAGGGGCAAGCACCAAAACTTACTGTACCCAATTTTAAACTCTACTGCCTTTACAACTACACCTTCCCATCAACCCATACCCTACCTTCTGCACTCCAAAACAAGGTATAAATTCCTTTGTTGGAAAGTGATAGTTACTCGCTATGGGCGTAATATATCGGATTGTAAAAGCCTGAAGATTCGTGAAAGTTTCAGCCGCTAGGGAATGAGCGTTGGCTTACTTATAGCCACTGTGTTCGTTTTGTCATAGTTCTCGGGCTTTTATGCTGTCCTAGTACTTTTAGGGGCATTAACTGTGCTTTGTTCTAGGTTAGGTTGATTACAAACTTATTTTATGAAAACTGTGAGTCAATGGCAAAATGTTACCAAGGACTTGCGTTTCATATGTAGGAACCGACCCTATTTAATAACACGCTTTGATTAGTTTCACTTGTAACTAATTAACCCTGTAAAAAACCTTAGCAGTTATATTTGACCCACTTACCGATTTCCGATCGAGCTGAAATTTCGCACACACCTTTGGTTCTAGTGACAATGCATTTATATGTCAGACATGACTTGATCCTACTGCCAGGATCATCTCCTCACGGTTAATAACATAGACATGAAATTTTGTATACACGTTCAATAAAATTTTGATAGATAAACCATAATTTTTATTTAAGCTAGTTTTTTTATTTTATTTTACGTTTTGTTTTTTTAGTTTAGTTGTTTTTTAAGTTTAGTTTATTATACGATAATAATTTATACTCTGTATGAGTATATAACTTTTTACCTCTAAGTATGCCGAGAATTTCATTGCGCATTCAGTACGAAAATACAAAATAATCAATCACCATGCAAAAACACAATTAAAATTATAATTTCGACACTCAAATTGAATAAGTAGCAACGAATTACCAAATTAAAGTGAGTACCACTGACAGCGAACGAATGGAGAATTAATTGACTGAACGAATAAATGAATGAACTGTTGAACGATTCGGGATAAAATGAAATGTGGGTCGTCTGCGGATCGTAATTTGTTTTCTGTAACGATGGATTTAAATGACATTTGTTTCATTCTTTATTTGTTTTCAGGATTATCATGTTCATTTGTTTTGTGCAAATATTAATGAGGAATGGATAAAGGATTAATATTGGCGTTTATTTGTAGGACCAATTGATTTTAGAAAGAAAAAACTTTTACTTTTCTTTTAGTTTACTTGACTATAAGTCGGTACATAAGATGGGGATCTTATGTACCGACTTATAGTCAAGTATAATAGGTATTAAGTCATGAAACATAATATTGAAAAATGCTAGCAAAAGCTGGCACAAATAAACGGCATTATTATGGAGTGCGTAACAAGCTTTCAAACATAAGTTAAATTCAGAGGAATAATGGGAATTATTTTACTACGTTGCAACATTTTGTACAAAATATAAGTACCTACATTTTTTGCCAGCAAACTGAACTCTCTTGATAGATTATTTAAAATTAATTTACGACTTACGTACTATTCCAACAAAAAAAGCTTAGGTCATGATTAACAAGTATCCTCATCATCTGCCTAGCCTTTTTGCAGCTATGTTAGAAATGCTTATGTTATGCTTATTTCAGCCTTACTAGAACCAGCTGAATACCAGTATTTTACATGAAGTGACTCGCTATCTAACCTCGAAAACCCAGTAACTAGGAACACGAGGAACACGAGGATCAAGAGATTATTTTATGGACTATGGGAAAGTGTCTATAGTTCATAGTTATTATGATCTACCTGTCCATATTTTGCATATTACTTGGAGTCGGCTCATCACGATTCTTTCTTTGTTTTTGTCTACAGTTTACGCTACCACACATGAAATAGGAGGTATCTATTTTGACACGCATAGTTCAGAGTCGGCTCAGTGACGTGACAACGTGACACGACACAACGTGACATGTCACGATAATAGCACGCGCGGGACGAGGGTCAGACTCAGGTCGTGACTGATTCATAACGGGTTGAAGCTTGATTTCAGTAACTTGTGGGTTTGATGTTGTGGATTACTTTTATGGGGGACTAGTGATAAGGCCTGATATCTATATTAACAATGAAATGATACGTAAAATTAAACAAAATCGCACATTATTAAACAGTAGGTAATGTCCATTTTACTCATTTTTAGGGTTTCGTACCCAAAGGGTAAAACGGGACCCTATTACTAAGACTCCATTGACCGTCCGTCTGTCTGTCACCAGGCTGTATCTCATGAACCGTGATAACTAGACAGTTGAAATTTTCACAGATCTGGGGGCATGGGAGTGCTCCCGCCAAGACGAGCCAAGCGAAGAGCAATGCCACTACCTACTTAATCTCGAAGCGCTTCGTCGTTTTTTTGAACCCTTATAACTTTGATTTGGATTATACCAGATAAACAAAATTCTCGAGATATGTTTTCAATAGAGGACTTATTAAACATATAAAGTTTTAATTACATCTTATACTTCAGATTTTATTGATATCTAAAAAACCCTGATTTCGTCACTGAGTGATGGCCATCAAAATTCTTAGGGTATTTCCTAATGTCCTAGAAAGCTGAAATTTAGCATGTAAGCTATTATTAGTACACAAACAACAAAAAATTATAAAGCTTGTAACCTTTATCCCACAACCCCTTAAATTTAGGGGATGGAAGTTTGTATGAGCCTTCCGCAATTTTGACGTTAGAGGTCTGAAAATTGATATAGGTTCTCCTGGCGTCTCTGATGTGCAAGAAATACACCAAAAATAAAATTCGCTAACAACTTACAAAAATAAATTAAATCCCCACCAAAAATATTTTCATATTAAAATGTTGCCAAGACTCGCACTGTCAAAAAGTTATCAGATCTGATGTAGAGTCAAGCTTCTAACTCTACACGCCCTAACTCTACAAGGTCTAACTTCACAAACTCTACACATTAGTCAAAATATGTGGCTTGGCCATTTCGTTACTACAAGAACTATTGTGTAACAGAAAAGTAATGAACAGTGGATACATTTTTCACACTCGCGCCTCGTGAATGTAGCAAAATGGCCAAGCCACATATTTTGACAGTGCGAGTCTCGTCTTAGCAACATTTGACATAAAAATGTTTTTGGTGGGATAATGTATTTCTCTTGCCGCTATAACTACATTTATCATAAAAATCAAGATTAATTAAAAATTTAAGGGGGCTCTCCTAACTACGATGGTACGGAACCCTTCATGCGCGAGTCCGACTCGCACTTAGCCGGTTTTTATGGACAACTCACACTTAAAGAGATAATGTTTCTCAAGAAAGTTTACATGTATCTCATATAGACTCGGTTTTCCTTAGACTGTACAATTTAAAGAAACACCCTATTCAATATGTATAAATTCCATTCGAATAAGTTTTTTTTTCAATACACGGTGTATTGAAAAAAAAACTTATTCCAACAGACAGACAAACTTTGCAAAAGAAAACATGTTTAGCAATACAAAACATTTGCCTACTCTAACCACAAAACTCTGTATATTTTCACTCAACGTTCGTACCGTCGTCGACTAAGTTGAGCATTGGAACATTGAGCAGTTTCTCCCAGTTGGCAACTGAGGCTCATTGCTCAGGGGTATTGTCAGGGTTCGTGGTTACCCAACTGTTACTGGTGCTGCCTGATAAGAGGTCAGCTTAGCTGAAGTATTTGACGCTAGGAATTTAGTTAAGGTGGATGCTCCAGGGTAGCCCGCGAAATTCAAAATTTCTTACGTTTTACCAATTTCCAGGTCAGTGTCAGGTTGTATGTTGATTAAAATATGATTCGCGGCTGTAACACGTATGTTGTTACAGAATTATAATCATCAATACAACCCTCCAAGCGCATAAAGGTGCAGGAATGACTTTGACCTTGAAATATAAATTCATACCTGACCTGCAAATTGCAAAAAACGTAAGAAAATTTGAATTTCGCGGGCTACCCTGGAGCATCCACCTTAAGTTGCTTGGGTTTATAGCATGGAGTTTGGATAACTTTGGGGGCAAGCGCAATATCTAAATATTAAATGCAGTATCTCAAAACAAGTCGTGGATTCATCAACGTTAACATACCCTTTTTCCCATGAGGCTAAGCTAACTACAAAACTGCTACTGCTACGGTCCTTACATACTCCGTTTTCCATTTAAGATTAATTGTTTGCATTGCCAACAGACACTTTTGTACTTAGTTATTTGTTGAAAGTTAACTAATAAAAATTGACCAATCGTGATGACAAATGCCCGAATTCTATAACATACAGGATTGTAGGTGGACCATAGTTGCGTGATGATTATACAGGGTGTAAAAAGACTCTTCACGAAGCCGTCAACCAAGCATTCTGTACATACTAAGTAATTTTACGCAAAAAATATTGCTGGGTTTTACGGTAAAACTCAATGTACCGCACTCAAAACTTTGTGCTGATGGGTGGATTGAATAGTACGGGGGTCGTGGAGGTGTTTAAAGTAAAAATCTGACATTAAAAACATGTATTCATAATAAAAAAAAATGTGGAAAAGTTGGAACTTTGACCCCCAATACCTCCGAAACTTGAAGGTATGGTGTTGAACAAAAAAATGATCGCCAAGACTGGGAGAACAGCTTCCTTAAGTCTTTTTACACCCTTTATTTAGAGCTGATGAAAATAATAAACCATTATTATTCAACTGGGTTTTTCCAAACTATGTTGAGGTCGGCTTCCATTCTAACTAGTCTAGCTAGCTATATGAGTAACAGACAACAGTATGTTGACTATGCAGGATATCAATCGAACGCATATTTTACTAGATCTGGGGTAAGCCAAGGAACGAATCTAGGGCCTCTGGAATTCCTCTTAATGATTAATGACCCACCAAACGTTGTGCAAGATGCTAAGTGTTTAATGTTTGCCGACGACCTCAAGCTTTATCTCCGCGTCACAAACGTGAATGACTGTGAAAGACTGCAGAGAGATATAGACAGAGTGGTAGCTAATAGCAAGAGTAATCTCCTGCAGTTTAACACATCTAAGTGTGTGACCATAAGTTTCTCGCGTGCACACACACCCATCACGTTTACCTATAAGGTGGACGGGGTGCCGATGGACAGGGCCACTGAAGTGAGGGATTTGGGAGTTCGTTTCACCACTGGACTAACATTTCGTGATCATATACTTAAGGTTTGCAAAAAAGCATACAGACATCTAGGTTTTGTGCTTAGAATGGTTAAAGGCTTCACGAATATTAAAGCTATAACAGCATCCACTCAACCGCCCGTGGCTGCTTTAGCAGCCAGTAGCTGTTTTGCGAAATGTCCGTGGCTGCTAAAGCGGCCAGTAGCGCCTTCGTCCAACAAATGCAATAAAAAATCTACTAAACTGCTATTTCTAGAGCTTATACCTCTTGTAGCAAACTCTATACTATATTCCTCAATGTTCGGACCAACAATAGCAACACTATTCCATCGACAAATGTCAAAATAAAAGTAAAAACTTTAGTGTAAACAAACTCCGCCATTTCTGACGTGTGGCGTCGTATTTCAATTGTTCTGTTATGTATATTGTTATTTTCGGATAGTGTTATATATCAAATTAATTGTGAAAATCTGTGCTACTATATTATCATAAAGGAAATCTAGTTTTCGAATCTCAAAGTTGAGTATTTCGCCTCCGAAAAAGTGGTAGGTTTAAATACCTATAGTGATTGTGTTTATACAAGAAATAAGTGTTTTTGTTATTAAAACGTGTGTGTTAACGGAAAAACAGTGCATAATTAGTATTGTGAGCATATTATTAAATTGTATATACAAAAACAAGTGGCTTCGTAAAGTTATAGGTACGTAAACAACCGTGTTCAAAAACAGTCGTTGGCGCAAGCCGCGTCAGCTTATTGGAAAGGAAATATAATCTAGTTTATTTTAAAATTATTTTAATTGAAATTTAATATTTAGAAAAATTCAAATTAATATTTTAATAGCGAAATATCCGTTTTCATCACTGTTTTCCAAGTTCTACGTTTTTTTTGAGTTTCAAATTAATATTTTTTTTTTTTTTATATATAGATTCCATTACTATTCAGCTATTCACTGTAAATTTTATTTAGCTATAACTCTTGTAGTTTGCGATTGTCAAGTGTTTGTATCTAAAGTGTCAAATTACATGCGAATATTTCGCACGCTCGGCGGTTTGGTGCAAAAAAGTCGCGCGCGGGGCTAGTGTGTGGTTATATAATGCTTTAGTAAGAAGCCAACTAGAATGAAATGCAGTCATCTGGGCTCCACATGAAACTTAGTATAGTCTCATGTTGGAGCGAGTACAAAATAAATTTATTAGGTACAAATATATGAGGGAGTACGGGGTATATCCATTTTATCCAATGATGTATCCAACTCTATTTGTCTTGGGAATGGTCGGATATAATGAACTAAGGGTCAGGAGGCAACTCACACTAGTGACTTATATCTTTAAGGTAATTAGAGGGAAGATACACAATGCGGATATATTGCGAAGGGTGGAGCTAGCCGTGCCAGATGGGTATGTGGGTCGTCGTCGCCAGCCGCGGTTGTTGGTAGAACCACGCGCGCGAACTAACTTGCTGCGCGAGGCGCCGCTCACGAGCGCGCTCCGCACTCTCAACCTCATTGCCGAGGACTTGGACATATTCTGTTGGGCTTTGGGTGAATTTACAAGAGCAGCTACCTTTAGAATTTGCTATGTCAAAAACAGTTGAACTATGTTTTTTAAATTTTAAGTGTGCTACAATATCGCATTTTGTATAGCCTGTAAGGATATTTGTATGTTTAGAGAATAAATAAATAAATAAAATAACCGGATGCAGCTGAATACCAATATTTTACATAGAGGTACAGCCTATCTGACGTCCTACACAACGCAGTTAGTACGGGCTAAGACGATACACCTTGGTAAGACTAATAAAATAATAGGAAACGAAGAAAATGACTCTACAAAATAAATTAATGGTGATGCCTTAACAAAACGGACCACGCCAGGAAGCATAATTAGTGTGTCAATAAAACTGCGACTCATTATGTACAACTAGGTACTATTGAAAGCTGCTAATTACTCTCATCAATCATACGCACAATGACCGGGAAACGTCCAAAATCCCCGGTCAAACTGGTGATTAACAATGTTTAGAATAATTGGCGTGATTAATATTTTGGTTAGCCATTTTGTTTTCTATAGAAAATATACTCTTTTGTAAAACTTTGATGGCGCCTCCAATTTGGGGACAAAGTTTTGTAATTATAACCACTAGTTAGGCAAGTTATTTTCTTCCTAACAAAAGGTTTTAATTTAATGTACCGGAACGTTGTTTTTTTAATTGCTTTATCGTCTTCTTAGCTCCTTCCTAACTAACTACACTGGCCTGCAAAAATAAGTACACACACTTTTAAAATTTCATTTTTTCCTAAACTATAGAAGTTAGAGATTAAAAAAAAACGTTTTTATCAGCTTTCTTTGAAACTATAGACAAAATTTAACAATTTTTCGAGTCCTTTTTGTTTCGAAAGTATATCTTATAAAGTTATTGCAATTTTAAAAGTGTGATACTTATTTTTGCAGGCCAGTATATTTGACAACCCGAATGGCACAGCGGTAGTAAGGCTGCCTTACGTTCTTAGGGTCCCGGGTTCGAATCCTGGTTCGAGCAAATGTTTGTGTGATGAGCATGGACATTTTTGTTTCCGAGTCATTGATGTTTAAATGTATCAACTATCTGGTGACGACGACACAAGCCTCGTTGCTTAGTGTGGCACTAGATAGCGCTGTGTGTTAATGTCTAATAATTTATTTATTTATGTTGGGGTCGGTTTCCAGTTTAACCGGATATTGTAGCTGAATACCAGTATTTTGCGTGGAGCTACATCCGACCTCCACAGCCCAGTTGGTACTGGGGTGAAATACGATACCCCTTGGTAAGACTGGTTGTCAGACTTACGGGCCACTGACTACCTGTAACGACGGTCAAAGGTTTACAAATGACCGCCGGGACCAACACGGCTTAACATACTTTCCGAGACACGGGGGAACTCGGTATGTAATGGTTCCCTATCCACGAACCAACCAAGGCAAACGCAGCTTAACCTAAAAATCAACCAGGACCAAACCTTTTGTAAAGGTCATATAAAATAAACAACATTTCTATTACACTAAACACATCAATATAAATTTGTTTGCAAAAGAGCAAATTTTAACACAAATAGCATTGAAGGATATAATATTAGTATTGACAGACGTTCTAAATAAACATTTCACCTTTTGTGGACCCTTGGGAGCCTGATGTTAGTTGTCATAGACTAAAATGTGTCACAGAGGGGAACTTGCTTTGGAGAACATTTTATTTATTACTAGCGGACGTCACGCGGTTTCACCCGCGTAGTTCCCGTTCCCGTGGGAGTATGGGGATAAAATATAGCCTATGTTACTCAGTAAGGACGTGGCTTTCTAATGGTGAAAGAATTTTTGAAATCGGCGCTGTAGTTTTTGTGTTTATTCATTACAAACATACACACAAATTCATTACAAACATACACACAAAAATACAAATCTTTCCTCTTTATAATATTAGTGTAGATTTGGATAGATATGACTCGGCCCCGTTGGTCTAGTGGTGGCAAGCGGGATTGCTGAGCTTGAGGTCCTGGATGCGATTCCTAGGTCGGGCAAAGTGTTATTGGGGTGCTCCCTGGATGCTAGTATCTTGGAGTCATGGTTTTGTGCCCGACTGAAGACTTCAAAAGTGGGTGTGCACAAACCTGTACTTATCCCTTCGTATAAAAGGCGAATGTGATGTTATGTTATGATTTGCGACTGTAACAAATATGGCTTTACAGAGTTATAATTATAATCATTAAAATCATCAAAACAATCCTTTATGTTCATTATTTTAATCCCATTGAAAGACAAGAAATAAAAAATATAAAAAACAGTAAAAGAAAAGAAGAAAAAAAAAACATGTAAAAGTCATTCAATGGTATTAAATGAATTTCGTGGGCTACCCCGGCGTTCCACCCCACTTCAATCACTTGTTTCCTCTGGAGTAGCAGTTGCAAGACGCGAGTCGCTTGAACATGTAACTCGTCACAAATGATTGCCGTATCTGCGATCTTACTCTGTGTCATTGTAGAATTATTTTGTGATTTCCCAAAGTTACATACATTTCATAATATTTATTGCGTACATACGAGTTTTTATTGAATTTCCCTCCGCCAGAAAGTCATTTGCGTTCGGAGGATACCATAGTAATACTGTTACGAACTTTGTCGATTCGTTGATGTGATTTTCGTGAGATTTGTATTGGCTGATTTGAATGATATTTTATTTGTTCGTATTTGTTTTGTTTTTTCGGATACTTCAGTAAAAGAATCGTTGTTATTTAAAACTAGAAGTGTCCGCGGCTTTGCTCACGTAACCGCATATTCTTTTGACTTTGTCAAAGTTTATGAACGAAAGCAACACGCTGCAACTGCAACGTAGATTCTATGCAACTCATGATCTATCCTGGGTCCCACCGGTTAATATCATTAAAAATTAAAAAAAAAACTTTCAAATCAGTCGAAGAAAAACAAAAGTGAGAACATTCAAAACCACGTTACTGAAAAATACTGTTAACGCTTGAATTTAATGTATTTAGAAATACATAGAACCTGAAACATTTAAGGTTGTTTTTTAGTTGTTGTTAGTCCAACTTACAGTCCTACTATCTTCTATCGGTGTTATGACTCTTCACGACAATTGGTTAGGTAACCATCCAAAGCGTTCCGCCATCTTCCAGATCTGCCGCGACGCCGATATCAGTCTTGCAGCATTGTGAGTTACGTCGGTAATTGAGGTTCTGGAGCAAAGTACCACCAAGAACCAATTATTCTGATTGAAAAATTCGTGTTTCATATTGTATAAATGTAATATGTATTGATAAATGTAAGTGCCTTTATTTTTTGAAGGCAGACCGCAACCGACTCCGGGAGAGAAAGTCAGTACGTTCATTTCGTCGCCGGAAAATGTTTTATTTGTCCAAATGACTGTTGCCCTTCTTTCCAATAATTGTATTTTAACGCTTATTTGGCGTTTGAAGTATTTTTGTTGTTTTACTTTTAATTTCAGTCAAATACCGTCAAATGCGTACGTCATACTTGGACGTAACTGACACTAGTGCAGGAAAACATCTTGAGGAAACCTGAATTTATAATTAATATAGGTCTAAAATAGATTCACCTTGACCAAGCGGCAAGTAAAAATGTTGGAACAGACTGCTAAATATTCCATTATATTGTTATATATTAATTGCTATTACTACTACTAGTACTTATACAATGACTATTTTGTAGAGGTCAGATAATTTACGCGAAGTGACTACGTAGTCACTTCATAACAGATGTACTTACCTGAACACCAGTATACAGGGTGTAAACAAGCTCCTCACGAAGTCGTCAACCAAGCATTCTGTACATCAAAACTAAGTAACTTTACGCAAAAATTATTGCTGGGAAACGACTTTTTTTTTTGGGGTGAAAAAACACGTTTTTTGGTAGAACTCAATGTAACGCACTTAAAACATTGTGCTGATGGATGGATTGAATAGTACGGGGGTCGTGGAGGTGTTTAAAGTAAAAAAACTCACACTAAAACTTGTATTTGAAAAAAAAGGTTGTCTTAAAATTGGAACTTTGACCCCCAATATATCCGTAACTAGAAGGTTCCCAGATATGGTGTAGAATAAAAAAATGATCGCGATGACGAGCAGAACAAGTGCGTTAAGAGGTGTTTTACACCCTTTATTAATATCTGGTATTCAGGTACATCTGATAACAGAAATAATAACAGCCGCTCGGGTCGATCTGTAGGTTAAGCCGTGCTTGTGTGGTTGGTCCGTGGATGGCTGACCACTCATAACATACCGAGTTTCTTCCGTGCCTGGGAAAGCACGTTAAGCAGTTAGTCCTGGCTGTCATTTGTAGATCTTTGACAGTCGTTACAGATAGTAAGGGGTCAGTAGCCCAAAAAGTCTGACAACCAGTCTAACTCTTATACCAAGGGGTATCGTTTTACCCAGTACTAACTGGGTTAGGGAGGTAAGATAGGCAGTCGCTCCATGTAAAATACTTGTATTCAGCTGCATCCGGTTAGACTGCAAGCCGACCCGAACTGAGGTCCTGGGTTCGATTCCCGGGTCGAGCAAAGTGGTATTATGTTTTTCCATTAAGAATTTCTCAATGGCAGACATGGAGTCTGGATTTGTCCCCTATTTATCATCATCAGCCTATTAATGTTCCCACTGCTGGGACACAGGCCTCCTCTCTATGAGAGCGAATGGGCTATAATCCACCACGCGGGCCCAGTGCGGGTTGGTAGATGTCACAGGTCTTCGAACATTGGTTCTAGGACATGCCGGTTTCCTCACGATGTTTTCCTTCACCTATTACATGGACCACAACATAACTGGCGAAATGAGGGTGTACTGTTAGGTACTCCTCTGTCTAACCCTACGGAGACTACAGGCGTGATGTTACAACATAACAAAAGTGTTTTTTTTTAAAACATAATGTTTTGAAAGCAATCTAATCTACTTAAGTCTAAACTTAATAGCACTTTAAGCATGTAAGTTAATTTATTAACTCAGTAATATAATCATTATTATTTTTAACTTGTATTAAATTTTATAAGTATCATTTTTCTCATTGGTTAACCAAGTTAGTTTTAAGTTAAAGTAAAGAGATTGAGATATTGATATTAAAGTGGTAGTTTGTAGCTAGGCGCAGTGGCGACAGGTTGACTAAAGTGTTAGTGAGTTCGATTTCCATTTCATGTTGGTAAACCTTTTAGTCCACGTTTTTTTGCTAAAGGCTTTTTGGCTAAAGTCAAAACAAATGAAAAGGCGTAAATACGATCAATATTATGTTTTTTCGTTTGTTCAGACTTTTCTCAAAGGGGAAAATTCTTAGCTTAGACTTTTCGCAAGTTTCTGGACTTTTTGAGTATAAGTGCATTTATGTGTGTAGACATTTTTGTCAATGTCCGAAAATTGCAAAGTACGCATACTTTGAAACCTGTTCATTTGTTTCAATTTCACGGATCAGAATAAAAGTTTTTAAATAAAAAGTAGCTTTGCTTTCCGTTTTTAATAAACAAATTTTCAATTAAAATTACTTGATATAAAATTACACTGGCCTGCAAAACTAAAGTAAAGTATCACACTTTAAAATTGCAATAACTTTTTAAGTACATAAGATATACTTTCGAAACAAAAAGGACTCGAAAAAGAGTTTAATTTTGCCAATAGTTTCAAAGAAAGCTGATAAAAATTGCTATACAACGTTTTTATTTTAAATCTCTAATCTAACTTCTATAGTTTAGAAAAACTTGAAATTTTAGAAGTGTAGTACTTAGTTTTGCAGGCCAGTGTATATTCTATCTTCGTTCGAATGGATCTATTAATTCATATTGATTTTGTTCCAAGTCATCAATGATTTCTTGACATTCTTTACGGAACAGAAGATTTGCGTAGAATGGATTCCTTTTCTGAAAAATAAAAATATTCTAATACATAACTTATACTTATGAAAAAAGAAAGAAAGAAAACATTATTATTATACAGGGTTATTTGTAAAACACCGACCACCTCTCAGGACTGTGTTACTAACATCATAATCAACAAATTTTTTCCTATGACTTTTAAAAATTCATCATATTTTAGTTCATCAAATTTTCGTACAAAAATAAAAATATTTAAATTGAACGCTCTAAATGTTAAGAAATCTATGCGAAGCAAAAGAAAGCGATCGTAAAATAGTGAGGGGAGCGGGGTCAGGGCGGCGAGGGCCCGTAAAAGCGTTAAATTTAAATATTTTTATTTTTTATGAAAATTTGATGAACTAAACTATGATGAATTTTTAAGAGTCATAGAACAAAAGTTGTTGATTATAATAATATAATATTAACATATTTATTAAAATTTAAAATCCGCACTATAAATACAAGTTAAATCTTAAAAATAATGTTGGTATAACAGAGTTCGATGCCTGTACTAGGTTAAACCTGTATCACATGCGGCAAGTTTCTACTAAATACTATTTGGACAATGGATTTCTTAACAATATAAAACATAATAGTGAAATAAGTTAGTATGGGTTTATATATTAATACCTAATGTACTTAATTGCTACTAAAAGATACTAACAAAAAATAATAATTAAGGTCACACATGTTTATAAATCTAAGGAAAACAGTTTGTAGCACTTATTTGCTAATACTAACATGATTGTCAGCAGTATTAAACAAGTAAACATTGCAAAAAAAAACTGTCAAGGTATTTATGTTGCGGGCGACAATTTGCTTAGACAGCGAAAGATCAACCGATGTCTGGCTTGGAGTATGACGCACTAGGTGCTCTCATAATCGACGGAGTTAATATATCGGTGTTCCGCTATTTTTCTAGCAGGGCATTCAGCGTTTCCCGTTTTGTGGTCACAGGGCTTTTTAAAGCGGGAGCAAGTCGCGCATCTCGGAATGTCAGTTTTCACATGACATCATATGACCTGATGATGATGTTAGTAACACAGTCCTGAGAGGTTGTCGGTGTTTCACAAATAACCCTGTATATATACATATATTCGGCACATGCCACAAATGCACACATTAAAAAATTCATTGCCGACTCGTAGTCACACCAGATTATCTCACCAGTATGACAAACAGATTTTTTTCTCGTTTGTCACACCACTGATTTTTCCACACCATATAAACGATAATTGCTAGTGCAGTACCTTTATATTCTAATAAAGTCAATTTGCTGATCGGCGTTTGCCAACTTTTATTCTTTGCCGATCATGTAGATTTTTCTACTTTTAGTTCTAGTGCAAGCAAGATAGACTATTTATCTCTCGCCAGCACTAGTATAGAAATAGTCTGTCTAAAGACAGTCTTGTGTCTAGTGTGCGGTAGCGCTTAATGAACTAAAACATAGTCTATTTTGTATAGTAACCAAATAGTGCCAAATATAAACAGAAAAAAAAGTGTCTCAGAAAAAATTGTATTGTGTCTCACGGCTGCTCCAAATAGGCCCAGTTAAACAAACAGGCGAGCAGCTAGTGCAGCCCGACGTAGGTGAGACGTCGAGTAATAGAAAACATGCGCTGCGCCGACCTTAAAATGGATGCTCCAACCAGCCCGGGAAATTCATATTTTCTTACGTTTTCTGCATTGCAGGCCAGTGCTAGGTTGTATGTTGATTAAAATATTGCTCGCAACTGTAAGACGTATGTAATTCTAGAATTATAATCATCAATACAAACCTCCAAACTCATAAAGGTGCAGGAATGACTTTTTCAAGGTTGGTTGTTTTTATTCACCTTAAATAAATTGGGATATGGGCAGGAGAATGATGATGATGAAACTACTAACTATAATCTAGTTAGTAGTTTAAAGCTTTAACGGTTTTTAGCTGAACTCAAAATGTCACTTACAGGATATCTTCCGTGATTATTATTGATTTAAACCGATTTAGATAAAAGCCGTGACAGCATAAAACAGTGTTTAAAATGACTTATTTGTGCAAAAAAAAGTTGAACCGTGAAAGCTTATAACAGCGTTAAAAATTACTTATTTGTGCAAAAAAAGTTAAACCGTGAAAGCTTATAACAGTGTTTAAAATTACTTATTTGTGCTGAAAAAAGTTAAACCGTGAAAGCTTATAACAGTGTTTAAAATTACTTATTTGTGCAAAAAAAAGATGAACCGTGAAAGCTTATAACAGTGTTAAAAATTACTTATTTGTGCAAAAAAAAAGTTGAACGGTGAAAGCTTATAACAGCGTTTAAAATTACTTATTTGTGCAAAAAAAAAGTTGAACAGTGAAAGCTTATAACAGCGTTTAAAATTACTTATTTGTGCAAAAAAAAGATGAACCGTGAAAGCTTATAACAGTGTTTAAAATGACTTATTTGTGCAAAAAAAAGTTGAACCGTGAAAACTTATAACAGCGTTAAAAATTACTTATTTGAGCAAATTAAATAAGCCGTGACAGCATATAAAAGTGTTTAAAATTACTTATTTGTGCAAAAAAAAAGTTGAACGGTGAAAGCTTATAACAGTGTTTAAATTAACTTATTTGTGCAAAAAAAAGTTGAACCGTGAAAGCTTATAAAAGTGTTTAAAATGACTTATTTGTGCAAAAAAAAGATGAACCGTGAAAGCTTATAACAGTGTTAAAAATTACTTATTTGTGCTGAAAAAAGTTAAACCGTGAAAGCTTATGAAAGTGTTTAAAATGACTTATTTGTGCAAAAAAAAGTTTAACCGTGAAAGCTTATAACAGCGTTAAAAATTACTTATTTGTGCAAAAAAAAGTTTAACCGTGAAAGCTTATAAAAGTGTTTAAAATGACTTATTTGTGCAAAAAAAAGTTTAACCGTGAAAGCTTATAACAGCGTTAAAAATTACTTATTTGTGCAAAAAAAAGTTTAACCGTGAAAGCTTATAAAAGTGTTTAAAATGACTTATTTGTGCAAAAAAAAGTTTAACCGTGAAAGCTTATAACAGTGTTTAAAATTACTTATTTGTGCAAAAAAAAGTTTAACCGTGAAAGCTTGTAAAAGTGTTTAAAATTACTTATTTGTGCTGAAAAAAGTTAAACCGTGAAAGCTTATAACAGTGTTTAAAATTACTTATTTGTGCAAAAAAAAGATGAACCGTGAAAGCTTATAACAGTGTTTAAAATTACTTATTTGTGCAAAAAAAAGATGAACCGTGAAAGCTTATAACAGTGTTAAAAATTACTTATTTGTGCAAAAAAAAAGTTCAACGGTGAAAGCTTATAACAGCGTTTAAAATTACTTATTTGTGTAAAAAAAAAGTTGAACAGTGAAAGCTTATAACAGCGTTTAAAATTACTTATTTGTGCAAAAAAAAGATGAACCGTGAAAGCTTATAACAGTGTTTAAAATGACTTATTTGTGCAAAAAAAAGTTGAACCGTGAAAACTTATAACAGCGTTAAAAATTACTTATTTGAGCAAATTAAATAAGCCGTGACAGCATATAAAAGTGTTTAAAATTACTTATTTGTGCAAAAAAAGTTAAACCATGAAAGCCTATAACAGTGTTTAAAATTACTTATTTGTGCAAAAAAAAAGTTGAACGGTGAAAGCTTATAACAGTGTTTAAATTAACTTATTTGTGCAAAAAAAAGTTGAACCGTGAAAGCTTATAAAAGTGTTTAAAATGACTTATTTGTGCAAAAAAAAGATGAACCGTGAAAGCTTATAACAGTGTTAAAAATTACTTATTTGTGCTGAAAAAAGTTAAACCGTGAAAGCTTATGAAAGTGTTTAAAATGACTTATTTGTGCAAAAAAAAGTTTAACCGTGAAAGCTTATAACAGCGTTAAAAATTACTTATTTGTGCAAAAAAAAGTTTAACCGTGAAAGCTTATAAAAGTGTTTAAAATGACTTATTTGTGCAAAAAAAAGTTTAACCGTGAAAGCTTATAACAGCGTTAAAAATTACTTATTTGTGCAAAAAAAAGTTTAACCGTGAAAGCTTATAAAAGTGTTTAAAATGACTTATTTGTGCAAAAAAAAGTTTAACCGTGAAAGCTTATAACAGTGTTTAAAATTACTTATTTGTGCAAAAAAAAGTTTAACCGTGAATGCTTGTAAAAGTGTTTAAAATTACTTATTTGTGCTGAAAAAAGTTAAACCGTGAAAGCTTATAACAGTGTTTAAAATAACTTATTTGTGCAAAAAAAAGATGAACCGTGAAAGCTTATAACAGTGTTAAAAATTACTTATTTGTGCAAAAAAAGTTAAACCGTGAAAGCTTATAACAGTGTTTAAAATTACTTATTTGTGCAAAAAAAAGTTTCACCGTGAAAGCTTATAAAAGTGATTAAAATTACTTATTTGTGCAAAAAAAAGTTTAACCGTGAAAGCTTATAAAAGTGTTTAAAATTACTTATTTGTGCTGAAAAAAGTTAAACCGTGAAAGCTTATAACAGTGTTTAAAATAACTTATTTGTGCAAAAAAAAGATGAACCGTGAAAGCTTATAACAGTGTTAAAAATTACTTATTTGTGCAAAAAAAGTTTCACCGTGAAAGCTTATAAAAGTGTTTAAAATTACTTATTTGTGCTGAAAAAAGTTAAACTGTGAAAGCTTATAACAGTGTTTAAAATTACTTATTTAAGCAAAAAAAAGTTGAACCGTGAAAGCTTATAAAAGTGTTTAAAATGACTTATTTGTGCAAAAAAAAGTTTAACCGTGAAAGCTAATAACAGTGTTTAAAATGACTTATTTGTGCAAAAAAAAGTTTAACCGTGAAAGCTTATAACAGTGTTTAAAATGACTTATTTGTGCAAAAAAAAGTTTAACCGTGAAAGCTTATAACAGTGTTTAAAATTACTTATTTGTGTAAAAAAAAGTTGAACCTTGAAAGCTTATAACAGCGTTAAAAATAACTTATTTGAGCAAATTAAATAAGCCGTGACAGCATATAAAAGTGTTTAAAATTACTTATTTGTGCAAAAAAAAAGTTGAACGGTGAAAGCTTATAACAGCGTTAAAAATTACTTATTTGTGCAAAAAAAAGTTTAACCGTGAGAGCTTATAAAAGTGTTTAAAATGACTTATTTTTGCAAAAAAAAGTTTAACCGTGAAAGCTTATAACAGTGTTTAAAATGACTTATTTGTGCAAAAAAAAGTTTAACCGTGAAAGCTTATAACAGTGTTTAAAATGACTTATTTGTGCAAAAAAAAGTTGAACCGTGAAAGCTTATAACAGCGTTAAAAATAACTTATTTGAGCAAATTAAATAAGCCGTGACAGCATATAAAAGTGTTTAAAATTACTTATTTGTGCAAAAAAAACTTAAACAATGAAAGCTTATAACAGTGTTAAAAATTACTTATTTGTGCAAAAAAAGTTAAACCGTGAAAGCTTACAACAGTGTTTAAAATTACTTATTTGTGCAAAAAAAAGTTAAACCGTGAAAGCTTATAACAGCGTTAAAAATAACTTATTTGAGCAAATTAAATAAGCCGTGACAGCATATAAAAGTGTTTAAAATTACTTATTTGTGCAAAAAAAAGTTTCACCGTGAAAGCTTATAACAGTGTTTAAAATGACTTATTTGTGCAAAAAAAAGTTTAACCGTGAAAGCTTATAACAGTGTTTAAAATGACTTATTTGTGCAAAAAAAAGTTTAACCGTGAAAGCTTATAACAGTGTTTAAAATTACTTATTTGTGCAAAAAAAAGTTGAACTGTGAAAGCTTATAACAGCGTTAAAAATAACTTATTTGAGCAAATTAAATAAGCCGTGACAGCATATAAAAGTGTTTAAAATAACTTATTTGTGCAAAAAAAACTTAAACAATGAAAGCTTATAACAGTGTTAAAAATTACTTATTTGTGCAAAAAAAGTTAAACCGTGAAAGCTTACAACAGTGTTTAAAATTACTTATTTGTGCAAAAAAAAGTTAAACCGTGAAAGCTTATAACAGCGTTAAAAATAACTTATTTGAGCAAATTAAATAAGCCGTGACAGCATATAAAAGTGTTTAAAATTACTTATTTGTGCAAAAAAAAGTTTCACCGTGAAAGCTTATAAAAGTGTTTAAAATTACTTATTTGTGCAAAAAAAGTTAAACCGTGAAAGCCTATAACAGTGTTTAAAATTTCTTATTTGTGCAAAAAAAAAGTTGAACGGTGAAAGCTTATAACAGCGTTTAAAATTACTTATTTGTGCAAAAAAAAGATGAACCGTGAAAGCTTATAACAGTGTTTAAAATGGCTTATTTGTGCAAAAAAAAGTTGAACCGTGAAAGCTTATAACAGTGTTAAAAGTTACTTATTTGTGCTGAAAAAAGTTAAACCGTGAAAGCTTATAAAAGTGTTTAAAATGACTTATTTGTGCAAAAAAAAGTTTAACCGTGAAAGCTTATAACAGCGTTAAAAATTACTTATTTGTGCAAAAAAAAGTTTAACCGTGAAAGCTTATAAAAGTGTTTAAAATGACTTATTTGTGCAAAAAAAAGTTTAACCGTGAAAGCTTATAACAGTGTTTAAAATGACTTATTTGTGCAAAAAAAAGTTTAACCGTGAAAGCTTATAACAGTGTTTAAAATGACTTATTTGTGCAAAAAAAAGTTTAACCGTGAAAGCTTATAACAGCGTTAAAAATTACTTATTTGAGGAAATTAAATAAGCCGTGAAAGCATATAAAAGTGTTTAAAATTACTTATTTGTGCAAAAAAAACTTAAACAATGAAAGCTTATAACAGTGTTAAAAATTACTTATTTGTGCAAAAAAAAGTTTAACCGTGAAAGCTTATAAAAGTGTTTAAAATTACTTATTTGTGCTGAAAAAAGTTAAACCGTGAAAGCTTATAACAGTGTTTAAAATTACTTATTTGTGCAAAAAAAAGATGAACCGTGAAAGCTTATAACAGTGTTAAAAATTACTTATTTGTGCAAAAAAAGTTAAACCGTGAAAGCTTATAACAGTGTTTAAAATTACTTATTTGTGCAAAAAAAAGTTTAACCGTGAAAGCTTATAAAAGTGTTTAAAATTACTTATTTGTGCTGAAAAAAGTTAAACCGTGAAAGCTTATAACAGTGTTTAAAATAACTTATTTGTGCAAAAAAAAGATGAACCGTGAAAGCTTATAACAGTGTTAAAAATTACTTATTTGTGCAAAAAAAGTTTCACCGTGAAAGCTTATAAAAGTGTTTAAAATGACTTATTTGTGCAAAAAAAAGTTTAACCGTGAAAGCTAATAACAGTGTTTAAAATGACTTATTTGTGCAAAAAAAAGTTTAACCGTGAAAGCTTATAACAGTGTTTAAAATGACTTATTTGTGCAAAAAAAAGTTTAACCGTGAAAGCTTATAACAGTGTTTAAAATTACTTATTTGTGCAAAAAAAAGTTGAACCTTGAAAGCTTATAACAGCGTTAAAAATAACTTATTTGAGCAAATTAAATAAGCCGTGACAGCATATAAAAGTGTTTAAAATTACTTATTTGTGCAAAAAAAAAGTTGAACGGTGAAAGCTTATAACAGCGTTAAAAATTACTTATTTGTGCAAAAAAAAGTTTAACCGTGAGAGCTTATAAAAGTGTTTAAAATGACTTATTTTTGCAAAAAAAAGTTTAACCGTGAAAGCTTAAAACAGTGTTTAAAATGACTTATTTGTGCAAAAAAAAGTTTAACCGTGAAAGCTTATAACAGTGTTTAAAATGACTTATTTGTGCAAAAAAAAGTTGAACCGTGAAAGCTTATAACAGCGTTAAAAATAACTTATTTGAGCAAATTAAATAAGCCGTGACAGCATATAAAAGTGTTTAAAATTACTTATTTGTGCAAAAAAAACTTAAACAATGAAAGCTTATAACAGCGTTAAAAATGACTTATTTTTGCAAAAAAAAGTTTAACCGTGAAAGCTTATAACAGTGTTTAAAATGACTTATTTGTGCAAAAAAAAGTTTAACCGTGAAAGCTTATAACAGTGTTTAAAATGACTTATTTGTGCAAAAAAAAGTTTAACCGTGAAAGCTTATAACAGTGTTTAAAATGACTTATTTGTGCAAAAAAAAGTTTAACCGTGAAAGCTTATAACAGTGTTTAAAATGACTTATTTGTGCAAAAAAAAGTTGAACCGTGAAAGCTTATAACAGCGTTAAAAATAACTTATTTGAGCATATTAAATAAGCCGTGACAGCATATAAAAGTGTTTAAAATTACTTATTTGTGCAAAAAAAACTTAAACAATGAAAGCTTATAACAGTGTTAAAAATTACTTATTTGTGCAAAAAAAGTTAAACCGTGAAAGCTTACAACAGTGTTTAAAATTACTTATTTGTGCAAAAAAAAGTTTAACCGTGAAAGCTTATAACAGTGTTTAAAATTACTTATTTGTGCAAAAAAAAGTTGAACTGTGAAAGCTTATAACAGCGTTAAAAATAACTTATTTGAGCAAATTAAATAAGCCGTGACAGCATATAAAAGTGTTTAAAATAACTTATTTGTGCAAAAAAAACTTAAACAATGAAAGCTTATAACAGTGTTAAAAATTACTTATTTGTGCAAAAAAAGTTAAACCGTGAAAGCTTACAACAGTGTTTAAAATTACTTATTTGTGCAAAAAAAAGTTAAACCGTGAAAGCTTATAACAGCGTTAAAAATAACTTATTTGAGCAAATTAAATAAGCCGTGACAGCATATAAAAGTGTTTAAAATTACTTATTTGTGCAAAAAAAAGTTTCACCGTGAAAGCTTATAAAAGTGTTTAAAATTACTTATTTGTGCAAAAAAAGTTAAACCGTGAAAGCCTATAACAGTGTTTAAAATTTCTTATTTGTGCAAAAAAAAAGTTGAACGGTGAAAGCTTATAACAGCGTTTAAAATTACTTATTTGTGCAAAAAAAAGATGAACCGTGAAAGCTTATAACAGTGTTTAAAATGGCTTATTTGTGCAAAAAAAAGTTGAACCGTGAAAGCTTATAACAGTGTTAAAAGTTACTTATTTGTGCTGAAAAAAGTTAAACCGTGAAAGCTTATAAAAGTGTTTAAAATGACTTATTTGTGCAAAAAAAAGTTTAACCGTGAAAGCTTATAACAGCGTTAAAAATTACTTATTTGTGCAAAAAAAAGTTTAACCGTGAAAGCTTATAAAAGTGTTTAAAATGACTTATTTGTGCAAAAAAAAGTTTAACCGTGAAAGCTTATAACAGTGTTTAAAATGACATTTGTGCAAAAAAAAGTTTAACCGTGAAAGCTTATAACAGCGTTAAAAATTACTTATTTGAGGAAATTAAATAAGCCGTGAAAGCATATAAAAGTGTTTAAAATTACTTATTTGTGCAAAAAAAACTTAAACAATGAAAGCTTATAACAGTGTTAAAAATTACTTATTTGTGCAAAAAAAAGTTTAACCGTGAAAGCTTATAAAAGTGTTTAAAATTACTTATTTGTGCTGAAAAAAGTTAAACCGTGAAAGCTTATAACAGTGTTTAAAATTACTTATTTGTGCAAAAAAAAGATGAACCGTGAAAGCTTATAACAGTGTTAAAAATTACTTATTTGTGCAAAAAAAGTTAAACCGTGAAAGCTTATAACAGTGTTTAAAATTACTTATTTGTGCAAAAAAAAGTTTAACCGTGAAAGCTTATAAAAGTGTTTAAAATTACTTATTTGTGCTGAAAAAAGTTAAACCGTGAAAGCTTATAACAGTGTTTAAAATAACTTATTTGTGCAAAAAAAAGATGAACCGTGAAAGCTTATAACAGTGTTAAAAATTACTTATTTGTGCAAAAAAAGTTTCACCGTGAAAGCTTATAAAAGTGTTTAAAATTACTTATTTGTGCTGAAAAAAGTTAAACTGTGAAAGCTTATAACAGTGTTTAAAATTACTTATTTAAGCAAAAAAAAGTTGAACCGTGAAAGCTTATAAAAGTGTTTAAAATGACTTATTTGTGCAAAAAAAAGTTTAACCGTGAAAGCTAATAACAGTGTTTAAAATGACTTATTTGTGCAAAAAAAAGTTTAACCGTGAAAGCTTATAACAGTGTTTAAAATGACTTATTTGTGCAAAAAAAAGTTTAACCGTGAAAGCTTATAACAGTGTTTAAAATTACTTATTTGTGCAAAAAAAAGTTGAACCTTGAAAGCTTATAACAGCGTTAAAAATAACTTATTTGAGCAAATTAAATAAGCCGTGACAGCATATAAAAGTGTTTAAAATTACTTATTTGTGCAAAAAAAAAGTTGAACGGTGAAAGCTTATAACAGCGTTAAAAATTACTTATTTGTGCAAAAAAAAGTTTAACCGTGAGAGCTTATAAAAGTGTTTAAAATGGCTTATTTTTGCAAAAAAAAGTTTAACCGTGAAAGCTTATAACAGTGTTTAAAATGACTTATTTGTGCAAAAAAAAGTTTAACCGTGAAAGCTTATAACAGTGTTTAAAATGACTTATTTGTGCAAAAAAAAGTTGAACCGTGAAAGCTTATAACAGCGTTAAAAATAACTTATTTGAGCAAATTAAATAAGCCGTGACAGCATATAAAAGTGTTTAAAATTACTTATTTGTGCAAAAAAAACTTAAACAATGAAAGCTTATAACAGCGTTAAAAATGACTTATTTTTGCAAAAAAAAGTTTAACCGTGAAAGCTTATAACAGTGTTTAAAATGACTTATTTGTGCAAAAAAAAGTTTAACCGTGAAAGCTTATAACAGTGTTTAAAATGACTTATTTGTGCAAAAAAAAGTTTAACCGTGAAAGCTTATAACAGTGTTTAAAATGACTTATTTGTGCAAAAAAAAAGTTTAACCGTGAAAGCTTATAACAGTGTTTAAAATGACTTATTTGTGCAAAAAAAAGTTTAACCGTGAAAGCTTATAACAGCGTTAAAAATTACTTATTTGAGCAAATTAAATAAGCCGTGACAGCATATAAAAGTGTTTAAAATTACTTATTTGTGCAAAAAAAACTTAAACAATGAAAGCTTATAACAGTGTTAAAAATTACTTATTTGTGCAAAAAAAGTTAAACCGTGAAAGCTTACAACAGTGTTTAAAATTACTTATTTGTGCAAAAAAAAGTTAAACCGTGAAAGCTTATAACAGCGTTAAAAATTAAGCCGTGACAGCATATAAAAGTGTTTAAAATTACTTATTTGTGCAAAAAAAAACTTAAACAATGAAAGCTTATAACAGTGTTAAAAATTACTTATTTGTGCAAAAAAAAGTTTAACCGTGAAAGCTTATAAAAGTGTTTAAAATTACTTATTTGTGCTGAAAAAAGTTAAACCGTGAAAGCTTATAACAGTGTTTAAAATTACTTATTTGTGCAAAAAAAAGATGAACCGTGACAGCATATAAAAGTGTTTAAAATTACTTATTTGTGCAAAAAAAAACTTAAACAATGAAAGCTTATAACAGTGTTAAAAATTACTTATTTGTGCAAAAAAAAGTTTAACCGTGAAAGCTTATAAAAGTGTTTAAAATTACTTATTTGTGCTGAAAAAAGTTAAACCGTGAAAGCTTATAAAAGTGTTTAAAATGACTTATTTGTGCAAAAAAAAGTTTAACCGTAAAAGCTAATATTAGTGTTTAAAATGACTTATTTGTGCAAAAAAAAGTTTAACCGTGAAAGCTTATAACAGTGTTAAAAATGACTTATTTGTGCAAAAAAAAGTTTAACCGTGAAAGCTTATAACAGTGTTTAAAATTACTTATTTGTGCAAAAAAAAGTTGAACCTTGAAAGCTTATAACAGCGTTAAAAATAACTTATTTGTGCAAAAAAAACTTAAACAATGAAAGCTTATAACAGTGTTAAAAATTACTTATTTGTGCAAAAAAAGTTAAACCGTGAAAGCTTATAACAGCGTTAAAAATAACTTATTTGAGCAAATTAAATAAGCCGTGACAGCATATAAAAGTGTTTAAAATTACTTATTTGTGCAAAAAAAAGTTTAACCGTGAAAGCTTATAACAGTGTTTAAAATGACTTATTTGTGCAAAAAAAAGTTTAACCGTGAAAGCTTATAACAGTGTTTAAAATAACTTATTTGTGCAAAAAAAAGTTGAACCTTGAAAGCTTATAACAGTGTTAAAAATTACTTATTTGTGCAAAAAAAAGTTTAACCGTGAAAGCTTATAAAAGTGTTTAAAATTACTTATTTGTGCTGAAAAAAGTTAAACCGTGAAAGCTTATAACAGTGTTTAAAATTACTTATTTGTGCAAAAAAAAGATGAACCGTGACAGCATATAAAAGTGTTTAAAATTACTTATTTGTGCAAAAAAAAAACTTAAACAATGAAAGCTTATAACAGTGTTAAAAATTACTTATTTGTGCAAAAAAAAGTTGAACCGTGAAAGCTTATAACAGCGTTAAAAATAACTTATTTGAGCAAATTAAATAAGCCGTGACAGCATATAAAAGTGTTTAAAATTACTTATTTGTGCAAAAAAAACTTAAACAATGAAAGCTTATAACAGTGTTAAAAATTACTTATTTGTGCAAAAAAAGTTAAACCGTGAAAGCTTATAACAGCGTTAAAAATAACTTATTTGAGCAAATTAAATAAGCCGTGACAGCATATAAAAGTGTTTAAAATTACTTATTTGTGCAAAAAAAAGTTTAACCGTGAAAGCTTATAACAGTGTTTAAAATGACTTATTTGTGCAAAAAAAAGTTTAACCGTGAAAGCTTATAACAGTGTTTAAAATAACTTATTTGTGCAAAAAAAAGTTGAACCTTGAAAGCTTATAACAGTGTTAAAAATTACTTATTTGTGCAAAAAAAAGTTTAACCGTGAAAGCTTATAAAAGTGTTTAAAATTACTTATTTGTGCTGAAAAAAGTTAAACCGTGAAAGCTTATAACAGTGTTTAAAATTACTTATTTGTGCAAAAAAAAGATGAACCGTGACAGCATATAAAAGTGTTTAAAATTACTTATTTGTGCAAAAAAAAAACTTAAACAATGAAAGCTTATAACAGTGTTAAAAATTACTTATTTGTGCAAAAAAAAGTTGAACCGTGAAAGCTTATAACAGCGTTAAAAATAACTTATTTGAGCAAATTAAATAAGCCGTGACAGCATATAAAAGTGTTTAAAATTACTTATTTGTGCAAAAAAAACTTAAACAATGAAAGCTTATAACAGTGTTAAAAATTACTTATTTGTGCAAAAAAAGTTAAACCGTGAAAGCTTATAACAGCGTTAAAAATAACTTATTTGAGCAAATTAAATAAGCCGTGACAGCATATAAAAGTGTTTAAAATTACTTATTTGTGCAAAAAAAAAGTTGAACGGTGAAAGCTTATAACAGCGTTAAAAATTACTTATTTGTGCAAAAAAAAGTTTAACCGTGAGAGCTTATAAAAGTGTTTAAAATGGCTTATTTTTGCAAAAAAAAGTTTAACCGTGAAAGCTTATAACAGTGTTTAAAATGACTTATTTGTGCAAAAAAAAGTTTAACCGTGAAAGCTTATAACAGTGTTTAAAATGACTTATTTGTGCAAAAAAAAGTTGAACCGTGAAAGCTTATAACAGCGTTAAAAATAACTTATTTGAGCAAATTAAATAAGCCGTGACAGCATATAAAAGTGTTTAAAATTACTTATTTGTGCAAAAAAAACTTAAACAATGAAAGCTTATAACAGCGTTAAAAATGACTTATTTTTGCAAAAAAAAGTTTAACCGTGAAAGCTTATAACAGTGTTTAAAATGACTTATTTGTGCAAAAAAAAGTTTAACCGTGAAAGCTTATAACAGTGTTTAAAATGACTTATTTGTGCAAAAAAAAGTTTAACCGTGAAAGCTTATAACAGTGTTTAAAATGACTTATTTGTGCAAAAAAAAAGTTTAACCGTGAAAGCTTATAACAGTGTTTAAAATGACTTATTTGTGCAAAAAAAAGTTTAACCGTGAAAGCTTATAACAGTGTTTAAAATTACTTATTTGTGCAAAAAAAAGATGAACCGTGAAAGCTTATAACAGTGTTTAAAATTACTTATTTGTGCAAAAAAAAGATGAACCGTGAAAGCTTATAACAGTGTTAAAAATTACTTATTTGTGCAAAAAAAAAGTTCAACGGTGAAAGCTTATAACAGCGTTTAAAATTACTTATTTGTGTAAAAAAAAAGTTGAACAGTGAAAGCTTATAACAGCGTTTAAAATTACTTATTTGTGCAAAAAAAAGATGAACCGTGAAAGCTTATAACAGTGTTTAAAATGACTTATTTGTGCAAAAAAAAGTTGAACCGTGAAAACTTATAACAGCGTTAAAAATTACTTATTTGAGCAAATTAAATAAGCCGTGACAGCATATAAAAGTGTTTAAAATTACTTATTTGTGCAAAAAAAGTTAAACCATGAAAGCCTATAACAGTGTTTAAAATTACTTATTTGTGCAAAAAAAAAGTTGAACGGTGAAAGCTTATAACAGTGTTTAAATTAACTTATTTGTGCAAAAAAAAGTTGAACCGTGAAAGCTTATAAAAGTGTTTAAAATGACTTATTTGTGCAAAAAAAAGATGAACCGTGAAAGCTTATAACAGTGTTAAAAATTACTTATTTGTGCTGAAAAAAGTTAAACCGTGAAAGCTTATGAAAGTGTTTAAAATGACTTATTTGTGCAAAAAAAAGTTTAACCGTGAAAGCTTATAACAGCGTTAAAAATTACTTATTTGTGCAAAAAAAAGTTTAACCGTGAAAGCTTATAAAAGTGTTTAAAATGACTTATTTGTGCAAAAAAAAGTTTAACCGTGAAAGCTTATAACAGCGTTAAAAATTACTTATTTGTGCAAAAAAAAGTTTAACCGTGAAAGCTTATAAAAGTGTTTAAAATGACTTATTTGTGCAAAAAAAAGTTTAACCGTGAAAGCTTATAACAGTGTTTAAAATTACTTATTTGTGCAAAAAAAAGTTTAACCGTGAATGCTTGTAAAAGTGTTTAAAATTACTTATTTGTGCTGAAAAAAGTTAAACCGTGAAAGCTTATAACAGTGTTTAAAATAACTTATTTGTGCAAAAAAAAGATGAACCGTGAAAGCTTATAACAGTGTTAAAAATTACTTATTTGTGCAAAAAAAGTTAAACCGTGAAAGCTTATAACAGTGTTTAAAATTACTTATTTGTGCAAAAAAAAGTTTCACCGTGAAAGCTTATAAAAGTGATTAAAATTACTTATTTGTGCAAAAAAAAGTTTAACCGTGAAAGCTTATAAAAGTGTTTAAAATTACTTATTTGTGCTGAAAAAAGTTAAACCGTGAAAGCTTATAACAGTGTTTAAAATAACTTATTTGTGCAAAAAAAAGATGAACCGTGAAAGCTTATAACAGTGTTAAAAATTACTTATTTGTGCAAAAAAAGTTTCACCGTGAAAGCTTATAAAAGTGTTTAAAATTACTTATTTGTGCTGAAAAAAGTTAAACTGTGAAAGCTTATAACAGTGTTTAAAATTACTTATTTAAGCAAAAAAAAGTTGAACCGTGAAAGCTTATAAAAGTGTTTAAAATGACTTATTTGTGCAAAAAAAAGTTTAACCGTGAAAGCTAATAACAGTGTTTAAAATGACTTATTTGTGCAAAAAAAAGTTTAACCGTGAAAGCTTATAACAGTGTTTAAAATGACTTATTTGAGCAAATTAAATAAGCCGTGACAGCATATAAAAGTGTTTAAAATTACTTATTTGTGCTGAAAAAAGTTAAACTGTGAAAGCTTATAACAGTGTTTAAAATTACTTATTTAAGCAAAAAAAAGTTGAACCGTGAAAGCTTATAAAAGTGTTTAAAATGACTTATTTGTGCAAAAAAAAGTTTAACCGTGAAAGCTAATAACAGTGTTTAAAATGACTTATTTGTGCAAAAAAAAGTTTAACCGTGAAAGCTTATAACAGCGTTAAAAATAACTTATTTGAGCAAATTAAATAAGCCGTGACAGCATATAAAAGTGTTTAAAATTACTTATTTGTGCAAAAAAAAAGTTGAACGGTGAAAGCTTATAACAGCGTTAAAAATTACTTATTTGTGCAAAAAAAAGTTTAACCGTGAGAGCTTATAAAAGTGTTTAAAATGGCTTATTTTTGCAAAAAAAAGTTTAACCGTGAAAGCTTATAACAGTGTTTAAAATGACTTATTTGTGCAAAAAAAAGTTTAACCGTGAAAGCTTATAACAGTGTTTAAAATGACTTATTTGTGCAAAAAAAAGTTGAACCGTGAAAGCTTATAACAGCGTTAAAAATAACTTATTTGAGCAAATTAAATAAGCCGTGACAGCATATAAAAGTGTTTAAAATTACTTATTTGTGCAAAAAAAACTTAAACAATGAAAGCTTATAACAGCGTTAAAAATGACTTATTTTTGCAAAAAAAAGTTTAACCGTGAAAGCTTATAACAGTGTTTAAAATGACTTATTTGTGCAAAAAAAAGTTTAACCGTGAAAGCTTATAACAGTGTTTAAAATGACTTATTTGTGCAAAAAAAAGTTTAACCGTGAAAGCTTATAACAGTGTTTAAAATGACTTATTTGTGCAAAAAAAAAGTTTAACCGTGAAAGCTTATAACAGTGTTTAAAATGACTTATTTGTGCAAAAAAAAGTTTAACCGTGAAAGCTTATAACAGCGTTAAAAATTACTTATTTGAGCAAATTAAATAAGCCGTGACAGCATATAAAAGTGTTTAAAATTACTTATTTGTGCAAAAAAAACTTAAACAATGAAAGCTTATAACAGTGTTAAAAATTACTTATTTGTGCAAAAAAAGTTAAACCGTGAAAGCTTACAACAGTGTTTAAAATTACTTATTTGTGCAAAAAAAAGTTAAACCGTGAAAGCTTATAACAGCGTTAAAAATTAAGCCGTGACAGCATATAAAAGTGTTTAAAATTACTTATTTGTGCAAAAAAAAACTTAAACAATGAAAGCTTATAACAGTGTTAAAAATTACTTATTTGTGCAAAAAAAAGTTTAACCGTGAAAGCTTATAAAAGTGTTTAAAATTACTTATTTGTGCTGAAAAAAGTTAAACCGTGAAAGCTTATAACAGTGTTTAAAATTACTTATTTGTGCAAAAAAAAGATGAACCGTGACAGCATATAAAAGTGTTTAAAATTACTTATTTGTGCAAAAAAAAACTTAAACAATGAAAGCTTATAACAGTGTTAAAAATTACTTATTTGTGCAAAAAAAAGTTTAACCGTGAAAGCTTATAAAAGTGTTTAAAATTACTTATTTGTGCTGAAAAAAGTTAAACCGTGAAAGCTTATAAAAGTGTTTAAAATGACTTATTTGTGCAAAAAAAAGTTTAACCGTAAAAGCTAATATTAGTGTTTAAAATGACTTATTTGTGCAAAAAAAAGTTTAACCGTGAAAGCTTATAACAGTGTTAAAAATGACTTATTTGTGCAAAAAAAAGTTTAACCGTGAAAGCTTATAACAGTGTTTAAAATTACTTATTTGTGCAAAAAAAAGTTGAACCTTGAAAGCTTATAACAGCGTTAAAAATAACTTATTTGAGCAAATTAAATAAGCCGTGACAGCATATAAAAGTGTTTAAAATTACTTATTTGTGCAAAAAAAAAGTTGAACGGTGAAAGCTTATAACAGCGTTAAAAATAACTTATTTGAGCAAATTAAATAAGCCGTGACAGCATATAAAAGTGTTTAAAATTACTTATTTGTGCAAAAAAAACTTAAACAATGAAAGCTTATAACAGTGTTAAAAATTACTTATTTGTGCAAAAAAAGTTAAACCGTGAAAGCTTATAACAGCGTTAAAAATAACTTATTTGAGCAAATTAAATAAGCCGTGACAGCATATAAAAGTGTTTAAAATTACTTATTTGTGCAAAAAAAAGTTTAACCGTGAAAGCTTATAACAGTGTTTAAAATGACTTATTTGTGCAAAAAAAAGTTTAACCGTGAAAGCTTATAACAGTGTTTAAAATAACTTATTTGTGCAAAAAAAAGTTGAACCTTGAAAGCTTATAACAGTGTTAAAAATTACTTATTTGTGCAAAAAAAAGTTTAACCGTGAAAGCTTATAAAAGTGTTTAAAATTACTTATTTGTGCTGAAAAAAGTTAAACCGTGAAAGCTTATAACAGTGTTTAAAATTACTTATTTGTGCAAAAAAAAGATGAACCGTGACAGCATATAAAAGTGTTTAAAATTACTTATTTGTGCAAAAAAAAAACTTAAACAATGAAAGCTTATAACAGTGTTAAAAATTACTTATTTGTGCAAAAAAAAGTTGAACCGTGAAAGCTTATAACAGCGTTAAAAATAACTTATTTGAGCAAATTAAATAAGCCGTGACAGCATATAAAAGTGTTTAAAATTACTTATTTGTGCAAAAAAAACTTAAACAATGAAAGCTTATAACAGTGTTAAAAATTACTTATTTGTGCAAAAAAAGTTAAACCGTGAAAGCTTATAACAGCGTTAAAAATAACTTATTTGAGCAAATTAAATAAGCCGTGACAGCATATAAAAGTGTTTAAAATTACTTATTTGTGCAAAAAAAAGTTTAACCGTGAAAGCTTATAACAGTGTTTAAAATGACTTATTTGTGCAAAAAAAAGTTTAACCGTGAAAGCTTATAACAGTGTTTAAAATAACTTATTTGTGCAAAAAAAAGTTGAACCTTGAAAGCTTATAACAGTGTTAAAAATTACTTATTTGTGCAAAAAAAAGTTTAACCGTGAAAGCTTATAAAAGTGTTTAAAATTACTTATTTGTGCTGAAAAAAGTTAAACCGTGAAAGCTTATAACAGTGTTTAAAATTACTTATTTGTGCAAAAAAAAGATGAACCGTGACAGCATATAAAAGTGTTTAAAATTACTTATTTGTGCAAAAAAAAAACTTAAACAATGAAAGCTTATAACAGTGTTAAAAATTACTTATTTGTGCAAAAAAAAGTTGAACCGTGAAAGCTTATAACAGCGTTAAAAATAACTTATTTGAGCAAATTAAATAAGCCGTGACAGCATATAAAAGTGTTTAAAATTACTTATTTGTGCAAAAAAAACTTAAACAATGAAAGCTTATAACAGTGTTAAAAATTACTTATTTGTGCAAAAAAAGTTAAACCGTGAAAGCTTATAACAGCGTTAAAAATAACTTATTTGAGCAAATTAAATAAGCCGTGACAGCATATAAAAGTGTTTAAAATTACTTATTTGTGCAAAAAAAAAGTTGAACGGTGAAAGCTTATAACAGCGTTAAAAATTACTTATTTGTGCAAAAAAAAGTTTAACCGTGAGAGCTTATAAAAGTGTTTAAAATGGCTTATTTTTGCAAAAAAAAGTTTAACCGTGAAAGCTTATAACAGTGTTTAAAATGACTTATTTGTGCAAAAAAAAGTTTAACCGTGAAAGCTTATAACAGTGTTTAAAATGACTTATTTGTGCAAAAAAAAGTTGAACCGTGAAAGCTTATAACAGCGTTAAAAATAACTTATTTGAGCAAATTAAATAAGCCGTGACAGCATATAAAAGTGTTTAAAATTACTTATTTGTGCAAAAAAAACTTAAACAATGAAAGCTTATAACAGCGTTAAAAATGACTTATTTTTGCAAAAAAAAGTTTAACCGTGAAAGCTTATAACAGTGTTTAAAATGACTTATTTGTGCAAAAAAAAGTTTAACCGTGAAAGCTTATAACAGTGTTTAAAATGACTTATTTGTGCAAAAAAAAGTTTAACCGTGAAAGCTTATAACAGTGTTTAAAATGACTTATTTGTGCAAAAAAAAAGTTTAACCGTGAAAGCTTATAACAGTGTTTAAAATGACTTATTTGTGCAAAAAAAAGTTTAACCGTGAAAGCTTATAACAGTGTTTAAAATTACTTATTTGTGCAAAAAAAAGATGAACCGTGAAAGCTTATAACAGTGTTTAAAATTACTTATTTGTGCAAAAAAAAGATGAACCGTGAAAGCTTATAACAGTGTTAAAAATTACTTATTTGTGCAAAAAAAAAGTTCAACGGTGAAAGCTTATAACAGCGTTTAAAATTACTTATTTGTGTAAAAAAAAAGTTGAACAGTGAAAGCTTATAACAGCGTTTAAAATTACTTATTTGTGCAAAAAAAAGATGAACCGTGAAAGCTTATAACAGTGTTTAAAATGACTTATTTGTGCAAAAAAAAGTTGAACCGTGAAAACTTATAACAGCGTTAAAAATTACTTATTTGAGCAAATTAAATAAGCCGTGACAGCATATAAAAGTGTTTAAAATTACTTATTTGTGCAAAAAAAGTTAAACCATGAAAGCCTATAACAGTGTTTAAAATTACTTATTTGTGCAAAAAAAAAGTTGAACGGTGAAAGCTTATAACAGTGTTTAAATTAACTTATTTGTGCAAAAAAAAGTTGAACCGTGAAAGCTTATAAAAGTGTTTAAAATGACTTATTTGTGCAAAAAAAAGATGAACCGTGAAAGCTTATAACAGTGTTAAAAATTACTTATTTGTGCTGAAAAAAGTTAAACCGTGAAAGCTTATGAAAGTGTTTAAAATGACTTATTTGTGCAAAAAAAAGTTTAACCGTGAAAGCTTATAACAGCGTTAAAAATTACTTATTTGTGCAAAAAAAAGTTTAACCGTGAAAGCTTATAAAAGTGTTTAAAATGACTTATTTGTGCAAAAAAAAGTTTAACCGTGAAAGCTTATAACAGCGTTAAAAATTACTTATTTGTGCAAAAAAAAGTTTAACCGTGAAAGCTTATAAAAGTGTTTAAAATGACTTATTTGTGCAAAAAAAAGTTTAACCGTGAAAGCTTATAACAGTGTTTAAAATTACTTATTTGTGCAAAAAAAAGTTTAACCGTGAATGCTTGTAAAAGTGTTTAAAATTACTTATTTGTGCTGAAAAAAGTTAAACCGTGAAAGCTTATAACAGTGTTTAAAATAACTTATTTGTGCAAAAAAAAGATGAACCGTGAAAGCTTATAACAGTGTTAAAAATTACTTATTTGTGCAAAAAAAGTTAAACCGTGAAAGCTTATAACAGTGTTTAAAATTACTTATTTGTGCAAAAAAAAGTTTCACCGTGAAAGCTTATAAAAGTGATTAAAATTACTTATTTGTGCAAAAAAAAGTTTAACCGTGAAAGCTTATAAAAGTGTTTAAAATTACTTATTTGTGCTGAAAAAAGTTAAACCGTGAAAGCTTATAACAGTGTTTAAAATAACTTATTTGTGCAAAAAAAAGATGAACCGTGAAAGCTTATAACAGTGTTAAAAATTACTTATTTGTGCAAAAAAAGTTTCACCGTGAAAGCTTATAAAAGTGTTTAAAATTACTTATTTGTGCTGAAAAAAGTTAAACTGTGAAAGCTTATAACAGTGTTTAAAATTACTTATTTAAGCAAAAAAAAGTTGAACCGTGAAAGCTTATAAAAGTGTTTAAAATGACTTATTTGTGCAAAAAAAAGTTTAACCGTGAAAGCTAATAACAGTGTTTAAAATGACTTATTTGTGCAAAAAAAAGTTTAACCGTGAAAGCTTATAACAGTGTTTAAAATGACTTATTTGTGCAAAAAAAAGTTTAACCGTGAAAGCTTATAACAGTGTTTAAAATTACTTATTTGTGTAAAAAAAAGTTGAACCTTGAAAGCTTATAACAGCGTTAAAAATAACTTATTTGAGCAAATTAAATAAGCCGTGACAGCATATAAAAGTGTTTAAAATTACTTATTTGTGCAAAAAAAAAGTTGAACGGTGAAAGCTTATAACAGCGTTAAAAATTACTTATTTGTGCAAAAAAAAGTTTAACCGTGAGAGCTTATAAAAGTGTTTAAAATGACTTATTTTTGCAAAAAAAAGTTTAACCGTGAAAGCTTATAACAGTGTTTAAAATGACTTATTTGTGCAAAAAAAAGTTTAACCGTGAAAGCTTATAACAGTGTTTAAAATGACTTATTTGTGCAAAAAAAAGTTGAACCGTGAAAGCTTATAACAGCGTTAAAAATAACTTATTTGAGCAAATTAAATAAGCCGTGACAGCATATAAAAGTGTTTAAAATTACTTATTTGTGCAAAAAAAACTTAAACAATGAAAGCTTATAACAGTGTTAAAAATTACTTATTTGTGCAAAAAAAGTTAAACCGTGAAAGCTTACAACAGTGTTTAAAATTACTTATTTGTGCAAAAAAAAGTTAAACCGTGAAAGCTTATAACAGCGTTAAAAATAACTTATTTGAGCAAATTAAATAAGCCGTGACAGCATATAAAAGTGTTTAAAATTACTTATTTGTGCAAAAAAAAGTTTCACCGTGAAAGCTTATAACAGTGTTTAAAATGACTTATTTGTGCAAAAAAAAGTTTAACCGTGAAAGCTTATAACAGTGTTTAAAATGACTTATTTGTGCAAAAAAAAGTTTAACCGTGAAAGCTTATAACAGTGTTTAAAATTACTTATTTGTGCAAAAAAAAGTTGAACTGTGAAAGCTTATAACAGCGTTAAAAATAACTTATTTGAGCAAATTAAATAAGCCGTGACAGCATATAAAAGTGTTTAAAATAACTTATTTGTGCAAAAAAAACTTAAACAATGAAAGCTTATAACAGTGTTAAAAATTACTTATTTGTGCAAAAAAAGTTAAACCGTGAAAGCTTACAACAGTGTTTAAAATTACTTATTTGTGCAAAAAAAAGTTAAACCGTGAAAGCTTATAACAGCGTTAAAAATAACTTATTTGAGCAAATTAAATAAGCCGTGACAGCATATAAAAGTGTTTAAAATTACTTATTTGTGCAAAAAAAAGTTTCACCGTGAAAGCTTATAAAAGTGTTTAAAATTACTTATTTGTGCAAAAAAAGTTAAACCGTGAAAGCCTATAACAGTGTTTAAAATTTCTTATTTGTGCAAAAAAAAAGTTGAACGGTGAAAGCTTATAACAGCGTTTAAAATTACTTATTTGTGCAAAAAAAAGATGAACCGTGAAAGCTTATAACAGTGTTTAAAATGGCTTATTTGTGCAAAAAAAAGTTGAACCGTGAAAGCTTATAACAGTGTTAAAAGTTACTTATTTGTGCTGAAAAAAGTTAAACCGTGAAAGCTTATAAAAGTGTTTAAAATGACTTATTTGTGCAAAAAAAAGTTTAACCGTGAAAGCTTATAACAGCGTTAAAAATTACTTATTTGTGCAAAAAAAAGTTTAACCGTGAAAGCTTATAAAAGTGTTTAAAATGACTTATTTGTGCAAAAAAAAGTTTAACCGTGAAAGCTTATAACAGTGTTTAAAATGACTTATTTGTGCAAAAAAAAGTTTAACCGTGAAAGCTTATAACAGTGTTTAAAATGACTTATTTGTGCAAAAAAAAGTTTAACCGTGAAAGCTTATAACAGCGTTAAAAATTACTTATTTGAGGAAATTAAATAAGCCGTGAAAGCATATAAAAGTGTTTAAAATTACTTATTTGTGCAAAAAAAACTTAAACAATGAAAGCTTATAACAGTGTTAAAAATTACTTATTTGTGCAAAAAAAAGTTTAACCGTGAAAGCTTATAAAAGTGTTTAAAATTACTTATTTGTGCTGAAAAAAGTTAAACCGTGAAAGCTTATAACAGTGTTTAAAATTACTTATTTGTGCAAAAAAAAGATGAACCGTGAAAGCTTATAACAGTGTTAAAAATTACTTATTTGTGCAAAAAAAGTTAAACCGTGAAAGCTTATAACAGTGTTTAAAATTACTTATTTGTGCAAAAAAAAGTTTAACCGTGAAAGCTTATAAAAGTGTTTAAAATTACTTATTTGTGCTGAAAAAAGTTAAACCGTGAAAGCTTATAACAGTGTTTAAAATAACTTATTTGTGCAAAAAAAAGATGAACCGTGAAAGCTTATAACAGTGTTAAAAATTACTTATTTGTGCAAAAAAAGTTTCACCGTGAAAGCTTATAAAAGTGTTTAAAATGACTTATTTGTGCAAAAAAAAGTTTAACCGTGAAAGCTAATAACAGTGTTTAAAATGACTTATTTGTGCAAAAAAAAGTTTAACCGTGAAAGCTTATAACAGTGTTTAAAATGACTTATTTGTGCAAAAAAAAGTTTAACCGTGAAAGCTTATAACAGTGTTTAAAATTACTTATTTGTGCAAAAAAAAGTTGAACCTTGAAAGCTTATAACAGCGTTAAAAATAACTTATTTGAGCAAATTAAATAAGCCGTGACAGCATATAAAAGTGTTTAAAATTACTTATTTGTGCAAAAAAAAAGTTGAACGGTGAAAGCTTATAACAGCGTTAAAAATTACTTATTTGTGCAAAAAAAAGTTTAACCGTGAGAGCTTATAAAAGTGTTTAAAATGACTTATTTTTGCAAAAAAAAGTTTAACCGTGAAAGCTTAAAACAGTGTTTAAAATGACTTATTTGTGCAAAAAAAAGTTTAACCGTGAAAGCTTATAACAGTGTTTAAAATGACTTATTTGTGCAAAAAAAAGTTGAACCGTGAAAGCTTATAACAGCGTTAAAAATAACTTATTTGAGCAAATTAAATAAGCCGTGACAGCATATAAAAGTGTTTAAAATTACTTATTTGTGCAAAAAAAACTTAAACAATGAAAGCTTATAACAGCGTTAAAAATGACTTATTTTTGCAAAAAAAAGTTTAACCGTGAAAGCTTATAACAGTGTTTAAAATGACTTATTTGTGCAAAAAAAAGTTTAACCGTGAAAGCTTATAACAGTGTTTAAAATGACTTATTTGTGCAAAAAAAAGTTTAACCGTGAAAGCTTATAACAGTGTTTAAAATGACTTATTTGTGCAAAAAAAAGTTTAACCGTGAAAGCTTATAACAGTGTTTAAAATGACTTATTTGTGCAAAAAAAAGTTGAACCGTGAAAGCTTATAACAGCGTTAAAAATAACTTATTTGAGCATATTAAATAAGCCGTGACAGCATATAAAAGTGTTTAAAATTACTTATTTGTGCAAAAAAAACTTAAACAATGAAAGCTTATAACAGTGTTAAAAATTACTTATTTGTGCAAAAAAAGTTAAACCGTGAAAGCTTACAACAGTGTTTAAAATTACTTATTTGTGCAAAAAAAAGTTTAACCGTGAAAGCTTATAACAGTGTTTAAAATTACTTATTTGTGCAAAAAAAAGTTGAACTGTGAAAGCTTATAACAGCGTTAAAAATAACTTATTTGAGCAAATTAAATAAGCCGTGACAGCATATAAAAGTGTTTAAAATAACTTATTTGTGCAAAAAAAACTTAAACAATGAAAGCTTATAACAGTGTTAAAAATTACTTATTTGTGCAAAAAAAGTTAAACCGTGAAAGCTTACAACAGTGTTTAAAATTACTTATTTGTGCAAAAAAAAGTTAAACCGTGAAAGCTTATAACAGCGTTAAAAATAACTTATTTGAGCAAATTAAATAAGCCGTGACAGCATATAAAAGTGTTTAAAATTACTTATTTGTGCAAAAAAAAGTTTCACCGTGAAAGCTTATAAAAGTGTTTAAAATTACTTATTTGTGCAAAAAAAGTTAAACCGTGAAAGCCTATAACAGTGTTTAAAATTTCTTATTTGTGCAAAAAAAAAGTTGAACGGTGAAAGCTTATAACAGCGTTTAAAATTACTTATTTGTGCAAAAAAAAGATGAACCGTGAAAGCTTATAACAGTGTTTAAAATGGCTTATTTGTGCAAAAAAAAGTTGAACCGTGAAAGCTTATAACAGTGTTAAAAGTTACTTATTTGTGCTGAAAAAAGTTAAACCGTGAAAGCTTATAAAAGTGTTTAAAATGACTTATTTGTGCAAAAAAAAGTTTAACCGTGAAAGCTTATAACAGCGTTAAAAATTACTTATTTGTGCAAAAAAAAGTTTAACCGTGAAAGCTTATAAAAGTGTTTAAAATGACTTATTTGTGCAAAAAAAAGTTTAACCGTGAAAGCTTATAACAGTGTTTAAAATGACATTTGTGCAAAAAAAAGTTTAACCGTGAAAGCTTATAACAGCGTTAAAAATTACTTATTTGAGGAAATTAAATAAGCCGTGAAAGCATATAAAAGTGTTTAAAATTACTTATTTGTGCAAAAAAAACTTAAACAATGAAAGCTTATAACAGTGTTAAAAATTACTTATTTGTGCAAAAAAAAGTTTAACCGTGAAAGCTTATAAAAGTGTTTAAAATTACTTATTTGTGCTGAAAAAAGTTAAACCGTGAAAGCTTATAACAGTGTTTAAAATTACTTATTTGTGCAAAAAAAAGATGAACCGTGAAAGCTTATAACAGTGTTAAAAATTACTTATTTGTGCAAAAAAAGTTAAACCGTGAAAGCTTATAACAGTGTTTAAAATTACTTATTTGTGCAAAAAAAAGTTTAACCGTGAAAGCTTATAAAAGTGTTTAAAATTACTTATTTGTGCTGAAAAAAGTTAAACCGTGAAAGCTTATAACAGTGTTTAAAATAACTTATTTGTGCAAAAAAAAGATGAACCGTGAAAGCTTATAACAGTGTTAAAAATTACTTATTTGTGCAAAAAAAGTTTCACCGTGAAAGCTTATAAAAGTGTTTAAAATTACTTATTTGTGCTGAAAAAAGTTAAACTGTGAAAGCTTATAACAGTGTTTAAAATTACTTATTTAAGCAAAAAAAAGTTGAACCGTGAAAGCTTATAAAAGTGTTTAAAATGACTTATTTGTGCAAAAAAAAGTTTAACCGTGAAAGCTAATAACAGTGTTTAAAATGACTTATTTGTGCAAAAAAAAGTTTAACCGTGAAAGCTTATAACAGTGTTTAAAATGACTTATTTGTGCAAAAAAAAGTTTAACCGTGAAAGCTTATAACAGTGTTTAAAATTACTTATTTGTGCAAAAAAAAGTTGAACCTTGAAAGCTTATAACAGCGTTAAAAATAACTTATTTGAGCAAATTAAATAAGCCGTGACAGCATATAAAAGTGTTTAAAATTACTTATTTGTGCAAAAAAAAAGTTGAACGGTGAAAGCTTATAACAGCGTTAAAAATTACTTATTTGTGCAAAAAAAAGTTTAACCGTGAGAGCTTATAAAAGTGTTTAAAATGGCTTATTTTTGCAAAAAAAAGTTTAACCGTGAAAGCTTATAACAGTGTTTAAAATGACTTATTTGTGCAAAAAAAAGTTTAACCGTGAAAGCTTATAACAGTGTTTAAAATGACTTATTTGTGCAAAAAAAAGTTGAACCGTGAAAGCTTATAACAGCGTTAAAAATAACTTATTTGAGCAAATTAAATAAGCCGTGACAGCATATAAAAGTGTTTAAAATTACTTATTTGTGCAAAAAAAACTTAAACAATGAAAGCTTATAACAGCGTTAAAAATGACTTATTTTTGCAAAAAAAAGTTTAACCGTGAAAGCTTATAACAGTGTTTAAAATGACTTATTTGTGCAAAAAAAAGTTTAACCGTGAAAGCTTATAACAGTGTTTAAAATGACTTATTTGTGCAAAAAAAAGTTTAACCGTGAAAGCTTATAACAGTGTTTAAAATGACTTATTTGTGCAAAAAAAAGTTTAACCGTGAAAGCTTATAACAGTGTTTAAAATGACTTATTTGTGCAAAAAAAAGTTTAACCGTGAAAGCTTATAACAGTGTTTAAAATGACTTATTTGTGCAAAAAAAAAGTTAAACCGTGAAAGCTTATAACAGCGTTAAAAATAACTTATTTGAGCAAATTAAATAAGCCGTGACAGCATATAAAAGTGTTTAAAATTACTTATTTGTGCAAAAAAAAGTTTCACCGTGAAAGCTTATAAAAGTGTTTAAAATTACTTATTTGTGCAAAAAAAGTTAAACCGTGAAAGCCTATAACAGTGTTTAAAATTTCTTATTTGTGCAAAAAAAAAGTTGAACGGTGAAAGCTTATAACAGCGTTTAAAATTACTTATTTGTGCAAAAAAAAGATGAACCGTGAAAGCTTATAACAGTGTTTAAAATGGCTTATTTGTGCAAAAAAAAGTTGAACCGTGAAAGCTTATAACAGTGTTAAAAGTTACTTATTTGTGCTGAAAAAAGTTAAACCGTGAAAGCTTATAAAAGTGTTTAAAATGACTTATTTGTGCAAAAAAAAGTTTAACCGTGAAAGCTTATAACAGCGTTAAAAATTACTTATTTGTGCAAAAAAAAGTTTAACCGTGAAAGCTTATAAAAGTGTTTAAAATGACTTATTTGTGCAAAAAAAAGTTTAACCGTGAAAGCTTATAACAGTGTTTAAAATGACATTTGTGCAAAAAAAAGTTTAACCGTGAAAGCTTATAACAGCGTTAAAAATTACTTATTTGAGGAAATTAAATAAGCCGTGAAAGCATATAAAAGTGTTTAAAATTACTTATTTGTGCAAAAAAAACTTAAACAATGAAAGCTTATAACAGTGTTAAAAATTACTTATTTGTGCAAAAAAAAGTTTAACCGTGAAAGCTTATAAAAGTGTTTAAAATTACTTATTTGTGCTGAAAAAAGTTAAACCGTGAAAGCTTATAACAGTGTTTAAAATTACTTATTTGTGCAAAAAAAAGATGAACCGTGAAAGCTTATAACAGTGTTAAAAATTACTTATTTGTGCAAAAAAAGTTAAACCGTGAAAGCTTATAACAGTGTTTAAAATTACTTATTTGTGCAAAAAAAAGTTTAACCGTGAAAGCTTATAAAAGTGTTTAAAATTACTTATTTGTGCTGAAAAAAGTTAAACCGTGAAAGCTTATAACAGTGTTTAAAATAACTTATTTGTGCAAAAAAAAGATGAACCGTGAAAGCTTATAACAGTGTTAAAAATTACTTATTTGTGCAAAAAAAGTTTCACCGTGAAAGCTTATAAAAGTGTTTAAAATTACTTATTTGTGCTGAAAAAAGTTAAACTGTGAAAGCTTATAACAGTGTTTAAAATTACTTATTTAAGCAAAAAAAAGTTGAACCGTGAAAGCTTATAAAAGTGTTTAAAATGACTTATTTGTGCAAAAAAAAGTTTAACCGTGAAAGCTAATAACAGTGTTTAAAATGACTTATTTGTGCAAAAAAAAGTTTAACCGTGAAAGCTTATAACAGTGTTTAAAATGACTTATTTGTGCAAAAAAAAGTTTAACCGTGAAAGCTTATAACAGTGTTTAAAATTACTTATTTGTGCAAAAAAAAGTTGAACCTTGAAAGCTTATAACAGCGTTAAAAATAACTTATTTGAGCAAATTAAATAAGCCGTGACAGCATATAAAAGTGTTTAAAATTACTTATTTGTGCAAAAAAAAAGTTGAACGGTGAAAGCTTATAACAGCGTTAAAAATTACTTATTTGTGCAAAAAAAAGTTTAACCGTGAGAGCTTATAAAAGTGTTTAAAATGGCTTATTTTTGCAAAAAAAAGTTTAACCGTGAAAGCTTATAACAGTGTTTAAAATGACTTATTTGTGCAAAAAAAAGTTTAACCGTGAAAGCTTATAACAGTGTTTAAAATGACTTATTTGTGCAAAAAAAAGTTGAACCGTGAAAGCTTATAACAGCGTTAAAAATAACTTATTTGAGCAAATTAAATAAGCCGTGACAGCATATAAAAGTGTTTAAAATTACTTATTTGTGCAAAAAAAACTTAAACAATGAAAGCTTATAACAGCGTTAAAAATGACTTATTTTTGCAAAAAAAAGTTTAACCGTGAAAGCTTATAACAGTGTTTAAAATGACTTATTTGTGCAAAAAAAAGTTTAACCGTGAAAGCTTATAACAGTGTTTAAAATGACTTATTTGTGCAAAAAAAAGTTTAACCGTGAAAGCTTATAACAGTGTTTAAAATGACTTATTTGTGCAAAAAAAAAGTTTAACCGTGAAAGCTTATAACAGTGTTTAAAATGACTTATTTGTGCAAAAAAAAGTTTAACCGTGAAAGCTTATAACAGCGTTAAAAATTACTTATTTGAGCAAATTAAATAAGCCGTGACAGCATATAAAAGTGTTTAAAATTACTTATTTGTGCAAAAAAAACTTAAACAATGAAAGCTTATAACAGTGTTAAAAATTACTTATTTGTGCAAAAAAAGTTAAACCGTGAAAGCTTACAACAGTGTTTAAAATTACTTATTTGTGCAAAAAAAAGTTTAACCGTGAAAGCTTATAACAGTGTTTAAAATTACTTATTTGTGCAAAAAAAAGTTGAACTGTGAAAGCTTATAACAGCGTTAAAAATAACTTATTTGAGCAAATTAAATAAGCCGTGACAGCATATAAAAGTGTTTAAAATAACTTATTTGTGCAAAAAAAACTTAAACAATGAAAGCTTATAACAGTGTTAAAAATTACTTATTTGTGCAAAAAAAGTTAAACCGTGAAAGCTTACAACAGTGTTTAAAATTACTTATTTGTGCAAAAAAAAGTTAAACCGTGAAAGCTTATAACAGCGTTAAAAATAACTTATTTGAGCAAATTAAATAAGCCGTGACAGCATATAAAAGTGTTTAAAATTACTTATTTGTGCAAAAAAAAGTTTCACCGTGAAAGCTTATAAAAGTGTTTAAAATTACTTATTTGTGCAAAAAAAGTTAAACCGTGAAAGCCTATAACAGTGTTTAAAATTTCTTATTTGTGCAAAAAAAAAGTTGAACGGTGAAAGCTTATAACAGCGTTTAAAATTACTTATTTGTGCAAAAAAAAGATGAACCGTGAAAGCTTATAACAGTGTTTAAAATGGCTTATTTGTGCAAAAAAAAGTTGAACCGTGAAAGCTTATAACAGTGTTAAAAGTTACTTATTTGTGCTGAAAAAAGTTAAACCGTGAAAGCTTATAAAAGTGTTTAAAATGACTTATTTGTGCAAAAAAAAGTTTAACCGTGAAAGCTTATAACAGCGTTAAAAATTACTTATTTGTGCAAAAAAAAGTTTAACCGTGAAAGCTTATAAAAGTGTTTAAAATGACTTATTTGTGCAAAAAAAAGTTTAACCGTGAAAGCTTATAACAGTGTTTAAAATGACATTTGTGCAAAAAAAAGTTTAACCGTGAAAGCTTATAACAGCGTTAAAAATTACTTATTTGAGGAAATTAAATAAGCCGTGAAAGCATATAAAAGTGTTTAAAATTACTTATTTGTGCAAAAAAAACTTAAACAATGAAAGCTTATAACAGTGTTAAAAATTACTTATTTGTGCAAAAAAAAGTTTAACCGTGAAAGCTTATAAAAGTGTTTAAAATTACTTATTTGTGCTGAAAAAAGTTAAACCGTGAAAGCTTATAACAGTGTTTAAAATTACTTATTTGTGCAAAAAAAAGATGAACCGTGAAAGCTTATAACAGTGTTAAAAATTACTTATTTGTGCAAAAAAAGTTAAACCGTGAAAGCTTATAACAGTGTTTAAAATTACTTATTTGTGCAAAAAAAAGTTTAACCGTGAAAGCTTATAAAAGTGTTTAAAATTACTTATTTGTGCTGAAAAAAGTTAAACCGTGAAAGCTTATAACAGTGTTTAAAATAACTTATTTGTGCAAAAAAAAGATGAACCGTGAAAGCTTATAACAGTGTTAAAAATTACTTATTTGTGCAAAAAAAGTTTCACCGTGAAAGCTTATAAAAGTGTTTAAAATTACTTATTTGTGCTGAAAAAAGTTAAACTGTGAAAGCTTATAACAGTGTTTAAAATTACTTATTTAAGCAAAAAAAAGTTGAACCGTGAAAGCTTATAAAAGTGTTTAAAATGACTTATTTGTGCAAAAAAAAGTTTAACCGTGAAAGCTAATAACAGTGTTTAAAATGACTTATTTGTGCAAAAAAAAGTTTAACCGTGAAAGCTTATAACAGTGTTTAAAATGACTTATTTGTGCAAAAAAAAGTTTAACCGTGAAAGCTTATAACAGTGTTTAAAATTACTTATTTGTGCAAAAAAAAGTTGAACCTTGAAAGCTTATAACAGCGTTAAAAATAACTTATTTGAGCAAATTAAATAAGCCGTGACAGCATATAAAAGTGTTTAAAATTACTTATTTGTGCAAAAAAAAAGTTGAACGGTGAAAGCTTATAACAGCGTTAAAAATTACTTATTTGTGCAAAAAAAAGTTTAACCGTGAGAGCTTATAAAAGTGTTTAAAATGGCTTATTTTTGCAAAAAAAAGTTTAACCGTGAAAGCTTATAACAGTGTTTAAAATGACTTATTTGTGCAAAAAAAAGTTTAACCGTGAAAGCTTATAACAGTGTTTAAAATGACTTATTTGTGCAAAAAAAAGTTGAACCGTGAAAGCTTATAACAGCGTTAAAAATAACTTATTTGAGCAAATTAAATAAGCCGTGACAGCATATAAAAGTGTTTAAAATTACTTATTTGTGCAAAAAAAACTTAAACAATGAAAGCTTATAACAGCGTTAAAAATGACTTATTTTTGCAAAAAAAAGTTTAACCGTGAAAGCTTATAACAGTGTTTAAAATGACTTATTTGTGCAAAAAAAAGTTTAACCGTGAAAGCTTATAACAGTGTTTAAAATGACTTATTTGTGCAAAAAAAAGTTTAACCGTGAAAGCTTATAACAGTGTTTAAAATGACTTATTTGTGCAAAAAAAAGTTTAACCGTGAAAGCTTATAACAGTGTTTAAAATGACTTATTTGTGCAAAAAAAAGTTTAACCGTGAAAGCTTATAACAGTGTTTAAAATGACTTATTTGTGCAAAAAAAAAGTTAAACCGTGAAAGCTTATAACAGCGTTAAAAATAACTTATTTGAGCAAATTAAATAAGCCGTGACAGCATATAAAAGTGTTTAAAATTACTTATTTGTGCAAAAAAAAGTTTCACCGTGAAAGCTTATAAAAGTGTTTAAAATTACTTATTTGTGCAAAAAAAGTTAAACCGTGAAAGCCTATAACAGTGTTTAAAATTTCTTATTTGTGCAAAAAAAAAGTTGAACGGTGAAAGCTTATAACAGCGTTTAAAATTACTTATTTGTGCAAAAAAAAGATGAACCGTGAAAGCTTATAACAGTGTTTAAAATGGCTTATTTGTGCAAAAAAAAGTTGAACCGTGAAAGCTTATAACAGTGTTAAAAGTTACTTATTTGTGCTGAAAAAAGTTAAACCGTGAAAGCTTATAAAAGTGTTTAAAATGACTTATTTGTGCAAAAAAAAGTTTAACCGTGAAAGCTTATAACAGCGTTAAAAATTACTTATTTGTGCAAAAAAAAGTTTAACCGTGAAAGCTTATAAAAGTGTTTAAAATGACTTATTTGTGCAAAAAAAAGTTTAACCGTGAAAGCTTATAACAGTGTTTAAAATGACATTTGTGCAAAAAAAAGTTTAACCGTGAAAGCTTATAACAGCGTTAAAAATTACTTATTTGAGGAAATTAAATAAGCCGTGAAAGCATATAAAAGTGTTTAAAATTACTTATTTGTGCAAAAAAAACTTAAACAATGAAAGCTTATAACAGTGTTAAAAATTACTTATTTGTGCAAAAAAAAGTTTAACCGTGAAAGCTTATAAAAGTGTTTAAAATTACTTATTTGTGCTGAAAAAAGTTAAACCGTGAAAGCTTATAACAGTGTTTAAAATTACTTATTTGTGCAAAAAAAAGATGAACCGTGAAAGCTTATAACAGTGTTAAAAATTACTTATTTGTGCAAAAAAAGTTAAACCGTGAAAGCTTATAACAGTGTTTAAAATTACTTATTTGTGCAAAAAAAAGTTTAACCGTGAAAGCTTATAAAAGTGTTTAAAATTACTTATTTGTGCTGAAAAAAGTTAAACCGTGAAAGCTTATAACAGTGTTTAAAATAACTTATTTGTGCAAAAAAAAGATGAACCGTGAAAGCTTATAACAGTGTTAAAAATTACTTATTTGTGCAAAAAAAGTTTCACCGTGAAAGCTTATAAAAGTGTTTAAAATTACTTATTTGTGCTGAAAAAAGTTAAACTGTGAAAGCTTATAACAGTGTTTAAAATTACTTATTTAAGCAAAAAAAAGTTGAACCGTGAAAGCTTATAAAAGTGTTTAAAATGACTTATTTGTGCAAAAAAAAGTTTAACCGTGAAAGCTAATAACAGTGTTTAAAATGACTTATTTGTGCAAAAAAAAGTTTAACCGTGAAAGCTTATAACAGTGTTTAAAATGACTTATTTGTGCAAAAAAAAGTTTAACCGTGAAAGCTTATAACAGTGTTTAAAATTACTTATTTGTGCAAAAAAAAGTTGAACCTTGAAAGCTTATAACAGCGTTAAAAATAACTTATTTGAGCAAATTAAATAAGCCGTGACAGCATATAAAAGTGTTTAAAATTACTTATTTGTGCAAAAAAAAAGTTGAACGGTGAAAGCTTATAACAGCGTTAAAAATTACTTATTTGTGCAAAAAAAAGTTTAACCGTGAGAGCTTATAAAAGTGTTTAAAATGGCTTATTTTTGCAAAAAAAAGTTTAACCGTGAAAGCTTATAACAGTGTTTAAAATGACTTATTTGTGCAAAAAAAAGTTTAACCGTGAAAGCTTATAACAGTGTTTAAAATGACTTATTTGTGCAATAAAAAGTTGAACCGTGAAAGCTTATAACAGCGTTAAAAATAACTTATTTGAGCAAATTAAATAAGCCGTGACAGCATATAAAAGTGTTTAAAATTACTTATTTGTGCAAAAAAAACTTAAACAATGAAAGCTTATAACAGCGTTAAAAATGACTTATTTTTGCAAAAAAAAGTTTAACCGTGAAAGCTTATAACAGTGTTTAAAATGACTTATTTGTGCAAAAAAAAGTTTAACCGTGAAAGCTTATAACAGTGTTTAAAATGACTTATTTGTGCAAAAAAAAGTTTAACCGTGAAAGCTTATAACAGTGTTTAAAATGACTTATTTGTGCAAAAAAAAAGTTTAACCGTGAAAGCTTATAACAGTGTTTAAAATGACTTATTTGTGCAAAAAAAAGTTTAACCGTGAAAGCTTATAACAGCGTTAAAAATTACTTATTTGAGCAAATTAAATAAGCCGTGACAGCATATAAAAGTGTTTAAAATTACTTATTTGTGCAAAAAAAACTTAAACAATGAAAGCTTATAACAGTGTTAAAAATTACTTATTTGTGCAAAAAAAGTTAAACCGTGAAAGCTTACAACAGTGTTTAAAATTACTTATTTGTGCAAAAAAAAGTTAAACCGTGAAAGCTTATAACAGCGTTAAAAATTAAGCCGTGACAGCATATAAAAGTGTTTAAAATTACTTATTTGTGCAAAAAAAAACTTAAACAATGAAAGCTTATAACAGTGTTAAAAATTACTTATTTGTGCAAAAAAAAGTTTAACCGTGAAAGCTTATAAAAGTGTTTAAAATTACTTATTTGTGCTGAAAAAAGTTAAACCGTGAAAGCTTATAACAGTGTTTAAAATTACTTATTTGTGCAAAAAAAAGATGAACCGTGACAGCATATAAAAGTGTTTAAAATTACTTATTTGTGCAAAAAAAAACTTAAACAATGAAAGCTTATAACAGTGTTAAAAATTACTTATTTGTGCAAAAAAAAGTTTAACCGTGAAAGCTTATAAAAGTGTTTAAAATTACTTATTTGTGCTGAAAAAAGTTAAACCGTGAAAGCTTATAAAAGTGTTTAAAATGACTTATTTGTGCAAAAAAAAGTTTAACCGTAAAAGCTAATATTAGTGTTTAAAATGACTTATTTGTGCAAAAAAAAGTTTAACCGTGAAAGCTTATAACAGTGTTAAAAATGACTTATTTGTGCAAAAAAAAGTTTAACCGTGAAAGCTTATAACAGTGTTTAAAATTACTTATTTGTGCAAAAAAAAGTTGAACCTTGAAAGCTTATAACAGCGTTAAAAATAACTTATTTGAGCAAATTAAATAAGCCGTGACAGCATATAAAAGTGTTTAAAATTACTTATTTGTGCAAAAAAAAAGTTGAACGGTGAAAGCTTATAACAGCGTTAAAAATAACTTATTTGAGCAAATTAAATAAGCCGTGACAGCATATAAAAGTGTTTAAAATTACTTATTTGTGCAAAAAAAACTTAAACAATGAAAGCTTATAACAGTGTTAAAAATTACTTATTTGTGCAAAAAAAGTTAAACCGTGAAAGCTTATAACAGCGTTAAAAATAACTTATTTGAGCAAATTAAATAAGCCGTGACAGCATATAAAAGTGTTTAAAATTACTTATTTGTGCAAAAAAAAGTTTAACCGTGAAAGCTTATAACAGTGTTTAAAATGACTTATTTGTGCAAAAAAAAGTTTAACCGTGAAAGCTTATAACAGTGTTTAAAATAACTTATTTGTGCAAAAAAAAGTTGAACCTTGAAAGCTTATAACAGTGTTAAAAATTACTTATTTGTGCAAAAAAAAGTTTAACCGTGAAAGCTTATAAAAGTGTTTAAAATTACTTATTTGTGCTGAAAAAAGTTAAACCGTGAAAGCTTATAACAGTGTTTAAAATTACTTATTTGTGCAAAAAAAAGATGAACCGTGACAGCATATAAAAGTGTTTAAAATTACTTATTTGTGCAAAAAAAAAACTTAAACAATGAAAGCTTATAACAGTGTTAAAAATTACTTATTTGTGCAAAAAAAAGTTGAACCGTGAAAGCTTATAACAGCGTTAAAAATAACTTATTTGAGCAAATTAAATAAGCCGTGACAGCATATAAAAGTGTTTAAAATTACTTATTTGTGCAAAAAAAACTTAAACAATGAAAGCTTATAACAGTGTTAAAAATTACTTATTTGTGCAAAAAAAGTTAAACCGTGAAAGCTTATAACAGCGTTAAAAATAACTTATTTGAGCAAATTAAATAAGCCGTGACAGCATATAAAAGTGTTTAAAATTACTTATTTGTGCAAAAAAAAGTTTAACCGTGAAAGCTTATAACAGTGTTTAAAATGACTTATTTGTGCAAAAAAAAGTTTAACCGTGAAAGCTTATAACAGTGTTTAAAATAACTTATTTGTGCAAAAAAATGTTGAACCTTGAAAGCTTATAACAGCGTTAAAAATAACTTATTTGAGCAAATTAAATAAGCCGTGACAGCATATAAAAGTGTTTAAAATTACTTATTTGTGCAAAAAAAAAGTTGAACGGTGAAAGCTTATAACAGCGTTAAAAATTACTTATTTGTGCAAAAAAAAGTTTAACCGTGAGAGCTTATAAAAGTGTTTAAAATGACTTATTTTTGCAAAAAAAAGTTTAACCGTGAAAGCTTATAACAGTGTTTAAAATGACTTATTTGTGCAAAAAAAAGTTTAACCGTGAAAGCTTATAACAGTGTTTAAAATTACTTATTTGTGCAAAAAAAAGTTTAACCGTGAAAGCTTATAAAAGTGTTTAAAATTACTTATTTGTGCTGAAAAAAGTTAAACCGTGAAAGCTTATAACAGTGTTTAAAATAACTTATTTGTGCAAAAAAAAGATGAACCGTGAAAGCTTATAACAGTGTTAAAAATTACTTATTTGTGCAAAAAAAGTTTCACCGTGAAAGCTTATAAAAGTGTTTAAAATTACTTATTTGTGCTGAAAAAAGTTAAACTGTGAAAGCTTATAACAGTGTTTAAAATTACTTATTTAAGCAAAAAAAAGTTGAACCGTGAAAGCTTATAAAAGTGTTTAAAATGACTTATTTGTGCAAAAAAAAGTTTAACCGTGAAAGCTAATAACAGTGTTTAAAATGACTTATTTGTGCAAAAAAAAGTTTAACCGTGAAAGCTTATAACAGTGTTTAAAATGACTTATTTGTGCAAAAAAAAGTTTAACCGTGAAAGCTTATAACAGTGTTTAAAATTACTTATTTGTGCAAAAAAAAGTTGAACCTTGAAAGCTTATAACAGCGTTAAAAATAACTTATTTGAGCAAATTAAATAAGCCGTGACAGCATATAAAAGTGTTTAAAATTACTTATTTGTGCAAAAAAAAAGTTGAACGGTGAAAGCTTATAACAGCGTTAAAAATTACTTATTTGTGCAAAAAAAAGTTTAACCGTGAGAGCTTATAAAAGTGTTTAAAATGGCTTATTTTTGCAAAAAAAAGTTTAACCGTGAAAGCTTATAACAGTGTTTAAAATGACTTATTTGTGCAAAAAAAAGTTTAACCGTGAAAGCTTATAACAGTGTTTAAAATGACTTATTTGTGCAAAAAAAAGTTGAACCGTGAAAGCTTATAACAGCGTTAAAAATAACTTATTTGAGCAAATTAAATAAGCCGTGACAGCATATAAAAGTGTTTAAAATTACTTATTTGTGCAAAAAAAACTTAAACAATGAAAGCTTATAACAGCGTTAAAAATGACTTATTTTTGCAAAAAAAAGTTTAACCGTGAAAGCTTATAACAGTGTTTAAAATGACTTATTTGTGCAAAAAAAAGTTTAACCGTGAAAGCTTATAACAGTGTTTAAAATGACTTATTTGTGCAAAAAAAAGTTTAACCGTGAAAGCTTATAACAGTGTTTAAAATGACTTATTTGTGCAAAAAAAAAGTTTAACCGTGAAAGCTTATAACAGTGTTTAAAATGACTTATTTGTGCAAAAAAAAGTTTAACCGTGAAAGCTTATAACAGCGTTAAAAATTACTTATTTGAGCAAATTAAATAAGCCGTGACAGCATATAAAAGTGTTTAAAATTACTTATTTGTGCAAAAAAAACTTAAACAATGAAAGCTTATAACAGTGTTAAAAATTACTTATTTGTGCAAAAAAAGTTAAACCGTGAAAGCTTACAACAGTGTTTAAAATTACTTATTTGTGCAAAAAAAAGTTAAACCGTGAAAGCTTATAACAGCGTTAAAAATTAAGCCGTGACAGCATATAAAAGTGTTTAAAATTACTTATTTGTGCAAAAAAAAACTTAAACAATGAAAGCTTATAACAGTGTTAAAAATTACTTATTTGTGCAAAAAAAAGTTTAACCGTGAAAGCTTATAAAAGTGTTTAAAATTACTTATTTGTGCTGAAAAAAGTTAAACCGTGAAAGCTTATAACAGTGTTTAAAATTACTTATTTGTGCAAAAAAAAGATGAACCGTGACAGCATATAAAAGTGTTTAAAATTACTTATTTGTGCAAAAAAAAACTTAAACAATGAAAGCTTATAACAGTGTTAAAAATTACTTATTTGTGCAAAAAAAAGTTTAACCGTGAAAGCTTATAAAAGTGTTTAAAATTACTTATTTGTGCTGAAAAAAGTTAAACCGTGAAAGCTTATAAAAGTGTTTAAAATGACTTATTTGTGCAAAAAAAAGTTTAACCGTGAAAGCTAATATTAGTGTTTAAAATGACTTATTTGTGCAAAAAAAAGTTTAACCGTGAAAGCTTATAACAGTGTTAAAAATGACTTATTTGTGCAAAAAAAAGTTTAACCGTGAAAGCTTATAACAGTGTTTAAAATTACTTATTTGTGCAAAAAAAAGTTGAACCTTGAAAGCTTATAACAGCGTTAAAAATAACTTATTTGAGCAAATTAAATAAGCCGTGACAGCATATAAAAGTGTTTAAAATTACTTATTTGTGCAAAAAAAAAGTTGAACGGTGAAAGCTTATAACAGCGTTAAAAATAACTTATTTGAGCAAATTAAATAAGCCGTGACAGCATATAAAAGTGTTTAAAATTACTTATTTGTGCAAAAAAAACTTAAACAATGAAAGCTTATAACAGTGTTAAAAATTACTTATTTGTGCAAAAAAAGTTAAACCGTGAAAGCTTATAACAGCGTTAAAAATAACTTATTTGAGCAAATTAAATAAGCCGTGACAGCATATAAAAGTGTTTAAAATTACTTATTTGTGCAAAAAAAAGTTTAACCGTGAAAGCTTATAACAGTGTTTAAAATGACTTATTTGTGCAAAAAAAAGTTTAACCGTGAAAGCTTATAACAGTGTTTAAAATAACTTATTTGTGCAAAAAAAAGTTGAACCTTGAAAGCTTATAACAGTGTTAAAAATTACTTATTTGTGCAAAAAAAAAGTTTAACCGTGAAAGCTTATAAAAGTGTTTAAAATTACTTATTTGTGCTGAAAAAAGTTAAACCGTGAAAGCTTATAACAGTGTTTAAAATTACTTATTTGTGCAAAAAAAAGATGAACCGTGACAGCATATAAAAGTGTTTAAAATTACTTATTTGTGCAAAAAAAAACTTAAACAATGAAAGCTTATAACAGTGTTAAAAATTACTTATTTGTGCAAAAAAAAGTTGAACCGTGAAAGCTTATAACAGCGTTAAAAATAACTTATTTGAGCAAATTAAATAAGCCGTGACAGCATATAAAAGTGTTTAAAATTACTTATTTGTGCAAAAAAAACTTAAACAATGAAAGCTTATAACAGTGTTAAAAATTACTTATTTGTGCAAAAAAAGTTAAACCGTGAAAGCTTATAACAGCGTTAAAAATAACTTATTTGAGCAAATTAAATAAGCCGTGACAGCATATAAAAGTGTTTAAAATTACTTATTTGTGCAAAAAAAAGTTTAACCGTGAAAGCTTATAACAGTGTTTAAAATGACTTATTTGTGCAAAAAAAAGTTTAACCGTGAAAGCTTATAACAGTGTTTAAAATAACTTATTTGTGCAAAAAAAAGTTGAACCTTGAAAGCTTATAACAGCGTTAAAAATAACTTATTTGAGCAAATTAAATAAGCCGTGACAGCATATAAAAGTGTTTAAAATTACTTATTTGTGCAAAAAAAAAGTTGAACGGTGAAAGCTTATAACAGCGTTAAAAATTACTTATTTGTGCAAAAAAAAGTTTAACCGTGAGAGCTTATAAAAGTGTTTAAAATGACTTATTTTTGCAAAAAAAAGTTTAACCGTGAAAGCTTATAACAGTGTTTAAAATGACTTATTTGTGCAAAAAAAAGTTTAACCGTGAAAGCTTATAACAGTGTTTAAAATTACTTATTTGTGCAAAAAAAAGTTTAACCGTGAAAGCTTATAAAAGTGTTTAAAATTACTTATTTGTGCTGAAAAAAGTTAAACCGTGAAAGCTTATAACAGTGTTTAAAATAACTTATTTGTGCAAAAAAAAGATGAACCGTGAAAGCTTATAACAGTGTTAAAAATTACTTATTTGTGCAAAAAAAGTTTCACCGTGAAAGCTTATAAAAGTGTTTAAAATTACTTATTTGTGCTGAAAAAAGTTAAACTGTGAAAGCTTATAACAGTGTTTAAAATTACTTATTTAAGCAAAAAAAAGTTGAACCGTGAAAGCTTATAAAAGTGTTTAAAATGACTTATTTGTGCAAAAAAAAGTTTAACCGTGAAAGCTAATAACAGTGTTTAAAATGACTTATTTGTGCAAAAAAAAGTTTAACCGTGAAAGCTTATAACAGTGTTTAAAATGACTTATTTGTGCAAAAAAAAGTTTAACCGTGAAAGCTTATAACAGTGTTTAAAATTACTTATTTGTGCAAAAAAAAGTTGAACCTTGAAAGCTTATAACAGCGTTAAAAATAACTTATTTGAGCAAATTAAATAAGCCGTGACAGCATATAAAAGTGTTTAAAATTACTTATTTGTGCAAAAAAAAAGTTGAACGGTGAAAGCTTATAACAGCGTTAAAAATTACTTATTTGTGCAAAAAAAAGTTTAACCGTGAGAGCTTATAAAAGTGTTTAAAATGACTTATTTTTGCAAAAAAAAGTTTAACCGTGAAAGCTTATAACAGTGTTTAAAATGACTTATTTGTGCAAAAAAAAGTTTAACCGTGAAAGCTTATAACAGTGTTTAAAATGACTTATTTGTGCAAAAAAAAGTTGAACCGTGAAAGCTTATAACAGCGTTAAAAATAACTTATTTGAGCAAATTAAATAAGCCGTGACAGCATATAAAAGTGTTTAAAATTACTTATTTGTGCAAAAAAAACTTAAACAATGAAAGCTTATAACAGTGTTAAAAATTACTTATTTGTGCAAAAAAAGTTAAACCGTGAAAGCTTACAACAGTGTTAAAAATTACTTATTTGTGCAAAAAAAAGTTAAACCGTGAAAGCTTATAACAGCGTTAAAAATAACTTATTTGAGCAAATTAAATAAGCCGTGACAGCATATAAAAGTGTTTAAAATTACTTATTTGTGCAAAAAAAAGTTTCACCGTGAAAGCTTATAACAGTGTTTAAAATGACTTATTTGTGCAAAAAAAAGTTTAACCGTGAAAGCTTATAACAGTGTTTAAAATGACTTATTTGTGCAAAAAAAAGTTTAACCGTGAAAGCTTATAACAGTGTTTAAAATTACTTATTTGTGCAAAAAAAAGTTGAACCGTGAAAGCTTATAACAGCGTTAAAAATAACTTATTTGAGCAAATTAAATAAGCCGTGACAGCATATAAAAGTGTTTAAAATAACTTATTTGTGCAAAAAAAACTTAAACAATGAAAGCTTATAACAGTGTTAAAAATTACTTATTTGTGCAAAAAAAGTTAAACCGTGAAAGCTTACAACAGTGTTTAAAATTACTTATTTGTGCAAAAAAAAGTTAAACCGTGAAAGCTTATAACAGCGTTAAAAATAACTTATTTGAGCAAATTAAATAAGCCGTGACAGCATATAAAAGTGTTTAAAATTACTTATTTGTGCAAAAAAAAGTTTCACCGTGAAAGCTTATAAAAGTGTTTAAAATTACTTATTTGTGCAAAAAAAGTTAAACCGTGAAAGCCTATAACAGTGTTTAAAATTTCTTATTTGTGCAAAAAAAAAGTTGAACGGTGAAAGCTTATAACAGCGTTTAAAATTACTTATTTGTGCAAAAAAAAGATGAACCGTGAAAGCTTATAACAGTGTTTAAAATGGCTTATTTGTGCAAAAAAAAGTTGAACCGTGAAAGCTTATAACAGTGTTAAAAGTTACTTATTTGTGCTGAAAAAAGTTAAAACGTGAAAGCTTATAAAAGTGTTTAAAATGACTTATTTGTGCAAAAAAAAGTTTAACCGTGAAAGCTTATAACAGCGTTAAAAATTACTTATTTGTGCAAAAAAAAGTTTAACCGTGAAAGCTTATAAAAGTGTTTAAAATGACTTATTTGTGCAAAAAAAAGTTTAACCGTGAAAGCTTATAACAGTGTTTAAAATGACTTATTTGTGCAAAAAAAAGTTTAACAGTGAAAGCTTATAACAGTGTTTAAAATGACTTATTTGTGCAAAAAAAAGTTTAACCGTGAAAGCTTATAACAGCGTTAAAAATTACTTATTTGAGGAAATTAAATAAGCCGTGACAGCATATAAAAGTGTTTAAAATTACTTATTTGTGCAAAAAAAACTTAAACAATGAAAGCTTATAACAGTGTTAAAAATTACTTATTTGTGCAAAAAAAAGTTTAACCGTGAAAGCTTATTAAAGTGTTTAAAATTACTTATTTGTGCTGAAAAAAGTTAAACCGTGAAAGCTTATAACAGTGTTTAAAATTACTTATTTGTGCAAAAAAAAGATGAACCGTGAAAGCTTATAACAGTGTTAAAAATTACTTATTTGTGCAAAAAAAGTTAAACCGTGAAAGCTTATAACAGTGTTTAAAATTACTTATTTGTGCAAAAAAAAGTTTAACCGTGAAAGCTTATAAAAGTGTTTAAAATTACTTATTTGTGCTGAAAAAAGTTAAACCGTGAAAGCTTATAACAGTGTTTAAAATAACTTATTTGTGCAAAAAAAAGATGAACCGTGAAAGCTTATAACAGTGTTAAAAATTACTTATTTGTGCAAAAAAAGTTTCACCGTGAAAGCTTATAAAAGTGTTTAAAATTACTTATTTGTGCTGAAAAAAGTTAAACTGTGAAAGCTTATAACAGTGTTTAAAATTACTTATTTAAGCAAAAAAAAGTTGAACCGTGAAAGCTTATAAAAGTGTTTAAAATGACTTATTTGTGCAAAAAAAAGTTTAACCGTGAAAGCTAATAACAGTGTTTAAAATGACTTATTTGTGCAAAAAAAAGTTTAACCGTGAAAGCTTATAACAGTGTTTAAAATGACTTATTTGTGCAAAAAAAAGTTTAACCGTGAAAGCTTATAACAGTGTTTAAAATTACTTAGTTGTGCAAAAAAAAGTTGAACCTTGAAAGCTTATAACAGCGTTAAAAATAACTTATTTGAGCAAATTAAATAAGCCGTGACAGCATATAAAAGTGTTTAAAATTACTTATTTGTGCAAAAAAAAAGTTGAACGGTGAAAGCTTATAACAGCGTTAAAAATTACTTATTTGTGCAAAAAAAAGTTTAACCGTGAGAGCTTATAAAAGTGTTTAAAATGACTTATTTTTGCAAAAAAAAGTTTAACCGTGAAAGCTTATAACAGTGTTTAAAATGACTTATTTGTGCAAAAAAAAGTTTAACCGTGAAAGCTTATAACAGTGTTTAAAATGACTTATTTGTGCAAAAAAAAGTTGAACCGTGAAAGCTTATAACAGCGTTAAAAATAACTTATTTGAGCAAATTAAATAAGCCGTGACAGCATATAAAAGTGTTTAAAATTACTTATTTGTGCAAAAAAAACTTAAACAATGAAAGCTTATAACAGCGTTAAAAATGACTTATTTTTGCAAAAAAAAGTTTAACCGTGAAAGCTTATAACAGTGTTTAAAATGACTTATTTGTGCAAAAAAAAGTTTAACCGTGAAAGCTTATAACAGTGTTTAAAATGACTTATTTGTGCAAAAAAAAGTTTAACCGTGAAAGCTTATAACAGTGTTTAAAATGACTTATTTGTGCAAAAAAAAGTTTAACCGTGAAAGCTTATAACAGTGTTTAAAATGACTTATTTGTGCAAAAAAAAGTTGAACCGTGAAAGCTTATAACAGCGTTAAAAATAACTTATTTGAGCAAATTAAATAAGCCGTGACAGCATATAAAAGTGTTTAAAATTACTTATTTGTGCAAAAAAAACTTAAACAATGAAAGCTTATAACAGTGTTAAAAATTACTTATTTGTGCAAAAAAAGTTAAACCGTGAAAGCTTACAACAGTGTTTAAAATTACTTATTTGTGCAAAAAAAAGTTAAACCGTGAAAGCTTATAACAGCGTTAAAAATTACTTATTTGAGCAAATTAAGTAAGCCGTGACAGCATATAAAAGTGTTTAAAATTACTTATTTGTGCAAAAAAAAACTTAAACAATGAAAGCTTATAACAGTGTTAAAAATTACTTATTTGTGCAAAAAAAAGTTTAACCGTGAAAGCTTATAAAAGTGTTTAAAATTACTTATTTGTGCTGAAAAAAGTTAAACCGTGAAAGCTTATAACAGTGTTAAAAATTACTTATTTGTGCAAAAAAAGTTAAACCGTGAAAGCTTACAACAGTGTTTAAAATTACTTATTTGTGCAAAAAAAAGTTAAACCGTGAAAGCTTATAACAGCGTTAAAAATTACTTATTTGAGCAAATTAAGTAAGCCGTGACAGCATATAAAAGTGTTTAAAATTACTTATTTGTGCAAAAAAAAACTTAAACAATAAAAGCTTATAACAGTGTTAAAAATTACTTATTTGTGCAAAAAAAAGTTTAACCGTGAAAGCTTATAAAAGTGTTTAAAATTACTTATTTGTGCTGAAAAAAGTTAAACCGTGAAAGCTTATAACAGTGTTTAAAATTACTTATTTGTGCAAAAAAAAGATGAACCGTGACAGCATATAAAAGTGTTTAAAATTACTTATTTGTGCAAAAAACAACTTAAACAATGAAAGCTTATAACAGTGTTAAAAATTACTTATTTGTGCAAAAAAAAGTTTAACCGTGAAAGCTTATAAAAGTGTTTAAAATTACTTATTTGTGCTGAAAAAAGTTAAACCGTGAAAGCTTATAACAGTGTTTAAAATAACTTATTTGTGCAAAAAAAAGATGAACCGTGAAAGCTTATAAAAGTGTTTAAAATGACTTATTTGTGCAAAAAAAAGTTTAACCGTGAAAGCTAATATTAGTGTTTAAAATGACTTATTTGTGCAAAAAAAAGTTTAACCGTGAAAGCTTATAACAGTGTTAAAAATGACTTATTTGTGCAAAAAAAAGTTTAACCGTGAAAGCTTATAACAGTGTTTAAAATTACTTATTTGTGCAAAAAAAAGTTGAACCTTGAAAGCTTATAACAGCGTTAAAAATAACTTATTTGAGCAAATTAAATAAGCCGTGACAGCATATAAAAGTGTTTAAAATTACTTATTTGTGCAAAAAAAAGTTTAACCGTGAGAGCTTATAAAAGTGTTTAAAATGACTTATTTTTGCAAAAAAAAGTTTAACCGTGAAAGCTTATAACAGTGTTTAAAATGACTTATTTGTGCAAAAAAAAGTTTAACCGTGAAAGCTTATAACAGTGTTTAAAATGACTTATTTGTGCAAAAAAAAGTTGAACCGTGAAAGCTTATAACAGCGTTAAAAATAACTTATTTGAGCAAATTAAATAAGCCGTGACAGCATATAAAAGTGTTTAAAATTACTTATTTGTGCAAAAAAAACTTAAACAATGAAAGCTTATAACAGTGTTAAAAATTACTTATTTGTGCAAAAAAAGTTAAACCGTGAAAGCTTATAACAGCGTTAAAAATAACTTATTTGAGCAAATTAAATAAGCCGTGACAGCATATAAAAGTGTTTAAAATTACTTATTTGTGCAAAAAAAAGTTTAACCGTGAAAGCTTATAAAAGTGTTTAAAATTACTTATTTGTGCTGAAAAAAGTTAAACCGTGAAAGCTTATAACAGTGTTAAAAATTACTTATTTGTGCAAAAAAAAGTTTAACCGTGAAAGCTTATAAAAGTGTTTAAAATTACTTATTTGTGCTGAAAAAAGTTAAACCGTGAAAGCTTATAACAGTGTTTAAAATTACTTATTTGTGCAAAAAAAAATGAACCGTGACAGCATATAAAAGTGTTTAAAATTACTTATTTGTGCAAAAAAAAACTTAAACAATGAAAGCTTATAACAGTGTTAAAAATTACTTATTTGTGCAAAAAAAAGTTTAACCGTGAAAGCTTATAAAAGTGTTTAAAATTACTTATTTGTGCTGAAAAAAGTTAAACCGTGAAAGCTTATAACAGTGTTTAAAATAACTTATTTGTGCAAAAAAAAGATGAACCGTGAAAGCTTATAACAGTGTTAAAAATTACTTATTTGTGCAAAAAAAGTTAAACCGTGAAAGCTTATAACAGTGTTTAAAATTACTTATTTGTGCAAAAAAAAGTTTAACCGTGAAAGCTTATAAAAGTGTTTAAAATTACTTATTTGTGCTGAAAAAAGTTAAACCGTGAAAGCTTATAACAGTGTTTAAAATAACTTATTTGTGCAAAAAAAAGATGAACCGTGAAAGCTTATAACAGTGTTAAAAATTACTTATTTGTGCAAAAAAAGTTAAACCGTGAAAGCTTATAACAGTGTTTAAAATTACTTATTTGTGCAAAAAAAGTTTCACCGTGAAAGCTTATAAAAGTGTTTAAAATTACTTATTTGTGCTGAAAAAAGTTAAACTGTGAAAGCTTATAACAGTGTTTAAAATTACTTATTTAAGCAAAAAAAAGTTGAACCGTGAAAGCTTATAAAAGTGTTTAAAATGACTTATTTGTGCAAAAAAAAGTTTAACCGTGAAAGTTAATAACAGTGTTTAAAATGACTTATTTGTGCAAAAAAAAGTTTAACCGTGAAAGCTTATAACAGTGTTTAAAATGACTTATTTGTGCAAAAAAAAGTTGAAAGTTGAAAGCTTATAACAGCGTTAAAAATAACTTATTTGAGCAAATTAAATAAGCCGTGACAGCATATAAAAGTGTTTAAAATTACTTATTTGTGCAAAAAAAAAGTTGAACGGTGAAAGCTTATAACAGCGTTAAAAATTACTTATTTGTGCAAAAAAAAGTTTAACCGTGAGAGCTTATAAAAGTGTTTAAAATGACTTATTTTTGCAAAAAAAAGTTTAACCGTGAAAGCTTATAAAAGTGTTTAAAATGACTTATTTGTGCAAAAAAAAGTTTAACCGTGAAAGCTAATATTAGTGTTTAAAATGACTTATTTGTGCAAAAAAAAGTTTAACCGTGAAAGCTTATAAAAGTGTTTAAAATTACTTATTTGTGCTGAAAAAAGTTAAACCGTGAAAGCTTATAACAGTGTTTAAAATAACTTATTTGTGCAAAAAAAAGATGAACCGTGAAAGCTTATAAAAGTGTTTAAAATGACTTATTTGTGCAAAAAAAAGTTTAACCGTGAAAGCTAATATTAGTGTTTAAAATGACTTATTTGTGCAAAAAAAAGTTTAACCGTGAAAGCTTATAACAGTGTTAAAAATGACTTATTTGTGCAAAAAAAAGTTTAACCGTGAAAGCTTATAACAGTGTTTAAAATGACTTATTTGTGCAAAAAAAAGTTTAACCGTGAAAGCTTATATTAGTGTTTAAAATGACTTATTTGTGCAAAAAAAAGTTTAACCGTGAAAGCTTATAAAAGTGTTTAAAATTACTTATTTGTGCTGAAAAAAGTTAAACCGTGAAAGCTTATAACAGTGTTTAAAATAACTTATTTGTGCAAAAAAAAGATGAACCGTGAAAGCTTATAAAAGTGTTTAAAATGACTTATTTGTGCAAAAAAAAGTTTAACCGTGAAAGCTAATATTAGTGTTTAAAATGACTTATTTGTGCAAAAAAAAGTTTAACCGTGAAAGCTTATAACAGTGTTAAAAATGACTTATTTGTGCAAAAAAAAGTTTAACCGTGAAAGCTTATAACAGTGTTTAAAATTACTTATTTGTGCAAAAAAAAGTTGAACCTTGAAAGCTTATAACAGCGTTAAAAATAACTTATTTGAGCAAATTAAATAAGCCGTGACAGCATATAAAAGTGTTTAAAATTACTTATTTGTGCAAAAAAAAGTTTAACCGTGAGAGCTTATAAAAGTGTTTAAAATGACTTATTTTTGCAAAAAAAAGTTTAACCGTGAAAGCTTATAACAGTGTTTAAAATGACTTATTTGTGCAAAAAAAAGTTTAACCGTGAAAGCTTATAACAGTGTTTAAAATGACTTATTTGTGCAAAAAAAAGTTGAACCGTGAAAGCTTATAACAGCGTTAAAAATAACTTATTTGAGCAAATTAAATAAGCCGTGACAGCATATAAAAGTGTTTAAAATTACTTATTTGTGCAAAAAAAACTTAAACAATGAAAGCTTATAACAGTGTTAAAAATTACTTATTTGTGCAAAAAAAGTTAAACCGTGAAAGCTTATAACAGCGTTAAAAATAACTTATTTGAGCAAATTAAATAAGCCGTGACAGCATATAAAAGTGTTTAAAATTACTTATTTGTGCAAAAAAAAGTTTAACCGTGAAAGCTTATAAAAGTGTTTAAAATTACTTATTTGTGCTGAAAAAAGTTAAACCGTGAAAGCTTATAACAGTGTTAAAAATTACTTATTTGTGCAAAAAAAAGTTTAACCGTGAAAGCTTATAAAAGTGTTTAAAATTACTTATTTGTGCTGAAAAAAGTTAAACCGTGAAAGCTTATAACAGTGTTTAAAATTACTTATTTGTGCAAAAAAAAATGAACCGTGACAGCATATAAAAGTGTTTAAAATTACTTATTTGTGCAAAAAAAAACTTAAACAATGAAAGCTTATAACAGTGTTAAAAATTACTTATTTGTGCAAAAAAAAGTTAAACCGTGAAAGCTTATAACAGCGTTAAAAATTACTTATTTGAGCAAATTAAGTAAGCCGTGACAGCATATAAAAGTGTTTAAAATAACTTATTTGTGCAAAAAAAAACTTAAACAATAAAAGCTTATAACAGTGTTAAAAATTACTTATTTGTGCAAAAAAAAGTTTAACCGTGAAAGCTTATAAAAGTGTTTAAAATTACTTATTTGTGCTGAAAAAAGTTAAACCGTGAAAGCTTATAACAGTGTTTAAAATTACTTATTTGTGCAAAAAAAAAATGAACCGTGACAGCATATAAAAGTGTTTAAAATTACTTATTTGTGCAAAAAAAAACTTAAACAATGAAAGCTTATAACAGTGTTAAAAATTACTTATTTGTGCAAAAAAAAGTTTAACCGTGAAAGCTTATAAAAGTGTTTAAAATTACTTATTTGTGCTGAAAAAAGTTAAACCGTGAAAGCTTATAACAGTGTTTAAAATAACTTATTTGTGCAAAAAAAAGATGAACCGTGAAAGCTTATAACAGTGTTAAAAATTACTTATTTGTGCAAAAAAAGTTAAACCGTGAAAGCTTATAACAGGTTTTAAAATTACTTATTTGTGCAAAAAAAGTTAAACCGTGAAAGCTTACAACAGTGTTAAAAATTACTTATTTGTGCAAAAAAAAGTTAAACCGTGAAAGCTTATAACAGCGTTAAAAATAACTTATTTGAGCAAATTAAATAAGCCGTGACAGCATATAAAAGTGTTTAAAATTACTTATTTGTGCAAAAAAAAGTTTCACCGTGAAAGCTTATAACAGTGTTTAAAATGACTTATTTGTGCAAAAAAAAGTTTAACCGTGAAAGCTTATAACAGTGTTTAAAATGACTTATTTGTGCAAAAAAAAGTTTAACCGTGAAAGCTTATAACAGTGTTTAAAATTACTTATTTGTGCAAAAAAAAGTTGAACCGTGAAAGCTTATAACAGCGTTAAAAATAACTTATTTGAGCAAATTAAATAAGCCGTGACAGCATATAAAAGTGTTTAAAATAACTTATTTGTGCAAAAAAAACTTAAACAATGAAAGCTTATAACAGTGTTAAAAATTACTTATTTGTGCAAAAAAAGTTAAACCGTGAAAGCTTACAACAGTGTTTAAAATTACTTATTTGTGCAAAAAAAAGTTAAACCGTGAAAGCTTATAACAGCGTTAAAAATAACTTATTTGAGCAAATTAAATAAGCCGTGACAGCATATAAAAGTGTTTAAAATTACTTATTTGTGCAAAAAAAAGTTTCACCGTGAAAGCTTATAAAAGTGTTTAAAATTACTTATTTGTGCAAAAAAAGTTAAACCGTGAAAGCCTATAACAGTGTTTAAAATTTCTTATTTGTGCAAAAAAAAAGTTGAACGGTGAAAGCTTATAACAGCGTTTAAAATTACTTATTTGTGCAAAAAAAAGATGAACCGTGAAAGCTTATAACAGTGTTTAAAATGGCTTATTTGTGCAAAAAAAAGTTGAACCGTGAAAGCTTATAACAGTGTTAAAAGTTACTTATTTGTGCTGAAAAAAGTTAAAACGTGAAAGCTTATAAAAGTGTTTAAAATGACTTATTTGTGCAAAAAAAAGTTTAACCGTGAAAGCTTATAACAGCGTTAAAAATTACTTATTTGTGCAAAAAAAAGTTTAACCGTGAAAGCTTATAAAAGTGTTTAAAATGACTTATTTGTGCAAAAAAAAGTTTAACCGTGAAAGCTTATAACAGTGTTTAAAATGACTTATTTGTGCAAAAAAAAGTTTAACAGTGAAAGCTTATAACAGTGTTTAAAATGACTTATTTGTGCAAAAAAAAGTTTAACCGTGAAAGCTTATAACAGCGTTAAAAATTACTTATTTGAGGAAATTAAATAAGCCGTGACAGCATATAAAAGTGTTTAAAATTACTTATTTGTGCAAAAAAAACTTAAACAATGAAAGCTTATAACAGTGTTAAAAATTACTTATTTGTGCAAAAAAAAGTTTAACCGTGAAAGCTTATTAAAGTGTTTAAAATTACTTATTTGTGCTGAAAAAAGTTAAACCGTGAAAGCTTATAACAGTGTTTAAAATTACTTATTTGTGCAAAAAAAAGATGAACCGTGAAAGCTTATAACAGTGTTAAAAATTACTTATTTGTGCAAAAAAAGTTAAACCGTGAAAGCTTATAACAGTGTTTAAAATTACTTATTTGTGCAAAAAAAAGTTTAACCGTGAAAGCTTATAAAAGTGTTTAAAATTACTTATTTGTGCTGAAAAAAGTTAAACCGTGAAAGCTTATAACAGTGTTTAAAATAACTTATTTGTGCAAAAAAAAGATGAACCGTGAAAGCTTATAACAGTGTTAAAAATTACTTATTTGTGCAAAAAAAGTTTCACCGTGAAAGCTTATAAAAGTGTTTAAAATTACTTATTTGTGCTGAAAAAAGTTAAACTGTGAAAGCTTATAACAGTGTTTAAAATTACTTATTTAAGCAAAAAAAAGTTGAACCGTGAAAGCTTATAAAAGTGTTTAAAATGACTTATTTGTGCAAAAAAAAGTTTAACCGTGAAAGCTAATAACAGTGTTTAAAATGACTTATTTGTGCAAAAAAAAGTTTAACCGTGAAAGCTTATAACAGTGTTTAAAATGACTTATTTGTGCAAAAAAAAGTTTAACCGTGAAAGCTTATAACAGTGTTTAAAATTACTTAGTTGTGCAAAAAAAAGTTGAACCTTGAAAGCTTATAACAGCGTTAAAAATAACTTATTTGAGCAAATTAAATAAGCCGTGACAGCATATAAAAGTGTTTAAAATTACTTATTTGTGCAAAAAAAAAGTTGAACGGTGAAAGCTTATAACAGCGTTAAAAATTACTTATTTGTGCAAAAAAAAGTTTAACCGTGAGAGCTTATAAAAGTGTTTAAAATGACTTATTTTTGCAAAAAAAAGTTTAACCGTGAAAGCTTATAACAGTGTTTAAAATGACTTATTTGTGCAAAAAAAAGTTTAACCGTGAAAGCTTATAACAGTGTTTAAAATGACTTATTTGTGCAAAAAAAAGTTGAACCGTGAAAGCTTATAACAGCGTTAAAAATAACTTATTTGAGCAAATTAAATAAGCCGTGACAGCATATAAAAGTGTTTAAAATTACTTATTTGTGCAAAAAAAAGTTTAACCGTGAGAGCTTATAAAAGTGTTTAAAATGACTTATTTTTGCAAAAAAAAGTTTAACCGTGAAAGCTTATAACAGTGTTTAAAATGACTTATTTGTGCAAAAAAAAGTTTAACCGTGAAAGCTTATAACAGTGTTTAAAATGACTTATTTGTGCAAAAAAAAGTTGAACCGTGAAAGCTTATAACAGCGTTAAAAATAACTTATTTGAGCAAATTAAATAAGCCGTGACAGCATATAAAAGTGTTTAAAATTACTTATTTGTGCAAAAAAAACTTAAACAATGAAAGCTTATAACAGTGTTAAAAATTACTTATTTGTGCAAAAAAAGTTAAACCGTGAAAGCTTATAACAGCGTTAAAAATAACTTATTTGAGCAAATTAAATAAGCCGTGACAGCATATAAAAGTGTTTAAAATTACTTATTTGTGCAAAAAAAAGTTTAACCGTGAAAGCTTATAAAAGTGTTTAAAATTACTTATTTGTGCTGAAAAAAGTTAAACCGTGAAAGCTTATAACAGTGTTAAAAATTACTTATTTGTGCAAAAAAAAGTTTAACCGTGAAAGCTTATAAAAGTGTTTAAAATTACTTATTTGTGCTGAAAAAAGTTAAACCGTGAAAGCTTATAACAGTGTTTAAAATTACTTATTTGTGCAAAAAAAAATGAACCGTGACAGCATATAAAAGTGTTTAAAATTACTTATTTGTGCAAAAAAAAACTTAAACAATGAAAGCTTATAACAGTGTTAAAAATTACTTATTTGTGCAAAAAAAAGTTAAACCGTGAAAGCTTATAACAGCGTTAAAAATTACTTATTTGAGCAAATTAAGTAAGCCGTGACAGCATATAAAAGTGTTTAAAATAACTTATTTGTGCAAAAAAAAACTTAAACAATAAAAGCTTATAACAGTGTTAAAAATTACTTATTTGTGCAAAAAAAAGTTTAACCGTGAAAGCTTATAAAAGTGTTTAAAATTACTTATTTGTGCTGAAAAAAGTTAAACCGTGAAAGCTTATAACAGTGTTTAAAATTACTTATTTGTGCAAAAAAAAAATGAACCGTGACAGCATATAAAAGTGTTTAAAATTACTTATTTGTGCAAAAAAAAACTTAAACAATGAAAGCTTATAACAGTGTTAAAAATTACTTATTTGTGCAAAAAAAAGTTTAACCGTGAAAGCTTATAAAAGTGTTTAAAATTACTTATTTGTGCTGAAAAAAGTTAAACCGTGAAAGCTTATAACAGTGTTTAAAATAACTTATTTGTGCAAAAAAAAGATGAACCGTGAAAGCTTATAACAGTGTTAAAAATTACTTATTTGTGCAAAAAAAGTTAAACCGTGAAAGCTTATAACAGGTTTTAAAATTACTTATTTGTGCAAAAAAAGTTAAACCGTGAAAGCTTACAACAGTGTTAAAAATTACTTATTTGTGCAAAAAAAAGTTAAACCGTGAAAGCTTATAACAGCGTTAAAAATAACTTATTTGAGCAAATTAAATAAGCCGTGACAGCATATAAAAGTGTTTAAAATTACTTATTTGTGCAAAAAAAAGTTTCACCGTGAAAGCTTATAACAGTGTTTAAAATGACTTATTTGTGCAAAAAAAAGTTTAACCGTGAAAGCTTATAACAGTGTTTAAAATGACTTATTTGTGCAAAAAAAAGTTTAACCGTGAAAGCTTATAACAGTGTTTAAAATTACTTATTTGTGCAAAAAAAAGTTGAACCGTGAAAGCTTATAACAGCGTTAAAAATAACTTATTTGAGCAAATTAAATAAGCCGTGACAGCATATAAAAGTGTTTAAAATAACTTATTTGTGCAAAAAAAACTTAAACAATGAAAGCTTATAACAGTGTTAAAAATTACTTATTTGTGCAAAAAAAGTTAAACCGTGAAAGCTTACAACAGTGTTTAAAATTACTTATTTGTGCAAAAAAAAGTTAAACCGTGAAAGCTTATAACAGCGTTAAAAATAACTTATTTGAGCAAATTAAATAAGCCGTGACAGCATATAAAAGTGTTTAAAATTACTTATTTGTGCAAAAAAAAGTTTCACCGTGAAAGCTTATAAAAGTGTTTAAAATTACTTATTTGTGCAAAAAAAGTTAAACCGTGAAAGCCTATAACAGTGTTTAAAATTTCTTATTTGTGCAAAAAAAAAGTTGAACGGTGAAAGCTTATAACAGCGTTTAAAATTACTTATTTGTGCAAAAAAAAGATGAACCGTGAAAGCTTATAACAGTGTTTAAAATGGCTTATTTGTGCAAAAAAAAGTTGAACCGTGAAAGCTTATAACAGTGTTAAAAGTTACTTATTTGTGCTGAAAAAAGTTAAAACGTGAAAGCTTATAAAAGTGTTTAAAATGACTTATTTGTGCAAAAAAAAGTTTAACCGTGAAAGCTTATAACAGCGTTAAAAATTACTTATTTGTGCAAAAAAAAGTTTAACCGTGAAAGCTTATAAAAGTGTTTAAAATGACTTATTTGTGCAAAAAAAAGTTTAACCGTGAAAGCTTATAACAGTGTTTAAAATGACTTATTTGTGCAAAAAAAAGTTTAACAGTGAAAGCTTATAACAGTGTTTAAAATGACTTATTTGTGCAAAAAAAAGTTTAACCGTGAAAGCTTATAACAGCGTTAAAAATTACTTATTTGAGGAAATTAAATAAGCCGTGACAGCATATAAAAGTGTTTAAAATTACTTATTTGTGCAAAAAAAACTTAAACAATGAAAGCTTATAACAGTGTTAAAAATTACTTATTTGTGCAAAAAAAAGTTTAACCGTGAAAGCTTATTAAAGTGTTTAAAATTACTTATTTGTGCTGAAAAAAGTTAAACCGTGAAAGCTTATAACAGTGTTTAAAATTACTTATTTGTGCAAAAAAAAGATGAACCGTGAAAGCTTATAACAGTGTTAAAAATTACTTATTTGTGCAAAAAAAGTTAAACCGTGAAAGCTTATAACAGTGTTTAAAATTACTTATTTGTGCAAAAAAAAGTTTAACCGTGAAAGCTTATAAAAGTGTTTAAAATTACTTATTTGTGCTGAAAAAAGTTAAACCGTGAAAGCTTATAACAGTGTTTAAAATAACTTATTTGTGCAAAAAAAAGATGAACCGTGAAAGCTTATAACAGTGTTAAAAATTACTTATTTGTGCAAAAAAAGTTTCACCGTGAAAGCTTATAAAAGTGTTTAAAATTACTTATTTGTGCTGAAAAAAGTTAAACTGTGAAAGCTTATAACAGTGTTTAAAATTACTTATTTAAGCAAAAAAAAGTTGAACCGTGAAAGCTTATAAAAGTGTTTAAAATGACTTATTTGTGCAAAAAAAAGTTTAACCGTGAAAGCTAATAACAGTGTTTAAAATGACTTATTTGTGCAAAAAAAAGTTTAACCGTGAAAGCTTATAACAGTGTTTAAAATGACTTATTTGTGCAAAAAAAAGTTTAACCGTGAAAGCTTATAACAGTGTTTAAAATTACTTAGTTGTGCAAAAAAAAGTTGAACCTTGAAAGCTTATAACAGCGTTAAAAATAACTTATTTGAGCAAATTAAATAAGCCGTGACAGCATATAAAAGTGTTTAAAATTACTTATTTGTGCAAAAAAAAAGTTGAACGGTGAAAGCTTATAACAGCGTTAAAAATTACTTATTTGTGCAAAAAAAAGTTTAACCGTGAGAGCTTATAAAAGTGTTTAAAATGACTTATTTTTGCAAAAAAAAGTTTAACCGTGAAAGCTTATAACAGTGTTTAAAATGACTTATTTGTGCAAAAAAAAGTTTAACCGTGAAAGCTTATAACAGTGTTTAAAATGACTTATTTGTGCAAAAAAAAGTTGAACCGTGAAAGCTTATAACAGCGTTAAAAATAACTTATTTGAGCAAATTAAATAAGCCGTGACAGCATATAAAAGTGTTTAAAATTACTTATTTGTGCAAAAAAAACTTAAACAATGAAAGCTTATAACAGCGTTAAAAATGACTTATTTTTGCAAAAAAAAGTTTAACCGTGAAAGCTTATAACAGTGTTTAAAATGACTTATTTGTGCAAAAAAAAGTTTAACCGTGAAAGCTTATAACAGTGTTTAAAATGACTTATTTGTGCAAAAAAAAGTTTAACCGTGAAAGCTTATAACAGTGTTTAAAATGACTTATTTGTGCAAAAAAAAGTTTAACCGTGAAAGCTTATAACAGTGTTTAAAATGACTTATTTGTGCAAAAAAAAGTTGAACCGTGAAAGCTTATAACAGCGTTAAAAATAACTTATTTGAGCAAATTAAATAAGCCGTGACAGCATATAAAAGTGTTTAAAATTACTTATTTGTGCAAAAAAAACTTAAACAATGAAAGCTTATAACAGTGTTAAAAATTACTTATTTGTGCAAAAAAAGTTAAACCGTGAAAGCTTACAACAGTGTTTAAAATTACTTATTTGTGCAAAAAAAAGTTAAACCGTGAAAGCTTATAACAGCGTTAAAAATTACTTATTTGAGCAAATTAAGTAAGCCGTGACAGCATATAAAAGTGTTTAAAATTACTTATTTGTGCAAAAAAAAACTTAAACAATGAAAGCTTATAACAGTGTTAAAAATTACTTATTTGTGCAAAAAAAAGTTTAACCGTGAAAGCTTATAAAAGTGTTTAAAATTACTTATTTGTGCTGAAAAAAGTTAAACCGTGAAAGCTTATAACAGTGTTAAAAATTACTTATTTGTGCAAAAAAAGTTAAACCGTGAAAGCTTACAACAGTGTTTAAAATTACTTATTTGTGCAAAAAAAAGTTAAACCGTGAAAGCTTATAACAGCGTTAAAAATTACTTATTTGAGCAAATTAAGTAAGCCGTGACAGCATATAAAAGTGTTTAAAATTACTTATTTGTGCAAAAAAAAACTTAAACAATAAAAGCTTATAACAGTGTTAAAAATTACTTATTTGTGCAAAAAAAAGTTTAACCGTGAAAGCTTATAAAAGTGTTTAAAATTACTTATTTGTGCTGAAAAAAGTTAAACCGTGAAAGCTTATAACAGTGTTTAAAATTACTTATTTGTGCAAAAAAAAGATGAACCGTGACAGCATATAAAAGTGTTTAAAATTACTTATTTGTGCAAAAAACAACTTAAACAATGAAAGCTTATAACAGTGTTAAAAATTACTTATTTGTGCAAAAAAAAGTTTAACCGTGAAAGCTTATAAAAGTGTTTAAAATTACTTATTTGTGCTGAAAAAAGTTAAACCGTGAAAGCTTATAACAGTGTTTAAAATAACTTATTTGTGCAAAAAAAAGATGAACCGTGAAAGCTTATAAAAGTGTTTAAAATGACTTATTTGTGCAAAAAAAAGTTTAACCGTGAAAGCTAATATTAGTGTTTAAAATGACTTATTTGTGCAAAAAAAAGTTTAACCGTGAAAGCTTATAACAGTGTTAAAAATGACTTATTTGTGCAAAAAAAAGTTTAACCGTGAAAGCTTATAACAGTGTTTAAAATTACTTATTTGTGCAAAAAAAAGTTGAACCTTGAAAGCTTATAACAGCGTTAAAAATAACTTATTTGAGCAAATTAAATAAGCCGTGACAGCATATAAAAGTGTTTAAAATTACTTATTTGTGCAAAAAAAAGTTTAACCGTGAGAGCTTATAAAAGTGTTTAAAATGACTTATTTTTGCAAAAAAAAGTTTAACCGTGAAAGCTTATAACAGTGTTTAAAATGACTTATTTGTGCAAAAAAAAGTTTAACCGTGAAAGCTTATAACAGTGTTTAAAATGACTTATTTGTGCAAAAAAAAGTTGAACCGTGAAAGCTTATAACAGCGTTAAAAATAACTTATTTGAGCAAATTAAATAAGCCGTGACAGCATATAAAAGTGTTTAAAATTACTTATTTGTGCAAAAAAAACTTAAACAATGAAAGCTTATAACAGTGTTAAAAATTACTTATTTGTGCAAAAAAAGTTAAACCGTGAAAGCTTATAACAGCGTTAAAAATAACTTATTTGAGCAAATTAAATAAGCCGTGACAGCATATAAAAGTGTTTAAAATTACTTATTTGTGCAAAAAAAAGTTTAACCGTGAAAGCTTATAAAAGTGTTTAAAATTACTTATTTGTGCTGAAAAAAGTTAAACCGTGAAAGCTTATAACAGTGTTAAAAATTACTTATTTGTGCAAAAAAAAGTTTAACCGTGAAAGCTTATAAAAGTGTTTAAAATTACTTATTTGTGCTGAAAAAAGTTAAACCGTGAAAGCTTATAACAGTGTTTAAAATTACTTATTTGTGCAAAAAAAAATGAACCGTGACAGCATATAAAAGTGTTTAAAATTACTTATTTGTGCAAAAAAAAACTTAAACAATGAAAGCTTATAACAGTGTTAAAAATTACTTATTTGTGCAAAAAAAAGTTTAACCGTGAAAGCTTATAAAAGTGTTTAAAATTACTTATTTGTGCTGAAAAAAGTTAAACCGTGAAAGCTTATAACAGTGTTTAAAATAACTTATTTGTGCAAAAAAAAGATGAACCGTGAAAGCTTATAACAGTGTTAAAAATTACTTATTTGTGCAAAAAAAGTTAAACCGTGAAAGCTTATAACAGTGTTTAAAATTACTTATTTGTGCAAAAAAAAGTTTAACCGTGAAAGCTTATAAAAGTGTTTAAAATTACTTATTTGTGCTGAAAAAAGTTAAACCGTGAAAGCTTATAACAGTGTTTAAAATAACTTATTTGTGCAAAAAAAAGATGAACCGTGAAAGCTTATAACAGTGTTAAAAATTACTTATTTGTGCAAAAAAAGTTAAACCGTGAAAGCTTATAACAGTGTTTAAAATTACTTATTTGTGCAAAAAAAGTTTCACCGTGAAAGCTTATAAAAGTGTTTAAAATTACTTATTTGTGCTGAAAAAAGTTAAACTGTGAAAGCTTATAACAGTGTTTAAAATTACTTATTTAAGCAAAAAAAAGTTGAACCGTGAAAGCTTATAAAAGTGTTTAAAATGACTTATTTGTGCAAAAAAAAGTTTAACCGTGAAAGTTAATAACAGTGTTTAAAATGACTTATTTGTGCAAAAAAAAGTTTAACCGTGAAAGCTTATAACAGTGTTTAAAATGACTTATTTGTGCAAAAAAAAGTTGAAAGTTGAAAGCTTATAACAGCGTTAAAAATAACTTATTTGAGCAAATTAAATAAGCCGTGACAGCATATAAAAGTGTTTAAAATTACTTATTTGTGCAAAAAAAAAGTTGAACGGTGAAAGCTTATAACAGCGTTAAAAATTACTTATTTGTGCAAAAAAAAGTTTAACCGTGAGAGCTTATAAAAGTGTTTAAAATGACTTATTTTTGCAAAAAAAAGTTTAACCGTGAAAGCTTATAAAAGTGTTTAAAATGACTTATTTGTGCAAAAAAAAGTTTAACCGTGAAAGCTAATATTAGTGTTTAAAATGACTTATTTGTGCAAAAAAAAGTTTAACCGTGAAAGCTTATAAAAGTGTTTAAAATTACTTATTTGTGCTGAAAAAAGTTAAACCGTGAAAGCTTATAACAGTGTTTAAAATAACTTATTTGTGCAAAAAAAAGATGAACCGTGAAAGCTTATAAAAGTGTTTAAAATGACTTATTTGTGCAAAAAAAAGTTTAACCGTGAAAGCTAATATTAGTGTTTAAAATGACTTATTTGTGCAAAAAAAAGTTTAACCGTGAAAGCTTATAACAGTGTTAAAAATGACTTATTTGTGCAAAAAAAAGTTTAACCGTGAAAGCTTATAACAGTGTTTAAAATGACTTATTTGTGCAAAAAAAAGTTTAACCGTGAAAGCTTATATTAGTGTTTAAAATGACTTATTTGTGCAAAAAAAAGTTTAACCGTGAAAGCTTATAAAAGTGTTTAAAATTACTTATTTGTGCTGAAAAAAGTTAAACCGTGAAAGCTTATAACAGTGTTTAAAATAACTTATTTGTGCAAAAAAAAGATGAACCGTGAAAGCTTATAAAAGTGTTTAAAATGACTTATTTGTGCAAAAAAAAGTTTAACCGTGAAAGCTAATATTAGTGTTTAAAATGACTTATTTGTGCAAAAAAAAGTTTAACCGTGAAAGCTTATAACAGTGTTAAAAATGACTTATTTGTGCAAAAAAAAGTTTAACCGTGAAAGCTTATAACAGTGTTTAAAATTACTTATTTGTGCAAAAAAAAGTTGAACCTTGAAAGCTTATAACAGCGTTAAAAATAACTTATTTGAGCAAATTAAATAAGCCGTGACAGCATATAAAAGTGTTTAAAATTACTTATTTGTGCAAAAAAAAGTTTAACCGTGAGAGCTTATAAAAGTGTTTAAAATGACTTATTTTTGCAAAAAAAAGTTTAACCGTGAAAGCTTATAACAGTGTTTAAAATGACTTATTTGTGCAAAAAAAAGTTTAACCGTGAAAGCTTATAACAGTGTTTAAAATGACTTATTTGTGCAAAAAAAAGTTGAACCGTGAAAGCTTATAACAGCGTTAAAAATAACTTATTTGAGCAAATTAAATAAGCCGTGACAGCATATAAAAGTGTTTAAAATTACTTATTTGTGCAAAAAAAACTTAAACAATGAAAGCTTATAACAGTGTTAAAAATTACTTATTTGTGCAAAAAAAGTTAAACCGTGAAAGCTTATAACAGCGTTAAAAATAACTTATTTGAGCAAATTAAATAAGCCGTGACAGCATATAAAAGTGTTTAAAATTACTTATTTGTGCAAAAAAAAGTTTAACCGTGAAAGCTTATAAAAGTGTTTAAAATTACTTATTTGTGCTGAAAAAAGTTAAACCGTGAAAGCTTATAACAGTGTTAAAAATTACTTATTTGTGCAAAAAAAAGTTTAACCGTGAAAGCTTATAAAAGTGTTTAAAATTACTTATTTGTGCTGAAAAAAGTTAAACCGTGAAAGCTTATAACAGTGTTTAAAATTACTTATTTGTGCAAAAAAAAATGAACCGTGACAGCATATAAAAGTGTTTAAAATTACTTATTTGTGCAAAAAAAAACTTAAACAATGAAAGCTTATAACAGTGTTAAAAATTACTTATTTGTGCAAAAAAAAGTTAAACCGTGAAAGCTTATAACAGCGTTAAAAATTACTTATTTGAGCAAATTAAGTAAGCCGTGACAGCATATAAAAGTGTTTAAAATAACTTATTTGTGCAAAAAAAAACTTAAACAATAAAAGCTTATAACAGTGTTAAAAATTACTTATTTGTGCAAAAAAAAGTTTAACCGTGAAAGCTTATAAAAGTGTTTAAAATTACTTATTTGTGCTGAAAAAAGTTAAACCGTGAAAGCTTATAACAGTGTTTAAAATTACTTATTTGTGCAAAAAAAAAATGAACCGTGACAGCATATAAAAGTGTTTAAAATTACTTATTTGTGCAAAAAAAAACTTAAACAATGAAAGCTTATAACAGTGTTAAAAATTACTTATTTGTGCAAAAAAAAGTTTAACCGTGAAAGCTTATAAAAGTGTTTAAAATTACTTATTTGTGCTGAAAAAAGTTAAACCGTGAAAGCTTATAACAGTGTTTAAAATAACTTATTTGTGCAAAAAAAAGATGAACCGTGAAAGCTTATAACAGTGTTAAAAATTACTTATTTGTGCAAAAAAAGTTAAACCGTGAAAGCTTATAACAGTGTTTAAAATTACTTATTTGTGCAAAAAAAAGTTTAACCGTGAAAGCTTATAAAAGTGTTTAAAATTATTTATTTGTGCTGAAAAAAGTTAAACCGTGAAAGCTTATAACAGTGTTTAAAATAACTTATTTGTGCAAAAAAAAGATGAACCGTGAAAGCTTATAACAGTGTTAAAAATTACTTATTTGTGCAAAAAAAGTTAAACCGTGAAAGCTTATAACAGTGTTTAAAATTACTTATTTGTGCAAAAAAAGTTTCACCGTGAAAGCTTATAAAATTGTTTAAAATTACTTATTTGTGCAAAAAAAAGTTAAACCGTGAAAGCTTATAACAGCGTTAAAAATTACTTATTTGAGCAAATTAAGTAAGCCGTGACAGCATATAAAAGTGTTTAAAATTACTTATTTGTGCAAAAAAAAACTTAAACAATAAAAGCTTATAACAGTGTTAAAAATTACTTATTTGTGCAAAAAAAAGTTTAACCGTGAAAGCTTATAAAAGTGTTTAAAATTACTTATTTGTGCTGAAAAAAGTTAAACCGTGAAAGCTTATAACAGTGTTTAAAATTACTTATTTGTGCAAAAAAAAGATGAACCGTGACAGCATATAAAAGTGTTTAAAATTACTTATTTGTGCAAAAAACAACTTAAACAATGAAAGCTTATAACAGTGTTAAAAATTACTTATTTGTGCAAAAAAAAGTTTAACCGTGAAAGCTTATAAAAGTGTTTAAAATTACTTATTTGTGCTGAAAAAAGTTAAACCGTGAAAGCTTATAACAGTGTTTAAAATAACTTATTTGTGCAAAAAAAAGATGAACCGTGAAAGCTTATAAAAGTGTTTAAAATGACTTATTTGTGCAAAAAAAAGTTTAACCGTGAAAGCTAATATTAGTGTTTAAAATGACTTATTTGTGCAAAAAAAAGTTTAACCGTGAAAGCTTATAACAGTGTTAAAAATGACTTATTTGTGCAAAAAAAAGTTTAACCGTGAAAGCTTATAACAGTGTTTAAAATTACTTATTTGTGCAAAAAAAAGTTGAACCTTGAAAGCTTATAACAGCGTTAAAAATAACTTATTTGAGCAAATTAAATAAGCCGTGACAGCATATAAAAGTGTTTAAAATTACTTATTTGTGCAAAAAAAAGTTTAACCGTGAGAGCTTATAAAAGTGTTTAAAATGACTTATTTTTGCAAAAAAAAGTTTAACCGTGAAAGCTTATAACAGTGTTTAAAATGACTTATTTGTGCAAAAAAAAGTTTAACCGTGAAAGCTTATAACAGTGTTTAAAATGACTTATTTGTGCAAAAAAAAGTTGAACCGTGAAAGCTTATAACAGCGTTAAAAATAACTTATTTGAGCAAATTAAATAAGCCGTGACAGCATATAAAAGTGTTTAAAATTACTTATTTGTGCAAAAAAAACTTAAACAATGAAAGCTTATAACAGTGTTAAAAATTACTTATTTGTGCAAAAAAAGTTAAACCGTGAAAGCTTATAACAGCGTTAAAAATAACTTATTTGAGCAAATTAAATAAGCCGTGACAGCATATAAAAGTGTTTAAAATTACTTATTTGTGCAAAAAAAAGTTTAACCGTGAAAGCTTATAAAAGTGTTTAAAATTACTTATTTGTGCTGAAAAAAGTTAAACCGTGAAAGCTTATAACAGTGTTAAAAATTACTTATTTGTGCAAAAAAAAGTTTAACCGTGAAAGCTTATAAAAGTGTTTAAAATTACTTATTTGTGCTGAAAAAAGTTAAACCGTGAAAGCTTATAACAGTGTTTAAAATTACTTATTTGTGCAAAAAAAAATGAACCGTGACAGCATATAAAAGTGTTTAAAATTACTTATTTGTGCAAAAAAAAACTTAAACAATGAAAGCTTATAACAGTGTTAAAAATTACTTATTTGTGCAAAAAAAAGTTTAACCGTGAAAGCTTATAAAAGTGTTTAAAATTACTTATTTGTGCTGAAAAAAGTTAAACCGTGAAAGCTTATAACAGTGTTTAAAATAACTTATTTGTGCAAAAAAAAGATGAACCGTGAAAGCTTATAACAGTGTTAAAAATTACTTATTTGTGCAAAAAAAGTTAAACCGTGAAAGCTTATAACAGTGTTTAAAATTACTTATTTGTGCAAAAAAAAGTTTAACCGTGAAAGCTTATAAAAGTGTTTAAAATTACTTATTTGTGCTGAAAAAAGTTAAACCGTGAAAGCTTATAACAGTGTTTAAAATAACTTATTTGTGCAAAAAAAAGATGAACCGTGAAAGCTTATAACAGTGTTAAAAATTACTTATTTGTGCAAAAAAAGTTAAACCGTGAAAGCTTATAACAGTGTTTAAAATTACTTATTTGTGCAAAAAAAGTTTCACCGTGAAAGCTTATAAAAGTGTTTAAAATTACTTATTTGTGCTGAAAAAAGTTAAACTGTGAAAGCTTATAACAGTGTTTAAAATTACTTATTTAAGCAAAAAAAAGTTGAACCGTGAAAGCTTATAAAAGTGTTTAAAATGACTTATTTGTGCAAAAAAAAGTTTAACCGTGAAAGTTAATAACAGTGTTTAAAATGACTTATTTGTGCAAAAAAAAGTTTAACCGTGAAAGCTTATAACAGTGTTAAAAATAACTTATTTGAGCAAATTAAATAAGCCGTGACAGCATATAAAAGTGTTTAAAATTACTTATTTGTGCAAAAAAAAAGTTGAACGGTGAAAGCTTATAACAGCGTTAAAAATTACTTATTTGTGCAAAAAAAAGTTTAACCGTGAGAGCTTATAAAAGTGTTTAAAATGACTTATTTTTGCAAAAAAAAGTTTAACCGTGAAAGCTTATAAAAGTGTTTAAAATGACTTATTTGTGCAAAAAAAAGTTTAACCGTGAAAGCTAATATTAGTGTTTAAAATGACTTATTTGTGCAAAAAAAAGTTTAACCGTGAAAGCTTATAAAAGTGTTTAAAATTACTTATTTGTGCTGAAAAAAGTTAAACCGTGAAAGCTTATAACAGTGTTTAAAATAACTTATTTGTGCAAAAAAAAGATGAACCGTGAAAGCTTATAAAAGTGTTTAAAATGACTTATTTGTGCAAAAAAAAGTTTAACCGTGAAAGCTAATATTAGTGTTTAAAATGACTTATTTGTGCAAAAAAAAGTTTAACCGTGAAAGCTTATAACAGTGTTAAAAATGACTTATTTGTGCAAAAAAAAGTTTAACCGTGAAAGCTTATAACAGTGTTTAAAATAACTTATTTGTGCAAAAAAAAGATGAACCGTGAAAGCTTATAAAAGTGTTTAAAATGACTTATTTGTGCAAAAAAAAGTTTAACCGTGAAAGCTAATATTAGTGTTTAAAATGACTTATTTGTGCAAAAAAAAGTTTAACCGTGAAAGCTTATAAAAGTGTTTAAAATTACTTATTTGTGCTGAAAAAAGTTAAACCGTGAAAGCTTATAACAGTGTTAAAAATTACTTATTTGTGCAAAAAAAAGTTTAACCGTGAAAGCTTATAAAAGTGTTTAAAATTACTTATTTGTGCTGAAAAAAGTTAAACCGTGAAAGCTTATAACAGTGTTTAAAATTACTTATTTGTGCAAAAAAAAATGAACCGTGACAGCATATAAAAGTGTTTAAAATTACTTATTTGTGCAAAAAAAAACTTAAACAATGAAAGCTTATAACAGTGTTAAAAATTACTTATTTGTGCAAAAAAAAGTTAAACCGTGAAAGCTTATAACAGCGTTAAAAATTACTTATTTGAGCAAATTAAGTAAGCCGTGACAGCATATAAAAGTGTTTAAAATAACTTATTTGTGCAAAAAAAAACTTAAACAATAAAAGCTTATAACAGTGTTAAAAATTACTTATTTGTGCAAAAAAAAGTTTAACCGTGAAAGCTTATAAAAGTGTTTAAAATTACTTATTTGTGCTGAAAAAAGTTAAACCGTGAAAGCTTATAACAGTGTTTAAAATTACTTATTTGTGCAAAAAAAAAATGAACCGTGACAGCATATAAAAGTGTTTAAAATTACTTATTTGTGCAAAAAAAAACTTAAACAATGAAAGCTTATAACAGTGTTAAAAATTACTTATTTGTGCAAAAAAAAGTTTAACCGTGAAAGCTTATAAAAGTGTTTAAAATTACTTATTTGTGCTGAAAAAAGTTAAACCGTGAAAGCTTATAACAGTGTTTAAAATAACTTATTTGTGCAAAAAAAAGATGAACCGTGAAAGCTTATAACAGTGTTAAAAATTACTTATTTGTGCAAAAAAAGTTAAACCGTGAAAGCTTATAACAGTGTTTAAAATTACTTATTTGTGCAAAAAAAAGTTTAACCGTGAAAGCTTATAAAAGTGTTTAAAATTATTTATTTGTGCTGAAAAAAGTTAAACCGTGAAAGCTTATAACAGTGTTTAAAATAACTTATTTGTGCAAAAAAAAGATGAACCGTGAAAGCTTATAACAGTGTTAAAAATTACTTATTTGTGCAAAAAAAGTTAAACCGTGAAAGCTTATAACAGTGTTTAAAATTACTTATTTGTGCAAAAAAAGTTTCACCGTGAAAGCTTATAAAAGTGTTTAAAATTACTTATTTGTGCAAAAAAAAGTTAAACCGTGAAAGCTTATAACAGCGTTAAAAATTACTTATTTGAGCAAATTAAGTAAGCCGTGACAGCATATAAAAGTGTTTAAAATTACTTATTTGTGCAAAAAAAAACTTAAACAATAAAAGCTTATAACAGTGTTAAAAATTACTTATTTGTGCAAAAAAAAGTTTAACCGTGAAAGCTTATAAAAGTGTTTAAAATTACTTATTTGTGCTGAAAAAAGTTAAACCGTGAAAGCTTATAACAGTGTTTAAAATTACTTATTTGTGCAAAAAAAAGATGAACCGTGACAGCATATAAAAGTGTTTAAAATTACTTATTTGTGCAAAAAACAACTTAAACAATGAAAGCTTATAACAGTGTTAAAAATTACTTATTTGTGCAAAAAAAAGTTTAACCGTGAAAGCTTATAAAAGTGTTTAAAATTACTTATTTGTGCTGAAAAAAGTTAAACCGTGAAAGCTTATAACAGTGTTTAAAATAACTTATTTGTGCAAAAAAAAGATGAACCGTGAAAGCTTATAAAAGTGTTTAAAATGACTTATTTGTGCAAAAAAAAGTTTAACCGTGAAAGCTAATATTAGTGTTTAAAATGACTTATTTGTGCAAAAAAAAGTTTAACCGTGAAAGCTTATAACAGTGTTAAAAATGACTTATTTGTGCAAAAAAAAGTTTAACCGTGAAAGCTTATAACAGTGTTTAAAATTACTTATTTGTGCAAAAAAAAGTTGAACCTTGAAAGCTTATAACAGCGTTAAAAATAACTTATTTGAGCAAATTAAATAAGCCGTGACAGCATATAAAAGTGTTTAAAATTACTTATTTGTGCAAAAAAAAGTTTAACCGTGAGAGCTTATAAAAGTGTTTAAAATGACTTATTTTTGCAAAAAAAAGTTTAACCGTGAAAGCTTATAACAGTGTTTAAAATGACTTATTTGTGCAAAAAAAAGTTTAACCGTGAAAGCTTATAACAGTGTTTAAAATGACTTATTTGTGCAAAAAAAAGTTGAACCGTGAAAGCTTATAACAGCGTTAAAAATAACTTATTTGAGCAAATTAAATAAGCCGTGACAGCATATAAAAGTGTTTAAAATTACTTATTTGTGCAAAAAAAACTTAAACAATGAAAGCTTATAACAGTGTTAAAAATTACTTATTTGTGCAAAAAAAGTTAAACCGTGAAAGCTTATAACAGCGTTAAAAATAACTTATTTGAGCAAATTAAATAAGCCGTGACAGCATATAAAAGTGTTTAAAATTACTTATTTGTGCAAAAAAAAGTTTAACCGTGAAAGCTTATAAAAGTGTTTAAAATTACTTATTTGTGCTGAAAAAAGTTAAACCGTGAAAGCTTATAACAGTGTTAAAAATTACTTATTTGTGCAAAAAAAAGTTTAACCGTGAAAGCTTATAAAAGTGTTTAAAATTACTTATTTGTGCTGAAAAAAGTTAAACCGTGAAAGCTTATAACAGTGTTTAAAATTACTTATTTGTGCAAAAAAAAATGAACCGTGACAGCATATAAAAGTGTTTAAAATTACTTATTTGTGCAAAAAAAAACTTAAACAATGAAAGCTTATAACAGTGTTAAAAATTACTTATTTGTGCAAAAAAAAGTTTAACCGTGAAAGCTTATAAAAGTGTTTAAAATTACTTATTTGTGCTGAAAAAAGTTAAACCGTGAAAGCTTATAACAGTGTTTAAAATAACTTATTTGTGCAAAAAAAAGATGAACCGTGAAAGCTTATAACAGTGTTAAAAATTACTTATTTGTGCAAAAAAAGTTAAACCGTGAAAGCTTATAACAGTGTTTAAAATTACTTATTTGTGCAAAAAAAAGTTTAACCGTGAAAGCTTATAAAAGTGTTTAAAATTACTTATTTGTGCTGAAAAAAGTTAAACCGTGAAAGCTTATAACAGTGTTTAAAATAACTTATTTGTGCAAAAAAAAGATGAACCGTGAAAGCTTATAACAGTGTTAAAAATTACTTATTTGTGCAAAAAAAGTTAAACCGTGAAAGCTTATAACAGTGTTTAAAATTACTTATTTGTGCAAAAAAAGTTTCACCGTGAAAGCTTATAAAAGTGTTTAAAATTACTTATTTGTGCTGAAAAAAGTTAAACTGTGAAAGCTTATAACAGTGTTTAAAATTACTTATTTAAGCAAAAAAAAGTTGAACCGTGAAAGCTTATAAAAGTGTTTAAAATGACTTATTTGTGCAAAAAAAAGTTTAACCGTGAAAGTTAATAACAGTGTTTAAAATGACTTATTTGTGCAAAAAAAAGTTTAACCGTGAAAGCTTATAACAGTGTTTAAAATGACTTATTTGTGCAAAAAAAAGTTGAAAGTTGAAAGCTTATAACAGCGTTAAAAATAACTTATTTGAGCAAATTAAATAAGCCGTGACAGCATATAAAAGTGTTTAAAATTACTTATTTGTGCAAAAAAAAAGTTGAACGGTGAAAGCTTATAACAGCGTTAAAAATTACTTATTTGTGCAAAAAAAAGTTTAACCGTGAGAGCTTATAAAAGTGTTTAAAATGACTTATTTTTGCAAAAAAAAGTTTAACCGTGAAAGCTTATAAAAGTGTTTAAAATGACTTATTTGTGCAAAAAAAAGTTTAACCGTGAAAGCTAATATTAGTGTTTAAAATGACTTATTTGTGCAAAAAAAAGTTTAACCGTGAAAGCTTATAAAAGTGTTTAAAATTACTTATTTGTGCTGAAAAAAGTTAAACCGTGAAAGCTTATAACAGTGTTTAAAATAACTTATTTGTGCAAAAAAAAGATGAACCGTGAAAGCTTATAAAAGTGTTTAAAATGACTTATTTGTGCAAAAAAAAGTTTAACCGTGAAAGCTAATATTAGTGTTTAAAATGACTTATTTGTGCAAAAAAAAGTTTAACCGTGAAAGCTTATAACAGTGTTAAAAATGACTTATTTGTGCAAAAAAAAGTTTAACCGTGAAAGCTTATAACAGTGTTTAAAATGACTTATTTGTGCAAAAAAAAGTTTAACCGTGAAAGCTTATAACAGTGTTTAAAATGACTTATTTGTGCAAAAAAAAGTTTAACCGTGAGAGCTTATAAAAGTGTTTAAAATGACTTATTTTTGCAAAAAAAAGTTTAACCGTGAAAGCTTATAAAAGTGTTTAAAATGACTTATTTGTGCAAAAAAAAGTTTAACCGTGAAAGCTAATATTAGTGTTTAAAATGACTTATTTGTGCAAAAAAAAGTTTAACCGTGAAAGCTTATAAAAGTGTTTAAAATTACTTATTTGTGCTGAAAAAAGTTAAACCGTGAAAGCTTATAACAGTGTTTAAAATAACTTATTTGTGCAAAAAAAAGATGAACCGTGAAAGCTTATAAAAGTGTTTAAAATGACTTATTTGTGCAAAAAAAAGTTTAACCGTGAAAGCTAATATTAGTGTTTAAAATGACTTATTTGTGCAAAAAAAAGTTTAACCGTGAAAGCTTATAACAGTGTTAAAAATGACTTATTTGTGCAAAAAAAAGTTTAACCGTGAAAGCTTATAACAGTGTTTAAAATTACTTATTTGTGCAAAAAAAAGTTGAACCTTGAAAGCTTATAACAGCGTTAAAAATAACTTATTTGAGCAAATTAAATAAGCCGTGACAGCATATAAAAGTGTTTAAAATTACTTATTTGTGCAAAAAAAAGTTTAACCGTGAGAGCTTATAAAAGTGTTTAAAATGACTTATTTTTGCAAAAAAAAGTTTAACCGTGAAAGCTTATAACAGTGTTTAAAATGACTTATTTGTGCAAAAAAAAGTTTAACCGTGAAAGCTTATAACAGTGTTTAAAATGACTTATTTGTGCAAAAAAAAGTTGAACCGTGAAAGCTTATAACAGCGTTAAAAATAACTTATTTGAGCAAATTAAATAAGCCGTGACAGCATATAAAAGTGTTTAAAATTACTTATTTGTGCAAAAAAAACTTAAACAATGAAAGCTTATAACAGTGTTAAAAATTACTTATTTGTGCAAAAAAAGTTAAACCGTGAAAGCTTATAACAGCGTTAAAAATAACTTATTTGAGCAAATTAAATAAGCCGTGACAGCATATAAAAGTGTTTAAAATTACTTATTTGTGCAAAAAAAAGTTTAACCGTGAAAGCTTATAACAGTGTTAAAAATTACTTATTTGTGCAAAAAAAAGTTTAACCGTGAAAGCTTATAAAAGTGTTTAAAATTACTTATTTGTGCTGAAAAAAGTTAAACCGTGAAAGCTTATAACAGTGTTTAAAATTACTTATTTGTGCAAAAAAAAATGAACCGTGACAGCATATAAAAGTGTTTAAAATTACTTATTTGTGCAAAAAAAAACTTAAACAATGAAAGCTTATAACAGTGTTAAAAATTACTTATTTGTGCAAAAAAAAGTTAAACCGTGAAAGCTTATAACAGCGTTAAAAATTACTTATTTGAGCAAATTAAGTAAGCCGTGACAGAATATAAAAGTGTTTAAAATAACTTATTTGTGCAAAAAAAAACTTAAACAATAAAAGCTTATAACAGTGTTAAAAATTACTTATTTGTGCAAAAAAAAGTTTAACCGTGAAAGCTTATAAAAGTGTTTAAAATTACTTATTTGTGCTGAAAAAAGTTAAACCGTGAAAGCTTATAACAGTGTTTAAAATTACTTATTTGTGCAAAAAAAAAATGAACCGTGACAGCATATAAAAGTGTTTAAAATTACTTATTTGTGCAAAAAAAAACTTAAACAATGAAAGCTTATAACAGTGTTAAAAATTACTTATTTGTGCAAAAAAAAGTTTAACCGTGAAAGCTTATAAAAGTGTTTAAAATTACTTATTTGTGCTGAAAAAAGTTAAACCGTGAAAGCTTATAACAGTGTTTAAAATAACTTATTTGTGCAAAAAAAAGATGAACCGTGAAAGCTTATAACAGTGTTAAAAATTACTTATTTGTGCAAAAAAAGTTAAACCGTGAAAGCTTATAACAGTGTTTAAAATTACTTATTTGTGCAAAAAAAAGTTTAACCGTGAAAGCTTATAAAAGTGTTTAAAATTATTTATTTGTGCTGAAAAAAGTTAAACCGTGAAAGCTTATAACAGTGTTTAAAATAACTTATTTGTGCAAAAAAAAGATGAACCGTGAAAGCTTATAACAGTGTTAAAAATTACTTATTTGTGCAAAAAAAGTTAAACCGTGAAAGCTTATAACAGTGTTTAAAATTACTTATTTGTGCAAAAAAAGTTTCACCGTGAAAGCTTATAAAAGTGTTTAAAATTACTTATTTGTGCTGAAAAAAGTTAAACTGTGAAAGCTTATAACAGTGTTTAAAATTACTTATTTAAGCAAAAAAAAGTTGAACCGTGAAAGCTTATAAAAGTGTTTAAAATGACTTATTTGTGCAAAAAAAAGTTTAACCGTGAAAGTTAATAACAGTGTTTAAAATGACTTATTTGTGCAAAAAAAAGTTTAACCGTGAAAGCTTATAACAGTGTTTAAAATGACTTATTTGTGCAAAAAAAAGTTGAAAGTTGAAAGCTTATAACAGCGTTAAAAATAACTTATTTGAGCAAATTAAATAAGCCGTGACAGCATATAAAAGTGTTTAAAATTACTTATTTGTGCAAAAAAAAAGTTGAACGGTGAAAGCTTATAACAGCGTTAAAAATTACTTATTTGTGCAAAAAAAAGTTTAACCGTGAGAGCTTATAAAAGTGTTTAAAATGACTTATTTTTGCAAAAAAAAGTTTAACCGTGAAAGCTTATAAAAGTGTTTAAAATGACTTATTTGTGCAAAAAAAAGTTTAACCGTGAAAGCTAATATTAGTGTTTAAAATGACTTATTTGTGCAAAAAAAAGTTTAACCGTGAAAGCTTATAAAAGTGTTTAAAATTACTTATTTGTGCTGAAAAAAGTTAAACCGTGAAAGCTTATAACAGCGTTAAAAATTACTTATTTGAGCAAAAAAAAAAATAAACAGTGAAAACTTATAACAGTGTTAAAAATTACTTATTTGTGCAAAAAAAGTTAAACCGTGAAAGCTTATAACAGTGTTTAAAATTACTTATTTGTGCAAAAAAAAGTTTAACCGTGAAAGCTTATAACAGTGTTTAAAATTACTTATTTGTGCAAAAAAAAGTTTAACCGTGAAAGCTTATAACAGTGTTTAAAATTACTTATTTGTGCTTAAAAAAGTTGAACCGTGAAAGCTTATAACAGCGTTAAAAATTACTTATTTGAGCAAAAAAAAAAATAAACAGTGAAAACTTATAACAGTGTTAAAAATTACTTATTTGTGCAAAAAAGTTAAACCGTGAAAGCTTATAACAGTGTTTAAAATTACTTATTTGTGCAAAAAAAAGTTTAACCGTGAAAGCTTATAAAAGTGTTTAAAATTACTTATTTGTGCTGAAAAAAGTTAAACCGTGAAAGCTTATAACAGTGTTTAAAATAACTTATTTGTGCAAAAAAAAGATGAACCGTGAAAGCTTATAAAAGTGTTTAAAATGACTTATTTGTGCAAAAAAAAGTTTAACCGTGAAAGCTAATATTAGTGTTTAAAATGACTTATTTGTGCAAAAAAAAGTTTAACCGTGAAAGCTTATAACAGTGTTAAAAATGACTTATTTGTGCAAAAAAAAGTTTAACCGTGAAAGCTTATAACAGTGTTTAAAATTACTTATTTGTGCAAAAAAAAGTTGAACCTTGAAAGCTTATAACAGCGTTAAAAATAACTTATTTGAGCAAATTAAATAAGCCGTGACAGCATATAAAAGTGTTTAAAATTACTTATTTGTGCAAAAAAAAGTTTAACCGTGAGAGCTTATAAAAGTGTTTAAAATGACTTATTTTTGCAAAAAAAAGTTTAACCGTGAAAGCTTATAACAGTGTTTAAAATGACTTATTTGTGCAAAAAAAAGTTTAACCGTGAAAGCTTATAACAGTGTTTAAAATGACTTATTTGTGCAAAAAAAAGTTGAACCGTGAAAGCTTATAACAGCGTTAAAAATAACTTATTTGAGCAAATTAAATAAGCCGTGACAGCATATAAAAGTGTTTAAAATTACTTATTTGTGCAAAAAAAACTTAAACAATGAAAGCTTATAACAGTGTTAAAAATTACTTATTTGTGCAAAAAAAGTTAAACCGTGAAAGCTTATAACAGCGTTAAAAATAACTTATTTGAGCAAATTAAATAAGCCGTGACAGCATATAAAAGTGTTTAAAATTACTTATTTGTGCAAAAAAAAGTTTAACCGTGAAAGCTTATAAAAGTGTTTAAAATTACTTATTTGTGCTGAAAAAAGTTAAACCGTGAAAGCTTATAACAGTGTTAAAAATTACTTATTTGTGCAAAAAAAAGTTTAACCGTGAAAGCTTATAAAAGTGTTTAAAATTACTTATTTGTGCTGAAAAAAGTTAAACCGTGAAAGCTTATAACAGTGTTTAAAATTACTTATTTGTGCAAAAAAAAATGAACCGTGACAGCATATAAAAGTGTTTAAAATTACTTATTTGTGCAAAAAAAAACTTAAACAATGAAAGCTTATAACAGTGTTAAAAATTACTTATTTGTGCAAAAAAAAGTTAAACCGTGAAAGCTTATAACAGCGTTAAAAATTACTTATTTGAGCAAATTAAGTAAGCCGTGACAGCATATAAAAGTGTTTAAAATAACTTATTTGTGCAAAAAAAAACTTAAACAATAAAAGCTTATAACAGTGTTAAAAATTACTTATTTGTGCAAAAAAAAGTTTAACCGTGAAAGCTTATAAAAGTGTTTAAAATTACTTATTTGTGCTGAAAAAAGTTAAACCGTGAAAGCTTATAACAGTGTTTAAAATTACTTATTTGTGCAAAAAAAAAATGAACCGTGACAGCATATAAAAGTGTTTAAAATTACTTATTTGTGCAAAAAAAAACTTAAACAATGAAAGCTTATAACAGTGTTAAAAATTACTTATTTGTGCAAAAAAAAGTTTAACCGTGAAAGCTTATAAAAGTGTTTAAAATTACTTATTTGTGCTGAAAAAAGTTAAACCGTGAAAGCTTATAACAGTGTTTAAAATAACTTATTTGTGCAAAAAAAAGATGAACCGTGAAAGCTTATAACAGTGTTAAAAATTACTTATTTGTGCAAAAAAAGTTAAACCGTGAAAGCTTATAACAGTGTTTAAAATTACTTATTTGTGCAAAAAAAAGTTTAACCGTGAAAGCTTATAAAAGTGTTTAAAATTATTTATTTGTGCTGAAAAAAGTTAAACCGTGAAAGCTTATAACAGTGTTTAAAATAACTTATTTGTGCAAAAAAAAGATGAACCGTGAAAGCTTATAACAGTGTTAAAAATTACTTATTTGTGCAAAAAAAGTTAAACCGTGAAAGCTTATAACAGTGTTTAAAATTACTTATTTGTGCAAAAAAAGTTTCACCGTGAAAGCTTATAAAAGTGTTTAAAATTACTTATTTGTGCTGAAAAAAGTTAAACTGTGAAAGCTTATAACAGTGTTTAAAATTACTTATTTAAGCAAAAAAAAGTTGAACCGTGAAAGCTTATAAAAGTGTTTAAAATGACTTATTTGTGCAAAAAAAAGTTTAACCGTGAAAGTTAATAACAGTGTTTAAAATGACTTATTTGTGCAAAAAAAAGTTTAACCGTGAAAGCTTATAACAGTGTTTAAAATGACTTATTTGTGCAAAAAAAAGTTGAAAGTTGAAAGCTTATAACAGCGTTAAAAATAACTTATTTGAGCAAATTAAATAAGCCGTGACAGCATATAAAAGTGTTTAAAATTACTTATTTGTGCAAAAAAAAAGTTGAACGGTGAAAGCTTATAACAGCGTTAAAAATTACTTATTTGTGCAAAAAAAAGTTTAACCGTGAGAGCTTATAAAAGTGTTTAAAATGACTTATTTTTGCAAAAAAAAGTTTAACCGTGAAAGCTTATAACAGTGTTTAAAATGACTTATTTGTGCAAAAAAAGTTTAACCGTGAAAGCTTATAACAGTGTTTAAAATGACTTATTTGTGCAAAAAAAAGTTGAACCGTGAAAGCTTATAACAGCGTTAAAAATAACTTATTTGAGCAAATTAAATAAGCCGTGACAGCATATAAAAGTGTTAAAAATAACTTATTTGTGCAAAAGAAGTTAAACCGTGAAAGCTTACAACAGTGTTTAAAATTACTTATTTGTGCAAAAAAAAGTTAAACCGTGAAAGCTTATAACAGCGTTAAAAATTACTTATTTGAGCAAATTAAATAAGCCGTGACAGCATATAAAAGTGTTTAAAATTACTTATTTGTGCAAAAAAAACTTAAACAATGAAAGCTTATAACAGTGTTAAAAATTACTTATTTGTGCAAAAAAAGTTAAACCGTGAAAGCTTACAACAGTGTTTAAAATTACTTATTTGTGCAAAAAAAAGTTAAACCGTGAAAGCTTATAACAGCGTTAAAAATTACTTATTTGAGCAAATTAAGTAAGCCGTGACAGCATATAAAAGTGTTTAAAATTACTTATTTGTGCAAAAAAAAACTTAAACAATGAAAGCTTATAACAGTGTTAAAAATTACTTATTTGTGCAAAAAAAAGTTTAACCGTGAAAGCTTATAAAAGTGTTTAAAATTACTTATTTGTGCTGAAAAAAGTTAAACCGTGAAAGCTTATAACAGTGTTTAAAATTACTTATTTGTGCAAAAAAAAGATGAACCGTGAAAGCTTATAACAGTGTTAAAAATTACTTATTTGTGCAAAAAAAGTTAAACCGTGAAAGCTTATAACAGTGTTTAAAATTACTTATTTGTGCAAAAAAAAGTTTAACCGTAAAAGCTTATAAAAGTGTTTAAAATTACTTATTTGTGCTGAAAAAAGTTAAACCGTGAAATCTTATAACAGTGTTTAAAATAACTTATTTGTGCAAAAAAAAGATGAACCGTGAAAGCTTATAACAGTGTTAAAAATTACTTATTTGTGCAAAAAAAGTTAAACCGTGAAAGCTTATAACAGTGTTTAAAATTACTTATTTAAGCAAAAAAAAGTTGAACCGTGAAAGCTTATAAAAGTGTTTAAAATGACTTATTTGTGCAAAAAAAAAGTTTAACCGTGAAAGTTAATAACAGTGTTTAAAATGACTTATTTGTGCAAAAAAAAGTTTAACCGTGAAAGCTTATAACAGTGTTTAAAATGCCTTATTTGTGCAAAAAAAAGTTTAACCGTGAAAGCTTATAACAGTGTTTAAAATTACTTATTTGTGCAAAAAAAAGTTGAAAGTTGAAAGCTTATAACAGCGTTAAAAATAACTTATTTGAGCAAATTAAATAAGCCGTGACAGCATATAAAAGTGTTTAAAATTACTTATTTGTGCAAAAAAAAAGTTGAACGGTGAAAGCTTATAACAGCGTTAAAAATTACTTATTTGTGGAAAAAAAAGTTTAACCGTGAGAGCTTATAAAAGTGTTTAAAATGACTTATTTTTGCAAAAAAAAGTTTAACCGTGAAAGCTTATAACAGTGTTTAAAATGACTTATTTGTGCAAAAAAAAGTTAAACCGTGAAAGCTTATAACAGCGTTAAAAATTACTTATTTGAGCAAATTAAATAAGCCGTGACAGCATATAAAAGTGTTTAAAATTACTTATTTGTGCAAAAAAAACTTAAACAATGAAAGCTTATAACAGTGTTAAAAATTACTTATTTGTGCAAAAAAAGTTAAACCGTGAAAGCTTACAACAGTGTTTAAAATTACTTATTTGTGCAAAAAAAAGTTAAACCGTGAAAGCTTATAACAGCGTTAAAAATTACTTATTTGAGCAAATTAAGTAAGCCGTGACAGCATATAAAAGTGTTTAAAATTACTTATTTGTGCAAAAAAAAAGTTGAACGGTGAAAGCTTATAACAGCGTTAAAAATTACTTATTTGTGCAAAAAAAAGTTTAACCGTGAGAGCTTATAAAAGTGTTTAAAATGACTTATTTTTGCAAAAAAAAGTTTAACCGTGAAAGCTTATAACAGTGTTTAAAATGACTTATTTGTGCAAAAAAAGTTTAACCGTGAAAGCTTATAACAGTGTTTAAAATGACTTATTTGTGCAAAAAAAAAATGAACCGTGAAAGCTTATAACAGCGTTAAAAATAACTTATTTGAGCAAATTAAATAAGCCGTGACAGCATATAAAAGTGTTAAAAATTACTTATTTGTGCAAAAGAAGTTAAACCGTGAAAGCTTACAACAGTGTTTAAAATTACTTATTTGTGCAAAAAAAAGTTAAACCGTGAAAGCTTATAACAGCGTTAAAAATTACTTATTTGAGCAAATTAAATAAGCCGTGACAGCATATAAAAGTGTTTAAAATTACTTATTTGTGCAAAAAAAACTTAAACAATGAAAGCTTATAACAGTGTTAAAAATTACTTATTTGTGCAAAAAAAGTTAAACCGTGAAAGCTTACAACAGTGTTTAAAATTACTTATTTGTGCAAAAAAAAGTTGAACCGTGAAAGCTTATAACAGTGTTTAAAATTACTTATTTGTGCAAAAAAAAGTTTAACCGTGAAAGCTTATAACAGTGTTTAAAATTACTTATTTGTGCTGAAAAAAGTTAAACCGTGAAAGCTTATAACAGTGTTTAAAATTACTTATTTGTGCTTAAAAAAGTTGAACCGTGAAAGCTTATAACAGCGTTAAAAATTACTTATTTGAGCAAAAAAAAAAATAAACAGTGAAAACTTATAACAGTGTTAAAAATTACTTATTTGTGCAAAAAAGTTAAACCGTGAAAGCTTATAAAAGTGTTTAAAATTACTTATTTGTGCAAAAAAAAAGTTGAACCGTGAAAGCTTATAACAGCGTTAAAAATTACTTATTTGAGCAAAAAAAAAAATAAACAGTGAAAACTTATAACAGTGTTAAAAATTACTTATTTGTGCTGAAAAAACTTAAACCGTGAAAGCTTATAAAAGTGTTTAAAATTACTTATTTGTGCAAAAAAAAAGTTGAACCGTGAAAGCTTATAACAGCGTTAAAAATTACTTATTTGTGCTGAAAAAACTTAAACCGTGAAAGCTTATAAAAGTGTTTAAAATTACTTATTTGTGCAAAAAAAAAGTTGAACCGTGAAAGCTTATAACAGTGTTTAAAATTACTTATTTGTGCAAAAAAAAGTTTAACCGTGAAAGCTTATAAAAGTGTTTAAAATTACTTATTTGTGCTGAAAAAACTTAAACCGTGAAAGCTTATAAAAGTGTTTAAAATTACTTATTTGTGCAAAAAAAAAGTTGAACCGTGAAAGCTTATAACAGCGTTAAAAATTACTTATTTGAGCAAAAAAAAAATAAACAGTGAAAACTTATAACAGTGTTAAAAATTACTTATTTGTGCAAAAAAAGTTAAACCGTGAAAGCTTATAACAGTGTTTAAAATTACTTATTTGTGCAAAAAAAAGTTTAACCGTGAAAGCTTATAACAGTGTTTAAAATTACTTATTTGTGCAAAAAAAAGTTTAACCGTGAAAGCTTATAACAGTGTTTAAAATTACTTATTTGTGCTTAAAAAAGTTGAACCGTGAAAGCTTATAACAGCGTTAAAAATTACTTATTTGAGCAAAAAAAAAAATAAACAGTGAAAACTTATAACAGTGTTAAAAATTACTTATTTGTGCAAAAAAGTTAAACCGTGAAAGCTTATAACAGTGTTTAAAATTACTTATTTTTGCAAAAAAAAGTTTAACCGTGAAAGCTTATAACAGTGTTTAAAATGACTTATTTGTGCAAAAAAAAAGTTTAACCGTGAAAGTTAATAACAGTGTTTAAAATGACTTATTTGTGCAAAAAAAAGTTTAACCGTGAAAGCTTATAACAGTGTTTAAAATGACTTATTTGTGCAAAAAAAAGTTTAACCGTGAAAGCTTATAACAGTGTTTAAAATTACTTATTTGTGCAAAAAAAAGTTGAAAGTTGAAAGCTTATAACAGCGTTAAAAATAACTTATTTGAGCAAATTAAATAAGCCGTGACAGCATATAAAAGTGTTTAAAATTACTTATTTGTGCAAAAAAAAAGTTGAACGGTGAAAGCTTATAACAGCGTTAAAAATTACTTATTTGTGCAAAAAAAAGTTTAACCGTGAGAGCTTATAAAAGTGTTTAAAATGACTTATTTGTGCAAAAAAAAAGTTTAACCGTGAAAGTTAATAACAGTGTTTAAAATGACTTATTTGTGCAAAAAAAAGTTTAACCGTGAAAGCTTATAACAGTGTTTAAAATGCCTTATTTGTGCAAAAAAAAGTTTAACCGTGAAAGCTTATAACAGTGTTTAAAATTACTTATTTGTGCAAAAAAAAGTTGAAAGTTGAAAGCTTATAACAGCGTTAAAAATAACTTATTTGAGCAAATTAAATAAGCCGTGACAGCATATAAAAGTGTTTAAAATTACTTATTTGTGCAAAAAAAAAGTTGAACGGTGAAAGCTTATAACAGCGTTAAAAATTACTTATTTGTGGAAAAAAAAGTTTAACCGTGAGAGCTTATAAAAGTGTTTAAAATGACTTATTTTTGCAAAAAAAAGTTTAACCGTGAAAGCTTATAACAGTGTTTAAAATGACTTATTTGTGCAAAAAAAAGTTAAACCGTGAAAGCTTATAACAGCGTTAAAAATTACTTATTTGAGCAAATTAAATAAGCCGTGACAGCATATAAAAGTGTTTAAAATTACTTATTTGTGCAAAAAAAACTTAAACAATGAAAGCTTATAACAGTGTTAAAAATTACTTATTTGTGCAAAAAAAGTTAAACCGTGAAAGCTTACAACAGTGTTTAAAATTACTTATTTGTGCAAAAAAAAGTTAAACCGTGAAAGCTTATAACAGCGTTAAAAATTACTTATTTGAGCAAATTAAGTAAGCCGTGACAGCATATAAAAGTGTTTAAAATTACTTATTTGTGCAAAAAAAAAGTTGAACGGTGAAAGCTTATAACAGCGTTAAAAATTACTTATTTGTGCAAAAAAAAGTTTAACCGTGAGAGCTTATAAAAGTGTTTAAAATGACTTATTTTTGCAAAAAAAAGTTTAACCGTGAAAGCTTATAACAGTGTTTAAAATGACTTATTTGTGCAAAAAAAGTTTAACCGTGAAAGCTTATAACAGTGTTTAAAATGACTTATTTGTGCAAAAAAAAAATGAACCGTGAAAGCTTATAACAGCGTTAAAAATAACTTATTTGAGCAAATTAAATAAGCCGTGACAGCATATAAAAGTGTTAAAAATTACTTATTTGTGCAAAAGAAGTTAAACCGTGAAAGCTTACAACAGTGTTTAAAATTACTTATTTGTGCAAAAAAAAGTTAAACCGTGAAAGCTTATAACAGCGTTAAAAATTACTTATTTGAGCAAATTAAATAAGCCGTGACAGCATATAAAAGTGTTTAAAATTACTTATTTGTGCAAAAAAAACTTAAACAATGAAAGCTTATAACAGTGTTAAAAATTACTTATTTGTGCAAAAAAAGTTAAACCGTGAAAGCTTACAACAGTGTTTAAAATTACTTATTTGTGCAAAAAAAAGTTGAACCGTGAAAGCTTATAACAGTGTTTAAAATTACTTATTTGTGCAAAAAAAAGTTTAACCGTGAAAGCTTATAACAGTGTTTAAAATTACTTATTTGTGCTGAAAAAAGTTAAACCGTGAAAGCTTATAACAGTGTTTAAAATTACTTATTTGTGCTTAAAAAAGTTGAACCGTGAAAGCTTATAACAGCGTTAAAAATTACTTATTTGAGCAAAAAAAAAAATAAACAGTGAAAACTTATAACAGTGTTAAAAATTACTTATTTGTGCAAAAAAGTTAAACCGTGAAAGCTTATAAAAGTGTTTAAAATTACTTATTTGTGCAAAAAAAAAGTTGAACCGTGAAAGCTTATAACAGCGTTAAAAATTACTTATTTGAGCAAAAAAAAAAATAAACAGTGAAAACTTATAACAGTGTTAAAAATTACTTATTTGTGCTGAAAAAACTTAAACCGTGAAAGCTTATAAAAGTGTTTAAAATTACTTATTTGTGCAAAAAAAAAGTTGAACCGTGAAAGCTTATAACAGCGTTAAAAATTACTTATTTGTGCTGAAAAAACTTAAACCGTGAAAGCTTATAAAAGTGTTTAAAATTACTTATTTGTGCAAAAAAAAAGTTGAACCGTGAAAGCTTATAACAGTGTTTAAAATTACTTATTTGTGCAAAAAAAAGTTTAACCGTGAAAGCTTATAAAAGTGTTTAAAATTACTTATTTGTGCTGAAAAAACTTAAACCGTGAAAGCTTATAAAAGTGTTTAAAATTACTTATTTGTGCAAAAAAAAAGTTGAACCGTGAAAGCTTATAACAGCGTTAAAAATTACTTATTTGAGCAAAAAAAAAATAAACAGTGAAAACTTATAACAGTGTTAAAAATTACTTATTTGTGCAAAAAAAGTTAAACCGTGAAAGCTTATAACAGTGTTTAAAATTACTTATTTGTGCAAAAAAAAGTTTAACCGTGAAAGCTTATAACAGTGTTTAAAATTACTTATTTGTGCAAAAAAAAGTTTAACCGTGAAAGCTTATAACAGTGTTTAAAATTACTTATTTGTGCTTAAAAAAGTTGAACCGTGAAAGCTTATAACAGCGTTAAAAATTACTTATTTGAGCAAAAAAAAAAATAAACAGTGAAAACTTATAACAGTGTTAAAAATTACTTATTTGTGCAAAAAAGTTAAACCGTGAAAGCTTATAACAGTGTTTAAAATTACTTATTTTTGCAAAAAAAAGTTTAACCGTGAAAGCTTATAACAGTGTTTAAAATGACTTATTTGTGCAAAAAAAAAGTTTAACCGTGAAAGTTAATAACAGTGTTTAAAATGACTTATTTGTGCAAAAAAAAGTTTAACCGTGAAAGCTTATAACAGTGTTTAAAATGACTTATTTGTGCAAAAAAAAGTTTAACCGTGAAAGCTTATAACAGTGTTTAAAATTACTTATTTGTGCAAAAAAAAGTTGAAAGTTGAAAGCTTATAACAGCGTTAAAAATAACTTATTTGAGCAAATTAAATAAGCCGTGACAGCATATAAAAGTGTTTAAAATTACTTATTTGTGCAAAAAAAAAGTTGAACGGTGAAAGCTTATAACAGCGTTAAAAATTACTTATTTGTGCAAAAAAAAGTTTAACCGTGAGAGCTTATAAAAGTGTTTAAAATGACTTATTTTTGCAAAAAAAAGTTTAACCGTGAAAGCTTATAACAGTGTTTAAAATGACTTATTTGTGCAAAAAAAGTTTAACCGTGAAAGCTTATAACAGTGTTTAAAATGACTTATTTGTGCAAAAAAAAGTTGAACCGTGAAAGCTTATAACAGCGTTAAAAATAACTTATTTGAGCAAATTATATAAGCCGTGACAGCATATAAAAGTGTTAAAAATTACTTATTTGTGCAAAAGAAGTTAAACCGTGAAAGCTTACAACAGTGTTTAAAATTACTTATTTGTGCAAAAAAAAGTTAAACCGTGAAAGCTTATAACAGCGTTAAAAATTACTTATTTGAGCAAATTAAATAAGCCGTGACAGCATATAAAAGTGTTTAAAATTACTTATTTGTGCAAAAAAAACTTAAACAATGAAAGCTTATAACAGTGTTAAAAATTACTTATTTGTGCAAAAAAAGTTAAACCGTGAAAGCTTACAACAGTGTTTAAAATTACTTATTTGTGCAAAAAAAAGTTAAACCGTGAAAGCTTATAACAGCGTTAAAAATTACTTATTTGAGCAAATTAAGTAAGCCGTGACAGCATATAAAAGTGTTTAAAATTACTTATTTGTGCAAAAAAAAAGTTGAACGGTGAAAGCTTATAACAGCGTTAAAAATTACTTATTTGTGCAAAAAAAAGTTTAACCGTGAGAGCTTATAAAAGTGTTTAAAATGACTTATTTTTGCAAAAAAAAGTTTAACCGTGAAAGCTTATAACAGTGTTTAAAATGACTTATTTGTGCAAAAAAAGTTTAACCGTGAAAGCTTATAACAGTGTTTAAAATGACTTATTTGTGCAAAAAAAAAGTTGAACGGTGAAAGCTTATAACAGCGTTAAAAATTACTTATTTGTGCAAAAAAAAGTTTAACCGTGAGAGCTTATAAAAGTGTTTAAAATGACTTATTTTTGCAAAAAAAAGTTTAACCGTGAAAGCTTATAACAGTGTTTAAAATGACTTATTTGTGCAAAAAAAGTTTAACCGTGAAAGCTTATAACAGTGTTTAAAATGACTTATTTGTGCAAAAAAAAGTTGAACCGTGAAAGCTTATAACAGCGTTAAAAATAACTTATTTGAGCAAATTAAATAAGCCGTGACAGCATATAAAAGTGTTAAAAATTACTTATTTGTGCAAAAGAAGTTAAACCGTGAAAGCTTACAACAGTGTTTAAAATTACTTATTTGTGCAAAAAAAAGTTAAACCGTGAAAGCTTATAACAGCGTTAAAAATTACTTATTTGAGCAAATTAAATAAGCCGTGACAGCATATAAAAGTGTTTAAAATTACTTATTTGTGCAAAAAAAACTTAAACAATGAAAGCTTATAACAGTGTTAAAAATTACTTATTTGTGCAAAAAAAGTTAAACCGTGAAAGCTTACAACAGTGTTTAAAATTACTTATTTGTGCAAAAAAAAGTTAAACCGTGAAAGCTTATAACAGCGTTAAAAATTACTTATTTGAGCAAATTAAGTAAGCCGTGACAGCATATAAAAGTGTTTAAAATTACTTATTTGTGCAAAAAAAAAGTTGAACGGTGAAAGCTTATAACAGCGTTAAAAATTACTTATTTGTGCAAAAAAAAGTTTAACCGTGAGAGCTTATAAAAGTGTTTAAAATGACTTATTTTTGCAAAAAAAAGTTTAACCGTGAAAGCTTATAACAGTGTTTAAAATGACTTATTTGTGCAAAAAAAGTTTAACCGTGAAAGCTTATAACAGTGTTTAAAATGACTTATTTGTGCAAAAAAAAGTTGAACCGTGAAAGCTTATAACAGCGTTAAAAATAACTTATTTGAGCAAATTAAATAAGCCGTGACAGCATATAAAAGTGTTAAAAATTACTTATTTGTGCAAAAGAAGTTAAACCGTGAAAGCTTACAACAGTGTTTAAAATTACTTATTTGTGCAAAAAAAAGTTAAACCGTGAAAGCTTATAACAGCGTTAAAAATTACTTATTTGAGCAAATTAAATAAGCCGTGACAGCATATAAAAGTGTTTAAAATTACTTATTTGTGCAAAAAAAACTTAAACAATGAAAGCTTATAACAGTGTTAAAAATTACTTATTTGTGCAAAAAAAGTTAAACCGTGAAAGCTTACAACAGTGTTTAAAATTACTTATTTGTGCAAAAAAAAGTTGAACCGTGAAAGCTTATAACAGTGTTTAAAATTACTTATTTGTGCAAAAAAAAGTTTAACCGTGAAAGCTTATAACAGTGTTTAAAATTACTTATTTGTGCTGAAAAAAGTTAAACCGTGAAAGCTTATAACAGTGTTTAAAATTACTTATTTGTGCTTAAAAAAGTTGAACCGTGAAAGCTTATAACAGCGTTAAAAATTACTTATTTGAGCAAAAAAAAAAATAAACAGTGAAAACTTATAACAGTGTTAAAAATTACTTATTTGTGCAAAAAAGTTAAACCGTGAAAGCTTATAAAAGTGTTTAAAATTACTTATTTGTGCAAAAAAAAAGTTGAACCGTGAAAGCTTATAACAGCGTTAAAAATTACTTATTTGAGCAAAAAAAAAAATAAACAGTGAAAACTTATAACAGTGTTAAAAATTACTTATTTGTGCTGAAAAAACTTAAACCGTGAAAGCTTATAAAAGTGTTTAAAATTACTTATTTGTGCAAAAAAAAAGTTGAACCGTGAAAGCTTATAACAGCGTTAAAAATTACTTATTTGTGCTGAAAAAACTTAAACCGTGAAAGCTTATAAAAGTGTTTAAAATTACTTATTTGTGCAAAAAAAAAGTTGAACCGTGAAAGCTTATAACAGTGTTTAAAATTACTTATTTGTGCAAAAAAAAGTTTAACCGTGAAAGCTTATAAAAGTGTTTAAAATTACTTATTTGTGCTGAAAAAACTTAAACCGTGAAAGCTTATAAAAGTGTTTAAAATTACTTATTTGTGCAAAAAAAAAGTTGAACCGTGAAAGCTTATAACAGCGTTAAAAATTACTTATTTGAGCAAAAAAAAAATAAACAGTGAAAACTTATAACAGTGTTAAAAATTACTTATTTGTGCAAAAAAAGTTAAACCGTGAAAGCTTATAACAGTGTTTAAAATTACTTATTTGTGCAAAAAAAAGTTTAACCGTGAAAGCTTATAACAGTGTTTAAAATTACTTATTTGTGCAAAAAAAAGTTTAACCGTGAAAGCTTATAACAGTGTTTAAAATTACTTATTTGTGCTTAAAAAAGTTGAACCGTGAAAGCTTATAACAGCGTTAAAAATTACTTATTTGAGCAAAAAAAAAAATAAACAGTGAAAACTTATAACAGTGTTAAAAATTACTTATTTGTGCAAAAAAGTTAAACCGTGAAAGCTTATAACAGTGTTTAAAATTACTTATTTTTGCAAAAAAAAGTTTAACCGTGAAAGCTTATAACAGTGTTTAAAATGACTTATTTGTGCAAAAAAAAGTTGAACCGTGAAAGCTTATAACAGCGTTAAAAATTACTAATTGGAGCAAATTAAATAAGCCGTGACAGCATATAAAAGTGTTTAAAATTACTTATTTGTGCAAAAAAAACTTAAACAATGAAAGCTTATAACAGTGTTAAAAATTACTTATTTGTGCAAAAAAAAGATGAACCGTGAAAGCTTATAACAGTGTTAAAAATTACTTATTTGTGCAAAAAAAGTTAAACCGTGAAAGCTTATAACAGTGTTTAAAATTACTTATTTGTGCAAAAAAAAGTTTAACCGTGAAAGCTTATAAAAGTGTTTAAAATTACTTATTTGTGCTGAAAACAGTGAAACCGTGAAAGCTTATAACAGTGTTTAAAATAACTTATTTGTGCAAAAAAAAGATGAACCATGAAAGTTTATAACAGTGTTTAAATTTACTGATTTGAGCAAATAAAATAAGCCGTGACAGCATATAAAAGTGTTTAAAATTACTTATTTGTGCAAAAAAAGTTAAACCGTGAAAGCTTATAACAGTGTTTAAAATTACTTATTTGTGCAAAAAAAAAGTTTAACCGTGAAAGCTTATAAAAGTGTTTAAAATTACTGATTTGTGCTGAAAAAAGTTAAAACGTGAAAGCTTATAACAGTGTTTAAAATTACTTATTTGTGCAAAAAAAAGTTAAACCGTGAAAGCTTATAACAGCGTTAAAAATTACTTATTTGAGCAAATTAAATAAGCCGTGACAGCATATAAAAGTGTTTAAAATTACTTATTTGTGCAAAAAAAACTTAAACAATGAAAGCTTATAACAGTGTTAAAAATTACTTATTTGTGCAAAAAAAGTTAAACCGTGAAAGCTTACAACAGTGTTTAAAATTACTTATTTGTGCAAAAAAAAGTTAAACCGTGAAAGCTTATAACAGCGTTAAAAATTACTTATTTGAGCAAATTAAGTAAGCCGTGACAGCTTATAACAGTGTTAAAAATTACTTATTTGTGCAAAAAAAAGTTTAACCGTGAAAGCTTATAAAAGTGTTTAAAATTACTTATTTGTGCTGAAAAAAGTTAAACCGTGAAAGCTTATAACAGTGTTTAAAATTACTTATTTGTGCAAAAAAAAAGTTGAACGGTGAAAGCTTATAACAGCGTTTAAAATTACTTATTTGTGCAAAAAAAAGATGAACCGTGAAAGCTTATAACAGTGTTTAAAATGACTTATTTGTGCAAAAAAAAGTTGAACCGTGAAAGCTTATAACAGCGTTAAAAATTACTTATTTGAGCAAATTAAATAAGCCGTGACAGCATATAAAAGGTGTTTAAAATTACTTATTTGTGCAAAAAAAACTTAAACAATGAAAGCTTATAACAGTGTTAAAAATTACTTATTTGTGCAAAAAAAGTTAAACCGTGAAAGCATACAACAGTGTTTAAAATTACTTATTTGTGCAAAAAAAAGTTAAACCGTGAAAGCTTATAACAGCGTTAAAAATTACTTATTTGAGCAAATTAAATAAGCCGTGACAGCATATAAAAGTGTTTAAAATTACTTATTTGTGCAAAAAAAACTTAAACAATGAAAGCTTATAACAGTGTTAAAAATTACTTATTTGTGCAAAAAAAGTTAAACCGTGAAAGCTTACAACAGTGTTTAAAATTACTTATTTGTGCAAAAAAAAGTTAAACCGTGAAAGCTTATAACAGCGTTAAAAATTACTTATTTGAGCAAATTAAGTAAGCCGTGACAGCATATAAAAGTGTTTAAAATTACTTATTTGTGCAAAAAAAACTTAAACAATGAAAGCTTATAACAGTGTTAAAAATTACTTATTTGTGCAAAAAAAACTTAAACAATGAAAGCTTATAACAGTGTTAAAAATTACTTATTTGTGCAAAAAAAGTTAAACCGTGAAAGCTTACAACAGTGTTTAAAATTACTTATTTGTGCAAAAAAAAGTTAAACCGTGAAAGCTTATAACAGCGTTAAAAATTACTTATTTGAGCAAATTAAGTAAGCCGTGACAGCATATAAAAGTGTTTAAAATTACTTATTTGTGCAAAAAAAACTTAAACAATGAAAGCTTATAACAGTGTTAAAAATTACTTATTTGTGCAAAAAAAAGTTTAACCGTGAAAGCTTATAAAAGTGTTTAAAATTACTTATTTGTGCTGAAAAAAGTTAAACCGTGAAAGCTTATAACAGTGTTTAAAATTACTTATTTGTGCAAAAAAAAGATGAACCGTGAAAGCTTATAACAGTGTTTAAAATGACTTATTTGTGCAAAAAAAAGTTTAACCGTGAAAGCTAATAACAGTGTTTAAAATGACTTATTTGTGCAAAAAAAAGTTTAACCGTGAAAGCTTATAACAGTGTTTAAAATGACTTATTTGTGCAAAAAAAAGTTTAACCGTGAAAGCTTATAACAGTGTTTAAAATTACTTATTTGTGCAAAAAAAAGTTGAACCTTGAAAGCTTATAACAGCGTTAAAAATAACTTATTTGAGCAAATTAAATAAGCCGTGACAGCATATAAAAGTGTTTCAAATTACTTATTTGTCCAAAAAAAAAGTTGAACGGTGAAAGCTTATAACAGCGTTTAAAATTACTTATTTGTGCAAAAAAAAGTTAAACCGTGAAAGCTTATAACAGCGTTAAAAATTACTTATTTGAGCAAAAAAAAGTTGAACCGTGAAAGCTTCTAACAGTGTTTAAAGTTACTTATTTGTGCAAAAAAAGTTAAACCGTGAAAGCTTATAACAGTGTTTAAAATGACTTATTTGTGCAAAAAAAAGTTGAACCGTGAAAGCTTATAACAGTGTTTAAAGTTACTTATTTGTGCTGAAAAAAGTTAAACCGTGAAAGCTTATAAAAGTGTTTAAAATGACTTATTTGTGCAAAAAAAAGTTTAACCGTGAAAGCTTATAACAGCGTTAAAAATTACTTATTTGTGCAAAAAAAATTTTAACCGTGAAAGCTTATAAAAGTGTTTAAAATGACTTATTTGTGCAAAAAAAAGTTTAACCGTGAAAGCTTATAACAGTGTTTAAAATGACTTATTTGTGCAAAAAAAAGTTTAACCGTGAAAGCTTATAACAGTGTTTAAAATGACTTATTTGTGCAAAAAAAAGTTTAACCGTGAAAGCTTATAACAGTGTTTAAAATTACTTATTTGTGCAAAAAAAAGTTGAACCGTGAAAGCTTATAACAGCGTTAAAAATAACTTATTTGAGCAAATTAAATAAGCCGTGACAGCATATAAAAGTGTTTAAAATTACTTATTTGTGCAAAAAAAACTTAAACAATGAAAGCTTATAACAGTGTTAAAAATTACTTATTTGTGCAAAAAAAGTTAAACCGTGAAAGCTTACAACAGTGTTTAAAATTACTTATTTGTGCAAAAAAAAAGTTAAACCGTGAAAGCTTATAACAGCGTTAAAAATTACTTATTTGAGCAAATTAAATAAGCCGTGACAGCATATAAAAGTGTTTAAAATTACTTATTTGTGCAAAAAAAACTTAAACAATGAAAGCTTATAACAGTGTTAAAAATTACTTATTTGTGCAAAAAAAGTTAAACCGTGAAAGCTTACAACAGTGTTTAAAATTACTTATTTGTGCAAAAAAAAGTTAAACCGTGAAAGCTTATAACAGCGTTAAAAATTACTTATTCGAGCAAATTAAATAAGCCGTGACAGCATATAAAAGTGTTTAAAATTACTTATTTGTGCAAAAAAAACTTAAACAATGAAAGCTTATAACAGTGTTAAAAATTACTTATTTGTGCAAAAAAAGTTAAACCGTGAAAGCTTACAACAGTGTTTAAAATTACTTATTTGTGCAAAAAAAGTTAAACCGTGAAAGCTTATAACAGCGTTAAAAATTACTTATTTGAGCAAATTAAGTAAGCCGTGACAGCATATAAAAGTGTTTAAAATTACTTATTTGTGCAAAAAAAAGTTTAACCGTGAAAGCTTATAACAGTGTTAAAAATTACTTATTTGTGCAAAAAAAGTTTAACCGTGAAAGCTTATAACAGTGTTTAAAATTACTTATTTGTGCAAAAAAAAGTTTAACCGTGAAAGCTTATAACAGTGTTTAAAATTACTTATTTGTGCAAAAAAAGTTTCACCGTGAAAGCTTGTAAAAGTGTTTAAAATTACTTATTTGTGCTGAAAAAAGTTAAACTGTGAAAGCTTATAACAGTGTTTAAAATTACTTATTTAAGCAAAAAAAAGTTGAACCGTGAAAGCTTATAAAAGTGTTTAAAATGACTTATTTGTGCAAAAAAAAGTTTAACCGTGAAAGCTAATAACAGTGTTTAAAATGACTTATTTGTGCAAAAAAAAGTTTAACCGTGAAAGCTTATAACAGTGTTTAAAATGACTTATTTGTGCAAAAAAAAGTTTAACCGTGAAAGCTTATAACAGTGTTTAAAATTACTTATTTGTGCAAAAAAAAGTTGAACCTTGAAAGCTTATAAAAGCGTTAAAAATAACTTATTTGAGCAAATTAAATAAGCCGTGACAGCATATAAAAGTGTTTAAAATTACTTATTTGTGCAAAAAAAAAGTTGAACGGTGAAAGCTTATAACAGCGTTAAAAATTACTTATTTGTGCAAAAAAAAGTTTAACCGTGAGAGCTTATAACAGCGTTAAAAATTACTTATTTGAGCAAAAAAAAAAATAAACAGTGAAAACTTATAACAGTGTTAAAAATTACTTATTTGTGCAAAAAAGTTAAACCGTGAAAGCTTATAACAGCGTTAAAAATTACTTATTTGAGCAAAAAAAAAATAAACAGTGAAAACTTATAACAGTGTTAAAAATTACTTATTTGTGCAAAAAAAGTTAAACCGTAAAAGCTTATAACAGTGTTTAAAATTACTTATTTGTGCAAAAAAAAGTTTAACCGTGAAAGCTTATAACAGTGTTTAAAATTACTTATTTGTGCTGAAAAAAGTTAAACCGTGAAAGCTTATAACAGTGTTTAAAATTACTTATTTGTGCTTAAAAAAGTTGAACCGTGAAAGCTTATAACAGTGTTTAAAATGACTTATTTGTGCAAAAAAAAGTTTAACCGTGAAAGCTAATAACAGTGTTTAAAATGACTTATTTGTGCAAAAAAAAGTTTAACCGTGAAAGCTTATAACAGTGTTTAAAATGACTTATTTGTGCAAAAAAAAGTTTCACCGTGAAAGCTTATAACAGTGTTTAAAATTACTTATTTGTGCAAAAAAAAGTTGAACCTTGAAAGCTTATAACAGCGTTAAAAATAACTTATTTGAGCAAATTAAATAAGCCGTGACAGCATATAAAAGTGTTTCAAATTACTTATTTGTCCAAAAAAAAAGTTGAACGGTGAAAGCTTATAACAGCGTTTAAAATTACTTATTTGTGCAAAAAAAAGTTAAACCGTGAAAGCTTATAACAGCGTTAAAAATTACTTATTTGAGCAAAAAAAAGTTGAACCGTGAAAGCTTCTAACAGTGTTTAAAGTTACTTATTTGTGCAAAAAAAGTTAAACCGTGAAAGCTTATAACAGTGTTTAAAATGACTTATTTGTGCAAAAAAAAGTTGAACCGTGAAAGCTTATAACAGTGTTTAAAGTTACTTATTTGTGCTGAAAAAAGTTAAACCGTGAAAGCTTATAAAAGTGTTTAAAATGACTTATTTGTGCAAAAAAAAGTTTAACCGTGAAAGCTTATAACAGCGTTAAAAATTACTTATTTGTGCAAAAAAAATTTTAACCGTGAAAGCTTATAAAAGTGTTTAAAATGACTTATTTGTGCAAAAAAAAGTTTAACCGTGAAAGCTTATAACAGTGTTTAAAATGACTTATTTGTGCAAAAAAAAGTTTAACCGTGAAAGCTTATAACAGTGTTTAAAATGACTTATTTGTGCAAAAAAAAGTTTAACCGTGAAAGCTTATAACAGTGTTTAAAATTACTTATTTGTGCAAAAAAAAGTTGAACCGTGAAAGCTTATAACAGCGTTAAAAATAACTTATTTGAGCAAATTAAATAAGCCGTGACAGCATATAAAAGTGTTTAAAATTACTTATTTGTGCAAAAAAAACTTAAACAATGAAAGCTTATAACAGTGTTAAAAATTACTTATTTGTGCAAAAAAAGTTAAACCGTGAAAGCTTACAACAGTGTTTAAAATTACTTATTTGTGCAAAAAAAAAGTTAAACCGTGAAAGCTTATAACAGCGTTAAAAATTACTTATTTGAGCAAATTAAATAAGCCGTGACAGCATATAAAAGTGTTTAAAATTACTTATTTGTGCAAAAAAAACTTAAACAATGAAAGCTTATAACAGTGTTAAAAATTACTTATTTGTGCAAAAAAAGTTAAACCGTGAAAGCTTACAACAGTGTTTAAAATTACTTATTTGTGCAAAAAAAAGTTAAACCGTGAAAGCTTATAACAGCGTTAAAAATTACTTATTCGAGCAAATTAAATAAGCCGTGACAGCATATAAAAGTGTTTAAAATTACTTATTTGTGCAAAAAAAACTTAAACAATGAAAGCTTATAACAGTGTTAAAAATTACTTATTTGTGCAAAAAAAGTTAAACCGTGAAAGCTTACAACAGTGTTTAAAATTACTTATTTGTGCAAAAAAAGTTAAACCGTGAAAGCTTATAACAGCGTTAAAAATTACTTATTTGAGCAAATTAAGTAAGCCGTGACAGCATATAAAAGTGTTTAAAATTACTTATTTGTGCAAAAAAAAGTTTAACCGTGAAAGCTTATAACAGTGTTAAAAATTACTTATTTGTGCAAAAAAAGTTTAACCGTGAAAGCTTATAACAGTGTTTAAAATTACTTATTTGTGCAAAAAAAAGTTTAACCGTGAAAGCTTATAACAGTGTTTAAAATTACTTATTTGTGCAAAAAAAGTTTCACCGTGAAAGCTTGTAAAAGTGTTTAAAATTACTTATTTGTGCTGAAAAAAGTTAAACTGTGAAAGCTTATAACAGTGTTTAAAATTACTTATTTAAGCAAAAAAAAGTTGAACCGTGAAAAATTATAAAAGTGTTTAAAATGACTTATTTGTGCAAAAAAAAGTTTAACCGTGAAAGCTAATAACAGTGTTTAAAATGACTTATTTGTGCAAAAAAAAGTTTAACCGTGAAAGCTTATAACAGTGTTTAAAATGACTTATTTGTGCAAAAAAAAGTTTAACCGTGAAAGCTTATAACAGTGTTTAAAATTACTTATTTGTGCAAAAAAAAGTTGAACCTTGAAAGCTTATAAAAGCGTTAAAAATAACTTATTTGAGCAAATTAAATAAGCCGTGACAGCATATAAAAGTGTTTAAAATTACTTATTTGTGCAAAAAAAAAGTTGAACGGTGAAAGCTTATAACAGCGTTAAAAATTACTTATTTGTGCAAAAAAAAGTTTAACCGTGAGAGCTTATAACAGCGTTAAAAATTACTTATTTGAGCAAAAAAAAAAATAAACAGTGAAAACTTATAACAGTGTTAAAAATTACTTATTTGTGCAAAAAAGTTAAACCGTGAAAGCTTATAACAGCGTTAAAAATTACTTATTTGAGCAAAAAAAAAATAAACAGTGAAAACTTATAACAGTGTTAAAAATTACTTATTTGTGCAAAAAAAGTTAAACCGTGAAAGCTTATAACAGTGTTTAAAATTACTTATTTGTGCAAAAAAAAGTTTAACCGTGAAAGCTTATAACAGTGTTTAAAATTACTTATTTGTGCTGAAAAAAGTTAAACCGTGAAAGCTTATAACAGTGTTTAAAATTACTTATTTGTGCTTAAAAAAGTTGAACCGTGAAAGCTTATAACAGCGTTAAAAATTACTTATTTGAGCAAAAAAAAAAATAAACAGTGAAAACTTATAACAGTGTTAAAAATTACTTATTTGTGCAAAAAAGTTAAACCGTGAAAGCTTATAAAAGTGTTTAAAATTACTTATTTGTGCAAAAAAAAAGTTGAACCGTGAAAGCTTATAACAGCGTTAAAAATTACTTATTTGAGCAAAAAAAAAAATAAACAATGAAAACTTATAACAGTGTTAAAAATTACTTATTTGTGCTGAAAAAACTTAAACCGTGAAAGCTTATAAAAGTGTTTAAAATTACTTATTTGTGCAAAAAAAAAGTTGAACCGTGAAAGCTTATAACAGTGTTTAAAATTACTTATTTGTGCAAAAAAAAGTTTAACCGTGAAAGCTTATAAAAGTGTTTAAAATTACTTATTTGTGCTGAAAAAACTTAAACCGTGAAATCTTATAAAAGTGTTTAAAATTACTTATTTGTGCAAAAAAAAAGTTGAACCGTGAAAGCTTATAACAGCGTTAAAAATTACTTATTTGAGCAAAAAAAAAATAAACAGTGAAAACTTATAACAGTGTTAAAAATTACTTATTTGTGCAAAAAAAGTTAAACCGTGAAAGCTTATAACAGTGTTTAAAATTACTTATTTGTGCAAAAAAAAGTTTAACCGTGAAAGCTTATAACAGTGTTTAAAATTACTTATTTGTGCAAAAAAAAGTTTAACCGTGAAAGCTTATAACAGTGTTTAAAATTACTTATTTGTGCTTAAAAAAGTTGAACCGTGAAAGCTTATAACAGCGTTAAAAATTACTTATTTGAGCAAAAAAAAAAATAAACATTGAAAACTTATAACAGTGTTAAAAATTACTTATTTGAGCAAAAAAAAAATAAACAGTGAAAACTTATAACAGTGTTAAAAATTACTTATTTGTGCAAAAAAAGTTAAACCGTGAAAGCTTATAACAGTGTTTAAAATTACTTATTTGTGCAAAAAAAAGTTTAACCGTGAGAGCTTATAACAGTGTTTAAAATTACTTATTTGTGCAAAAAAAAGTTTAACCGTGAAAGCTTATAACAGTGTTTAAAATTACTTATTTGTGCTTAAAAAAGTTGAACCGTGAAAGCTTATAACAGCGTTAAAAATTACTTATTTGAGCAAAAAAAAAAATAAACAGTGAAAACTTATAACAGAGTTAAAAATTACTTATTTGTGCAAAAAAGTTAAACCGTGAAAGCTTATAACAGTGTTTAAAATTACTTATTTGTGCTTAAAAAAGTTGAACCGTGAAAGCTTATAACAGCGTTAAAAATTACTTATTTGAGCAAAAAAAAAAATAAACAGTGAAAACTTATAACAGTGTTAAAAATTACTTATTTGTGCAAAAAAGTTAAACCGTGAAAGCTTATAACAGTGTTTAAAATTACTTATTTGTGCAAAAAAAAGTTGAACCGTGAAAGCTTATAACAGCGTTAAAAATTACTTATTTGAGCAAAAAAAAAATAAACAGTGAAAACTTATAACAGTGTTAAAAATTACTTATTTGTGCAAAAAAAGTTAAACCGTGAAAGCTTATAACAGTGTTTAAAATTACTTATTTGTGCAAAAAAAAGTTTAACCGTGAAAGCTTATAACAGTGTTTAAAATTACTTATTTGTGCAAAAAAAAGTTTAACCGTGAAAGCTTATAACAGTGTTTAAAATTACTTATTTGTGCTTAAAAAAGTTGAACCGTGAAAGCTTATAACAGCGTTAAAAATTACTTATTTGAGCAAAAAAAAAAATAAACAGTGAAAACTTATAACAGTGTTAAAAATTACTTATTTGTGCAAAAAAGTTAAACCGTGAAAGCTTATAACAGTGTTTAAAATTACTTATTTGTGCTTAAAAAAGTTGAACCGTGAAAGCTTATAACAGCGTTAAAAATTACTTATTTGAGCAAAAAAAAAAATAAACAGTGAAAACTTATAACAGTGTTAAAAATTACTTATTTGTGCAAAAAAGTTAAACCGTGAAAGCTTATAACAGTGTTTAAAATTACTTATTTGTGCAAAAAAAAGTTGAACCGTGAAAGCTTATAACAGCGTTAAAAATTACTTATTTGAGCAAAAAAAAAATAAACAGTGAAAACTTATAACAGTGTTAAAAATTACTTATTTGTGCAAAAAAAGTTAAACCGTGAAAGCTTATAACAGTGTTTAAAATTACTTATTTGTGCAAAAAAAAGTTTAACCGTGAAAGCTTATAACAGTGTTTAAAATTACTTATTTGTGCAAAAAAAAGTTTAACCGTGAAAGCTTATAACAGTGTTTAAAATTACTTATTTGTGCTTAAAAAAGTTGAACCGTGAAAGCTTATAACAGCGTTAAAAATTACTTATTTGAGCAAAAAAAAAAATAAACAGTGAAAACTTATAACAGTGTTAAAAATTACTTATTTGTGCAAAAAAGTTAAACCGTGAAAGCTTATAACAGTGTTTAAAATTACTTATTTGTGCTTAAAAAAGTTGAACCGTGAAAGCTTATAACAGAGTTAAACATTACTTATTTCAGCAAAAAAAAAAATAAACAGTGAAAACTTATAACAGTGTTAAAAATTACTTATTTGTGCAAAAAAGTTAAACCGTGAAAGCTTATAACAGTGTTTAAAATTACTTATTTGTGCAAAAAAAAGTTAAACCGTGAAAACTTATAACAGCGTTAAAAATTACTTATTTGAGCAAAAAAAAAGTTGAACCGTGAAAGCTTATAACAGCGTTAAAAATTACTTATTTGAGCAAAAAAAAAATAAACAGTGAAAACTTATAACAGTGTTTAAAATTACTTATTAGTGCAAAAAAAAGTTTAACCGTGAAAGCTTATAAAAGTGTTTAAAATTTTTTATTTGTGCAAAAAAAAAGTTGAACCGTGAAAGCTTATAACAGCGTTAAAAATTACTTATTTGAGCAAAAAAAAAAATAAACAATGAAAACTTATAACAGTGTTAAAAATTACTTATTTGTGCTGAAAAAACTTAAACCGTGAAAGCTTATAAAAGTGTTTAAAATTACTTATTTGTGCAAAAAAAAAGTTGAACCGTGAAAGCTTATAACAGTGTTTAAAATTACTTATTTGTGCAAAAAAAAGTTTAACCGTGAAAGCTTATAAAAGTGTTTAAAATTACTTATTTGTGCTGAAAAAACTTAAACCGTGAAATCTTATAAAAGTGTTTAAAATTACTTATTTGTGCAAAAAAAAAGTTGAACCGTGAAAGCTTATAACAGCGTTAAAAATTACTTATTTGAGCAAAAAAAAAATAAACAATGAAAACTTATAACAGTGTTAAAAATTACTTATTTGTGCAAAAAAAGTTAAACCGTGAAAGCTTATAACAGTGTTTAAAATTACTTATTTGTGCAAAAAAAAGTTTAACCGTGAAAGCTTATAACAGTGTTTAAAATTACTTATTTGTGCAAAAAAAAGTTTAACCGTGAAAGCTTATAACAGTGTTTAAAATTACTTATTTGTGCTTAAAAAAGTTGAACCGTGAAAGCTTATAACAGCGTTAAAAATTACTTATTTGAGCAAAAAAAAAAATAAACATTGAAAACTTATAACAGTGTTAAAAATTACTTATTTGAGCAAAAAAAAAATAAACAGTGAAAACTTATAACAGTGTTAAAAATTACTTATTTGTGCAAAAAAAGTTAAACCGTGAAAGCTTATAACAGTGTTTAAAATTACTTATTTGTGCAAAAAAAAGTTTAACCGTGAGAGCTTATAACAGTGTTTAAAATTACTTATTTGTGCAAAAAAAAGTTTAACCGTGAAAGCTTATAACAGTGTTTAAAATTACTTATTTGTGCTTAAAAAAGTTGAACCGTGAAAGCTTATAACAGCGTTAAAAATTACTTATTTGAGCAAAAAAAAAAATAAACAGTGAAAACTTATAACAGAGTTAAAAATTACTTATTTGTGCAAAAAAGTTAAACCGTGAAAGCTTATAACAGTGTTTAAAATTACTTATTTGTGCTTAAAAAAGTTGAACCGTGAAAGCTTATAACAGCGTTAAAAATTACTTATTTGAGCAAAAAAAAAAATAAACAGTGAAAACTTATAACAGTGTTAAAAATTACTTATTTGTGCAAAAAAGTTAAACCGTGAAAGCTTATAACAGTGTTTAAAATTACTTATTTGTGCAAAAAAAAGTTGAACCGTGAAAGCTTATAACAGCGTTAAAAATTACTTATTTGAGCAAAAAAAAAATAAACAGTGAAAACTTATAACAGTGTTAAAAATTACTTATTTGTGCAAAAAAAGTTAAACCGTGAAAGCTTATAACAGTGTTTAAAATTACTTATTTGTGCAAAAAAAAGTTTAACCGTGAAAGCTTATAACAGTGTTTAAAATTACTTATTTGTGCAAAAAAAAGTTTAACCGTGAAAGCTTATAACAGTGTTTAAAATTACTTATTTGTGCTTAAAAAAGTTGAACCGTGAAAGCTTATAACAGCGTTAAAAATTACTTATTTGAGCAAAAAAAAAAATAAACAGTGAAAACTTATAACAGTGTTAAAAATTACTTATTTGTGCAAAAAAGTTAAACCGTGAAAGCTTATAACAGTGTTTAAAATTACTTATTTGTGCTTAAAAAAGTTGAACCGTGAAAGCTTATAACAGCGTTAAAAATTACTTATTTGAGCAAAAAAAAAAATAAACAGTGAAAACTTATAACAGTGTTAAAAATTACTTATTTGTGCAAAAAAGTTAAACCGTGAAAGCTTATAACAGTGTTTAAAATTACTTATTTGTGCAAAAAAAAGTTGAACCGTGAAAGCTTATAACAGCGTTAAAAATTACTTATTTGAGCAAAAAAAAAATAAACAGTGAAAACTTATAACAGTGTTAAAAATTACTTATTTGTGCAAAAAAGTTAAACCGTGAAAGCTTATAACAGTGTTTAAAATTACTTATTTGTGCAAAAAAAAGTTTAACCGTGAAAGCTTATAACAGTGTTTAAAATTACTTATTTGTGCAAAAAAAAGTTTAACCGTGAAAGCTTATAACAGTGTTTAAAATTACTTATTTGTGCTTAAAAAAGTTGAACCGTGAAAGCTTATAACAGCGTTAAAAATTACTTATTTGAGCAAAAAAAAAAATAAACAGTGAAAACTTATAACAGTGTTAAAAATTACTTATTTGTGCAAAAAAGTTAAACCGTGAAAGCTTATAACAGTGTTTAAAATTACTTATTTGTGCTTAAAAAAGTTGAACCGTGAAAGCTTATAACAGAGTTAAACATTACTTATTTCAGCAAAAAAAAAAATAAACAGTGAAAACTTATAACAGTGTTAAAAATTACTTATTTGTGCAAAAAAGTTAAACCGTGAAAGCTTATAACAGTGTTTAAAATTACTTATTTGTGCAAAAAAAAGTTAAACCGTGAAAACTTATAACAGCGTTAAAAATTACTTATTTGAGCAAAAAAAAAGTTGAACCGTGAAAGCTTATAACAGCGTTAAAAATTACTTATTTGAGCAAAAAAAAAATAAACAGTGAAAACTTATAACAGTGTTTAAAATTACTTATTAGTGCAAAAAAAAGTTTAACCGTGAAAGCTTATAAAAGTGTTTAAAATTTTTTATTTGTGCTGAAAAATGTTAAACCGTGAAAGCTTATAACAGTGTTTAAAATAGCTTATTTTTGCAAAAAAAAAGTTAAATCGTGAACGCTTATAACAGTGTTTAAAATTACTTATTTGTGCAAAAAAAAGTTGAACCGTGAAAGCTTATAACAGCGTTTAAAATTACTTATTTGAGCAAAAAAAAAATAAACTGAAAGCTTATAACAGTGTTTAAAATGACTTATTTGTGCAAAAAAAAGTTAAACCGTTAAAGCTTATAACAGTGTTTAAAATTACTTATTTGTGCAAAAAAGTAGTTTCTTTTTAGAACTTAACGTATGTCATTTTAGACTTTCATGTACTTCTCTCTTTGAAATCCATTCATTGGTTCGATTCCCAGGTCGGGCAAAGTAAAAAAGTAATCAGTAATTTCTCAGTAGCCTCCCGTAGCCTAGATTTGTGACCGGCTGATGGCGAAAGGCTTGCTCCCTATTACGTGGGACTTAAACATAACTGGTGAAATGTGGGCATACTAAGGCATAACTCTGCCTTGTCCTTTGGGGATTAAAGGCTTTATTTTATGAGATACAGATATAAAATAAGAAATCACTTACTTGTATTGGTACTTGAAGTATATCTGGCGTGTCACATTTCAACCAGTAGCTTTTTGTAAATGAAGCAATAGCTAGCAGTAACATGGCTATAGAGAATACTGATAAACATATAATTATAATCATATATTTGTTTATAGTTTCACTTTGTTTAATATCGTTGAAACGAGAAACAGCTTCAATTTCTTTAATATGGTTGAAACTACTAATAGTTCCAGTTTCTACAATGTCTGCATCTGAAACAACGATATTTCATCGTCATCATCATAAAATTCAAAACTTATACAACATGTAACGTAATTAACGCACACCCTCAGACACCCCAATTAGTTTATTATGATATAATCATAATACATGCACTGAATTTTTAATTAAACATGTTTATGCAATGATTATTTAATCAATTAGTTTTCCTAATTCCGGAAGAATGTTGTAGTCACAGTACAAATCAACGAACGCACACAGTCGCATACGTAGGTCTCATACCTACGTATGCGACTGTGTGAGTCTTGCTAGCCTTGTAGGTATTCGCTCGCGTTCGAGACAGCTGTTAACGTCGCGTCGTCGCTCGACTCAACTTCAATAGAAAACTTCAATACATTTTAATGCCTGTTTTCTTAATTGATGTTTTAATTTAGAAAGCACTTCGTAATTTTTTATCAAAAGCGTTCACTATCCTATTTTTTAAAATAAACTAACGATTTAATACGTCCCCACAAAAAAAGTCAGCAAATCAGCTGATTGGGGATTCTCATCGAATTAATCCCATATTTCGTTTTGAAAACGAGTACGTGTACGCCAATCGGCTCCCCTGTCGATGGCTGTGTTCGGACGGAACGTTCCATGGCCACGAAGTAGCAGCTAACATAGTCCTACCCTGCGGTCTACTCTTGTACTATACCTTTGGTTGACTTGAATGTTCTGCCAGCTCGAACCACATTATCACCACATCACACAGTCCTCACTATTATGCACCATTTCACTGAACATTTTGTGTCATTTATTGGAAACTATTTGCATAAGTACACTGTACGGAAGTTAGCGCGTGACTAAATATTGTTTACATTTATTTAAGTTAGCTTTCAACGTAGGGAGCGCGGGCGCCGCGGGTGTCATGGTGGCTATCTCGCTCTATCCCAGGTTTTTAATTTGCACGAGAAAGGGAACTAAAACAAGTATGTCATATTTCGCATTTTGTTGGTATGGGTAACTATTGTTTCCTTTGTATCCAGTGTCTGTCAGTGTGTGCCTGCGGCTAAATCGCCAAGTTTACTTCAACTGTATTTGTAAAGACTTAACTTGCTTGAAATAAGGTTCATTTTTCTTTATTTTGTATTGAATGGTGGAATTTGTATTAATACAAATAAAACTGCACTTTTAAAAGTCTTATTGCCTTGAGTTACGGTCCATTTCAGTTTGCTTGGACTATACAGGGGTAGTGTGACTATAAATTAAGTAGCTTTAATTATTTTTGGGATAAAAAATTACCTATATTAAAAATCATAGAAATCGATTCAGTAAACGATTCTGAACAAAGTAATTTCAGGATGTGCTTTAATTATGTTACATGTTGTATTGTCACTCACAGGATATCTTCCGTGTTTTTTTTTACATTACAAATTAAGTTTTAAACCGTGAAAGCATAGAGACAATTATCTGAAGTTTATATCTGTAACTTCTAATTCATTACATCGCCATGATTGATCTATCTATACTAATATTATAAAGAGGAAAAGTTTGTTTGTAAGTATGTATGGAGGGTGTAATCTCCGGAACGAATGATCCAATTCTAAAAGTGTTTTCACTGGTAGAAAGCCATGTTTTTCGTGGGTACTATCCTTACTTCCTATCTAATATTATAAATGTAAAAGTTAGTTTATTTGTTTGTTTGTTATATTTTCACGCCCAACCACTGAACCGATCATGCTGAAATTTTACATAAGTATACGTTGTTGTCAGGTGTACAGAATCGGATAGAGTACCTTCCATCCTGAAACAAAATCCCATCATCATCATCATCATTTCAGCCGAAAGACGTCCACTGCTGGACATAGGCCTCCCCCAAGTGTCGCCACATTGACCAGTCCCGTGCGACTCGCATCCAGCCCGGATTCCCGCAACCTTCACCAGGTCATCGGTCCACCTAGTGTGAGGCCTTACAACGCAACGTCTTCCGGTTCGCCCATTCGGCCATCCGTTCTGCGAGTAATATGCCATACCCACTGCCACTTGAGTTTGGCAATAATTAAAAAAAATGCCGTTCCCGAGGAAAACAAAAATAACGTTCTTAAGATAATAGATGGTGCCACGTGTCTTACGAATCATGATTGAATTATATTATTAAAACCCGAATTGATTGTCGAATTCTAAATCAACGCGAGCGAAGCTGTGGACAACACCTACTAGCTTATACTTATATCATGCATATTAGCCGAAAATGCGCAATTTTTGCGGATGAAGTCGCGGGCGGGCGAAGTGCTAGTCTATCCCTTTCTAGTGACGGCGATTGAAATCCTAATGTCTTTGTTGCACAATGAGTTGCATTTTGGTATGACCTTGCTCAAAATACCAATCTGCAGAGAATGCGTGTGTCCCGGCAGTAGGAACGTTTTATTGATTGTGATAGCAAAACATGCTATAAAATTTGATGTATTCTTATGAATAGCTATCCATCCATCTTCACGTTATATGGTGAATCTAACATCTTAAATATATGTTATTTAACTAGACACTGCGGCCACCCACATCGCAAATAGCAATGGTCACGTAACATATCCTTGAGAAACACCGTTGTAGATGTTTTACGGATTGAAAGCGTATTTTGTTTTCTTGATTTTTAAGTGCGTTAACCGAGTCATTTGTACATAATAACTAATGTTTGGGAATAAAATGTTGTTTAATTTAAATCAAACGATTTCTATATTCTATATTTAAATACCTTCAGTTTTTTTTCTGAAGTCAGCTTCAACATCACATTCTTGACCATTTAAACAAATCAGACTATCTGTAAAAAACACAAGTTTCAATGAATTTAGTACTGAAAACTAGAAGAGTTCAGAGCAGATGAATGTATTATGTCATTGAATAAATCTTGTAATCAGTGTCTTAAGCCATGGTAGACGCCAGAGGTATCTTCGTATAACAATGCACTTTGAGGGACTTATGATAAAGTGCATTATTTGCTATCACAATTTTTTTTTAGGCATTGACAAATAAACATTCTCTTACATGTGCTATCCAAGTCATTTGTGTTGAGTACTGATTTCACTGCTACCCCTTCAGATATTCTTTTATTTAAGATTACTCCGGTTGTATTGTATAAATGAACGTCAATGTAGACATGTTCACTCAACATTAAACCCCTTACTTTTGCCACAGGATCACCAGTCTCATCGTTGGGTCTTCTGATTTCAAATTTCCCTTCGTAGTCGGAATCTGGAATATTTTATAGCGTTCACAGACACAAGTATGTAGAATGTAGATTTTGATAAATAAATTCCTAATATCATTTGTAGTCGAGTGCAATTAGGCAATAAGGTGGAACGAAGTTTATAGTGGTCGGATTATCATGGGATTTTTTTTTCGTTTATGGACAACTTCAAATTCGACACATTCATATTGTGGCGTATTAGCCACTAAAAATTTCGTTCCACCTTAAGAGTATTTTTTGTCTAATTGCACTCGTGCCAAACATTTTCCAAATTATTTTTCGCTCGGCTTCCAGTCTGATCGGATGCAGATTGATTTTCGAAATATGTTTTAAAATATTTTTGAATTGTAGTCCATAAGGACTATAAAGGCTGTAAAACACCTCTTAACGAGAAGCCGAAAGGCACTTGTTCTCCTCGTTATTGCGATATTTTTTTTGTTCCACACCATACCTGGGAACCTTTTAGTTACGGAGATATTGGGGGTCAAAGTTTTTTTTTTTAAATACAAGTTATTAATGGAAGAGTTTTACTTTAAACACCTCCACGACCCCCGTACTATTCAATCCATCCATCAGCACAATGTTTTGAGTGCGGTACATTGAGTTGAGAGAGAACACAAAACATTATTTTTCACCCTAAAAAAAAAGTCGTTTCCCAGCAATAATTTTTGCGTAAAGTTACTTAGTTTGATGTTCAGAATGCATGGTTGACGGCTTCGTGATGAGGTGGTTTACACCCTGTATATCTTTTATAACCGGACTCTTAGTGAGTGGTATATTGCTTGAAACTGTGGACCTTACCAGTTGGATTATAACTTAATGTTACATGTCCTTCAGTCACATCTGGAGGCAATTTAAAACTTAAATCCAGTTTTAGATAATCTCTTTCGTTGTATCCAAATTTAAAAGGTTTATTTGTAATCTGAATCTTAGGCGTATCTGAAAACAAAAAAAAATGGTATTAAGGACTACAGGAGCTAAACGCGAGTTTTATAAGGCAAAAAAGCATATGATTTACTGCAATAAACAAAACCAGAAAATATATGATATTCTTCAGGATATATGCTAGTATGATAGTGTTTTGAAAACATGATACAACTAATTTTACTCGATAGAAAAAAATCACGAAGTTATCTCTAAAAATTTCTTTTAACGAGTAAAAACCATGCTAAAAACATATGCGATCATTCTGATTTTTTGGCTAATCATTTTAAAAGCAACATATTAGCATGATAGTGTTTTGTTTTTTTAGTCCAATCAATAGATTTTTTGTAAATCGCTAAAAACCACTCATTCCACAATATTCGGCCCGCGGTGACTGACATAACAACCTCTTTGTAGTGCAAGCTGATTAGAACTTTATCCTAACAGTATTTCAAACGAAGTTTGAACCACTACAAATAGAGTTGCTAATTGAGCTCCTGTAGTTGCCTTAAGGTTTATATAGCGACATCTATAACTCTGCAGGCGAACAACATCGTATTTGGGCATCCGGGGATCCTGCATCGTGCAGAGTTATCCGCAAGAATCCTACTATAATTTTATAAATGCGAAAGTGCGTGTGTGTGTGTGTGTGTGTTTGTTTGTTTTTGTTTGTTACTCTTTCACGCAAAAACTACCGAACGGATTTGGATGAAATTTTGCACACAGATATTTTATAACCTGGATTAACACATAGGATACTTTTTATCCCGGTAGTAAGATCCCATGGGACAATCATCAAACTTCACGCGGGCGAAGCCGCTGGCAGAAGCTAGTAGGATATAAAAACTCGACGGCAATCGTCGAGTCCACCCACCAGATACCAGTGGATCCTCCCTTGTCATTAGAGGAGATAGATTCAGATAGATAGATTCATCGGCAGGAGCTGGCTTCCTTCCAGGCGCGGTTCTCCGTCCTGGAGGGAATTGTCCTGCGTCCCCCCCTGGCAGCAAGTAAGGCAGCCCCGGGTCCGAGGGCAGCCTCATATGCGGCTGCTACGACTGCCGCACCCGGACCGGGGCCGTCCAATCAGCCCTCTGGCAGGGCAGTGTTGGCCCTTCCCCCAAAGCCGGCTCCGGCGAAACCGGCGCCTGCTAAGAAGGCGCCCAAGGGGAGGAAGGGCAAGGCGGTTGCACAGGCGTTGACTGTGCCGGCGCCAGTCCCAGCAGCGAGTGGGCCAGCGCCGGCGGCACGTCAGCCGCCGCCGCCGCCGCCACCCCCCCAGCAGCCCCCTACACCTCCCGCGGCTGAAGCCGGATGGCAGGTGGCCGGGGAGAAGAAGAAGGGGCGGAAGGCGGCCAAAAAGGCCAGAAATGAGGAGCGGCTGCGCCAGTTTTGGGCGAGAAAGATGGCGGCTAGGCTCCGCGCCCCTAAGACCGCGGCTGTAGTGATCACACTACAGCCGGAAGCGGAACAGAGGGGCGTGTCCTACCGCGACCTGCTGGCGAAGGCGAAGGCGACGGTGAACCTCGGTAAGCTGGGGATCACCGGGGGCCTCCGGCTTAAAGTTACCGCAACGGGGGCTCGATTGCTGGAGATCCCTGGTGAAACCAGCGGCTCGTCCGCCGACGCTCTGGCTGAAAAGCTCAGAGCGTCCCTAAATGCGGACGAGGCCCGAGTGTCTAGGCCCGTCAAATGCGCAGACCTGCGCATCCTGGGTCTCGCCGTCGCTAGGTCCGGAGGGTGCCCTGCCGATCAGGTCAGGGCGGGCGCCCTTCGCTCGGACCCCACGGGCATGCGGACCGTAATGGTAAGCTGCCCTGTGACGGCGGCCAGGACAATTGTGGAGGGCCGTAGGCTACTGGTGGGCTGGGTCTCAGCGCAGGTGAAGCTGCTGGAGCCCAGACCTCTGAGGTGCTACCGATGCCTCGTGGGACACCATGTGTCGGTGCAATGCGCCTCGGAGGTCGACCGCAGCGGCCTCTGCTTCCGCTGCAGCCAGCCCGGTCACACATCCGCGACTTGCTGCGCCGCCGCGCCGCACTGCGCTGCATGTGCGGCGGCTGGCAAGCCTGCCGATCACCGGGCTGGGAGCAAGGCCTGCGCTCCGCCCACCAGGGCCACTAGAGGCAAGGGTAGGCCCTCCGCCTCCACCGCCACCGTTGCCACCGCCGCAGCCGCAACTGCCGCCGCTGCCGCTCCCTCTGTCACCGCCACAGAGGGGCCCTCACAGGGGGCCAGGGAGGAAGCGGTAATGGAGTGCCAATAACGGCCCCATTACGCTTCCTCCAAGCGAATATCAACCACTGCGCCTGCGCTCAGGATCTCTTGCTCCAGAGCATGGCGCAGTGGTTGATTAACATCGCTGTGGTCGCTGAGCCGTATTTCGTCCTGCCCAGGGAAGACTGGGTGGCGGACCGTGGCGACAGTGACCATAGTGTCGTCGGCCGCCGCCGGCACCCCGACCCTTGAAAGTGTCAGTAGGGGTCGCGGGTGCGTAGCAGCCCGGTTCGGGGAGATCGTCGTAGTGGGAGTCTACTTCTCCACGAACCGAACTCTCGCCGAGTTCCACAACTCTCTCGCAGAGTTGAGTGTCGTCGTCGGAAACCATTCCCTCCCCGTGCTTGTCCTCGGGGACTTCAATGCCAAGAACTTGGCTTGGGGTTCTCGTTGCACAGACGTGTGGGGAAGGATGGTGGAGGACTGGGCCCTGGAGAAGGGCCTGGTCGTCCTAAATCGGGGTTCTGTCGCCACGTGTGTGAGGATGCGGGGCGAGTCGGTGGTGGACATTTCGTTCGCTAGCCCCGTCGTGTCGCTGACTGGCGTGTCATGGAGGGGGTGGAGACCTATTCCGACCACCGGTACATCCGGTTTGACGTCTCCACCCAGACCTCAAGCGCGCCGGTCCAACAGGCCCCGAGTGGTCCGCGTTGGGCGCTGAAGCAGCTGGACCGGGAGCTCCTCCTGGAAGCCTCGATCGTGCAGGCCTGGGTGACATCACCGGACAGGCCTGCCGACGTTAACAATGAGGCAGGGTGGTTCCAGGAGGCCATGTCCGACATCTGTGACGTGGCAATGCCCCGAGTCCGGCCAGGAACCTCCTGTTCACCTTAACCTTCATACCTTTGAAGTATAAATAATGTGACTCACGGGCGTACGTCACGGGAGTTTCAAAAGAGGGAATGACGCACTGTCGTGAGATGCAACATCTACCTAGCTCAAACTGGAAAAAGTTTCCGTGTTCTAGTTTAATCTTTTAATGTAACTATGGGGTGATGAAGATGATATAAATGCAAGAGTAGGAGAAGATATTATGGAGGAAATAGGAAGTAATACAAAAGTTGAAGAAGAGAGAGAGAGGGAGACTAGAGAAAAAATTAAAGGATCGTGTGTGAGGACTATTCCTCACACACCATCCTTTAATTTTTACTTTTATTAAAAATTTAGTCCGACAGTAGATTTACAAAAAATATTGAACACATATTTTTTCTTTTTTCACGCAAACAAAAAATGAAGACGATACAGTGCGTCGAAAACAACTCGTGTGACGTTACATTTGAGTACATTTTTTACTCAAATGTGACGATCACTCATGATCTTTGACACGTTTTATCTTCGTCAATTTTTATTAATTTGATAAAACAAAAAACACGTATCCAATATTTTTCGATAATCTAACTGACGGACTAAACAGAATCATATTTTTTTAGTCAGTCATCATCCCTTATAGAATTATAGCGTGACGATTGACAAGGGAGAACGGAAGAAAAAAACGTGTTATGCCGTCCCCAAATAACATGGCACAAGGGCGGGAAAGTGATGATGATGGAACTTTGGGGTCGGTAGACGTATTTCTCTTTCAATCTCACCTGTCACTCTGTTTTGACATCTCTTTGAGGCGTGCGTGGAACACTCCAGCGCCGTCGACACGGCCTGTCGTCATGAGACGGACGGACGGCGAGCTAGCCCATTGCTCACCGTCCACAGGCCCGCGCCTACGGTGGCCGGGGGCCACCAAGTGGCCCTCGACGCCCGGGGCGTCTCCCGCGTTGGCAGGGACGTGAGGCTCTCTTGAAGACGGCTCCTTAGTTTGGCAAAAAAAAACAAACACACAAAGAAAGCGAATTAACTTACTCAAGTAGAAGCCATTCACGCTATGATTTCTAAAAACCATAAAGAAATACGCGAACACCACACAAATTCTTGAAATCATTTTTTTTTTCTTTAAGCTTTGTACAATATATCAAACATGTCTTCTTTGAAATGATCACTTTCACAAGATGGCCTGCACACAGTCTTGTCAAAAACGTGTGTATAAGACTGACAAAAGCTACGGAAAAGCTTATGTCAATACTGTTGAAACAATTGTTACTTGTCGGGATTTGGAAACTTTTATAATAAGATTTTATTTTAATTAAATTATTTAATTCTGTGTACAACACATTGTGTGTTGTATACCTCATATAATTATGCAAGCACTGATTGTTCATAAAGCCAATTATTTACATTAGTTATTGTTTTTCCTGTTTTAACATATTCTTGCATTAAGGATATAGGAATAAACAGTTTAAAATTGCTCTTCCTGTTGGTCTGTGTGTTCGCTTCATCATCATTACCATTTCAGCCAAAAGACGTCCACTGCTGGACAATACACTAAAAAGTATCAATTGTGATGGAGCTTGGTAACAAAAATCTAGAAAGTCTACCAATTAAATATAAATAAATAAATATCGCTGGAGATTACACACAGCGCCTTCTAGCGCCACACAAAGCAACGAGGCTTGTGTTATGGACACCAGATAGATAGTTGATATACTACATAAATACCTACTTTTTGTTTGTAAATACGTACTTATTATACATATAAACATCCATGACTCGGAAACAAATGTCCATGCTCATCACACAATGCTCCTACAGGGATTCGAACCCGGGACCCAACTAACGTAAGGCAGCCTCACTACCGCTGCGCCATTCGGGTAGTCAATTGTTTGTTAGAAGATATTTCTGCAAAACTGGGTATTATGCCAATTAATGAAGATAGTTAAAATTGACAATCTCAGACAGATTGATATAAAAATATTTCATTCGATTATGTTCAAGTCAAGGGAGGGTAAACTAAATGCATAGAAAATTGAATTTCACCCTGATTCGATGGATTCCGATTGGAAACACACGCCTGAAAGCTTGCACGGCTAAAATATACGGCAACTTTATATTTTGTGAGTCTGGATGTATGTTAGTCAAACAGCTTTAACGGCTGAGCGGATTTGGATGTAACACAGGGATAGAATGTGATCGGTATACAAGGACCACATATTCAGTACAAATGATTCTTATCGTCATCGTTAAAGTAAAAACTACTATTTCATACATTTTGACCATTTAGTTAATGCACTTTTGAAGGAAACAACTGCTTTTTAGGGTTCCGTAGTCCTGACAAGGAACCCTTATAGTTTCGCTATGTCCGTCTGTCTGACTGTCCGAGGTTTTGCTAAGACACCGTTAGTACTACAAAGCTGTAATTTTGTAGAGGTGTGTATATTAATTTTGCCAACAAAGTGGTAAAATAAAATTTTGGAAAATATATTTTTTTAAAGTAGCTCCCCTACATGTGAAGTGGGATGAATTTTTTTTTCGTCGTCTAACCCATCGTGTGGCGTATTGTTGAATAGGTCTTTTAAAATGACTTAGGGGTTGTTAATACTACTTTTCGATTTAATGCTCCATTTACGAAATATTAACTTTAAAGTGCAAATTTTTGTTCCAGTAGGGCGTCACCCCCCTCTAAAAGCTAAACTGCTGGCTTGAAAACTCTGGAAAAATTCATGATGATAGTGCATTTCATGAAATTTAAAGGAAAACTATAGCGGTTTATTAGTTTAGCAGTAATAGTCGTTGAACTAGGGTGTTGGATAATTTTGTACCAAATACAAAATCCTTAGAATAGATCCTATAAAGTGACTAAGATGAAGACAAGTAGTTGCTTGTTTATAATGGGTGAAAACTTTCATTGAAAAACAAAATCTAAAATAACGGGCTACTACGGAACCCTACACTGCGCGTGGCCCGACACGCCCTTGGCCGGTTTTTTTTAAATTTTACTGTGATAATTTGTAGGTTCTGAATGAGGCATTGAAGATGAGGTAAGTGCGACACGGATTTGGCTTCTTTTGAACACGCTTATTTTAGTTCACCAGTAACTATGTAAAAAAATCTTAGTTTCCGATTGTATTGTAGTCGAAATTTTAGGTTTAAAGATATTTATTCTCAAAAAAGACACAAAGTCACTTACATGAGAACAATGCTTAAAATAAGTTATAATTAGAGTTCATCACAGACGTCACGGTAACAATTATTTATATTACATTACACGGTAAAAAATATATTATATACATATTAGATAGATATTAGATACACCCATCCAATGCATTCAGATGTTATGAAGGGTGTTATTTGTCATCAAATATTCAGTTAATAGAGTTTTGAATACATTGAATGAGTGCACCTTTTTAATACATGAGGGTATTTTGTTGTACAATTGTGCTCCTTCAAGTGTTAACATTTTTTTGCCAAACTTAGTTCTCATCTTCGGTAAAATCAGAAAACTAGCTCGGCGAGAGCTACGTTGGGTTACTTGTTTTACTTTAGTAAACGATAAATTAGTCTGTATACTTTTGTTGAGCACCTTACGAATGAAAATACATGTATTGTAAATATATAACTGTCTAATGTTCATTCAATTTTACAGATACATGTTGTTTAGTTTGGATGACAAATGCATGTTTAGTTAATGTAATGGCTGGCTTTTACCTTGGCCAAAGGCTTAGCGTTGCCATACAGCGTGGTAACGCCGCCAGTCTTTTGGGGACATTACCAGTTGACAGCCGCGATGAGGAGTTTTTTGACGCCATTTTTTAAGTTTTTAGTTAAAGTTAGTTAGTTTAGTTTATTTTGATAGATTAAATTGTAAATAATGTAAATACTGAGTTCATGTTATAAGATAACATAAGATTTCTTTATTTCTTGAAACATTATCTACATACAAGAGCATGCAAGATATTACATAGTTTATTCCAGACATGTTTAGCCGTAAGTATCGGCGTACAAATATTTCCTTAACATTGAGAGAAAGAAATAAAAAAATAACAATAAGAAATAATCTAAAAATTACCTTGAATAAGCACATGCAAAGTTATTTGTTATTTAGCAACTTTATAAATAAAAAAATAATTCTGATGTGATAATTTTAAAATTCCATAAAAATCCAATATCGAGGACTCGCAAAGATGGCGGACTAGTAATTTTTTATGCCTTCCCATGATATGGGTATCAAATGAAGCGGTTGACTGAGAAGAATACTAGAAATATATTTCCGTCACTCTAAAGCGTGTTTTTAGTTTTTTTTTTACGTATAATAATTATTTAGTTCAGTAATATTATTTAATGTCGTCGGTCTAACTTGGTGGGGGCCGTTCGACCCTACGCTTGCCGTACACAAGTTATTATGAGGCTTATTTATTACAAAAACCGAGTATAATTTTTACTCGGTTTTTGGCGCAAATTACCGTCAAATATACGTCAGAGTCAGGATGGCTGGCCTATATCGCTGTTTTCAGTAATTAATTAAACATACTAAATATATAAAATGATTAATTACCTATCGCTATGTGTTGTACGAAAGTATTGATTGTGAATTGTAATTACTGATACCGTGACAATGATTTTTAGTTTAAATCATGATCTGTCAAAGGACCGACTTCGAGACACAATTGTTTAACTATTGTGTCTACTTCGTGGACAGATCAAGGCTTAAAGCGCAAATAGAGCACAAAAAAAACCCTTTTAAATACTTTTTTGCAGCTAAAACTGTTCAACACTAGCATAATCTAGTGCTCTTATGTCAATTCGAATTCAATATTTTAGTGCAACACAGAGTGATATTCCCTAATTTTAGTAGCATTAGTTAATTCATAAAAACAGCGAAATATGAAACAGCGATTTGGTATTTATTATTTATTTAAACTTCATGTACAAGAGTGGTACATAGGCGGATTTAATGCCACAAGGTATTCTCTACCAGTCAACCTTTGGGTCAAATAGGTCAGCATTGTGATACAGTTTTTTTTTGGTATTCGCTGCATCCGGTAAGACTGGAAGTCGACCCCAACATAGTTCGGAAAAGGCCGGCAGATGATGAATTAGCGACGTTCACATTCAGAATGCACAGCGCGCATGATGGTTTAAAAGAATCGCAAGCATCAATACGTAAGATTTAACCATGGATAATAACTTTAATAACTTAAAAGAAATGATTGAAAAATGTCACGGGTATACGTGACTACAACATCACAACAACAACACACAACACACACACACACACACACACACACACACACACACACACAACCTCATAAACACCTGTACCTGTGCGGTCAATCACACATCACTAGTAATATTTTTACAGTGACATGTTTTTGCCTGCATCGTTGGTCTAGCTCTAGGTGGTGGCCATCGCGACTGCTAAGCATGAGGTCCTGGGTTCGATTCCCGGGTCGGGCAAATTGTGATTGAGTTTTTCCATCAGGAATTTCTCAGTAGCAGCCACGGAGTCTGGATTTGTGCCCGGTTGATGGCAATAGGCCCCCAATTACATGGGACTTAAACATAACTGGCGAAATGTGGGTGTACTATTACGTACACCTCTGCCTAACCTTTCGGGGACTACCGGCGTGATTGTTATGTCATAATAGCTTTTTCCATACTTAGTGCAAGTGTTCCACTTAATTTGTAGCTGATTGTACTTACATATTCTCTGGTGTACACACCTGCACAACACGCGCCTTGCGTCAGCCGCGTCGGCGGAAAAACAAATGATAAAATAAAATAAATAAAATAATAACTTTTTTTAAAACGAGTTTTATTTTAATCCGCTAAAAAGAGTAACATAAATTTATCCTTTAAAAGATATCAAATCAAAGCAAATCATTTATTCTTTGCAAACATGGGTAATAGGTACATAATGTTCTTTTATAATAAAGTTCTCCACATTTTGTCGTCACGTGGGCATGCAAATAACTGGTTTACAATAAAATTATAAATTTAAAATTAAGTGGCATGTCATTGGAATTACATACAATAAAAAATAATTTAAAAAAATGTCAACATGGTCAAAGTAATAAAAGATTAAAAATGTGAACATGGTCAAAGTCATAAAAAAATATCAATAATGTCAAACGGAAAATTAATAACATTCTACCAACTAGAATAACAATAATATGTCAATAATAGTAACAGTAGTAATTATAAATCAGATAAAAATAATAAAATGAACTTTTCTAGCTGGCTTTATCATCAAACTCTGGTTACCATTTAGGACCGAAGTACTCTTCAAGACGAATCAAACGAGCCCAAACTCGATGTGGTAACGTCGTTTTATTACGGAGATCCTATGTTCACCTCCCAGCTCCATCATCAAACCCTGAATACCATCTAAAGACAAAGTACTCATCAAGACGAATCAAACGAGTCCAAATTCGATTAGGTTGCGTCGTTTCATTACAGAGTTCCTATGGCCACCTTCCAGCTCCATCATCAGATCAGCTCCATGTTATCATAATATTGCATTGCCCCGCGATATACATAATTATGCGTGCAAAATTTCAGCTCAATCGGTAACCGGGAAGTGGATCAAATTTAACTTGCAAGATTTGATAACAGACAAACATCGGGACAGGTCGGTCGGTAGGTTCGTCTAAATAAAAGCTTTTAAAAAATAAAAAAATGTGACGAGGCTTGTGGAGCAAACAAAACAAGTGACGCACGCACGTGTCGATTGACACAAATAGCATCGACTGAGGTTGTGGACGGCACCGAGATCAGCAGGCTTAGCCAAGTTGACAATCTACAATCGTTAACGCTAATAGAAAACTAACCAAATGTATGGGAATGACATCTATCAACGATAAGTCACGTGGTCAAAACAAACGAATGGAAACTTTAAAGTTTAGTCAAAACTGTAAGTTGGCCACGATTTATATGGGATGTAGCGATCACGATTGTAGAAACGAATACATTTCATTCTATCATCTTGATCTATGTAAACTTGTCTACGAAAGTTTATATTCGCTTGTTTTGACCACGTGACTTAACGTTTACGATTATAGAAAGAGAATCGTTACGAATCGTTTGTAACTTGGCTAGGCCTGCAGAATACGCGAAACCCCCTGACGTAATTCTTGTTCGTATGTTTTCACTTTGTGCGACTTCGCAAATTGGCGATAAGGTTATTCAGAAATGAGGGAATTTTTCATCTTCAACCAATTGTTGGAGGGATTCTAGACCTTTTCAACTATAAATAAAACACACTGGGTACACAGTTTTTATTAAACTATCAAATTACTTGAAATTGCAGGCGAGACGACGAAACAAATCTAATTAGTCCGTCACTTAGATTATCAAAAAATATTTGATCCGTGTTTTTTCTTTTGTTACGTAAACCAAAATTGACGAAGATACGACGCTTTTAAAATATTCAATACGTCACGCCATGGTATAATTTTTAGCTAGTTCTGACGTCACGTGCCCCCACTCCCGAGTTTTGATGCGTTTTATCTTTGTCAATATTCATTGATTTACCAAAACAAAAAATACGTGTCCATTAATTTCCAATACTCTATCTGACGGACTAAACAGATTTGCAATTATTTGATGCTGCCGTCATGCCTATTTAACACGATAACACGGGGCACAATGAATCGGGTACAGTTCCGGGATGTCTTAGCTCCGCTGCGATCAGACACTGTACATATGTACTTCTCGCTGCCGAGCTCAAAACATCACGACTCTGTAGGTGCGGCTAGACTAGTAGGTAAAAGGTAAAAATGTTGCAGGTATTTAAAAAAATATAATAAAAAAAAAAAAAAACCCGACTGCGAAAAAATAACTACTTAATAACTTGAAATAAAAACTGAAAAGAAAAAAACAAGTTCAGGAAACAGGACAAATTGACTGTAACAGTCGGGACCCATATTGGATGTAATGGTTTTAGTCTAGATTATTTAATGTCAATTGAGTATAGATAGATATAGATGATAAGTGTAATTGTCACTCTCACAGTAAATACGAATTCAACGACACATCTCAAGCTAAAATCCATTGAGCCGTTCAGGCCACAGAGCGTGACAAGCAATTATACATACATACAAATACTCTCGAAAAACATAACCCTCCTTCTGGCGCAGTCGGGTAAAAAGCGTGAAAATTTGGATATTCACAATATTCAAAGGTAAAGTTGGTCGCTGCAGGTCCAATCGGCTGGATTGGGTATAATCGACCCATCTCGGACACAATGCGAGTGTGGAGCCCCAACGCAGAATAAGCTACACCTTCTTTCATAATTGCACCCTCTAGGACTTGAATGAGGCAAAGGACAGAACTGTCCAGGGGGTTTAAAATGGCCGCTTTAGCAGAATCATAATATAAATCACGTTAAAAATTAAAAAAAAAAACAAAATCTGGTCGCTACGTACTGCTTGGACAAAATCTGAGTCAACCGTTCGAGAAAGTGCACATTGAAAATTAAAAAAAAAAACGTTTTTTTTTTTATATTAGTGAGGTTATTAATACACGTTTATATTTAAAACATACCCCTTATAAATTTATTTAGAAAACTTTTGCGCTCGGAAACAGAAATGATCCTAAAAGTTTAAATTTGGTAAGTATTGTATTTCAGTTCCATAATGACGGCTTTGAAAACAAGAAATAATTAATCTCTGTAACATTGTAATAAAATATGGGTAGTTGTTGTCAACGATTACAATTACAAACTTATAGCTGGGCTCAGGGGTGTAGTTCCAAAAATTGCTTTCTCAGTGAGCCTCTTTAGGCAAAATCCAGCGAAAATCTACACACGCGTTATTTTTTTTTTTTATACCAGCCTATTACTGTCCCTGGGCAAAGGCCTTGCCTTGTATAGAGAAGGCACGAGCATTGATCACCACGCTTGCTCAAGACGTGTTGGCGATTTCAGACTTATATATTTATTATAAGTCCAGGTTTCCTCACGATGTTTTCCTTCACTGATGTCTATATTTATCATGGTCTCTGCAATAATCTGCGACTCCCGCAGTCTCCTTAAACTTAAGGGGTTTTCAGCACCAGCAGCAGCCGCCCCAGCACAGTCCACCGAGCTAGAGATGGGATGGCGCAAGTTGCTTACCACACCAAAGGCCTTTCAATTAAAATTACAACACAACAGATTATTAATTATTTTATTTTTAGTCAGCACCTTCATGTGATATCCTGGAATAGGGCAGTCAGATTTGTCAGCAATAAACGCCCAATAAAAAAAAATCGTGACAGTCAAATACCTATTTCTAAAAACATAACTTTGAGTCCAAGTCTAACATAAAGAGTTGTATTGTTGATACTTATGATTAGTGATAGGATAAATTGTTTATAAACATATTGGTTACCGTCGCGGATCATATTTTAATCATCTTACAACCTGATACTAAAAACGTAAGAAACATTGAACTTCGGCTACCCTAGCGCATCTTCCAAAGCAAATATGTTTAATTGCTTTTTATCTTATCTTTTTTTAAAAAAAAACCTTGTCCCTCACTAGAAATTTATCCTGTATCGTAGACCAGGTGCATTTATAAACATTTAAACTCACTTAGTCTTCTGTTTTCCTAGTACTTTTGTTGGGTATTCACTGTAAAAAGACGATTTCAGCGGCACCAACATCTGCTTCTTGATCTGTTCTCCTAGTACTTTCTGTTCAAATTCTAAATTGAGTTCTCTCGTAACAAACCATAGTGTGCTAGAGAGAGACAAAACATAGTAACATCAACAAGAGGTTTCCTTGTAACTTTGGGAGCTGACTGTACCTACTGTACAAAAAACAGTTGAAATTAATTATGGATGACGAAATGGGAAATGTATGAAGATTAAAGTAGATACTTTAACTTGTTTACAAAAGACGTGCAGTGTTTTGTATAGTTGTCAAAATGGGAAAGTTACAAGAAGGGACGTAGCCACACAAACAACCACACCCTGAACGACGACCTACTTGTAGGTCATACAAATATTTGTAACGTGCGGGGATCTCGTAGCAAGAGGGGCCTCGTCCACGTCATACTGGCCATACACGTGCGCTGGTTGCGAGTAGGTACTACGCACTTGACCTTTGTATAGAACCTCATTAATAAGTTCAGTGTTTTTCCTTCTAGGACGTCCCTTTACAGCGATTACACTAACAATCGCCTTATTAACGGCCGTTTTCTATAACTCACTTACGTTTAACTGCCAGTTAATATGCCTACGTCTCGTATCTATCTGTGTTTCTATAAACAAAGTCAGCTTTCTATAATCAAAGAAGTTCTTCTGTGACCTTTCGTTTCTAACCGTCCGTAAGCAAAATGACAAACAGACAGAGATAGCAACCTACCGAAACCTGCTAGTAAGTTATTGAAAATGGCCGTTAATATGTAGAAACGCCGGTAAGAATTTATACTTAGAGATTCACAGTTCTTCTGATTAGAAATTAGTACCGAAACAGAAAAGAAGCAAAACCATGTATTATCATCATACTAGTTAACCCCAAGCTTGCACCCCGATCCCCTAAAGTAATGGTGTTAATAAAAGGCAGAGATAGTTCATAATAACAGGCGAATACCGGAGGCTTAGCACGCCGTCCGTAGCTACACGCAATATTGGTCTCATACATCACGGGCGGGGAACGCAGGTTTGAGCGGGAGGGGTTCGAGTGGTGGCGAGTTCATCGCTACTTTTCAGTCTGGTCATAGCAGTGATAGCCTACTGGTGTGACCGTCGGACTGTGAAGTCATAGGTCTCGATTTCGAAACGAAGGCACTCGCCTCAAATTTTCTGATTCATGTGCGTATTGTAAAATTATCACTTGCTTCGTTGAAGGAAAACATTGTGAGGAAACCAGCATGCCTGAGAGATATTTCTTGACGGTATGTAAAGCCAAGTTAGAGGCCTATGGGCGGCATAAAACTCTGACACCAGGTTAGGCATTAACCACAATATTAAGAAGATGTTTGGTCATTCGTCTCCTTCTTGGCGTGTCGATGGAAATATAAATTAAGTCAGCGCATAATTTGGCTAAGAGTTTAGCATCTACAGTGGCGTTTGTCATAAAAATCTCATGTTTCGTGAACAGGACACGCGGAACACGTTTACAATCAATCTCCACCTGAGCAGGTTTTCCATGCTTCAGCCAACCCAAGTCTGAAGTTGTCCACTTGTCCAGTTCGTCATTGGAATAAAGTTTAATTTTCAGATCACAATTGATGATTTAATTTGATTTTAAGATAACGAAATCAAAGTCAAAATCAAAATCATGATTTAATTTAATAATAATTTTAACTGTGATGTGGATTTAAATTTGATTTTATTTTAATTTAATTTTGTTAATAATTTTAATTGTGATTTTAATGTTATTTGTGATTTCCATTTTAATTGTGTTGCTGATTTGATATTTTTTTTATTTTGTTTAATTATACCTATGATCCAAAGTTGATTGAAGTAAATAAATAAATAAGTATTTTTTTTTAAGTCTATCTAATATAATTTTTTGATTATAAATGTTGACGGGTGGAGAGGGAGAAGAATGTGTAAGAAATAGGTAAGAAAAAGGAGCAAATGATAGTGAGACGGTTGCCGGAGGAAAATTGAAGAATAAAACGTGTTGCGCCGACACCTGTAACATGGGACAAGGGAAGGCGGCACATTGTGGCTAGATTAAATAAAATCAGAACTTAAGAATTGCAATACTTTAAAAGCCGTCAGTGGTCCCCAACCCTTTCACAGCTCTGGGCGCATTTAAATTATAGGGAATAGTAAATATTAACTAGTTCGAAAATTAGTTTTAAATGCTGCGTTATCGCTGTATTTATTAAATGGAGTTCCTTACCTTTATGCACAGGATTAGAACGGGGTAGGCAGAATAGCCAAAGATTTAATTATGTACTTAGATTACATCGTAAATTTAAAGTGCTCTTTTGTTAATTACGATAAAAAATATTTAGTAACTTAGTATAAATGCGAGGAGGAGCACGTGGCGATCTTCAGGTTAAGCCGTGCTTGCCTAGATTGGTCCGTCGATGGGTGACCATCCATTACATACCAAGTTTCCACAGCAGTGCCTCGGAAAGTATGTTAAGCCGTTGGTATCGGCTGTTGTTAGTAGATCTGTAGTCTAACAACCAGACTTACCAAGGGATACCGTAGTATGACCCAGTACTGGATGAGTTGCGGAGCTCAGATAGGCAGTGGCTCCATGTAAAATACTGATATTTAGCTGAATCTGGTAAGACTGGAAGCCAACCCCAAGATAGTTGGGAAAAGAATAGGCAGATGATGTTGATATAAATATCAGAGAAATGAAATATTTAATTATAGAATTTGAGTGCAGATAAAATTGACGTTTTAAGAGCCAATAGAAATAAACTAAACTGGCCTGCAAAAGTAAGTATCACAGTTTTAAAATTGCAATAACTTTTTAAGTACACGAGATAATTATACTTTCGAAACGAAAAGGACTCGAAAAATAGTTTAATTTTGTCTATAGTTTCAAAGAAAGCTGATAAAAATTGCTATAAACGTTTATTTTATTTTAAATCTCTAACTTCTACAGTTTAGGAAAAATTGATATTTTAAAAGTGTAGTACTTATTTTTGCAGGTCAGTGTATTCAAGGTACACTAAACAACATTTAACCATAACAATGAAAACCCTACAATAGTTCGATCAAACTATGCGGTTACAAATAAACCCAGCTTTCTGTCACCTTTCATAACATTAACAAGAACTGTAATTCTTCCGTCCCCCAGTTTTGACATAAAATGACCCCAAGGACTGTCCCTCAAAACGTTACTTTATGTTAATACGGAAACAGGACGTGACAGGCATCCTGACAAGGCTGAACCAGTATTTTCTGCTATTTAACATACAACCTGTATATACTTTCTTGTATACAGAGTGTTTTAAAAAATGTTTTGTTGTTTTTTTTTGTGAAAATTATGATTAAATCATTATCTCTTTGAAGAAATGTAATAAAAATATTTATTAACAAATACTCTAATTGTCAATTCACACCAAGACTCGACGCTGCGCGCACATTTTAATATTAGAGCGACTCAAAATATAACTTTATTTACTACAAGAAAAGATACGTATTTCATTGCTATGCGCCTCGCGGCGGCGCGCTATCGCTGGCCTCTTCCAGTAACGTCGCGCCGCGTAGCGTCGCGTCGCGTCTCAATGTGAACTGACCCTAATGTGTTTCAGTGGTATAATAGCCCCGACTTGCGACTGATACGTCGTGCTTGAATATAGGTAGGTTTTTTAGTTAGTCGCATCTCGTACGCCAACCCATGAGGCTGGCTTCATCACCACTTTTTTTTTTTTCATTTTTTCGGATGGGAAATGATCAAATGACTCCTCCCGCTCTGGGCGGAGCAGGAGGGAGTGTCAGACTTTTACTAACTAAAACCCATCCATGTTCCTTCATCGCCCTTTGTGTTCCGGGGCCACGGTATATCTATCGAATAGTCCCGCAGCCCCGGCAGGCATCGGCGCTTGCGGACCCCTTCCTTTCTGCTGACTCTCTTTGAGGCGCGCGTGGAACACGAACGCGCCGTCGACACGGCCTGTCGTCATGAGGCGGACGGACGGCGAGCTAGCCCATAGCTCACCGTCCACAGGCCCGCGATTTTATCACCACTGCTCTCAAAACGGTAAAGGAAAACATCGAAAGGAAACCGACATGTTCTAGAACCAAAAATTCAAAGACATGTGACATCTACCAACCCGCAAAGCGCCCACATGGTGGATAATAGCCCAATCCCTCTCATAGAGAGGAGGCCTGTGTCCCAGCAGTGGGAACATTATAGGCTGATACCGAAACACGGCTGCCAAAACGGACTGCCTCGTGAATCTAGTGGTCGCAAGTGCGTCTGCTGAGCAAGAGATCCTAGGTTCAATTCCCGTGTCCGGCAAAGTGTTATTGGGTTTTCCAGCATGATTTTCTCGGTATAGCAGCCACGGTACTTGAATCTGTACCCGGTTGATGGCAATAGGCTCGCCCTCATTTAATGGGACTTTAACATAGCTGGCAAATTGTAGCTGCACTATGGGTACTACACTTCTGCCTGATCCTTTGGGGATTACAGGCGTGATATTATGTTGTACCCAAAAAGAAAAGTTTTCCATATGCCTGTCGAACATTTAACTCCAAAAACAGATACATCAAGAAACTCATTAAACAATATTGAAGTTACAATATAGAACAATTAAAACGTGACGCCAAACCGGTTTGTATCGCAGCTTCAGTTAAAATTGACAAACTTTACTGAAGTTGTAAGTTAAGGCGTTTGACATAGGATACTCTTGTTATATGCTCTCGGTTTGTTTCGTACAGTCTCGAATTCTCGTGACTTATGTCTCATCGCGTCTATTCGCGACTGCTGAACGTGGGGTGCTGCGTTCGATTCTCCATAGCCTTTCCCCAACTATGTTGAGGTCTTCCTTCAGTCTAACAAGATTTAGGCTAAACACCAGTATTTTATAAGGAGCGACTGCCTATCTGACCTCAAAAACCCATTTAGTACTGGATAATACGATACCCCTTGGTAAAAATGGTTGTCAGGCCTTCGGGCCACTGACTACCTGAAACGATTGTCAAAGATCTGCCAAGCAATGCCAGCACGAGCCATAACAATGATGAACATGTCATAAATTTAAGACACTGAAATAAGCTACTAAAAAGCTTATGTCAATTTGACGGCATGGTTGATTGATTAACTGCTGCGCTGCGTGTCGCGGGTTTGATCCCCGCACGGAACAAATATTTGTATGACGTACAGTTAATTGTTCCGGGTCTGGCTGTTTGTGTATGTGAGTTTAAATGTTTGTAAATGCACCCACGATACAAGAGAAATTCCTAGTGTAACGTAAAAAAAAAACCAGCCCAGAGCGAGTCGGATTCGCACACCGAGGATTCCGTACAAACTTTGTAAAGGACAAACCTAATTGTGCTGTTCGATCCTATGAAACGGCTATTGCACCAACCGCAAATAATAAGTTTGTAATAGTAAAATCGCTTTTTTTTTATTAAACTACATATTTACGGGTTTCAGATTTTTCCCTGTACATGTGCTGTAAGACATTGGTTTTCGCAAAATTTCGTGATTCTAGGTACCTTACTACCATATATGTTTTCGACCCAAAACCTTTGAGGTACTTCCGATTGACCTAGAATTGTCTATTTTGGTTAAAAGCAAGGTCAGCACAAGTAAAGGGAAAATTCCGAAAAAAAAAAAAATGTTGAAAATTAAGGTAAAGTACTTAATGCAAGTTTTCGCTAAAATCTAAATTTTGCCCATATCTTTTTATCGTGTTGACTCAGGACCTTGATTTATACACCTAATAGGGGCTATAGACCTCAGTATCTGGTATAAATTTCAACTCGCTAGGTCCACCCGATCCTGAGAAAATCGGTGGTGACAGACGGACGGACAGACGGACAAGAGAGTGATCTTATAAGTGTTCCTTTTTTTTTACCTTTTGAGGTTGGGAACCCTAAAATAAAAAGTCTGTTGAATATCGTCGTAGAGAAAATAAACTCATTGAAAGCGATTGGCTTGGCTATGCCCCTCCGTTTAACGTATAGATTTTTTTCTTTTACCCGACGTTTTTAGATGAAAAGATAAAAGAAAATAAGATATCATTAGGAGATAATTATGTAGCCTATAAAAACAAATTGGTAATGATTGCAAATGGCCCGAATTGCAGAAGACTGCTGCCCCTAATTTTTTATGTATATCGTTTTTGTTACAAAATTGGGTTCAATTATCTTGAAAATAATACTTTAAAGCTTATTTTACGTTTAGAATTCATTTTAGTTTAATAATATGACGAGAAATGTTTTTTCTTATTATGGGACGAATTTCAGGAAATAATTTGAAATTGAAAGTTTCCAGTCTTTTCGGATGCAGCTAAATATTAGTATTTTACATGGAATCTGACTATCTGACCTTCACAACAAAGTCAGCACTGGGTAAGTATTACGATACCCCATGGTAAGACTGGTTGTCAGATTTTCGGGCTACTGCCTACCTGTAACGACTGTTACAGTCCTACAAATGACATCAGGGACCAACCGCTTCACATGCTTTCTGAGACACGGAGGAAATTTGGTATGTATTGTGTGTGGGTGTTCCATCCACGTACCAACCTAGGAGAGGGCGACTTAACCTGAAGATCGACCCAGCAGCTGTTAAAATTAAGCCACGAATTCTTTCTCGTTCATAATAAGCTATGATTATAGTATACATATAAGCCTAGATTTAGAAGACAATATTTCTATTAGATGGTTACGGAAAACATGATTTATCACAAAACGCCTTCCACGCGTAGAACCATGACGTATTCAAATAATCTTAATTCACCAAACTACAGACTGCATTCACTAATATCCCGAAGACGACAGAGCGAGACAGAACGATAACCTGTCCCTTTCGCCCCCTGAAACGTATACCTTTTCATTATGACTTCAGTCGCGTCGCGAACTCACTCATGAGCGGACCGATAGCGCTCCCGCCCAAAAAATACTAAAAAAAATCATAATAAAACACGTGCATCGAATTCCAAATTCAAAAGTGACGTTTCAACTTTTTAAGGATTAAAGTATCGTGCAAAGGTGTTAAAGCATACGGTCTGAGAAGTTTGTAAAAAGTTTAGTTGATAAAAAATATATTGTGGTAACTTTGTCGCTGATGCCAGATTATTAAGATCAAAATAACCTGGGAATATTTTGGTCGAGGACGCCGTTTGCTCGGAGACAGTTCAACTGTTCGTGATATATGGCTCTCGGTTATTGTGTGAGTAGATATTATAAGCCTAGTTTATTTTTTAAGAAACTTTTTTATAGATGAGCGGATTTTTTTTGGTATTTGTTCCTGTAGATATAGGGCATATGTTTTAAGAACCGTTTTGTTCTGGAAAAGTTCGTCTACCCTGGCTATAGATAGCGTATATACAAGCTCTAGATAGTTAGGTGGTAAATTAAAATACTTGGAAAACTTAATTGTAATCTGTTGGCAAAAGATGAAATATACATTATTGACGACATTTTTGAAACTGATTGGTTTTTTCGGATTTTTCGTTGTTGTACTAAAAAATAAGTTCTTAATTATCCTTTTCACTACATAGTATAAAACAAAGTCGCTTTCTCTGTCCCTATATCCCTGTATGCTTAAATCTTTAAAACTACGCAACGGATTTTGATGCGTTTTTTTTAATAGATAGAGTGATTCAAGAGGAAGGTTTTAGTATATAATTTGCGGGCAGGCAAAGCCGCGGGTATCAGCTAGTTATTTATAAATGCAATAATGAAAATTCAAATTGTTTCAATGTGTAAATCGTTTGTTTTATTTTAAATGTCTAAATTGTGAACCTAAATATTTCACTAAAGACTAATACTGATACTGTTATCTTGCGTCATCCCACTGCTGGGAAAAGGCCTCTTCCCCCATGGCTTCCATTTGTTTCTATCCAGGGCCAGTGAGTTACCAGTGGACGCTGGTCTTGTCCAGCTCGTCTCGCCGTCTTCTACGACTCTGATAGATTCAAATAATTTTATCTAAACGTTGGTCTCACAAGCCATTTGAATATGGATCTGGTATATCAAGCATTGCAGAATTACATACATTTAGTTACAATACGAAGGAGGAAGCTTTTACTTAGCAATGGCTGGAGCAATGTTGCCATAGATGATGATATTGAAGTTGGGTGGCAATATATTATTTCATACTGAAAAAGTTAAATCATCAGTTGGTAACAGACAAGTTTTTTTTTTTTTTATAAAGCCAATCGATCTCTATGGAAATAACTCTTCTTGGAGGCCTCAAATGGCCGTACCGTATTAGCAAAATCCTAATAGGATAATTATATGAATCGCGTTATAATTCTTAAAATAGTCACAGACGAAGTTAATATGAATTTACTTCGTCTGTGTGAATAACGTAATTCATTTTATTATCCTATTATCAAAAAAAAAAACATTTATTTCTGCGTATTTTACAAGAACAGAATTAGTGATTGGAGCCTCCCTTTAAACAAGTAATACCTGTATTGGGAAATAATATGAGAGATAAGAATGATTCTGCTAAAGCGTTTTAGGCCCCCTGTTGTAAAATTATTGCCAGTCAAAAACAATTGAATGTGAACTTGTACCAAAAACACACACACAATTGAAAACGATATCTATCGCCACCCATACTAACTGTCGCTTTTACCATATCGCAATCGTATCATAATACACAGGTCCTGTATTATCATCATATTTAATTGCGTGCGATATGCTACTTAGCGACAGTTAGTACGGATAGCGATACAAATCGTTTACAAATGCGTGTTCTTGGTACAAAATCACATTCATTTGTTTTCCTAGCTTTCAAAACAATGTTTCTATGGAGGGTCTAAACAAAATGAAATTCTGTCATTTAGGGACGCTGGCTTAGTCAAAAATGTGTGGGACTGACATTGGCTATCGAAAAACGTACCTTATCCTGTTCTTTTGAAAGTCAAAATTAAGAAACTCCCTGAAAACGATTGCCCAATGACTAGGCTCTCAAGGTGAGCTAGTTGTATATTTGTACTGTTTTTATATCAGACTAGCACTTCGCCCGTGACTTCGTTTGCAAAAATTGTGATAGCTCGGTTAATATGCATGATATGAATATAATTTATAGCCTATAGCACCCACGAATAATGTAGTTTACTACCAGTGAAAAAAAAAACAGAATTGGATCATTAGTTCCGGAGATTACCCCCATACAAACTTACAAATAAATTTTATCTCGAATATTAGTATTGACCTGTTTAGCATTTCAAAATACCCATTTGATTGCATTCAGGCTCGCTCCCAATTATAAAGCACGACAACATAATTGGCCAAATGTGGCTGTGTTATTAAGTCCCCTCTGTCTAACCCTTCGGGGATTACAGGCGTGATGGCGTTCAGTGTTCATGATTGCATTTGATCAAAGTTAGAATTAGTATGGAAACAGTAATTAATACAGTTGTTTGAAATTGATTAACAGTTTCAGTTGATGTTTAATGTTGCAAAGTTTTGCCTCTGGTCGCTTCGTGATATTAATGTGATACTAATACAAATATTTAAATAATTACACTACTTAAATACAAACTACAACTCTAAATAATAAAAAAAAATGTATAAGTAACAAAACGGTTACAGGGCGTCAAAAAATTCGTCCACATCGCTGTCAACAGGAAAAGTGCCCAGAAGGCTGACAGCATTGGCAATGCTGATTCTTCGGGCAAAAAATAGGCCCGGCCTGGTCACGTGAAGACTCAAATAAAATACAAATAAGCTAGGTCTAAAATGGCGGCTTTAGCAGAACCCTAATATGAATCACGTTAAAAGTTAAAAAAGTCTTAAAATGGACCTTATGGTTATTATTAAAATCCTATGTGTTAATCCAGATTATAAACTATCTGTGTGCCATGTATATATTTGTTATGCCCCAAAGGCCGAACATGATGGATCTTTTTGTTTATGAACAACTTGCATATCTTGTAGATAATTATGTATACTCATGTTTCTACAAATAAATGTCTTGTCTTGTCTTGCCACATTTCACCCAAATCGGTTCAGTAGTTTTAGCGTGAAAGAGTAACAAACGTACAAACTCACAAACTTTCGCATTTTTAATATTATATATATTAGCAGGATAGGATAAAATTATAAAGGTAAAAAGGCAGACAGATATTGATTATTTTAATGAATTATTTTCGATCTCTCTTATGGAACTTATTAAAGGACTTTTAAGAGATGTTTATCTCGGGCCTTTGTGAGAGATTGCCAAATAAGATTTTAACACCTTTTCATTAACAGATTGTGGATCGTAGACGGTGGTCATTTACTATTAAACGACGACCCGAATGGCGCAGCGGTAGTGAGGCTGCCTTACGTTCTTAGGTTCCCGGGTTCGAATCCCGGTCGGAGCAAATGTTTGTGTGGTGAACATGGACTTGTTTCCGAGTCATGGATGTTTGTATGTATAATAAGTATGTATTTACAAACAAAAAGTATCTATGTAGTATATCAACTATCTGGTGTCCACGACACAAGCCTCGTTGCTTAGTGTGGCACTAGATGGCGCTGTGTGTTAATGTCCAGCGATATTTATTTATTTATTTATTTATTAACATAATAAGCCCATATTGTTCCCACTGCTGGGACACACAGCCTCCTCATTATGAGACGGAATGGGCTACAATCCACCACGCGGGCTCAGTGCGGGTTTGTAGATGTCACTTGTCTTTGAATTTTTGGTTTCCTCACGATGTTTTCCTTCACCGTTTTTGAGAAAAGTAGTTGTGAAATAAATTACACAAAGTAATGCGCCTGCCGGGGTTCGAACCCATGACTTACTGCTCATAAGTCGCAGCCGCCACCACTGGGCCACCGCTGCTCTCTCAATTTATAATTATTTGCCTTGAAATGTTACAACTAGCTATTGTCTAGTGCTAGAGAGACATTAGATTTCATCGCAGTATAAATTAAACTATCATTGTATTAAAATTATGATTAGCATAATTTTACAGATGTATACAAAAAATACACTTGTTCTCCCCATCATTGCGATATTTTTTTTATTCTAGACCTGGGAAGCTTGAACATAGTTACGGAGATATTGAGAATCAAAGATTTTTGAGAAAAACAAGTTTCTAATTTTATAACTTTACTTTAAATGCTTCCACGACCCCCGATCTATCGAATGAATCCATCAGCACAATGTTTTAAGTGCATTAAATTGAGTCCTACCGTAAAACGTGATTTTCACCCCAAAAAAGTCGTTTCCCAGCAATAATTTTTGCCTAGAATTACTTAGGTTAGGTGTGTTTTTCGATTCACACTATCTTTATCTCGTTTTTCTTTCATAACATTCCTCACACAATCCATTCCTGTTATCTTTAATTTTTTATGTTGTCAGATGACATATTTTATGAACAGTAATGTTTTGTAAGATCGACTTGAAAAGCAACAAGTTACATAATTTTAAACACACACCTGAAATGAAGAAAACATTTTCCAATTTTTTCTCATACCCATTCCCTCTACCGGCGAGAAGATAGTGATTTTCCGGGATGAAAACATCTCTTTATATGCTAATCCGGGATACGTTCTACCTTGTACCAAATTCCGTCCATATCCGTTGACCCATAATATCGTGATTGAGGTAGTGCCTTATATCGGGAGTTTTACTGAATTGGATTAGTTTTTTTTATTGGTTTTATGTCTAAACTGGCTATTATAAAAGTTAAAAAAAAAAACGTTGACTTTGAAAAATGTACTTTAGATTGAGAATTTTTAAAATTAGGAATTACTGTTACTGCTAGCCTGTGTCATCCCATTGCTAGGGAAAGGTCTCTCTCAATGACTTCCAAATCCTTCAATCCAGGGGCAATGTGGACCACTGGTCGTTGGTCCTGTCTTACGGGACGAGCTTCCCGCTATCTCCTACGAGCTCGAAAGGAGATTAGGAATTTTAAGTAAGATTGAAATGTATTCTATTGAGTACTTTCATGACGATTATCTGGTGAACTGGCTATTCAGGGATTAGTAGTGCAGATACCATAGTCTCTCTCATTATCTAATGTAGGTACCGTAATTTACAGGTTCTCATAATTATTATGTCATATTTTGTGAAGACTGATAGTAATTTATTTGAATTTGATTTAACGTTCGTCTATTTAAGACTACGTCCCGTTCCCTTTTCAAAATGTTTGATTTTAGACTTTTTTATATTGTTTGATATTCTTTTTGTAAATCTGTCGTAGGGTCTCATAGTCGATCGATACTTTGAAAGATAAAAGATAACTTTATTTTGCAAATATGGGTAACCTGAAACGATGACAAAAAACATAATTATAATAGTACAGCCATATTTTACCACGTAGGCATGCAAAAAATTGAAAACTATAACTAAATACAATTTTAAAATTATTACACAATAAATACTATCTGAAAATATTATAATTAATTATACATAATTATGCACTAGCTTTAAAACTCTTTCTCAATTAGGAACTCCTTAATATTATAATATGCTTTCGCCAATAAAAAGCTTCGGAGTGTCTTTTAAAAAAATGAAAGCGGAAGCTCTTTCCATGTCTTCGGCAATTTGTTATAAATGCCATGCAGTAGACACTTTTGCGCATAAGTGCAGTCTTGGCTGGCTCCTGACATAGCACACTATTATCGAAGAGGAAACCAGCTGTAGCCCGTATAAAGGGTGTAAAACACCTCTTAACGAAGCCAAAAGGCACTTGTTCTCCCCACCATTGCGATTATTTTTTTGTTTATCACCATACCTGGGAACCTTTTAGTTACGGAGATATTGGGGGTCAGAGTTCCAACTTTTTAACAACTTTTTTTTTAAATACAAGTTTTTAATGTAAGATTTTTACTTTAAACACCTCACTACCCCCGTACTATTCAATCCATCCATCAGCACAATGTTTTGAGTGCGTTACATTGAGTTCTACCACAAAACATGATTTTTCACCGCAAAAAAAAAGTCGTTTCCCAATAGTAATTTTTGCATAAAGTTACTTAGTTTGATATACAGAATGCTTGGTTGACGGTTTCGTGATGAGGTGGTTTACACCTTGTATATGTGTAGTTCACATTTCATCTTTGTTTTAATACATTAATATCCAGGATGAAATGGAACCCATGTTTTTCTCCAGATCCTAACCTTCTTTTTTTTGATAACGATAATTAATTATGTTCAAGAGAGAAAAAGTAATAGACAGACCGAGTTAGTTTCGCGTTTGTGGACTACGAATTTCAGTATGTAAATGTTTTGTTTAAACAATATTACAAACTGTGCCCACCCATTAGAATAAAACTAGCGCGATAATACGCAAGCGTAAGAGACTAGGCGTCAGCTGTTGCGTTCAATTTATGTGCTCTACGTCTACATAGCGACACTTTACACAATGACTCTATGTAGAGCTAGTTATTAGTTTCGTATTAAACATTGACATAGACCTTGAACACTAAGAGAAGAATATTTGCGACTCTTTTAGTGTGATACCTACTGAAGAATGGAAAAGTTTGGTAAAAAAATTATGCCGGAACAAACAGTCAGTTAGACGAAAATTTAAAAAAGATTTTTGTTGTATGTATCATAAATAATTTCATAATTATGTACCTATTCACTTTAAAAAACAAAAATGTAGCTGTTCATATTTTTACAATATAACAGCTTTATAGTGAATATAATTATGTTGATATATTCACTAAAAAGCTGTTATAAGATGATAAATGTAATTATTTGAGATACATACGTTAAAACTTTTTTTTTATGTTTTCATTTAACTGACTGTGTGTTCCGGCTTATCTCCGAAACGGCTGGACCTATTTTGACGGCAGATAGCTAATGTAGGAGTAATTTAGGATACTTTTATTTAAAAAATGGAGGGTTCCGTGCAAAAAACAAAAAAAAAACCTTGGAGTTGTTGACAAAATCCGATTCAAATAGAGGAGTAATATTTTTATAATCATTTCACGCGGACAAAGCACGCGGGCAGCAGCTAGTTTATAAAGAGGTAAAGTTCGGATGTTGGAGGTAATATCTGAAGCTACTCATCATCATCTGCCGAGCCTTTTCCCAACTATGTTGGGGTCGGCTTCCAGTCTAACCGGATGCAGCTGAATACCGGTATTTTAAATGGAGCGATTGCCCATCTGAACTGCACAACCCAGTACTAACTGCTACGACCGGTTGTCAGACTTTTTGGAACACTGACTACCTGTAACGACTGTCAAAGATCTACAAATGACAGCCGGGACCAACTGCTTAACGTGCTATCCGAGGCACGGAGGAACTCGGTATGTAATGGGTGGCAACCCATCCACAGACCAAACTAGGCAAGCACGGCTTAACCTAAAGATTGACCCGAGCGGCTGTTATTATTTAGCCACGATCTACTCATCCGATTCAAAAAAAATATCTTACTAATTGAAACACACTAGTGAAACGAAATGTGTTTTTATACACGTGAGCGCAGTCCCACGTTGAAGCCAGTAATTTAAAAAGCGAGCTCACTTTGAAATACCTAAAAGGTTATTATAATATTTATATTTTATGCAAAATTGTCTAGTCTGTTTAAATACAGTTGTGGGAATGTACCTATCTAGATATTTTCTTTTGTACAAATTTCATTTAAAGTCGTATAAATTCAGGCAGTTTACAGGCATGTATTGTAACATAACATCACGCCTGCTATCCCCGAAGGGTTAGGCAGAGGTGAACCTAATAGTACACCCACATTTCCCCAGTTATGTTTAAGTCCCATGTAACAGGGGGCGAATTGATTGTCATCAACTGGGCACAAATCCAGATACTGAGAAATTCCTGATGCCTGACCCGGAAATCAAATCAAGGACCGCATGCTCTGCAGACGCTCTTGCAACTACTAGACCAACAAGGTATAATTTTATTGTTTCTAATTAACTACTGTAGACAGAGATTCTAGGCTCTACGCGGGAGTCGTGCGGTCCATGGGCCTTTACGGGGCCCCGGTGTGGGCGCGTTCATTGAGGCACCGAGCTGCCAACCATTCGAACGCGCCCCAAAAGGTGGTGGCCGTGAGGCTGATCCGGGGGTACCGCACGATCTCCCGCGAGGCAGCGAGCCTCCTTGCCGGATTGCCGCCATGGGATCTGGAGGCGATAGTCCTCGCGCGCCTACATGAGTGGCGCGCAGAGGCGATACGCCGGGGGGAAACTCCGCTGCCGCGGCAAATTGTCGCTCAGCGGACGGACTTCCGACGTGATCTCATGGCGACATGGAGAGAGCGACTGTCGCAACCCCGTGCAGGGCACGCCACAATAGTGGCGTCCCCTCTTTGAGGAGTGGCTGGAGAGACGCCACGGCGTCCTCACCTTCCGCCTGACGCAGGTTCTTACCGGACACGGTTGTTTCGGTAAGTTCCTGCACCGAATCGGGCGGGAGGAAACGCCCGGGTGCTACCACTGCGAGGATCGACCGGAGGACACGGTGGAGCACACTGTGGAGGTGTGCCCCGCTTGGGTGGAGCACCGCCGTGTCCTCGAAGTGGCGATTGGCGGCGGCGACTTCTCGCTTCCGGCACTGGTTCGTGCCATGGTCCGGAGCGAGACGGAATGGGACGCCGTCACCTCCTTCTGCGAAGCAGTCATGCTAGCGAAGGATGTGGCGGAACGTGAGAGGGAGAGGTCCTCACGTCCCGGCCGCCGCGGGAGACGCCCCGGGCGTCGGGGGCCACGCGGTGGCTTCCGGCCACCGTAGGCGCGGGCCTGTGGACGGGGAGCTATGGGCTAGCTCGCCGTCCTTCCGTCTCATGACGACAGGCTGTGTCGACGGCGCGTTCGTGTTCCACGCGCGCCTCAAAGAGAGTCAGCAACAGTGAAGGGGTCCGCAAGGGCCGAAGCCTGCCGGGGCTGCGGGACTATTCGAAAGAGATACCGTGGCGCCGGAACACAAAGGGCGATGAAGGAACATGGATAGGTTTTAGTCAGTAAAAGTCTGACACTCCCTCCTGCTCCCCCCAGAGCGGGAGGAGTCATTTGATGATTTCACATCCGACAAAAAAAAAAAAAAAAAGACAGACATTGTGACACTTAAAGTACTAACGGGATGATATCCGTGATTTTCCTTTGTTGCTATGAGCTCCCGATATTTCGACGCTGTTGCAAGCATCATGATCGCGGGAATTCTGAAGAGGTATGCGGGTGGGACGAAAATTATTTATTATGAGCAGACAAATCTGTCTACCCTCTTTCTTAGTCTTTTATTACGCGCACTACTGGAACTCGATTGTAACTCACGACAAAACGCACTCACAGTATCACTAGGTTTTTCTTGATAATGGAGACGCATTTTATCTTTTATTAAGTTTATCACTGGATTCCACGTACTTGATAGTTTAAAACCTTAGCAGTTAGACCCTTGTTGAACCTTAGTAGTTTAGATTCTCTCAATCATTAATATTAACTTATTTCTCTATCCAACTTACTACAATTCCTTACCTTTCATCTTTACTTCTAAATCGAGTACTATTATAGCAGTAACTCAATTTTATCCAGTTATTATAAAATGGGAAGCACTTACTGTTGGTAACAGCTGCCGTTGCTATAAAGCCGCCGTTCCACAGCAGTCTAAGGCTAAGCTACGCATATGTAGGTGCTTAGCTTCGCTTTGTATAAAAATGGAGCATATACTGCAACTAGTGGCCGAAGGATGAACTTCAGCGCATTTTGAACGAAACGGAAGCCCAATGGTGGCCTAAGCCGAAGCTTCAAATCAAACAGTTTATTTGTAACTAGCCAATGCCCGCGGCTTCGCCCGCCCTCAAATTATATACTAAAAACTTCCTCTTGAATCACTCTATCAAATAAAAAAACCCGCATCAAATTCCGTTGCGTAGTTTTAAAGATATAAGCATACATAGGGATATAGGGACAGAGAAAGCGACTTTGTTTTATACTATGTAGTGATACACAGGTTACAATATAGGTCTTACAATATACAGTGAGTTTAAGCTGTGATCAGCCGCATGGGCATACGAATTTATAAAAAAAAAACACAATAAACAATGACAGTAATACAGTTCACAATGCGCTCAATCAGGTTGTGTAACTGTTTGTGTGTATCTGTGTCTGTCTTTGGCAGTGTAGCTACCAAACGGATGAACTGATTTTGAATTAGTTTTATATTGTTTGACATTACTTGGTCGTTGGTTGGCGCAGTGGCTGAGTGATTGGCTGCTGCACTGCGTGTCGTGGGTTCGTTCACCGCACTGGATAAATATCTGTATGACCTACAGGTAGTTGTTCCGGGTCTGGCTGCTTGTGTATGTGAGTTTAAATGTTTGTAAACGCACCCAAGATTTAGGAGGAATTCATATAAGGGAAAAAAGAAACTGGAAACGACTTTTTTATTTGGGGTGAAAAATCATGTTTTGTGGTAGAACTCAATGTAACGCACTCAAAACACTGTGCTGATGCATGGATTGAATAGTACGGGAGTTGTGGAGGTGTTTAAAAATCTTACATTAAAAACTTGTATTTAAAAATGTTGTCAAAAAGTTGGAACTTTGACCCTAATATCTCCGTAACTAGAAGGTTCCCAGGTATGGAGTAGTAAAAAAAAATTATCGCAATGACGAGGAGAACAAGTGCCTTTCGGCTTCGTTAAGAGGTGTCTTACACCCTTTTTAGATAGGTGTTGTGTGGCGTTACTGAACTAAAAAAGCTATAGAAAAAACATTGTGTATCGGCAAACATCGGAAACAATCGTATCATACATGATAAAAACGATTGACAGAAGTCGTTCGGATCCTGGAAACACGTCGCAATTTCAACTTTCTCACAAACAAATAAATGTCAATGTTATTTTCCATATACACGTGTGTTGTACGTACCGTCGAACGGGGTGAAAGGGGACGCGGGGTGAATGAAGGGCGAAACTTTGAAACCTATTTTGACATGCATTAAATGTGATTGGCAGCCTCTAAAAGGACTTTTTTTTAGTCAAAAAAGTGGCGTCTGATGCTCATATGGAGAGGACGATTGAAACGCGACTAACAACAGGTATTTACAAGGTAGATGTGAGTGGCAACGCCGGGACGGGAAGCTCTAGAAGGACCAAAGGTCTTTTTAAAGTTCGAGTGAATTTGTTTCTTGTAGGCAATCGCGCTCCACCATAGGCCGCCAAACGCAAGCCTAGGGTAAAAAACAGTCATCTTTAAACATTATAATAAAATCGAGACCAAAAAATTTGTACACAGAAGATTTAAAAAAAAATCCGACCAGGATGGCTTAAAATAAGTAACTGAACATATTAAAACCATTTTTAAAATTTTTGTTTGTTTATTTGTTTGACCGCGCATCACGTAAAAACTACTGAACGGATATTGTTGAAATGTTCACAAATCTTTTTAAATAAATTCAGAATAACATCTAGGCTACAAAAAATTTGGATAATCTAGCTGACGTACTAAACAGAATCATATTTTTTTTAGTCAGTAATCATCCCTGTTGTTCCTATTAAAAAGTTCTAAAAAAAAGTCCGCGATAGCAAATTATGTCTATCTTTTAAAGTTGTCTCACACTCCCTCTAACCCTCTCTCTCTCTCTCTCTTACGTGACGCAGACGAAGTTGCGCGGGTCAGCTAGTTTAACAATAAATCTATCCAAAAAAAAAGGTGTCACTGTGTGCCTCACGGCTGCGCCAAATAGGCGCAGTTCAAGAAAATGCCGGACATTGGTTTTCAACTGGATCTGGATTAATGAGATTATAGATGTGAAACAGTTATGTAGGTAAGTAGTAAGTACACATGTCGACTCAAGTGCAATAAAATATTTTGATTCCTCCTCCTCAGTGCATTCTTGACAGAATAGTCGTGGTTGACGATGAAGCATTTTCTTTGGATGACGTAGCCCTTGCGATGCGCCTGCATTTGTTGCGGTCTTCAGCGTCTCGGGAGCTTTGGACTATGGACGTTTGTGTTGCAGCTTTTATAAGGTCTGTCCAACGCGTAGGTGATCGACCGCGTGACCTCTTGCCTTCTACTTGCCCCTGGACAACAAGTCGTTCCAAGGAGCGTTCATTTCGAACAATGTGGCCAAAGTATTTGATTAGAAACCGGCTATTAATGTCCGCGGCACTAAGTACTTACTAGAGAGAGCAGCGGTGGCCCAGTGGTAGCGGCCCCGACTTACGAACAGTAAGTCGTGGGTTCGAACCCAGGTGCATTACTTTGTGTAATTTATTTTATCACCACTACTCTCAAAACGGTGAAGGAAAACATCGTGAGGAAACCGGCATGTCCTAGAACCAAAAATTCGAAGACATGTGGGCGCACTGGGCCCTCGTGGTGGATTCCTTCTCATTGAGAGGAGGCCGTGTCCCTGCATTGGGAACATTATAGGCTGATGATGATGATGATGATGAAGTATTAACTAATAAAGTAAGTACTAACCCTCCTTTTTCTAATAGTGTGAACTCACAGTCTAAACACATGCTGCTGAATGCCGAACATAATGCGCGGTGCTTTGTGTAAAGCGTATATTTATCGACCCGCACAGCTGCGGCGGATATTACTATTCGCGTTTCTAAACTAAACATATGCACACAATATATTAGGTTAGTATTAGCTTTTGTGTTCCGTGTTAGTAAATCGACGACATCGTTTTTAGGGTTAACAAATATTGGATAGTAAAAGGTAGAAAGATCTTCGCAAGAAAATTGGTTTGAAGATGATTTGATATTTAAACAAATAGTACACCCACATTTCGCCAGTAATTTTTATTCCCTTGTAATAAGGGGCGAGCCAATTGCCATCATCTGTGTGCAAATCCAGACTCCGTGTCTGCTATTGCGAAATTCCTGATGGAAAAACCCAATGACACTTTGCTCGACCCGGGAATCGAACCCAGGACCACACTTGATATTTAGTTTTTGATATATGGCAATTTTTCGAGTAACCGTGTTTTTCATTAACATACTATGAACAATTTTTTTTTATAAATTTACGAAAGATCTTTAAAAATATTTTTATTATAGTGGTTTGTGCTACGGAACCCTTTGTGTTCGAGTCCGACTTGCATTAACCAGTTTTTTTTTTAATTACGGCCTCGTTTGTCTTGTGGCTGCAACCATAAACGCGACTGTTACGAATGAGATCTTGGGTTCGATTCTCCGCTTGGGAAAAGTTTTAATAATAATGGTAATTGCAAAAATTCTAACCAAAATGACATTCGAAGTTGAGTTTAAATAAAAAAATGGATCTGACGCAGAATGTCCCATTCGCAAAAAGTCCCGTTGTCGCAGACATCCCATTCGCACAATGTCACATTCGCAAAAAGTCCCGTTGTCGCAGACATCCCATTCGCACAATGTCACATTCGCAAAAAGTCCCGTTGTCGCAGACATCCCATTCGCACAATGTCACATTCGCAAAAAGTCCCGTTGTCGCAGACATCCCATTCGCACAATGTCACATTCGCAAAAAGTCCCGTTGTCGCAGACATCCCATTCGCACAATGTCACATTCGCAAAAAGTCCCGTTGTCGCAGACATCCCATTCGCACAATGTCACATTCGCAAAAAGTCCCGTTGTCGCAGACATCCCATTCGCACAATGTCACATTCGCAAAAAGTCCCGTTGTCGCAGACATCCCATTCGCACAATGTCACATTCGCAAAAAGTCCCGTTGTCGCAGACATCCCATTCGCACAATGTCACATTCGCAAAAAGTCGCATTCACACACTCTCTCTTTTCTCTTTTCTATTCTTCATAATCCTAAAGCTCCTTCGTATCTTCGGGAACGCTTCGAGTATCTCGTTCCTAGAGGTAAACCTTGTCGCTCATCATCATCTCTTCTCCTTCGTTTCCCTCCCCACTCCTCAAGTCGGTATGATGGTTCATTTACTGTTCGTGCTGTGCGCCTTTGGAATTCGCTTCCACACTCCTTGCGGGATAGCCCTTCGTTAGATGTGTTCAAGAAAAGATTAAAGGAACATTTCCTGTCAACATGATAATAGTTTGTAAATAGTGTTTTTTAAGTAAGTGTATCTATACATAAATATATTGTATGTATTACGTATATTATATTGTATGTATTAGTTTAGTGTATAAAATAAGTTAATTTAAGTTTTTAACTGTACTGTTTGTGCACATAGTTATATCCTCTTCTGCAAATCTCGCAACAAAAATAAGGTTTGCTGTAAGAAAACCCAATTCTGGGTTAAGCTCGCCGTTGTACATAAGCTATATATTTGAATTTTGTGTGTATATTTTTTAATTTTGTGTGCAATAAAGAATATGAATATGAATATAATGTCCCATTCGGGAGCATGACCTCAACAAATGATTTTTACAAAATATAAACTAAAATTAACCATTTGTTTTTTACCATTATTAATTAAATTTAATTAAATCATTTAATCCTTCGTATTTACGTTACGCGTTCATGCTCTCTGTTTACTTCCAAAAACAAAAGAAAAGCGCCCCAAACAAAAACACATCACAGTCGCGTTACCTCAAAGGTACTCGTATACTCTGAGTGGACATATTTATTTTGGGTCAAAGCCCCATTGTTTTCCCAGAATAAGGATCACTGAGCGGTCATAATTAACCACTGGACCCAAAGCAGGGTCATTTTGGCCCCGCACTAACGTATTTAGGGGAGTTTCTCTTATGTTGAAACGTTGTTTTATTTACGGTTGATGTTTGTGCATTTTTGTTGGCAGTTTTATGGTGTACCAAACTAATGACCAGCCTGTGCTTCACTCGGCGCCAGCTATCGGGTCTAAAACTATCACATTCTTCAAGCTGGAATCAACCATACACATTCATATTGAAATGATAATATAGTGACACGTGACGACCGACCTTGGCGAGTCGGCGTCGCGCATAAAGGATTTCGTAGCACCAAACAATTTATTAACAATATTTTAACGTTAATATTTTAGCTTAACTCAGCATATCGTGCGTTTTTTGGATAAATAAAAAAAAACAATATTTTATAAGAAGTAGGTATTGCATTTGCAACAAATCTTGCTTGTAAAGAAAACTATGAAAGGCTTTTTATTGTATGTAAGGTGCTTCGTGTACATGAGAAGGTCTAGTAACTGCTGGTTCTAGAGCAGTTCTCTAACGACACATTCAAAATACATGTTCAAAATAGGTAATAGTACTTGTTGGTTCTTTTGAGAACCACAAAGTACTTGACCCTTACACTTTTCAATAATCTCGATTGGCTAAAAAAGGATAATGCTAAAATTAGTAAACGAACACTAAAATACACTGACCTGCAAAAATAAGTACTACACTTTTAAAATTTCAATTTTGCCTAAACTATAGAAGTTAGAGATTTAAAATGAAAAAACCTTATAAAGCAATTTTTATCAGCTTGCTTTGAAACTATAGACAAAATTAAACTATTTTTCGAGTCCTTTTTGTTTCGAAAGAATATCTTGTGTACTTTAAAAATTTTTGCAATTTTAAAAGTGTGATACTTATTTTTGCAGGCCAGTATATAAATCAAAGACTATATTTTTCTTCAAAGAATTGGTCGCAAGATGCGAAAATACCTACTAATTTTGTTTTTTGTTTTAATGTAGGTATCTGTTGTGTGTGATAAACCGTAGTTTAAGAGTTAAACGTTGTAATGATGTACTCATAGGAAATCATTGAATTGGGGCCGTTTTCTATAGCTTGCTTGCGTGTAGCTGTTGGTTAGGTAGTTAGGCGCGTCTCGTAACTATCGGTGTTTCTATAAACAAAGTTTGCTTGGAATATCCTATCCGCGTCACGTACCTGTCACTCGGAGGACTGTGATTCATAGAAAAATCAAAGAAGAAGCCTTCTTTGATTTACTTACCTTTTTTTTTTTTTTTTTTTTTATTTCAACAAAAAAATTAACTAAGATTATTTCACAAATCTTCTGCCAAACTGCAGGACAGTTTATCGGCCTTATTTAGTTACTTTATGAGCTATTACTGTTTGGACCAAAAATGTATTGAGACGAGCGCTAATCCCGCCGACAAACTGTTACGCCGTTTGGTGGGTGTTTATAATGTACAAAATGTTTGGTCCTATAAATTAAATTATTTATTTATTATTTATTTATCCATGATTTTAAGTTGCATATACTCCAGTCTGTACTTATAACCATGAAATGGGCACAAGCTTCATAATAACGCTACATAACAGAACATAAACACATCTATAAAAAATCAACCTCTGAATTCTGATACAGCCACAACCAATTTTCAGCGCGAATATAGCCATTTTCAGTCGAATACAAAAAGTTTGCCAATTTAACTTCACCGGGGTGAAATGTTCCCAATAGGTAGGTACCTATTGGGAACATTTTCGACTGAAAATGGCTATATTCGCGCTGAAAATTGGTTGTGGCTGTATCAGAATTCAGAGGTTGATTTTTACCAAAAATATATTTTAGGGAGGTCCCTAAAATATATTTTTGGTAAAAAATTAAGATCCATTCCATTCTTGTGGGTACCGTAAATTCTGCCTAGGTCTCTATGGAAAGTTTTTCAGGCTAGCAAATGGAATGTAAATTACATTCCATTTATTTATTGAATCATTGATGGCAATTTCTATCGGAATTGGCTAAGATTTTTAAGAGAAAGTGAGGAATGAAGGTTCCGTAAATAACTACGGTTTTCACTAACATTAAGCGATACCTAAATAGACGACCCGAATGGTGCAGCGGTAGTGAGGCTGCCTTACGTTCTTAGGGTCCCGGGTTCGAATCCCGGTGGGAGCAAATGTTTGTGTGTTGAGCTTGGACATTTTGTTTCCGAGTCATGGTTGTTTGTATGTATAATAAGTATGTATTTACAAACAAAAAGTATCTATGTAGTATATCAACTATCTGGTGTCCTCGACAAAAGCCTTGTTGCTTAGTGTGGCACTAGATGGCGCTGTGTGTTAATGTCCAGCGATATTAATGTCCAGCGAAATAAATGTCTATAATAGTACATTATGATATAAGTGCGGTAAGTTGAAAATTACAACCGAGGCGATATTGCTAGCCCGAGCCGTAGGCGATGGCTATAAAAAAGCAGAGGCAGTAATTATCAAAGCGCACGTGTGTCATACGACGTTTTATAACATATTTGCGAGGAAATAAATAAAACAAATAAAAACAACACAGCGAAAAGAAAAAGCGCGCGGAATAATTTTTACTTGTACACAAATTCGCGAGGCGCGTCAGTGCTTTTTTTTAAGGCAAATACACAAAAAACAGCCAGTATTACTAATAAAGTAAATTAAATTTGTTGTGTTTTTGTTACAGATAAATGGTTGTAATTAATTGTCAAAATTAATTAAATTAAAGAATTAAATGTTTATTTATTATATTTCATCTCCCAAAGTTAATTTTATTCATAAAATGTTGACCACTTTTCTAACATAAAAACTCTTTGCTAATATTTAAAACAGTATAAACCGTGCATTGTACTTTACAGCACAAGTTCGTAATGCAACATTACGATATTGAAATTGTTGAAATAAGAGACCCTTTACGAGCAAATGTGTTATAAAATCACATAACATACATAACATCACGCCTGTAATCCCGGGAGGGTTAGGTAGAGGTGTCCCGAATAGCACACCCACATTCACCAGTTATGTTTGTAAGTCTCATGTAATAGGGCGCGAGCCTATTGCCATCAACCGGGCACAAATCCAGACTCCGTGGCTGCTACGGAGAAATTCCTGATGGAAAAACCCAATTACTCTTTGCCCGACCTGGGAATCGAACTCAGGACCCCATGCTCAGCGGTAACGCTTGCAACCACTAGACCAACAAGGCAAAGTAATAGGCATGACGACAGTATCAAAAAATGGCAAATCTATTTAGTCCGTCAGTTAGGGTATTGGAAATGAATGAACACATATTTTTTTGTTTTTGTAAATCAATGAATATTGACAAAGATAAAACGCATCAAAACTCGGGAGTGGGGGCTCGTGACGTCAGAACTAGCTAAAAATTATACCATGGCGTGACGTATTGAGAATATTAAAAGCGTCGTATCTTCGTCAATTTTGGTTTTCGTAACAAAAGAGAAAACACGGGTCAAATATTTTATGATAATCTAAGTGACGGACTAATTAGATTTTTTTTGTCGTCTCGCCTATTGTCTATGTATTCCTTAAAATATTATTTATGTTTATACTTTTACGTATCTCGGCTTTATTGCCAGATTTATGGAATAGTATACGGGCTGAAGCCAAGTACTACCCTGGGATAGTAGAGATGTGATGAGATGATGATAATGATGGAATTTTGCGATGATGAGTATGTGTGTCAGATTGTGTGTGTGTGTGTGTGTTAGGTTGTGTGTTTGTGTAACTGACTACAGATTCATTTTCTATTATTACTAATTACTTTACCCCAGTACCAACCTTTAGTACACCATGTAATACAGGTGAGCCACAGATACACGCAAGAGCGCTATTCGCGTGCCCAACTTATGCATTTTATGCTTAACGCGGCTACTGTTGCAGCTAGCTAATTTGTTTGTAAAAACAACGTTACACTCAAGAACTTAATTCTAAACATTTATAGAAGAAAAACGTAATCTATTTTGTATAGTAACAAAATAGTGCTTATGACGTCATAGTAGGTAGACAAAAATGGTACGCTTGGTTTTCATACGGATTGTGATACTTACGTTATCTAGCTATATCTGTGAGGTGAGCCTATTACCATCAACTGGTGACAAATTCAGACTCGGGTATCCTACATTATATCCACGTCGCCAAGGAAAGGGTTATTTTTTAGGCTAGAATTTATAATGAAATTTACTTTCTGCTTTCTAGATTTTCCTAAGATAAGGTGAGGTATGAGGGTTCTGTGCTTATAAAACTAGATGTTTATCTTAATTCTGACTGGAAGGGTCTGGCCAAGTGCGTATTGAAGCACGCAGTGTAAAGGGTTCCGTAGACAGGATGAATATTTACTGTTGCGCATTTAATTTCAGTTCAAAGGTTTCACTATTTGTCATCTGGTTGCGGAAGCTTTAGAATAATGGCTTTGGCTTCAATACTCGCAACCATTTTTGATTATCCATTATTCACTGATATTGCACCGAAATTCTATACTCAAATAATAAACAATATTAATAAATATTATAAGAGAAAGATAAACAATTTAAATATCTAGACCTGGCTCGCGAGGTTGTTGACATGTGGGACGTGAGTACAGCAGTCATTGTGCCGATAGTCGTGTCGGCCAATGGCTTAATAGCCAAGAGCCTCGACCAACATCTTAGGAGGCTCTCGCTTGGCAGCTGGATCAAGGGCTTGATTCAGAAAGCAGTACTTCTGGACACGGCACGTATTGTTAGGAGGTTCCTCTCTCAAGAGCCCTGACCACCGGCAACTCGGACCCTGTTCCCAGCGCTGGTGGGTTATTATTTTTATATTTTAAATGTTTTTATTTTATATTGTTTTATATTAGGAATATTTAAAAATTTAAATAAATGTTGTAAAAAGAATAAACGAAAATATTATAATAAAATTGCTTTAAATATAATTGTCTATTTTGGAACTGAAACTTTGCTGAAATGTGTTAATTGGTATTTTATTTTTTAAGTTTTTGTTTTAGTTAGTTTAGTTCAATATAGTAGATTTGTAAATTGTAAATAATGTAAACACTTAATTAATAAAAATAATGAAAAAACAATAATACATAATATATACACCAAAATGCGCGCACATTGGTTTTCCCACAAAATTATACCAAACTTAAGTTTGGTATAATTTTCTCAAATATATTATATCAAATAGATTTGTGATATGGCAAGGGCGATAGCTCATTTCTATATAAGTAAAGATTGTCTCCGAAACTCATTATCCAATAATACTGAAGTTCTTTGTGTCATTGACAAGAAGGGTGACATATCTTATTTAGTATATTTTGATTTACTTGATATTCACTTTGATACGATCGAGATATGTATCATCTGCTCATGTATCTTATATTATTTATTTATTATACAAATGTGCCTTCGCTATTCTTAGTACATTTATAATTTGATTTATCGATACGTACGAAGGTTGTCTGTAAGGCATGACCTATACCTACATTTATTTACCCACTCCTATACAGGGTGTTAAAGAAATTGCGTGCCATAGCTTCAGGGTGAGTTCAGTATCGATAAAGGAACCCGTAAAAATAAAAATAAAATATCTTTAAAAAAGTAAAAAAAAATAACGGAAATTATCATAAGATGAACCTAATAAAAAAAACCAAAAACCTGCTAATTAAATAGCAAATTCTGAACGATTGCTATTTTAAGCTATTTATTACGTTTTTTTTTTCCTGGGTGCCTTTATCGATACCGAACCTACCCCTAAGCTTTGGCACGCAATTTTTTTAACAGCCTGTAAATATGCCCGTCAGTATTAAATAAAAAACACTGTAGGAGGCAGGAGTGTTTTATAATGGGTGTAAAAATACCCTTACCGAAGCCGAAAGGCACTTATCCTCCCCGTCATTACGATATTTTTTTTTATCTAGACTATTAAATACCTGGGAACCTTCTAGTTACGGAGATATTGGGGGTCAAAATTCCAACATCTTCTTTTTTTTAAAATGCATATTATGAACGTAAGATTTTTACTTTAAACACCCACACGACTGCTGTAAGTAATATTCAACGCATCCATCAGCACAATGTTTTGTGTGCGTAATTTTTCGTACGTAATTTTTCACCCTCAAAAAAATATGTCGTTTTCCAGCAATATACTATATTACTAAATTAATTAGTCAGATACTTGTCCCACATGCGTAGTCCCCCAAGAACTCTTTTAACCTTGAACCAGGCCTCGCGGTACGCGTTCAGTCCAGTTCATCTTGTGTCTTTGGTTTTCGGCTGGCCTCGGCGGCGTCGTCACTTATGCGCCTTAAAACTTCCTATTAGGTTTTTGCTATTTCACATTCATGGTAAAAATAAGAAGATTTTATCTTAAAATTGTTTGAGTGATCATCACGCCTGTAATCCCCATAGTGTAAGGCAGAGTTCACCCTAATTAAATAGTACAGTCAATTTTCGCTACTTATGTTTAAGTATCACTTATTGGGCGTGAGCCTATTGCCATCAACCAGGCTGCAGGCACGAAGACAGACTCTGTGGCTGCTGAGAAATTCCTGATGGAAACCCATTAGTACTTCACCCGACCCGGGAATCATACCCAGGACCTAGTCGCGCTTTCGATCACTTGACCAACGAGGCAGTCAACGTCACTATTTGAGTAATCAAACTCAAATGTCACATTCACAAACTTTCTTCCGTATGGGGATACGGAAGAAAGTTTCCTGATTATTTCTGTATTCATTATTTTGGATACCTATGTGTACTGTCAACCTAATCAGTCACAAAACTGATTCAAATAAAACAAAAAGACGGATGGTGCATTTCCCATGGAACTTTTACACTCTTCCAAAAAGTTTTCTTGCCCATGTCTTTCTTTTCAAGTCCCTTACACCTCGCGGGAGCAGTATATTACTTACAGACAACTTTAGTATCGATTGAAACACATTCGAGTTACACAATTTAGATTGTTTACAAGTTCGTCCTCCCAATACGCGAGGAAAGTTGGTGAATTTGATTCTAATCGCCTATTAAAGTTTGTGTACACTTTTGGAAACAATATTTAGCTTGTGATTGGGGTATTGTGGCCAGAGATACTTTTATATTGAGACGAAATGACCACTGAGTAATTTGTTATTTTTCAATTTTTAACGAGGGCAATTTTTTTAGAGCAGGAAAAAGCTCGTGGCTTAATCATAACTAGGCTAGGTTGGTCCGTGCTTCTGAAAGCAAGTTAAGGCGACTACAGGAGCTAAATTAGCAACTCTATTTGTGGTGGTTCAAACTTCGTTTGAAATACTGTTAGAATAAAGTTCTAATTAGCTTGCACTACAAAGTGGTTGTTACGTCAGTCACTGCGGGCTGAATAGTTGGGAAATGAGTGGTTTTTAGCGTTGTCGTGGGAGCATCGCCTAACAGTCAAATATATGCAATAAAAAGATTGTCTAAGATATCCTACTAAGGTGTGCCATACACTTCAATAATGAGCACATTTGTTGCTGGATCGAATAACTCTGTAGCACGTCTAACAATACCATAATTTGCTTCGTAACAGTTAAACACGTCCTTTAGTATCACCACTAAAAATAATTAGAAGAGCCTTTAACGTACTGTTTGCTAACAATCCTGCAATAAACGAGGGACACCTCGTAACGGGTAGTCGTAACCGTAGTTTTAATTAACCTTTAACGTTAACTGGACGATTTGGTTCTGTATTGTTAATGTTAGGGAAAGTCAAACTAGAATCAATTGTGTATGTGGCCACTTGTTGTCAATAGCTCGCCCCCTGTTATATGGGACTCGTTATTCTCTTGTAAATTTGAATGTATTTGTGGTCGGCGCAGCATGTCTTCTTCTTCCTTAATTCTCTATTACTCGTCATCTCAGCAGTCACCTCCTTTCTTGCCATATCATCCTTTACACAGTCTATCCATCGTTTTTTTGGATAGAATTATTTATTTATTTATATAACTATATATATATAACTATCCAATGGATCAAAGGACACAGCGATTCCCGTGGCAATGATGCGGCGGACGAACTCGCTAGAAGGGGATCGAGCATGGCAGCGGTGGGACCCGAACCTATCGTACCACTCCCTTTCGGTTACCTACGCACACTGGTAAGGAAACGAACTAGTGAACAACACCACAAGCTGTGGCTGGACCACGGCGAGTGTAGGCAGGCCAAGGAAGCACTTCCTGCTATCAACGGCCGCTTCACCAAACGCGCACTTCGGTTGACAAAACCACAGCTGCGCACAGTTACAGCCGCCATTACCGGACACGGCTCTTTTAATAAACACCTCATTGTCTTAGGAGTCACAGACAGCCCCCTGTGCCGTGCCTGCATGGAGGAAGACGAGACAGCAGCCCACGTGCTTCTGCACTGCCCAGTGGTTGCAACATACAGGGCAAAGTACTTTGGTAACCCAGGTACTCTCCATGAGATAGTCAGCAACATCGGGGCGCTGCTGGCCTTTCTCGAAGAATTGGGATGGATCGAATAAGTTCCCACCCGTACGCAAAATACGCGCTTTGACGTGGAGTTGCGGACACCAGCCCGCTATACAATACAATACAATTTATTTATTTATTGGTTCACCAACAATTGTTTATACAGGTTGTAATTATGCTAAAAGTAACATGCAAAAATATAAATGCAACAGTGTACCAAACACTTTTAAGTAAACTCCGCATGCTTATAGAAGTTGTACAATTCTTGTGTTGTGTTGTTTTTTGTTTGTAATTCTTGTGGTTCTATAATGAATAATTACCTCCAATCGTCTGAAACACATGATTACCAGTTCAGGCACAAAAACTTGAGTGAACTTGAAATAGATTTGAGCAAATCTGTTCCTTCTGTTAAACAGTATATTTTTAATAAAATCTGTTTATTATTTCCTCATGGCTTTAAGTACGTACTTAAGCCATCGAAAAAGTCGGTCACCAGATTCCCAGCTTCCAACTAGGGACTTCCTTATACCCCTAAAACTTTCTCAGTTTGCAACAATAAAGGCGACTACCACGAAACGTTCAGCCATTTCTGTTTAGTTAAACTTGTCATAAAAGGCAACATGGCCCCTGGGACTGGAGCATCAGTTTGTGACTCACTCGACTACAAGTGTTAATTAAGTTTTAAAGTATTCATGCTGGGTTGTTGCTAAAGTTGCTTTAAGAGCCGGTTCGATTCTTGAGTGAGGTCTTCTTATTATAAAACATATGGAAACGGGTATTTATCGCGAATTTTGCCTTTAATATAAGCCCGACGTTTCGACCGGATTGCACCAGCCGTGGTCGCGTAAGTATTGGAGGTACCGCCACAGCAAAGCGAAGGTGTTTATTCAACTACACTTGATCTTCATTTATAAATGTTAATTAAGGCCGGTTCACACTAGGCAGCACATTACACAAACAGAGTCCGCATACTGAGATGATTTCACTTGACGATTACACTTAGTGATCACTGGATTCGAAGCGGACGAGTGATTGAAGCCGTCTTCGCGATTGAAATTAGGATACTTCTTGATCTCTTATAATAGTGCTTCTCATTGACAAAGATTTTTGGGTTGGTTGGCGTCGGGTATCCATAATTATGTTTTATAATGTGTTCTGAGGTCTTCTTCTACTTTTTTCATGTCACTTGACTACAAAAAAAGAAAAGCCGCAAAGCTGAAGTGGGACTGGGCTGGCCATATCTGCCGTATGCCCGACGAACTGTGGACCAAAATAACCACGATGTGGAGCCCCGTTACAGCCAGAAGGCGACGTGGTAGACCTCGCAGGAGATGGCGGGACGAGCTGGACAAAACCAACGACCTGTGGTCCACATTGGCCCTGGATCGAAGAATTTGGAAGTCATGGGGAGAGGCCTTTGCCCAGCAGTGGGATGACACAGGCTAACATTAACAGTAACAATAGGCGAGATGACAAAAAAAAAATCGAATTAGTCCGTCAATTAGATTATCAAAAAATATTTGACCCGTGTTTTTTCTTTTGTTACGTAAACCAAAATTGACGCAGATACGACGCTTTTAAAATTCTCAATACGTCACGCCATGGTATAATTTTTAGCTAGTTCTGACGTCACGAGCCCCCACTCCCGAGTTTTGATGCGTTTTATCTTTGTCAATATTCATTGATTTACAAAAACAAAAAATACGTGTCCATTAATTTCCAATACTCTAACTGACGGACTAAATAGATTTGCAATTTTTTGATACTGTCGTCATGCCTATTGACTACAACTTATTATTTTCCAACCAGTAATTTGTATAAGTATCGTTCGCCTCGATCAAAACATTCAGATTTCATTTCAAATCCTGGAATGTTTAGGTAGCAGGTGCGAAGGCACCCAAGAAGCCGATTCCAGTGGGCTTACCTTCTAGTCAAAGGTGATTCTGACTGAGAAGGGTGAAATGTGATTTGGTTCAGTGTTCTAGTATGGCTGATAGAGATGGGAGTCGTTAGGAAGACAGGATAGCATCTACTTAATCAGCTTAAAATTACTCACTGTTGGGGAATTAGTCATTGAGAGACAGCAATGCCATAGAGTTGAAATCTCTGCCAGCGCGCTGTATTACATTCCACTTATACCACGTTAGCTTTCTAAGCAAGTGTGAACAAGTTTCTTCTAAGCAGGTTTCATCGTATACCTCTTCCATCAGTCGAGATCGTGGTAAGAGCCGGCCCATCTTGAAAAAAAAAAGTAGGGAGCCATAATCAGTCCACCACGCCAACCTAGTACTTTTCATTAGAATGATGTCATTATTTATTTCATCACCACTGCTCTCAAAATGGTGAAATAAAACATCGTGAGAAAACCGGCATGTCCTAGAACCAAAAAAATTGCCCATTCCCTCTCATAGAGAGGAGGCCTGTGTCCCAGCAGTGGGAACATTAATAGGCTGATGATGATGATGATTTGTATTCGAATTTTGGTTCCAGGACATGACAGTTATTTCGCGGTGTTTTTGTTCACCTTTTATTTCACCATTATTCTAGTCTTTCCTGATCAACGTTTGTTAATATTATGTCTATTTTGTCATTGACAAATCATCACTAAAAACGAATCACCATGACGGACATATTTATGTCACAGAGCCTTCGACAAGTGACGTGTAATTTTATGGGAAATATGTCATCATCATCATTTCAGCCGAAAGACGTTCACTGCTGGGCATAGGCCACCCCAAAGTACCGCCACATTGACCGGTCCCGTGCGACTCGCATCCACCGGATTCCCGCAACCTTCACCAGGTCATCGGTTCACCTAGGTCTCCCCTTCCAACGCAACGAAATATGTCACTTTAGCGTTAATTTGAACAGCATAGAGAATATTCTCAGCACATTACTTGATTTAAAACAAAAATAATTAAAAAAATAAAAAAACCCGACTGCATAAAAAATAACTAATAACTTTAAATAAAACTGAAAAGATAAAAACAAGTTCAAGAAACAGGACATATTGACTGCAACAGTCGGGACCCATATTGGATGTACCTAATGATTTTAGTCTAGATTATTTAATGGGTTCCGACTGTTGCAGTCAATATGTCCTGTTTCTTGAACTTGTTTTTATCTTTTCAGTTTTTATTTAAAGTTATTAGTTATTTTTTATGCAGTCGGGTATTTTATTTTTTTTTATTTTTTTTCATTTTACACTTTTTAGTTACGTATTTAAACCATTTTTAAATCCTCATGATGAGCCCTTTATCGAGCCGTTCAGGCGGCAGAGCGTGCTAAACATTTAAATTTGGCGCCAAAAATCCGCCATTTTGTTTCTTTTTTTATTTTGATATACCCAGTGTCACTCTCACAGTAAATACGAATCTAACGACACCTCTCAAGCTAAAATCCATCGAGCCGTTCAGGCCACAGAGCGTGCCAAACAATTATACATACATACATACATACTCTCGCAAACATAACCCTCCTTCTGGCGCAGTCGGGTAAAAAGTACACCCAGTGGGCAATAAGCTCCATAGGTACAATACAAGCCAGGACTGACTATGGCTAACGAAAATGCAGCAATACTGCATAATGCATAATGGATGTACCTGCATGGCATAAAGTGAAACTAGCTTTCAACCTATGAACAAAGGTTGTTTGAATTTATTCATGTATTAGCTTTTGCCAGCGATTTCATCTTTGTTGAGGACGGAAATTATCCCACAGGGATATTACCGGGATAAAAAGTATCCTTAATTTTACCTCAGATCATTGTCTATTACATCCTTAATAATGAATTTGCTTTGTCCACGTTCATACATCTGGTCAAACATGCAAAACGAATTCTACTAATTTCATTTACAAAACATTAATTTCCATGCAACATATTTCTATAATTTTAAACGCTGCTCACAGAAAACTTTGAAAGAAAAACTCACAAAGCGAACCGTTTGATAAAAAATGTTCTAATTGAAAACGTTACTAATTTCACTATCTTTGTGGAGACGACAGTTCTTAAACAGGCTGGATATATATTTAATTAAAGTATAAAAGTAGTTTAGTTCTAAGAATATTAGTTACGTTTCAACAATTTTGCTTAGGGTATAAGGGACACGTCCGACCGCGAGCGATTAACGAATAAAGCTAGCAACTAAAAACGAACTATTTGTTTGAAAGAGTTCTCGCTGACATTACGAACAGTTAGCGATCAAAATATATTATATACATGAATCTTTTTTGCTTACACAGTACCTAGAATCTTTTGTACGTTTCTTGAGAGAGAAATTCGTTGATAGCTAGTTGGGACAGGTGCACAATGGTTGCTTCGGGAAGTACCTGTGTCGCATAAACAGGGAGCCGGACGCCCGGTGTCATCACTGCGTCCATTGTCTGTAGGACACGGCGCGGCATACGCTGGCAGAGTGTGCCGCATGGGAGGAGCCGCGCCGTGCCCTCGTGACAGAAGTGGGAGCCGACCTGTCACTGCCGGCCGTCGCTCGCGCGATGGTCGGGAGCGCAGAGTCGTGGGATGCGGTGATCTCCTTCTGTGAAACGGTCATCTCACAGAAGGAGGCTGCGGAGAGGTTGAGGGAGGTCGAGACCGCTCTCCCGACCCGCAGCAGACGTACCGGGCGTCGGCGGAGGGCAGACAACGCCCTCTTCCGGCCCCCCTGAACGGGTCCAGAGGGACGGCGGACTTGGGGACGTCCGCCGCCCCGCCGAATAACTGGACCCAAGGCGGTGGCGCGTAGTGTTCCGCGCGCGCCCCTATTGGCGTTGCGGGGGGAGTACACCTCGCTCCCCCCGCAGACATGAGGTGGCCCGCAGTCGCGGGCCGGTACTAGCCGGGGATCGTGGAAGGCGCACTAGTTCCCATGATCCCCGGTGCAAGTGTGGGAATGGAACACCGGGGTGGTTTTTAGTCGGTTAGAGTCCGACAGACCCCTCCGCCCGCCCCAGGGCGGAGGACATCCGTGTGGATTATCCACCCCGGCAACAAAAAAAAAAAAGGTGCACAATGGTATCTCTAAACAGCGACCCACGGCTAAGCTACGCACGTGAACTTAAACATAAAAACTTTCCTCACGACATTTACCTCATTCCTTCGCATCACATAAGGTTATTATTTCTTAACACACACATTATTATTATTATTAGCTTTTCTGTCACTGGCGCCACTTTCAGACAGAAATAGGGCAGATGACAAAAAAATCTAATTATTCCGTCAGCTAGATTTCCAAAAAAATGTTGGTCATATATTTTTTCACGTAAACAAAAAATTAAGACTATACAGTGCGTAGAAAACTCGAGTGACGTCACATTTGAGTGCATTTATTACTCAAATGTGACGTCACAAGCCCCCACTCATGATCTCTGACACGTTTTATCTATAAATATAAATTATTAATTGATAATTTTATAAATTTGACAAAACAAAAAACACGTACCTATCCAATATTTCTCGATAATCTAACTGACGGACTAAACAGAAACATATTTTTTTAGTCAGCCATCATCCCTATTAGATTTGTATCCCAGCAGTGGGAACTTTAGAGGTTTATGTAGACTACTGGTTGTTTGTTTTGCTCAGGTCATTCCACTATTCTGGACGGACTTTGCTGTTACGCTTTCAGGCTCTCGCTTTCAGCTCACCCATAAATAAATCAAAACACACTAATATCGACAAAGCATAATAGTTAGTAAACATTTGGCATACAACTCAACGCTCGGGTGAGCGTTCACAAAATATTACTAATTGCCGGAACATAATACTAAACATTTTGAACCAAAATGTTGTTTAGCCGTGACGGTACTGGTAAGGTTCATTAGTAAAGAATTTCATAATCACAGACTCAGGGCAGATTTCACTAATTAAACTAAAAGCCTTCAGCACATAGCTCTTGACAAAACGCTATGTACTTTTTATTAAATAAGAAATTACATATCTAAAGTTATTTCAGTTTTAACAAATATCGGTTACCTACTTTCGCATTTTTAATAACTAATAGCTTTTTCAACCTGGTTCCCGGAGTTTTCAATGTTAAGTAAATTAACTGCGTTTCAAGTAAATATTGAATTTATAAACTTGCCATCGCCTTTTGCATCCAAGGATCGATGATAGAATTATCTAAATGAGGACATTCAACCGTCTGCACGAAGTGGCCTAGAGCATTAAATTTGACCCCATTTTGCCTTTAAAATGAGTCCTCGCTTCACGCCGGGGGCTGTGCTAACAAGATTATGGACTGTGAGCCAAAATCTAGCTATAAATCTGTTGTAAGACGTCGAAGCCCTACTTTCAGAAAAATCTGTCATATTTTGCTAGAATTCGTATTTCTTAAACGCACACATGAAAATCGAGTTCTTTAATATTTTTTTTCCCATAAAGCTGGTTCAAGGTTGTTCAGGAATTGGGCCTGTGGACGGTGAGCTATGGGCTAGCTCGCCGTCCGTCCGTCTTATGACGACAGGCCGTATCGACGATGCGTTCGTGTTCCACGCGCAAGGGCCGATGCCTGCCGGGGCTGCGGGACTGTTCGAAAGAGATACCGTGGCCCTGGAACACAAAGGGCGAAGAAGGAATATGGATGGGTTTTAGTCAGTAAAAGTCTGACACTCCCTCCCGCTCCGCCCAGAGCGGGCGGAGTCATTTGATGATCCCATCCAAAAAAAAACAGGTTGTTAAGGAAAAGGATACTTGGAAGGTATCGTTTGCCTAGCAGAGCTAGCGTTAACAAAACTTTCAGGAAATAATCTATACTTATTAATATATCTATACTTATTTATAAAGCTGAAGACTTTAATTAGTTGAACGCGCCAATATCTCTGGAACTGGTTGACCACTGAACAACTACTGGTTCAAATTGAAAAATTCTTTTAGTGTTTGACAACCCATTTATCGCGGAAAGCTATATGATAGGCTATATATACGTAACATCACGCTACGACGAATAGGAGCGGAGCATCCATGAAAAATGTTGCAAAAACGAGGGTTACGGTAGCTGTGTAAGTACACAGCTGCTTTTGCAACATTTTATGTGTGTGTAGTGTAAGTACAGTACACCCACAATTTTCCAATTTAAAACGAAATTAAATACCCACATATCTAATGCCCTTTCAAAACTATCTCCATAAAATAATCCTATAAACACCAACCTCTTTGGTAGCCGTATACCTTATAATTTGTCAATGACACGATTACGCGTCGCCCGTTGTACCTCGCTACAAAAATACCTGACCCACATACAGCGGCGGTATTCCATCAGTTGCTCGAGACTCACGGTTTAGGGAACTTACGGCTTGCGACACTGTCCTTGGGAGCCGTGATTGTCTATTATCCTATTCTTATATTTAAAAATCACGTGTCCACTCACTATGTTTGTAAACGCTCATCATCGAAACAACACAACCGATTTCAATTAAATTGTGTGAGTGTGTATTATGACATTATACAATAATTCAATTTATTTTTTAATCAAATCACATGACAATTTATTAAATTGGTTGTCATAGCTTTAATCAACCAACCAGAACAGACAACAAATTGATATCTATTTTATTGAGTTATATGACTTTCAGAAAGAGTTACTTTACAATTACAGTGACTGTTAGCCTGTGTCATCCCACTGTTGGGCAAAGGCCTGTCCTCATGACTTCTAAATCCTTCGATCCAGAGCTAATGTAACCCACTGGTCGTTTTTTCTGTTCAGCTCGTCCCGCCATCTCCTGCAAGGTCTACCGCGTCGCCTTCTGATTTTGTCAGGGCTCCATATTGTGGTTTTGGCTCAAAGCCCGTCAGACATACGGCAGACATAGCCAGCCCTTAAAATTAATATTTTAAAATAATATTTATTTAAGGAAAACATCTTTTAATGAGGTCAAGTTGGATCTTTCAGTAAAAATAATTTAAGTAAGTACTCAGTAGGAAGACCGTGAAAGTTTTTCAATTTTCATTAACTCCTCAAACTGATTCTTGACGAACAAATATACTGGAAAGGAAATTGGTCTTGATATCTTAGGCAGACTTTTAGGCAAACTTAAATTATGAAAAAGTTAGATAAGTGTACGTTGATTTCTTACTTGGCAAAAAGAAAACGTACTACGTTCAGTCTGGGTAGGGAAACTTTTGATTTAGAAAGTGTGTGAAGAAATTTGTAGGTTCTTTTTGAAGCTACAATAGACTTTTTTAGAAATAGCAAAAGTTTTCTTTTTAACCTCAGTGCGCAGACGTAACAAATTATGTCAAGTTCCCTTTTTACACTTCGAACAACTTAACTGTGCAGGCGGGAAAATAAAGAACTAAAATAAATGTACCAAGTTTAACATATCGATACATTTTGTCTTGACAAGTAGCGCCACCTTGAACTGCACACTTTAGACGACTACAGGAGCTAAATTAGCAACTCTATTTGTGGTGGTTCTAACTTCATTTGAAATACTGTTAGAATAAAGTTCTAATCAACTTGCACTACAAAGCGGTTGTCACGTCAGTCACTGCGGGCCGAATAGTGCGAAATGAGTGGTTTTTCGCGATTTACAAAAAATCTATTGATTGGATTAAAAAAATAAAACACTGTCATGCTAATATGTTGCCTGTAAAATTATTTGCCAAAAAATCATGTATTCTAAGTATGGTTTAAAAATATCTCGTTAACATAATTTTTTAGAGATAAATTCGTGCTTTTTTTATCGAGTAAAATTAGTTGTATTATTTTTTCAAAACACTATCATACTAGCATATATCTTGAAGAATATCATATATTTTTCTGGATTTGTTTATTGCAGTGAATCATATGCTTTTTTGCATTATAAAACTCGCGTTTAGCTCCTGTAGTCGCTCTAAAAGTGGTCATACTGTACCGATTCCGAAGTATCTATTAACCTTTAGTTTGTGTCCCCGGGTTTGCTAGCGTTATGGTCGGAAAACATCTCATGGGGACTTTTAGAAGCTTTCCGTTTCTGAAAGAATTTACTGAATCGGATCAGTAGTTCCGAAGAGTTCCCCTACATCCAAACATACAAACTTGTAATTCTATATTAAATAAATAAATATCGCTGATAATAATATATATTATCGTGATATTCATTACACACATAGTTGATATACTACATAGATACTTGTTTGTTTGTGTGTCAAATGTCCATGCTCATCACACAAACATTTGCTCCTACCGGGATTCGGACTCGGGACCCTAAGAACGTAAGGCAGCCTCACTATCGCTGCGCCATTCGGGTCGTCAGTATTATATTAGTATAGATCATCATAAATCATTCTTATCCCAATTTATTTGGGGTCGCGCAGCAATATTAAGTGTATAGATCACCATTCTCCTGCCCTTAACCCAATTAATTTGGGGTCGCAGCATGTCTTCTTCTTCCATACTTCTCTATTACTCGTTATCTCAGCAGTTACCTCCTTTTTCCCCATATCATCTTTCACGCAGTCCATCCATCGCTTCGATAGATGTAATTTTTAAATACTTTGTTATAATGACTTTGTTGTAGACCTAAGACTTAGATTCGGATGTAAATTTGGGTTCATTGTGTAATTCGGGTTCGGAACCCGAATTTACAAGCAAAATTTATAACAAGAAAAATTCAAAAATCTTGTCATTCTAGAAACGTTAAACCTATATCACGCTTGACTGAACAAATCTCCAGAAAAACAAAACACAATCGGAATAATACTAAGATTATTCGAAATACAAAATCGTGTAGGACATGAGATCGAATATCCAATGATTTGAGATGAGAAGGGAATCGTGAACCCTTGTCATTGGTTCAAAGGGATGACGGCAAACATTTGTAGCCAATCGTGATGTGATGTGACTTCTGAGAGATGAATCAAGGTAAGAAGGATGATTTTCGTCCTCGAATTGGTATAAAAAAATATCATATAGGTATGCGGTTTTTTTCTGATTTGTGATATTTGCTGGTTTGGTATGCTTTTACCTGACCATGCAGCAAAGCTCAAAAAGAGTGTTCTGTGTTTGACCTGTATGTATGTAAGTATGTATGTCCGTTTTTTGTTCCCTCGCAATTCCTAACTGTATGAACCGATATAGATAAATTATACTTCGTTAGATTCGTCTTGATGAAAAAGATATACTTAAAAAGAAAACTGACTGATTTTAGGCGCTAATTAAATAAAACATTTTCATTACTTTTGTGGCCGAAACCTTTTTGATACACAATTGTCAATTTTTGAGATGCCTTTATAATGCTGTAAAAATATAAATAGTTTGGTGTCAGAAAAACTTCAAAAAAATTATCTTTTATTTTTCTCATCAAAAAGCAACTAAATAACATTATGTACTTATGATGGAATAGGTGAAAAGCCTATCTCCACATTTTTTTATCGATTTCTGAGATGCAGAATTTGGGTGAATTACCAGTTTAGGGTTCTTTCAGACGAGCGGCACGTTGCCAACTGCAGATAAACTGCAGCCGTTGCCACCTTTCGACGACTGCCGTCAACGCTTGCAGTTGTAATGTCGGCGGCAGTCGTCGACACACATTTAGGGTTCTTATAGACGAGGCGCGTTGCCAACTGCAGATTAACTGCAGCCGTCGCCGCCTGTCGACGGCTGCCGTCGACGCTTGCAGTTGTGGCGTCGGCGGCTTCCACACGGCGCGTCCACGGCAGCCGTCGACAGGTGGCGACGACTGCAGTTTATCTGCAGTTGGCAACGTGCCGCTGGTCTGTAAGAACCTTTAACGTGCTTTCCGAAACAGTGAATGCCTCAAAAAGCACGTATAACTGGTGGTCTAACGGTGTGTCTAGAGTTAGTATTGTTTAACCTTATAGATAACCCGTGTAGCTATCATTATTTAGCCCTCAAAATCAGTTAGTTTACAACAATAATAGTCACTATTATTATTCACCAAGCCCTCCTAACTCTAGAAACACGTAGCTTTAATGAATTTGCCGTTCAATCCCAAGTACGACTCGATTACCAGCAAGATCGGGCCTTCGGATAAGATATGAAATTGGATACCATTCTAATGGTATGTCCGTGGACATATATCATGCTATCCCAACATATTTTAGGACCAGCTTCGGGCTGTGTCAGGCCTAAAGACGTCTGTGGTTTCGCTTATCTTGTAATAGTAAGGAGAAAATGTAGTCTGGGACGAATTTCTCAGGCGAATTGGAATGGTCACTGATATCTTGACACGATCAAGTACGTATGTATAAAAATTGTGGTATACTTGTAGAACGAAAAGATTACGCAAATACTATTACACTATATTTTTTTTTAAAACGTTGCCTAAGGAATTTATTTATTTATTTATATAGGTTCACCAACAGCTTCTGTGTACAGCATTTAGGTATACATAGGTTTTACAGTCTTGGACTTACACAGTCGCCAATGACAGGTTAACCAGCATTCACAAAAATAACTGTTAACTTAAAAAAAAATGGCTATACACACGGAATACATACACCCTACATAAGGAATGTCTCTTGTATCTCCGACGCAGTAATTCAACGATTGGCTGCTATGCTGCGTGTCGCGGGTTTGATCCCCCCATGGAACAAATATTTGTAGGGCCTACAGATAGTTGTTCCGGAACGGGCTGTTTGAGTAAGTGAGTTTAAATATTTGTAGACGCACCCACGATGTAGGAGACAAGTTTCCGATGTGGAGCAACGTTTCTTAAAAAAAAGAAGACAATATGCAAATCAAATTTGAATTGACTAAGGGTTCTTACAGACGAGCGGCACGTTGCCAACTGCAGATAAACTGCAGAAGTCGCCACCTGTCGACGGCTGCCGTCGACACACATGTACGCGGCATGCCACAACTGCAAGCGTTGACGGCAGACGTCGACGCTTGCAGTTGTGGTGTCGGCGGCTGCCGCCGGCGCGTCGACGGCAGCCGTCGACACACATTTACGCGGCAAGCCACAACTGCAAGCGTCGCGACCCGTCGACGGCAGCCGTCGACAGGTCACGACGGCTGCAGTTTATCTGCCGTTGGCAACGTGCCGCTCGTCTGTAAGAACCCTAAGTGTACATATTCCACGATGGTTCATAGTCTTTACAAAATTAATGGCCATCGAGAAACACCTAACTAAAGCGTAAATATTGTGGTTTACAGAATAGGGATGTTTTACCCCCGCCTTGCTCGCAGCATGTTGAAACTACTTGATACAAATAGGTACTTGGCAAAATACCGCGTGTAATATTGCTATAAGAAAAACATTTTGTTTTGAAACCGTTATTTTGCGGTAAACATTTATGGTTGAGCTTATGTAAATGGGGAGGGGTTATGGGATTCTCCGAGTAAATAAAGTTATGCTGTATGGTTGTGAGGTGGCTGTGATTCCTTGCTAAATAAAAACACGTGTTAGTCGATGGTTAAGCGTAACCGTGGATGGGTGACCGACTGATACGTACCGACAACCCTCCGTGTCTCGGAAAACACTTTAAGGCAACAAGAGCTAAATTAGCAACTCTAATTGTGGTGGTTCTAACTTCGTTTGAAATACTGTTAGAATAAAGTTCTAATCATCTTGCACTACAAAGTGGTTGTTACGTCAGTCACTGCGAGCCGAATAGTGCGAAATGAGTGATTCTTTGCGATTTACAAAAAATCTATTAATTAGACTAAAAAAATAAAACACTATCATACTAATAAATGTTGCTTGTAGAATTATTTGCCAAAAATCAGAATTATCGCATATACGTTATTATCGTAAAGTAATTTTTAGAGAAAAGTTCGTGATTTCTTTTTATCGAGTAAAATTAGTTGTATTATGTTTTCAAAACACTATCATATTAGCATATATCCTGAGGAATATCATATAATTTTCTGGTTCTGTTTATTGCAGTGAATCATATGCTTTTTTGCATTATAAAACTCGCATTTAGCTCCTGTAGTCGCCTTAAATGGTTAATCCCGGTTATCATTTATTGACTGTAGAACGTCGTAAGTGGTTAGTGTTTGTCAGAAACCCAAAATTCTGACAGCCAGTGTAATCAAGGGGTATCAGTAACTGAGTTATGGGGTTCAGACAGGCAGTCGCTTCGTGTAAAAGTCTGATATTCAGCTGTATTCGCTTAGACTGGAAGACGACTCTTGGGAAAGAGCTAGGCCGAAAATGGTGTAGTTGTAACGTTTATTTTTGTACTTCATGATGAAATGGTGAACGTTTATAATTGGTCGTATAAAATATATTTTATTTTATTTATTTTACTATTTATGTACACACAGTATACAACACAGGAAAATACATTAAAAAATATGAGTAGAAAAATACTTTAAAAATATGAGTACAGTACTGTTTATTTCTTAAGAAATTTCTTCCAGCAGCCCTAGCTGAAAAAGAAATGTAGACAATAGGGTGTGAGAGAAGGAAGAGAATACAGATTATGTGCCTTACCTAACTTAACCTATTAAGATATATAAATACACATATAAGTAGATATTAATATATACTTATATAAATACATAATGCTAAGATATATAGACTTATAAATATAATAAATCATGCAGGTTGAGAGGAAAGGTAATGCTCTTTCACACTGGATTTGAACAGTGAAATGGTATAGTATATTATAGGTACTATTGAATTACTATATTTCTCTGCGTTATACACTTATCTTGGACATTTTGTACTATTCAATTTCTGAATACTATTTTATTTTAGTACTTTTAAAAATGCTCGGTGGCGTGGGCATTACACTATACTTCTACACAGCTTTGTAAGACTAAGTTTTTGAGTGGTTAGCCCTGAAGTTATAAAAAAACAATGAATTATTAATTTAACTTCGGGTTCTTTCTTTTTATTACGTTTTTTCCTCGAAGTTTTTAAATCAGGCTTCGCAGACAAAACTTAATTACAATAGCTGGAAAACTAAGTCAAATCTCCACCAATAGTTCATTTATGCAGTTACAAATAAAAGACATGGTGACATTAACAAACCAGCTATAGGCCTGCGAGAGAGCATACGCAAAAATGGCAGAAACCCTTTTATTTTATTGCTAAGCACGAGGTCCTTGGTTCGATTCCCGGTTCAGGCGGTGTTATTGGGCTTATCCATCAGGAATTTCTCATTCGCAGTCGATTTGTGACCAGTTGATGAAAATAGGCTCGCCCCCTATTACATGGGACACACAACACATTTTAAATCAAATCAAATAATTATTTATTGCGAACAACAAGGTCCGTAAGGGTTAGTAAAAGAGTACTTGAGAACTAAAAGAGTACTCAACGTGTTACCGGTGAAATGTGGGAGTGCTATCAGGTACACTACTGCCTAACCCTTCGTAGATTACAGGCGTGATATTATTTTATGTTCATTTTTATCATCACCTCTATAACCTTTCCCAACTATGTTGGGGTCGGCTTCCAGTCTAACCGGATGCAGCTGAATACAGTGTTTTACAAGAAGCGACTGCCTATCTGACCTCCACAGCCAATTTATTTATTTATTTAAGGACAACCAACAAAGCATACACCAAAAATACATGTTTATGAACTCATGTTGAGTTTAGCATTTTATAGTGTAGCCTTAATTAAAGGCTGCCACGGCATGCATTAAACATAGGAGAAAGACAACGCAGTTACAAAACAGATTTTATTTATCTAAACAAGTAAAATCCGCTTTGCTCTGCTTTGACTGTTTGATTCTTTGTCTATTAACTGTATTTATATACCAATCTATTGGTATATAAATACAGCCAATTCTGGCATAAAGCTAACATACAAATAAAAATGAAAACTTACCTAATACATTTTTTGTTCGACGTTGTCACGTCAGAAAGAAAAAAATACAAACACTTTCTCTATCGTAAAGTACAATCTCCAATTATTGCCAGTAACAAGATATACCCAATTTAATTAAAATCTCCAATCAGTTTCTTCTAAGTAAAATGCAACATGAATAAATCAACCAGACCAAATCACCAAGCAACTCATGTCAAGCAGGAATCAAAAGAAAATATAATTAAATTTTATTTTTAGATGAGGCGCCCGAATGAAGCGCAAATTGAAACATCCGCAGTGAAACCCTTTTTGCATTTTAATTGAACTTTTTTCAGCAAATATAATTATTATTGCTGTAGGTACAGTCACCAGCTTAAGTAGCGAAAAGAAAGAAAGAAAAACAAAGTTATATTATACACAGACATTAATAGAAAGGAACATACATTATAATGAGTATGATATAATGTAAGTACCCACTGTGCGTATTGTATAATTATCTCTTGCATCGGTTAAGGAAAACATCGTGAGGAAACTAGCATGCCTGAGAGATATTTCTCGACGGCTTGTATAGCTAAGTCAGAGGCCCATGGGCGACATAAGAACTCTAACACCAGGTTAGGCACTAACCACACGATAAAGTAGAAGAAGATGTATCCTGTGCTGGGACACAAGCCTTCTCTCTGTAAGGGGAGGGGGTCGTTATCAACAACTCAGGCCTGATGTCTGCTGGAGAACACACACATCATCTTCGAACTTTTGGTTCTAGGATAATGCTGGTTTCCTCACCAAAATACTTATGAAAAAATTTGAAGACAATTTTATCTCGTAAATAACGATTGCAACTTTTGAGAAAAGATAAAATAAACAATAGTAAGGTTTCGGATTATCGAGGTTTGTTCGTGACACCATAATCATTTCTAGATAAAAACACCTTTACTGCTGAAGCATGAGGTCCCGATTTGGATTCCCTGTTCAGCTAATGTGGTATTGTGTTTGACCATCAGGAATAATTTATCAGTAGCAGTTTGGTCAGTACTTGTTCCCGGTTAATTGCAATGGGCTCGTCTTCTATTAAGTTGGATTTAAACTTAGATTAAAGGCTCTACCACACTGGCGCGCTATTATCGGTCGATAATATCGCATGCGTTGTTGCGATAATGCGTACCTATTCCTCGCACACAACTGCGTTTCTGGTCTGCGAACCGGTAATAACGCGGCCGGCTCGCTGCACTTGACTCGGTGGAACGCAGAGCTAAAAGGCTTATAGGCGACGAGACGTTGGCAGCTTCGCTTCACAGCCTAGCTCATCGGCGCAATGTTGCCTGCCTGTCGGTTTTCTACAGACTGTACTTCGGTGAGTGTGCGCAGGAGCTCCACGACCTGATCCCACCATCACCCTTTTACCACCGGACTAGCAGACGTACTGCGGCGTACCATCCGCACTTGGTTAACATCCCAATGTGTCGTACTAAGCGCTTCTCCTCCACTTTTATTATGCGCACAGCCAAAGTCTGGAACTCTCTGCCTGCGTCTGTGTTCTCACATTTAACCCGCCCGCCTTCAAAGCAAGAGTGAACAGGCATCTTCTGGGCACGCTCGTTCCATCATAGATCTCATCCATCGCTTTCCATCAGGCGTGATCGAGGTCAAGAGCAGGCCCATATTGTAATAAAAAAAAAAAAACTGCGTTTCTGGTCTGCGAACCGGTAATAACGCGTCTGTGTGTTAGAGCCTTTAGGCTATGTGTTAAAATCGCCAAAGAATCTTGCGTATCTACGCTCATGACTGAACTTACATAGTTCTTTCGTTACAATTTCGGAAAATCGTGAAAAGAAACCTCATTCGTAATTTCGGCTTTCATGAAACCGGTTTTAGGGGTTTTCAAGAAAATTAATATAATGGGTCTCAATTCTTTGTCTTTCCCTGGTTCTCGTCCTAAGGTATTATTTTATCTAAACAAATAAATATAATATAATGAAGTGTCCGTTTGTAATTTCAAAATAACATACATACTTATATTACTTAAGTAAAAAAAAATTTTTTTTGTGTGTCTGGCTGTCCGTTTGTTTCAGCTAATCGTTTTTACGGAACGTTTACTGGCCTGACAATATAAGGAGTATCTTAATCCGATCAAAAAAATCCGATTAAAATAGGGAAGTAATACCTATTTTTATAATAATATCACGCTGACGACGGTCGTGGGTAACAGTTAGAAGGAAATATATTTGGGAAAAGGCCTAATTTATGTTAGAACAGTAGGCCGTTGTATTGATTTACGACTTGACGACTCGAAAGGCGTTACGTTTCTAGGATCTCTGGTTCGAATCCCGGTAGGAGCAAATATTTGTGTGATGAGTGTGGACATTTGTTTCTGAGTCATGGATGTTTACATGTATAATAAGTATATATTTACAAACAAAAAGTATCTATGTAGTATATCAACTATCTGGTGTCCACGACACAAGCCCCCTTGCTTAGTGTGGCACTAGATGGCGCTGTGTGTAATGTCTAGCGATATTTATTATTTATTAAGATTACCACATTCCATCACCCAGTTTATGATTTGAGGATTTGAATAGAGAACTATCCAAATAGGCAAAAAATTGCAAATCTATTTAGTCCGTCAGTTAGAGTATTGGAAATTAATGGACACTTATTTTTTTGTTTTTGTATGAATAATAATAATGAATATTGACAAAGATAAAACGCATCAAAACTCGGGAGTGGGGGCTCGTGACGTCAGAACTAGCTAAAAATTATACCTAGGCGTGACGTATTGAGAATTTTAAAAGCGTCGTATCTTCGTCAATTTTCGTTTACGTAACAAAAGAAAAAACACGGTTCAAATATTTTCTGATAATCTAAGTGACGGACTAATTAGATTTTTATTGTCATCTCGCCTATTCTAAAAAAACACAGCCTAAATACTCTTTTTTTTCATACCACATTGTGGGAAATTTTATCCTAAAACAGCGAGATCCTTCGAATCATTAGCTGAGCCAAGATAATCCTGAGGTAGGTAGTCAATGCCCACATTACCCCACCTGGTCACATTAACCGGTTGCTGCGTATAATGGCCCCTTGTGGAGTCAGATAGCGGTTAATTTGATTGTAAATATAATTATATTTGGTATTTACTTTCAAGGCTTTGGATTTGAATATTTCGTATCTCGAGAGAGAGGAGAAAATAAAATGTTGTTAATCAACATTAAAAAAAATATGAAGATTCAATTCAAATTATAAATTTCAATAATAATAAATAAAATATACAATAATAAATAATGAAATAAAAATAATAATAATATAAAATAATAACAAAAAAAATATTAATATTATTTTTATCATTTTTATATTTTTTTTTTATTATTATACATAATTATATTTTTAATAATAATATATATTTGTTTTTTTTTAATAATTGGTTTCAATTAAAATAATTATTGATCCTTTTCGGTTTGGATACATCAAGGTAAACATTATCATCTGTCAAGCTTTTTCCCAACTATGTTGGGGTCGGCTTCCAGGCTAACCAGTAGGGCTATTACGTACCCCTGTTGACAGCTCGAAATGATAGTAACTGGGCTCAGTGTTTGAATTAAATGTCAAAAGGTTAGTTTCGTATTATGTATGACCCTGTTAGTCACCGTAAAGTGATATCCAGTCAGTGTGATACGTAATAATTTAACAATATTATGACATTCACGGTTGTCATCAAAGTTCGGTGTACAACCGAAGCTTGATAGTCACTGGATATCAGAAAGATACGTGATAGCCCTGCAGATGCATCTGAATACCAGTATTTTACATGAAGCGACTGCCTATCTGACCTCCACAACCCAGTAAGTACTGGGTAACACGACACCCCTTGGTAAAACTGGTTGTCAGACTTTCAGGCCATTGACTGCATCTAACGACTGTCAAAGATCTATAACTGACAGCAGGGACCGAGGCACGAAGGAAACTCGGTATGTAACAGGTGGTCACTTATCCACAGATTAACCTCGGCAAGCGTGGCTTAACCTGAAAATCGACCGGAGAGGTTGTTATAATTTAGCCACGAGCTCCACATCAAGTGGTAGCCATGAACTCTTAGGAATTCACTGTTGATCAAAGATAAAGATAATTTTATTTGTTAAAACATGCGAATACATGCAACTTAAGCACGCAGGATGACACAATATTAATATTTTGTACGTATATGTTTCACCAGTAAGGCGTACAAATTTATAAAATTTACAAAATAAAAATAAATTACAAAATTAAAACCAAATTACTAAAATCCAACTACATAATTTCAGTTATAAACATTGATCAGTCAGTAAAATAAATTAATCGTACTATGTCATAAAATTAAATAACAATAAAAGAGAAAATAAGCAATGTCAAAATGCAATAAAAAAATATAAGTCATTTTAGAGAGAAATCAATATTTTTAAGTGGCCTTACTGCTGAATGAAAATCTTATGCCTTGTAAACTTATCCTAGACAATCTGTACCCAATATCTTTTTAGAAAACACGTCTTGTCGCGCGTCGACCTAAAAGCTTGATCTTCCCTCAGGCGTCCAGAGACAGCAGTAACATTACGCCCAAAAAAATAAGACATCCGATTTGATCGGTCAATCCCTTAAGATACGGACGCGTACTCATATTTCCATGCAAATCATGGTACAAAGGGAAAAAGGGAACATTTATGTCGGAGACAGGGACATTTTTTACGCGAAAATGTCGTAATAATATGGTCAATGTCAACAGAAGGTCACGCGAATATAAATCATGTTGAAACGCGGTTTTTTTCGTGGGAATTAAGTGATTTTTATACCAAGTGATGGAATGTATTTTTATGAAAGATTGCCTCGTACAGGACTATGACAGGTGTACCTAATAGTACACTCACATTTCTTCAGTTATGTTTAAGTCCCATGTGTAGGCGCGGGCCTGTGGACGGGGAGCTATGGGCTAACTCGCCGTCCGTCCGACTCATGACGACAGGCCGTGTCGACGGCGCAGGAGTGTTCCACGCGCGCCTCAAAGACAGTCAGCAACATTGAAGGGGGACCCCTTCCCTGGGCAAGGGCCGAAGCCTGCCGGGGCTGCGGGACTATTCGAAAGAGATACCGTGGCCCCGAAACACAAAGGGCGAGGAAGGAACATGGATGGGTTTTAGTCAGTAAAAGTCTGACACTCCCTCCTGCTCCGCCCAGAGCGGGAGGAGTCATTTGATCATTTCCCATCCTAAAAAAAAAAAAAAAAAGGGGTCGAGCCTGTTGCCATCTATCGGGCACAAATCTAAACTCCATGACTGCTACTGAGAAATTCCTGATGTAAAACCCAATACCACTATGCCCGACGTAGAAATGGAACCCAGAACCTCATGTTCCACAGTCACGCTTGCCACCACTCGACCATCGAGGCAGTCTACAATATTTGTCAACACTAAACTAAAAGCTAAACCCTACGTTTCACTAACGAGACCCGAAGGGCAACTAATCTGTTTAACTAAAGGTGTATTGACAGTTGGACACCTCACGTTTATCATAAACCCTTTAGTTCATACAATATTCATGTTTCATGTCAAACTTGCTGAATATGGGTATTGTAATAGATTACCTGCCCGTTGATCTAGTGGTCACAAGTGCTGTCGCTGACCATGAGGTCTTTGGTTCGGTTCCTCGGTCGGTTAAGTGTTATTAGGCTTTTTCCCAACACCCCAATGCCTAAAAACCGGCCTTTTCAACCAATGTACAATACAAAATAGTTTATTGCTTCATAAGTTTACAAAAAGTTTAGTGTTTGGAGCTTCCCTTTAAGCAAGTAATACCTGTGTTGGGAAGCCCCGCTCTTTCATAGCAAAGCAATACAAATTTAGCAAACTGGGTATTTACAAAAAACAATAGGTACAGAAGTATGATATCATCATCATCATCATCAGCCTATTAATGTTCCCACTGCTGGGACATAGGCCTCTTCTCTATGAGAGGGAATGGACTATAATCCACCACGCGGGCCCAGTGCGGATTGGTAGATGTCACATGTCTTCGAAGTTTTTGGTTCTAGGACATGCCGGTTTCCTCACGATGTTTTCCTTCACCGTTTTGAGAGCAGCGGTGATGAAATAAATTACACAAAGTAATGCGCCTGTCTGGGTTCAAACCCACGACTTACTGTTCGTAAGTCGGTTCCGCCACCACTGGGCCACCCCTGCTCTTATACATTATTAAATTTAAACTAAAGAAAATCTTGCTTGCAATGTGTCCTGCCAACACGGGTTGGTGTGTGGATGAGTAACCACCCCTACATACCTAGTTTCCTCCGTACTTCGGATCGGAAAGCACGTTAAGCTGTTGGTCCCGGCTGTCATTTGCAGATCTTTGTCAGCCGTTACAGGTAGTCAGTGGCCCAAAAAGTCTGACGACCAGTCTTTCCAAGTGGTATCGTATTACCCAGTACGAACTGAGTTGGATGTCAGATAGGCAGTCGCTCCATGTTAAATACTGGTTTAGCTGCTTCCGGTTAGACTGGACGCCTACGGTGGTGCTGAACGCTCGTAAAGGAGACTGTTCACCGAATTCGAGTTGCACAAAGGGCCACGGAGCGAGCCATGCTGGTCATAACCCTACTAGACCGAGTGGGTAACACTGAACTACGTCGTTGGACGAAAGTCTTCGAAGTCGGGGACAAGGCGATATGCCTAAAGTGGAGTTGGGCAGGACATCTGGATACGCGGATATGGCCACTGGAGTAAGGTTTTGACCGAATGGTGGCCAAGAATTGCTAGAAACTGATGGATAAGGGACGCACAGAACTGAGAAGTAGAGCAGAAGAAAGAGAAGGCATAGGCCTTCCCTTTCATCTTAATTCCAACCTGGAATGTCCCCTGTTGGGTATAGGAACAACAGTGGACATTCCAGGTTGAAATTAAGATGACGAACCTGGAGTCTGGATTTGCGCCCGGTTGATGGCAATAGGCATAAATGGCAAACACTGTTTTAAGCAATTAAATAAACAATAATCACGGATATCTTGTAAGTGACATTTTAAGTATAAATGGCGAAATGTAAATGTTCTATAAATAAACCACTGTTTACCCTTTGGGGATTAAAGGCGTGATATTATGTAAAGACAAACCAAGGAAAAAGCTCAAAGGAAAACTGGTTAAAATTACAATTTTAGGCTTAATCTTAGCAGACTCTTGTTCAACGAGTTCCGATTAAAATAATTGTCAGCATTTACAGTTTGGGGAAATACTAATGACAGCGTTTTGAAGCGAGATTACTGAATCGAAGAATATTTCTAATTTTAGGAGGGAGATAGCGTTTTGTTTGTGAGGTTTTTTTGAACTATCGTTAGATAACTTGGCTCCCTTGAGTTCGTTACTTAGTTTGGGCCCAAAGATTGTATTGTTCGTAATTAAAGTTGTTTGTTTCATACAGTTTTTGAAGCATTTCATTTCATTTTTTTTACGTTGCATCGATTTTTTTCGTACATTAAGAACTAACAAATCACGGCCACCGCTAACCCTGCAATCTACGGTGAAATTAACGTAAATACTTGAGTATACGAAATAACTCAAGCAACAATTTTTATGCGATAGACAAGAATTTGAACGAAGTAAGAACCGTCAAAGAAAGCAAAGCTGAGAATTCTAACTTCTGACAGTAATTCCAACTTCAAGCAATTTTACTAAACTACAAAATAAAATCGTATCTTATGTTATATCTTTTATTTATGTAAGTAATCACTTTGACTGAACTTTCATATGCATTCAGTAATACCTAATAAAAAAACTATTTATTTTCTCTACACAAGTTACTTAATGCTAAGGTGAAACACGAGCGTGGAATTAACATTGTGAGAGTTCAGTAAAAAGTAATTAATTCTTTTTAAATCATGTTTTGTGGTAGAACTCAATGTAACGCACTCAAAACATTGTGCTGATGGATGGATTGAATAGTACGGGGGTCGTGGAGGTGTTTGAAGGAAAAATCTTCGAAAAAACCTGTATTTAAAAAAAAAGTTGTCAAAGTTGAAACTTTGACCCCCAATATCTCCGTAACTAGAAGGTTCCCAGGTATAAAGTAGAAAAAAAAATGATCGCAATGACGAGGAGAATAAGTGCCTTTCGGCTTAGTTAAGAGGTGTTTTACACCCTTTATGATCATGTTAACACAAACATAGTACAATACACACATACAATCTGTATTTTGTGACATCCTCCGTTTACACAAACAAACAACCTTTCCTGTTCCTAACAACGACAACACAACAACAACGTTAACTAGCACCATAATGTAACCAACAACAGTCTGAACGGCTCCTTTATTTATGACGTCACTGCCGGTCCCCGCGCCGATGGCTTCCGGTTTCGAGCCGGTTTTATTGCCGACTACCAGAGACAACGGTTTGAAGATTTGGAATTGTTATTTTTATTGCTAAGGGGTTGAAACGAAGCTGGGGGGGTCAAAGCTTGGTCAGCTGGAATTGTATTTTTCTGTTGAGCAACAAATATATAAACTTAGCTAATTCAAAAGCGATTTTCTCTTTTTTTTTTTTTAGTTGGCTTGTCATGTGTCCCACTGCTGGGCAAAGGCTTCCTCTTTTTCTTTCCAGCATAGCTATTCACAACGCTTCGATTCGATTTTCGATTCGGAAAGTCGTATGTCTATCTCGCTCGATTTCGTAATGTCAAAAAAAGATAGACTTTCCGAATCGAAAATCGAATCGAAGCGTAGTGAATAAGGGGCCTGATTTCTCTATCTTGTGCGATATCTGGCCATGTTCACCCTGTAAACAAGATCAGGCCCCTTATTCACAACGCTTCGATTCGATTTTCGATTCGGAAAGTTGTATGTCTATCTTTTTTTGACATTACGAAATCGAGCAATATAGATATACGACTTTCCGAATCGAAAATCGAATCGAAGCGTTGTGAATAACTATGCAGATCATCACACCACCTTCGCCGCGGTCTACCTCGGCGGCGATTTCCTCCATCAGGTGTCCAGTGAGTGACGGTCTTTGCCCACCTCTCTTGGCGCATTCGTGCTACGTGGCCAGCCCAGTCTCACTTTAGCTTTGATATAAAATACCTACTTCATAATAATATTGGTGACAAAATACCATGATCGTTAATAGGAGATCACCACCTTTAAAAGTTATTAACTGTACCTACAAACCCTTTAATACTATTACATCAGCACAATGTTTTGAGTGCATTACATTTAGTCCTACCGTAAAACGTAATTTATTACCCCAAAAAGACGTTTTTGCAAAAAATAAAACCGACTTCAAAAAACACAAAAAAGTGAAAAATGACTTTAGCTTCAGAAGTCGGTGACAAAAAAACTAAATCAATCAATCAAGGGTCACTGACTTCTGAAGCTAAAGTTGTTATTCACTTTTTGAAGTCGGTTTTATTTGATTTGATTTGATTTGAAGTTGGTTTAATTTTTTACTTTTTAGTGGTTCACATGTGCTTCACAGCGTACCGGCGTGATGTTATGTTATGAACTGGTGTAAACAATAAACAGACATGAGATTTCAGCCATCCCAGTCCATTTGCTTTCATATTTTGAGGAGTTCCGTTGCCTATCTCCGAAGTTCTTCATCAGATCTCCACCAAATTGAAATGGGACCAAAAACTACCCAAATCGCTTCAAGTGTTCCTATAAAATTTGAAGAGTTCTCTCTATTTCTCCAGGATCCCATCATCAGATCCTGACTTGATGATCATGAGACCACCTGGGAAGTAAACCCTTTCAAACAAATAAAAAACCAAATCGGTCCAGCCATCTTCGAGTAATCGGGGAACATAAAAAATCATTAAAATATAAAAAAAAGTTCCGACGAATTGAGAACTTCGTCATTTTGGGAGTCGGTTAAAAAGAAGTCGTTTCCCAGCAATCATTTTTGCGTTGGGTTTCTTAGTTTGATGTACAGAATACTTGGTTGACGGCTTCGTGAAGGGACCGTTTACACCCTGTGTAGATTCAGGAAGTCTGACAGTAAACGAATGGATTTAAGATTTCTCATTCATAGATATATTTCATTCAAAAGCAACTCAACTAAGAATGGAAGTTCTAAAAGGACCTCACATCAAAGGCTGCATCTAACTCAAAAGATCTAAAGACCCAAACTTACGAGATAATATAACAAAATCTCCTCTCTCTGAACCCAAAGAAACACAAAGAAACTATCCTTATTCAACACGACATACCTACCCGAAAATGTATCAAGAAAAATCCATTTTGCACTTAACATTCGCGGACCGAAGAAATGGATAGAAATTCGTCACCCCAGATCCTTTTTAAGCCATCGTCGGGTAATAATAAAATCAGCCTTTATAAATCGGGGTTCCGTAACCTCTGAAAGGCGTTTTCAGTTACATAGAAAGTGAATTTAGAGGGTACACTTGTCAACCTTTCTGAAACGGCTCAAATATTTGAAATACAACACCTTGCGTAATGATATTGGTGAGTTTGAAATATACAGGTTTGAGGTAGGATTTTTGGGGTGTCGTATGTTGAAATAGGATGAAAAATTGTTACTTTTACAGTGGCGATGTTAAAAAATCGTTTCGTTTTGTTAAGAAAAATGTTAAAAACGTAAAATTCGTAGCGTAGAATTCAACAAATGGAAGATTTTGCCGTCTCAGAGATGCAATATGGTGGTGAAGAGTAACTTCCTTCTTTTTGTACTTTGCTTAACAAGGTCAAATAAATCATATAGTGAAACTTCACAGACGTAATGGGTATCATTAACTTAACATGATAAAACTCTTGTACACACAACATGACGTATCAAGGTGTTGGTGTAGTCATTTTCAAGAATGTGGTTTAAAAAATCTGTTGTGAAAGGGCTTTGAATTAGTTAGCCTGCCTAACTTCAACTATTTTATTTTTGAAATAGCCACGTATTAAACCTATATTCATTAATAGCTGGTATATGGCTGGTGGATCAATTCTTCTAAAGATTTTTTTTTTAGGATGGGAAATCATCAAGTGACTCCTCCCGCTCTGGGCGGAGCAGGGAGTGTCAGACTTTTACTGACTAAAACCCATCCATGTACCTTCATTGCCCTTTGTGTTCCGGGGCCACGGTATCTCTTTCGAACAGTTCTAAATCGTCTCGTTTCGAGATTTAAGCCAACAAAGTTACTATCTTCGCCATCAGCACAGCTTTGATAGATCATATTTCGGAAATATGACGCTTTAGAAGACTTTGTCTGAAGCAATACTTGTTGTTAATTGTTGTTGTTGTTAATTGATGCAACACAATTTTTATGCGTGATTATTACAATAGGCATGACGACAGTATCAAAAAATTGCAAATCTATTTAGTCCGTCAGTTAGAGTTTTGAACACGTATTTTTTGTTTTTGTAAATCAATGAATATTGGCAAAAGATAAAACGCATCAAAACTCGGGAGTCTAGTTCGGAACTAGTTCTGACGTCAAGAGCCCCCTCCTGACGTCAGAACTAGTTAAAAATTATACCTAGGCGTGACGTATTGAGAATTTTAAAAGCGTCTTATTTTCGTCGATTTTGGTTTACGTAACAAAAGAAAAAACACGGGTCAAATATTTTTTGCTAATCTAACTGACGGACTAATTCAATTTTTTTGTCGTCTCGCCTATTTAACTTGTGTAGTTTTATACTGATTGTCCTATCAGTTAATAAATTCTAATTCTGATAGCAAAAATCTCGGAAAACTGACGATTTAAAAGATTTTGTCTCGTACAAAGTTTGTTTATTTATGTTAATACCAGCTATTGATTAATATACGCGTAGCCGCTGTTTTAAAAATTAAATTAAATGGCGGATTTTAGGCAGGCCCTTCATACAAAGAACTTCCAACCCCTTTGTATGTAGCGGCTGAATATTTTTTCACCATTGCTCTGATGTTGCTGTTTGCTTGCATCGCTCTCTTGTTCCATGGAGAAAGTGGTTCAGTTTAATAGTCTGAACTACACTCTAAAATATGACCATACTTTTCTGAAATACACTGTATCCTCAAACAACGAGCTTGACTTGTTTACAAATAGTGTCCAGGCCCCTTATTCACAACGCTTCGATTCGGAAAGTCGTATGTCTATCTTTTTTTGACATTACGAAATCGAGCGAGATAGACATACGACTTTCCGAATCGAAAATCGAATCGAAGCGTTGTGAATGGCTATGCAGAAATAAAAAAAAAAACGTTAAGTAACTTTTTCTTTAAAGGGTAACTTTGTTGTGTTATAAAGGGTGTAAAACACCTCTTAACGAAGCCGAAAGGCCCTTGTTTTCCTCGTCGTTGTGATCATTTTTTTGTTCTACACCATACCTGGGAACCTTCTAGTTACGGAGATATTGGGGGTCAAAGACCCAACTTATTGGCAACTTTTTTTTAAATACAAGTTTTTAATGTAAGATTGTTACTTTAAACACCTCCACGACCCCCGTGCTCTTCAATACATCCATCAGCACAATGTTTTCAGTGTGTTACATTGAGTTCTACAACAAAACATGATTTTTCACCCAAAATAAAATGTAGTTTTCTAGCATAGTAGCATAATTTTTGCGTAAAGTTACTTAGTTTGATGTACAGAGTGCTTGGTTGACAGCTTCGTGATGAGGTGGTTTACACCCTGTATTTTTGTTTACTCTCTTCCGGGGGTCTAAAATGGCCGCTTTAGAATCTTAAATGAATCACGTTAAAAAATTAAAATTCTTAAAACGGACGTTATGGTTTTAACAATAAAGTTCATTTTAAGAATTTAATGTTTTTAACGTGATTCTTATTTTGATTCTGCTAAGGCGGCCATTTTAGGCCCCCAGTAGTTTCTTTGTATAAATCTCACGCTGTTTGTACCGTTTTGTCAATGTATACATAAGTTTGTATAAGTGGAAACTTGTAATTGGCTTTCTTTTACATATTACTTCTATCTACTCGAATGTATTAGATGTAAGTTTTCTTAAAATCAATAAAATAAAATAAAATAGAGTGAAATCAACAACGACGGTGAACTATCTTTGTCCACCATTTTGTCACGAACATTTACGGCTTAGTTATAAGAGAACCAATAATTCGATCTTGCAGCCGACACTTTATCGAGTTATCGACGGAAACAATGTTATGTTCTTCTATTTTATGCTTAGCGTCGATACTACACTGGTACGTGGCTTCATCCATCTTTAATTGATCAATGATAGACTGAGCTAAGATCATCTAAATATTTGTATTAATACATATTTAGTTGATCTTAGCATTTCTTCATTAGTTTGGCGAAATACACTTTTATCACTATAAAAGTGTTAATTCCAGCACACTAATGAAGAAATTGTGTTTTTATTTTTTTAAATTGAAAAAACGAAGAGTTCCTGGCTAAATAATAACGACCACTCGAGTCGATCTTCAGGTTAAGCGGCGCTTGACTAGGTTGGTCCGTGGATGGGTGAACCCCCATTACATACCGAGTTTCCTCCGTGCCTCGGAAAGCAGGTTAAGCCGTTGGTCCCGGCTGTCATTTGTAGGCCTTTCCAGTCGTTACAGGTAGTCAATGGCCCGAAAGTCTGACCACCTGTCTTACCAAGGGATATCGTATTACCCAGTACTAACTGGGTTGTGGACGTCCAGTAGCTGTCCAGTTCATCACGCCATCTCCTTCTGGGCCACACGAAAAAAAATCGTTAACAATTTCGCATTGCGTCGCATTTGTCACTTACCCCAAACGTGTGGTTACCAAGGCAATAAGTCTAGAGTACCTACTTCTAGACCATTTGGTCTGAACGTTAATATATCAACCGCTCGAATGTCAGTAGTGTCAATGTAATGAATAGCTTGTGTTAGAGAAAGGATGGTTTTATGGTTAAAGCCTAGTAGAGTATTTAAGGTGGAAGCTCCAGGATGGCCCGCGAAATTTTAATTTTCTTACGTTTTTTGCAATTTGCAGGTCAGGTTGTGTGTTGATTAAAATATGATTCGCGGCTGTAACACGTATGTAGTTATAGAATTATAATCATCAAAATCATCAATACAACCCTCCAAGCGCATAAAGGTGCAGGCATGACTTTGACCTTGAAAAAAGTAATTCCTGCACCTTTATGAGCTGAAACGAAAACACGTAAAAAAAATTGAATTTCGCGGGCTACCCTACCTTAAGGTTCCCTCTTGTGTTAGGAAAAGATTTGAATAACAGGCTTCTGCCTGCGGCTTTGCCCGCGGTATTTTCGGAAATTATCTCACGGGAACGTTTTGGATGCCTATGATACTCAGGAATAATGTAGCTTCCCATTAGTGAAAGAATTTTTGAAATCGGTTCGGTATTTCCAGAGATTACGGAGAGAGAAAACGGTTTTCAATTTCTTAATGTAGTCCATGACTTTGTATTAAGTTTCATACCTTTTTAGATAACTGATAAGACAAGGATATTTTTCCCGCAATTTGGCGTCTGGCGTAGTATTTTTTTTTTTGCACTATACAACATTTTTTATGAAGTAGGTACATATTGGCAAAAATTACAAAAAAAAATATTGTTTGATTAGTGATCTTTGCCAAAGATTAAGCATTTTTAAACTCTTAATTATTAACAAACGTCTACTACGGCTTCAACTATGATTTAAAAAACTTAAAGTTTAGTACAGTCGCTCCGTAAATAGCTTTTAATTGGCTTCGAGTGATTTAATCTAACTAAAAATCTAACTCAATAACTACTGAATTTCATTACAACATTTGGTGGCTTAATTTGTTGAATTTTAACCCTACTATGAAGTCCTGGGTGTCGAGTCTGCTATTACAATAGTGTCACAATGATCTATCATTGATTTCATAATTGTTGATCAATGACAATGGTCATTTTGCTAAAAATTCGTAATCTGCTAAATTCATAATGGTCGATCATTGTTCGGTCAATGGTCTCGTAATAGAATTGTGATAAAATTACATTGTTGTATTGCCATTATTAAAAAACTTTAATAGTAATGATTTTCGAAATACTAGAATTAAATTTGAACATCTAATCATGCCAGATTTCATTTATATATGTGTTTACATATTATTTATTAGTGTTCTATGCAATCTGAAGTAGTTAGAAGTTCGTAAATAGCAAAAAAACATTAAGTTATGTGTAACGCGGATTAATGTGAAACTATTCAATTCAATAATATTTATCTGTTTAGCTGTCAAAGTCAAATGTGACATTACTGCCTACTGACGTTTTATCTGTTTTTATTTCTAGCGGTCGGTGTTTTGATTTATTTTCATTTCAGTGTTTTAAATTATCTTTAATATAGAAGCCTATATTTATAGCAATACAAAATGGTGCTAATTGAGCAAATTTCGGATGGAACTGTCAAAATTTTAGCAGATTACCGCGTAAGTCAGTCATTCATTTGTCATTGTGTACGAGATTACCATTCTATGCCATTTCTTTCAATGGAGTGTCAGTGGTTGATCATTGAAAAGTCATTGGAAAGTCATAATGACGTATTAGTAGATTACGAAACTTGTCAAAATCAACTATTATGAAATCAATGATAGATCATTGTGACACCATTGTAATAGCAGACTCGCCCCCCTGCAAGGAATACGTTGAGTTACCAGTAACCCTGATTAAGGGGACTAGCTAACCGCGAGTTTTATAATGCAAAAAGCATATGATTCACTGCAATAAACAAAACCAGAAAAATATATGATATTCTTCAGGATATATGCTAGTATGATAGTGTTTTGAAAACATAATACAAAAAATTTTACTCGATAAAAAAACAAACTTATCTCCAAAAATTTCTTTTCACGAGTAAAACCGTACTAAAATACATGCGATCATTCTGATTTTTGGCAAATAATTCTACAAGCAACATATTTGCATCATAGTGTTTTATTTTTTTAGTCCAATCAATGGATTTTATGTAAATCGCAAAAAAACCACTCATTTCGCACTATTCGGCCCGCAGTGACTGACGTTACAACCACTTTGTAGTGTAAGCTGAATAAAACTTTATTCCAACAGTATTTCAAACGAAGTTTGAGGCTTAAAGACTAGTGGCAGATATAAAATCTTACAAGTTTCCTCTGTCCCGTGATCACTTGAATTAATTCAAGGCCATTCCCCATCAAAAACGAATGAATGGAAAATTGATATTTTGTTTATTTTTCTGAACGAATTTTTGTCTTGTTCACAGGTGTGTGCTTAGTGTAATAACTTTTCGGATTGGATGAAGTGTTTACGAGGAACCTAGCTGTTGTTCAGGTAAGATTTTTATTTTTTTTATTTATTATATTTTTTTGTTTTTATTAATTTATTTTTAGTAGTTTAACGTCAAAACCTTAATGGATACCAGTAGCAATTCTATTGGTAATTGGAAATTTCTAATAACAAATTATAACATAACATCACGCCTGTATACCCGAAGGGTTAGACAGAGGTGTACCTAATAGTACACCCACATTTCGCCAGTTATGTTTAAGTCCCATGTAATAGGAGCCGTGGCAATGCCATCAACCGGGCACAAATCCAGTCTCCGTGGCTGCTACTGAAAAATTCCTGATGGAAAAACCCAATACCACTTTGCCCGACCAGGGAATCGAACCCAGGACCTCATGCTCAGCAGTTGCACTCGCAACCACTAGACCAACGAGGCAGTCCACAAATTATTAATACGTTTAATTGTGATAAAAGTAAATAAAGAAATAATAAGAGTATTAAAACACACAAAATACCACATCAAATGTTTCAACACTAACACGCGTTCTACAATTTTAGATCAAAATAATAATGTCCCACACAAAAACCAGCCAAACAAACAAACTGCCATTTGGGGCTTTAACAACATTGCACGCAAACAAACACTTTGAAATAATATTTACTAAACCTGGTATGTACTCAACAGGGCACGGAATCATGTTTATATTAGGGATTTTAATATTGACCCGAAATATTTAAATTCGTATTTTATTTACTTCCTTACTTTATACATAAAACAATTGTAGCCCACCGGTATCGGGAACAGTGTCCAAGCTACCGGTGGTCAGGGCTCCAGAGCGAGGAACGTCCTAACAATACGAGCCGTGTCCAGGAGTACCGCGCACTGAATCAAGCCCTTGATCCAGCTTCCTAACGAGAGCCTCCTCAGGTATAGATCGATTAATAACATTATTTTGGTGAAGTATAAAGGGTGTAAAAAAACGTGTGGCACGTGTTCCTCCCATTGTTGTGATTTTTTTGTTCTGGACCTTTCTTGGAAACTTTTGCGGAGATATTAAAGGTCAAAGTTCCAACTACTTTATACTTTTTTTATTTAAAATACATTTTTGAATTGTATCCTTTTTACATTATTAATAAAAAACTTAAATAAATAAACTAACAACAAACCATAAAAGGGCATCGAAAAACTCCTCAACGCTGGTAATGTGTCCAAGCGACTGGCGGCGTTGCCACGTTGTATGGCAACACTTAGCCTCTGACCAGGAAAAATCCAGCCCTTCACGTCACGGGAAGCGTCAACTAGGCGTTTTGAAAGTTCTTTGAACAGGCTATGGGCACTCGGACCCCACGGCCCCAGAGTTGTATTACTTTACATACCTTCATGACTCCTGCAGTATATGGATCCATTTATAGCACGATGTTTTAAGTGCGTAACATTAAGCTCTACCGTATGATGTTTTTTTCACACAAAAAGAACGTAAGTTCGTAAGGTGAAGCCCTATGTTACCCTAATTATCTTTTAGGATTTTCTATATTATAGTATAATGCGGTAAAGTCTGTAAGTTTGTATGTTTCCAAGTCAGTGTTTTGAATGTAGGGATACGATTTCGCAAATTCTTATTCTATATTTAAAACGTTCCCATGAGATCATTGCTGACCACAATGCGAGCGAAGCCGTGACAAAACGCTAGAATCTATCATAGAAAGAAAAAAAATGTCCTAGTTTAGAGTGACAGTTGAGAAAGAGTACAAAAAAATAAAATTTCGTTTGAAAAGATGTTTCAACTTTAAGCAAGTTATTGAAAGTGAGAGAGGGCACTTAAATTGGCCCCACAGTTACTAAAAGCACTAGTTTCTAAGTTAGTTTGCTAAGTTTATTGACCCCTGTCGACTCGAAAAGAACTTTCCTGAATAACTCCTGAAAATGTAGAAATTCTTTCAAAACGTACGTTTTTGGTAACACTTAAAAGTATTCTTTCAATGCAGTCTACCAAATAGGGATGTTCTTTGTTATTTTTTAAGAGAAATAATTCGGATATCTGCAAGATTCAATATTATGCAGATGACAACTACCCACTATGAACAATTTAATAATCTTTTCTGTTTATATTATTTAATATACACCAGCTGATGCCCGCGACTTTGCCCGCGTACAAATTATATACTAAAACCTTCCTCGAGAACCAACTCTATCCATTGGTGAAAACAGAATGAAAATCAGTGCAGCAGTTTTTGAGTTTATCGCGAACAGGCAGACAGACGCAGCGGAGGACTTTGCTTTATAATATGTAGGAATAACATCACGCCTGTAATCCCCAAAGGGTTAGGCAGGGGTGTATTTAATAGTAGGTACAACATTTCGCCAGAAAAAAAAATATATATACAGGGTTATTTGTAAAACACCGACAACCTTTCAGGACTGTGTTACTAACATCATAATCAATAATTTTTGTTCTATGACTTTTAAAAATTCATCATATTTTAGTTCATCAAATTTTCTTTAAAAAAAATAAAAATATTTAAATTGAACGCTTTTACGGGCCCTCGCCGCCCTGACCCCGCTCGCCTCACTATTGTAATATCGCTTTCTTTTGCTTCGCATAGATTTCTTATCATTTAGAGCGTTCAATTTAAATATTTTTATTTTTAAAATATGATGAATTTTTAATCTAAAAAATATTATTTTGAGGTTATACAATAAATATTAACCGATTAATCAATGCAAATGTGGTAAATGTGGCTGTAAATGTTGATTACTCATAATAAAAACGCACTTATGTTAAAAAATATTAATTTGACGCACATTTTCAGTTACCAAACCATTCGTGAACATTTCAGTAAAAAATATGTGCATTTTTAAAAGCATGACGCAGTAAAAACATTTAAAAACCTTTGCATTCGTACAAATTGCTCAAAAAACGTTTCGAATTTAAATAACGTTATAAAGCTGTTGTTGCATGAAATGCTTTAAAACCATCGCATCTATAATTCTGGCATGCTCGACTGACGGCAATTTTTAGAGTTCCGTACCCAAAGGTTAACCAACGGTAGCCAATTACTAAGCCTCCACTATTCGTCCATCCGTCCGTTTGTCTGTCAGCGGGCTGTATCTCATAATCAGTATTTTATTTTATTTATAAGCACTACCAACAATTGTTTACACTAATTTAAAAATAAAACATGCGTTTAAACTCTACACTACTATTAATAAAATATATGCTAAATCTTAAAAGCATAATTTCTTTAAAAAGTTACGTACCCAGTCCAAAAACTTTTACACAGTAATAGGTTGACAGTTGAAATTTTCACAGAATTTTTATTTCTGTTGATACGTATACTGTTCCGCTAAAACAATACATAAAAGCAATCAATTTAAAATTAAAGGGGGCTCGGGTACTATGATGGTACGGCCATACATCATGCGCGAGTCCGACCTGGCGACTGGTACCTACTTGGCGAATTTTCTTATTACAGATTATGAAAATTCACGAGCACTTAGATTTTTTTTTGTAATTTTTAATTTATAAAATGTAATCTTTTTAATTATATAATGTATTTTTTATTTATTTAAATGTAATTGTTTAATTTATTAATGAGTGTTTTAGTAACATTGTTTTTTAAAGTCGTTTTACTAACACACATTATGGACTAATGTCTGAAATAAAAAGATTTTATTTTATTTTAATTATTTTATTTATTTATATGATAAACACGTAGCAACATCTAAAAGTGATTTTCTCTTTATGTCATCATCATCATCTGCGTAGCCTTTTCCCAACTATGTTGGGATCGGCTTCCAGTCTAACCGGATGTAGCTGAATGGTATTTTACATGGAGCGACTGCCTATCTGACTTCCACAATCCAGTTAATACTGAGTAATACGACCCCCTCCCCCCTTGGTACCGCTAGATGTTATGAAATATGTCTTTGTCAAAGTCGCAATCAATATCCCACTAGAAAACGACGAGCCACTGATCTTGACGACGTAAATAACGCCCTACTGCAGGTCCATAATTGGTTTACCGCTAATAATTTAGTACTAAATGGGAAAAAAACTAAGTGCATTAGATTTGCTCTACCAAATGTCAAAAGTAGTGATTGTGACATAATATTGAATCAAGAGAAACTAGAAATTGTCGATAAAACGGTTTTCTTGGGAATCACGCTCGACTCAAGGTTACAATGGGGTCCTCATTTAACATCTCTTGCAGGACGGCTGAGTTCAGCTGCATATGCTGTTAGAAAAATCCGTCAATTTACTGATATTGATACCGCGAGGCTAGTCTATTTTAGTTATTTTCATAGTATTATGTCATACGGTATTTTACTATGGGGATGGGCTGCAGACATCGAGTCTATATTTATTCTGCAGAAAAGAGCCATCAGAGCCATATATGAATTACGTAGACGCGATTCTCTAAGAAAACTGTTTAAGGAAATTAATATCATGACAGTACCTTGTCAATACATCTATGAAAACATCATGTACGTTAGGAAAAATCTGCATTTATTCAATAAAAGAGGTGACAGACACCACTATAACACTAGAAATAGGGACCAACTAGTTCAGCCAGGTTTCAGGCTTGCTAAAGTAGATTCATCTTTCATGGGGTACTGTTTGAAATGTTACAATAAAATACCTCCCCACATTCTTCAACTGAATGAGACGAAATTTAAATCTTGTATAAAACGCACACTATGTAGGCAAGCATATTATAAGTTGGGGGATTGATGATAAAAATGCTTGGCTAAATGCTGGTCCTGCTCCACAACCATAGGGGCAAACTAATTGATAGTACTGGTCGGGCATTATTTGAGTCTATCGACACGCAAAGAAGTAGAATTGATTCCCATGTTAATGTATTGTGGAAGCTGCAGAAGATTCTAAAAATATACCTACTTGCATTGTATAGATTCCGGTTTTTAGTATTATATAATTGCATAGCACATGTGTGAGTACTTTGTACTGTTCAGCCACCACTTACATTTAGTTATCTTTCATTGACTTGAATATGCCTTGGTGGCTGAGAGAATGTCATGCTCACTCCAATGTCTCGCTGATGGTGGCGGGTGTGTCGGGTCATTTGGTTCCCTTAAATATGGTCGAGTTGAATGGCGCCGATACATGCGTCATGTTCGTGAACGGGCGCTGTCAGTTGGGACTGGTCATCTCTTAGCTGCCACGGTTCGTTCATTTTAATTACTTTAATTCTTAATTTTTGATTTATTATTTTATTCTGGACGCTCTTAATGTGCACGTTTTTCTACATAGTTCTCACATATGTATAATGTCAACATGAATGATGTAACCAAGATTTTGTAAAAATATTTTGATTTAAAAGAGTGTCCATGGAGTTTCTTGCCCGTTCTTCTCCATAGAGATCTACGTTAGGGAATGGGCAACTACAGTACTTTCTCAAGTTATTATGCCTTGTGACTGTGACTGTAGCTTTGCTTTTTTGTATTTTCGACATTCAAAAGTGCCGTAATGGTCTAATTGAAATAAATGATTTGAGTTTGAGTTTGAAAAACGCTTTAGTTTTTTTATGACTGCCGCTATCCTGCAATGGTTGTTTTCGAAGATATCTTGGCATTTGGCATCTTAAAAAACATCTATTTTTCTGTGTTCCGTACTGGGAAAGTGTAAAACGTGCACATGGGACCCTATTATTAAATCTGTGACATCTCTTCACGCGTTTGTGCATCACAGAATTGTAAGTCCTTTTTTTTTTCGTATGGGCAATCATCAAATGACTCCTCCCGCTCTGGGCGGTGCAGGAGGGAGTGTCAGACATTAACTGACTAAAACCAATCCATGTTCCTTCATTGCCCTTTGTGTTCCGGGGCCACGGTATCTTGTTCGAATATAGTCCCGCAGGAATTGTAACTCCTTAGTTACAATAATTAGCCAGATGATATTTTGACTACGGGAGACTACGTGTTACTATAGCCTCTACTGTGGTCTCGTGGCCGTAAGCGCGACTGCTGAGCGTGGGATCTTGGGTACGGTTCTCGGGTCGGGCAAAATGTGCTATTCGGTTTTTCTGTTAGGAATTACTCAGTGGTAGCCCGGAGTTTGGAAGTTGGCGGTTTGATAGCCCGTGCCTCGGTGCGCACGTTAAGCTGTTGGTCCTGCGCCTGATCTCTCTCCGGTCGATTGCCGTCCCATCGGACTGTGAGAGTAAAGGAACAGAGAGTGCACCTGTGTCTACGCTTGTGCACTATAATACCTCTCGCGTCGATGGCTGATCTCTGCCAAGATTGGCCGCCGTAACCGAAAACGGTCTGGAGGACTACAATATTGTGGATATTTATCATACTTCTTACTAATCTTATCTTAGTTCTTACTAAAGTTATAAACGCAAAATTTTGTGAGGATTAAAAATTTACTTTTATTTATATTTATTTTTATTTATATTCTAATTTGGATAAAATTTTATACACATCTGTGTATAAAATTTTTTAAAATTTTATTTTATCATTATAAAAGTATCATATGTGTAAATCCGGGTTACTAACTATCTAGTTAGTAACCCGGATTTACACATATGATACTTTTTACCCTAGTAAATGAGTCCACGCAGACAAAGTTGTTGGCAGAAACTAGTTTAAACATAACATTATTCCTTATCACGTAATCCCCAAAGGGTTGGGCAGAGCTGTTCCTAATAACACATCCACGTGCAGTTGTCAGTTATGTTTAAGTCCCAAGTTATGGAGGGTGAGCCTATTGCCATCAGCCAAGCACAAATAGAAGAGGACAATATATACATTTTACATTTATTATATTATAATCATATTTGAAATTATACATTAAAGAAATCATGTGTGTGAATACGTCTACGTAATTGGCAGAATTTTTTGGCTATTCTTGAGTAGATGGATGAGCAATATTTCATCAAGAAGCATTTTCTTGCTAATAGCTTTGGTCTGAGTTATCGGTTGTCAATCATAGTAATGAGTACTTGTTTCAGGATTTGTTTAGTCTACAAAACGGTTGGCATAGACGTGTGGTTCGAAATGTTTTGATTTTGCAAAACAATTGTACCTATTGTAAATTTATTTTAGATTTTATGCAAGTTTTTCGATATTGGCTTGGTCTGTAAAGCGAGGGCAGTGAACTGAAACACTAGTATCTATTGTCAGGTTAAATTAGGTACTAAATTAAATTTTTATTATAATAAATAAACCATATTTACATTATATACATACTACAACTATTAGAACTCTATAATATATCAATATTACAAAAATAAAATTAAACTTAAGTACCTACATAAGTACAACGACGACAATAGGCGTCAAAGTACTCCTCCGCATCACTGTCATCCGGAAACGTGCCCAGAAGACTGGCAGCATTACCACGTTTAATGGCAATGCTAATTCTTTGGCCAAAGAAAGTGCGAGCCCTCTGGTCACGCGAAGTGTCGACCAATCGGTAAGAGATTTCCTAAAAAGGAGACGCGCACTCGGACCCCAGGACCCAAGCGTTTCGACCCCAAACGGCTCAAAGCTGTAGTTACCAATAAGGTTACAGTATTTGCGCCGTTTGAGGATCTCAGCAGCCGCAGCAGCAGCGCCTGCACAGCCCGCCGTGCTTGCAACGTGAGAAGGTGTCGACACAGGTCGCGTCCCACACCAAAGGCCTACCCACGCTCCAAGGCACCAACGTCATGCCGTCCGGTCTCTTGCTATTGTCACGCACCAAGCCGTTTGGTTCTAAAACCGCTGGTACGCCGGCGCTGGCAAGAGCTCGACGAATAATGTCGTAATTTAAGTACTTGAGTTTAAGTAAATTTACTTAAAAAACCATTTTTATGCAACAGACAAGAATTTGAATGAAATAAGAACTAGCAAGCCAAGAGAGCAAGCCTAAGCTAATTCTAACTTTTGAAAGTTCTAACTTCAAGCAATTACCAAACTACCGAATAAAAATCGACTTTTTTTTTGGGGTGAAAAATCATGTTTTGTGGTAGAACTGAATGTAACGCACTCAAAACATTGTGCTGATTGATGGATTGAATAGTACGGGGGTCGTGGAGGTGTTTAAAGTAGAAATCTTAAATTAAATACTTGTATTTAATAAAAAGAGTTGCTAAAAAGTTGGAACTTTGACCCCCAATATCTCCGTAACAAAAACCGAACAAAAAAATGATCGCAATGACGAGGAAAATAAGCATGTTTCGGCTTCGTTAGGTGTTTTTTTGTTTGTGTCTATCAATAATTGTCAAAGTATGTTTTTAAATTCTGAACTGGTATTTGGATATTTAAATATTGTCTCTCGATACATTCAAGAGAGTATTTTTCTAACTCCGTTTCCGCCATATTCGAATATCCGCATCAGTCCCATCACTATGGTACATCCGACAGGCGCACTAAGTTTTCCACCAGCTTGGCACGGACATGCATATCGCGCAATGTAAGCCAAACTTTTTGCGGTTACTTCAGCATTTCTCGTATTAAATCTTAGAATGAATTGGAAATCAACTGACATAGTTTTAAGTGACTTTCATAATATGAAAGTTGAAGTTATGCTGAAGTAATCTGGGGGCACGGCAGTACCTCCGCCAAGTCTAGCAAAGAAAAACCGGCCAAGTGCGAGTCGGACTCGCACACGAAAGGTTCCGTACCATTATCTGTACAACATTAGACAAAACAGCCAAAAAACTTACTGTATGGGAGACCCCCTTAAATATTTCATTTATTTTAATTTAGTAATTTATTTTTTATCTAAATAAATAAAAGAAGAAACTGACTGACTGACTGACTCGTCTATCAACGCACAGCCCAAACCGCTGGGTCTACAGATTCCAAATTTGACAAGTAGGTTTCTTATATGGTCTAGGGGTGCACTAAGAAAGGATTTGTCAAAATTCAACCCCTAAGGGGGTTAAACGGGGTTCCAAAGTTTGTATGGGGAAACAAGATTAGACTATTTTAAATTATCCGAAACTTCGCAGGAGTGCTCCTATTGATAAATGAGTAAAACGGGTTTCAGGTTTTTACAGAATTCAAGTCTAAAAATCACAGAATAGCCTAAACCACTGGGTCTACAGATTCCAAATTTGGCAAGTAGGTTCCTTATGTAGTCTAGGGGTGCACTAAGAAAGGATTTCTTCAAATTCCACCCCTAAGGGGGTTAAACGGTGCTCCAAAGTTTGTATGGGGAAACAGGATTAGTTAGACTATTTTATTCGAAACTTCACAGGAGTGCTCCTATTGATAAATAAGTATAAAAGGGGGTTCGGGTTTTTTCACAAAGTCTGAAAATCAACATTGGTATAGTTTGTATGGTGTATTACAAAAACAACGATTTTAAGATTGAAAATGGCGGACCTGAAATATAATCATCCCCTATTGGAGTGCGATGGGTTGAAATGTTTAAAAATCAATATGGGTGTCGATACCGAGACACGGACACAGTGATTGTGACAGTGATTGTGACAGTGATTGTGGCAGTGATTGTGACAGTGATTGTGACAGTGATTGTGACAGTGATTGTGACAGTGATTGTGACAGTGATTGTGACAGTGATTGATTAACATGTAGGATACTATTTATCCCTTTATTTTGATCCAGTGGGACAGAAACCGAACTTCACGCGGGCGAAGCCGCGGGCAACAGCTAGTTACAAATATAATTGCATAAACAACTAAATATTTTGTGAATATTTCAAGCGTCTAGCTACCTGTTACCGTTATTAATATCGAGCAAAAATCGGCAGAAAAATCAAGTTTGTTGTAGGTAGTGTCGTATTACCTACCTGTCCCTATTCAGTAAAAAAGGAGTAAGTTATTAACAATTTAATTTACGAGGTAGAAAATACAATAATAATTATATTAAAAAAAACCTATATATCGCACGCTCTACAGAGGAAGTTTGGGTTTACAGTACTTGGATTCGAGACTTTCAGAGTCAGGCTTCAAAGAAGTTTCAGGTCTTGAAGTAAAGTGTGAAGAAACAACTCCCAGGTCAGATTGCGGCGTCCTCTGGAAGTATGAATTTTGACGTGTCTCCAGGATTTTTAGAGCTCCAGGAGTGTAGGGTCAACACGGGCGAGTCCTTTGGGGAGGCCCTCAGCTCTTGAAGTAAAGTGTGAAGAAACAACTCCCAGATCAGTTTGCGGCGTCCTCTGGAAGTATGAATTTTGACGTGTCTCCAGAGCTTGTAGAGCTCCTTGAGTGTAGGGTTACGTTGATCACGGGCGCAGAGGGTTCATGAGAGGAACCTTTTTGAAGACTTCTGGCTCTTTAGAGAGACCAGGTGACTTATGAGGCTCTAGTTCAGCATGCAAATTTACACTCCCGAAAATCATTCTGGCGTCCCTTTTATATCCCATTCTCAGCGTTTTTTCCACATCAACTGCTTCAATTTTACTTTTTTTTTAATTTCTCGAATTTAAGTTTTTGAAATCAAAAACTGAGACTGGCCTGTATTTTAAAACGGCCTGTATTATTTAGTTAAAAACTTTCTAGAGGAATTCTGTGAGCGTGTTAATTAATTATATAAACGTAAGATAAGATACTGTTATCCAGTAAACAAAAGTAATTATCAATAGATTACATTATTTGAGCTAACATATTAATAAAAATGAAAATAAATTACAGAAATCAAAAGTGACCTTCTTAGTCCTAACCACTAAGAAAACCTATGACACAAAATTCGAGAAAAAGTAATTGCCAGCTTGAAAACTGACGTAATGTCAAAAGAAAAGTAAACATTTAAAAATTATTAGATTTTATATTTAATTTTAGCAAAATCAAAGATAATAAATCGAATAAGATCGATTGTAAGACTGCCAACAAAAATAGTTGTCACCAAGGCGCGACATAAGATGTAAAAGGACATATTATAAACAATGAGTATGATTGATAGTAAAAGTGTAAGTACCTATAGCATTTAGATACTAGGATATTTCCTCATAAGTAAAGAGTGTCTGAAACATGAAGATACTATAGGAGCCCCCATTAAATATTAATTTTATTCTGTTTTTAGTATTTGTTGTTAGAGCAGCAACAGAAATACATCATCTGTGAAAATTTCAACTGTCTAGCTATCACGGTTCATGAGATACAGCCTGGTGACAGACGGACGGACAGTGGAGTCTTAGTAATAGAGTCCCGTTTTTCCCCATTGGGTATGGAACCCTAAAAAAGGCACAGCCGTATTATCCTTGTCTCGAAGCTATTCAGGACATTTGCGACCCCTCTGTAACTTTGTTGTAGATAAAGCTAGAAGCCTGAATTTTCATTTTAAAGACGGCATATTATACCTGGGTATATTTCTGAATTATATTCAACTTTTATGCCAGCGGCTTACCCGCGTGTAGGTCGGTAATTGTCCCACGGATCATACTACAGGGATAAAAATTCTATATTTTAATCCAGGTTATAAACTATCTGTGTGCCAAATTTCATTCAAATCCGTTCAGTAGTTTTTGCGTAAAAGAGTAACAAACATCCATCCATACTCACTAACAATATTAGTAAGATTTGAACCTGTAGGTTATGAACAAAGCAAGTCAAAGTTCCTAAATTTTGTCGCTGACTCACTCACCGATCATAATAATTCTAAGGTACTTGTAGCAGAAACAAAAGCTTCAAGTTTTGAACACTATTAGTATTTAGCCTATATAATATGTAGTTAGGAAATTAAACGTAACTCATACAAAAAATAAAAACATACTCCAATTCCAGTACACTTTTCTAGATTACGAACTATATAATTAACTAGCACTTCGACAGCGACTTGGTCCACAAAAATTGTGATAGCTCGGCAAATTGGCATGACATTAATATAATTTATATAGCCTATGTTACTCGGTAAAGATGTAGCTTTCTAATGGTGAAAGAATTTTTAAAAACGGTTGAGTAGTTCTTGAGTTTCATCGTAACAAACAAACAAAAACTCAAATCTTTCCTCTTTATAATATTAGTTTAGACAAATTAGGACATAGGATACTTGTAATCCCAGGAAAGCGTACCAGTGAGATAATTTTCATCCTTCATGCGAGCGATGCCGCAAGCAAAGGCTAGTATTCGTATGAAAGCGGAAATCTAAATACCACTCCATATACAAACACATTTATCAAAGTCTCATCACCTCCTCATGATTGACACCCGCTTAACTGCTTACCCCCGAGAGTTAAAGCCGTGATGATACAGACATTAATCAATGCTGAGCAAGATTTATCTCTGGGACTCTCATTGAGGACTTGAAAGCGTAAAATTAACTTACTCTGCAAGTCTCTACGGTATTCGAGAAAAAAAAAACGCAGGTAAATTCGAATTTTCTGTCGTTTTAGCAATTTCCTTGAGCAAAAAATAAAGGGCTCGTGGCGAAAAAAGTAATAGCAGCCGCATTTGTCGATCTTATAGGTTAAGCAACGGTTGCCGAGGTCGGTTCATAGATGGGAGACCGTTCAATGCGTCCCGAGACGCCTTTCTGCCATGGCTAACTAGGATTAGCTGTTAAGGTGTTACTTATGCAATTTTTAATAAATAAATGTATATTTATCGATCTTATCTACATCTACATACATATCTACACTAATATTATAAAGAGGAAAGATTTGTATTTTTGTGTGTATGTTTGTAATGATTAAACTCAAAAACTACTGCGCCGATTTATAATTTTAATTATCAAAAAATATTTCACCATTAGAAAGCTACATTCACCCTGAGTAACATGGGCTATATATTATCCCCGTACTCCCATGGGAACCTACGCGGGTGAAACCGCGTGACATCCTCTAGTGTGTTATAATCGGAAGTCCGAATGTCTGAAAACCTTACAAGTGGTATCCATATCCAGTGATCATTTTAATATTGTTTGATTTTTATTAGGTGTGCTAGACACAAGTTCGGTCGGCATGGATTGGCGCAGTCGGACGTCAAAATCGAACGAAGAACATTTAAATAATACAATCAGAACATCAGAAGCCATTAATACTAAATTAAGTTAAGTAATCCTTTTACTCGGTCTACTCACAGAACCCAAAAACATTCCAACATTATCGCCTTCCATTCATCAGCAAACAAGACCAATCTGGGGTTTGTCTTCAAAAGCGCGTTGAGTATCGTCAGCATACGCGGTATAGGGGAAGTGGATCGAGCTACAGTGCGACAAAATGGAACATTAAATAACGTGATTACACGAGGATATAACCTGACCGAAGAATGCCGATCGGCACGAACTGAAAAGGTGTAATAATTACTTCAACTCGGGTTTTTTGTTGGAATAATACTGTCGAGTGAAATATACGTTCGCACAACATTAGTATTATGTAATTAGCGCGTACATTTACAAAAAGATTCAAAAACATCTGAATATATTAGACCTCAACAAGCACAACTTAAAAGGAACCCCCTGATCGCATCGGCCGCCCGATACGACCCATCGCGTATCAGCTCAGTCCGCCGTCCTCGGCACACTCTTGTCACCCCCGACGACGCTATTACCCTCTTACAGGAGAGTAGCAAAGACACCAGCACCGTACGTAGAAAATACAGATACAAACCGAAGACATACCGACCTCGCCGCCGAGGTCCGGCGCGTAATCCCCGTTCAATTCCCCCCCGACCCTTGCTAGAGCCAGCCCGCGATGCTGAGCCAGTAATTTCAAACGAGCCCCTAAATAATGACACTCAGATCCAGCCTGTCCCCTTGCTGCCCCCAGCGACGCCCTAAGCCGAGGTTCGTACCCCACAGGGGGTGCCCTTAGGCGTGGTCGCTTAGTTTTTAGTTATCATGCCCCTGGCTGGAGGCCTTAGCTTCAAGGCATCCACAGGTATAGTCCGGTTAAGCAGTAGCCAGTCTCTTCTAGACTGAACTGCGAGATGCCATTCCCAAAAAAAAAAAAAAAACAACTTAAAATTAAAAGTGACAGAATAGCTACTTAAACAGAACTATGCCACAACAGAGACTTTACTTACCTTTTTTTTTTTTTTTTTTTTTTTCGGATGGGAAATCATCAAATGACTTCTCCCGCTCTGGGCTGAGCAGGAGGGAGTGTCAGACTTTTACTGACTAAAACCCATCCATGTTCCTTCATCGCCCTTTGTGTTCCGGGGCCACGGTATCTCTTTCGAATAGTCCCGCAGCCCCGGCAGGCTTCGGCCCTTGCGGACCCCTTCACAGTTGCTGACTCTCTTTGAGGCGCGCGTGGAACACGAACGCGCCGTCGACACGGCCTGTCGTCATGAGACGTACGGACGGCGAGCTAGCCCATAGCTCCCCGTCCACAGGCCCGCGCCTACGGTGGCCGGAAGCCACCACGTGGCCCCCGACGCCCGGGGCGTCTCCCGCGGCGGCCGGGACGTGAGGATATCTCCCTCTCACGTTCCGCCACCTCCTTCGCTAGCATGACTGCTTCGCAGAAGGAGGTGACGGCGTCCCATTCCGTCTCGCTCCGGACCATGGCACGAACCAAGGCCGGGAGCGAGAGGTCGCCGCCGCCGATCGCCACCTCGAGGACACGGCGGTGCTCCACCCAAGCAGGGCACACCTCCACAGTGTGCTCCACCGTGTCCTCCGGTCTATCCTCACAATGATAGCACCCGGGCGTTTCCTCCCGCCCGATTCGGTGCAGGAACTTACCGAAACATCCGTGTCCGGTAAGAACCTGCGTCAGGCGGAAGGTGAGGACGCCGTGGCGTCTCTCCAGCCACTCCTCAAAGAGGGGACTTATCGCCACTATTGTGGCGTGCCCTGCACGGGGTTGCGATAGTCGCTCTCTCCATGTCGCCATGAGATCCCGCCGGAAGTCCGTCCGCTGAGCGACAATTTGCCGCGGCAGCGGAGTTTCCCCCCGGCGTAGCGCCTCCGCGCGCCACTCATGTAGGCGCGCGAGGACTATTGCCTCCAGATCCCATGGCGGCAATCCGGCAAGGAGGTTCGCCGCCTCGCGGGAGATCGTGCGGTAGCCCCGGACCAGCCTTACGGCTACCACCTTCTGGGGCACGTTCAAGTGGTGGGCGGCACGCCGCTTCAATGAACGTGCCCACACCGGGGCCCCGTAAAGGGCCATGGACCACACGACTCCCGCGTAGAGCCTCCGGCAGGAGGCGTTCGGCCCCCCCAGGTTGGGCAGGAGCCGCCTGAAGGCAGCCCCTGTCCGCTCCAGTTTGGGGGCCAAACGTCGGAAGTGCTCCACGAAGTTCCACCGGCTGTCGAGGACAAGTCCCAGGTACTTCAGCGTCGACTCGACGCCGATGGAAACCCCTCCTGCCATCACTGCGGATCCCGGAGGTGGCGCGTTCCGAGGCCCATGAAAGCACATGGCCTCGGACTTGTGCAATGCCACCTCGAGACCCAATTGCCGGATTCTCTCCACGACTATCGCAACCCCGCGTGTCATAGTGTCGGCCGCCGCCTCGTGCGACCTCCCCTGTGCCAGCACCAGTGTGTCGTCAGCGTAGCAAACTACGCTGACACCGCTAGGGAGGTCGGCGCGCAGCACCCAGTCGTACCCGATGTTCCACAAGGACGGCCCCAGAACTGATCCCTGTGGAACACCGCACGACATCTCTCGCCGGTTCCAGTCTCCGCTGCGACCGGGGTAGATGACGGCCCTATCCGTCAGGTAGTCCCCGACCACACGACGAAGGTAGGTCGGCACCCGGTGATACCGGAGTGCCTCCCTTATGCAGCTCCAGGGCATGGAGTTGAAGGCGTTGGCGATGTCGAGAGACACCGCCAAGACCACCCCACCCCTGGACACCGCATCCCTCGTCGTGAGGGCTCTCACGCGCATGATGGCGTCCACCGTAGAGCGCCCCTTGCGAAAACCATATTGGTGTTCCGCAAGGTCCGGCCCCGTCCCCGCAAGGTGCTCTACGAGGCGGTTTGCAATGACTCTTTCAAAGAGCTTGCCCACCTCGTCGAGCAACACCACGGGCCGGTAGGCGGACGGAGAGTCCGCCGGGCGCCCCGGCTTCCGGATGAGGACCAGCTTCCCCGTCTTCCAGCGAAGCGGGAACTGGCCCCTCTCCAAGCATGCGCTTAAGAACCCCTCCAGTCGGGGACCGAGAGCCTCCGAGGCCAGGACCCAGGCTTTGCCAGGCAAGCCGTCGGGTCCCGGGGCGGTATTTTTGGCACTGAGCCTGCGTACCGCCACTCTCAATTCTACCCCGGTCACTTCCGGAGCGTCGTCGTCGTCGCTTCCGTGGTCCGCTTCCGGCACCGCAGCCGGCGGAGCCATAGGCGGGGGCGGGTGTTCCCCTCGCGAGGGGAACAGAGCGCTCACCACGTCCTCCACGAGCTGAGGCCGGAGACTCTGCGTCAGCGGGGGGGCCCAGGTGCGGAGTTTATCCCGCACCATCTTGTAAGGGCGCCCCCACGGATCTCTGTCGAGAGCCCCCAGCATCTCCTCGCGGGCCAGATCCCTGGCCCGCAGGATAGCCCCGCGGAGGGCGGTCTTCGCCGCTCTGTAGCCCTCATATAGCTCCGCCTCAATGGCTGCCGCATTCGGTGGGCGAATGCGGAGCCTGCGGTGCCTGGCGTACAGGTGTCGCGCAGCCACGCACGCCTCCCGTAAAGACGTCAGCTCACGCGACCACCAGTACACCTGACGTCGGGCGCTTCCTGGCCGGACTCGGGGCATTGCCACGTCACAGATATCGGACATGGCCTCCTGGAACCACCCTGCCTCATCGTTAACGTCGACAGGCCTGTCCGGTGATGTCACCCAGGCCTGCACGATCGAGGCTTCCAGGAGGAGCTCCCGGTCCAGCTGCTTCAGCGCCCAACGCGGACCACTCGGGGCCTGTTGGACCGGCGCGCTTGAGGTCTGGGTGGAGACGTCGAACCGGATGTACCGGTGGTCGGAATAGGTCTCCACCCCCTCCATGACGCGCCAGTCAACGACACGCGGTGACAGGGCGGGGCTGGCGAACGAAATGTCTACCACCGACTCGCCCCGCATCCTCACACACGTGGCGACCGAACCCCGATTTAGGACGACCAGGCCCTTCTCCAGGGCCCAGTCCTCCACCATCCTTCCCCGCACGTCTGTGCAACGGGAACCCCAAGCCAAGTTCTTGGCATTGAAGTCCCCGAGGACAAGCACGGGGAGGGAATGGTTTCCGACGACGACACTCAACTCTGCGAGAGAGTTGTGGAACTCGGCGAGAGTTCGGCTCGGGGAGAAGTAGACTCCCACTACGACGATCTCCCCGAACCGGGCTGCTACGCACCCCCGACCCCTCCTGACACTTTCAAGGGTCGGGGTGCCGGCGGAGGCCGACGACACTATGGTCACTGAGCCGCTTAGGTCCGCCACCCAGTCTTCCCTGGGCCAGACGAAGTACGGCTCAGCGACCACAGCGATGTTAATCAACCACTGCGCCATGCTCTGGAGCAAGAGATCCTGAGCGCAGGCGCAGTGGTTGATGTTCGCCTGAAGGAAGCGTAATGGGGCCGTTATTGGCACTCCATTACCGCTTCCTCCAACCTGGCCCCCTGTGAGGGCCCCTCTGTGGCGGCGACAGAGGGAGCGGCAGCGGCGGCAGTTGCGGCTGCGGCGGTGGCAACGGTGGCGGTGGCAGCGGAGGGCCTACCCTTGCCTCGGGTGGCCTTGGTGGGCGGAGCGCAGGCCTTGCTCCCAGCCCGGTGATCGGCCGGCTTGCCAGCCGCCGCACATGCGTCGCAGTGCGGCATGGCACAGCACCCTGCGGACTGATGACCGGGCTGACTGCAGCGGAAACATAGCCCGCTGCGGTCAACCTCCGAGGCGCACCGGACTGACACGTGGTGTCCCACGTGGCATCGGTAGCACCTCAGAGGTCTGGGCTCCAGCAGCTTAACCTGCGCTGAAACCCAGCCCACCAGTAGCCTTCGGCCCTCCACGATAGTTTTCGCCGCCGTCACAGGGCAGCATACCGTGACGGTATGCATACCCGTGGGGTCCGGACGTAGGGTGCCTGCCCTGACCTGATCCGCAGGACACCCACCGGACCTGGCGACGGCGGCCACCACCTCCTCCTTGGTCACTGAGTCGTCCAGGCCCAAGATGCGCAGGTCTGCGCATCTGACGGGCCTGGACACTCGGGCCTCGTCCGCGTTTAGGGACGCTCTGAGCTTTTCAGCTAGAGCGTCAGCGGACGGGCCGCTGGCTTCCCCGGGGATCTCGAGCATACGAGCCCCCGTCGCCGTGACCTTAAGCCGGAGGCCCCCGGTGATCCCGAGCTCCCCGAGGTCCACCGCCTCCTTTGCCTTCGCCAGCAGGTCGCGATAGGACACGCCCCTCTTTTCCGCGTCCGGCTGTAGTGTAATCACTACAGCCGCGGTCTTCGGGGCGCGGAGCCTAGCCGCGCTCTTTCGCGCCCTGAACTGGCGCTGCCGCTCCTGGTCCCGGGCCTTTTTGGCCGCCTTCCGCCCCTTTTCCTTTTCCCCGACCACCTGCCAACCGACTTCCGCCGCGGGAGGTGTAGGGGACTGCTGGGTGGGCGGTGGTGGCGGCGGCGGCTGACGTGCCGCCGGCGCTGGCCCACTCGTCACTGGCACCGGCGGCTGCACAGTCACCGCCTGTGCAGCTGCCTTGCCCTTCCTCCCCTTGGGCGCCTTCTTAGCCGGTGTCGGTTTCGCCGGAGCCGGCTTTGGGGGAGGGGCCACCACTGCTGTGCCGGAGGGCCGGCTGGACGGCCCCGATCTGGGTGCGGCAGCCGTAGCAGCCGCGTACGAGGCCGCCTTCGGGCCCGTGGCGGCCTTGCTTGCCGCCAGGGGGGGGCGCAAAACGATTCCCTCCAGGACGGAGAACCGTGCCTGGAAGGAGGCCAGCTCCTGGCGAACCAGGTTCAAGACCTGGTTCTCCACCGGCTCAGGCTGCCTCTGCCGCTGCTGCGGACCCCCCTTCTGAGGCGCCACGCGGGAGCTAGGCTCACGCAGACTAGCCAAGTCTGCTTGGAGCCCAGCGTTCTCCTTTCGGAGAGCCTCCGTGGCGGCCGTCAGGCGGGCCACCTCCACCCGCAATTTGGCCACCTCCTCTCCATCTATCGGAGGAGGAGGAGGAGGAGGAGGAGGAGGTCCCCCGAAGTTTGCCTCCGCTGCCGCCATAATGGAGGCGGAAGCCCCGGGTATGGCCTTGAGTTTAGAGGAGGTCTTCTGCTTCAAGGCCACTCCCCTTATAGCGGCTTCCACCTCCTTAGCGAACCTGGCCTTACGCTCCGCCTCGGAGCTGCCAGGTTCACCCGCCTCTTCGCCAGCCCCAAGAGCAATGCCCGGGTGGCGCCCCTCTTCGGCCAGTCTGGCCGACCTTTCGGAGGCAGAGAGGCCCGCCCTCTTGCCGCGGATCCCCCCGCGCCTGCTAGTGGGGATCTTCCGGGCCGAGGCCAACTCTCCCTCCGACGACGACCCTTGGTCGTCCTCCTTCCTGGACCGCTTGCGGAAGAACTTGCTGTTCTCCCCTGCGGTCCCGGCCCTCTCGCGGCGGGAGCTCACTGAGCCTCCCCCGCTCACTTCGCTGGATGCTACGTCGGACTCCGACCCCACATCCCTCCTCTCCTCTTCGTTGCCGTTGCCGGCGGTGTTGGTTTTTTGGTTAGTGACTTTTTCCATATTTGAACCCACGAGTATGGGGGAAATAAACTCCTAACTAGGCAGAGACCCCTGTACCTAGTAGGGCAGATTCTAAGTATTTATTACTCGCCAGGGGGTCTGCAGGTACCCTGGCGAGGAGCGCACTAGCGACTGATTCGTTCTCTGGAACACCCGTCAGCCATACATCCCCTCGCGGTGCGTCGCCGCTTGGGATTCGGGGTGACTTTTTATAGAGGTTGTCTACCTCGCGGTCCGGGCGGTTAAGCCAAGACCCTCGGTCCCTGTCGAAGCCGCGAGACCTGATCCACGACACTTCGACGTTGGGATTACGAGACCGGCGGTGACAGAGGAGGACGATCCTTCTCTGTCTGCTCGGAGGCAAGGTAAGTGCACACCGAGCCCGCCCTCACTCCTCTGCTGTGCTCTCTGCTAAACAGAGGGCACGCAAAGGAACGCACCTTTGGTCCAGGTCGGACCCCACCCATGTCAGAAAAATTGGCCGCGGCAGTACCACTCCCCGAGGGATAAGAGCAACACCTACACTTACACTACACACACTACACTACACTACACTGATGTACTTACCTACATCGCCTAATAAGCACACACCCATCTCCATCTTTGCTCGAATTCTTCTATCCTCTCGTCCACACATTGTTCACGTTATCAAGCAGTGGAGTTATATAATAAGTTACCTACTGATTTAAAAACTTTGGTCTATAACACAAACATATTTAAGGCAAAACTGAAAGCTTTTCTATTAGAAAAATGTTTATATTCTGTATCAGATTTGACATTGAATGATTCCAGATAATTTGTGTATGAATTACTTTATATTTATTCGACATTTGATTTAGTTGGCATTTGATTTGATGACATTTGGATTACATCTAATTGGAATTTAATTGACATTTAATTTAGTTGACATTTAAATTGCATTTGATTGACATTTAATTGGAATTTTATTGATTTTTAAGTAATTTCAACTGACATTTAATTTGACACTTAATTCTCTTTTAATTTACTCAACATGGAATAGACATGGTTAGATCTTGAGTGGATGTGGTCTGGTAATTATTATTATTTGGTGTTATCAATGGAAATTTGATTGACATGTAATTTAATTCTAATTGGCATTTAATTTTTATTTAATTAAATTTAGTTGACACTTAATTAACATCTAACAGGCTTTTAATGTACACTTAATTCTCATTAAGTTTTACCTACATGGAATGGACATGATTGTGTTTAAGCTTTTTATAGTTGGACATATAAACAGTAATTAAATTGACATGTATTCCTCAGTTGATTATGTAAACTATAGAAAAGGTTGTCCGAGTGCTTTTTATGGTTTGACTTTTTGTGCTCTTTATGCTATTGATTCATGACATAGTAATATTTTTTCATATATTTTTGTTTGCTTTGTATTTGATTTTGTTATGATTTGAATTGTACTTAATTATTTTGTAAAATTCGAACACAATGTAAATTGTTTGATGAATGAATAAAAAAAAAAACAAAAAAAAAAAACACACTCGCACGTACAACTCCCCCACTCACCTACACACCAACACCACATACACCACTTATTATCCACACTCATACACAAACACCTACACACCCACAATCACAAACATTCACTCTCACCTTTTCACATACTCATAACTTTTTTTTTTTTTTTTTCATTTATAAAAAAAAAGACTAAAGTAACCAATAACTTCTCTCCCTTCTGATGGTTAATCGACACAGTCCACTCATGCAACAATCAATTGGAACCTCATTGTGAAACACTGTCTCTTAAGATGCAGGATACCCTAGTTTAAGAGACAGAGTTTAATCTTTTGTGTACAGATTTCTGAAGCATCCAAATGTTTAATGTAAGTGTTCTCTATCACTAATGTAAAATTGTAAACTGTAGGTACAATTTTCTGTGTTTTTGGGAAATACAGATACTTATAATTATTATGTGACGACCTGCATATCTGAATAGAATTCATCGTAAATATCATATGCCTGCCTTTTCCCAACTATGTTAGGATCGGCTTCCAGTCTAACCGGATGCAGCTGAATACCAATAAGTTACCACTGCATGTAACTTATTGGTATTCAGCTGCATCAGGCACTGGTTCCGCGTGGTGGATTATAGCCCATTCCCTCTCATAGAGAGGAGGCCTGTGTCCCAGCAGTGGGAACATTATTGGCTGTTTATGCTTACATACAGTGACTATCTGACCTCCACAACCCAGCATCTGAGTAGAGACAAAAAGAAAGAGCTCTAATTACTTTTAGATATACTTTATTGGTCAAAATTATTACACGGATCTTTTACAATATTGCCAAATCTGTGACTGGGTATACACGACGGACAATCAAGCCATACAAAACCAGTTCATGAGGATGTCTCATTGAATAGAATATAATTATTTATTGTAAAAACATTAGTACCAGTAGTTATAGATCAAATATTATGTGTAAGGTATTAAAATAACAGGTATATCTGCATGTTTTGCCATTTAAGGCGTACAAAATAACATACAGGGTGTTTGGTGCATCGTGTGCCAAATTGAAATCGTCGACTGAAGGGGTCATCTGCTAGCCTTTCAGACCCCTTAACACCCGTCATGCCCTGTGGATGTTTTTTATCGACTTTTTGTTGTTTTACCTTCTAAAAAAGACCCAAATTTTACATTCAAATACAAATTTAAAAAATATAGAAGGCGTAGACTCTGAATTTTAATTTTTTTTCTATTTGTGGTAGAAAAAACCAACAAACCAATTAAATAATATATTTTATTTATTTGGTTTGTTGGTTTTTAGTTTTTTAGTTTTTTCTACCATACATTTATACTACATGGTGTGTCGCTGTGCGTACAATGACGGTCTTATCGCTGATTACATATATAAAAGGTGTAACATACGTTACGTGGTGTCTAGGATCATGAAATCTTCTTGAAATTTACAAAAAAAAGCGTTGCCCCTTTTCATGTAAAACATAATAAATGTAAATTCGCGTTTTTTATTTTTTTTTTGTTCCAGTATTTTCCATGATTTTGTAGAATACACTACGCAATTTCACAAAAAAATAAATGCTCGCCGTAAATATTGTTTGAATTAGTAAGAAAAAAAACTAGTGCTATTTCCAAACGTAAAAACCTGTTGACTCGTGTAATATTTTAGATAATTTTGACACAAGACACCTGCCCAGTTAGCTAGTTCAGATAGTTAGCTAGTTCAGTAGTTCAGATCGTAAGCAACTCGTTCAAATTGGATTGTTTTCGGGTTTTTCTCACAGACAAAGCCGAACCTCTCGTTGCACCAACACTTGTTCAAATAACTATCTGATAAGAGACATGCACACCTTTTTCTATCATCTTCCGGCTCGCCTTCTTTCCATTGGTGGTAGACATCGTCGATTTTATCTCCTGAAACAAATTAAAGATTAGTTGGCCCTTGATCTGTCCACGAAGTTTATTTATTTTTACCCGACAGCGCCACAAGGAGGGTTATGTTTTTCGAGAGTATGTATGTATGTATAATTGTTTGGCACGCTCTGTGGCCTGAACTGCTCGATGGATTTTAACTTGAGAGGTGTCCTTAGATTCGTATTTACTGTGAGAGTGACACTGGGTATATCAAAATAAAAAAAAAACAAAATAGCGGATTTTTGGCGCCAAATTCAAATGTTTGGCAAGCTCTGCAGCTGGAACGGCTCGATGGATTTTAGCTTGAGAGATCTCGTTAGATTTGTATTTACTGTGAGAGTGACACTGGGTATATCAAAATATAAAAAGAAACAAAATGGCGGATTTTTGGCGCCAAATTCAAATGTTTGGCACGCTCTGCAGCCTGAACGGCTCGATAAAGGGTTCATCATGAGGATTTTAAAATGGTATATCTAAGTAACTAAATAGTGTGAAATAAACGAATTAATTTAAAAAATTAAAAAACCCGACTGCTTAAAAATAAAACCATATTGGTTGTAATAATTTTAGTCGTTCTGTTTCCTGAACTTGTTTTTTTCTTTTTAGTTTTTATTTAAAGTTATTAGTTATTTTTAAGCAGTCGGGTTTTTTATTTTTTTAATTAATTCGTTTATTTATTCATTCATCAAACAATTTACATTGTGTTCGAATTTTACAAAATAATTAATTAAACACAACGAATTAAGTAGACACAATAGTTAAACAATGGTATCTCGAACAAATCGGTCCTTTGACAGATCATGATCTAACCCATGATCTGTCCACGAAGTAGACACAATAGTTAAACAATGGCGTCTCGACCAAATCGGTCATTCGACAGATCATGATTTATTAGAAGATGCTGTAACTCCAAATAAATTGGGATAAGGGCGAAATAGTAATGTCTACAGTACGTACCGTTAACAGTAACCCAGGTTAAGTCGTTATTCCAGTCTAGTATTCCTACGTATATTAGAGGACTCCAGATACCAGCAGGATTGTTTATTGCGGAGAGCAAATCCATGATGACCTGTCTCTTCTTGGTCATTTAGGACCACCAGGTGGCCTGCTTCAGCCAAGCAGATCTTCTGAGCTTCACTCCATAGCCACGCGTTATTTACTGCGCCCGTTCAATGGAGCTAGCGGACTGAATTAACAGGATTGCTAAAAATAAAGGATGAGCTGTATTTATTCGATTCTGATACAAACACAATGAAATAACATTGCAGTTTGCAGGCTTTTGTAACTGAGCTATGAAATGTATCGTCAGTTATGTTTAGCAGATTAAGGTGGAGTGCATAAAGTTGCAGGAATGACTTTTTCAAGGTCCTGCACCTTTATGCGCTTGGAGGGTTGTATTGATGATTTTGATGATTATAATTCTGTAACTACATACGTGTTACAGCCGCGAATCATATTTTAATCAACATACAACCTGACACTGACCTGCAAATTGCAAAAAACGTAAGAAAATTTGAATTTCGCGGGCTACCCTGGAGCATCCACCTCAAGATTAAGTATTTTATGTGGACTGCCTCGTTGGTCTAGTGGTAGACTGCTGAGCATGAGGTCCTGGGTTTGATTCCCGGGTCAGGCAAAGTGTTGCATGCCCTTTCCTCGTTATAAGAACTAGGTCAAAAACGACAAAAAAAAAATACCTACTAAGCGTATTTCAAGAACAACATTGAATCTTTGGGCATTGTCTCGTCGCTCTGTACCGGTCCCTCACGAATTCGTCTTTAAATGAATAAATAATTTGGTAATCCAAACAAGGCGTTTTTATCCTATAAATGCGTATCCCTGAAAGAAAACCTTTTTGTTTTATTACGCCATTACTTCAACATTGAAAAAGAGCTTAGCTTAAGATTTTACTAATGTATGAACAGTTAGACTAGTATATTCTTTTGGGGTGGCCAGAATTCTTTTGTACAAAAATAAAAACATATTTTTGTTAAGTGTTTTGGTAGTTCAGCGGGCAACGTCAATGTCTATAGCATGCGGTATTTTATCTGCAGCTTGGCTTGCATTGGGTACATCATACATAAAAATAAATGCACCCGCCGTGAAATATAAATATAATAGAAATGTAATTTTGCAAAATTCCTCGTACATAAATGGAAGAATTTTTGAGTTTTGCGGAAGTCATTGATTCTTAAGGTTGCAATTTGCAGGTCAGTGTCAGATTGTATGTTGATTAAAATATGATTCGCGGCTGTAACACGTATGTAGTTACAGAATTAAAATCATCAAAATCGTCAATACAACCCTCCAAGTGCATAAAGGTGCAGGAATGACTTTTTCAAGGTCAAATTGGAGCATCCACCTTAAATACAAATTCTCAGTTTAGGAAGCAGTTCTACACACGACCACCAATCAAGCTATACAAAACCAATGAATCTAAAGGGTGAAAATATACCCTTTAACGAAGCCGAAAGCACACCGAAAGGCACTTTTTCACCCCGGCGTCATTATTTTTTTGCTCTATACCTGGCCCCTTATCACAACGCTTCGATTCGATTTTCGATTCTAAAGTCGTATGTCTATCTCGCTCGATTTCGTAATGTCAAAAAAAGAATACACGTTGTGAAGATATTGGGAGTCAGAGTTCCACCTTTTACACAAGTTTTGTTTAAAATACATGTTTTTAATGTAAGATTCTTATTTTAAACACCTCCACGACCCCCGTACTATCCAATGCATCCATCAGCACAATGTTTGAGTGTGTTGCACTGAGTTTTGCCGTAAAACGTGATTTTTCACCCAAAAAAAAAGTTGTGTCCCAGCAATAATTTTTGCGTAACGTTACTTAGTTTGATGTACAGAACGCTTGGTTGACGGCTTCGTGAAGGGGCTGTTTACACCTTGTAAACAAAGCGAGGCCATGTTATGCTGGAAATGCTTGCGCTTGATGTGTCGCAGTGCTAGTTACAAGCAGAATTCGGAAGCAATAGCTGAACACAGTGACTGTGTAGATTGTCAACAGTCGCCTTGGGGCGTACAAAGACAACATTGCTGTGTTCCTACCGGTTCAAAAGGAAAAAATGGTAAAATCACTAGCACTTTCATAGTTCAGACGGTATGTGTAAGCTTTGCAGTCTGGTTGGACCACTGATTTAAAACGTAAATTAATAAATGGTGTAAATTGTACACTTAACGAAGCCGAGAGGCACATGTTCTCTCCGTCATCGCTATATTTTTTTTGACTAGGAACCTTCTTGTTACGGAAATATTGAAGGTCAAAGTTCCAACTTTAACAAGCGTTTTTTTTAATGGTATAACTTAATTATAAATGCCACTATAATCTACTATTTAATGCATCCATCAGCACGACGTTTTGAGTGCGTCACATATAGTGCTACTTAAGTCATGTATTTTCAGACTAATAAAAAAAAAATATTTCCCAGCATTTATTTTTGCGGCAATGTTTAGTTTGATATACATTGCTTGGTTGACGGTTTGGTGAACGGTCCGTTTACAACCTGTTTAATTCACTTCATCTACGTCTAACTTAGCACAAATTACAACAAATCAATCTCACTTAAATAACTTGACATTGACTCATCACTAACTAAGTTAAAGCTATAAGCTGACGTCAACCCACCACTTCGCGTCAACTTAAAGCCAAGTTAAACAACCAAAGTGCTTAGTGCCTGCGGGGTACTTGCTGCAAGTTTGTGCAAGTACAGCCATTTGTGAACACCATGTAAACGCTATAGGGTACTGTTTAATTACTGTTGCATGAGTTTCTGGCGTAGTTGGTGTTGCATAATTTTTGGGTTGAAAAAGCAACCGATGCTGCGTGTTTAAAGGTTTTTTGGACATTGGAAGTGAATATATTTATGGCAATGATGGATACTGGGCTTGTTGAGGTTAAGCCACGCTTGCCTAGGTTGATCTGTGGATGGGTGACAACCCATGAGATACCGAGCTTCCTCCGTCATTATTTGGGGTCGGCTGCCACTCTAACCAGATGCAGCCTCTACAACCCAGCTAATACTGGATAATACGATATCCCGTAAGTGACAGTGTATGTTTACCCCTGGGTAAGACTGATTGTCAGACTTCCGCGCCCCTGACTACCTGTAACGACTGTCAAAGATCTACAAATGACAGCCGGGACCAACGACTTAAGCTTGACTCACGCTAGACCGTGTCGGGTCCGAGCCGAGTCCCGGCCGTATCGTATCGTATTGTCAGTTGCTCGGCCGTCACTCGGTTGACGCTCGGTATACAAAATATATGTAATATTTAGTTGACCGTGCTACGGCCAACACGCCTCGGATCCGACGCGGTCTAGCGTGGGTCATCCTTTAACGAGCTTTCCGAAGCACATAGGAAACTCGGTATGTAATGGATCACCCATCCATCTACCAACCTTGGCAAGCGCAACTTAACCAGCTCCGTGCGGCCAACAATACACAGTAGAACAAAATGTCTCTCAAAGTTACCAACTCATTGCCTATTTACCACAACCACGCTCACAATAATAGCCCACAATTTATATTTTTACCCGACCGCCACAAGAGAGGTAATGATTGTTTTCTATTTGGTTAGCTCCCCTCTCGGTTGGTACGGCAAACAATGGAATTGCCATAGGAAATAATATTACGACAACGGAAAAAGCTTTGAGTATGGTTTTGTGAGCAAACGATTTTATTAGACGTCGAAATAAATAAGTTACGGAGAATTTTCAATGGCACGTGTAGGTTTGTTTAAACAATTGAGTGCCCTTGATAAGGAAATGGGCTTGTCCGCTTCTGTTATGGGTAAATAGAGGACCGTTTTGTCCTGGGTTTGATTCCCGGGTCGGGCAAATTGATATTGGATTTTTCCACCAGGAATTTCTCAGTAGTAGCCGCGGAGTTTAGATTGGTGCCCGGTTAATGGCAATAGGCTCGCCCCCTATTACATTGGACTTAAACATAACTGGTGAAATGTGTACTGTTAGGTACAGCTTTGCTTAACCCTTCGGGGATTACAGGCGTGATGTCACTCAACTAACGAAGCACATTCAATTAAAGCTGTACAAAAAGATATATGACAAGAACAAAATACGAAATGGCTCTCTCTCCCAGAAAAAAACACAAAGAACTAATTCGACGAAGAAAACGGTCTCAATCTATCCCTGAATCACGACACAAAGACACTTATAATACTAATCCTTATATAAATTATCCCTGAGATACGCCATCTTACAAGAATTGTCCCCTCGACGAGTAATCGGTCTCAGAAGAAATGCCTAATTTCGCTACCAGTCTACTAACATGACCTCCTGAAATGAAGACCGGATTTTTTATACTCCCAATCTTCAAAGAGAAGATTTATGCGGCGGTTCAAGTTAGATTGGGCGTGTCAATGTATTGACTTTATCAGTGTATATATAGAATGAAGACTCAGTATATAGGGTGTAATTAATTAAATATGTTTCTTGGAGATACTCGTGTCAAATTTAGAGGTTAAAACAATGTATAGTTAAGTTATTTTATAGGGAAATGAGAATTTTGTTTGATTTTGCAGAATTTCCTAGGTATTACTTTTATTTGTAGACTAGCTTTTTCCCGCGACTTCGTCCGTTTACCGTATACACCACTATTTTTTAATTAGTACAAAAAACGGATCATATTTATGTAGTCAAAAGAAAAAAAAACGAAATCCCAAAATTGTCTACGAAAATTTGACATAATTGGTAAACTCTGAACTGAATCAATCATTAATAACAATTGCTACTAGAAAATGAACACGCGAAGACGAGAGCGAGAGAAACGATTAATGAATACCACAGATATTATAATACTTCGTATGAATACTAATTATGAATGGTCTGTACAATATTTTCATAAATTGAGTGACATTTTGAGATATAAACAAACGCTAATAACTTTGCTGATTAACAATATTATTTATGGAGACTTTAAAAGATCTTCTTTTTAATAAGCCCTTAAAGTATTTGTACTAATTAAATGGTAGTGGTGTAAATATCCGTACCGTATATATATCCGTAACTAGGTGGGAACCTCCTTGTTACGGGGCTCCGGTCCATCTCGTAACTTTCCCATTTCAACAACTAAACGAAATAGCATCACAAAACTCCCATTTTGTAACTATTTTGATCTTCATACATTGAATCCCATTTGGTAAACTTTTTGTCGGTGTCGGTCAATGACGGTCAAGATTTTTGACCATATCCGACATTATCCGACATTGTTCTTGACTCAAGAACAAAAAAAATAAAAAAAGGTTCCTACGAATTGAGAACCTCCTCCTTTTTAAAGTCGGTTAATAATGATCGCAATGACAAGACAGTGCCTTTCTGCTTCGTTAAGGGTATTTTTACACCCTTTACACTTACTGTAATTTGCGGATAATATACAGGGTGTAAACAACCTCACCAGGAAGCCGTCAACCAAGTATTCTGTACATCAAACTAGGTAACTTTACGCAAAAAATATTGCTGTGAAACGACTTTTTTTTCGGGGTGAAAAATCATGTTTTGTGTTTGAACTCAATGTAACGCACTCAAAACGTTGTGCAGCGGGCCTAGACAAAGACAAAGACAAAGACATTTATTCGTTGGATATGGTAGGCACAGAGTTCTTAAATAAAAATAGCAGGACAGGACATATCCGCCGCTAGTCGCGGCATACGAATATTTACATAGTTACACTTATAACACTAAAATACATTAAATTAAATTTAAGCACTTAGATAATAATAACTCTAGTAATCATTCTAAATTTTTACGCACATACATATACCTAATCTTAGCTTACCTATTTACATTCAAATGAAATACAAAATCAAAAACAAAACTAAAAGGTGTAAAACTCTATAATCTAATATTTATGTAATATAAAACACAATATTAACCTTGGGTATATAATAAAAACAAGAAAACAAAATATTGTATAATAATATCTGGTAGTACAGGACCTATTTATATTTAATATCGTCAAGAAATTCTTTTATTGAGTAAAAAGTTTTTTGAAGTAACCAAAATTTCAACTTCTTCTTGAAAACTACCATGACGTCTTAAAGCTGGATCGTTTTAATTGCGTGCGAGTGAGGGAAAGAGATGGCGCTAGACGTCCTCTATAGCTCCGTTTCTTTCCCTCACTCGCACGAAATTAAAACGATCCTGCTTTAAGACGTCATGGTAGGCCTGCTGATGGATGGATTGAATAGTACGGGGGCCGGTATAAAAGTTGTCAAAAAGTTGGAACTTTGACCCCCAATATCTCCGTAACTAGAAGGTTCCCAGGTATGTGTATAACAAAAAAATGATCGCAATGACAGGGAGAACAAGTGCCCTTCAGCTTCATTAAGAGGTGTTTTACACCCTTCATTATGTGTCGTCACCTGACGGTCTCCTGTGTCCGCACCCGATATTAATTCCACCGACGACAGTTTCAATTGTCACCTCCGTCGGAACCTGCCATCAGTCAGTATCACACACCGTGTCAGATAAACCTTTGACGTTCACACAAGTAGAATACTGATCAATGTGAGCCCAGCATGAATGCACGACGGAAACGTAATGTAAGAGGTTCGAACGATTTTAAAATCGAAAAATATAACTATCTCACTTTAAAGCTATCAATAACACAGAAATTGGGATAGTTTACTATTTGTTTTGAGTTTCCGACATTTCGGCGCTTTTGCAAGTACCATGCACCATCGCAGATAAAGTTGTCCCGTTCATAATGTTAGTGACTATGTCAGTTTAAAAAAATATATAAAACCTGTGTTTTCGTCTATGGTAACGTACATGAACTCATGCTTTAACCATCCTTATACTCCTTTCCAAATGCCTTTTTTTTTTTAATTTTTTAGGATGGGAAATCATCAAATGACTTCTCGCGCTCTGGGCGGAGCAGGAGGGAGTGTCAGACTTTTACTGACTAAAACCCATCCATGTTCCTTCCTCGCCCTTTGTGTTCCGGGGCCACGGTATCTCTTTCGAATAGTCCCGCAGCCCTGGCAGGCTTCGGTCCTTGCGGACCCCTTCCTTATTGCTGACTCTCTTTGAGGCGCGCGTGGAACACTCCTGCGCCGTCGACACGGCCTGTCGTCATAAGACGTACGGACCTTTCCAAATGCCTCGGGACTCTTTTTTATCTGGTCATACACGCGTTTACCACACAGTCACCGGTGTCATTTTCAAACGTCGTTATGTATTCATTTCTTATTTTATCCATTCGCGTAACACCACATACCCCCTTTAGGATTCTCATCTCAGCCACATGCTAATTATTGCCTTTCATTTATCCCTTTTGTGACCCAACATTCTGATCAATACATAACTTCAATATCGACACTAATTGAGCCGGAATATAATTAATGCCACAGGATAATTGTACTTCCGATTCAAATACGTTATGTTTACATCGCACGTTCGCGCTTGCTCCACTGTTCTTTGATATACTGCAATGGACGCAGACAAGACATTTAGATGTAGATCAGGGTATCATTGATCGTGCGTACTTTGTTATTTTCTCCTCAGACTTTGCCTCACGATGTGTTGAGGTTGAATTTTAGTTCAGAGTGCCCGGAATTCAGGGGAAATTCTAAAACGTTCGCTATTTAAAAAGAAAATATAAAGTAAAACAAACTGTACACACGGCGACACGTCAAGCTATACATTTCTAGTATAACATAGCCTCGCTTTGTATAGATGTCCCGTACAATGAGAGATCAGCATAAACTGGTTTTGTATAGCTTTATTGGTCGTTGGGCGTACAAAGAATCAGCAGTATTTTGCAAAGAATACTGCAAGTAGGTACCTCTAGTAAGTAGCCTTTTTGATTTATGTTTCAAGCACCCGGCAATGTACCTACTTACTAGTTTACTAGAAGAAGAAGAATTGATTCCCATGTTAATGTATTGTGGAAGCTGCAGAAGATTGTAAAAATATACCTACTTGCATTGTATAGATTCCAGTTTTTAGTATTATATAATTGCATAGCACATGTGTGAGTACTTTGTACTGTTCAGCCACCACTTACATTTAGTTATCTTTCATTGACTTGAATATGCCTTGGTGGCTGAGAGAATGTCATGCTCACTCAAATGTCTCGCTGATGGTGGCGGGTGTGTCGGGTCATTTGGTTCCCTTAAATATGGTCGAGTTGAATGGCGCCGATACATGCGTCATGTTCGAGAACGGGCGCTCTCAGTTGGGACTGGTCATCTCTTAGCTGCCACGGTTCGTTCATTTTTAATTACTTTATTTTTTTAATTTTTGTTTTATTATTTTACTCTGGACGCTCTTAATGTGCACGTCTTTCTACATCGTTCTCACATATATGTATTATCTCAACATGAATGATGTAACCAAGATTTTGTAAAAATATTTTGATTTAAAAGAGTGTCCATGGAGTTTCTTGCCCGTTTCTTCTCCATAGAGATCTACGCTAGGGAATGGGCAACTACAGTACTTTCTCAAGTTATTATGCCTTGTGACTGGGACTATAGCTTTGTTTTTTTCTTGTATTTTTGACATTCAAAAGTGGCGTTATGGTCTAATTGTAATAAATGCTTTGAGTTTGAGTTTAACTTGACGATAAATTAAAAATGTAATGATTTAGCGCCCATTACTGGATTTAAGATAACTTAATATACATGGTGTTAACAAATGAGAGAGATGAACTTGGCTAACTACACAGCAGTGCATTCTAACCCTTTTTTTTTCGGATGGAAAATCATCCAATGACTCCTCCCGCTCTGGGCTGAGCAGGAGGGAGTGTCAGACTTTTACTGACTAAAACCCATCCATATTCCTTCATCGCCCTTTGTGTTCCGGGGCCACGGTATCTCTTTCGAACAGTCCCGCAGCCCCGGCAGGCGTGCATTCTAACCCTCATTGCTAAATTAATTTTATTTCAGACGGCATAAATCAGAAACACCACTAACACACTGGCTCCTTGCTCTACTGCCTGCTATAAAACACTTAAATTAATACTTGGTTGTAAAAACGCTAATTAATACAGATTTATCGCCACATTATAAGAAGTAATGGGCAAAAAACTTTAACCAGAGCCAAAATGTCATCCATGCTTTAGTGACTTTTTGAAAAAGTTATGGAACGAAAGAAACATTCTTATACGCGTTTTTGACAGCGTGTGTCTAACAAGGATCGAAACTGTGACCTACAAGGTGTAAGCCTTTCCAATCTTTCACAAAGATTCTGTACATCAAACTAAGTGTCTCTACGCAGAAATTATTGCAGCTGGTTTTTTAATATTTTTACCGAGTTTTTTGTATTTTATTGAGTCCTACTCAATGTAACGTACTAAAAACATCGTGCTGATGGATGCATTGAATACTTACGGTGGTTCAGGATGTATTTAAAGTAAAGTTATAACATTAAAAACACGTATTTAAAAATAATTTGAGATAATTGGGATTTGACCTTCTAGTTACGGAGATATCGGAGGACAGATCGCAATGACGGGGACAACCTATCGGCTTCGTTAAGGGTTCTTGAACACCCAATATACATATACACTAACTTTTTACAGAAGGTAAGAAAGAAAGAAAAAGTATTTATTAAACTCACACAGGACATAATAGAAACAAAAAGATAGAATTATGACAAAATTAAATAAATAATGAGAAAAATAAAAATCAATCAAATTGGTCCTGTGCACGGTCAAAAGGCTCCTATCTAAGCAAGGTGCTGTGACATTTAAAAAAAAAAAGGAAAGAGGGATTTAAGATATAACAGGTAAGCCCTTAATGCAGAGTACTCTAGTGTCTATAATTATGATGGGGTATAACGTCCTGTTTACGTCTAAGCAATTTACCAACTGAACGATTAAAGCTTTCGTTCTTTTAATCATTCACTCTCACCATCCTTTGAAAAATTAAGTATTTCTTGCATTCACTTCGTTGCACTCCGCTTAATTTGCGAAAATTATAAGAATTATCGTCTTATTTGTGAAAGATTTGAGAACTCCAACGTTCGTTCTCAAGAACAACGTTCAGTTCAAGTATAAATAAATGTAATTTTAGACTCATGTGTTGTTGTGGTGTATGAGTAGAGAAAGACCAAAGAAACGCTGGATGGACTGTGTGAAGGATGATATGGCTAGAAAGGAGGTGACTGCTGAGATGACGAGTAATAGAGAAGTATCCAGAAGACATGCTGCACCGATAGATTTTTTTTTTTTACCGATTTTGACGACCCGAATGGCGCAGCGGTAGTGAGGCTGCCTTACGATCGTTGGGTCCCGGGTTCGAATCCCGGTAGGAGCAAATGTTTGTGTGATAAGCATGGCCATTTGTTTCCGAGTCATGGATGTTTATATGTATAATAAGTATGTATTTACAAACAAAAAGTATCTATGTAGTATACCAACTATCTGGTGTCCACGACACAAGCCTCGTTGCTTAGTGTGGCGCTAGATGGCGCTGTGTGTAATGTCCAGCGATATTTATTTATTTATTTTATTTATTTATAAGGGCAGGAGAATGATGATGAAGTGGTTGTTGTACTTTCAGCAGGTACACCTCTGCCTAACCGTTCGAAGATTACAGGTGTGATGTAATAACTGAAGTTATAATACTAAAACGCCAATCCATTTCACAGTACGCTGGACAGATAATTGACAAAGTCACCCCCGATTAAAATAAATGGTAACATTATTTGACATTGCGGGAGACCTTAAACTGTTAGACTAAATAGATCATTAGGGCTTAGGGTTACGATTAAGCTATCCAATACTAGCACAATGTCTAAATATTGATTTAGACCTGTTACTGTTAGCACTGGCTGGGCGATTTAGGGGCTCTTTAGTCAACTGATCCCACTGATTTGGGAGCCGCGGGTCCACTCGACCTAGTGCATTTTTGAATTGGTCAACTGGACCCATGGTGATTTGTTTATTCAAGTAGAAAAGATTTCTTGATATAAATCTATATCTTTTATTTGTAGCCAATTTTATGAAGAGATGTGTCCCGTACACACACGAAAGCCGATTTGGCTTTGTCTTAAATAAATAAATATCGCTGGACGTTACGCACAGCACCATCTAGTGCCACACTAAGCATCGAGGCTTGTGTCGTGAACACAAGATAGTTGATATACTACATAAATACTTTTTGTTTGTAAATACATACTTATTATACATATAAACATCCATGACTCGGAAACAAATGTCCATGCTCATCACACAAACATTTGCTCCTACCGGGATTCGAACCCGGGACCCTAAGAACGTAAGGCAGCCTCGGTACCGCTGCGCCATTCGGGTCGTCAATCGTCCATTTCGGTCGTCTTGTTCAGTTACCATCTATATCCCAGTCTCTATCCACAGTTGTCACCCACTTAGTCTCACAACCAGTCATACCAAGGGTATCAATCACACCGATTCCAACATAGTTGGGAAGACGCAGGCAGAGGATTACAATGTATAAAGAACGAGACCTACAACTTTTCTTTTTAAACAAGCCCCGTGTTCAATTGTATTTTCCTTTAGTCTTCTTCGGCATGTCAATGAATCCTTTATATACAGGGTGTAAACGGACTCTTCACGAAGCCGTTAACCAAGCATTCTGTACAACAAACTAGGTAATCCTACGGAAAAATTATTGCTGAGAAATGACTTTTTTTTTTGGGTGAAAAGTCACCTTTACCGGTAAAACTTAATGAAACGCACTCAAAACATTGTGCTGATGGATGGATTGATTGAATAGTGTGGTGGAGGTGGAGTTGTTTAAAGTAAAGTTCTTACATTAAAAACATTTAATTAAAAAAAACCTTGTGAAAAAGTTGGAATTTTTACCCCCAATATCTCCGTAACTAGAAGGTTTCTAGGTATGGTCTAGAACAAAAAAGTGCTCGCAATGATGGGGAGAACAAGTGCCTTTCGGCTTCGTTAAGAGTCTTTTTACACACTTTATCCGACCAAAACTCTGCCACCTCGATAGAGTTAGTAGTGGCCTCAGGCCTCAAAGTGCAGGTGGAATTGCACAAGCAGGACAGGTGGGTCAGCGTCTGCGATGAGGCTCCTCAGTCACATTTTATTTCATCAGAACATCCCATCGGAGTAAGTTGTAACTGTATGGGGTAATCTTTAGGACTATTGACCCGATTCCAAAAATTCTTTCACGAATGGGAAAAGCTACAATGTCCCCAAGTGTCATGTCAATTTCGCGAGCGAAGCCACGGTCAAAAGCTAATATATTACTGACTACGTGGTAACCGTTTGTGCGTCGATGTACCTTTTTTTTCCTGATGGGAAATCATCAAATGACCCCTCCCGCTCTGGGCGGATCGGAAGGGAGTGTCAGACTTTTACTGACTAAAACCCATCCATGTTCCTTCATCACCATTTGTGTTCCGGGGCCACGGTATCTCTTTCGAACAGTCCCGCAGCCTCGGCAGGCATCGGCCCTTGCGGACCCCTTCCTTTTGCTGACATCTCTTTGAGGCGCGCGTAGAACTCGAACGCGCCGTCGACACGACCTGTCGTCATAAGACTGACGGACGGCGAGCTAGCCTATAGCTCACCGTCCACAGGCCCGCGTAGATGTCCCTTCCATCCTGTATTATAATTAAACTAGCTTCTGCCAGCGACTTCGTCCGCGTGTTGTTTGATAATTGTCCCATGAAAACTTACTACCGAGATAAAAAGTATCCTATGTGTTAATTCAGGTTATAAACTGTCTGCAAAATTTCATCAAAATCCGTTCAGTAGTTTTTGCGTGAAAGAGTAACAAACATCCATCGACGACAACCCGAATGGCGCAGCGGTAGTGAGGCTGCCTTACGTTCTTAGGGTCCCGGGTTAGAATCCCGGTAGGAGAAAATGTTTGTGTGATGATTTGTTTCTGAGTCATGGATGTTTATATGTATAATAAGTATGTATATTTACAAACAAAAAGTATCTATGTAGTAAGACTATCTATCTATTTAACTATCTGGGGTCCACGACACAAGCCTCGTTACTTAGTGTGGCACTAGATGGCGCTGTGTGTAATATCCAGTGATATTTATTTAGATAAACTCTAAACTTTCGCGTTTATAATATTAGTAGGATGAACCACTCTTCAAAACATTAAGGACCTGAACCGTGGCGCCATATCGGTCATCAGTACCAGTATGGCCAACGATAAAGCCGTTCAATTAAAACGGACGCGAAGGGACATTGATTTCGAACCTTTGCAAATTGAATTGCTTGTAGCTACACTGTTGGGGATTATTATGTGTTTTCTTTTTTTATGTTAAGCTAGATGGGTAGCTTGTTTTAGAAGTTTTTTCTTTGTTCGTTAAAATCAAACGAAACTGGCAAATTGATGAACGCTTTGCGGTTTTGGGATGCTCTTCAAACAATGTCGACTTTTTATTCATTCATTCACAAGTAAAAATTTTGTTTGACTTTGTGTTCTTCTTCATCATGTTGTTGTTTCCTTTAGACGAGCTTTAACTACAACTCTGCCACATCAACGGCGTGATCTTAGGGCAGAAAGAAAGAAAGAAAGTGTAGGACAGTTAGATGGGACATTGTTTGTGAGGATCCGCAGTCACACTTTGTGTTGTATAAATTAAATAATCTTACAGTTTGGAAGAAGGCTTATGTTTTAAAATCTTTAACCTGGTTTATAAATTCCTTGCTGACTCGTGGAACACCAAAGTGGTTCACCTAGGTGTTCCACGGTTAGGTTTCTTTAGTAACCTAACCTCAAAATACTTTTAGAACCTGCTACGACTCCATGACTCGCGCTCGCTACGCCCGCATTTTACATTACACACCCACTTTCTGTCTCAAATGTCGTCGTCGCTCCGCTGGCCTTCGGCCTACGCTCTTCATGTCAGCTAGCAAGACTTTTCGAGATTTAAGCAAATTTAGAAACTGCTACGACTTGTGAATTTGAAGTTGAAGACTTGTCACGACTGTCTTAAGGAACTAAAACTCTTTATGTTCCAAAAAAAATCCTAGGCTTCAAACTTACCGACCATGCAAGTACGCAACATCACACTGCGCTCCAAAATACAAATTACTGACGTTGCTCAAAAAACCGTTAAGCTTAAATGGGACTGGGCTAACCATATCTGCCGTATGCCCGACGAGCTGCGGATCAAAATAACCACGATGTGAAGCCTTGACACAGCCAGAAGACGACGCGGTAGACCTGGTGCGGTAGACCTCGCAGGAGATGGCGGAACGGGCTGGACAAAACCAACGACCCATCCACATTGGCCTGAAGGATTTGGAAGTCACGGGCACTGGTCTTTGCCCAGCTGTGGGATGACACAGGCTAACAGTAACAGAAGTTTCAAAACATTAGTAACCAAGCAAACCATTTCCTTATACGCCGTCTTCCAATCTCAGCCATCTTATTTATTTTCGCTGCGTATTTGATCACGTTAAAGCTTAACAATTTCGTACAATTCACTTACATATTCCCCTTACAGTATGTTACAATACATAGGGGGGACCGTCATTAGCACGATTCAATTAAATGTATAGCTTACAAATCCCTACAGGGGATTATGAGGGGCCCAATGACACCATAAAAAGGGATCTGCCCCAATCGAAGGGACATATCCCTTTGATTCAGATAATTAGTATGTATGTGTCGTTCATGGGTGCCGGAGCAGGAAAGAAAGCAATATCCGTAGGTTTTGACTCAAAGCTTGTGAGGCATCAGCATAAAATAGGGGCAGAACGTTCAAACAACGATTAAATACGTTTCTCGTACACTTGCAAGTAGAATAAAATACACTTAGCAATATTTGAACGTGATTTTCTTTTTCTGTTTAAATTACAATTTTAGGTTGTTAGCAACATAGTATTGTTGGAAGCCATATTATAATGAAACTACCTGATGCCTACGATCTTCGCGCTAAGTTATTATAAAAATATAGCTTCCCAATTTGAATCGGATTTTGTTAATAATTTCAAGGGTGTTAATGTTTTTGCACGGAACCCTAATCTATTTTCTAAAATAATAGTCGCCTAAGTTACTCCCTATAGCATTAGCTATCTGCCCGTCAAATCCTTACAGCCGTTTTGGAGATTAGTCGGAGCAAACAAACAGTCAGTCACACTAAAAAATGTTTTAATTTTATAAGTACCGTAAATGTATACTTTCATTATGCAATTAGGCACTGTATTAATTCATCTACGTTTGTATCGTTTTCGCTCATTGAATGGGTTTGACTTTCTATACTATATTGAGATATCAGGGTAGTTGTCGCTTACACCCTTTGGTAGAAGTTGAGAAACTAGGTCGAAGTTAATTTCGTCATATCGTCAGTAACTTGTAAAGCGGTGTTTGTGTAAGTTCTTTTTGGGAAGGAAACCTTGTAATGAGGAAGAATGATTGAACTATGCCGTATGATTGATGTATTTGTTAAACATATGAATGTGTGTTTTATCCCTGCGTAAAACAACTATAAGCCCTCATAGTGTGATTATATATTTTTATTAGTATGATTATGATTATATTATATACTGTTGTTTATTTTATGTTATAATGTAGATTACAGTAGGCTAAATGTTGTTTTTTATCATATTTTTTATAGTTAGGGAACGTAGTACAGAAGCTATGATTATATTAGATGTTGATATTTGTACCTAGTACTAGTTTATTTGTGTTTATCATAGTTTTATATTGTAAATAAGTAAATTTAATTTGAGACCGAGCTATCGCATTAGGAACATTCTTGTAATGATAGTTGTAAGGGAGATTTTAATAAATAAATAAATAAAAATTATGGGTGATGCGAAAAACAGAATATCTCAAGAAAACTGATTCGCACGGACCAGGGAGGTATGGCACAACAGGGAAATCCCTATACACGTTTAACAGTCGTTACAGCTATTAAGAGGCCCGAAAGTCTGACAACCAGTCTTACTAAAGGGTATCCGTATTACCCAGCACTAACTGGATTGTGGTTGTCAGATAGGCAGTCGCTGTATGTAAAATACTGGTATTCAGCTGCATCCGGTTAGACTGGAAGCCGACACAAACATAGTTGGGGAAAGGCTAAGTAATTGATGCTAGCTAATATCTTATAATTATGCTCTAATGCAGACACGAATAGCATCCCTGATGCGGCGAGTGCGCGGTCTAACAGCTTGGTGGCTATCATGGCCGACAGAACAGATAGTCCAATGATGTGGCACTGGATGACCACTCATCGAGCGTCTTACAAATATTTAAAATAAGATCCTTATCTATCTATATCTGTGTATTCATTTCATTTCATTTCATTTCATTTTATGTTTTGTAAATGTTTCTTTCTTTTTTGTGTGTTTTATATATGTGTATATGGACTTTTGGTCTGAAATAAATTTTATTAAACTATTCGTTTATTCATTTAAATACATATTTTTGATATTTTTAAATATTTCTTAATAAAACTATGTAAAAAAACATTTAAAAATATTAAAAACAGTAGCCCACCAGCACTGGGAACAGGGTCCGAGCTGCCGGTGGTCAGGGCTCTTGAGAGAGGAACCTCCTAACAATACGTGCCGTGTCCAGAAGTACTGCTTTCTGAATCTATTATTACTATTAATATTATAAAACGGGCATAAATCTATCCTATTCTTTGTATCTCTAAATTAACTTGAAGACTAAAATACTAGCCTAGATAAAGTCTTCCCAACATAATACCTACCTAGACCTAAGTTTGCATAGAAACCTTAATTGAAGTCTGTTTGAGATGAAAATTAATTAAGTGTAGTTTTATTTATTCAGGCTCGGAGTGCTAAAGTTTCTTACATGGTATATTACAACACGTGAGGTATGTGTTACAGTCAAAACTGTAAATTGGTAAAAAGCAGTTTTGACCAGTTTTTGTCAAAACTGTTATTAAGTCAAAATCAGTTTTTAACGGAAAGCTATAATTTGAAGTAGGTATTTAAAATCACTATAAAAATAAAGTTTTTAATAAGGGTCACAAAAAGACCTACCGACGTAACAGCCTAGGTTCTTAAGAGGGCTATATCATTTTTTGAGTGTTTTAAGAGTCTAACACTGAAATACAAGAAAAAAAATGTTTTTTATAATAATATATAAAAATAAAAATAAAAAAAAATATGTCCGAGCAAGTTTGAATAAGGAGCGCTTTAAATAAAAATCATTTTCTTCTTGTAATTGAGTGCTATGACTCTTAAAACACTCAAAAACAAGAAAAACTGCAATAGCTCTTTTAATGATAATGTTGAATTATCATTGTTGACCTGAAAGTCTTTGAATAGACTCCGGAGACACTGTTCAGGTGGAGATTCATAGATGACTCTGCCTTGGAGTGTAAATATGGTATAGCTCCAAAACGATGGGAGACTAACTTGATATCGTGTCCGGCCTGCCCTGTTGCTTGCACATCACTGGAGCTGATGGACGCTACTGAAAGTGTCGAACTCGTTACCAAATTTTGGGCTGACTCAATTTAAATTGCCATCACGCTAAAAAGGACAATTTCGGTAAGTTAAGTTTGACCTTTTGAAGGACCTTGTTTGTCACATATACGTGACAAACAAGGGCGTGCGCTTGGCGTGGGGGCTCGCGCATGCTTTTATGCTCTGGCATTCAAAAGGTTTATTGTTCAGTACTGACAGGAATCGAAGGGCCTCCCTTTACTCCTTGCCTAGTAGTGGACCGGTTAGAAAAAAATAAATCATAAAAATTTAACCGGTCAAAACTGCCTGATTTACAGTTTTGACCGTGACGTATACAGTGAGTTTGTATAATGTTTAGACTTAATTAATTTTCACGTATTACATTCATGTTTACTTACTATTAATTGTTGAAGACTCGTAGTTAATTAATTACAGCCACACGGTTCGACCTCCAAAGTTAAGTAACGCTTGCTGAGGTCAGTTTGTGGATAGGTCACCGCTCAAAAAACACGTTATACTTCAACCAACTTATCTGTGCAAGCGCTCTTAATTTTTCAAGCTTATGCCCGTGGCTTCGCCCGCGTGGAGTTAGGTTTTTACCTACCAGAATAAAAAGTATTTTCGGTGATAATTCAGGTTATAAACAACCTCATCACGAAGCCGTCAACCAAGCATTCTGTACATCAAACTAAGTAACTTTACGCAAAAATTATTGCTGGGATACGACTTTGTTTTTTGGGGTAAAAAATGATGTTTTGTGATAGAACTCAATGTACCGCACACAAAACATAGTGCTGATGGATGAATTGAATAGTACGGGGGTCGTGGAGGTGTTTAAAGTAAAAAATTACAACAAAAACTTGTATTTAAAAAAAATCTTTTATAAAAGTTGGAACTTTGACCCCCAATATCTCCGTAACTAGAAGATTCCCAAGTATGGTGTGGAACCAAAAAATGATCGCAATGACGGGGAGAACAAGTGCCTTTCGGCTTCGTTAAGAGGTTTTTTACACCCTATATGTGTGGTTTAGTGGTTTTTCTTTTCGGCTTCGTTAAGAGGTTTTTTACACGTGTGTGGTTTAGTGGTTTTTGCGTGAATGAAACACAATCATACTCATAAACTTTCACACGTGTAATACACTGGCCTGCAAAACTAGGTATCACACTTTTAAAATTGCATTAACTTTTTAAGTACACAAGATATACTTTCGAAACAAAAAGGACTTGAAAAAGAGTTTCAAAGAAAGCTGATAAAAATGGCTAAAAACGTATTTTTGTTTTGAATCTCTAACTTCTATTGTTTAGAAAAAATTCAATTATAAAAGTGTAGTACTTAGTTTTGCAGGCCAGTATAGTTATATTTATCAGCCCTTGCCTTTTTTTTTTTTTTCGGATGGGAAATCATCAAATGACTCCTCCCGCTCTGGGCGGAGCAGGAGGGAGTGTCAGACTTTTACTGACTAAAACCCATCCATGTTCCTTCATCACCCTTTGTGTTCCGGGGGCACGGTATCTCTTGCGAACAGTCCCGCAGCCCCGGCAGGCTTCGGCTCTTGCGGACCCCTTCATTGCTGCTGACTCTCTTTGAGGCGCGCGTGGTACACTCCTGCGCCGTCGATACGGCCTGTCGTCATGAGACGGACGGACGGCGAGCTAGCCCATAGCTCCCCGTCCACAGGCCCGATCAGGAATATCCTGGCTTCCACACTGATTGATTTTTATGTACCATGCTTCTCCGAGGCTATCAACGCTATCAGCCCTTGCCTGCGACTTCAATCGCGTTGAAATCATGATGAGCGAGAGAAAAATTCCTATGTGCTACTCGAGTCTATAATCTATATCTGTGCCAAAGTTTATCCAAATTCGTCAGCCGTTCTGGCGTGATTGAGTAACAAACATCCATCCATCCAAACTTTCGCATTGATAATAGTAGATTCCTTTAGCCGCCTTTAAAGTAAATCACAGACAGTTTCAAATTACTATCTACATGACAATTTAAAAAGTGCTCTATAACAATTCACACTCTACATAGATAACGCTTACCATCGCAGTTTTCAAACAAAACTCTACCTTTGCTCTACGTAGAGTTTGAGTTTAAAAAATCGGATTTTTAAAAGTTCCCTCGCAAGCGAAAACCGTTGTAGAGCTCGACTCTACAAGGGTTTTGTAGAGCGGAAACCTCATTTTGGCTTTACTTTTTATTAAAATATCTGTATTTTTTTGTTCTCAGGTATGTGAATGTAGAGACTTTGTGGTGCGTCAAGGTGGATTGTTTTAGACAAAGAAGACGTTAAAAAGGTAATTTGTCTTTAAAGAAACATAGTACTTAAATAACAAGTACATTGAAAAATGGAGTGCACAAGCTTTAACTATGTATTAAGTATAAAGGCTCATGGCTAAATAAAAACAGCCACTTAGGTCAATCTTTAGGTTAAGCCAGTTGCCTAGGTTCGTCTGTGGATGGGTGACCACCCATAACGAGTTTCCTCCGTGCCTCGGAAAGTACGTTAAGCCGTTGGTTCCAACTGTCATTTGTAGATTTCTGACAGTCGTTACAGGCAGTCAGTGGCCCGAAAGTCTAACAACCAGTCTTACAAAAGGGTATCGTATTACCCAGTATGAACTGGGTTGCGGAGGTCACATAGTCAGTCGCTCCATGCGAAATTCTGGTATTCAGCTGCATCCAATCAGACTGGAAGCCGATCCCAACATAGTTGGGAAAAGGCTAAGCTGACGACACATTTTAAGGGATACCGCGACACCAACTTTTTTATGTATTTCGTATACAGGGTTAAAGGGAAACCAGCGCTCAGACAGTTACCATGAATTCTGCGAACAAATTAAGGACAAAGTGACAAAAAAATCATGCCATGGTAACCGTTTGTGCGCTGGTGTTACCATGTATTAGTTTACCCTCACCAACAAAATTATAACTAAGAGAGTTTCCATCTATATATACATATAAAAGGCAAAAGTGATTGACTGATGTATCAACGCACAGGACAGACCCTTAGGGCTAGAATCTTAAAATTTCGCACACGTACACGTCTTATGACGTAGGCATCCACTAAGGGAGGATTTTTCGAAATTCAACCCCTAAGAGAGTTAAATAGGGGATGAAAGTTTGTATGAAACTTTTTATTCCTTGAACATATTTGCATGAAATTTCGTATTAATAAAATTGAGTGCGGAAAAAAATAAACAAAAAAAGAATAAAAAAAGATTAAATCAAATTTTGCACACAGGTTTATAACCTCGATTAACACATACGAGTAGAATACTTTTCATCCCAGTAGTATGATCCCGTGAGACAATTATACAACTCCACGCGGGCGAAGCCGTGGGCAACAGCTAGTTCGTGATATTTAGAAAGAAATTAAAGAAATTAAATAAGTTTATTACGAAACATATGGAAAAGGGTATTTATCGCGAATTTAACCTTTAATATAAGCCAGACGTTTCGACCGGATTGCACCAGCCGTGATCGCGGGAAGACGCTATGGTCGTGTTCGCGATAAATACCAGTTTCCATACGTTTTATAATGTGTTCTGATCGTGAAAGTTTAAAAAAGACAAGTTTATTTCGTATCAATTTGGGTTACATAGCATGTCATGGAGTCTCCATTTAGGCATTGAAAATGCCTGTAGTTGAAGACTCCGCTCTTCCCTTACATCATAAAGATACAAAATAACAACAACAACAATAACAATTAACAATAAGAGACAAAAGAAAAAATAAATTAATAATAATACCTGCTTATTACTGTCCTACTACTGGGCAAAGGCCTCTTCTCATACAGAGAAGGCACGAGCATTGATCACCACGCTTGCTCAAGACGGGTTGATGTTTTCAGACTTATATAATTATAAGTCCAGGTTTCTTGACGATGTTTTCCTTCACCGATGTCTGCGATGTCCAAGTTAAACTTAGAAAAGTACATTTAAATTGAAAAAGACACATCGGTTCCTATCCGGATTTGAACCCACAACACACAGAAAGGAATAGGCGAGACGACAAAAAAATCTAATTAGTCCGTCAGTTAGATTATCAAAAAATGTTTGAGCCGGGTTTTTTCTTTTGTTACGTTAACCAAAATTGACGAAGATACGACGCTTTTAAAATTCTCAATACGTCACGCCATGATATAATTTTTAGCTAGTTCTGACGTCACGAGCCCCCACTCCCGAGTTTTGATGCGTTTTATCTCTGTCAATATTCATTGATTTACAAAAACAAAAAATACGTGTCCATTAATTTCCAATACTCTAACTGATGGACTAAATAGATTTGCAATTTTTTGATACTGTCGTCATGCCTGTTATAGAATTATTATTGTAGTAGCGTACACGTTATGCTGTGTGATTTTTATTGTCTGCCTCTGCCCTCATAACTGAGGCCTAGCACGAGTGCGCGGTGTAAACGTAAAGTAAATACGTCGGTTTTAAAATAAAAAATACTTTTCACATATAATATTATCCAAATTTTAAGAATGTAGGATTCATATCTATGGATGATATGATATAATTACGTTTATAATTATTTACAATAAGTATGTATTTACAAAAAAAAAGTATGTATCTATCTATCAACTATCTGGTGTCCACGACACAAGCCTGGTTGCTTAGTGTGGCACTAGATGGCGGTGTGTGTAATGTCCAGCGATTTATTTATTTATTAAAAAAAAACCTACAGGATAATTGTATTTTCGATTAAAATTCGACGTATTTACGTTAATTTACACCGCGCGCTCGTTGTAGGGCCCTCAGAGCTCAGGGCATAACTGTCATCATCATTATTTTAATAAGCAGTTTTAGTGCAGAGATGTCGGGTAAATGTTACTTTCATTTTAACACAAAACATAGTAACTGAAAACATTTTCCAACAATTTCCTAGAACAGCAAACATAGCAACGGTCCTTACCGTCACAAAAAAAAAAAAAAAAACAAAAAATAAGGCAAGCGTAGTAACGGGAAGTACTTGTCGGTAATAAAAATATTATCACGACGACTAGATGTCAGAATTTCGCGGAACTCGTTAAATGTGAGCTTCTGACTCAAATACGAATTCCGTCATACATTAAAATATAGTTATATTATGCAGTCTGAAGATATTTGGTTGAAGTGACTAAGGAGTAAGGTTGCCAAACGTTCGAAGTTTTCGGGAAAAGTCCGAAAGGGTTTGGGGATTTTTGTATGAAGCCTGGCCGGCCTAACTTTCGCCATTTTATTTTATTTTCAAAATTGCGGCCACGCATAAAACATGCATCAATTGATAGCTGGTATCAATACAATAAGTCTTGTATGAGACAAAGTGTTCTAAAGTGTCACGTTCAAGCTAACAAAGTTAAAACTATTCATTGATGACTAGACATAGATGATCTACCTATCTGTAACACCACTATTGTGATTTGACCTATGTTTACAAATAAAGCATTCTGATTCTGATTCTGACTATCTACATTTATATTTAACTAGCTTATGCCCGCAGCTTTGCCCGCGTCGAGTTCGATAATAGTCTCACGGGATCATACTACTGAGATAAAAAGTACCCTATGTGTTAATCCAGGTTATAAACTATCTGTGTGCTAAATTTAATCCAAATCTGTTCAGTAGTTTTTGCGTGAAAGAGTAACAAACTTACGCACATACAAACTTTAGCATTTTTAACAATAGTGTGATTTTGTCGCCCGAATCGTGCCGACGTGAACATGACGTGTGTAGCAACCCTGGATGATACTGGCCTGAAGTGACTAAGGTTCAGGGCATTTCCTACAAGCCACAATTTCTTCGCAGAATGTTTATTTTAGGAGACGTAAACAGATGTGGTTCTTTGGAGCACTTCCCTTTTAAAATAAATTTTGGCATAATGTATCTTCAATAATGCCCTGAGTCATATTTTATTTTGTGGCTAAATTAATATAAGCTGTACATTTTTGGATTTGAAGAAGATTCTTTATTAGACAGTAGTTGAGGAGGTCATACACGGTGGAGCACACTGTGGAGGTGTGCCCCGCTTGGGTGGAGCACCGCCGTGTCCTCGAGGTGGCGATCGGCGGTGGCGACCTCTTGCTTCCGGCCCTGGTTCGTGCCATGGTCCGGAGCGAGACGGAATGGGACGCCGTCACCTCTTTCTGCGAAGCAGTCATGCTAGCGAAGGAGGTGGCGGAAAGTGAGAGGGAGAGATCCTCACGTCCCGGCCGCCGCGGGAGACTCCCCGGGCGTCGGGGGCCACGTGGTGGCTTCCGGCCACCGTAGGCGCGGGCCTGTGGACGGGGAGCTATGGGCTAGCTCGCCGTCCGTCCGTCTTATGACGACAGGCCGTGTCGACGGCGCGTTCGTGTTCCACGCGCGCCTCAACGAGAGTCAGCAACATTGAAGGGGTCCGCAAGGGCCGAAGCCTGCCGAGGCTGCGGGACTATTCGAAAGAGATACCGTGGCCCCGGAACACAAAGGGCGAGGAAGGAACATGGATGGGTTTTAGTCAGTAAAAGTCTGACACTTCCTCCTGCTCCGCCCAGAGCGGGAGAAGTCATTTGATGATGTCCCAGTTCTGGGGCCACGGTATCTTTTTCGAACACTCCCGCAGCCCCGGCAGGCATCGGCTCTTGCGGACCCCTTCCTTTCTTCTGACATCTCTTTAAGGCCCGCGTGGAACACGAACGCGCCGTCGACACGGCCTGTCGTCATGAGACGGACGGACGGCGAGCTAGCCCGTAGCTCACCGTCCACAGGCCCGCGCCTACGGTGGCCCCCGACACCCGGTGCGTCTCCCGCGGCCTTTTCATATTTAATTTATTTTTATTTGTTGGTATAGCGGCAACAGAATTACACATTCTGTGTAAATTTCAACTGTCTACCTATCACTGATTATGAGATACAGCCCGCTGACAGACAGACAGACGGACAGCGGAGGCTTAGTAATAGGGTCCCGTTGGTTACCCTTCGGGTACGGAACCCTAGAGACAAGATTCTTATTCAGCATTAAACTTCCATTACCAATCAACTCGTAGAATTATTTTTGTGGTCTAAATGCTTCATCATAATTCAACCGATGATAGACGCGCACTGCGTCTACTTAAATGAGCTGAATTTTGAAAATAAATATAAAATCTTAATATTAAGTCCACCCTTTTTTCAACACCAATAATGCAATCTTTGTTTAAAATGTAACTCCCTTAACTGGCTATAGGCGAAGAGACAGACTGCTCAATTTCGTCAACAGTATAAAGTTGAAGTGCACAGATATTCGCGTAAATCGGATTATATAACATCGAACACCGTGTGAGATATTCGCAGTTCAATTTTATCCGATTTCGTTGACTGAAAACGTGTACTTCGAAGTTATGTAAATTGGATTTGGGAAATGGATGTTTTGGTATAGTAACGTGACTTTGACGACAGGAAAACTTTTCATCGAAAAAACACAAATATCTTTAACTTCACAATTTTTTTTCGCATAGCAGTAATAGGTGCCAGAACGGTTTAATTACTTTTTTTGACAGTTTCTCAAATTTTAATTTCCAACAGCGACCTCTTGACAATGATATTTAAGCGACAAAAGAACCATTTTAACCAGCACTTTAGCTATAGCTTTAGGAGTACATAACAAACAAGAGCGAGTCGGACTCGTGTACCGAGGGTTCCGTACAAACTTTTTAAAGGACAAACTTAACTTTGCTGTTCGATCCCTAGAAACGGTTAATAGTAAAACGCTTTTTATTTGTCATTATACTACATATTTTCGGTTTTCAGACTTTTCCCTTTACATGTGCTGTAAGACCTTGCTTTTTGCCAAATTTCGTGATTCTAGGTGAACGGGAACTACCATATAGGTTTTCGACCCAAAACCTATAGGGTACTTCCGGTTGACCTAGAATTGTCAATTTTGGTTAAAAGCAAGATCTTACAAGTAAAGGGAAGAGTCCGAAAAATAAAAAAAGTTGAAAATTAAGGTAAATTTTGGTACTTACAAGTTTTCGCGAAAATCTAATTTTGGCCATATTTCTTTTTATCGTGTTGACTCAGGACCTTGATTTTTATACACATTAGGGATTATTTTTTGGTTTAGTTCAAATTTATTAATTAAGTTTGTAAACATCATACAGAGTTAAAATAGTTGGGATAGTAACTTAGATGTTATTAAAAAAAACCATTCAATACATCTAAAGAGTTTTTGGTAACATGTCAGCAATCCGTTAATTTGAAAAGGTCTACCAAGATGTATTACCAAGTCAAGTCTACCAAGATGTATTATATTACTCACTACTAACTGGGTTTCAGATAGGCTAGGATCGCTCCATGTGAAATACTGGTATAAATAGTGTTTCTCTTTAATAATAACTTTTAGCACCGTCTTCCTTTTATTTTATTTTTAAATACCTTGCAACTTACAGAAAAACTCAAAAAAATCTTCAAAACTCCACAAATATTTTAAATAAGTTTCCATTTTCAATTAATGCCCACTTATAACACTTAACCCTTATTAATTAAATAGCCACCTTTAAAATAACACTAAAACTGCAAGACCTGTCTGATTACCCTGCAAGTCGTAAACCGCTTGAAATTTATAGTAATGGCCGAAACGATTTAACTGATGGTAGATTCGTAGAACTAGCTGCAAGATTCACGACTCGAATCGAGGAGAACGGGGAAGGTTGTAATAGCTTTGAAGGGGAGAGTTTACAGAAATGATCGTAGTTAGCACAGGTGAGGCGATTTGTCTTGGAATTCTGGAGAAACGTTTAATCATTACTTTGGCAGAAAATTCGAATAAGGGTAAAAGGTTTTCGATGGTTGAATAGGGCGGTATCTTAGATGTGAAGACAACATATTTTCCCGTATATACAAATCACAGTAGGCATGACGACAGTATCAAAAATTGCAAATCTATTTAGTCCGTCAGTTAGAGTATTGGAAATTAACAGCTCGTATTTTTTGTTTTTGTAAATCAATGAATATTGAAATACAAAAGATAAAACGCATCAAAACTCGGAAGTGGGGGCTCGTGACGTCAGAACTAACTAAACATTATACCTAGACGTATTGAGAATTTTAAAAGCGTCATATCTTCGTCAATTTTGGTTTACGTAACAAAAGAATAAACACGGGTCAATATTTTTTGAAAATCTAACTGACGTACTAATTAGTTTTTTTTGTCGTCTCGCCTATTAATTTAAGCATAATATAAATGGTATCAAGGGCCAATTGCACCAGAATTCACCAACTGCTTATTACCAAAAAAAAAAAGATGATTTTTGATTTGATTGAGGTTTAATAAAAGAATGAATGTCCGTATTTAGTACATTAAAACAAAATTACTCTCTAAGAGGTTGCTTACTAAAAATCAATCAATATTTAAAATTCTTCGAAAATAAAATCCACCCGGATTAAATACCCCACCACTACGGGCAATATCCTATCCGGATGTACGGAATGTGGGCCTAATGAACCGGGTAACGGGCAAGGAATGGAGTTCAATAATACATGTCCGTACGCCTGACTGGTATAATGCGCGGATTTCAAGGCGTGATTTCGGCAAAGATATGTGTGGCTCTTGGACTATTTTGTTAGTGTACGTAGTTGTGGCGAAAATGGAGAAGGAATTTTAATTTAGAAAGCGATTTTTGCAGACCAATTTAAAATGGTAGTACGCTGTAATAATTTATTTGATTGTTGGCGTTACCATTTTTGAATTGATTGTCAGTTTTTTTAATTGAACTCCGCACTTTCAGTAAAATTTAGTGGCCAGTTTTATTTTTGACGACCCGAATGGCGCAGCAGTAGTGAGGCTGCCTTACGTTCTTAGGGTTCTGGGTTCGAATCCCGGTAGGAGCAAATGTTTGTGTGATGAGCATGGACATTTGTTGCCGATTCATGGATGTTTATATGTATAATCCCTGAAAAGAAATATTCTCGTGCGCTTCGGCGAGTGCACGCGTACTGCTAATATAACTTGTATGAGGTGCGAGCTAACATGCCTGATACATACACGTGAGACAAGAGATAGTGCGACCGGTGCAAACCGAAGATTACTGAGAGTAGCCGATTTGACCCGGTGACGGCGGCCATGATGGATGACCTCTCGTTATCAGTATAGTTTCGCTGCATCTGCATCAGTGACGCGTTAATTATTGTTTGTTTATATTAAGTAATTGTTTTTAACATAATTATTTTATGTAAACTGTTGTTTTATTGTAATTTCTAATCTTAATACTTAGTAAGCAAGTAAAGTGCACCACTACTTTGATGGCCCACCAGCCGCCACTGCTTGAGAATAGAATCTAGGCCCCTTATTCACAACGCTTCGATTTGATTTTCGATTCGGAAAGTCATATGTCTATCTTTTTTTGACTTTACGAAATCGAGCGAGATAGACATACGACTTTCCGAATCGAAAATCGAATCAAAGCGTTGTGAATAGCTATGCAGGAACGCAAGCTCTGCAGTTATTTTTTTCCCCTGGTGTATATTGCAATGCACACCATTATGTCTTAGCCTGTGTTAAATAAATTATTTTCTTTGTTTTATTTTTGTGACTATACTAGACCGGCGACCTTACTAAACCCAAACACCCACCAAAATTAAGTAATCACACGCATCAATAATCTTTATCTACGAATATCATTTCCAATTACCAACTAAGGCCCGTTTTCTATAACTTACTAACGTATAACTGTCAGTAAATATGCCACGTCTCGCAGCTATCGGAGTTTATATAAACAAAGTTTTCTTGAAATATCCTATTCGCGTCAACTACCTGTCACTTGATTCATAGAAAAGTCAAAGAAACATTTTCTGTGACGTTTTGTTTCTAACCGTCAGTAAGCAAAATGTCAAAAAGACAGAGATAGCAACCTACCGAAACCGAACAGTAAGTTATTGAAAATGCCTTTATAACTATAAATGCTAAAGTAAGTCTGTTTGTTATCTTTTCTCGCCTAAACCACTGAACCGATCATCCTGAAATCCTTTGCATATACGTTGTCAAGTGTACGGAAACGGACAAAGGGTACCTTTAATCCCGAAAAACAGTACTGTACTGTTCCCGGCGTTCTTATGATAATAGATGGCGCCACGTATCTTTCGAATCATGATTGAATTATATAATTACAAGCAGAGTACAACCCGAATTGATTGTCCTAGCTCTGGAGCCAGAGTCTCACATCTGTCTGTAACCTGTTTTTATGCTAATAAAGAAATTTATTATTTATTTATTATTTATTGTCAAATTTTTAATTAACGCAAGCGGAGCCGTGAGCAAAAGTTACTCTGTAATAAATATTAACTCTGTAAACCACTCTCCATATTTCAAGTGGTGAATAAATTAATATTTCCCATCGAACAACCATGCCTTGTTCAAACATGTGCCTTACGTGTTGCGGCTGACAAGCTATGCTATTATTTATAGCTATCGTACAGCTTGGCTTGTGTGCTGATAGGCTAATAGGGGGGATGCGATGTATTGGCATATTTTGTATACATGTAGAGACAGCGATACTGAAATTCATAGTGCAGACATCAGTCTCTCACAAACTTTAACTTATGCACCGTAGTTTTTGTGAATAGATAATAAATTTATTGATACATTTAAGTTTTGAAATTGATCTAACCTTACATATTATCATTATTCTTTGTGTGTCATAGGATAATGGGGAATTTTCCAGGGCTTTTTATGAACGAACTAGATGGCGCTGATCAACCTTGGGAATAATAAAATGGCTCGTTTTTATGTCCACAAAGCCTTTTTTTTTTTTTTTTGGATGGGAAATCATCAAATGACTTCTCCCGCTCTGGGCTGAGCAGGAGGGAGTGTCAGACTTTTACTGAAAAAAACCCATCCATGTTCCTTCCTCGCCCTTTGTGTTCCGGGGCCACGGTATCTCTTTCGAATAGTCCCGCAGCCCCGGCAGGCTTCGGTCCTTGCGGACCCCTTCCTTATTGCTGACTCTCTTTGAGGCGCGCGTGGAACACGAACGCGCCGTCGACCCGGCCTGTCGTCATGAGACGTACGGACGGCGAGCTAGCCCATAGCTCCCCGTCCACAGGCCCGCGCCTACGGTGGCCGGAAGCCACCACGTGGCCCCCGACGCCCGGGGCGTCTCCCGCGGCGGCCGGGACGTGAGGATCTCTCCCTGGCCTGTTCCGCCACCTCCTTCGCTAGCATGATTGCTTCGCAGAAGGAGGTGACGGCGTCCCATTCCGTCTCGCTCCGGACCATGGCACGAACCAGGGCCGGGAGCGAGAGGTCGCCGCCGCCGATCGCCACCTCGAGGACACGGCGGTGCTCCACCCAAGCGGGGCACACCTCCACAGTGTGCTCCACCGTGTCCTCCGGTCGATCCTCACAATGGTGACACCCGGACGTTTCCTCCCGCCCGATTCGGTGCAGGAACTTACCGAAACAACCGTGTCCGGTAAGAACCTGCGTCAGGCGGAAGGTGAGGACGCCGTGGCGTCTCTCCAGCCACTCCTCAAAGAGGGGACTTACCGCCACTATTGTGGCGTGCCCTGCACGGGGTTGCGACAGTCGCTCTCTCCATGTCGCCATGAGATCACGCCGGAAGTCCGTCCGCTGAGCGATGTCCACAAAGCCTTAAGTGAATTTCGGAGGAAGCTAAGCTCGACTCGACGCACCAGGAGTTTAGACGTAAAAACACTTAGAAGAACAATAGCAAAAACCATGCCAAAACTTGTAGTTCAGTTCAGTGATGCAAAAGAACAGTAGACTTTTTAGGTTAAAGTTTTTGACAGAAAAAAGGTTATTTACAGTTCTCACTTTATATACAACAATGAATAATAAAGAAATTTTACCATCATGAAAATGAATACTAAAGAAAGTTTGACATGTGTCTAGGAGAGTTTTTTTGCCCTGCTAAAAGATTTTACCATTGACCTGTATTCTAATAAGTAAGTAGTAAATTCTTAAAAAAATATTCCCAAAGCTGATCAGCGCCATCTATTGATATATACTGAAGCATTGTGACAAACGTCAGTGGAAAATTCCCCATTATCCATTCATAACATTGAATGGAATATCCGAACTAAATCTAAACCATTGAAAATGGCATCTAATTAATCGAAGTCAGGTTAGTTTAGGCGCTACATTGGAATCGGACATACTACATAGATTTTAAGCTGTTAAAATCATAACCCTTCCTTTTGAGTCGTACTCGGTTAACAAGAGCAGTAATTTAATAGCTTAAACAAAAATTCGTCGGATTCGATGTTTTTGCCCTCAACTCATAACACCAGTTGCAAAGGAATATTTACTCAGTGGAAAAGAAAAAGTCAGGCAAACCTCTTTTTCGAAGTACCTACCTACAATATTTGATCAGAAATTCTTACTTTTTATTCTGTCCTTACTCCGGGCTAGAGTAATCGATAATGTAAATATGCACTCCGTGTCTGCTTGCTTTAGGTACAACAAACATACAACAGGGGCCCAAGTCTGTTATTTTCATAAATTCGTCAGTCCAACACGATCCCATTCTCATCCCATTGTTATTTTGCTTAAAATTCGTAATCTGCTAAATTCATAATGGTCGATCATTGGTCGGTCAATGGTCTCGTAATAGAATTGTGTTTTAATGACATTGTCGAATTGTCATTATTATAAAACCCGCCAGATTTCATTTATTTATATTTTTACATATTATTTAATAGTGTTCTATGCAATCTGAAGTAGTAAGAAGTTCGTAAATAGTACCAGTCATTCATTTGTCATTATGTTCGAGATTGCCATTCTATGCCATTTCTTTCAACGGAGTGTCAGTGGTTGACCATTGGAAAGTCATAATGACGCCATCATATTGGTAGATTACAAAACTTGTCAAAATCAACAATTATGAAATCAATGATAGACCATTCTGACACTATTGTAATAGCAAACTTGAGGCCCTTGTCTATCTACTTGTTGTCAATAAGATAAAGCTTCGATGTTTCATAGCTTTCTCGTATGTTGATCCTTGCATCTTGTACATAAATTAAAGACTTCCTAACTGTAGGCTTATAATTATATGAATTGTAATGTATTTGGCATTACTTGAGTATCCTTAACTTTTAAACAAATAGTGTTCTAAGCTTTCACGGTTTAAAACTAAACTTATACTGAAACTTGCGAGATAATTATGTTCCGTGATTGTTCATTATAAGGACAAACACAACAACTCCACAAAACCTGGTGATACTATGTGTTTTTCTTAGTGTCGAGTTCCAGAAGTGCGCGTAGCAAAAGACTAGAGGGTAGACAGATGATTTGTCTGCACCTAACAATGTATTTACCATCAACCCGCATTCGCCAGTCATCCCGCGATCATGGCGCTTGAAACAGCGTCGAAATATCGGGATCTCAAAATAATTTAATAATCATGGAAGATATCCCTTAAGGGGGTGGTATCAGCTAACGAGAGGTTTTCTCCATGTAACTCCTCTTTGATGAGTGAATATAAATGTGCAAAAAAATATATGCTGCTTATTAGACTCTAAACTTTAATTGGTACAATAAATTGAAATAATTCTAACTTTATTATTACTATAAATGAAAAAAAAATCCAAAGTGAAGCATTTTTTCTTTGAAATTTCGTAGTACTCCTAAACGGCATTAAGTTTTAGTATTTTTTTTCACACAAATATTTGTCATTTTTTTCTTCACAAAGAGTACAATTGGAGTTTTGATCTAATGATTTATTAGGCTACAATTAAATAAAAACCACTCATTTTGCACTGTTCGGCCCACAATGACTGACGTAACAACCACTTTATAGTGCAAGCTGATTAGAACTTTATTCTAACAGTATTTCAAACTAAGTTTGAACCACCACAAATAGAGTTGCTAATTTAGCAGATACCCCAGCCTTAAGTTTATTAAACAAATATTTACTCCTCTGTGTTGTAAAGCTAAAACCGTTGGTAATTATTTTGATTTCACTTTAATACTGTAAGCGTTATCCAAGTTTCTATCTACAAATCTAACAGTGCGTTTTATCTTATCGCAGCCTCCAGGGGACGCCTAACTAGACACTTGAGGGAACAATTAGGAGGAGAGAGCAGATCGCAAGTTGCACTTTCGTAATGCTAGCTCTCCGACGTTGCCCGTTTGTAACATTTTACTGTGATGCTGCTGTTTTTTTTTCATCACAGTAATTGTTTAAAGAATGCATTTTATTGTAAAAAAGTGTGCTTATGGGAATTCTGAATATAATACATCGCACATCCTCTAAAAAACTATCGTAACACAAAATATGTAGGTATTTTGGATGATATCCCACTCAACTTTAATTGTCTTTGCTCTATAATTGAAAAAAAAACCACCTTAAGTATACAAAAATGAGTGGCCAAATGGCACAAGAGAAAGTTTTTTACGCAAAGCATCGATAAGAACACAAAAAACTTTAAATGCGTATTTCTCAAAACTGCTATTTTTGTGTTATGACAGTTCTTTTAGAGGATGTGCGACATGGTGAAAACGGTTTTTTTTTAAATCTGCTTTTTATTACATTTGAACCGTGTTGGTATTGCACTATTGTAGGAATCAGCCGATTTTTCGTATAATGTGCTGAACACGTAGTGAGCGTTTGGGCGTCGATGTCACTTACAACATGTATAATTTCGCAGGGTTATTGCAAAAATCGTTTTCTTTTGCGAATATCCTTGGAGTTTTGTTACACGAGCTAAAAATTTTATTTTTATTTAAAGAAAGATATATTTACACTATATCATTATAAATAAACTACCTTAACCTTTTTTTTCCCCCGATTACTCGAAGATGGCTGGACCGATTTGGATTTTATTTGAAAGGGTATACTTCCCACGTGGTCCCATGATCTTCAAGTTAGGATCTGATGATGGGATCCTGGAGAAATAGAGAGAACTCTTCAAATTTTACAGGCGTACTCGAAGCGATTTGGGTAGTTTTTGGAAGAGTACTTTCTCGGAGTGGTCCCATTTCAATTTGGTGAAGACCTGATGATGAACTTCGGAGATAGGCAACGGAACTCCTTAATAAATGATAGCAAATGGACTGGGATTGCTGAAATCGCATGTCTGTCTATTGTTTACACCAGTTCATAACATAACATCACGCCGGTACGCTTTGAAGGGGTGAAGCACATGTGAACCACTAAAAAATGAATAATAAAAACTTTTTTGCAAAAAATAATACCGACTTAAAAAACACAAAAAAGTAAAAAATAACTTCAACTTCAGAAGCCGGTGACAAAAAAACTAAATCAATCAAACAAAGGTCACCGACTTCTTTTTCTTCGTTATTATTTTTTGCAAAAAAGTTTTTATTTAAATTTACCCTGTACCTATGTCGTTGCCTAGTAAGACTAAAAACTCGCATAAACGTTGTATAGACGCCAGCATACTTATCTAGCTACCGGAACAGTCACTCACTTATTTTGCTGTACCCGACAGGGTCCATGTGATCTAATTTATTATAAGTTTACCACCTAAGAATACCTACATGTGGGATGCAATAAATGTATTGAGTATTGAGTTAAAAAGTCAAATTTAAACTTTAACGATCAGAACACATTTTAAAACATATGGAAACAAATAAAAATAAATAAATAAAATAGTTTAATTCTCACCTATAAAAAGTTACAATTAAGTTAATTAATTAAGTACAATATTAGTGGGTACCGACATGAAATTTTAAAAATTTTAATTGAAAATTTTAAAATTTTTAAAATTTACAAAACGGGTATTTATCGCGGATTTTACCTTAAATATAAGCCCGACGATTCGACCGGATTGCACCAGTTTGTCTTCCCGCGACCACGGCTGGTGCAATCCGGTCGAAACGTCGGGAAGTAAAATTCGCGATAAATACCCGTTTCCATATCACTATCACTACATAGTATAAAACAAAGTCGCTTTCTCTGTCCCTATCCCTATGTATGCTAAAATCTTTAAAACTACACAACGGATTTTGATGCGGTTTTTTAATAGATAGAGTGATTCAAGAAGAAAGTTTTAGTATATAATTTGCGGGCGGGCGAAGCGGCGGGCATCAGCTAGTGTTATATAAAAGTCAAATTTTCCCAATAAACCTTGAGCCTAATGCTTTAGAGATAAAGTTGAAAATCTATTAAAGACATTTGACACATTGTAGTCGCTTGATGTTCTGGCGTCTGTTCCTTCACAACCACCTTTTCATCACAATTATCATAAGCCTAATCTCATGGTGAACGATAAATTAAAATTCAAAGCCTCAGCTTCGAACCTATTACTATTAAGCAAAGATAACCCCGGGTTTATCTTAACCGCCTCGTAAAATCCGGTTTGATCCGGATTTGGTACCACCATTTTAATAGACCAGCGGTTTGGAAGAAAATGGTTTTGGTGAGGGGTTAGGTTATAAAAGTTGGTCTCGTGAAGAAATATCGGTGTCGTGGAGAAGGGATTTCTTAAGGTACGTAATTATGTGTTTTGAATGTGTGTGTGGAAATTAATTTGGGAAAAGGAAGGAGTTATCTTTAAAGTAAAGTGTTTTCTTCTCCATCATAATTAATCGTTTATTTCAGTACGCTCCACGTGCATTATGAGATGACGTACTGCCTTACGAACATTCATCTATTATCTTATCTTAATACCATAAAGGTGATAGTGTATAAACCTGACTGCCCGTTCCTGGGGCATTGGACCCGTATACACTGCTGCAGGTCTGGTGCAGCGGGAGGCTGACTTAGCTATAGATAAATAATAAATAAATATCGCTGGACATTAACACACAGCGCCATCTAGTGCCACACTAAGCAACGAGGCGTGTGTCGTGGACACCAGATAGTTGATATAAAACATAGATGCTTTTTGTTTGTAAATATACTTATTATACATAAACATCCATGACTCTGCTGAAACAAATGTCCACGCCCACCACACAAACGTTTGCTCCTACCGGGATTAGAACCCCTGAAGGACCCTAAGAACGTAAGGCAGCCTCATTACCGCTGCGCTATTCGGGTAGTCATAAAGGTTTTTGAATTAGTTATTATTTTATTTTAATGATTTTTTTTATATTATTTTAATGAGAATGTTACTAACATAGTTTATAAGTGTTACTAACAACAATAGTAATAATTTGTGTGCGATATAACAAATAATTATTATTTACTCTTCAACCAACTTATCTGCGCAGGCGGGAAAACACAGAACTAAAATAAATAAATAAAAATAAACAAAATAAACATCGCTGGACATGACACACAGCGCCATCTAGTGTCACACTAAGCAACGGGGAAAATGTACCAAGTTTGACATATCGATGCAATTTTAATCTTGACAAGCAACGTCACCTTGAACTACACATTTTACGTGGTCTTACAATAACCTCTTTGAGGATGAGCTCATGGCTAAATAATAACAGCCGCTCGGATCAATCTTTAGGTTAAGCCGTGCTTGCCAAGGTTGGTCTGTAGATGGGCGACCCTTACATACCGAGTTTCCTCCGTGCCTCGGAAATCACGTTAAGCTGTTGGTCCCGGCTAATATTTGTAGATCTTTGACAGTCGTTACAGGTAGTCAGTGGCCCAAAAAGTCTGACAACCAGTCTTACTAAGGGGTATTGTATTACCCAGTACTATCTGGGTTGTGGAGGTCAGATAGGCAGTCGATCCATGTAAAATACTGGTATTCATCTGCATCCGGTTAGACTGGAAGCCGACCCCAACATAGATGGGAAAAGGCTAGGCAGATGATGATACAATAACCCCTTTGAGTATTCAAAACTCGTTCTATAGTGCATACATGATTCATCATTCATCATTCCTCTAGAGTTCCACCATCATGGTCATCATGGTTTAGGCTATCCTTTGTCAGTAAGATGTTAACAGAATTTTATAAAAAAAAAACTCATTCAATGGGATTAAATGTACATTTTTTTTTATTTATTTATTCAAAATCTGTATAACAATAACATATAAAAAGTCTGCCAAACTGCAAAACAGTTTGTCGGCAGTTGTTATCATTATAACAAATTTCGATTTTATTATAAAGTAACATAATATAAATAAAAAGGGGAAGTGAGTTTACAAAAAGAAACACATTTTACACTTATGAAACAAAATGCTATTGTCCATAGATACAATTTTAGCTATGGACACAATGAGAGGTAATGCTTTTTAAGAACATTTTTAAGCTGGTTTTTAAATTTAAGATGCGATATCAGGTGTGGGGGTAGCTCATTCACTAACGACGGTACCACATATTTTCTTGTGCGCTTACCAAAGACAATAACATAAAGGGCAAAAGGCAAAAGTATAAAATAGGAAAAACATAAAGGGTTGTATTGATGAGTTTAATGATTACTCGGTAAAGCCATTTTTGTTACGGTCATGAATCATATTTTGTTCAATACCACCAAACCTGTCACTGACCTGCAATTTGCAAAAAAACGTAAGAAAATTTGTATTTTGCGGGCTACCCTCTCTTTCCCCTTAATGTAAGGTACAAAGAAGCGAGCCAAAGAGATTTAAAAGAATAGGGTATAGAGCGCACATTGGGAATAATGTTAAACGAAAATTTTCATCCCGAACATTTTCGATTTCGACACACGAATGCTACCTGACAAGCGGGCGTTTGACACGAGACAGAACGATTTGTTACTAAGTTGTAACAAGTTTTTGGATTACGATTTTCTTCGTCTTGTCCCGTCTATCGCTCGTAAATATTTGAATGTCACAGGTATCCATCAACACGAAAACATCAAAACACAGCCAAAGAAACCGTTACCAAATACAGACGCACCCCCTGCGAACGCAATATGGCAGGAAAAATATAAACTACGAAAGTGTTCAACTTTATAACAATCTACCGGCAGATATCAGGAGCACATCTTCTTTCAACTTATTTAAAGCTAAACTCAAGCAGTATCTACGTCACCAACAACACAAAACTATGAAGTTAGCGATACAAACCAGTCTTTCACACAATAGCAAATGTCGACCTACCTACATTAAGAAAAAAAACTGTTAACTACTGGACTACACGTTACAATATTTTAGCTAAGAATTTATTCGCTAAGTGAACAATGTATGTTCTTTTTGAATAAATTAAGAATCTTCAAACCTAATGGTGTCGATTCTGTTGTGCACAAACTAATTTTTTTAGGCTATTGCTATCTTTTTCTCTCTAATAAAACGAGTAAGAGACGGACATAATTTAGAGCTGTCAAATTTAATTTGATCTAATATTTCCATACAAATGAAGGGTGCACGTAAAAACATGTCAACTAAAAACACGGTGAAGCGCAAGGCATAAACTAGTTTGACATCTCTAACTTAGTTCATAGCTATAGCCGTCCGTTTCTCGCACTGCCTTTTAGTAAAAGATAGCAATAGCCTAAATTAAGTTTAGTTTGTGCACATCAGAATCGACACCAATGTCTTTGAGGCGAGCCTATTGCTATATATGCAAACCTAGATTCTGGGCTACTACTGTGACAACCACAAACCATCATCTGGTCCAAACTATTATTAGAACCGGAAGTCATTTTTAATCTTTCAAAGCCACGTTCTTTTCATGTAAACTGTACACCTACCTGTAGCTTGGCAAACCATATTGGCAGTTTTCCCTGGAAAAATAATGCTTGTATCAAATAACATGGATATACATCAAAGAAAGTGGTACCTTGAGAGGGAAGCGACAGATATTGACTGCATTTCAAATAACCAGTCCCAAAGGATATTACGGAGACGAACACGTTTCTCGCTCCCATGAAATATTCGAATAAATATGCCGTCTTCATGGGGAAGAAAGATTTTAATATATTATTGTGAAATTAAAATGAGAGTATAAAATGAAATTAATGTGTGTGTGTCGGAAAAAAACTAAATCTCATGTTAAAATTACATGAAGCGACTGCCTATCTGACCTCTACAATCCTGTTAGAACCAAGTAATACGATACCCCTTGGTAAGACTGGTTGTCAGACTTTTGGGCGACTGAAAACCTGTAACGACTATCAAAGATCTACAAATGACCGCTGGGACCAACGGCTTTACATGCTTTCCGAGGCATGAAGGAAACTCAGTATGTAATGGGTGGTCACCCATCCAAGGACTAACCTAGGCAAGCGCGGCTTAACCTAAAGATCGACCCGAGCAGCTGCTATTATTTAGCCACGAGCTCTTCCGAAAAGGAATGATCATTTTCACACTTTTCCTCACTCAAAAACAAAATAGTTCGTCCTCACCCATTTCCCCTGCCAACCCGCGGGCTCACGTGACTTGTACAGACAGAACTCTGCCTACCCGCCGGGTCCAGGGAATGTGTTACACGCTTCAAAAGTTTGGCACTGATAGTTTCATCATGGAATAAAAAAGGTTTGAGCAAGTGTGAAGTTTGGAGTTGCGACGGGTTCTGTAGTAGTTCGAAAATAGAAAAAGGTATCTAAGTCAATCATCATCCTGCCTAGCGTTTTCCCAATTATGTTGGGGTCGGCTTCCAGGCTAACCGGATGCAGCTAAATACCTTTTTTTCCGGATGGGAAATCATCAAATGATTCCTCCCGCTCTGGGCGGAGCGGAAGGGAGTATCAGACTTTTACTGACTAAAACCCATCCATGTTCCTTCTTTGCCCTTTGTGTTCCGGAGCCGCGGTATCTCTTTCGAACAGTCCCGCAGCCCCGGCATGCAGCTTAATACCTGTATTTTACATGGAGCGACTGCCTATCTGACCTCCACAACCCAGTTAGTAGTACGTAAAACGATACTCCTTGGTAAGACTGGTTGTTAGACTTTCGGGCCACTGACTACCTGTGACGGCTTTGTGTACGCGTCTGGTTAGTTCGATGAAATACACAGTAAAATCAGCAACACAGTTAGTTACCATTACGGGGATGCTAGAACCATGTCGGAGTTCGAATAATCAGCACTGGAATCACAAATCATAATCTAGTTTACAGAGCAAATAGTAGCTCATTGCGATCCTAGCAACGTTATTTTGTTACAGTATATGACATGCACGTGGTTTCACCTGTGTCATTCCTGTGAGCCACGATATACACGCTCAATCGACTAGTGGCTTGTGATATTGAGCGCGGGGAAAACAAATGAAAGAATAGCTTAAAATGCCGGAAGTACAAAATTACGACAACACAGAAACTCGTGGAAGTGTAAAACACTCATCACTCTCCAACACACCCCAACAAAACCTCCCACACCCCTCGCACACCCCATTACCACTCACCCACACACCCATTCACTCCCTCACCACAATTGCTCAACGTCAAAATACATCCCAATTCATAATTATTGTCCTGTATATTCTTTTCTTTTTTTATCTTATTTTTTGTATTTATTAGTAGTTAAGTAAACCTAAACGAACTATACGCACTTTTTGTATGGAACATAATTTTATTCTAATCTGGAGAAGGGCGTTGGTAGCCGCGCTACAGTTTATACTTTTGCAGCTACATCGTTTTACCCGTTTACCTAGTCTTGTGTTATTGTTCCGATACAAAAAATATTACTATTATGCCGAAAGCAACAGAGCGACGACGGTATTCACGCGGAGAAATCAAGACACAGGTATGTATGTCACTTGCCGCGAGTCGTATCGCCTGCCGTTGTGCTCAAGACCTAAGAGAACTTGATGCGGACAACAGTATACAGAATTATCTGTGTGTGCCAAATTTCATTGCAATGCATTCAACGATAATTGTATAATTTAGTAACTAACAAGGTGATAAAACTTTACAATATAGTGGATAAAGATTAGTCTGATTTGAGGCCAAAATAATACGGTATACGTATGTAATTTTTTTTTTATTTGTTTTCATAATTTTGTTTAAAATTGGCGAAATCAGCCTATAAAGTTCCCACTGCTGGGACACAGGCCTACTCTTTATGAGAAGGAGTGGGCTATAACCCATCACTCGGGCACATTGCAGTTACAGTATCCATTAAGGACTGTGTAACTAATATTATTAAAAAAAAAAAAAAACTTCGGAAGATGCTGCAGTATAAATACATCCAACTTCTAATAACAAAACATTTATACAAAGAACTGCTGACGTCGTCATCGTCAAACATCCCCATTCTCAGAAACACAATCGTTTCACCAATACAGTAACGGGACCCTAAAAATATAAATTGTCGCACTGCAGTGTGCGCCGGTCAGCGATTCTGATTTCACGAGTGAGCCCCAGCGATGTGCCCCTCGTGTGTTTCTTATGATACTCGCTTTTTTCTTGTAGATTTTAATGAAAATTTTGCCTAACGTTCTTAGGGTCCCGGGTACGAATCCCAGTAGGAGCAAATGTTTGTGTGATGAGCATGCTACCGGCCTACCGTACAGTGCGTACATTGAGTCCTAACTCAATGTAACGCACTCAAAACATTGTGCTGATGGATGCATTGAATTAGTACGGAGGTTGTGGAGGTATTTAAGTAGCTGTCAGTTGGGACTGGTCATCTCTTAGCTGCCACGGTTCGTTCATTTTAATTACTTTATTTTTTAATTTATTATTTTACTCTGGACGCTCTTAATGTGCACGTCTTTCTACATCGTTCTCACATATGTATAATCTCAACATGAATGATGTAACCAAGATTTTGTAACAATATTTTGATTTAAAAGAGTGTCCATGGAGTTTCTTGCCCGTTCTTCTCCATAGAGATCTACGTTAGGGAATGGGCAACTACAGTACTTTCTCAAGTTATTATGCCTTGTGACTGTGACTGTAGCTTTGCTTTTTTGTATTTTCGACATTCAAAAGTGCCGTAATGGTCTAATTGAAATAAATGATTTGAGTTTGAGTTTTTTGAGTTTGAGTTTGAGTAAAGTTTGTAGTAAACCTCAAAAACAAAAAACTTGGAACGTGAAAAAGTTTGAACTTTAACCCCTAATATCTCTGTAACTAGAAGGTTCCCAGGTATAGTCTAAAACAAAAAAAATATCGCAATGGCGGGGAGAACAAATGTTTTTGGGGTTCGTTAAGGGTAGGCTCTTGTCAACTGATCCCGCTCATTTGGATCCCGCGGGATCAGTTTACTAAACTCTTTACACTTGCTTGTAAAACTAAAATGTACACTGGCCTAAAAAAATAAGTAGGTACAGTCGTGGTCTTTTCCGCTTGATCAGTTAAAACATTTTTCGCCTAAATCATGCGGAGGCGCCGACTCACGCCCCCTTTAAGTTTAGGCCTATTAGGAAAACGTCAACTTTGGCGCGCAAAATAACAATAACTCTCGTTTGGCGTGCGTCGTCAGTGCGGTCGGCCGATCAGTATGTTTTCATTCATTATTTCTATACAAAGTCAACGGGACGGGGCTAGAGAGCTATACTATGTTGTAAGTGCAAGCAAAAATTAGCTTAGTGGTGATCAGGCGGGAGTGTCCTCGATAGTACTACACTTTTAAAATTTAAATTTTTTCAAAACTATAGAAGTTAGAGATTTAAAATAATTAAACATTTTATACAAATTTTTATCAGCTTTCTTTGAAACTATAGACAAAATTAAACTATTTTTCGAGTCCTTTTTGTTTCGAAAGTATATCTTGTGTGTGTGTGTGTATCATTCAAAAGTGCCGTAATGGACTAATTGAAATAAATGATTTGAGTTTGAGTTTGAGTTTGTACCTAAAAAGTTATTGCAATTTTAAAAGTGTGAAACTTATTTTTGCAGGCCAGTATAGTACACAAGAAAGATATATAATGAGAATTATGGTTTTTTAAACTACGGTCCGTAGTTTAAAAAACCGTAATTGTCATCAAAATCTACTTAAGACCCACCACGAAACATTAAGTTCAACAAAAAAAAAACAAAAGAATAACGCAACTATTAAAACTTCCAACTCCATCTTTAGAAAAAAAAAAACTTAACTAACAAAGTTGTCCAGCAAAGCAAAACAGTTCGTTTTCCCTGCTACTCGCCATAATGAATAACACGGCACCGTATCAGCGATTTAAAATTAAATTATCTCGCTGTGAAATTTTTAATATCTGCGTCGCGATCGTGCGGGGAAAGATTAAAAAGTTAATCAACATCAGCGACGTGGTTGAATGTTGGACTCATTGGTAGCTGTACCGTGTTTTATGGTGTATTCGAGGGGTTCGATGCCGTTTTGTTTAATGATCAGAGTGGAACTGCAATTTAGAGGCATGTTTTAAATCGCAATTGAGGAATTCGATCACGTTAAATTTATATTCATAGGGAGTTCTCAGTAGTGGCCACGGAGTCTGAATTTTTGCCCGGTTGATTGCAATAAGCTTGCCCCCTATTACATGCGACTAAAACATAACTGGCGAAATATGGGTGTAGGTATTATTTATTAGGCGATGAAGGAACATGGATGGGTTTTAGTCAGTAAAAGTCTGTCACTCCCTCCTGCTCCGCCCAGAGCGGGAGGAGTAATTTGATGATTTCCCAGCCGAAAAAAAAGGGTCGTTCTTTAATGACGTGAGTTTCGAACAGGGTTAGAAAAAAATCACAAGTAATCACGATGGAAGTGACATGATAATATCACCAAGGAGCTGGTTGGTGTGGGCTACAAAAGTAGCCAAAAAACCCTTGCGTGATTAAAGGATGACCCCTTACCTGCTTTTAGTTCTACAAAGTTCATTAAAGGTCTCATAACGAACTTAGTTAACCTATCCCGTCTTTCCTGGAAAAATAAAAACATCTAGATTCTAGGTAATTACAGGATCTTTCTTAACTAGCTAGGTGACCTAACTTTGCCAATTGAGATAGTTTCTAGTTAGGAGGTAAAGACCTTATAATTGAGGTGGTCCTTTTTACCTGACTATTGATACAGCCAATAGGAACGGTATATTATGTATGCTGAACTTTGAAGTCTAAAATACCGATGTGATGATAGGGAATACGCAAGAAATACAAAACTTTTTTTATTTCTTAAAAATGTCTTGTTTTGGCCCATATAAACACTGTGGTACACTTGTTTAACTTTCTAATACAACACTTATTTTACAATTTAATGTTTTATGTAGCGTGTTTTTGTTTTTGGTGAAACGGAACGCATATTCAAAACGCATCGTCGCCGCTAGTGACGTCAAACGCTTTATGTCAAACACTTTCAGTTGATAACTACTTAAAGTTTCACAAATATAATAATAATAATGATTTATTTCTCACCACAATATGTTATTAGAATATTGTTATTGCAATGATTGCTTGAATAAAACACATACATTTAGAAAAATATTATATCAAGGATAAAAAATAAGATTTAAACAAGGCAGATAGATGACGTCAACCGCTTTGACAGGAATGGCCGCGACAGTCACGGATGTTTGAACTGTTGTAGAAAATTTTAGAAGTTTAATATTTTTTTTGAGCAACAAGCAGATTTTGAACTTAACTTTTAATTATTTTCTTGGGTTGATAGTACTGTACTTTGTTTTATACAATCACTATCTAGTCACGCGGCAGCGTGTCAAACCAAAGTTCAGTAAACAGAACTGGCGAGTCAGTATCACTACAGATTGACAAAGTCGCCCGCCGCGTCTGTCCGTAGTATGCTTAGATCTTTAAAACTACGCAACGGATCTTGATGCGGTTTTTTTTAATAGATAGAGTGATTCAAGAGGAAGGTTTTAGTATATAATTTGCGGGAAGGCAAAGCCGCGGGCATCAGCTAGTACGGTATAATTCAAATCTAAAAAAAACGGGATATCATCAGAAATATTTGTGACAAGCACAGTAACATGTAGAGTAAGAATCTATACTAATATTATAAAGAGGTACAATTGGTTTGTAAGTTTGTATGTATCGTCGGAACTACTGATACGATTCCAAAAATTATTTCACTAACGGGAAGCTACACTCTCCCCGAGTGTCAAAGGCTATATTTAAAACGTTCCCGCGGGTTAATTCCCCTACATAAAGGGAGCGAAGCCGCAAGCAAAAGCTAGAGCTAAAAAATAATTCAAATCATCTGGGAAATTAAAACCAATGCCTATGATTAATAATCTTCGCACACAATTACTTTAATCCGACGAAACAACTCAAAAACGTCAACAGCCAAATTCTCATTACGAAGAAAAATAAGAGATTTTAATCCAAATTTTTCATCCAAAAAATTTCCTCTCTTTTGGTGAAAACATTCAATAATGAACCTTATGTCCCACGTGATAAATGTGTCGCGTATATTTTAGAAGTTGATATTTTAATCAGTCCCCAATTCCGATGGTTTTGTTACATTAATTAGCCTTTGAAATGTTAATTTATATAATTTCATGCCTTTGTTGGTTGTGTAAACATGAAAGTACCGTTTTATTCGCTAATTGCTGAAATAAATAAAAACAATTATATTGTGGCTGATTTAATTGGATATTGTACTGAAAATGATACCTTGAATAGAATTTCATATTGTTTATTTTTAAATGGGACGTCCGCGATATATTTGAAAAACAAATAATTAAAAATAAATTAAAACCATTTGACGTTTACGTATGAAGACAGGTGAATCTACCTTGTTTTCTAATTTACATAACATCATAACATCACGCCTGTTTTCTCAAAAGGGTTAAGCAGAGGTGTACCTAATAGTACACCCACATTTCGCCAGTTATGTTTAAGTCCCATGTAAAAGGGGGTGAACCTATTGCCATCAACCGGGCGCAAATCCAGACTCCGGTGGCTGCTACTGAGAAATTGAAAGATGGAATACAGAATGACAATTTACTCGACCTGGGAATCGAACCCAGGACCCCATACTCAGCAGTCCGCTAGACCAACCAGGCAGTTTCTGATTTAATCTGTATCCAACATAAATGAGACGCTTCTAGATAAAATCCATGTGATGTAGTATTGTAATATCGGGTTATTTAGCGATACTTAATTACACGGACACAGAAAAATTTCTAGAAGTCCTGGTTTGATTATGTTATTCCCTCGTATCTAATTGTACATATGTATTTACTTAAATTATACATGACGCTGTAGGTTGCAGCCCGAGCCGTAGGCGAGGGCGTAAATCAGCCGAGTGTCTAGTGAGCAATTTATGTAGTTTTAATGTTTTTTGTACCAATTTGAATATTCTTATAGTTGTCAATAGATTTATTTTATTTTATGACTTTTACTGTCCTAGTTAATTTGTGCTATGTAAACTGATGGCCTGAAACACAGGTTTAAATAAACCTAGATCGGGCAGGTCGCTAACAAATATTTGAATTCCACATTATCGCTTCTTGCTTGTTAAATATATTTTAGTTATAGTTTACTTTTATGCACTAATTCTACCATTGTTTGAGAAATAACACTACTGCACCTAAATGTTCACTTTTGTAATACTTTTATAAATAAATTATTCTTATTCTTAAGAATCAAACGTAACTTTCAAACAATTTCCTTTAAAAAAATCTTTAAAATAAAACGCAGTCCAATATCCCGATCTCAATGGAAATACTAAGGCCTCAAGGCGATGAGAACCGCCCATAAATAGTGCTGCGACACGATCTAAAGTCCCGGATTTACGGGACGACTTACTTTTGTAAAAGATTGAAATGTGCTGAATAATAATATCAATGGTTTGAATCCTCTGATTTTTCGGATTCATGTTCGTTTCGCATAATATCACTTGCTTCGGTGAAGGAAAACATTGTGAGGAAACCAGCATGCCTGAGAGATATTTCTTGACGGCATGTAAAGCCAAGTCAGAGGCCCATGAGCGGCTTAAAAACTTTAACACCAGGTTAGGCACTAACCACACGATAAAGAAGAATTACACTTAAAGTACTTACAGGATGATATCCGTGATTTTCCTTAGTTGCTATGAGTTCCCGATATTTCGACGCTGTTGCAAGCATCATGATCGCGGGAATACGTAGTAAGTGTAGTGCAAAGCCGTGAAAGTCTAAAACAAAGAAGAATTGTTTCAAAATTGGGTTGTCATAAGATGTTACTATGTAAAGTTACATAAACTCACGCCTATTTCTCGACGAGGTAGGCAGAATACGATCCTTTACCGACACCTTTTGCTTCGATCACTTCTTGTAATTCATATGGTTATTCTACAATTTTGTTGTATGGTTGTATGGTAGAGTAATTCCTGGAATACACTGTAATACAATCAATGTGAGATCCAGTTGAAACAGAATTTCAAAGAATCAATTTTAATCAGTCGTAGGGATGTGATTCAACCGAATTTGGAAAAAGTCCGGGATATTTTTTACTTTGTTGTACGTGAAGTTTCCGACACTTTTCGTATTTTGCATAACACAGTTTCCATGCAGTCTGTTTCATGTTTTTGCGTTGTTACACTAACGTGTACGCCTTCACTACAAAGCGTTTTTTTATGGAAGGATTTTTTCATGTAAATTTTTTTATGTGACGAAAATGTCGTTTAGAACATTTCTCCGTACCAGAAGCAGGAAAATAGTAAGTATTTTGGTATATTCTGTGGTGGATACCTTCTCATTTATAGATGAAGTCCAATAATTCCAAAAAAACACACACATTGAGCAGTGGTTTCTAAGAATATAATGTTGAAAAAATAATCTTCTTCCAGATATTTCTTGTCACTATTCGACTGACAGTTTTCTATGATTGAAAATAGCTAGCAACAAGATTACCACATCATTATTGAAGAAACTGGTTGCCATGGCAACAGAGCTGTGTCTTAGCCCCGTATATGAGGAAATAGACGTTAGGTATTGATAATTGGCACGTACGCTTCGTTGTAACAAAAACATATATTTATTTCGCAAAAAATATTTATTTTACTGACAAGATAGGAATTAATACTGTTATTAGCTGACGTGGGGAAAAGAAAACGAAGATAAAAAAGGCTGAGGTAACTCGTATGGTGTTTTTATTTTTTATTTTTTGAAAACGATGTGTTATAAACACTTATAGGTAAATTGATATCTAAGATAGTGGTGGAGACACGCTTAAAATCACCATAAGATTGAAATTTTGACGACCCGAATGGCGCAGTGGTAGTGAGGCTGCCTTACGTTCTTAGGGTCCCGGGTTCGAATCCCGGTAGGAGCAAATGTTTGTGTGATGAGCATGGACATTTGTTTCCTAGTCATGGATGTTTATATGTACCTATAATAAGTATGTATTTACAAACAAAAAGTATCTATGTAGTATATCAACTATCTGGTGTCCACGACACAAGCCTCGTCGCTTAATGTGGCACTAGATGGCGCTGTGTGTAATGTCCAGGGATATTTATTTATTTTATTTATTTATAATTGGTGACTTTAGTTGAATTTTAGGATTCGATACGGGGAAATGCCAACGAGACCCTGTTGTGTGTGCTGTTACTGTTTGTCTGTCTCTTTTGAAACAAATAGTAAAAGGTATACATTCGGAATTTTCACAGAGTGTGTATTACGATAGTCTCTAACAAAACAAGGGGTTTAAGAAATGTGTTGTTGCCTGCACCAGGGGGAAAACATTGGACATGCGTTTTCTGCCAGAATTTTTGTATTATGGCAAAAATATTAATGTTAGAGATAGAAAGCGATTACAATCGTATCAGCTATGAGCATGTTTTCATGCCACATTAACATCGAAAGCTTTTAACATTCAACTGCATTGTACTGAAAACGAAAAGCGGATAACGGGTTTTTTTTGCAATACAGCATGTCTATAAAAATAACTACTAAAACTAAAGTAGTTTTCTTTTCTTTTTAATGAGATTTCAATCGATTATAAAGGTTTTTTTTTATAGTGAATGGCACTGGGCAATATTATGTTTTCAAAATAAAATTAACAATTTGTTTTTGTTACAGGTAAAGTCACAAAATCAACTTTTTCTTCTTCGGTACATTAATGGTACATAGGTGGACTTACGACCACAAGACAATCTGTACCAGTCTTCAAAGTTTCAAGGTCAGTAAGGTTTGGCTATTTCAAAAACAATTATTTATTTGGAAATCCCGGAATTCACTTCAAGTTAAAGCACATCACTATTTCACTAACGATACGAATAAGCTTGAAGTCTTGAAGACTCACTTATTTTGTTGTTTCCAACAGATTTACTATGTACTTATGATCAAATTGTTCGTTTACCACCTTAGAATACCTACATTTGGAATGCAATACAGGTATTAAGGGGACTACAGGAGCTAAACGCGAGTTTTATAAAGCAAAAAAGCATACGATTCACTGCAATAAACAAAACCGCAAAAATATATAATATTCTTCAGGATATATGCTAGTATGATAGTGTTTTGAAAATATAATACAACTAATTTTACTCGATAAAAAAAATCACGAACTTATCTCTAAAAATTTCTTTTAACGAGTAAAAACCATACTCAAATACATGCGATTATTCTGATTTTTTGGAAAATAATTCTACAAGCAACATATTAGCACGATAGTGTTTTATTTTTTTAGTCCAATCAATAGATTTTTTGTTAATCGCAAAAAACCACTCATTTCGCACTATTCGGCCCGCAGTGACTGACGTAACAACCACTTTGTAGTGCAAGCTGATTAGAACTTTATTCTAACAGTATTTCAAACGAAATTTGAACCACCACAAATAGAGTTGCTAATTTAGCTCCTGTAGTCGCCTTGAATAAGTTCATTCGTTCTTGAAAACCCGATTTCGACCTCACGAAGATTTCTTATCCATATTTCCAAATCCCGGGATATTAACATCCCATCACTAACCTATCAGAAGGTCCTTTCAAAGCCTTCGCTCTACATTTACTTTATTCTGTGCCTCCTGACCTTAAAGCTCTACCCTATTTATTGGGGTTCCGCAAACGTTACAAAGGTCCTATGTAATTTAGTTTGTTCTCCGAATTCCGTACAAGAGATATTGCGGCCTCTTGTGTCTTTCAGATGGTTTGTTTCTTTGCATATTGAGTGCCGTAATTTTATTGTTTGGAGTAAGGACAATATTGTTTATGAAGATGGCAAATTATTTCAGTACAAAACAACACAATAATAGGTTCATTCAGGTGTTTATGAGTAGCTAAGAAAATACAGGGTATAGTTGGTTAACTATAGGCAATACTTTAAGGAAACGAAGTATTCATAACTATGAGCAAAATTTACAAAGGGACCAACTATGAACGCGAACGCTTCTTCGGGAACGCTTTGGTAAGGCTGGTTGTCAGACTTTCGAGCCACTGAATACCAGTAACGACTGTCAAAGATTTACAAATGACAGCCGGGACCAACGGTTTACGTGCTTTCCGAGGCACGGATGAAACTCGCTATGTAATGGGGGGTCACCCATCCAAGGACCAACCTAGGCAAGCGCGGCTTAACCTGAAGATCGACCCGAGTTGGTATTGTCATTAAGCCACAAGCTCCATCCTCCTTTCTTGAGAAGTTCTGATCAGAATCATCATCATCATCATCAGCCTATTAATGTTCCCACTGCTGGGACACAGGCCTCCTCTCTATGAGAGGGAATGGGCTATAATCCACCACGCGGGCCCAGTGCGGGTTGGTACATGTCACATGTCTTCGAATTTTTTGGTTCTAGGACATGCCGGTTTCCTCACGATGTTTTCCTTGACCGTTTTGAGAGCAGTGGTGATGAAATTAATTACACAAAGCTCCTGTCTGGGTTCGAACCCACGACTTACTGTTCGTAAGTCGGGGCTGCCACCACCGGGCCACCGCTGCTCTCAGATCTCTCTCTGATCAGAATACACAGACGAAAACAAAACACAAAGTTAATAAAATATTGACTAAGTAAGCACTGACCGACTTGCAGTAGAATTCTTCTCACAAAGTAAGCTACAGTAAAGTAACAATCCTCTTAAACCCAAGACTGACGCATTCGTCATATTTGCGAGCACCCTCACAATGTAATATAAGGTACCGGCATTATCATAATACTTGACCCTAAGGGTGTTCGCAGACAGGCGATTGTCTTATTGTCTTATCAACGTATCACTCATGCGTGTGTTCCCAGAAAGGAATGAAAAGGCGTTGCATTACGCCAGTAACGTTTAAATCCTGTAAAAAAAAAGCAAGCCTATGGCCGTCAATTGAGAACTTAAAATCCAAGGGAGGATTAGGCAGAGGAGTAGCTAACAAGAACACCCAAATTTCGTCAGTTATGTTTAAGTCTCATATAATAAAGAGCAAGCCTCAACCTGGCGCAAATCCAGACTACGTAGCTGCTGCTGACAAATTTCTGAAGGAAATCCCCAGTAATACTTAGCCCGATCCGGGAATCGAACCCAGGACGTAATGCTCAGAACTAGCGCTTGCGATCACTGGACCAACAAGGCAAACAGATCAGTATGAGAAATTCCTGGAAGAAAACAAATATTATTCAGCGGTTGTTAAAAAAACTTTAATAGAGAAATTGATGTTCAGTACCCAATCCCCAATCGGATTCTAGTCAGAAACCAGTCCTACTATTGGGGTTCTTTTAATTCTTAGCGTGTTGATAGCAATCTAAACTAAGTCGGTAGGTACATAACTTGCCCGCTCTGGGCGGAGCGGGAGGTAGTGTCAGACTTTTACTGACTAAAACCCATCCATGTTCCTTCATCGCTTTTGTGTTCCGGGGCCACGGTATCTCTTCGGACAGTCCCGCAGCCCCGGACGAGTTTGGCACCAGTACCAGGGTACGACCCACTTACTGGGTTACTGAGGTCAGATAGGCAGTCGCTCTATGTAAAATAGCTTCAGCTGCAACCGGTTAGATTGGAATCTGACCAGCACAATACAAAAAGACGAGGCAGATTATGGTTAGTACCAAATGTTCCATCCTAACCGTTTAGTTGGCGAGACACACACGTTCGACTGTTCAAGCCATTTAAGTTGCGGACGTTGCTACGGACAATGCGACAAAAAAGTCGCTGGGATGAATTTCAAGCGATTGGTTCAGCTATTTTTAAAGCGCAGGCCAGTTGGCGATCATTGCCGATTCAAAATTGAGTTCGTGTCGAGTGTATTCTTCTATTCATTGCAACGATTTTTGTTACGACATTTTTTTTCTATGGAAACTGTTTCGTTGATCATTTTAGTGTAGACTGCAATGTTTTAATCAGTTTTCTTACTCCTCCCAACAGCCTAAGAAATCATATTTATTTCTGTAAATTGGTTTTACAAAACACTTTTACTAATCACATCATGTTATGTTTTAAAAGTAGATGGGGCCGGTGTTTTGTACCTGACTACTCTGAGAAGAAATAGTCGAAACAAACTCAGAGGTCACTGTCTTTTTTAAAGTCTAGACATTAAGGCCCCAAAAGCTGAACTTAAACATAACTGAAAAATATGTAGGTGAACAACACAACTGCCTAAACCTTTTGGAGGAGTCTATGGGCATTGTGGACGGGGAGCTATGGGCTAGCTCGCCGTCCGTACGTCTCATGACGACAGGCCGTGTCGACGGCGCGTTCGTGTTCCACGCGCGCCTCAAAGAGAGTCAGCAATAGGGAAGGGGTCCGCAAGGACCGAAGCCTGCCGGGGCTGCGGGACTATTCGAAAGAGATACCGTGGCCCCGGAACACAAAGGGCGAGGAAGGAACATGGATGGGTTTTAGTCAGTAAAAGTCTGACACTCCCTCCTGCTCCGCCCAGAGCGGGAGAAGTCATTTGATGATTTCCCATCCAAAAACAAAAAAAAAAGGAGTCTATGGGCATTATGATACGTTATGTTATTCCTTTTTATTTCTATTTATATTGGCTTATTATTATCATAGCGCCTGTATCACGACTATGGCAAATAAACATGTTTTTTTCCTTCTTTCTTTATATATAAAACCGTCATGTTGGTCAAAACAGTCGACTGTATACCTCCGCCCTAAGAAACCCTCTGGCAGTAGAAAAACGTAAATAATACCCCGTATAAACATAATTAGGTAATAAGGTACGGACAGACATGTGTACTTCTTGTGTTAGTAAAAATGTTATGGACAATACAGAGCTAGATTATGGATGCTGACGACAAGAGGGCAGAAATATAGGCTATGAAAGGGAGTGGAGTTTGTGGGTCAGTAGCGAAATTTTACCTTATTTTGCACTTGAATAAGATTAAAAATGGACTGCAGTAATATTAAGTGCTTGATTTTATTATTCAGTAGCATTTTTCTTTGTCTGTAAAAGGTAATCTCAGGAAGTACCTACTGATCCTGATACTGATGACAAAAAAAGATTTTTTAAATAAAGAATCAATATTGGCGAGTGCCACGGGCATAGGTATATTAATTAACGCCTGGAATGCTCAGGAACCGGATCTTGATATTTTTACGAGTAAAACTATGCTTAATTATTGCATAAAGTTATTTCGTGTTGTTATGTTGTAGGCTTGCTGCTGGTTTTGGTGCAAACTGTAAGTGCAGGAAGTATCTGAATAAATAATTAAATTAGACTTCCACACGGAGGAAGTCGGAGACAAGTGCTAGCAAGACAATAAAAACGAGTAAGTAATGATTTTTTGACACCAAAATGCCCAACCATAACCAAGTCCTTGATCACCATCTACCTAGCATCTTCCCAGCAACTTTGAGGTCGGCTTCCAGTATAAGCTGAATACTAGCATTTAACATGAAACGACTGCCTATCTCACCTTCACGACACAGTTAGTACCGGGTAATACGATACCGATTGATAAGACTGGTTGTCAGACTATCAGGCCACTGACTACCTGTAGCGACTTTTAAAGATCTATAAATGACAGTCCGGACCAACAGCTTCGCGCGACTACAGGAGCTAAATTAGCAACTCTATTTGTGGTGGTTCAAACTTCGTTTGAAATACTGTTAGAATAAAGTTCTAATCAGCTTGCACTACAAAGTGGTCGTTACGTCAGTCACTGCGGGCCGAATAGTGCGAAATGAATGTTTTTTTATGCAATTTACAAAAAATCCGTTGTTTGGACTAAAAAAATAAATACTGTTTTATTTTTTTAGTCCAAACAACGGATTTTTTGCATGCTAATATGTTGCTTGTAGAATTATTTGTCAAAAAATCAGAATGATCGCATGTATTTTAGTATGGTTTTTACTCGCTAAAACAATTTTTTACAGATAAGCTTGTGATTTTTTTTAATCGAGTAAATTTAGTTGTATTATGTTTTCAAAACACTATCATACTTGCATATAATATCATGAAGAATATCATATATTTTTCTGGTTTAGTTTATTGCAGTGAATGCTGCTTTTTTGCATTATAAAACTCGCGTTTAGCTCCTGTCGTCCCCATAACGTGCTCTCTGAGGCACTGAGGAATCTCGCTTTGTAATGAATAGTCACCCATCCACGAACCGACCATGTCAAGCGCTGCTTAACCTTGAAGAACAACCGTGTGGCTGTTATTATTTAGCCACGAGCTCCACCTTTCAATTTTCTCCCCCTAGAACTCGAAATGGATCACTTATCCACTCCATACAATACTCAATACACACTTGATATAACACATTTCAAATAAATAAATAAAATAACGTATTTTCGGAGCTAAAGTTGGATTTAAAAGGAGCTATTACACTCGCTGAGACAGGGATTTATCGGAGTACGATAAATCTTTTGAGAGAGTTGTCGACTGAATGCCGTGCTATCGATGTCTGGTGATGTATGTAGTTGAAGTGACGTGATTTAGTGAGTCAATGCAACGGTAGAATGTGGTTCTGCATATTTTTTTGTTTCTTTGTATCTGTTCTGGTAGGCGTTTTTACGGGGAATGTGAAGCGATTTTTGATTTTCAACAGGACTCAAAGCATACGGTTCAAATAAACCAGTAACAGGCACTTTTGTATTAAGGTGGATGCTCCAGGGTAGCCCGCGAAATTTAAATTTTCTTATGTTTTTTTGCAATTTGCAGGTCAGTGTCAGGTTGTATGTTGATTGAAATATGATTCGCGGCTGTAACACGTATGTAGTTATAGAATTATAATCATCAAAATCATCAATACAACCCTCCAAGCTCATAAAGGTGCAGGAATTACAAATTGCAAAAAACGTAAGTAAATTTGAATTCCGCGGGCTACCCTGGAGCATCCACCTTAACAGGGAATCAGTAAGAAAAAAAAACTTCTTCTTTAAAAAAAAACTTTTCGTACATTTTGACCGTGTGCTCGGGTCTATTCATGTGCTGATTTAATGATTTATAACCGTTTGTGCGTCGATTTCTCATCTATGGTTTAGTTGCCGATTTCAAAGTTTCAAAGTATCGATTTTAAAGTATTTGTAACTAAACATCATCACATTATGTTATTACCAGTACCTAGACACGTTCACCATTTTTTTTATGTAATAGAACTTACCTTCTACCATCAACTGGGCACAGACTCCAGGCTGCTACTGTGAAATCAAAATCAAAAGTCATTTTTAGGGTTCCGTACCTCAAAAGGTAAAAAAAGGAACCCTTACCCTACCCTCACTATCTTGTCCGTCTGCCACCACCGATTTTCTCAGGAACGGGTAGACCTAGCAAGTTGAAATTTAACAAATACTGAAGTCTATAGTCCCTATTACATGTATAAAAATCAAGGTCCTAAGTCAACACGATATAAAGATATGGGCAAATTTAGATTTTCGCGAAAACTTGTAAGTACCAAAATGTACCTTATTTTTCAACTTTTTCTTTATTTTTCGGACTTTTCCCTTAACTTGTGCTGTTAGACCTTGCTTTTAACCAAAATTGACAATTTTAGGTCAACCGGAAATACCCTATAGGTTTTTTTTAATTAAGCTGCAAATTAGCACTTTTAGGACGACAATTTTTTACAAGAGACAGTACTTCAAAACGCCTTCGCGAAAGTCTGAAATTACTGAAAAACCAAATAACAGACATAGACATAGATAACAAATGCTGACCACAATTAAAGATAAAAGACCAAAATCACAACAACTATAGCAATCTATGAATCCCCCAGGCAATTCACACTTATGCAGAACATGAAACGCGCAAAATCGCCCCGTTTATTACCCACAGCTATTTCCAAACAGGATATGGAGACTATAAAAGGACAGTGGGATATCCAGATGACCCCTTTCGTAATATTTGACCCCCTCTCCAAACGGATACACGAGCTTTTTAAAACAAAACCGCTTAAGGCAGTTTTACACGTTATCGCGGCGTTTCATATCCGACCGGACGGAATTGGAGTGTGATAAGCCTTTAAAATTGGTAGATATTTTTAGCCGATTACGAAGGAGAGAAAAGGGTTGGTTTTTGGAAGCACCTTGTGTTTGAATTTTATGATCCGAGTGTTATTTCGTCACAAAACTGATAAAACGTAACTGTAATCACGGATTTCGTTTATTGGAAAAAATAAATAAAATGGCCGTTTGACATTATTTTAAATGGAAGGGTCCTCGATGGTGTTCCTACCACCGTCTATAGAAGTCATTCTGCTAGTCAATCTGCCATATTTATTCTTCAGATAAATATTAAGTGACGATTAAAAAATCGAAACTTAAAGAGTTTGTAACTTTGATTTTTCCCAGGTTTTAAATAAAAAAGGGTCAGTAATCTTGTAATATGGCTCGCAAAAGATAATGTTGTTTTAGATTACTTAAAAAAAATACCCTTTTTTCGGATGGGAAATCATCAAATGACTCCTCCCGCTCTGGGCGGAACAGGAGGGAGTGAAAACCCATCCATGTTCCTTCATCGCCCTCTCGTATCTCTTTCGATCAGTCCCGCAGCCCCGGCAAAAAAAAACCCTTAGAGTGGACAAAATTTGGTTTTTAGAAATAAAATAAAACAATAAAAGAATACTAAACCACTTTTAAGGCTGGTTTACACAATATCGCTGTGTTCTGAATTCGATGACCGAACGCAAATGGATGTGATAAGCCTTTACTCTCAATTGTTAGCCGGAATGTGAAAATTGGGGATTTAGTTTCGATTCCCAGTTGATGACAAAAGTTTTATTTTAAATTCCTAGGCATTTGCGGTCGTTTATGTTTTTGGAGGTACCAATTCTACGGGGACCCAAACATTCGGGTTTTAAATCACAATTAAAATGATGCTTTAATTGTCATCAGATGGCGACAAATACAGCATACATTTTACCCAATAGCAGCCTAGCCTAGGTCTGCTTCCAGCCTAACCGGATGCAGCTGAATACCAGTATTTTATATAGAGCGACTGCCTATCTGAGCTCCACAACCCAGTTAGTACTGGGTAATACGGTACCTATCGGTAAGACTGGTTGTCAGACTTTCGGGCCGCTGACTACCTGTAACGACTGTCAAAGATAATAGTGACCTGTATATTAAGGTGGATGCTCCAACCAGCCCGCGAAATTAAAATTTGCAGGCCAGTGCTAGGTTGTGTGTTGATTAAAATATTCCTCGCGACTGTAAAACGTATGTAGTTACAGAATTATAATCATCAAAATCATAGAGACAACCCTCAGTGGTGGCGGCTCCGAGCCGCCGAGCCGTAAATCGTGGGTTCGAACCCAAGCAGTCGCATAACTTTGTGTAATTTATTTCATCTCCACTGCTCTCTAAAACGGTGAAGGAAAACATCGTGAGGAAACCAGCATGTCCTAGAACCAAAAATTCAAAGACATGTGACATCTACCAATCCGCACTGGGCCCCCGTGGTGGATTATAGCCCATTCCCTTTCATAGAGAAGAGGCCGCGTGTCCCAGCAGTGGGAACATTACAGGCTGTGTATGCTATATAATGACAAATTACCATGTCAACTACCACAAAAATAATTATATTCATCAGACGGGCCATTAACATAAAAATAGTGACCGTAATGACAATATTCGCCATTTTGCTTCCAAATTAGCATGTTCATTGTTTTAGTTCACTCATTCGTTCATTAACTTCGCGTTGCTCAACGGTTCAACGGTATTGCAAATTAAATGGTATAGTGTGCTTTCATCACTACATAGTATAAAACAAAGTCGCTTTCTCTGTCCCTATATCCCTATGTATGCTTAAATCTTTAAAACTACGCAACGGATTTTGATGCGGGTTTTTTTAATAGATAGAGTGATTCAAGAGGAAGGTTTTAGTATATAATTTGCGGGCGGGCGAAGCCGCGGGCATGAGCTAGTAAACTATAATTTTAACATGGATTTTATCTTTCTTGGTGTGTATCAAAAAGCAAAGTTGCATTACTTGCAAAAGTAAAGTGATATTTTTCGATCTTAATCATTTCCCTGACCTTATTTATCCTAATTTATTTGTGCTCGGCGTAGCGTGTCTTTCTCTTCCATACTTCTCTATTACTCGTCATCTCATCAGACACCTCCTTTCTAGCCATATCATCTTTAACACAGGTCATTGCTCGCTTCTTTAATCTTCATCAACTCTTATAGCATCTCCGTTCATACCCAACATTTTTATCACGACATTTTTTTTCATTTCTCCCCATGACATGTCCATCCCACGATAACCGATTACAACACACTTTTCTATTGGGAATGAAAATTGCCACAAATAACTTATACCTATACTTAGTCCAAATTGGTTCAATGCCTTTATTCACAACCGTCTCGCGCCAGTTTGATTTTGGCACTTGCCTGGCCCTCTATTCGGAGGTGAATGTCTTTTTTTAAACGCGGCAAAGAGATATGCGTCTTTACGGCGTTAATATTTTTTGAATATTTCAATAATGTTTATAAATAGATTATCATCAAAAACCATAACTATTACAATAAAAAAAAGTTTATGAACAAATTTTTATAACATTTATTTGAATCATTTTGTGTTCTAAACTCAAATATATTTGAATTTTCTGTTTTTCATAATAGGATGTTTAGCGGCTTTATACCTTTGCTTCTCCTTCAACCTGGCGAAAGCAAAGCGCGGAAAAAAAAGAAAATTTATATCATAGTTTCCTAATAATTCATCAAAAATATTTTTCGTTCTTTTATTTTATTTCTTCAAAAGTATATTGAAAAACGTCGTTTGATACACGTGGACATTTGTTATTGCAGTTCTCGGCTCGAAAACAACCTCGCCTACGGCACGGGTGTTCACTCCGCCTCAAATGCAATAACAAACTTTCTCCACTTGTATCAAAATGTACTATTTCAATGTGGAGTGCAATTTATTAAAGCTACAAAGAATGGAAAGAAAACTTCTTTTAAAAGACCCTGGAACTTCTTATTAATAAATAAAATTTAAAAAAAAACTGAGACATTGAAACAGGCTGCAGATTTCGGGGAAAAAACAGCCTAGCTAAAGTGGGAGTGAGCTGGCCACGTAGCACGAATGTACACCTCTCCGGGTACATTCGTGCTACGTGGCCAGCAGAGGGGCATGGAGCGTCACTCACTGGACACCTGATGGAGGTAATCACTGCCGAGGCAGACCGCGGTGAAGGTGGTGTGACGAACTGATCTTGACCAGAGATCGCACAAGATAGGTTTGGAAGGAGAAAGGGGAGGCTTTGGCCCAGCAGTGGGACAATAAGCATGACGACAGTATCAAAAAATTGCAAATCTATTTAGTCCGTCAGTTAGAGTATTGGAAATTAATAGACACGTATTTTTGTTTTTGTAAATCAATGAATATTGACAAAGATAAAACGCATCAAAACTGGGGAGTGGGGGCTCGTGATGTCAGAACTAGCTAAAAATTATACCATGGCGTGACGTATTGAGAATTTTAAAAGCGTCGTATCTTCGTCATTTTTGGTTAACGTAACAAAAGAAAAAACACGGGTCAAATATTTTTTGATAATCTAAGTGACGGACTAATTAGATTTTTTTTTGGCGTCTCGCCTATTGTAAGAGTAACAAAAAAAAACAGCTTAACCACTTTATACCCTGTTTATTAACCGGTTTTTAAAATTGTGAACAAGCAAACGTGGTTAACTTTTGTGTTACATTATACAGGAGAAGAAAACAGATGATAAGATCATTCCTAAGCAGAAAACCCGACCTACCAAGACTTTCATAAAAGTAACTGAAAATATAAAGTTTTTTCTCTCAGACAGTCTGTTCCAAACGTGTCCTCACGCACTACTTTCAGACCTTTTATTTAATAAAAGAGTTAGGTCACACCTTGAAACCACATCCAAAATTAAAATCCTTTCAAAAAACTCGCTCAAAATTCAAACCAATCCCTATTTTTGCAGCTTGCGTCACACTCATAACCCTGCGAACGCTACGCTGTGTTCGCGCGAAATGTTGCCCTGTTTCCGGTTTTATCAGCTTTTATTGGCAACACTCGGTCCGCAGTTTCCCTTGCTGCTACGGAAAGAGAGAACCCATTTTTATGTGGTCACAGACTTTGGGTCGCGGCGTGTGGGTTAATAGGATGACGTAAGCGTGTTTGCGATTTTTAAAAGGGTAAGTTTCTGCGTGTATGAAGTTTGAGGTTAACTTTTAAGTGAAATGTTAGCGTGTTTTCATTTGGAAGGTTTATTACTGTGTTGTGAATTTGTGAGCTCATTAGGTTTGTGTGAGTCAGACATTTAAAATATTCTTTCGATAAAATGGACCCATGAAAAACTTGGGAATCATGACATTTTGCTTTAAAGTAGGTATCACTGGGACACGGGATCAGTTTTTTTCCATGTAACTTCTCTACACTACCATTTATTTATTTGGAGTGCGATAATGGTTTAGTATGCACTGTTAATATTAAAAATCTAGTAGTCACTAGACAAGTCAGCTTGAAATAGTACATTTTGATACAACTGGAGAAAGTTTGTTATTGCATCCGAGGCGGAATTAACACCCGAGCCGTAGGCGAGGGTGTTTTTGAGCCGAGAACTGCAATAAGTGCATGAGTACACTTACTTGCATGAGTTTAAATTATTTTTCAATACACTTCCTGTATTGAAAAATAATTTAAACTCATGCAAGTTGGACGAGGGCAATGATTACAAGTTATTTTTTACCATCAGACAGTTGACAATATCAAGTTTGGAGAGCAGTTCGCGTTGGTTTACGCAAGATTAAAGAAGAGTTGTACTTCTTCTTGCTCTTGAACCGTTTATTTTATAAGTTAGCATAATTTATAAACAATTTAATAATAAATCAACCAACTTTTTGATATTAATCAATAATTTGACAGTACTGTAGTGTTAGATTATTTTGTAATAGAGGAACTTTTTTTTTGTATCTATCTGTGGAGGCTTGTTATTAGCAATTTAGTAATATATTTTTGCTACTATAACGTTATTAGTCTGTAAGATTTCAAATAAATAAAATGTCACTTACTATCCAGTAAGTGACATTTTATTTTTTCTTGTCTTGTACTTATCTTCCGTGATTATTTATTGTTTTGAGCTTCCGATATTTCGACGCTGTTGCAAGCGCCATGATCGCGGGTTAACCGTGACAGCTTAAAACAGTGTTTAAAATAAATAAATAAATAAAATCTTTAAACGCTTTCTATATAGTTTTGCCAACAGAAAGAGCTTTTTGAGATCCCGGTCATAATTAGTAAACTAACGTCTCATCTAACTTCAGAAAACACACTTGATTTTCACAACTGACATTGTGGCCATTAAAATTGCTCTGTCAAAAGCCAGTCTAATGACTGATTTAACAAATTAAGCCTCGCCACTCGCCACTCGCAGCCACAAGTGGCGAAGCACAAGCCAGTCACTTCATTATTCATACATTCTGCAGTGACTCGCGGCCATACGCTGCGTTCACTAACTGTTTGAATAATGCAGTCTACATTGTAGATGGACAATTTTGGTTGGGGTTAGTGGCTCATGTGGTCCCGGGTTAAGCTGTTGTCGAACACGAAAGTTTGAAGATGAGTTGAGTGTCTCTTTGACGACTTTGAAATCTTTAAATTTGACAACCACTAAATTAACAAAAACATCTTCAAAAATTCTTCTCTGTTCATTTCTGATTAATTTCATTACATAAATTTGAATCATTTCTCTAGGGCTCGTTGTAGTTAGTTGTTTTATTCTTCTTTGGGCATGATCAATGTAAAACCACTAAAGTCTTGGTTAAAAGATTAAGCCAGGAATGGTTACTACCCGAGTTGATTTCCCAGGGTGCTCTGGACATTGTAAAGTTTGAAATAAAACTCCTGTAAAACTTTCTTTCTCAAATAATACTACCAAACGAATTCATGCAAACAAACCTATTTTATTATTAACCCGCAGTTATTGGGTCTAGGATCTCGTGGCTAAATAATAACAGCCGCACGGGTCGCTCTTCAAGGTTAAGCTGTGCTTGCCGAGGTTAGCCCGTGGATGGGTGACCATCATTACATACTGAGTTTCCTCCGTGCCTCAGAAAGCACGTTAAGCCGTTGGTCCCGGCTGTCATTTATACATCTTTGATAGTCGTTACGAGTAGTCAGAAGCCGAAAGTCTGACATCCAGTCTTACCAAGGGATATCGTATTACTGGGTTGTGGAGGTCAGATAGGCAGTCCCTTCATGTAAAATACTGGTATTCAGCTGCATCCAGTTAGACTGGAAGCCGATCCCAACAAAGTTTCGAAAAAGGCCAGGCAGATGATTGGGTCTCATAATAAGAGAGCCAGTTACTTAAAAGTCAAATGAGACTTACCATCGTTGTCACTGAAAACTATAAAATCCTTAGTACTATCAGGCGACGGTAACCAATGCTCAAGAGATGGAACAGCATATTTAGCAGTCAATCTGACTGCCTTTCAGATAGAGGAGGCCTGTGTTACAGCTGTGAGAAAGTGCACCTGTACCCTCTAGGATTGTAAAGTGTGGTAATATAATGTGCAGTAGAAGTAGGAAAGTTGGCCGTGTCGACGGCGCGTTCGTGTTCCACGCGCGTCTCAAAGAGAGTCAGCAAAAAGGAAGGGGTCCGACGCCTGCCGGAGCTGCGGGACTGTTCGAAAGAGATACCGTGCCCCCGGAACACAAAGGGTGATGAAGGAACATGGATGGGTTTTATTCAGTAAAAGTCTGACACTCCCTTCTGCTCCGCCCAGAGCGGGAGGAGTCATTTGATGATTTCCCATCCGAAAAAAAAAAGTAGGAAAGTTATAGACTGAATTTGTTTAGCATTTATTACACAAAACACACATTTTTTTCTTATAACTCTTTTACATCCTTAAAGCCCGGTTTCCACCGCGAAAGAGTAATGAGCCGGAAATGGCTAAGCGAAGTGGACTTCGTTTTCATGAAATAGGTTTGCGTTTCCACCAAGAAAGAGTTTAGTCGTCTGATTCCCATCGCAAAAGATAAATGAAATAAGAATGAGCCAAGCGAGCTCATTTTTACTCTTTTTGCCCGCTGTGTCATTTCCGCACGATTTGACTCTTTGTTGGTGGAAACACAAGTGAGCAGTTTTCTCTTGCGAGGTAAAAGAAGTCATTAATGGGTCCGCTCCGCTTGTGGTGGAAACGGGGCTTAAAGCGCAGCACACAGGGAGCGAGCGCGGGTCGGGACGAGTTGAGAGACCGCGGGAGTTGCACCCGTCGTCCGGAACCAAAGCAGAGTGCGGCCGAAATGCTGAAAATGCTGCTTTGGCGTGGCAACAGCTGCCACTATCAAGTAGGACGCGACCGACCCGCGCCCGCTTTGTGTGTGAAGGCAACGGAAAGCGCGTCTCACGCAACGGACACGACCCGACCCGCACCCGCCTTCTATGTGACTCGGGCTTTACTTACACTTCAACGCATATAAAAAGGTCCTTCCTTCTAATAATTCTCACCACAAAGGTATAAAGAAAAATACCCACCTTTTTTTCGCTTCCCGCATTTATCGAACGCTCATGACAGGTACCATACGAGAACCGTAGGTACACTCGCTGTCAAAATCACAATCATCCTTATGTCTGTTACAATAAAGTTGTTGTTAGGTTGCCATTACTGACACGTGATGTCAAATTTAAAGTGATCTTTATTTTCTGTGTCTCTAACGTTGTTTGTTGTCTGCAACTGACAGATGTGTAATGTCTAGGAAAGGACTGTACCTACAGCCCGTTTGCTTGAAGTACGAGGCATAACGAATTACATGTCTGTCGTAACTTATTTCTGTACCTAACCCTTTCCCAAGTTCACGGAGTTTTCGGCTGAGTAACGTGAGGGTAACATTTTAGGGTTACGGGTTGCTGTCCAGCCGGAAATGTTTTTGATGTGTTTTTTTTTTTGTGATGTGGTCTGTGAACAGATAAAGAAGATAGCAAATGTTTTAAAACATGTGGAATAAAATGGAGGTTTGTAACTTTTGGAAGCATGTAATGGCAATCGAAAATAGTGAAGTAAAGTGTGATTGTATGTTTTTTAATACAAAGCTGGATTAGTAGTCGCAATTGCTACTGAGCAGAAAGTCCTGGGATAGATTCCCGGATTTGGAAAATGTTATTGGAGTTCAAACACTGTTATAAGCTTTCACGATAATTATGTAAAAGTAAACTTACACTGTCATTTACGAGATATCTTCATCTCGCAATCATGGCGCTTGCAACAGCGTCGAAATATCGGGAGCTCAGAATAATTGAAAATCACGGAAGATATCCCAGTAACAGCGTAAGTTTAGTTATTGGGTACAGGGTACAGTTCTACTCTGAGTCAAGCTATATCCATCATGCCCTTAAAGTTGACAAGTCGTTTTTTTTCTCTACTGTAAAATTTGCTTTAAACCACAGTTTGCTAGGTTTTGATTTCGGACAGCCGAAAAGGCTCGCCCCTGTCTGAGAACATGGTTATAGAGTCTCTCCCTAAACCTTCCGGGAAAATATGCGTGATATTAATGAGCACACACACACTCTTGGGCCATACCAAGTTCTTTTTAACCCATTTTGTTAGTTGCCCAGTATTTATTACGCTTCCGTAAAAAAACTCGTTCAAAACAATACTATTCAAGTAAACCACTATTATCGCTCGCACGGTCCAGTAGTTTTAATGACCGCCATTTTGAATTTATCCCCGAATCCGGTTGAATCTGGTTTGGATCAGCGTAAACCTGTTTAATGTGGTTAATGAGACGAACTCTGAATGCAAATGTTTGTGTTATTTTACGAGGAATGTAAAGTATTAAATACTCTTACATTATTATGTTTTTTAAATTATAATTATGGTATTTAATGCTTTTATTTTTTTACCGGCTTAAAACAAGGAAGAGGTTTTCAATTGAACAGCAAATCATTTTTTATTGAAGTTACCTCATATCATAGGCATTTTTCTCTTCGCTTTCACATTAAGCGGGATGCAACTGAATAACGGAATTTTATATGGAATGACTGCATATCTGAAGTCTACTCCACAACCCACGGTTACTGGGTAAAATATACCCCTTGGTAAGATTCTCCGTTCTGGTCTCTCTCTGAGTTCTGGGCTTTTGTTTACCTGAAACGACTGGCAAAGATGTTCTTTCCGAGGTACAGAGTTGTCTCTGAAATGTCATGAATGGTCACCCATCCATAGGCTGAACTCGGCAAGCGTTGCTTAACCTCAAAGATCGACCCCCCCACTTGGGTATTATTATTCAACCTCGAGGTTGTCGAAGCAACAAAGCCCGCAAACACTATCAATTAGTCCGCCATAGATATCAATTCTCCGAACATTTGCACACTCAAGGCCTCAAATACTAGTTAGGGATAATGAAAACTGATTAGGTAATCGAATATTAACAGCGCACGCTGATTGGCTGGCGTTAGCATAGTATCAGGATTGATTGCTGTATGAGGTGGAGGTGCATTATGATGTTACCGCTATGTGATATTAGCGGTTCGACTAATTGCGCCGGGTCCTTGTCGATCAGATCAAGCAAGATCTCTCTCTATCTGGTGTATTTTAAACTATGCAATCAGACAATCAAGCAGTTCATAGTACATACGTAAAATATTTCCAAAATATCTTTAAAAAGGTCGATTTCTCCAAATCAACCCATGCAGTTTCGGCTCCAAGTTATCGTGGCCAAAATTATTGAAAATTAGGTCTAGTGTCACCCATTTCAAGGCATGCATCCAATTACCAGCCACGTGGTATTCAAATCCTGTTACATTCTGGAGTTAACACCCAGTTTAAGACTGCAGGCAAGGCAACTTTCAAGAGACACACGAGCGTTTCATTTGTTTCATTTTTGTTGTTGATTCTTCGTAAATTTATGGCGCGTTTCACACAATAAACTTCATTGCTTCCTAAGTTTTTTATTGAAATCAAAATCATTGGTGAAGTGCGAATACAACTCGCGCTTGGTCGCTTTTGTAGAATATCTTCTATCTAGCTAAGTTGTCGCTATTCCTTTTGACGCGACGTGTCCACCGTACGTACCAACTAGACGAGAAGTTTGGTCCAATAAATCAAAGAATGGTCTTTGTACTAAGGGTGTCCATGGAACGACGTAAAAATACTACAGAGTGTAAAGGACGTCCCACCGCTGACAGGGGGTGCATTCAGTTCCTTATTTTGAATCAAATATTCCACAGGAATTTTTCTCAGGTTCTTTAGCACCAGAGGATCGCATAGCGCATAATGTCACTAAATACCCATCATTGTAATAATAAAACTGAATCAACCTTATTAACTACTAGCGGACGTCACGCAGTTTCACCCGCGTAGTTCCCGTTCCCGTGGGAGCACGGGGATAAAATATAGCTTATGTTACTCAGTAAAGACGTGGCTTTCTAATGGTGAAAGAATTTTTGAAATCGACGCAGCAGTTTATGAGTTTATTCATTACAAACATACACACACACAAAAATACAAATCTTTTCTCTTTATAATATTAGTGTAGATTCTTAGGCTAAATGTTACGTACATTTATTAAGCTACCAAGCTTTACTTTCTCACCAAAAACAATCTTTGTATCTCGGAAAAGCGCTACTGAAATTGCCCGTACATCAATTTGAGTGTAAAACCAATTTCCACCAGAATATGCAGTAACTAATACTACAGCGTTGTTTATGATACGAGTAGGCTTTCTGCTAAATGGAAAATACGATATGCTTACACCTGTAAATTATCTAGGCTTTTAATAATAACTGTTGTTGTACTGATTTTTACACAATGGGTAAATGGAATGAGTTTTTGAATAGAAATTTGTGAATTTTGTAGGAACTTTGTCTATAGGGGGGACACAGGGAATTTCTCCTGTATTGTGGGTACGTTTACAAACATTTAAAGTCACATGCTCAAACAGCCAGACCTGGTTTACATTACGATCTAGGTATATTTTTTTTACGTTGTACTTAAATGCAATGCTTAGGTATTCACCTTAATGAAAATTATGATTTACTATTTCGTAACGTCATCATCAACATATCACCTTATAGGCTTAGACAGAGGTGTGATAAACACCATTCCATGTAATGAGGGTGACCCAAACCTTGGGAGCGGCAGCTGAAAGAGTTTATACTCATAACTCTGTCTTTGTCTTACCCAGGGAACAAACCCATGACCTATACTCGTCAGTCGGACTCCCAAGACTAACGAGACGTCTTTTCTACAAAGAACATAACATAACATCGCGCCTGTAAACTGAAACGTTTAGGCAGAGGTTCACCTAATAGTTCACCCACATTTCACCACTTAGGTACGTTTAATTCCCAAGTAATAGGGAGCGAGCCTATTGCCATCAAGTCACAAATCCAGACGCTGAGGCTGCTACTGAAATTCCTGATGTAAAAATCCAATAACTTTGCCCGACGTGGGGATCGAAACCAGGACCCTGTGAACATCAATCAAGCTTGCTTCCACAAGACCAACGCGCAACGACGCCGTCTTTCTAACAAGGAAGTAACAAATAATTAGGTAATAAAATTAAACATCTACGCCACGTAACAAGAGGGTAATTTACGTCTCCTTTTCATTAAAAAGCAAGTTAATTATTTAATGTCAAAGTTGCTAATGATAATGAATGCGAGCTCCCGCAATTATTTCGATAATATTCACCATGCTGCTTATTACAGTCATATGCTGTTTCTTCTGAGGCGCGAAATTCAATTTCTGCTGCAGGCATACCAATGCGGTGTGGCGTAAGTTATTAGAGTTAGCGATTGAGTTGAGAGGTAGAGCAAAGTAAAGCAAGCTTTCCGTTTTACCTAGACGGTGCCTTTTTAGGGTTCCTTACTCGAAGAGTAATCAACGGGACCCTATTACTAAGCCTCCGCTGTCCGTCAGTCTGTCTGTCAGCGGACTGTATCTCATGATCCGGAGACAGTTGAAATTTTCACAGTATGTGCATTTCTATCGCTGCTATAACAACAAATAATAAAAATAAATTAAAAATTCCTCTACCACGATGGTACGGAACCCTTCATGCGCGAGTCTGACTAGCACTTGGCCGGTTTTTTTTTCTTGAAGAGGAAATGTCCCCCGCCTTGGGGAGAACGCGGGGTCTGTCAGATTCGTACTGACTAAAGCCAGACCGATGTTCCCTCGCACTTGCGCTTGACCTGCGAGCCAACATTCGTGGTGCCTGGGGTAGCTGCGTGATGCGGTACCCGTCAGTGGGCGATTGACTATTTCAGCGCTGCGCAGTTTCATCGAGAGCCATCTTGGTTAAACTTTATGACTGACCGACTTCTTTAAATTAGAAGTGGTTGAATTGCTTTTTGTTGAGTCGCGATAAATCTATTTTTACAACTACGCCAAGTCAGCTAATTAAAAAATCTACAGTTACTGCATTTTATTTATGCCGTAATTCTAGATTTTGCTTCTGCGTGTTGGTAAAGATTACAAATCATAATCTAATAAATGAGCAATATTTGTATGTATTATATTAATTTCTAATCACGTTCTCGAAAACGGTTTTAACTATTTCGATGGAAGTTCCAATATGGTGTCATATCAGGGAAAATTCATTTTCTGTATTTTCATCCCAGCTGCAGAGCTCGGTCGCCAAGGTACTATACTTTAAGCTTGCATATTATACATATAGAAAGTATACTCTTTATTATGTGCCTTCACCATAACAATAACAACTATAAAAAAAAGAATTTTTACATATGCGACATTTTTTCATAAGCGGTCTTTTCAATTATCCTTTAAATAAAAAATCGCTCCGCTCATGCCTCAGACCAGCTGAATCCCACGAGTGCGCGCACACATATATCAATTTGCGCCCATTAAAGTCTTAATAATAAACAGGCTTTGATGTATCGCTGAATATCAACGCGCTAAATACGCTAATAAACATAATGTGATAATAATTTAATAATACACAAGTAATGCCTTTGGTTTCAAGTCAAGGGTGTTTGATTGTGAGAAGCTCAGGTCCCAGTCGCCACGGGAGACACACCGGGCGTCGGGAGCCACGTGGCGGACCCAGCCACCGTAGGCGCGGGCCTGTGGACGGTGAGCAATGGGCTAGCTCCCCGTCGTCCGTCCGTCTTATGACGACAGGCCGTGTCGACGGCGCGTTCGTGTTCCACGCGCGCCTCAAAGAGTTGTCAGGAAGGAAGGAAGGGGTCCGCAAGGGCCGATCGCTGTTCAAAAAGATACCGTGGCCCTGGAACATAAAGGGCTAAGAAGGAACATGGATGGGTTTTAGTCAGTAAAAGTCTGACACTCGGGATTCCACTCCGCCCAGAGCGTGAGGGGTCATTTGATGACTTCCCATCCGAAAAAAGGGTGTTTGATTGTCAAAGTTTTGAAATTGCGGAGTCTATAACAGAATTGTAACCTAACTATTCTTCTTCTTTGACGGTAGGACAGGTAGTCAGTGGCCCGAAAGTGTGACAAACAGTCTTTCCAAGGGGTTTCGTATTACCCAGTACTAACTGGGTTGTGGAGGTCAGATAGGCCGTCGCTTCATGTAAAATACTGGTATTCAGCTGCATCCGGGTGGACTAGACACCGACCCCAACACAGTAGGGAAAACGCTAGGTAGATGATGATTATTCTTCTTGTTAGCGTGCTAATGGTAATACATATTGATCCATCCCAAAATTTTACTACCAGAAGTTTGGCACTGAAAGTTGCATCTATCAGCTTCTGTAATGTGCAAACAACAGGACACTTAAGACATCATATTAACAGCTGTCCCATCGTTTGTAGAACAACACCACATTTCCACTCCAAGGCAGAGTCATCTAACCTCCTTATTATTCACTAGCTGACCCGCGCAACTTCGTCTGCGTTACGTAAGAGAGAGAGAGAGGCTTAGAGAGAGTGTGAGTCAACCTAAAAAAAATGCAGATAATATGCTTTAGCGGACTTTTTAAGAGGAACAATCCCGTCATACATGTATGATTGTTGAGTAACTTTAACCGTTTACGCAGCGCACGGAAAGGAAGCTCTCAAAAGCAATAATTTTTCGCTGTATTTGCAACAATTTTCATTGATGCTCCGCTCCTGTTGTGTGATGTTATATAACGTATAGCCTTCCTCGATAAATGGGCTATCCAACACTAAAAGATGTTTTTAACTGGAATCAGTAGTTCCTAAAATTAGCGCGTTCAACCAACCAAACAAACAAACTTTTCTCCTTTATAATAATAAGTATAGATTCAAGTAGGTAACAATTTAATTTCTCGGAATTATATGCAATCATCGTTAAAATATTTTACTATGTTTTTCCAATTTGGGGCTTCCCTCGACAGCCTTAGGTTTTCATCCTTAGACACTCGATGACAGTCATACTCCAGCTAGGTCGAAAGTTCTCATCAAGGTGCATGAATGAGCCCAAACACGATATAGCTTTTTTTTTTCGGATGGGAAATCATCAAATGACTCCTCCCGGAGCAGGAGGAAGTGTCAGACTTTTACTGACTAAAACCCATCCATGTTCCTTCACCGCCCTTTGTGTTCCGGGGCCACGGTATCTCTTTCGAATAGTCCCGCAGCCCCGGCAGGCATCGGCCCTTGCGGACCCCTTCTTTTTTGCTGACTCTCTTTGAGGCGCGCGTAGAACACGAACGCTCCGTCGACACGGCCTGTCGTCATGAGACGGACGGACGGCGAGCTAGCCCATAGCTCCTCGTCCACAGGCCCGCGCCTACGGTGGCCGGGGGCCAATACGTGGCTCCCGACGCCCCGGGTGTCTCCCGCTGTGGCCGGGACGTGAGGATGTCTCCCTCTCACCTTCCGCCACCTCCTTCGCTAGCATGACTGCTTCGCAGAAGGAGGTGATGGCATCCCATTCCGTCTCGCTCCGGACCATGTATTGAACCAGGGCTGGGAGAGAGAGGTCGCCGCCGCCGATCGCCGCTTCGAGGACACGGCGGTGCTCCGCCCAAGTGGAGCACACCTCCACAGTGTGCTCCACCGTGGCCTCCGGTCGATTCTCACAATGGAAGAACCCGGGCGTCTCCTCCCGCCCGAAAACACGATATGAGGCCAATAACAATTTAGCTGTAAATATAATCTACGTAAACTGCGTATGGATTATTGATTATTGCGAATAGCATAGCACAGTTCTTGCACGGCAAGAACACGTGGATTTATCAGGCTTCTGGTGTTCGCTATAGAATAGAATAGAATGCTTTTATTTCAGACCGGAGTCCATAGGGGTAGTAACAATTTTACTTAAGTTCTAGTGTTAGTAGGTTACAGACACAGATGAAAATGTACAATTATAATTCAGCGTGGAGCCGCATCCACCTCCGCACCATCGGGGATTCCCACCGATCTGCGAATACACTGAGTATACTATTGGTGCTGCCGCGAACACGAGTCATCAGGGATGCACATCTACATCTAATAATGGCAGCAAAACCATCAATATTATTATCTGCAAACATCCCTGACGCACTACTACGCCACGGCAGCCGCAGCAGCACTCTCAGCGCATTATTGTATTGAACGCGTAGGTCGCTGTATGCCCGCTGAGTAAAGTTGACCCACAGGCTGCACGTGTAGAAGGACTGACAGTAAGCTTTGAAAAGCGTTACTTTTACTGGCTTCGTACAACGTGCAAACCTGCGAGCCAGCATGTTACAACGGACAGCCAGCGACCTACGTTCCCTTTCAATGTCACAATTATCCTTAAGATCTTCAGTGACCCAGTGGCCCAGATACTTAAACTTGTCCACCCTTCGCAGTGGTTCTCCACAAAGAGCGACAGTTGGAATACACTTACTATACTTCTTTTTGGAGAAATCATCCTCATCATCATACTCCTGCCCATATCCCAATTTATTTGGGGGTAGCATGATTGTATTCTTCTTCCTTATGTACTACTCTATTACTTTTTGGAAAATTATTTCACGAAAAAAATAAGAAATGCACACAACTTATACAAAATGAAATATAGGAAATCTCACAGCATCAAAAAAAAAAATTAAACAAATCACAAAAAGTGAAAATAATGTTGGAGGGTTTGAACCTGCAACCCCGTAGTTTACAGAGCGGTCATGAAACTGCAAGGCTATTTACTTCGTTGACATAAGCCACAAATAGCCGTTCTCATGTACTTACGTCACGACTGAAACGTCAAACAATTAAAGTATACGGAAATAATGCAAAATTGCCTACCCCCTTAAGGAAGTAGCAGAGCTTGAGGTAGTAGTATATATAGTTTAAATATTGAAGAAGCCTATGCAGTAATTTTGACGTGATGCGCGCACAAACATTTCGTACCAACTACTTAAACCGAGGAAAGCTGATTTTCTTGAATTCCGCTATTTTGTGCGTATTCACCTCAAAAATCAAATTTCAAGAAAACTGAGAAATTATATTTACCTGTATTAGATATGGAGTATATGTAGCAACTTTAAAAGGTTACACTTCATTGGTTTTGATTGTATAGGTGTTTGAAGTTTATTAATTTTAAACACAGAACCCTCTTTTTTGCGCCTCTGGATGAGATTTAAAAAAAATGCTAAGACAGGTATTTCTTTATTTTTATTAATAAGTATTTATTCTGAGTTTCATGATTCTAGAACAATCAAAATTTTTTTTTTCATACAGACTTTACCCCCCCTTTTCACCCCCTTTTTCCAAAAAAATCCAAAATTTCTATAGCCTATATGTTATTCTGAATGTATTTAAACAGATTTGTGAACATTTCAACAAAATCGGTTCAGCAGTTTTTACGTGATGCGCGTTCAAACAAACAAACAAACAAACAAACAAACAAAAATTTTTTAAATGGTTTTAATATGTTCAGTTACTTATTTCAAGTCACCCTGGCTGGTTTTTTTTTTTTAATCTTCAATGAACAGATTTTTTGGTCTCAACGATTTTATTATATGTATAGATTGGAAACCGTCTTAGTTCTTTCTCGTTTTAGCTTACCTCATTGTCTAGAGAAAATAAATAATAATTAAAACATTAACTTTCTCAGCGGTCGAGCAAAAATATTTGCAAAATTGAAGTAGAGGGAAAGCAAACGACTCGAAGCTTTAAAAAGTTGCAAGTACCTCGTTCTTTAAAACATGGTGACATGAAAAAAAAGAGACAGAAGTGGTTTTCACCGGTAATAGTTTTGTACAAACCTACCCTAGGGCTAATGCCCCGGTTCTGGTTTCCAGTATTTGATTTCAGAACACTTAACGAGAGTGCTTTCTGAAAATTGGCAACGTCGCAAGTAGCTGCCAAATATAATATTTATCGTGTTTAGGATGAATTTATTTTTTGTTACTAAATGAAAATGGAATATCGCTTGTTGCACTAAAATATTGATAATATATTGCATTAACCAAAATAATAGTGAATGAATAGTTTTAAGTTCAAAATCACCACATATATTTCGGCGCTGTTTAATATCCCGTTTCCAGTGTTAATAATAATGTTAGTGACCATGTCTGTTTAAAGACTTATAACGTAATTTAAATTTCGCGGTCTATCCTGGTGTTTCTACCTTAACTTAGACTCAAACTTCAGTTACTCAATTACGAAACCGCCAATACACAGCATTTTCGAATGAAGATTGAAAATCACGGCTCATACAATATAAGTTATTGAAACTGTATCAAGAGTAAGGTATATTGCCTAGCTAACCTACATGTTACGTCAACTAAGTTAGACAAGTTTGGAAACTAGACCGAGCTTCAATGAGCTTCATACAAATTATTATTACGTCCGGTCCCTGGAGCTGGAGTTGATCCATTTAATCAATTCTTAATTAGGTTAATCAGCTTATAATGTTCTCGTCGATAAATAATAACTCCTTTACGGGCTGGATTTCAAGATTAAGACGCGCTTGTTCGGTTGGTGGATGGGTGATCATCTATTACATACCTTTCGAGTTTCGTCCGTAGCTCGAAAAACACTTTCAACCATTGGTCCCGGTTGTCATTTTTAGATCTTTGTCATTGGACTGAAAGTCAAACAAACAGTCTTACCAAGGGGTATTCATTTTTAAAGTTGATTGTACTTAATTTACTTGACCAATAGCGTATTTGGCAAATTTCAGAATTCGACAAACAGACGATAAATTTGACGAACTACAGCTTTGACCAATATAAAATTTGACGAAATGCCAATTTGACGAATATCAGACTTGACCAATGTCGTGCCACCCCCTAGTACTAACTGGGTTGTAGCGGTTAGATAGGCAGACGCTCCATGTAGAATACTTGTATTCAGATGCAACCGGTTAGACTGGAGAAGCCGACCCCAATATAATAAAAAGGCTTGGCAAATGTTTAGCGTCCTCACTGCTTAGAGGCCAGCGTCCGTTTTTTAAGAAGGAGTTGTCCGTAATCCGCCAAGCAAGCCCAGCAGGCCAAGTTACAAACGTTTCGTATCGATTCTCTTTTTACAATCGTAAACGTTAAGTCACGTGGTCAAAACAAGCAAATAAAAACTTCTTAGACAAGTTTAAGTTAAGATGATATAATGAAAATATGTATTCGTGTCTACAATCGTGATTGCTACATCCCATATAAATCGTAGCCAACTTACAGTTTTGACTGAACTTAAAAGTTTCTATTCGTTTGTTTCGACCACGTGACTTAACGTTGATGTCATTCCCATACATTTGGGTAGTTTTCTATTAGCGTTAACGATTGTAGATTGTCAACTTGGCTAAGCCTACAGTTCTGGCTGGTGGGCGTCATGAATATTTCTTGGAATTTTTTATTCGAGAGCATGTTGGCTTCTCCACGATATATTCCTTCAACATTTCAATTATACAATGTAAATTTTCTGTCAGGTATTCAGCTGCGTCTCGACTCGTCTTCGACTGGAAACCGCCCCTGATATAGTTGGGAAAAGGCTAGATGATTTAACTGCTTATAGTTAATGTCAAAATTACCTAGTTTTTCTGCCAAAAATCTTCGCTTTTCGTATCAATTCGCTACCTAATCTATTCTAATGGAGAACTACCCACCTCTGACCCAAAATACACACTTTCAAAGTAACAAACGCCAACATTTCCGGAACGTACAAGATGGCCACGATACGTCTTGGGGACGTATGGGCCACCGTACGTCTCGGGGACGTATGGATAAATCTCTTCGTGTCGTGAGATACGCCCCGATTTGCCAGGGAAATAGCACTCGATAAAAGGTAATGCCAGGTAAATATATTTGGAGGAGAAGAAGTGGCTGACTCTTAACACAAAGGCCATAGAGAACATAACTCTCGACACATGATAAACGAATAGTTTTACACATAAACAAAACATCACGCCTGGAACCCCGATGGTTGTATAATTGTATAACGGGCTGGTGTCTGCAACTCCACGTCAATCGCCGAAGCGTTAGGCAGAGAAAGAAAGAAAAAGCATTTATTAAGGCCCAAAGTGATGTCACGGTCAGTTATATAGAATATAAATTTATAAGACAAAATAATACTAATAAACAAATATAAATATTTAATGTGTACTAAATACAGGTTGAAGAATAAAAATACTGGTGTACTTAATACACCCACATTTCGCCAGTTATGCTTAAGCCCTATGTAATAAGGTGTGAGCCCATTCCCATCAACCGGGCACAAATCCGGACCCCGTTGCTGCTACTCAGAAATTTCCTGATGGAAAAACCCAATAGTACTTTGTTCGACCCAGAGATTAACTTAGGACCTTATGCTCAGCTGTCGCGCCGCTAGACCTGTCGTTTACCTCATTCGAGTCCCGGAGGGTGCAATGTCAACGGCGGGCAGCGGGTCTGGGCTTCCTCACATTGTATCCGAGATGAGTCGATTATATCTCATCTAGCCAGATAGCTAATTATGCTATGTTAAAGGATTAGGAATTCACCTAAATTACTGCACAGAGTATTAGCTAATACGGTGTAGTAATTAATAGATAGGTAATTACGGATAACGTAATATAGGGAGAATCATTAACGCATCAGTTACCTCTATTAGAGATTACTCCTTGACGCACATGTTTAATGACTATTAACAAACATTGGTAAATCAATGATAGGAATTTGGATTTACATGTTAATTTCATCTAGAGACTATAGACCCTTGATGTAGAACAGTTTTGTTAAAATTGCTTGACATAATATTGTTGGGAAGAAATGAGGTCTTAGAAGAAATGAGGTTGTACGCAGTACGTGTTACTTCTATGGGAAGAGGTGACACTGACAGAAAACATGGAATGGTAACTGGTCGCGAGAGACTCCGGTTGAAAAGGGCTGTGAGATTTATATTTTCCTATTTTGTGTGCTTACTCGCTATTTTTCCTAACAATTACGTGTTGATTGAGTTCGTTATAAAGTATGGCGGCTTAAGTTAGTTTCAGTGGTTGATATTTTGTTCCAAGTTAGAATAAACGGTTGTATTCGTTATTCTGTGTATCTCGTTGACTTATTTTGAACATCTTCACTTCTGGATGCTAAATATATTATAAGTAACTTATTATTTGCCAGAATTTTTTCGACAGGGTCTCGACCAACGAGGCAGTCCCTAGTTTCTGCTGAAACTGGTAGCCTGCGTCATACCACTGCTGGGCAAAGGCCCCTTGACTTCCTTCTTCATTTTTTCGGTCCAGGGCTAATGTGGACCACTGGTCGTTGGTTTTGTCCAACTCGCCCCGCCATCTTCTACGAGTACCTAGTTATATCTACATTTTCTAATTTAAAGTGCTCTCATAATATTAGACCCATGTTATAAGCTTAGTTTATATTTGAAACCACATATATTATAAGGTAACTTAGTACCTAACAACGACAAAGTACTAAGTTTGTTTTGTTAGCTTTTAGCGGTACTGGTATTACAACGAAAATGAAAAGGGTTTTTGGGCTCGTGAACTGTTAACTTTCCTTATTAAGATTAAGTAGGAGGAAGCTGACAACAACGCCGAATCTGAAAACGAAAACTGCTATTTTCATCCATTTATTTTATACTAGCGGACGTCACGCGGTTTCACCCGCGTAGTTCTCGTTCCCGTGGGAGTACGGGGATAAAATATAGCCTATGTTACTCAGTACAGACGTGGCTTTCTAATGGTGAAGAACTTTTGAAATCGGCGCAGTAGTTTTTGAGTTTAGTCATTACAAACATACACACAAAAATACGAATCTTTCCTCTTTATAATATTAGTGTAGATAATGTATATTTATGTCCATATAAATAGAAACACGTAGTTTCACAGGCATTTATTTGGACGACGACGTTAGGAAACCTTCATACCCACATTATGCCAGAAAAGTCTAATTCCTATGAAATAGGAGGCGAGTGTGTTGTCATAATCCGGCACAAATCTAAACTTACAAAAAAATACCTGATGGATAGATGAAATTATAATGTTGGAGAAAAACTAAGAATGCAGAGGGCGCTTTGGTAGCTTCGACATCTGGCAAGACGGCGAATAGGGCAACACCAACGTGGCTGCCTCCCTTTTTGCCGCCCTTTTTTGCCTGGGCTCGACTGGTGCGCGGGGCGGTTGTTGGCAGTTGCTCTGTCTAGTCTGTGCTAATTTTCTTGTAATTTTGTAAATTTCTAATTAAAATATCTGTAATTGTTTTAAGACCGAGTATTTCTTAAATACTAAAATTCTTTCCTTATTTCTAAAATCAGAAGTGGCATTGAGCAACCGCGATCCAATGTGCTTTGCTATCCAACTTTTCAACACAAAGACCAGTCAACACCGAAGTAGACATCGATATCGTAGTAGATCTCCCGATGGACATTACAGGCAACAAATGCAAAGTATTTTAGATCGGCTTAATGAGCTAGAAAGACAACCGTGCCCTACGTCATCCGTGTCGCTGCCAGCCACAGGTCACCAGGAGCCTGCAAGAGCGGGGCCAGCACCGAGCATGCCACCAGGCACGCCGCCGCGGCCGGCGCGCCAGCGTAGCCGGACGGTTGCGCGTGATGAGTCTATACCTAGTGCAGCTCCGTGGGTGCAGTCAGCGAGCAGCGCTGTTTCTTCGGAACAGGTGTCCACAGACGCATTGGTAAATGCGATACGTTCCATCAATAACTCGGTGAGAGCTAACCAACCTTACTACATCTCTAATTTTGATCCCAATTTACATGACGTTGAGGTATGGTGTGAAGAGGTGGACAGAGCTAAGGTAACAAATAATTGGACTGACAATGAATGTTTATCTCGGATTGGTAATTGCTTGAAAGGGGAAGCTCGTATGTGGTTAAATGAGTGGGTCACAACTGATCGTAGTTGGAGCAATTTCAAACGCGAATTTAAACCTCTTTGTCCCAAATAGCCTAATTCAGCTAACATTCTGTTTGACGTAATGAAAACTACTTCAGATCAGTATGCTACATACAGTGACTATGCGCGACGTTCATTGCTCCGTCTACGAGTCGTGGCTGGCTTGAGTGAGTAATTGATCTCTGCCATTATTATTCGAGGTATCACCGACCCACAAATTCGAGCAGCAGCTACTAACGCGAAATTAATGCCGAACGACCTAGTAGAATTCTTTTCGATTTATGTTAAGCCAATCTCTGCTAAAAGTCCGTCATCTACAACATCATCACGAAATCAACGCGATAATACTAAATTCAAGCGGCCCTCTGACGTAAACAGAAAGCGACGATTTGATACCGGAAAATGTTTTGCTTGTGGTTTACCTGGCCATGTGCAGGCTTCATGCAGCAAGAAGCCTAAAACTGATAACACTCGTAGTTCAAACCTTAGCGCTTCTAGTAATGCAACGTCTAGAACAGAAATTTGTTCTTTCTACAAGAAGCAGCTAGGAAAGAAATTATTAGCCGTTTGACAAGTGAGCCTGTGCTTGCTATTTATGACCCAACGCTACCTACTGAAGTCCACACGGACGCCAGTTCCGTAGGGTATGGTGCGGTGTTGCTTCAGCGTCATAACTCAGGCCACAGAAGGGTAGTTACTTATTTTTCTAAATTAACCCAAGGCGCTGAATCTCACTACCACTCATATGAATTGAGACCCTAGCGGTAGTCAAAGCTCTGCAGCATTTTAGACATTATCTGGTTGGCGTACATTTCACTGTCGCGACAGATTGCAACGCTTTGAAGCTTACTCAAAAAAAGAAAGATCTCTTGCCAAGGGTTGCCAGATGGTGGATCTACCTGCAGGACTTTGACTTCTCGCTTGAGTACAGGAAGGGTACATCCATGACTCACGCTGACTACTGTATCGTTCGGATTGAGAAGCCTCAAAATTGGGCTCAAGTAGCCCAAGCCGCGGATGAAGAGACCCAGTCTCTCATGCAAAAGCTAAAAGATGGACAATTAGATCCCAATCAATATGTCACGAAGAATGATCTTCTGTATTTCCGTTCCTGTCCAACTGGAGAACAGCCTCGGCTGCTGTGTTTTATTCCCAAGGGTCATCGACTCAGCCTCCTCCGCGTGTTCCACGACGAACATGATCATGTCGGTGCAGATAAGACCTGTGACCTCATTCTTAAACATTTTTGGTTCCCTGGCCTACGTGCCTTTGTTCAAAAATATGTGTCCCACTGTATTGTGTGCTTGGCACACAAGAAATCGCCTCGGAATCCGCTCCAACCTATTCATTCTTATGAGAAACCTGACTGCCCATTTGAGACCATTCATATTGATGCCTTAGGTCCCCTAACAGAATCGAATGGGCACCGTTATGTTTTGATCATTGTCGATGCTTTCACCAAGTATTGCCTCTTGTACCCAATGATTCGTCAAGACGCCATTGAGCTTAAACGTCATTTCACCAATGCAATTTCACTTTTTGGCACACTTAGGTTAATTGTTGCCGATCGTGGCCGAATGTTCCAAAGTACCGAATTCCTTAACTGGGTTTCTGAGTTAGGGAGTGAGATGCATCTCATTACCCCTGAGATGCATCAGTCAAATGGTCAGGTCGAGCGTTATTGCCGAATTTTAATGAATATGATCAGAATTCAAAGTAATTATCGCCATGACGAATGGTCAACTGTCATATGGAAGTTACAACTCATCATTAACATGACAAAGCATAAGACTACACAGAGCTCACCGCTTAACCTGCTGATTGGTGTTGACGCTATGACACCTGTTATCCGCAATCTTGTGCGTGATGTGGCGACATCACGCACAAGATTGCGCTTATGCGATTGCGCTTGATGCTTCTCTATTCTGGTGAGTACCTTCTATGGCGATAGAAGGTACTCACCAGAATAGAGAAGCACTTCGCGAGTTGACAAGGCAACGAGTATCAGCACGCTTGAAGCAAAATAGGGAGCAACAAGATGCTTCAGTAAATCAGAACAGACGTTCTCCACATGCACATAAGGCTGATTCCTTGGTTTTTGTAATAAAAAAGGCACAATCCACAGGAAAGCTGGACTCTGGAATGCGCGGTCCGTACCGTGTAGTTAAAGCGCTGCCCCATGGGAGATACGAGCTGCAGCTGGTTGCTGGCTCCTATGGGAAGTCGACCCAAGCTGCGGCCGAGTACATACCATGGAGAGGCGAGTGGACTCCGGATATCTGTACTGCCTTTTTTGAGAGTGAGCTATGAAATTTTTTGTTATAACTTTAAGCGAGCAGCCCTCGCATATGAGCAGACCTCATTTTCAATTGCGAGCAGACCTCGCATGTGAGCAGACTTCACTGTTACTGTTTTTGTGTGAGCAGACCTCACTGTTACTGTTTTTGTGTGAGCAGACCTCACTGTTACTGTTTTTATGTGAGCAGACCTCACTGTTATTTTTTGTGTGAGAAGACCATATTGTTACTGTGTGAGCAGACCTCACTGTTAGTGTTTTGTGTCAACAGAAATCATAACTAATGATGGGCAGACCCCATATGTGAGCAGACCTCACTATTTTACTGATTTCTCTTTCTAATGAGCAGACCTCTAAAGAAAAAGAAATAGTATGCATCGCGTGATTATTGTTCTAACTGTCTTTTGTTGTAATGCAGGTGCAGACCAGAACGAAACCAGGTCCACTTCGCCAGGCCAGTGTGTTTCCGGGTCGACTACCACTGAACAATGCGCTTCCGAGTCCACTGTGCCAAATGAGGGAACTTCCAAGTCTCCTTCGGTTTACCAAAGCGTTTTCGAGTCTACATCAGAAAACCAGGATGCATTAGAGCCCAGTGTAGATGATCAAGAATCTGTTGTCGTCATAGTTATTGATGAAGAGAACCAAGATGTTGATGGCCGTTTAATAGAGAACGAGGACGTTCTTCGGTCAGGAGAGGCCGTGTTGGAGAAAAACTAAGAATGCAGAGGGCGCTTTGGTAGCTTCGACATCTGGCAAGACGGCGAATAGGGCAACACCAACGTGGCTGCCTCCCTTTTTGCCGCCCTTTTTTGCCTGGGCTCGACTGGTGCGCGGGGCGGTTGTTGGCAGTTGCTCTGTCTAGTCTGTGCTAATTTTCTTGTAATTTTGTAAATTTCTAATTCAAATATCTGTAATTGTTTTAAGACCGAGTATTTCTTAAATACTAAAATTCTTTCCTTATTTCTAAAAATAATGATTAAAATGTGCAAGAGCGTTTTCTACGTTTTTTTTTTAATTTATTTTCATAAATACATGTCGTAAAAAAAAAGAATCAAAGGGATGGAAGGTGTTCCTTCACGAAGCTTATAACTACGCATTCTGTACCTTAAACTGAATAAGTCCACCCAATCATTATTACTGGGAAACGACTTTTTTAAGGGATGAAAAATCACGTTTTACGGTAGGACTTAATATACGGCTCACAAAACACTGTGCTGATAGATGGATTGAATAGTAAGGGGGTCGTGGAGGTATACAAAGTAAAGTTATAACATTAAATAAATAAATAAATATCGCTGAACTCTTTTACACACAGCGCCATCTAGTGCCACACTAAGCAACGAGGCTTGTGTCCTGGACACCAGATAGTTGATATACTACATAGATACTTTTCTTTTGTAAATACATACTTAATATAAATATAAACATCCATGACTAGGAAACAAATGTCCATGCTCATCACACAAACATTTGCCCCTACCGGGATTCGAACCCGGGACCCTAAGAACGTAAATTCTCATTACCGCTGCGCCAATCGGGTCGTCAACATAACATAACATAAAAACTTGTAACATATCATAAAAAATTGGAACTTTGAGCTCCAATATCTCCGTAACTATCTCGTAAAAAGTTCCCAGGTATGGTTAGTGTATAGTTCAGAACAAAACAATTATGGTATTGACCGATAGATCAAGTGCGTTTTGGCTTCGTTAAGGGTATTTTTACACCCATTTATGATCTAACGGAAGCCTAGATATCACTGCAATTCTTCCAAAGAGACCTAACTGATCCCACATATCCCCGTTACATAATAAACCATCACCTTTTATCTGTTCCTTCCCACATTTACCGCGTAATACCTATAAATATCGTACCAAGAAACGATGTACGATAAGGGAAACAAATACATATCGGCCGCGGATCGTACGTAGTTGTTACATGCCAAGGGAAATGTTGTTGATGACGAGAGAAAAAATCGGGTGGTTTGTAAGGGTGCGCGTAGACTGTCCATTTTTGGGTTGGTCTTCGCCGTGATTTTTCTCCAACTCAATGCAGTCTACTACTAATACTAGTGGACTGCCTCGTTGGTCGTGTGACCACTCGACCGCAAGTGCGACTGCTGAGCATAAGGTTCGATTCCCGTGTCGGGCAAAGTATTATTGGGTTTTCTATCATGAATAGGCATGACAACAGTATAAAAAAAATGCAAATCTATTTAGTCCGTCAGTTAGAGTATTGGAAATTAATGGACACGTATTTTTTTGTTTTTGTAAATCAATGAATATTGACAAAGATAAAACGCATCAAAACTCGGGAGTAGGGGCTCGTGACGTCAGAACTAGTTAAAAATTGTACCATAGCGTGACGTATTGAGAATTCTAAAAGCGTCGTATCTTCGTCAATTTTGGTTTACGTAACAAAAGAAAAAACACGGGTTAAATATTTTTTGATAATCTAACTGACGGACTAATTAGATTTTTTTTTGTCGTCTTGCCTATTTCTCAGAGTAGCCTCGGAGTCTGGATCTGTGCCCGGTTGGTGGCAATAAGCTCGCCCCCTATTACATGGGACTTAAACATAACTGCTAAAATGTGGGTGTACTTAGGTACACCTTTGCCCAACACTTCGGGGAATACAGGCGTGATGTTATCTCAAAACTTTCCTTGGCACAGGTGCATGTCAACCTTTGTGTTGTTTCGTTCACTTGTCTAAAACAAGTGTCTATCGCAACTAAGCGTGTCTCTTACAACGAGTTTGAGATTTAAAAATGGAACAGGTATTATGTTCGGCTGTATATTCTTTTTCAAAAAAGATAGATACGTTACTTCACTAGTAATTTACCATACTTGAAAGGGGTCTGGCGCGGATTTTCCCTCACAAAGTGTTTGGCAGTGGAGGAGGTGAATCATCAGCCCCCTCGCCCTTATGTAATACCAAAAAAACTCCCTATATAGTATGACGTAGCTTAGCAGTTATTTAGCACACCTCTGTTACAAAAATCTGCCAAAGCCATCACGACCGATTTTTCCTAATATCCAATTGTTCTTACCTACAAAAAAAGATTCTTCTTTTATAAAATAACGTAGAACTAGCGGTCACGAGATCTTCCTATTTAATAAAAAGAAATCATAATTATGTGTGCATTTTTGCCGACAAAATGATTGGTTTATTGAAGACTTTTTGCTAGCAACTCCAATTTAAACAGCTTGGTTGGTAAAACAATCAGCCGTCTGCAAACACCCTAAGTTGTTCGGGTATGCTCGGGTGTCTTTGGGTCTTGTAAAACATGGGTTCTGTGTCAGTAACTTATGGTATGTTATGGGGTCTTTGTAAGTGGCATTTTTAGATGTAAGGGCGATATTGGTGTAAGGATTTGTTGGTGTTGGGTCTAGCATATTTTAACGTCATCATGTTTGGATTTCGAACCTTGGTTTTAGAGTTCCGTACCCGAAGGGTAACTAACCTATTACTTAGTCTCCGCTGTCCGTCTATCTGTCTATCAGCGGGCTGTAATCTCATGATCCGTAATAGGCAGACAGTTGAAATTTTCACAGAATGTGTAGGTATTTCTGTTCCTGCGACATCAAAAAAATAATAAAAACAACAACAACTCGCACTTGGGTGGTTCTTTTTTAAATTAAGTTGATATTGTTTGAAGTAAAATAGAATCAATTTAGGTACTATAGACAAGATATAAAGTACTAGAATGCCAACATATTATTTTCATTCACCGCCTAAAGACTCAACTAGCTTTCTATGAAGTATTAAAGTAAAGCCTTCTAGAAATACCGAAATTTTGAAATTACCGTACAGTTCGGTATTATAAGCTCCTCAACTTTGAAATATTACGTAGCTTAAACCCTGACCAACCATGGCTCTTTCAGTGGCCCAACAGTCTGACAAACATTCTTTACCAACGTGTATCGTATTGCCCAGTACTAACTGGGTTATGGAGGTGCTCCATGTAAAATACTGGTATACTGCTGCATCCGGTTAGACTGGAAGCCGACCCCAACATAGTTGGGAAAAGGCTAGGCAGAACATGACGATGGTAAAAAAAAAGTAAAAAGTTTTTATTGTGGAACATATACAGTTGGCACAATTACTAAGGAAACGATGATAGCTACAAAAGTTTATAACTGTGTGTAAGCCTCCCATATAAACAAGAAAACAATTGTTCCAGACTTAAACTATAAATACAATATAACCAACATTGGGGTAAACTTTCGTTAAAAGCCCGGGGGGAGAGTGTGTGTGTGCATGAGGGGGAGTGTGTAAGTGTCTGTGTGTGCTTTTGTGGAGTGTGGGGGTATGTGTGTGTGAGTGAGAGTTTGTGTGTATGTAAGTGTTTTTGCTAGTGTTTCCACAATTTTTCAGTTGCGTCATATGACAATGATTTCAACCACTCAGTCAAGTTCCTTCTCAAGAGACTACGGGGTACATATATAGGGTCTTGTTTATGTTGTTATAGAGCCTGGGGCTGATAAACCTAAAATGTCTTAAATATTTGCAAACTCTGTCAGAGAGGCGTTTTGCAGTACTATACGTTGGGTTGTAGTGAATCTGTTTGTGTTTTCTGAGTACAGTCTGTAGTACGAAGAGCTGCCTAACTGTGAGGATCTTGCATAGTGTATAGAGGTCAGATGTCGGAAAGAGGATTAGTTTATTTGATAGGACCTTTAGTATGGCCCTCTGCGCCCTTTCTGGACGTAGCATGGTAGTTTTGTGCGCTCCACCTCACGCGGTCAAGCAATACTCAAGGACTGATTGAGAGAGGGGAAGGTAGACTGTTATAAGGCATTTGAAGCCAGCAACCCCCCTAAGTTTTTTAAATATATAAATCAATCTTCACACTCTTTTCACTGTAGAGTCGATCTGTTTTTTTTTTCCATTTCAAGAGATTGTCGATGATTACTCCAAGATATTTAATATCGTCAGTTCGTTCGATAGGTGTACAATTGCAAGTAGAGATATCAGTAAGTGTGCAAGCGTGAGCTCTGACGTTAGGGGAACGGGGGGGTGGGGGCTGGCTTAATGGTACCTAGCTTAAACGGAACATTTCCCTCTCTCATTATTATCTTTAACCCATAATCAGTCGCTCCCAACTTTTGGTCTCCGACAACAATAAGCTAAAATGTAATGTCCCGTCCAAACAATAAACTTTTTTTATTAACCTGTAGCCTTTTTAGGGTTGCGTAGAAAAAGGATGCCAGCGTGGTCCTATTACTGAAGATCCGTTGTCTGCCTGTCTGTCACAGGGCTGTTTCTTTTGGACCGTTGTAGATAGGCACTTGAAATTTTCATAGAGTGTGTATAGTTATAGCCCTATAACAAAAAATAATAAATATTACGGGATTAAATGATTACGGGACGAGCTGGTCAGCCAACGACCAGTGGTCCACATTACCCCTAGATCGAAGGACTTGGAAGTTATCGGGATAGGCCAGTGACATTTTAAGTATAGTTATGAACCGTGAAAGCTTAAAACAGTGTAAGAAATGTGTAGTTTTCGGCGTTTTTTACACGATCTCAATATTCACGTATTTTAAGAGTCAAAATATTGTTCGGTAGTACGGAACTTTGTCATTGTTTTTCGTCCTTTTTGTACGAGTCCGACTCACACTTTGCCGGTTTTTTCCCTAACCGATGCTAGTAATAACTTGATTGCCAGTTATAAAAAGGCCGTAAATATTTAAGATCTAGTAATCAGCCTCTGCCAGGCATTTATACCGTTCCTGAAGAGAAATTGCCGACAAGGGAAATATATTTTTTTGTTTAGTAAAAATTTCTTTGCAACCTAGTTTAGGTAGTTCATCTATCTTGTTTAGTGACTCCGTAAATAGTTCATTTAGTTAATTCCCTGTGGTTTTTGGAGTATTAAGTAAGCCTAACAAGTACTAATTAGTCCTTTTTAATGGGCACTTTATTAAGTTAGTCTAGGACATCGTAAAACATTCATGAATAATTTATAGTTGCGTGTTTATGGTATTGACAAAAACCAGTGTGTTATCCTCCATAATGAAAAGATGCCTTATACATACAGACACCCATAAATTCACGCCTTATTCTCATTGGAGTAGGTAGAAACTATGAAATGTCATAGGCTACGATCCTTACATACTCCATTCACTTCTTCCGCGTCCATACATCCTATCATACACGTACGTTGGTTGTGAGTTGCGAATAGATACTACGCACCTAATACGTTGTATCCATAACTTTCTTTTTTTTCCGGTTGGGTAATCATCAAATGACTCCTCCCTGTGACACTGTAGCGACCAACACCGCTACGACATCCTGCTGGCTGCCGCTAATGAGCAATGAGCAAGGAATCGCGCCACCACTACGTCATATCGTACAATCCTTTGTTTACGCCAAGCGCGGTGTGAGGGTCGACCACGGACTAGCAATGTATCCTTTCTCCGCTTCGATCCAGCCTGTCCCCTTGCTGTCCTTTCCCAGCGACGCCCTAGGCCGAGGCCCGTACCCCGCAGGGGGTGCCCTTAGCGTGTAGTCGCCCTGGCTGGAGGCCTTACACTTAAGGCACCCACAGGATTGTTCGGTTAAGCAGACGACAACCTCTCTAGGTTGAACTGCGAGATGCCATTCCGCAATAAATAAAAAATGTATCCTTTCACTTCGCTTTTGCTTGGCTTGCTTGCGCTTCCTCCCTGCTCTGTTTCTCTGTTTACCTTTTATAGTGTTCCATTGTTTAGTAAATTAAGTTGCTTGAATAAATAAGTCTGAGTAGTGCTCCTGCTTTAATTTAAATAATAAACACCTGCGAGGTATTGATTATTTTTTTGACTTGAGCTTCTTATATATGCATATAAGAAGTGGCTCAAGTAGACATCTCACGACGGGCCCTTTCAACACTATTCCACACTAAAATGCTAAAATAGTTGTATTTTATATCATAAACAAAAATTTACAAAAAACTTAAAAAACAGTCGACCAATTTCATAAAAATAATACAAACATTCCGTTGCAAGGCGAAACCTCAACTTCTGCTTCTAAATTCAAAGCCGGACAACACAAACACATGTTACTACCCACATTTTCGAAGAAACTAATTATGAATTACACACAAAACTGACATTTTAGCCGGCGTCCCGTTTTCGAGGGTAGTTTACAAATTTTAAGTCGTGTGTACGCGGGTAGGAACAAAAAGATTCTACGTTTCAAATGCGGAAGCTGTCACAAATGTTGGTCAGGGGTTTACAGAGATGTATTTTGGTTTTTTTTTAAATGGTTTTTCTTTTATAAACGATGTAGCACAAATTACTGGTGTTGCTCAAAGAGCCGCTGATCTTAAGTGGGACTGGACTTGCCATGTTTACCGTATGCCCGACGAGCTGTGGGCCAAAATAACCACGATGTGGAGCCCTGACACCGCCAGAAGGCGACGCGGTAGACCTCGCAGGAGATGGCGGGACGGCCTAGACAAAACCACGATCAGTGGTCCACATTGGCCCCGGATCGAAGAATTTGGAAGTCATGGGGAGAGGCCTTTGCCCAGCAGTCACGATGTTATAGCATAAAAACTATTTATTCAGGGTGTTTGGCGTATGGACCTACACAATTTTTCCAGGGGTTTGGTCATTAGCTAGGTCTACATCGTATGTCCCAAATGTCACGGTTGATTACATATGTAATTTTTTTTTATTTGAAAAAAGATGAAAGTGTAGTGTGATGGCACAAAAGTTACACCCACAAACGAAAAAGTTATTCCGAATTAAAGGAAACATTTCGGATATTTTTTTCATTACAAAAAAAACATATCATACCAACCGTGACATTTAGGACATAGGGTGCAAGAGTAGAACCTAGCTAATGACCTCCCAAATCCCTGGAAAAATTGCCATATCCATAAGCCAAACACCCTGTATATTCAAAAACTATTTATTTACTACTCGGAATAGCAACAACAGAAGCAGGTTCCGGGGTCGGTAGCATGTTCCCGGACGAGCTTTCTCAGATAGCTCTCCTACTAATTAAACGTGGTTTCAGCAAATTAAAAGAACACGCTTTGCCGAGATCGACTTAGAATTACAGCATAACTTAAACTGTCACTTACGGGATCTCTATCCCGCGATCACAGCGCTTGCAGCAGCGCACAGCGTCGAAATTTTGTTAGCTAAGTAATCTCTTAAATGTAGGGTCTATGTATTTCATGTCCATAACCACTTATTTTCTTTATTTTTTTTTCTCATGTTATCACTTATTTTTGTGAATGCAGGTTAAGAAGAAGAAGAAGCTGCTGGTGAACTTAGATTAATAAATAAATGAAATATCGGGAGCTCAAAATAATGAACAATCACGGAAGATATCCCGTAATTGACAGTATAAGTTTAGTTTTAAACCGTGAAAGCTTAAAACAGTGTTCGAATTATATCTTTTGATTATTATTTGTAAATTTCCTATTGCCTCTTTTTCTTCTTTTGTTTTTTTTTTTAACTGTGATACGGCTCGCTACCTACAAAAAGAACACCGGGTGGTTTTTCAGGAAAATTAAAAGTTTCCACGCAGTCCGTGCTGCGGGGCAAAGCCATGTGAGCCTTTTGTGGTCATGCTGACCCCATAATGTTTGGGAAAAAATGTATTTAATTTTTTCAAAAAATGACTTCTAGCTAGTTCCATAATAAAAACAGTGATAGCCTAGTGGTGTGACTATCGGACTGCCAAGTCATAGATCTCAGGTTCGAACCCAAGACATGCACCTTCGATTTTTCGGATTCATGTGCGTATTGTAGCGGTATATGTATCTTCTTGCTTCGGTGAAGAAAACATCGTGACGAAACCAGCATGCCTGAGAGATATTTCTCTACGGCTTACAAAAGCCAAGTCAGAGGCCCATGGTCGGCCTACAAACTATAACACCAGGTTAGGCACTAATCTCACGATAAAGAAAATATAAAATTAAAAACAATTGACGCACTTTTTGGTGATATCGTGGAAGAAAATACCAGTTTTGATGAACAGTTAGGTGGCAGCTAAATGTATTTTTAATCCTAAATTTATTATAAGAGCACTATTGGATTTAACAACTATAAACGTCAACCCAAAGACCTCGTGGCTAAATAATAACAGCCGCTCGGGCCGATCTTTGAGGTTAAGCAGTGCTTGCCGAGGTCAGTTCGTGGATGGGTGACCATCATTGGAAAGCACGTTAAACTGATGGTCCCGGCTGTCATTTGTAGATCTGTGACAGTCGTTATGGGCAGACAGAAGCTCGAAAGTCTGACAACCAGTCTTACCAAAGGTTATCGTATCGCCCAGTACTTACTGGGTTGTGGAGGTCAGATACTGGTATTCGGTTACACTGGAAGCCGATCCCAACATAGTTGGAAAACGCTAGGCACATGATGATGTAATTAATTAACCGATTGGCAATAAGCCCAATATAATATAGCGGTTTGGGGCTGTCTTAATACTACATCTTAATTAAGGATTAAGGCTTGAAAGGTTAACCGCCGGACCACCAAACTAGGGACATATAAGTACTTAACGCGGTTAGAACCAAATAATCTTGGGGTCGTCAAGCTACTAGTTAATAGGCTAGGTTAAGGCGACTATATACAGGAGCTAAATTAGCAACTCTAATTGTGGTGGTTCAAACTTCGTTTGAAATACTGTTAGAATAAATTTCTAATCAGCTTGCAGTACAAAGTGGTTGTTACGTCAGTCACTGCGGGCCGAATAGTGCGAAATGAGTGGTTTTAAAAAAATCTATTGATTGGACTAAAAAAATAAAACAGTATCATGCTAATGTACTACAATCTCCTTTTATATGAAATAAATTTATTATTATTTCCTTTATTTATTTCTTAACAAATTAATTACATTTTTAAATATGCCTTACAAAAAAAAAAAAAAACATTTAAAAATATAAAAAATTGTAGCCCACCGGTATCGGGAACAGGGTCCAAGCTACCGGCGGTCAGGGTTTGAGAGAGAGGAACCTCCTAACAATACGAGCCGTGTCCAGGAGTACCGCTTTCTGAATCAAGCCCTTGATCCAGCTGCCTAACGAGAGCCTCCTCAGGTATTGATCGAGGCTCTTGGCAATTAAGCCATGGGGTGATACGACTATCGGCACAATTATCGCTGAGTCCACTTCCCACATGTCGACAACCTACCAACCAAAGCCAAGTCAAGATACTTGATTTGTTTATCTTTCTCGGATTTCACGAGGTTCCCATCATGCGGGACCGTTATGTCAACAATCATTGCGCGCCGCTCTGAACGATCCACCACCACTATATCAGGCCTATTGGCTACAATAGTCCTGTCAGTGATGATGGATTTATCCCAGTACAATGTGATACTGCCATTATCGAGAACTGGGTCGGACACATACCTATAGTAAGGCACTTCCGATTCCACAAGGTTGTATTTTAGAGCAAGTTGCTGATGGATAATCCTGGCTACAAGGTTGTGCCTATGCAAGTATTCTCCGTTAGCTAGACGAGAACACCCAGAGATAATGTGACGGATTGGTTCGCCTGGACGGTGGCATGCCCGACATATGTCAACCGTGCCATCCTTCACAATAAATCTCCGGTAGTTTTTCGTCATCATAACTTCATCCATTATTGCACAGACAAAACCTTCGGTTTCTCCAAATAGGTCCCCGGAACGTAGCCAGGCTACGGACGCTGATAGGTCTACATCGGGCCTATGCAGGGCCCGGAAAAAGCGTCCGTGAATCTCCTTACTCTGCCATACTTCCCTGCGGTCGACACGTTGACAGCTGGCTCAAGCACCTGAAACAGAGAGAGCATCCTAGGACGGTTCGCGGTCAGGTTGTTTCCCCCCTCTGTAGCCCCATAGTATGCGCGCATGACGTTATTATTATTATTATATGTTGCTTGTAGAATTATTTGCCAAAAAATTACATCGCATGAATTTGAGTATGGTTTTTACTCGTTAAAAGAAATTTTTAGAGATAAGTTCGTGATTTTTTTTATCGAGTAAAATTAGTTGTATTATTTTTTCAAAAAACTATCATACTAGCATATATCCTGAAGAATACCGTATATTTTTCTGGTTTTGTAATTGCAGAAAATCATTTGCTTTTTTGCATTATAAAACTCGCGTTTAGCTCCTGTAGTCGCCCTAAGTAAGTACTTCTATACCAAACTGGTTGACTATATCGTTTCTTAGCAACAGATGCTTTATTCCCATTTTCACTTATACAAAGTGATATCTAAAATCAATCAAAAGCGGTGATCGCCTAGTGGTGTGATCCTAAGTTCGAACCCAAGACACGTCCTCTGATTTTACGTATTTATGTATTTATTTTATAGTTATCACTAGATTCGCTTAGAAAACATCGCTAAGAAACCAAACAAGCATGTAAAACCAATTCAGAGGCCCATGGGCGGCATTAAAACTGTGACACCAGGTTAGCACACTAAACGCATGAAAAAGAAAGATTAAACTCAATCGTCATTAATACAATTTCAGCTACAAATCAGTTCTTTTGAACGTCAAATTACACTAACTTCCATTTTACCTCGATGTTGGATTTTTTTTATTTTTTCAGGTGTCATTTGTTTTATTCTCCTATGTTATCCCACTGCTGGGCAGCTGTTCTACTCTTCCCTATTAGGTGGCACAACCGGGCATTATTGTCAAACACTAGCCATACATTTCATTTATAATATCAAAGGCTTCTTGACGTACAGAGAATGAAAAATAGTAACATTGAGTTTAACATTAACTCCAAACTGATAACAAAATCCAGCCTTTAATATAATTAATTTTAAACACCACACCAAACCATTAAAAAATCCAATTCCAAAGAAAAACAGAATAAACAGACCGTCCGTTTACGATGTTTTCCTGTCATTCCCGCACTCAAGTGGGATTTGAAATAAAAACCTGCTATAATACCAGTGGCGGAGCTAAAAGCCCACGCCTCCCAAATCCGGCCCTGTTGTTATAATTACCAAATACCAGCTTATCTTGCTCGACAGTTTACTGTGAAAATGAGACGGCAGAAGGCTTACACGCACTCCTGCTTAGAGTATTTTATTAGTAAACTAGTCTGATTCTAGTTAAGGTTATAAATATAATGCCTTCAATGTCATGTAATCATCATCACCATATCAGTCCGGATTCACCCACTGCTGGGTATAGGCCTCTACTTTCTTCTGTCATACTTTCGAGGTATTCCTCAGAGCGCACCTATTTTTAAACGCAACCATCTGAGCGCAACTAAATTATTACTCTAAGCGCAACCATAAGTTGCGCTCAGAAATTCAAATTATAGTACATTGTTCACCGAGAGGAGAAAGTGACCGATTATTCTCTCGAGTGATATATAGTGCTTTATACTACACCTACGAGGAAAATAAAAAACTAAATCTTTACTAATTGAAATTTTATATTGAAATTGTTGCAGTTAGTGAAGCTTAATGTAACACTTTTTCCATTAATGTTTGTTTGAGATGTTTGCGACAATGTAGGAGGAATAACTGGCTGTGCTGTTGGCACTGCGCTCGTAGAAGGCTGTCAATCAGTATTTTTGCTGTTTCCTTCAACTGCGGCGGAGTTAAAAAATCTTCATCATCACTATCACTACTTATCATTTTGATAGTTTTATTTTACTTTCTACGAAAACTGAATCCTCAAACAACACACAAATTGAAAATGGCGCCAATGGCGTCTGCAATTTTCACATGTTCTTTTTTCAAATTGTTTATCCTGCCGCCGCAGGGTCGCACTGCCAGCCCGACACCATCCAACACACAGCTAGTGGCCAGTGTCATTTTGCGAACTTGGAGATAAAAACTCACTGTAAAAACTTTTTGGCTTTTGATATTTAGGTTACCGGCGCATAGTCTTACCCAAAACTAAAAAAAGAAAAACCACGTAAGAAATGGATTTTCAAACACTTTTCTCTCCCGCTCAGATGCGTTTTCTCCCCGCATATTTGTTCGATATGCAATGACGTACTTTCTACCGTAAATTTGATAAAGTATCAAGGTACTTTCCAAGCAGGTGTATTATAAAAAATATTACACACTTATTCCTCAGAGCGCAACCATGATGAAAAATAAAGAGGTCCGGTGCTGTGTGCGTGTGCTTCCGCGATTTCCAATGTAATGATTAGCCACTGTAATTGTTTTTTATTTTATTTTATTTAAATCTTTGTGTTTTTCTTGAAACATGCCGCAGCAACTTAGCCATCGTCATAGCAGACCGCAGAGGCACGTATGGTCTCTATTCGAACCTATGAAAACGCTTCCGTGAATGTGACATTGCACCTAGAGCAACATAACATAATTATGATTACTTGGGGGTACCTAGCGCGAAATGCGGCTGAATGCATGTGAAAATTCTAGAACGTTCGTTTCACTTCGCTTCTCGTCAGGCGACTCACTAGGCTTTAGGCGCTCAAGGAAGGAGCCCGCAAAGGCCGATGCATGCCGGGGCTGCGGGACTGTTCGAAAGAGATACCGTGGTCCCGGAACACAAAGGGCGATGAAGGAATATGGATGGGTTTTAGTCAGTAATAGTCTGACACTCCCTCCTGCTCCGCCCAGAGCGGGAGGAATCACTTGATGATTTCCCACCCGAAAAAATAAATAAATAAAAAAAGGCTTTAGGCGCTAAGCAAGTCATCTGTCAGTGCGTACGTAGCCCAATTACCGGTTTCTGAATTGGATAATCAAGGATTAGGATTTGTGTGACTAGGACTCTATTTAATTCTATTTTTTACTAATTAAATCACAGTCACACCTCTTCAAAGGCGGCGTTTTGCATTTGCTTGGTATGTTGCACTTGTTAGACCGGGCATTCTGAAGACTTTTTGTTTGGCGGCTTAACTCTTAAAATTTCCGCCTGAATATGACGGCAAACTTTGTTATCATTTAATAAGTTTCTTTTTTTACGTTAAAACAAATACTTACGCCAGATTGTTGGTCTGGTCAAATAATAATATTTAGTGTAGCTTTTTGGTTTAATATTAGGTTGTAGTACTGTTTAACCTGTTATTTTTAAATGGGGTAACATTTTAACCCCCGACGGACTCCAAAAAAGGGGGTCTTCTTTTTCTTAGCGTGTCGATGGCAATCTAAATTGTGTCGGCCCAGAGCTGAGCCACTAGTTTGGTGCCTTAAGTAGCGTCCATCAGTTCCTGTAATGAACAAACAACAGGACACGCAAGACACAATATCAAGTGCCCCATCGTTTGTGGAACAGTGCCACATACACTAAAGGGCAGCTGAGTCATCAATAAATCTCCACCTGAGCAGATGAAAGGTAAATGCTCAAAAAAAAGTGTTATGTGTTTGAAAAAGGTTTCAAACACATAACTCTCTCTCTCCCTAACTCTCTCTTCTCTCTCCCTATCTAACACACTCTCTTCTCTCTCCCTCTCGAACCGAACTCTCTCTCTCTTATCTCTAACTCTCGCTCTCTATCTCTCTCTCTCTCTAACTCTCTCTCTGTACATAAATTGTTAAATAAATAAATAAACTCTCTTTTTTAAGCAAAAAATATTAAGACGGACTTCAATACAGACTAAGGAGTCTGTACTGTCTGTCTTATTATCTCATAACAGTTTCTGTTATGTCATAGTATTTTCAGTATTACCACTAAAAGAAGATTTTCTCACAACAGCACAAATGTCTAACAACTATTTTTCTTTTACTTTCAGGTAAGAAAAGTGCCTCCGGTACAAACTCATTAACGTAAGTACCTCAGAGACTTATGTTCTGAATTTAAATTCTAAACAAGTCTGGCGGTTAGGGTCCATGGCCTGGTGGCCTAGGGATCTTTTAAATTAGACGGCAACATTATTGCGCAATCTTAAGTTGAAAAAAAGTTGAAATGAATAAAATGAATGATACATTTATTATATATACATATACAGGGTGTAAACCACCTCATCACGAAGCCGTCAACCAAGCATTCTGTACATCAAAATAAGTAACTTTACGACTTTTTTTTTTGGGGTGAAAAATCATGTTTTATGGTAGAACTCAATGTAAAGCACTCAAAACATTGTGCTGATGGATGAATTGAATAGTACGGGGGTTGTGGAGGTGTTTAAAGTAAAAATCTTAGATTAAAAACTTGTATTTAAAAAAAAGTTGCCAAATACTTGGAACTTTGACCCCCAATATCTCCGTAACTAGAAGGTTCCCAGGTATGGTGTAGAACAAAAAAGAAATGATCGCAATGACGAGGAGAACAACTGCCTTTCGGTTTCGTTAAGAGGTGTTTTACACCCATTATAATAAAATCATAATACACACTTAATATATTATTATGATACATAACAAACACAACCTAAAAAAACTAACAAATATGAACAAAAGTAATTAAATTAAAGTACAGCTTAAATGGATCACAATTAAACAAATTAAGCAGTAATAAAACGCACCCTGTGATGTTCCCAGTTGATTGATTGGGCGATTGTGCTGTAAAATAACACCATATTGTTTTTGTTCATTCTCAATGGAAATTATTCAAATGTAAGGCTAAAATGTATTTTTTGTAGCAATTTGTTTGAAATTGGTAGGTTGTGCAAATGGTTTTTTGTTATTGTTAAAAAAATACCATTTCCCTGTTATGTTTAACTGTTATCATCATTCTGCTGCTCTAATCCTAAATTATTTGTGGTCGGCGCAGCATGTCTTCGTCTCCCATACTTCTCTGTTACTCATCCTCTCATCAGACACCTATTTTCTAGCCATTTCATCCTCCACATAGTCCAGTAAATAAGAAGGTGTGGTTTTTAAACGAGTGACTGTAAATTAAGGTTTTAAGTGACAAAAATAATTAATTTAAGTCATAGTATTACTAAGTGAGCGACTGACTGCGAGTAACGAGAAATCAATAGAACAGCAACTTACAAACATTAATTTGAGTTATTTAAAACACAAAATGAGTAGCTTCATAATATTTGAGCGACCTAATATTTCTGTCCTGCATTTTTGTCAATAATTGGCAAATGGTTTATTTATACTGATCGGCATTTTATCATAAATGAAGTGTTTCGAGTAGTCATGTTCTAAAAATAAAAAACGTAGCGTCAAAGATAAAGGTTCGTAAACCCGCGCTCGCTTCGCTCGCATATTAAATAACACTCTTTGGCTTCTGTCCCCGAAGTGCCGGGCCTCCGCCGGCCTCCTTCGTCGGCCTACGGCCCGGTGCCCATGCCGCCTACAAAAGATTAAAAAAACAAAATAGGAAAAATCGTCTCTATCTTATCATTGAAGTTGCCCTCTCTGTATTTTTAGTCGCTCACTTAGTAATTTAGTCGCTCACTTAGCAATTTAGTTGCACGGCTAGAATTTTAATATCTGAAATGGATTAATCACAAACCACTTTTTGTTAGCTCGTTCTGGATTTTATTATTAATCAATATTCGTCGTTAGTTTAGTTAATTTTTCGCTTACTAAAATTCATACCGCTCAAGTTATTAAAACAATATCTCATCATCAGTCGCTAAAGTTTTTTTTTTTCGCTCGTTTTATAATTCCCCAATAAGAAGTCAAAAAAAATCGTATTTTTATTAACGATGGTCACCGCTGCCGCTGCTTTAAACCTGGGAACCAAATCCAGCGACCACCTGGACCAACGAGGCAATAGCATGGATTATACACACATACATTTGCCTTTATCCCGTGAAAGCAAAAACTTAAGAACGCTTCCTCCTACGGTTCTTATACTAATAATCCTTTCGCCTCGTCCACGTTCATACACCTGGTCATACATTACATACGGTTACGAGTAATAAAGTTGCTGCCAATTAAGATTGCAATAGCGGTCATTGCCCTTTCCCTAATAAATCATGATCTGTCAAACGACCAATTTGGTCGTGACACCATTGTTTAGCTATTATGTCTACTTCGTGGACAGATCATGGGATATAAGAGATATTGATTATACGTACGAACTAAAACAAATGAACTATGTATCGTTTTTCATTAGAAAAAATGTTGAAGATCACGATAGATGACGATTCAAGACTTGATCAGGCCAATTTTTGGATATCAAAGTTAAGAACTTTAATAAATGTAAAAAAGCGGTCATTAACCCACCGTCAATGACCGCTTTGCGATCTTAACTGGCAGCAACTATAGCATGAATGATATAATTCTTTAATTACATAAAACCTTAAAAACATAAATAAACTCATTTCCGGAGAAATGTAGACCCTGACATAAGTACCATTAAAAGTGGCGGGCAACCTCAAAAGTTTTTATAATAACATGTGTATGTTAGGGACTAACCACATTCATACGGCATGGCCCGTGGCTTACCGGCTTATGTACACATTATAATAATTTATTGTGAAGGAAGAAATATAAAGTTCAACGTAATTGAATTTGTTTATTTTTAAGGTCCCGTACCTCAAAAGGAAAAAACAGAACCCTTATTATGATCACTTTTTGGTCCGTTTGTCTGTCTGTCCGTCTGTCACCACAGATTTTCTCAGGAACGGGTGGACCTAGCAAGTGGAAATTTATACCATATACTGAGGTCTATAGTCCCTATTAGGTGTATAATCAATGTCCTGAGTCAACACGATAAAAAGATATGGGCAAATTTAAGTACCAAAATTTCGGACTTTTCCCTTTACTTGTGCTGTAAAACATTTCTTTTTACCAAAATTGACAATTTTTTGGCAACCGGAAGTACCTTATAGGTTTTGGGTAGAAAACCTATATGGTAGTTCCCGTTGACCTAGAATCACGAAATTTGACAAAAAGCAAGGTCTTACATCACATGTAAAGGGAAAAGTCTGAAAACCGTAAATATGTAGTTTAATAACAAAAGAAAGCAATTTTACTATTACATTCTTATTATTTGCGGTTGTAGCAATAGCCGTTTCTAGTGATCGAACAGCAAAGTTAGGTTTGTCCCTTAAAAAGTTTGTACGGAACCCTCGGTGCGGGAGTCGTACTCGCTCTTGGCCGGTTTTTATCATTGAGAATGGCTGGTCGGTGGTTTAGCTCGCAAAACAAATGGTCTTTTTGATTTTATTTTTATATAGCATTACATCACGCCTACATGCCATCCCCAAAAGGTAAGGCAGAGGTGTACCTAATAGTACACCTACATTTCGCCAGTTAAGTTTTACGTCCCATGTAATAGCGGGCGCCTTATTGCCATCAACCGGGCAGACCAGACTCCGTGGTTGCCACTGAAAAATAATTGATGGAGAAACTCAATTACACTTTGTTCGCCCTGGGCATCCAACCTAGGAAATCATGCATTTTTATTTTTATCAGTTAAATACGCAAACAAATTACTAAAGGTGGCTAAATAACTGCAGCCGCTGGGGTTGATTCTTCAAAACTAAGCAGTGTTTGCCAAGGTCAGTCCGTAGATGGGTGACTATCCATTACATACCGTTACATACAGTGGCCCGAAAGTCTGACAACCAGTCTTACGGAGAGGTATCGTATTACCCAGTACTAACTATGTTATTAATTTGAATTATGATTTATATTGTATTTTATTATTATTTTTATTTGCTTTTAATTTTATTATTTTGGCATCTTATTTTGTATTGATTTTGGATGTGATTTTATTGTTAAATTTCTTATTATGTAATGTTAACGTAAACCGGAAGAGCGGAAGTACCTAAAACAACAGTAATTTTTTGCTCAAAAGGTACTTCCTACCATTTGATTGTTATGTCATATGTATTAGAAATAAAAAATCTTTTTTTTTTTTTTTTAACTGGGTTGTGGAGGTCAGATAGGCAGTCGCTCCATGTAAAATACTCCATGTATTCAGCTGCATCCGGTTAGCCAGTAAGCCGATCCCAACAACCGACATCACCATCTCAGGTCCAGTTGCAAACCAGCGTCGTGCACTAGCTGCTCGGCAGTTTGCTGAACTGGGCCTATTTGGCGCAGCCGTGCAGAATTTCTTTTCTGTTTAGTTTTAAGTTTTTTTTATTGTGAAGTTTTAAGTTTTTATTTTATTGCTATTTTTGTTTTGTTGTGTGCACTTAAGGCATCTGCCAAATAAATATGTTTTCGTTCTTTGCGCAGCGGTAGTGAGGCTGCCTTACGTTCTTAGGGTCCCGGGTTCGAATCCGGTAGGAGCAAATGTTTGTGTGATGAGCATGGACATTTGTTTCCGAGTCATGGATGTTAAAATGTATTTACAAACAAAAAGTATCTGTGTAGTATATCAACTATCTGGTGTCCACGACACAAGCCTCGTTGCTTAGTGTGGCACTAGATGATGCTGTGTGTAATGTCCAGCGATATTTATTTATTCTTTCTTTTATCTCAACATTATGTAGTTGGAAAAAGGCTAGGCATAATTGTAATGATGATCCAAATACATTACTAGAATTTCTCTCGTCGTAGAGGCATTAAAGTGATTGTGTCTCAATCTGTTAATTTGGTAAAACCAGAATTAATTTATGAAAATACCCATATTTACCTCTTTTGTAATTTAATGTTTATTTGAAAACAGAAATAATATTTTGTTAAGTATTTATGAAAGCCCGTACCCGGTTTGTAAAGGATACTTCTAAAGGCTTATAAAATATGTTTTCGTTATTAATTTCGTTAAACTGCTCGGGAATTATTGTTGTAAATAATTATTTTGTAAAATAAATATACCCGGAAGGAGGAAAGATATGGAGAGCCAGTAAATAAATAAAAATATCTGCTATCTCTGGACGTAGTAAGTTGGGTTACGGCGTAGCAAGTAGGGTTACGGCGTAGCAAGTAGGGTTACGGCGTAGCAAGTAGGGTTACGGCGTAGCAAGTAGGGTTACGACGTAGCAAGGAGTGCTACGAAGTAACAAAGTCGTAGTTAATGCAACTTAGAGCTGGATGCTTACTAAGTTCACTAAACTTCTACTAAACCTTGAAACTTTTACTACTGAAATAGGCTCACAGCTCTATGAAGTTATCTTTAACCTCCTGGATGCCAGCGTAATTCCTGACTATAATCACGTGACAAAGATTGATGCTTGGGCTGCAGAAATGGTATTAAAATGACGTTAAAATCTTTATGCATTATAGGTATGACGCTGGCATCCAGGTGGTTAAAGATAACCTCATAGAGCTGTGAGCCTATTTCAGTAGTAAAAGTTTCAAGGTTTAGTAGAAGTATCTACTTAGAAAGCATCCAGCTCTAAGTTACATTAACTATGACTTTGTTAATTCGGAGGTTAAAGGTCCTGCCGGGGCTGCGGGACTATTCGAAAGAGATACCGTGGCCCCGGAACACAAAGGGCGATGAAGGAACATGGATGGGTTTTAGTCAGTAAAAGTCTGACACTCCCTCCTGCTCCGCCCAGAGCGGGAGGAGTCATTTGATGATTTCCCATCCGAAAAAAAAAGGAGGTTAAAGGTCTTAGCCCACATAAACGACTCCGCTCCCACCCAGCAAAAAGAATATTATTCAAATATGGGCTTTATGTACTGCTCTTTAGATATACCTTACATTGGCAATATAAGTTAGCAGACAGCTCGCTGTCAGCGAGGTTACCGCCGTCAGACTGCTCGGTTGAGTAGTTTATGTGGGTTATGAGCTTTAAACCCTATTATAAAGAGTGTAAAACACCTCTTAACGAAGCCGAAAGATACTTGTTCTCCTCATCATTGCGATTATTTTTTTGTTCTACACCAAACCTGGGAACCTTCTAGTTACGGAGATATTGGGGGTCAAAGTTCCAACTTTTTGGCAACTCTTTTTTTAAATACAAGTTTTTAATGTAAGATTTTTACTTTAAACACCTCCACGACCCCCGTACTATTCAATACATTCATCAGCACAATGTTTTGAGTGCGTTACATTGAGTTCTACCAAAAAACATGACTTTTCACCCCAAAAAAAAGTCTATAGGCAATAATTTTTGCGTAAGGTTACTTAGTTTGATGTACAGAATGCTTGGTTGACGGGTTCGTGATGAGGTGGTTTACACCCCTAATTTTAGTAAAAAATTGTTTTAAATATAAGCAGCGTAACGACATAGTAGGTCTCTCGGCTGAACATTGCGTCGAACTGTCCTGTGTTGAGCTAGATAAGCATGTTATTGTGTGTGTATACAGACCCCCAAACTATCAAAACTTTTCCTTATTTGAGTCAATAATGGAAGATGTCCTGGCAAAACTTGCAGCTAGTAATAAATCAACAATTATTTGTGGTGATTTTAATATCAATATTTTAGAAGAAAATTCAAATAGCAGTCGGTTATTAAATCTTTTTAAGTCATTTGACTTGACCAACACTTTTATAGAACCTACTAGAATCACTCCATCTTCTGCTACTTGCATAGATAATGTTTTCTGCGATTGTGATTACATAGATAAAGCCATAGTTAATTGTCTGCCTTCTGACCATAGCGGACAGACTGTAACTTTTAGGAGTAATACACCATTGCAAAAAGTTCAGATTAAATTTAGACCCATAACTTCTAACAAATTAAATAAGTATAATATTTCCCTACAGAACAAGTTAAGTGTATTTAGCCATGATGATATTAATATCAATCAATTTTATGATAATTTCTTTTCAATAGTTCACACTGAATTCAACAAAACTTTTGAAAAGAAGACAAAAAGTATTTGCCCTAAATTTATATTTAGTGATTGGGCAACTAGAGGTATCAGAAAAAGTAGGGAAACACTATTTGAGCTTTATGGCCTTAAGCCTTATATAAACACTGAAACTTTTAACAAATATGTTGCTAAGTATTCAAAAATTTTTAGAAATACATGCAAGGTTGCCAAAGCCCTGCACATTAGCAACAAGATCAAAACAGCAGAAAATAAAATAAAGACAGTTTGGAAAGTCATAAATAGCGAGACTAACAGGAAGAAAATACGGAATACTAGCTATACATTAAATACAGCATGTGGTCCTAAAAGCTCTAATCAGGAAGTAGCTCAAGAATTTGTTAATTTCTTTACCGATATACCGTTAAAAACTACGGAGGCTCTTAATTCCTCTCCTGAAGTCTCAATTGATTTATTAAAGGCGAATGTGTCTGGATGCCAGGCTGAATTTAAATTTGAACACATAAACCCTATGATAGTTATTAAAGCTTTCCGGCAAATAAAAATCAAACTGACCGAAGATCTATGGGGAATGTCTATCAAAGTTTGTACATCCATACTTGAGACTACAGCTCCTTACTTAGCTTTAATTTTTAATTTGTGCGTAGACCAAGGAGTTTTCCCTGATTTAATGAAATACAGTAAAGTCATACCTCTTTTCAAATCCGGGGATAGTAAAGATACTAATAATTATAGGCCTGTATCCGTGTTGCCAGTTTTTAGCAAGGTGTTCGAAAAGGTAATGCTTAGTCAAATGCTCCATCATTTTAACACCAACAGAATCTTACACGATCAACAGTATGGTTTCACTAAGGGACGTTGTACAACTGACGCTGGTGTAACTTTATTAAAGCACATATTTGCGGCGTGGGAAGAGTCCCAAGACGCTGTAGGAATATTTTGTGACCTCTCCAAAGCATTTGATTGTGTAAATCACGACACATTACTTTTGAAACTTGAGCATTACGGACTAGGTAAACTTGCACTTAGTTTGGTAAAATCTTATTTGAGTGATAGACAACAATATGTTCAAATAAATGGTGTTAATTCACAGGGTTTAAAAGTCAAAATGGGGGTTCCGCAAGGATCAATATTGGGTCCTTTCCTCTTCTTAGTATATATAAATGATCTACCGTATTTACTGAAAAACCAACCTCAAAATATGGTGTTATTTGCCGATGACACTTCCCTAATTTTTAAGATAAATAGACGAGCCCAAAATCTAGACGATGTGAATAATGCCCTACTTCAAGTCTATAATTGGTTCACAGCAAACAATTTGGTACTCAATGAAAAAAAAACGAAATGCATAAGATTTGCTTTACCGAATGTCAAAAGTAGCGATTGTGATATAGTATTGAATAAAGAGAAACTTGAATTCGTAGATAAAACGGTTTTCCTGGGGATTACGCTTGATTCAAGGCTTCAATGGGGTTCTCATTTAACATCTCTGGCGGGGCGGCTAAGTTCAGCAGCATATGCTATTAGAAAAATCCGTCAATTTACTGATGTAGATACTGCTAGATTGGTCTATTTTAGTTACTTTCATAGTATAATGTCTTATGGCATTTTATTATGGGGACGGGCTGCAGACATTGAATCTTTATTTATTCTGCAAAAAAGAGCCATCAGAGCCATATACAATCTTCGTAGGCGCGATTCTCTGAGGGAACTGTTTAAGGAAATTAACATCATGACGGTACATTGTCAATACATCTACGAAAACATAATGTACGTGAGGAAAAATCTACATCATTTTGGTAAAAGAGGTGACAGACACAATTACAGTACTAGAAATAGGGACCAATTAGTTCAGCCAGGCTTCAGACTCGCTAAAGTAGACTCTTCTTTCATGGGGTACTGTTTGAAATGCTATAACAAAATTCCACAAAGCATTCTTGAACTGAATGAAACAAAATTTAAAACATGCATTAAACGCACATTGAGTAAGCAAGCATATTACAAATTGGACGATTATATCGCTGATAAAAATGCTTGGCTCAATGCCGGTCCTGCTCCACAAGGACAGGGGCGCATAAATGGATAGCACTAATTGTATTGTTGGAGCTGCTGAAGATTGTACAACTATCTTTGCATTGTATAGATTCAATCTCTTTAGTATTATATAATCGCATTGCCCATATTGTGTGAGTGCTATGTACTAGAATGCTATCGGTCGCTGGAAACCTACGTCTTTTCTTGACTTGAATGTGCCCTGGCGGTTGAGAATATGTCATGCTCACTCAAAAGTCTCGGTGATGGTGGCGCATGTGTCGGATCATTTAGTTCCCTTCAAAATGGTTGAGTTGAATGGTGCTGATCTATGCGTCATGTCCGTGAACGGGCGCTGTCAGTTGTGACTGGTCATCTCTCAGTTGCCATGGCTTATTTTAATGAATTATTTTAGTTTTTGAATTGTTTTTTTTTCTGTTTTGTTTTACTGTGGACACTTTTAACGTGCACATCTTGCTACATTGTTCTCACATAATATACCATCTCAACATGAATGATGTAACCAAGATTTTGTAACAATATTCTGATTTAAAAGAGTGTCCATGGAGTTTCTTGCCCGTTCTTCTCCATAGAGATCTACGCTAGGGAATGGGCAACTACAGTACTTTCACAGTTTTTATGCCTTGTGACTGGGACTGTAGCTACATTTAATTTTCATCTTTGTTTCGACAATTCAAAAGTGCCTGTAACTGGCCTACTTGAAATAAATGCTTTGATTTTGATTTTTGATTTTGACACCCTGTATAAATTATTGTTAGTGAAAGTTAAAATCGTGAAGTTTTTTGGACATTTTTATTTTTTTATAAACCGAATTACAAAGGGCGATGAAGGAACATGGATGGGTTTTAGTCAGTAAAAGTCTGACACTCCCTCCTGCTCCGCCCAGAGCGGGAGAAGTCATTTGATGATTTCCCATCCTAAAAAAAAAAAAAAAGGATCCAAATTCTATTTCCACGACAGCGAGTGTTATTATCGGCACATCACGCCTGTAATCCCCAAAGGATAAGGCAGAGGATACACCCACATTTCGCCGGTTATGTTTAAGTCCCATGTAATAGAGGGCAAGACTATTGCCGTCAACCGCCCGGTTATTGGGTTATTGAGTTATTGGGGTTTTCTTTTTTAAATTTTCTCAGTAGCAGAGAGAATTTCTGATGGAAAAACACAATAACACTTTGCTCGACCCGGAAATCGAACCCAAGACCTCATGCTCAGCAGTCGCGCTTGCGATCACTCGACCAATTATACAATAATCGTATTAAGTAAAACAACACTTTCCATACCTACATGTGACTCCCGAGATGCAAGAGGACCAGGGGCCCTACTCTCTACCACTTCGTCCATATATTCGGATCTATCCGTCTCTCTTGCGCACGTCTGCAGATGAGTGCGAGTGAGAGAGACGGTTAGATCGACGCGAGAAGAGGGACGAAGCGTTAGGGAGTAGGGCCTCAAGACTGGTTAAAGTGACCCGTGAACAAGAACTACACTCAGCATTGAATGTATAATACGGGTTAATGAAAAGACAAAGAGGGTTTTGATACCCGGAAATTAAGCCAATGGCTTTGGTTACTTAGAAAACTTGGTTCCTCCACCTTGGTCTCCTATACAAACAGACCAAAAGTACAGAAAGGCCCTGCTTTTGTTGTTAACCTCAAAATAAACGCGTCCAAACATGTGGTTAATTGGTATGTTACATATCAAAGATAAACATCGCCTTTGTGACTCCGATGTTGTTGTGTGTAGAGTGTGAGTCGGAGCGAGGAAAATTCCTTGTTTGTATAAAAATATAGACTATGAATTCGGCCGTCGACCTCACCATCGGGAAAAACGAAAAGCGTTCTGTAGCAAGTTTCGTTTTATGTTTTACTAGCTGATGCCCGCGGCTTCGCCCGCCCGCATTTTATATACTAAAACCTTCCTCTTGAATCACTCTATCTATTAAAAAAACCGCATCAAAATCCGTTGCGTAGTTTTAAAGATTTAAGCATACATAGGGATATAGGGACAGAGAAAGCGACTTTGTTTTATACTATGTAGTGATTTTCTTTTATTTTACAGGTTATGTTTAAGTTCCATGTTATAGGGGGCAAGCCTATTGACATCAACTGGACTCAATACTGAGAAATGCCTGATAGAATACCCCAATAAAATTTCGCCAGACCTAAAAATCGAACTCAACTCTTCACTTCACTACAACAATCTTAGTTCGAAAACTGAAAAAGTTTTCATAAAACTACATTTCGCGTTAATGCGTGTATCTTCCGAACAAGAAAAAAGAAAACCAAAAAATAACAAACTGGTTTCGTTAGAGTTTATTACCTTTTCTTTTATTCGATATTTTTAACCGACTTCCAAAAAAGAGGAAGTTTTCAACAGTCGTTACAGGTCAGATCAATCGATACATACCGAGTTTCCTCCGTGCCTCGGAAAGCACGTTAAACTGTTGGTCCCGGCTGTCATTTGTCCATCTTTGACGGTCGTTACAGGTAGTCAGTGGCTCAAAAAGTCTGACAACCAGTCTTACCAAGGGGTGTCGTATTACCCAATACTAACTGGGTTGTAGAGGTCAAATAGGCAGTCGCTCCATGTAAAATACTGGTATTCAGCTGCATCCGGTTAGACTGGAAGCCGACCCCATCATAGTTGGGAAAAGGCTAAGGCAGATGATGATGACTAACCAAAAAAAAAAAACAATATTATCCCCGCTCTAAGTGTAACCCTACCTTAATAACAAGCATGTAAATACGGAACGCTTTCACGGCATTGTTTAGCATAATCAACAGTTATGTCCTGACTGTTTGCTGACGAAATTAAAGATTTTATCACACCCTGTACTGTACATGTTTCGGTTAGAAAGTTTTTTGGGCTTGGAAGTTAGTAGATTTTGTGAGGTTGGATTACATGGGCTGTTGGAGAATTTTTAAAAACAAGTATTATAATCGACTTTGAAAAAAAAGGAGGTGTTACGTTCGGCTATTTTTGTTAAATATATTTTCGTTGATTTTTCCTGTGGTTTTTCATATTTTGGTAGAGGAAAGTTCCATATTTTAAAAACTTTCCTTGGTTATGAGCTGTTGGCTTCTATAATACGGATTTTCTTCATCTTCGTTTATTCTACAATTTAAAATTTGTATACAATATATGGCAAGTTGTATGGAATGCTTCAACTAAAAAGCATGACTAAAAAACAATTTTGCGGTTGTTTCTTTTTTTACAAGTTTTTATTTATTTTCAAATCTAGTACCGTCTAGGTTTCTGTACCTGAAGATTACCGTATTGTAAAACCATTTATCTGACAGTCACAGGGCTGATTTTTAAATGTTGTAGTTGCAAGTTCAGATTTTTACTGATCGCAAGTTCTTAAATGTCATCTACAATTATACTCTACATCATAATCGCTGTCTAGCCCTTTCCCAACCTAGAACAATTTTGAACGGAAGTCTAAATCTGCTTTTGTTTCTTAAATTTTGTTATTTGCCAATGTGTTCCATAAATGTTTTTGTAGAATAAACTTTCCACGCCTTTGTACCTCTAAATAAGCTATTCTCAAACGTATTGCATACGTGGGAAGAAGAATAGCTTCAAGACTTCACTAGCTGCGGTTTTACTACATTTCTCTTAATATTGTTACTTTAAGAGGTAACAGGGGTTCCTTTTTTTCTTCATTTTCCTTTTTTCTTCTAGAGCAATCTTTTTTTTTTATAATAAACTTAATGTCTACTGTAGACACAACCCTGTCATTTCCTTTATTTCAGCAACAATCAAGTGAAGAAAATATGACCCTCCAAAAATGACAAAAAATTACCCATTTTTACGGCAGTGATCAGCGGACTACCAGACAAATTCGAAAAGTTCTTAACATAAAAGAAATCAAAAGGAACCTAGACATTTTTAATTAATAATTGAATCGGCTCTGTTTTTAAAGATAAAAAGAAGAATACGAAACGTCGATCTCGTCAATGTTTTGTGATATAATCGGTCTGAGCTGAAGTTGTCTCTATCGCACTCTACTTGCAAGCTTGACGCAGCGCGACAACAATTGTTTCATCAAAAACCTATTATTCAAATTCCTCGCAGGACCTGTTCCCTCTTAAACATATTCAACGTAATACTACTAGAAATTCTCTGTGGCTGTAGCGTTAACCTGTACCCACACACTCTGCACCCACGCTTCCAAGTTTTCTTAATGTAGCTAGCTACGTAAATTAGCTACCTACCCACTTCTCATTGTTCTTGTTTCTCGAAGGCACTTTGGGGTTAACTAACTTAAAATGTTTCTTATGCATGGGTAGGTAGTAAGTGATGGTCTTAATGAAATCTCTTGAAGGTGTGCTGATTAGCTTTTATTAACTACTAGCAACTGCCCTGGTTTGCACAGGTGTAATTCACTAATTTAAATTTATATAAAAAACCCCTATCTTTGGGGGGGGGGGGGGTTGATAACACGAAGAGCAGTTAGTTAATTCTTTCATCAAGTCTGGTTCTGAAAATTACGAAGACAGCAAAATCACAGCCAAATCAGTCGAGCCATCAGACTGTTGGCGATTTTTTTTATTTAAATACATTTTTGAGTGCATTAAACATTAGACTCGACAAGTGGAAATACTTAACGTCTGGGGCATCCTGAGTGCCTTGGCAAGTGGCAATCACTTTCAAAGCGTTTTGTAGTTCTGCCACAATATCTATCAACAAACAAATGAAACGGACACACATTTTTATTTTTTAATATAACAGAAAGGTGCTTTGGCCTCGTAAAGGACCAGCAACATCCCTGAACGGTCTCTTAGCAATTATTCTTTAAGCCGGACCTAATAAGATAAATCAGAAATAGCCTATACAGAATGATTTTCAACTGGACACAAAAAAAGCTATTAGTTATAACGCTGTCAGCAAAAAAAAAGAGTTAAATATATTCTGGCGTCCCGTCAGTTCTCTCAACTTATTTGGCGACAACTGTGCCGTTGAATGCCAAACGTACGCCCAGTGTGAACTGGCTTTACATTATATTCAAGCTTATCTAGCGTTGTAGGGTTAATGAACTGTGTGGTTTGGAGTGTTTGGTGTAAGACTAGAAAATTTCTCAAATTTCTTCAATATATTCAACGTCATAATTATACATAAGTGATCCTGACAAATTTGCACACAAACACACAAACTTAGTCAACACTTTCCGAATTTAATTTTATTGTGAGTGAAAACTTGTTATGTTGAAAAGACAGCTGATAACTTTTTTAAAAGGCTTGTCTTTGCTTAGCTCTATCAATCACATTTTGCTTTAGGATCTCCTCTCCTTGACTTTCATTGGCAAAAATGTATTTTTCGGGACGTCAAAAAATCCCAAAAGAAGTTATAAGAAAATAAAAAAAGAAATTTAACTAAAATAAAAAGAAAAAATCTGTATTATAATAAAAATACTAGCGGACGTTACGCGGTTTTACAGGCGTAGTTCCCGTTACCGTGGTATTACGGGGATAAAATATAACCTATGTTACTCGCTGATAATGTAAGTATCCATTGGTGAAAGTATTTTTTAAATCAGTTGAGTAATTTAAGAGATAATTCGTAACAGACACACAACAAAAAAACAAAAAATCAAATCTTTCCTCTTTATAATATTATTATACACTGACCTGCAAAACTAAGTATCACACTTTTAAAATTGCAATAACTTTTTGAGTACACAAGATATACTTTCGAAACAAAATGGACTCGAAAAATAGTATAATTTTGTCTATAGTTTCAAAGAAAGCTGATAAAAATTGCTATAAAACCTTTTTTTTATTTCAAATCTCTAACTTATAGTTTAGAAAAAATTTAAATTTTAAAAGTATGGTACTTATTTTTGCAGGGCAGTGTAGTAAAGATAGTATAGATTAGTATCGTAACGCAAACATGCTTTGATTATAAAATGTAATCCTGCAAGCAAGATCACGCTACACTCCAAAATATTTTTATTAATAACATTTTCGGCACTGTGCGCCCACTTCCCGACCTCCATAGAATATAGGCACATACTGGTTGCATTATTATGTTTTTGTAGTCACGTCCCAACCATTACTCACAGATGCTTTACGTGATCATTGGCGCAGAAAAATGCTTCTCATGGTAGCAATTGGTGTTCTGATTGTGTTAAGAGAAATCTTGGAAGGAGGTTCAAATGTGTTATGACTTTTTGGAGAAAGGAGAGAGACTAACGACATTTTGTATGATTTGATTAGCCAGATATTACGGCTTGACAAGCGAGAATAAGCAGAATAATCAAGTGGTGCCAAGTTATAGGGTCTCGAGTTCAAACCCAAGACACTCACCTATGATTTTTAGGATTCATGTGCGTATTGTATAATTATCACTTGCTTCGGTGAACGAAAAATTCGTGAGGAAACCAGCATGCCTTAGGGAAATTTGACGACAGAATGAATAGCAAAGTACTGACTTTGCTTTGCATTCCGTCGTCAAATTTCTCTCTTCTATTTCTCAATTAAATTTGTCGTAGTCTTTTTCTCTAATAGTAAAACTCCTTGTACCTATGCACAGGCTACTACCTACACTGTGTCTACCTAACTGCTGTTAAACCGCAAAGTTGTTTTCCAATTTCAGTAGATTTACCTAGGTAAATTAGAAATTACAGTTAGCTCGTGTGTCTGATGCCAAACCTATGGGCCTGTAATTATACCACGTAATGTATTCCTCTACAGGGTGAAAGGGCACATCGATGCACATACGAATACTAGGAATTCAGTGCATCATTTTGTGTTTTATGTCATCGAATATTTTTTTCCGGCAATTTAGAAAAAAAAACAGCTGTTTTTTAATAACATTTTAATAATATGACAAAATGTATGATGTATGTATGAACAGCTGTGTTTTTTAATACATTCATAAAATCATGTTTGTAATCCCCGGAAGCCTGGGCAGAGGTAACTTAAGCAGTTTCTCGGCACCCACATTTCTCCTCTACTCATTTTCATAATTTTTCTCCAAACTTAAATAAAATGACTATGATCCAATGTTCTTATATCCGTCAAGTGACGAATTACGCGCCATTAACGCGCGCCGTGTTGGCGGCCATTTTGTCGAATTATTTATGATCGCCATTTTGTGGAGCTTATCGCGGTTTAGTGTTTCAGGTGTTTAATGTTTTTTTAACATGAGTTTAATATTATTTTGTTATCTGGAGGACGAGGAAGGGAGTTATTCACGAATAATCCGTATAGTAATAGAAATACTAAATGTGGGGCAACTTTTTTTTTTTTAAATAAACGGCTCGTATTTCTGTCTGCAGGGTTTAAAATAACCTAACACGAAAAGGATAGCATTTTCTTTGAAATAAAATACCATGGGAAAATACACCGAACAAACAATATTCGTTAAAAATTTAATTCTACTGTTTGATTAGTTTGTTAAATGAAAAAATGGGATTGAAATGGAATTGTGTTTCTGTGAAACATAGTTTAATTGAAATAAATAGTCGTTAAAATAATAATATTGGAAACAAACAACAAACAAACAAAACCAAACAAACAAACATGAAATGGAACATTTTCTGCGAAACAAAAATATATGAAATTTCTGTCTGCGAAATAAGGGGACACCGGGTTTTAGTAGCATTCAGTTATACTGGAAATCGACCCCAACATCGGAACCTTTAATGAAGCTGAGATACCGATGATCTATTACAAATTCGTGTATAACTTCGTTAACTTTGCTATCCTAAACTTATCCTTCCTAACTTAGATTATAAACGTGGAAGTAAGTTTGTTTGTTACCTTGTGACATCTGAAGCACTGAACTGGGGGCCTAAAATGGCCGCTTTATCAGAATCTTAGTATGAAAACCGTTAAAAAAATGAAATTCTTAAAATTGACTTAAATTTCATAACCATAAAGTTCATTTTAAGAATTTTAAATTTTTAACGCGATTCATTTATGATTCTGCTAAAGCGACCATTTTAGACCTCCAGGTCATCCTTAAATTTTGCACATACGTTGTCAGGTATACAGAAACGGACATAGGGTAGCTTTTGTCCCGAAAAAAAGTACAGTTCTCGAGAAAAACAACAATAACGTTCTTATGATAATAGATGTCGCCGCGCGTCTTTCGAATCATGATTGAATAATATTATTACAAGCAGAGTACAATTGATTGTCATATTCTAAATTAACGCAAGCAAAGCTGCGGGCAAAAACTAGTAGTTCATAACATCCTTCAAGGTCAAGACCAAAATACGCTATTATAGATGAGTAAACATGAAAATCATTGCCGAAACCAGCATTCGTCTCACTTCGTAAAGTAGAATAGACATAAAGATACGCAAACCTAAAGATACGCAATCCAATGGTATTTTCCCTCAAAAAAAGGATTTTCTACCCTCCCAGGGGTGATAAGAAAAGCGTAAAACACTGGTTTTATTGCCAAAAAGGGCTCTATATCATCGAAATTACGCTTCAATGATTGTGATATGAAGATTATGTGATATTTCCTAATTTTCGCGAAGAGAAATGGGAATATTTTCAGCACGTAGGTAATGATGTATTATGTGACCGAAAATCTATCTTTGTTTATCTGTGGGTGTTGCGAAAGGTGACTGAACCTTGACTCCGGAGCAGTTACGATATTTTTAGGAATGTTTGCTTTCTAATCTCATTTCTCTGTATTGTATCACAAAGTTTCAATACAAAATAATCTATAACTTCAGTACTGACCAATTACTGATTAATAATTGCCTTATAAAGCAGGCTCATTTAACCATCGCGATTTATTGCAATCGGCATATTCTTAGCTCGTTGGCCATATCCACATCAGTCTTACCTAGGTAGGGCTGCTCCACCATCATCGAAGCCAAATAACTTGGCTATTGTCAAAAATTGTTTAACGACTACCTACGTTATTGACTTTTGGCTGACACTGAGATGAGATTTCAACTAGATTTTGAACGTTTTAAGTTACCGAAATTGAGATTAAATAATTTTGGAGGCTCAGCGTTTACATTTCACTGAAAGCTACTCCGGGATAATACTACCATCATTGGCCGCGGTATCTCTTTCAAACAGCATCTTTGTATCTCAATTGCAGTGGTGAGATTTCCGGTGCAATTTAACCCACATAATAATGACATTTTAAAGTTTTCTCTGGGGGTAACAACCTGCGATATCTGTGATGATATACCAGATGTTAATAAGGGGCGGTGGCCAATTTTATGATTAAAAATTGTGGCTTACGTTTGCACTGTGACCTTTATTTTACCGGGCGTTGAGTTTAAAATTCTTGTCATTTTGCTGGACAGTTGAGACTGCTTCGTTGTCCTAGTGGTCTCAAACGCGATTACTGAGCGTGAGGTCCTGGATTTGATTCCCGGGTCGGGCAAAGAATTTTCTCAGTAGCAGCTACGGAGTCTGGATTTGTACCCGGTTGATGGCAATGGGCTCGCCCCATATTACAAGGGATTTAAACATAACTGGCATGATGTTGTGTTATGTATGGTTGAGAGAAAACTCAACAGATACCATGTTGAAAATTATTACTGCTGAATTCGAAACGCTCAACTGTACTCCCAGAGTAGAAAGGCCAGTGCGCTTTAAAACTCGCACGCCGTACATTACCTTACACGTGCCTTAAAAAAGCAATCTAAATCTTAACCAATTAAATAGCACATCGCACCTAAAAATACCCTCAGACACAAAAAATTATTCAAACAAATCAATTACTAAGAGAAAAAAAGTCAAATAGCTAAAAATAATCATCAAACGACGAAACAGCTGGTCGTGCCAAAATAAACGGAGTTAATTGACGGTCCACAGACAGACACGGAATAATAAATATTATGCTTTTTGGGTGAAGGCCTGGCCGGGGAATGTTGGACTAGACAAACATCTGGATTTGACCGTGATTGTAGACGTTTTTCAGAGATATTTTTGGAGAGATAATAATAACAAAATCTTACCTAAGAAAGTTTGTGAGGATGAATGAATGGATGGATTTGGATGGACAAATCTTTGTTAGTCTTTCAAGTCTATTCATACTGTCTAATCTTTTTGACATTTTTATTGAAATTGATTATATTCGCTATTTATATTGATAATTACATGTACCTATCTATTAATTGATTTTATAACCAATGAGATAATAGAATTATATAAAAACAAAAAAACAAAACTTAAATTGTTGTTAAAAGTAAAGACAATGCTAATTAAATATATTTGTACGCCTCTGGGCAAAACATAGAGGATCTACCTATCTGTAACACCGCTATTGTAATTTGACCTAGGTTTACAAATAAAGTATTCTGATTCTGATTCAATCCCGAGTGACAATCACCGAAATCCACGCGGCTGAAGCCGCTGGCATATGCTAGTTTTAATAAATAAATGTGCTCATTGGGATTTCCCTTCAATATTAGTGACGAATTTCCATACAAACGGAAATAAATCTTCTAAGATAATGCTCTACTTGGTTAGAAAAGGACCTGTTGACAAGGATGCTGCCAGATCTAGTTGTTTAGGCTGCGTCAGATGTCAGAGTACGAATGTTCTTCAAAGTTCGAACTAATCAGTTTCTTCTAGACAAGCGTGCTACCCTAGGCTACATCATCGCTTTACATCAGGCGCGTTAAAAACTGAAGCCTAGTTAAATTATAATAATACCAGCCTATTACGATCCCACTGCTGGGCAAAGACCTCTTCTCATACAGAAAAGGCACGAGCATTGATCACCACGCTTGCTCAAGACGGGTTGGCGATTTCAGACTTATTCGAGTAATACCTAGTTAGTGTAAAAAAAAATTAAGACTATTTCAGTAGTTGATTCTTAATTATAGCCTAAGAGACTTTTTTCCACATTGTAGACCTTTGACCTGGTGATGGTCGCAGGAATCAATGAATACCGTATAGCACAAGTCTGGTCGTTGTGGGATGTAGCCGTGGCAATCGTAGGGAAGAACCTTTGACCAGTAGTTATGTTCCTACAGCTGGTGGTCATAGAAATAATAATTGATGGGCTCTAAAAGAAGCTACAAAATATACCACAATAAATCAACTCAAATAATTACAGTCTGTCTATGAATATTGATCAAACGGGAAAGTGCCTCAGTCATCCGCTAGTATTTCCAATCCGTATTGAAAATACCGATAATTGGTTCCTTGTACTAACTGATAATAATTATATAGCGTCCAAATCCCTAATTGATTGTGGTTGGTGTATTAAGATAACTTAGTACGACAAGTTATTGCTTCTAATAATAGAATATTCTTGAGTTAATTTATTATGAGATTAGATTTGAACGGTGTTGATATTATAATCTTTTTGTTTTGATGTTTTGTTCGGAAAGTATATAGTTACTAGCGGCCGTCCCGGCTTCGCACGGGTTTTTTTTTTTTTTTGTTTTATTGTAAATCCTTTAGTCCACCAAATAGATGAATATAATCTGCCGACATATGTACCTATTCATATTTTTTTACTAATAATAACAGACAAATAACTAGCTGAATTATACGGTATTTCGTTCACTACAAAATAAATTTAATTAATTTTATAGCGTCAACAACACGTGGTAATTATGCTGTTAAAATTTAGCTTATATGACACGTTCGTAGATTTACCATAGCAGCGCCATCTATTGATTACTTACTCAACCCAGTCGAAAGGTATCGACATCTGTTAGAATCATTTGGAGTAAACAGATAATTGTGACTGTCAAATAATAACATACAAATAATTAGCAATAAATTAAAATTGCGACTATAATTTGAGATTTAAACTATCCTATCTCTCAAGTTGGATCGAACTGCACATGGTGTGCGAATTTTATTATAATCGATTAAGTGGACAAACATTGTGACACGAGATTTATATATATTATATATATATATAAGATAAGATAAGATAAGATAAGATAAGATAAGATGTAGGTACTGTTGTTGTTGTGTGTTGTTTTTGAAGACTTGTAATAGGCTGTTAGTTTCACTCTTTTTTTTTATTCTGGTTTGTTTAACTGTAAGTCTTTCATAGTTCATAAATAATTATAGAGCACTTAATGTTGTGACCGAAAATGACATATTTTTGTCAGGTAATAAGTGGTCTATATAAACAAAACTTCACGCCTGTAATCCCCGAATGGTTAGGCAGAGTTATACCTTAGTATACCCACATTTCACCAGTTATGTTTAAAGTCCTACGTGGAAGTGAGCACATTGCCGCGTGCGCGAACGGCGTCACCTAACACAAGAATCTCCTTGCTTAAAAGCTGAGCTCCCAAATCATGTGATAAAGTTCTATGTTATTGAAATAATCATTTTTTAAGGTTGCGTACCACAAAATGTAAAAAAAGGAACCCTTATAAGATCACTTTCTTGTCTGTCTGTCCGTCTGTCCGTCCGTCTGTCACCAGCGATTTTCTCTGGAACAGGTGGACCTAGCATATTGAAATTTATACCAGATACTAAGGTCTAATAGTCCATATTAGGTGTATAAAAATCACAAAAAAAAAACTTGTGAAAAACTTGGATTTTTGACCCCCAATATCTCCGTAACTAGAAGGTTCCCAGGTATGGTCTAGAACAAATAATCGCAATGATAGGGAGAACAAGATCTTTTCGGCTTCGTTAAGAGTCTTTTTAAATCCTTTATCTACCATTTTAGCGATTCAAAAACAGCCTCCTTCTAACACATCACGATACTTAAAGAACATTCGTCCAAAGCTTATCAAAACAAAACACACTTCGCTACTACCAAGCCATTATAACAGTACCTATAACGACATTTAACAAAAGCAGAACCGACAGTCACAGAGGTTTAATACCCCATATTTTGACTTCGAGTGCCCGTTAAGATGTTGTTAGCTTAAATATCTTTCTTTTGTAATAATTTATTTATCTTTAGTACTTTTATTTGGGTGAATGGTCTCTTAATTTTGAGGATGGTAAGATTAGTTAATGTGTTTTTATTTGGGTGAATGGTCTCTTAATTTTGAGGATGGTGAGATTAGTTAATGTGTTTTTATTTGGGTGAATGGTCTCTTAATTTTGAGGATGGTGAGATTAGTTAATGTGTTTTTATTTGGGTGAATGGTCTCTTAATTTTGAGGATGGTGAGATTAGTTAATGTGTTTTTATTTGGGTGAATGGTCTCTTAATTTTGAGGATGGTGAGATTAGTTAATGTGTTTTTATTTGGGTGAATGGTCTCTTAATTTTGAGGATGGTGAGATTAGTTAATGTGTTTTTATTTGGGTGAATGGTCTCTTAATTTTGAGGATGGTGAGATTAGTTAATGTGTTTTTATTTGGGTGAATGGTCTCTTAATTTTGAGGATGGTGAGATTAGTTAATGTGTTTTTCGAGTGAACTTTATGTTGGGTATATCTTTGGTTTTAAAGTTTGAGTTTTTAAAGTTTGAGTTTTGAGTGTCAATTGCATGTTTATTTTTGTCATATCTGCATACATTTAGTGTCGGACACAAACGTTTCCACAATTGCACTTCCTATAACATGTTATGCATCGAACTTGGTTTTAGCATTATTAGTGTATAAAAATCCCTCTCGTGGGATACGGGCTCCGTTTGTGAGAGGGAATGGGGCATCCACCACGTAGTTGAGTTAAATTGAATATAAATATCGGACATTACTCACAGCGCTATCTAGCGCCACACTAAGCAACGAGGCTTGTGTCGTGGACACCAGATAGTTAATATACATACAGTGTAGTGTACATAGTGTCCATGCTCATCACACAAACATTTGCTCTTACCGGGATTCGAACCCGGGACCCAACGAACGTAAGGCAGCCTTACTACCGCTGCGCTATTCGGGTCGTCAAATCATTCTAGTTCATGTGGTTTTCCTCAATGATTTTGCTTCAGATTTAGATCACGATCATCTGCTTTGCCTTTACCCAAAGCCGATTCCATCACAGTCAGTAAATAACTAAATGAGTATGATCACCCTAAAAAACCATCTTTTGGTTAAAAAAAAAAAAGTGAAAACACAAATCATTAGAAAGAGCATCGAACACAAACACACACAGAACGACAACCTATCGGACCTCCACAACCCAGTTAGTATTGGGTTATACCCCATGGTAAGACTGGTTGTCAATCTTTCGGGCAACTGACTACCTGTAACGACTGTTATAGAACAAATTACAGGTGGGACCATCGGCAACGTTCTTTTCGAGGTACGGAGGAAACTCGGTATGCAATGGATCTTATCTACGGACTGACCTTGGCCTGCCAAGGTCAGTCCGTATTAATATTCTAATATTATTATTAGGCCATGAGCTACTCCTTCTCTAAAATTATGTTAGTTCTCAATTTCAATCCCAATTCTATTTGTGGATTTACTGTAAAACTACGTACTGCGAATTCCATTCCTTTGTTTTCCTTCATTAATTTCCTTTCCATGTATGTTTTCCCAGGAGCGTGAAAAGGTTCGTCCCTATAAATGTTTTGTATCGGGGCGACCTTGACCCCACACGTATCCTGCTAAGGTCAGGACCGATTGAAACTGAAAACAGGGGTAAGCAAAATACGGGTACCTACATTATGAAGCTTATGTTGTCTTCGGTAGAGATGGGTTCTGCAGATTGTGTCTGTATTGTTATAATATCTTATTGTGATAATGTTAAAAGTTTGTGGAGATGTTTAGTAATCAACAATAGTTCATTCAAACTCAAACTATTTATCAAAAAAACACAGACAGGCACTTTTGAATTAAAATAAATAAATATCGCTGGACATTACACACAGTGCCATCTAGTGCCACACTAAGCAACAAGGCTTGTGTCGTGGACACCAGATAGTTGATATACTACTAGATACTTTTTTTTTGGAAATACATACTTATTATATATATAAAAAATTTATTGATTGATTGATTTTAATTTTCAAAAACTATAAGAATAAGCTACAGTCGCAGTACACAAAGGAAACAAGTGACACACGCTTGTGTTACTTATTTGATGTAAATGCCGTATCCGCTTTGCCCGTGTACGTGAACGGGGCGTAATTATCTTGGATTACAGACACTAAAATACTTTGTTGTCAATTGTAGATCTTTGACAGTCGTTTCAGGTATTCAGTGGCCTGAATGTCTTACGAAGAGGTATCGTTTTACCCAGCACTACCTGGGTTGTGGAGGTCAGATAAGCAGTTGCTCCATGAAAAATCCTGGTATTCAGCTGCATCCGGTTAGACTGGAAGCCGGCCCTAACATAATTGGGAAAAGACTAGGCAGATGAGAGACACTGAAATACTTTATCCGGGAAACATGAAATATTTCTAAAATAAGAAAAACTGTATTCGACAGATAATCCTGTATAGACATCGTGCAATGCGAAAGTTTGTGAGGATGTATGGATGGATTTTCGCTACTCTTTCACGCAAAAACTACTGAATGGATTTGGATGAAATTGGGCACATAAATAGTTTATAACCAGGATTAACAATAGTATACTTTTTATCTCGCTAGTATGATCCCGTTGGACAGAAATTTTCATCATCTGCCTAGCTTTTTCCCAAATATGTTAAGGCCGGCTTCCTGTCCAAGCGGATGCAGTAGAATACGGCTATGTCTACGTAATTTACATGGAGCGACTGCCTATCTGACTTCCACAACTCTGTTAGTACTAGGTAAAACGATATCCCTTCGTAAGACTTGTTTGTAAGACTTTAAAAACTATCAAAGATCTAGGAATAACTACCGGTACCAACGACTTAACCTGCTTTCCAAGGCACGGAGGAAACTTCGTATGTAATGGGTGGTCACCCATCTACCGACCAATCTACGCAAGCGCGGCTTAACCTAATGATCGACCCGAGCGGCTGTTATTATTAAGCTGCGAGGTCCTCTCCTCGTGACACAAACTTTTATCATTGACAAAACAGAAACAACATTTTTACAAAGGCCAAAAATCATTCAATTTTTATTCAACCTGCTTTCAAAACCATGATTTATTTACAAATGGTCTTAACCCTGACTTTCTTTCACCCCCCTGTCCAAGATTCAACCCCTTCTTAATCAATCCAACAAAACTACCTTTTACCTTATTCATGGAGGTCTTGGAAAAAAACGGCCAAATGTAAATCGGACTCATGAGCTGTGGGTTCCGTACAACGGTGCCGCTCATGTCTGTCAAAAAAATGTTTCTTTTTTGGCTTAAATACCGCTGGTACAATCCTTCGTACAGAGAGAAAGCCTGTTGTGGAATTCACTGCCGCCTTCTCTGTTTCCCGATCATTGTAATTTAGATCCCTTCAAAGTTCGAGTCATTGGGTTTCTTCTAAATAGGCGTGCTCCACCCTAGGCAGCGTCATCGCTTCACATCACGCGATTTGCGGCCAAACGCAAAACTGTTTAACGAAATAGTAAAATAAAATATTTTTATGTTGGTTTATTATGATAGTATGTAGGTATGATTTGCCATAGCAACACCTATAGTTGGTGCCAGTTAAGATCGCAAAAGCGGTCATTGACCCACCTACATTTATTAAAGTTCTTAACTTTGAAATCCAAAAATAAGCCTGTTTAACATTTATTCGAATGACAAACGATACATGGTTCATTTGTTTTGTTTCGTAGGAAGAGATATTAGGGAAAAGGCAATGACCGCTATTGCGCTATTTATCTTAACTGGCACCAACTATATACCCATAATTATGTTCTGAGAAATTTTCAACGGTTATAAAGATACAGCCTTGTAAGTGACATCGCAAGCTTAATAATACCCTCCCCGTTTTCACCTTATGCTTACGGAACCCTAAAAACGGGATCCATTTAAAATAGCCCTCTCTGTAAACAGAGGCCTTTCGCACGTATAATGCAAGGTCCTGCTGAATGCCACCCGGACCCATAGGTTATTAATTCTTGTGAATAATGGCGAGGTAGGCTGTCTACCGAGTGAGAACCGGCTTGTGGGGAGATTTTGGCCGATTTCGACTGGATTTTGTGGTGTAGAAGTAGTTTTGTATGTAGATATAACAGGTATAATATACCAAGCAATAAATTAAAGGGAGAAATGGAAGGAGTAGAGGGAGACCTTTACCCAGGAGACAGAACAGGTTAGAAGAAAATAGTACATTATGATATAAGTGCGGTAAGTTGAAAATTACAGCCGAGGTAATATTGCTAGCCCGAGCCGTAGGCGAGGGTTACAAGAAAGCAGAGGCTGTAATTATCAAATCGCACGTATGGCATACGTCGTTTTATAACATATTTGCGAGGAAATAAATAAAACAAATAAAAACAATACAGCGAAAAGAAGAAGCGGAATAATTTTTACTTTTTCACAAATTAGCGATGCGCGCACATCAGCGCTTTTTTTTTAAGGCAAAGACACAAAAGACAGCCAGTATTACTATTAAAGTAAATTAATATTTTTGTGTTTTTGATATGTTAATGGTTGTAATTTATTGTCAAAATTAATTAAATTAAAGAATTAAATGTTTATTTATTATATTTCATCTCCCAAAGTTAATTTTATTCATAAAATGTTGACCAGTTTTCTGACATAAAACTCTTTGCTAAGATTTAAAAAAGTACCGTTCGGTTTAGACGGAGCATCTTGATAAACCGTGACGTTTACTTTACAATAACGCACTAGTACGTAATGAGATTGTAGTGTGTTTTATTGGCTCACGAGACATTACAGAGATACATGACGATATTGAAATTGGTGCAATAAGAGACCCTTTAAGAGCAAATGTGATATAAAAACTATTTAATGGTTGAATTTCAGCATTTTTGATAGCAAAATCAAGCTCTAAAGAGATGTAATAGGAAAAAGAAGTAAGCACCATGTAGATAATACCTTCATATAAAATCCGGGAATGATTGTTAAGTTCCGAAATAAAGCTATTGAATTATAGGCAGGCATTATACACATGATGAGAATGTTGCGCCACATAAGGGATGAATGAAGATATAATAAATGTGGCAGAGAAGTAAATGCTTAAGAAAATGTTTGGTATTTCGCGAATGGTTAAATCTTCTTCTTATCGTATCGATTTTCCTTCCAATTAAACGGTGTGGGCCCAGTAGATGGCCACGTTTATTCCAGCGGTGGAGGCGCTGTACAAGTCGTCAAGAGTGCAGGTAGACGGACGCCTAGGACACCTCATCAGGTGGGGCATTGTTTGGTCCGGAGCGCAGCACTCGCACTCAGTGTTGGAAGAACCAATTGTACCCCATTTTGCCAGGTTATGTTTGCAGCGGCCTACTTGGGTACGCAATCGATTCAGAGCTTTCCAAATAGGCCACTGTTGTTTACTGCCAGGAGCCAGGTGTTCTTGGGGCTTTAAAAAGTCGTGGGGTGGATGGTTAAATAAGGAATGAGTAAATAAGAGGAAGTCTGAAAGTGGTGCCGGTGACTGGAAAGTTGTGTGGTAATCGGTTGTCGTGGTATGGACATGTGATGCGGAGGAATGAGGAAAATGTCGTGAGCAAAGTTTTGAGTATGAATGTGAATTGCTATAAGCGTAGAGGAAGACCAAAGAAACGATGGACGAACTGTGTGCAGGATAGGCTAGAAAAGAGGTGTCTGACGAGATTGCGAGTGGTAGAGAAGTAAGACAGAAGAAGACATGCTGTGCCTACCCCAGCTCTACTGATAACGTCACGCTCGTTGGAACGGAATAGTTAATGTGATATCTGTCAGGTGCATTTACTATATCCAATTTGTCGTCGAACTGACGTACTATACGTCAATTCGACGACAAGCAAACTTTAGGGTAATGTTTTTCCGCGGCTGCGGGACTATTCGAAAGAGATACTGTGGCCCCGGAACACAAAGGGCGATGAAGGAACATGGATGGGTTTTAGTCAGTAAAAGTCTGACACTCCCTCCTGCTCCGCCCAGAACGGGAGGAATCATTAGATGACTTCACGATCATCCGAAAAAAAAAAATATGGGAATGTTTTTTTTTTTATGGGAAAAGGTCTGTGTTTTTAAATAAGCTTTAGTAATATATAAGCTAATAAGTTTTAGGGATAAGGGCAGCAGAATGATATTTTCCACATGTTACTTACTTCTTTGAAGTTTAAGCAAATAAACTCCACCTATTCCGCCGATCTCTAGTAATTATATAACAACAAAACAACATAACTAGCAAAATTTGTTTGAACAGACGGCGACAAATCAGGCTAGACATATTCAGTATAACTTGTCCTCGCTTTGTATTGCCTTTCCGTACAACGGGAGATAAGCTTTCACTGGTTATGCATAGCTTGATAGCTTGTAGTAGGCATCTGCCATTGCTTGTTTATAATTATATTGTTTAGAACTCATCTCATCTTGTCCTAGAAACCGTACAAGCACATTAAAAAAAAACATACTTTCTAAATAAAAAACATAATTATTTTCCTTAACAACAAATGGGACGAGGAAAAATGCGATAATGTGACATTCTACAATTGTACTGATGAAAAGAGCCTTTGTCCTGTTTCCTTTCATTTACATTTTTTTTTTGTTTTGATTTTGAAGGCCAAAACAAAAGAAGCCATAGAATTTAATAACGCTTGTCGACGACGTCAAAAATAGCCAGTCTATTACAAGTGAATAGTTGAAATGAGGCACTGAGGCAATGAGGTGTTGGAATGTGGCTTTGTAAATGAAAATTGTCAACGGAATCATAAAATGTAGTGATTTCGTTGAGCAAATTTCGTATTCAGTCCCTTCAAAACCTCCTAGATATCCCATCACCAGACTGTTTCATATCCCTTTTCGCAAATCAAACCTTGGTCTCAATGCTCCTGTGCTAATATGTAGAAACTATAACAGCTCCCACACATCACTGGAAACCGATTTATTCGGTATTTCCCTTAACAAGTTTAGAAGATCAGTTTCTGAGGTACGGGGGAGCACTAGTTTACCTTTAAAAAACGAATTTCTGTCAACTCAATACATTTGAACACTCATCAAGCATATGTATATCATCATAATTCTCATCATCATCAATCATTTCATTTAGTATTAAGTAAATTTTATTTTATATTGTATTCAAATTTTATTATTAAGATTTGAAAAATTATATATTGTTGTCTTATAGTGAATGCTGCGTATACCTATAGGCATACATACCAGCATTTTATGTTATTTTCATTGTATCAAATTCATTCTAAGTATGTATTGCTGTTGGTGTACCAAATAAATAAATAAATAAAGGCCAAAGAAACGATGGATGGACTGTGTGAAGGATGATAATATGGCTAGAAAGGAGGTGACTGCTGAGATGACTAGTAATAGAGAAGTATGGAAGAAGAAGACATGTATGCTGCGCCGATCCCAAATAAATTGGGATTACAGCAGGAGAATGATGATGACGACGATGAGAAGGAATTTCGCGAAATACTAACGCATTTATTAGTTATTAGTAGTTTTGGTCAGGAATCAAAATGGAATGGAAAAAAAATGCCAATGAGAAAACAAAACAGCACACGGCTCGCACCTAGTAGGACTTGTTGAAATGTATCCATAGCGATTTCCTAGACAGCTTCTATATCTAGATAAATATACTGTAGACAGTTTCAGACGTCCCGAATAGAGGAGTGGCGCTTAGCATTCCATTGTAAAGGTCGCCAGTTCAATCCCTTTATAGAATGCCGATTCACTATTTATTTCGAGTTCTGATATTATGTGTATGACATGACAAGTCGTAATAGTTTTTTCGATACTAATGGTGGTATCGAAAAAACATAAAAAAAAATAAACAAGAATAATAATTAAAAAAAATATATAACAAATAAATATTTTCTTCTCGTGGGAGAAGCAAGTATTTAATTTTCTTTATATACAGACATACGCTTATTGGAAATTATGTATTTTCCTACTCCTCCGCTATTTTCCGATGAATTTCGTTGCGGGATCCAAGACAGTTAAATTGTTTCTCCGGGACTTCGTCGAGCTTCATTGTCTCGGCGCTTTTCTGCTGGTCGACGCTATTAATTTTGGCCTTCAGCCTTCTTACAGGGGTTTGGGAATAGTATGTCAGGTTAGTCCCAATAAAAAATAAGACATACGCATAAATGTTTGACTAACCAAATCTCTAAAAATTATTCATTCATGTAGGTCTTCCGTAGCAGCATAAAATAATCAAAAATATGGACCGAACCCGTATCCAAACTATCACAAGTTTTTCAGAACAAATCAACCCACGAATTCGATCAAACAATTCTTAATAAAACTATGGACGAACTCCGAAATAAGTTTTTACGGATCCTGTCTGACCCTAGCTTTGGTTGACCGAAATAAATAAGATAAAAGTATTATTATTAAGTGGCTTTGCCACTGTGACCTCCAGTGGATCGCAAAGTCAATAATATCTTTGGAGAAAAAGAAAAGAAAAAAGATAGGTTAGGGAAGTGAAATGTCGAGTTGTAAGACAGATCGCTTGTGAGGCGTGGGGTTTATTACGTGTCGCGATGGCAATAGAGATTGGCTTACTTTATTTGATCTGAGAACGTTAGAATCGACGAGAATTTAGTTAATAATTTGTAGATCTTTGACAGTCGTTACAGGTAGTCAGGGGCCCAAACGTCTGACAACCAGTCTTACCAAGGGGTTTCGTATTATCCAGTACTAACTGGGTCATGGAGGTCAGATAATTATGCAGTTGTTCCATGTTAAATACTGGTATTCAGCTGCAGCCGGTTAGACTGGAAGCCGATACCAACATAATTGGGCAAAAGCTAGCCAGTTGATGACAGAAAGACAACACGAATCTTTTTTACCCTTGGACTCTTTCATAAATCTCTATCGCTATCCGCATTCACCCCAGACAGGGGTAAGTTTGATAAATGTCCCGGCCCCATCCCGTCTACTAATGCTCCCCTTATATCGAAATATTTGTCAAAATAAACTCGACTGAACAAAATATATCGTCAAAATATATCTTTCTTCCATAATTCATCGGGTATAAATGTTAGTTCATTGATTTTCAAATGAATTAAGATCAAAGAATGTATTTGGGGAAACGGATGACAGTTTGTATTTCTATAAATTTTAATGTTGCCAACATTTTTGGTAGATAGTCTATTTTTGGGATCTACGCCAATAATGTTCTTCTTATTAGCATAATTTTCATTGATGTATGAGAAATAACCAGTTTTTCTCAATAAATAAATCTTGTTCTGTCCCGGCCGGCCCTGAGTTTAATACATTTTCACGATATAATCAAGATATAAAGTCACAAGTGGTAAGTATTAAAGTGCTGTGCTGTGGGGGTAGCCCAGCATCATGCGGAGGGGGAACCTGCATGTCGCAGTCTACTTGTTTTAACTGTCCTGTATTATTTATAAATATTTGTTAAGCGTTTACTGGTTTTTTTTTTGTCATGTCATGTCCCTGCGACAAATATATGTCGGATCCGGTCATGAGTACGGACGGGCGAATGGATCGAAAGCGCGCCAGTGGTGACAACACGCGACGTACTTACCAGTCTACCCCACCATGGCGTGCTTGTACAGAGTCCTGATGTTAACAGCTCGTGGCGAGGAAGACATTCTGGGTCTGATCGCAGTGGAGTTAAGACGTCTTGAAACTGTAGTCGATTCATTGTGCCTAGTGTTATTGTGTGAAAGTGTCATGTCAAGTAATTTGTTAGTTTATTCAGTGTATCTGTTTGAAAAGAGTAACCATGGAGTTTCTTGCCGGTTCTTCTCCATGGAAACGACCACCCCGAACCGTGCACCATTAGGCCTATGTGAAATAAAATACTTTGATAGTTAGCGTATCGCATCCTGTGTGTTTTCGTTGCACGAAACCCATCTTCTGCCCACATAATGCTTGAGCCTAACGAAATAAAATCCTGACAACCCGACATATATATTTTTTCTTTTCTTTCTTTCTAATCGCTAATAGAATGACACTCTAGCTAGATTATTTCTAATTATGTGACATACCATTTATCCTAATCCACCCATATAATCAAGATATAAAAACACAAGTGTTAAAGTATAAAATTTCACAAATGTCGGTCGTAACCGCGCGCCCGCGACCTCGCCTACTTGGCAAGCTGCGCGAGCGCCGGTCAAGGCGAGTTCGGTGCCGCGTCTCATCCCAATGATATTCGGCTAACTGTCGTTGTGTTTCGATAGTATGGGTATATATTATGTAGTTGGATGGTATCAGATTGTTGAATGAATAGTTGTGTTAAGATTATTTCGTTGCGGGCACTTTTTTATGAATCAGTACGTATAACATTACTTATAAACTACAAATTGATCTAAAATAGTAACAAAAAACCACAAGTATCAAAATGGGAAAATAATTACAGGGCGTCAATAATCCGTACACATCGCTGTCAATAAGAAAAGTCCAGCAGGCTGGCAGCATTGCCACGTTGGATGGCAATTCTGATTCTTTGGCTGAAAAAAAGCCAGGCCTCTGGTCACGTGATATCCCGAAATACAAGGTGGGCACTCAGACCCCATAGCCCTATTGTTTCAACCCCAAACGGCTCAAACACATAACTATCGACTAAGATACCCCTTGATCTGTCCACGAAGTAGACACAATAGTTAAACAATGGTGTCTCGAACAAATCGCTCCTTTGACAGATCATGATTTATTGTATGTTATTATGAACTAAAGTAGGTATCTGTCAGTCAGGTGTCCATGTCGCGTCCTCAATTATTATTATTATTTTGACCAAACTATCAATAAGACTGTCCGTTCAAGATGCGTAAAAGCTACTCAATCCTAGCCCGTACTAACAATCACCGAAAACATAAAACATTTCAATGTTATCATTAACAAAAGAGTTATCGCTCTTATCGCATGTCGCCTCATTCTCGAAAGGTTGGGCAGAGGTGTACACCCAAATTTAGCCAGTTATGTATAAGTCTCATCTAATAGGGGACGAGCCATGCAACTGGGCACAAACCTAAAATCCGTGGCTGCTATTAAGAAATTCCTGATGGAAAACCCCAATCACACATTGTCTTTTTTTTCGGATGGGAAGTCATCAAATGACTCCTCCCGCTCTGGGCGGAGCGGGAGGGAGTGTCAGACTTTTACTGACTAAAACCCATGCATGTTCCTTCATCGGCCTTTGTGTTCCGGGCCCACGGTATCTCTTTCAAACAGTCCCGCAGCCCTGGCAGGCGTTGGCCCTTGCAGACCCCTTCCTTTTTGCTGACATCTCTTTGAGGCGCGCGTGGAACACGAACGCGCCGTCGACACGGCCTGTCGTCATGAGAAGGACGGACGGCGAGCCTATAGCTCACCGTCCACAGGCCCGCGCATACGGTGGCCGCGCCCGGTGCGTCTCCCGCGGCGACCGGGACGTGAGGTTCTCTCCCTCTCACATTTCACCACCTCCTTCGCTAGAAGCAGTCATGTGCTTCGCAGAAGGAGGTGACGGCGTCCCATTCCATCTTGCTCCGGACCATGGATTGAACCAGGAACGGACGCGAGAGGTCATCGCCACCGATCGCCGCTACGAGGACACGGCGGTGCTCCGCCCACGCGGGGCACACCTCCAGCGTATGCTCCACCGTGTCCTCCGGTCGATCCTCACAGTCGTAACACCCGGGCGTTTCCTTGCGCCCGATTCGGTGCAGGAACCTCCCGAAACATCCGTGTCCGGTAAGTACCTGCGTCAGACCACTCCTCAAAGAGGGGACTTAATCGCCACTATTGTGGCGTACCCGACCTAGGAATCGAAACCACGACCTCATGCACAACAGCCGCTCTTGCAACCACTAGACCTTTCTATATCATCATCATCTACCTGCCCAGCAGGCCTAGTCAAGTTACAAACGATTCGTATCGATTCTCTTTCTACAATCGTAAACGTTAAGTCTCGTGGTCAAAACAAGCGAATAGAAACTTCGTAGACAAGTTTACATCGATCAAGATGATAGAATGAAATGTATTCGTTTCTAAAATCGTGATCGCTACATCCCATATAAATCGTAGCCAACTTACAGTTTTGACTGAACTTTACTGTTTCTATTCGTTTGTTTTGACCACGTGACTTAACGTTGAAATGATGTCATTCCCATACATTTGGTTAGTTTTCTATGCGTTAACGATTGTAGATTGTCAACTTGGCTAAGCCTACTGGTCCCATTCCACTTGGGGTCGGCGCAACCCGTTCTCCTCTTCCATTCTCCCCTGTCAGACGTTACGGCATCATTTACTCCTTTCTCTTTCATATCATTCCTCAAACAATTACTCCATCTTTTCTTTGGCCTTCTCTCTCTTTCGTCTTCTCTCTTCTATCTCCATCCATCAACCATTTCCATCTCTCTTTTAGTCACATGCGTTTCATCCTCCTTTATTACATGTCCATACCAAGACAAACGACTTCGTTTATTTTTTTCTGTAACAGGTGCCACTTTCAAACTTCCTCTGATATACTCATTCCTCACTTTAAGTATCCATTCTTACGACTCCACACACCTATATCTCCATACACCTCCGTTGCATGCAACCTTTCTAAATGGCATTGCAAATAACAAGCCCCTTGACACAAACCAGACCTTGACAACAAAATATTAAACCAGACATTCAAATATACAACAACATTGAAACTGAAGATCTGCGCGAAGCCACTCCAAACATCCAGAGTGTTTATAATAAAACTGATACACGCAATGGATATCGTTTACGATCACTGTAAAACGGGGCTATTTCCGAAACATTTCCCGTGTCACGAAGTACGTTAGCTTTTGAGGGTACTGCCAACTTTGTAGTTTTAAAGTAATGCTTTCTTTAGGATTTTTATTGAAAATCTAACTTAGATTCTGTGCATGCATACCCTTGCTCACTGGCCTGTACCCACTGCTCCTTCCGTGTGGACTATAGCATTAACATCTAACCAAAGGACACAACATCTGTTAGTTAAATCAACACTTTTGTTAATTGGTTACGTATCTTTTATTAACTCACCAGCATTTATCCGCACTTTATGATCGTAAATTATTCCACGGGAACGTTTTTAATATTTAATATAGGCAGAAAAAAAGTGTATAGCTTACCAGTTACGAAAGATTTTCACAATCGGATCAATGGTTTCAAAAATTACCATCTACTAAGATTAACTTTACCTCTTTATAATACACTAGCGGACGTCACGCGGTTTCACCCGCGTAGTTTCCGTTCCTGTGGGCGTACGGAGATAAAATATTACTCAGTATTATTTATTTTATGTTACTCAGTAAAAATGTGGCTTTCTAATAGTGAAAGAATTTTTGAAATCGGCGCAGTAGTTTTTGAGATTATTCATTACAAACACACACACAAAAATACAAATCTTTCCTCTTTATAATATTAGTGTAGATAAATACCGATCTATCTCGGACACAATACGAGTGTGGAGCTCCAACACAGGATATGCCACACACCGTCTCTCCTGCCCGTCGTGCACAACTAATTGCATCCTCCAGGACTTGAATGAGGCAAACGACATATCTGCTGTCCAGGTCTCTAGGTACTGGTCGGACCAAATCTGAGTCCGATTGTTTGAGTCTGATCCGATTATCGATGAGTCTGATTCGAGAAGGAAAAAGATTAATGGTTTTTTTGTATATCCCTGAACAAATTTTCCAACAAATACCTCAACAGCTAATACTGTAGTTTATTCATTTAAAAACATATTCACCAAACACACATGTGTGAAAACGCATCAGATTTCGTTTACGACCGGCACTAAAGCAGGATCACTTCCAAAACATTACCACCGACATTAATGGATGTAATGGTTTTGACTACATTGTGGATACTTTGGCTTTTGATATTTAAAAGAGTGACCATGGAGTTTCCTGCCCATTCTTCTCCATAGAGATCTACGCTTTGGAATGTGCAACTACAGCACTTTCTCAAGTTATTATGCCGTGTGACTGTGACTGTAGCTTCGCTTTTTTTCGTTTTTTTTTTACATTCAAAAGTGCCGTAATGATCTAATTGTATTAAAAGCTTTGAGTTTGAGTTTATAAACTGGCCTGCAAAAATAAGTATCACACTTTTAAAATTGCAATAACTTTTTATGTACACAAGATATACTTTGGAAACAAAAAGGACTCGAAAAATAGTTTAATTTTGTCTATAGTTTCTAAGAAAGCTGACAAGAATTACTTTATAACGTTTTTATTTTTTTTATTTTAAATGTCTAACTTCAATAGTTTAGGAAAAATTGAAATTTTAAAAGTGTAGTACTTATTCATGCAGGTCAGTGTATAATTGTCATGGAGTCTCGACTTGCGTTTTGCGTTATTACATGAGACTTAAACATAACTGGCGAAATGTGGGTGTACTATTAGGTACACCTCTGCCTAACCCTTCGGGGATTACAGGCGTGATGATATGTTATGAAATGTACACTAAAAGAACTTAACTTAAGGTCTGAGTGTGTTAACTTAACTTAAACTTAATTATAATAAAAAAAAATAAAGAAACAGGTTCAATGTCGAAAATACGAATTTCTAACAGTGCAAACAATATCAAAACATTCATTTATATTATGTGTAATTTTATGTAAAACAAGCCACATCTTGCAAATAAACAGTCATACTCGTAAATATCACAGGAACAACATTAACTAAAAACTAGACTTAATTAAAAAACAAATGCCGCTCTCAAGTTGTGATACTCTGAATATCCAGGGTGCTTCCGGAAGGCGCCTGCAGTTTAAAAGTGCGCAGCCAAGTGAAGCAACTTGTATAATTAGAAAACAACCGAGGGCTAGGCTAGCTGTTGGAGTGGGGTGGTACAAGGAATGAGATGTAGCGTGGAAATTATAATCTGGATCTCTTCAAAGTTTTTTTTTTTTATATAGGGCCACTCGCAGTTCAACTCGTTAAGTTTACAATACTGCTCAACCAGACTATCCCGTGGTGACCTCAAATGAAGTTACGCCCTCAGCGGCCCTAGCCAGGGCTTATACACTAGGATTATATACTCTATTCAAAGTTCGAGTGAATCGGTTTCTTCTGGGCAAGCGGCCTAGGCAGCCGCATCATCGCTTACAATTTATATATATAATATTATATATTATGATATATTCAATTACATTAGATGAGTACCGGTCAAACGCAAGCCCATTTAGTGTCAAAAATAAAATACATGACTGCATGAATAGGCCGTCAACAGACCGTGAAAGGAGACCGTAAAAGGGGAAAGTCAAAATAAATTATTGTATTTTCTAGTAATGTCATGTTCGAGAAAAATGTGCCCGTTTATTACCGCCTTGTTGCCTCATTTTGACTGTATGTAAAACTAGCTGATGCCCGCGGCTTCACCAGCCCGCAAATTATATACTAAAACCTTCCTCTTGAATCACTCTATCTACTAAAAAAACCCGCATTAAAATCCGTTGCGTAGTTTTAAAGATCTAAGCATACATGGGGACAGACAGACGCGGCGGGCGACTTTGTTTTATAATATGTAGTGATACGCGCTTTGGACTTAGAGTTGCGGACATCTGCCCATTATACAATACAAAAACCTCATTTTGAAAAATGCTATGTACTCATTTAGTAAGTATTAAAATTATCCCATTACAATAAGTTATCACCACCGCCGGACGTAAAAAAGTATTACGCATGTTCATTTCGCTAGATGTTAAAGTCTTTGGGGCAATAGGACACGTGAATTGGCATGGTAATGAAGATCAGCCGACCAGGGGAAACGAGACATCATCTGTTACTGTGATCACCAAAGCCCCATTTGGCTACTGAAAGGTTTTTGTGCAAAACAAACCAGACTGTAATACTTACTGCCCCAAAATTATAAAATCGCTAAATCTTCCAATTTGCACCTCATTTAAAAACTAACTATCCAGAAGATAGTCTTTGTTTGCGCCTGTCGTTATATCGCCCAGCATTTCCATAGCTCCAATATTTACTACTATTAAGAATATTCATTAACTCCTGCTTTCTGGATTGAGTTCATTGTAATTTAGTTTCTGTCTAGAAGCAGATTCTGAACGACTGAATTCTTCAATACCGGAAGAACTGTAGTAAGTCATGTCTATGCAACAATTTGACTGATCGTGTCCTTTATCCCATGATCTGTCCACGGCGTAACTGTCAAGGTTTTAATAACCAGGTAGTTATCAAGCTCTTGTTCAACGCCTTAGTTCGGTGCAAGCTCGAAACCAGCGCTTGTGTATGGAATCCTCATGAGGTTACCTATACACTCATGCTGCAAAAAGCTATTCTCAGGTATCTCTACAAACATGTATTTGGATATTATCCATATATGTATCCTACTAAGTTTCTTTTAGGATATTTAAATTTTAATTCCCTTAAAGTCAGGCGTGCTGTTGGCCAACTAACAATTGCGTATAAAATTATACATGGTTATACCAACGCCTCGGAATTACATGTAGAGCTGTGTCAATTATTTGTTCCAAATAATTATATTCGCTCTAGAAAACATACATTATTTAATGTCCCATTTAGTCGCACTGTAGCTCGATCCACTTCCCCTATACCGCGTTTGCTTACGAAGCTCAACGCGCTCGTGGAGACCAACCCTGGATTGGACTTGTTTGCTGATGAATGGAAGACGATAATATTGGAATGTTTGTGGTTCTGCGAGAAGACCGAATAAAAGGATTAGGTATTTAATTTAGTGTTAATGGTTTTAAATACTGTACTAAATAAATAAATAAATGGCGTCTCGACCAAATCGGTCATTCGACAGATCATCATCGATACATACAAATGTACATAACATCACGCCTGTAATCCCCGAAGGGTTAAACAGCGGTGTACCTAATAGCACACTCACATTTCGCAATTTATGTTTAAGTTTAATGTAGTAGGGGGCGAGCGGAGAGAACTGGGGGAGGCCTACGCCGCAGAGGCGACTTCCATAAATTAAAGTAAAATATATATATATATATATATATATATATATATTGTTAGTTAGTAGTTAGTGTAATGAAAAATGAATGTCAGAAAATGAAAAGAATGTAATGTAAATTGATGTAATCTATTTTTAAATAGATGTTATGTAATGTTATTAAATTGATGTAATGTATTTTTTAAATGGATGTTATGTCATGTTACTAAATTGATATAATGTATTTTTTAAATAGATGCTATGTAATGTTATTAAATTGTTGTAATGAAATGAATGTAATCAAACGAATGTAAATGATATGAATGAAAGTTATGGAATGAATGTAATGTTAATAATGTAATGCTCATAATGTAATGATAATAATGTAAAAAAATGTAACGTTGATACTGAAGGTTGATAATTCATGTAATGTTATAATGTAATGCTAATATGACTTGTTTTCCTTACGATTAATCAAGTTTATATGTTCTGTGATAGAATTAGAGGCTTTTTTATTTTTATTTTATTTTATTTTTATTTTAGTAGGGGGCGAGCACATTACCATCAACCGGACACAAATCGAGACTCCGTGTCACATATGAAATATCAAAATTCAAAGGAGAACCTTATGCATAGCAATCGCAGTCCTTTATTTCGTTGCATTATGAGTGGTAATTAGGTTCAAATCAAAAATCAAAATCAAAATATTTTATTTCACATAGGCCTAGATGGGCACTTATAAAACGTCGAAAAAGGTGCACGGTTCGAGTTGGTTGTTTCCATAGAGAAGAACCGGCAAGAAACTCCATGGTTACTCTTTTCAAATCATTTGGTATTACAATATTATTTTGTTACAGCATTAGTACATAAGTATGGGGGGACAGCGTAGGCCCGACAATAGGTCGTTGCTTACAATACAAAAAGCGTAAAACAGACTCAGGTTCAAATGGTATTTAGTTACTAGTCTAAAAGTATTTACATGGCTTACATAGTTTCCCTTTTTTTTTTTTTAGGATGGGAAATTATCAAAGAACTTCTCCCGCTCTGGGCGGAGCAGGAGGGAGTGTCAGACTTTTACTGACTAAAACCCATCCATGTTCCTTCATCGCCCTTTGTGTTCCGGGGCCACGGTATCTCTTTCTTGCCTATTGCTGACTCTCTTTGAGGCGCGCGTGGAACACGAACGCGCCGTCCTGAATCACACTCTGAAATACGACTACACCTTTTTGGTACACACTTAATCAATGAACATTGATACCTTTTTTTTTTTTTTTTTTTCGGATGGGAAATCATCAAATGACTTCTCCCGCTCTGGGCTGAGCAGGAGGGAGTGTCAGACTTTTACTGACTAAAACCCATCCATGTTCCTTCATCGCCCTTTGTGTTCCGGGGCCACGGTATCTCTTTCGAATAGTCCCGCAGCCCCGGCAGGCTTCGGCCCTTGCAGACCCCTTCCTTATTGCTGACTCTCTTTGAGGCGCGCGTGGAACACGAACGCGCCGTCGACACGGCCTGTCGTCATGAGACGTACGGACGGCGAGCTAGCCCATAGCTCCCCGTCCACAGGCCCGCGCCTACGGTGGCCGGAAGCCACCACGTGGCCCCCGACGCCCGGGGCGTCTCCCGCGGCGGCCGGGACGTGAGGATATCTCCCTCTCACGTTCCGCCACCTCCTTCGCTAGCATGACTGCTTCGCAGAAGGAGGTGACGGCGTCCCATTCCGTCTCGCTCCGGACCATGGCACCGCCGCCATCCCGCCATCCCGCGAGGCGGCGAGCCTCCTTGCCGGATTGCCGCCATGGGATCTGGAGGCGATAGTCCTCGCGCGCCTACACGAGTGGCGCGCGGAGGCGCTACGCCGGGGGGAAACTCCGCTGCCGCGGCAAATTGTCGCTCAGCGGACGGACTTCCGGCGGGATCTCATGGCGGCATGGAGAGAGCGACTGTCGCAACCCCGTGCAGGGCACGCCACGATAGTGGCGGTAAGTCCCCTCTTTGAGGAGTGGCTGGAGAGACGCCACGGCGTCCTCACCTTCCGCCTGACGCAGGTTCTTACCGGACACGGATGTTTCGGTAAGTTCCTGCACCGAATCGGGCGGGAGGAGACGCCCGGGTGTTTCCATTGTGAGGATCGACCGGAGGACACGGTGGAGCACACGGTGGAGGTGTGCCCTGCTTGGGTGGAGCACCGCCGTGTCCTCGAGGTGTCGATCGGCGGCCGCGACCTCTCGCTTCCGGCCCTGGTTCGTGCCATGGTCCGGAGCGAGACGGAATGGGACGCCGTCACCTCCTTCTGCGAAGCAGTCATGCTAGCGAAGGAGGTGGCGGAACGTGAGAGGGAGATATCCTCACGTCCCGGCCGCCGCGGGAGACGCCCCGGGCGTCGGGGGCCACGTGGTGGCTTCCGGCCACCGTAGGCGCGGGCCTGTGGACGGGGAGCTATGGGCTAGCTCGCCGTCCGTACGTCTCATGACGACAGGCCGTGTCGACGGCGCGTTCGTGTTCCACGCGCGCCTCAAAGAGAGTCAGCAATAAGGAAGGGGTCTGCAAGGGCCGAAGCCTGCCGGGGCTGCGGGACTATTCGAAAGAGATACCGTGGCCCCGGAACACAAAGGGCGATGAAGGAACATGGATGGGTTTTAGTCAGTAAAAGTCTGACACTCCCTCCTGCTCAGCCCAGAGCGGGAGAAGTCATTTGATGATTTCCCATCCGAAAAAAAAAAAAAAAAAAAGGTATCAATGTTCATTGATTAAGTGTGTACCAAAAAGGTGTAGTCGTATTTCAGAGTGTGATTCAGGACGGCGCGTTCGTGTTCCACGCGCGCCTCAAAGAGAGTCAGCAATAGGCAAGAAAGAGATACCGTGGCCCCGGAACACAAAGGGCGATGAAGGAACATGGATGGGTTTTAGTCAGTAAAAGTCTGACACTCCCTCCTGCTCCGCCCAGAGCGGGAGAAGTTCTTTGATAATTTCCCATCCTAAAAAAAAAAAAAGGGAAACTATGTAAGCCATGTAAATACTTTTAGACTAGTAACTAAATACCATTTGAACCTGAGTCTGTTTTACGCTTTTTGTATTGTAAGCAACGACCTATTGTCGGGCCTACGCTGTCCCCCCATACTTATGTACTAATGCTGTAACAAAATAATATTGTAATACCAAATGATTTGAAAAGAGTAACCATGGAGTTTCTTGCCGGTTCTTCTCTATGGAAACAACCAACTCGAACCGTGCACCTTTTTCGACGTTTTATAAGTGCCCATCTAGGCCTATGTGAAATAAAATATTTTGATTTTGATTTTTGATTTGAACCTAATTACCACTCATAATGCAACGAAATAAAGGACTGCGATTGCTATGCATAAGGTTCTCCTTTGAATTTTGATATTTCATATGTGACACGGAGTCTCGATTTGTGTCCGGTTGATGGTAATGTGCTCGCCCCCTACTAAAATAAAAATAAAATAAAATAAAAATAAAAAAGCCTCTAATTCTACCATAAATACACAGAACATATAAACTTGATTAATCGTAAGGAAAACAAGTCATATTAGCATTACATTATAACATTACATGAATTATCAACCTTCAGTATCAACGTTACATTTTTTTACATTATTATCATTACATTATGAGCATTACATTATTAACATTACATTCATTCCATAACTTTCATTCATATCATTTACATTCGTTTGATTACATTCATTTCATTACAACAATTTAATAACATTACATAGCATCTATTTAAAAAATACATTATATCAATTTAGTAACATGACATAACATCCATTTAAAAAATACATTACATCAATTTAATAACATTACATAACATCTATTTAAAAATAGATTACATCAATTTACATTACATTCTTTTCATTTTCTGACATTCATTTTTCATTACACTAACTACTAACTAACAATATATATATATATATATATATATATATATATATTTTACTTTAATTTATGGAAGTCGCCTCTGCGGCGTAGGCCTCCCCCAGTTCTCTCCGCTCGCCCCCTACTACATTAAACTTAAACATAAATTGCGAAATGTGAGTGTGCTATTAGGTACACCGCTGTTTAACCCTTCGGGGATTACAGGCGTGATGTTATGTACATTTGTATGTATCGATGATGATCTGTCGAATGACCGATTTGGTCGAGACGCCATTTATTTATTTATTTAGTACAGTATTTAAAACCATTAACACTAAATTAAATACCTAATCCTTTTATTCGGTCTTCTCGCAGAACCACAAACATTCCAATATTATCGTCTTCCATTCATCAGCAAACAAGTCCAATCCAGGGTTGGTCTCCACGAGCGCGTTGAGCTTCGTAAGCAAACGCGGTATAGGGGAAGTGGATCGAGCTACAGTGCGACTAAATGGGACATTAAATAATGTATGTTTTCTAGAGCGAATATAATTATTTGGAACAAATAATTGACACAGCTCTACATGTAATTCCGAGGCGTTGGTATAACCATGTATAATTTTATACGCAATTGTTAGTTGGCCAACAGCACGCCTGACTTTAAGGGAATTAAAATTTAAATATCCTAAAAGAAACTTAGTAGGATACATATATGGATAATATCCAAATACATGTTTGTAGAGATACCTGAGAATAGCTTTTTGCAGCATGAGTGTATAGGTAACCTCATGAGGATTCCATACACAAGCGCTGGTTTCGAGCTTGCACCGAACTAAGGCGTTGAACAAGAGCTTGATAACTACCTGGTTATTAAAACCTTGACAGTTACGCCGTGGACAGATCATGGGATAAAGGACACGATCAGTCAAATTGTTGCATAGACATGACTTACTACAGTTCTACCCGATCGATGGTGGATACGAAGTGTGCGGGCTCGGTCACGTAGACGGTGTCATCGAGCCTCGTGTTCTGTGTCAGCAGTTTCCCCTCATAGCAACTGGGTCGATGATGCGCACGCGTTGTGCCTCGTGCCGTTGTGTCAGCGCTTTACTTAATGGTGATGCGCGTAACACCTCCCCCCTCAGATCGACGACTATTTCAGATTTTGAGATGAAATATCGTCGAGAGTTTAGATGGATCTTGGGATGCCGGCTGGTTCCGTCGGGTTTCAGATGTTTCAGGCTCGGTGTACATGGTTTCATCTGGAGTTGTCATCTGCTTCTTTCGGCGGAAGTAGACTCGGTATGTTAGTATTGCTCCCAGTACAAATAAGGCTAGTAGTGTGCCATAAAATGGGATTGTCGTATGGTAAATAGTTGAGATTGGTTCAATGTGGATCGGCTTCTGTGAGTCTATTCTATCTTGAATATCGTGCAGCTTCTTTAAGTTAATGGCACTGATTTGAAGAGGTGGCATGGTTGATCCTTCGATGTCCTCTGGCACGCTGCTTATCTTCATGGGTTGTCCCCTAATGTGGTCGTTGATGTTGACGATGGTGAACTCGTCTGTTCGTAGCTTGCAATTATGTGGAATAGTGGCTAGGAAGCTTCCGGTTAGGGTTATGGATTCTTTCTGTTCGCAGATTAGCTGGACTTGTGTTGGTTTCGGGAACACGAGAGCGTAGCGGCGGTCATCTAACTTTTCCATTGCGGGCTTCGTCAGGCTAATAGTAATCGTGTTGCATGATTTGTGCGGTGTTTGATTTCCGATGATATCGCAGATGCAGTCTGGATGGGTTCTCATTTGGTGGTTTAGTTTTTCTTCGCAGAGATACTCTGAAGCTACCTTCGGGCATTCTGCCTCTATGTACGCATGAATGTTTCCAGTGATTGCTAGGAATGGGTAGGACGGGATGATGGCTTGCTTATTTCTATTTGGGACAATAACTAACTTATACAACAGGAATTTTAGTGAAGACGTTATGGGAAATTTAAATGCAAAAACTATTTGGCTTCCATGGTAATAAGCTAATGGTTTAATGATGTCATAATATTCTCTAACATCCAATTCTAGTAGTTGGTCTTTATTATAAAGCGCGCTTAGTTTGCGTATCATATTGCTTAATATTTCTGTACCTAACATGGAATGATGAGTATGCGGTTGACCGGGAAGTGCTATCGCGTTCTCTAACCTACTTAATTCGCTTAATAGACTATCTACGTTATTGCTAATTATTTGCAGTATTTGCGAAAACTTTGCAAACTTAATGACCCCTCATATGGGTATGTTGTTTATACTTATCGGCGTCAAGTAAAATATGCAGACTGTCATTTAATTGTACTTGGTTTTCTACTAATTTTGTAATAATTTTTGTATGTTCGTTCATCAAACCTTTGCTAAGGCTTATATGATGATTTTGCTCAATAGCTATCTGTTGCTGATTATCATTGAGGGCTTTAAGGGCGTTATCGTACTTGATGGCATCTGTATGGTCCAGGTTTCCTGTAATGCTCTTTATTACGGATCCGAGACCATCAATTAAACTTCTCTTAAATCGATTGGGCTTTGTAGATGAGATGAGGCTTTATTTAGTTTCGCGTTCAAGCTATCTATTTGGAGTTCGTATAAAGTGCTAGTGTAATTGTCTAGTCTGTCTGTGGCTTTAATAAGTTGGGTTCGTATTTCGTTAATATTGTTGTCTATGTCTGTTAGTTCAATGTTCTGCAGGAATGTATGATAGTGAGTAATGAGTTTCATGGGCCCTAGTTTGAAGGGCAGTATTCCAGGTCCGTTTTCAAGTCGTTCTAGATTGATCTCCTGCGCCCATGTTAGGCTAAGTGACAGCATCAGGGGTATCCTGTAACAATTTCGCGGTTTTAGGGACGCGCTTTAGTCTAGATTTAGCTATAGGTCCCTTTTTCTTAGGAGTATAAATATGGATAGGTAAATTAGCTAGGACGGTGTCTTGGTTGTATCTGGGTGCGAGTTTAGATCTACTAGCGGAGGGATTACTGATGAATATTTGCTGGTCGGGTTCATAATCGACCTCATCCTCACGGGTTTTATTACGATTCTCTATAAGCGCCGTTCGATTAGCGAGAGACGTCTCGTTGATTAGTTCGTATACTTTTTGCATACGTTCTCTATGTGTTTCCGTATATTGTTGCAGTAGGTGTCCGGTCAGGTCTATGTCAGTCGGGTCTCGTGGGTCAGTGTGTCCCAATATAAGGTCGTATGGTTTACATCGTGTGAAGGAATGGATTGAACTATTGTACGCTATGATAGCATATGGCATCAGATGTACGACCGGCTCATCTTTGTGTTTTAGTTTTAAAATACGAAGATGTTTCAGTATGGTGGAATGAAAACGTTCAATGTTACCGTTAGCGTTAGGTGAGTATGCGAGTGTTTGGTGATGAATTATTTTATGAACCTTGCAGAACTCGGAGAACATCTGGTTGGTGAATTCAGTCCCTTGATCTGTAATAATGGTTAGTGGTAGGCCATGATGCGTGCTGAAAGTTAGTAAAGCTTGTATGATGCTAACTGCAGTCCCATCTCGAAGGAGGTAAGCCTGACCGTACTTTGAGAAGGCATCTATGAATGTCACGTATTTTTCATTCTGTGCTGAGAAGCTATCCATATGTATTATTTCGAACGGTCTGGTGGCCGGGGGCGCGATATTGAACTTTTGCTTTATGGGGCTCCTATCGTACTTTGCTTGTCCACATATTGTGCAGTCATTTATGAATTTGGTTATGTGTTCTCGCATCTTGGGCCAATAATATTTAACAGATAAGGCTAGAAAGCACTCGTTAATACCACGGTGATTGGTCTTGCCTTCGTGGTAGTGACGAATAATTTCTTGCTGCCTCAGGTATTCTTTTACGTTTTCAAGTTCCTTTTTTGCCAGTACCAACTTCATAGATGAACTTTTAAAGTATTTTTGTAACAAAGGGATTATGTTGTACATTGCAAGAGGTGGATTTATTAGCAGGGCAGTTTTGATCTTAGGGTTGACATACTCCTTGATGGCATTAGTGAGATCTTCTTCCAGGTTGGATTCAGATAGCTGAACGGATGTTCTAGTGTGGGTGTCAAATGTCTTAGTTGCAGTAGTCCGTTTTTTAAAGTCGCCTACAACGGTTAAGCATAACTGTCGGTGGAATTTATTAAGTGGTTCGTCGGTGATGGGTATTTCAAGTATAGGGTTTTCCTCAGAGGTATGTGCTGTCAAGGTGTTGGAGTTAGCTAGGGATGGTGGTCTGTCAGTTGCGTTTGCAATCATCGAACTAACCTCCTCGTTGTGGATCTCGACGCGAGAAAGGGCGTCGGCATTGTTGTTGTGTTTGCCCTTTTTATAGATGACGGTGAAATCATATTCGCTTAGCTTTAACCGCCACCTTGTTAATCGTGAATTTGGTTCCTTGAGGCTCATGACCCACTGTAGTGGTTTGTGGTCTGTTACTATTTTGAACTTGCGTCCAAAGAGGTAAGGTCGAAAGTATTTTGTTGCCCATACAATGGCTAGTAATTCTTTTTCTATCGTACTGTAATTTACCTCACTTTCATTAAGTGTCCGTGACGCATATGCTACAGGTTTATCTGAGCCAATAGAACCTTGTGAGAGTATCGCGCCGATTGCAAAATTGGACGCGTCTGTGGTTAATACGAATTCTTTGTCAAAGTCGGGATATCTAAGGATAGGGTCGTTGGTCAGTAGAGTCTTACACTTCTCGAAACAGTTAATATAGTTTGAGTCTAGAGTTACCTTTTTCCCTTTCTTTAAACATTGTGTCATAGGTTTGGTAATACGAGAGAAGTCTGGAATGAATTTTCGATAGTAACCGAGGAGTCCGAGAAACTGTTTAATTTCTTTAGGCGTTTTAGGTATGGGGTAATTCTGAATAGCTGTGATCTTGTCTGGGTTAGGCTTTATCCCTTCGGTACTGATGACATGACCTAGGTATGCGGTTTCGAGTTTTAAGAACTCTGATTTATCTAACTGGATTTTAAAGTTAGATTCTCTTAACCTCTCGAACACCTTCTCTAAGTTGTTCATGTGTTCCTGGAGAGAAGTACTGAATACAATTATATCGTCAAGGTAGACGAGACATATGACATTTTGTAGTCCTTTAAGTACGTTATCCATCACTCGTTGGAATGTGGAAGGGGAATTTTTAAGTCCCATGGGCATTCTCAAAAATTCGAAGTGCCCATGTTCAACATTAAAAGCGGTCTTGGGAATGTCACTGGGATTCATTTCCACTTGGTGGAACCCTGATGCTAGGTCAAGAGTAGTGAAATATTGGCACTTGCCTAGTTTGTCCAGGACGTCTGTAATATTAGGGATAGGGTATTTGTCATCAATCGTTTTTTCGTTTAGCTTCCGAAAGTCAATAACTATACGCCATTTGTTTTTTCCAGAGGCGTCACTTTTCTTTGGGACGACCCAAATTGGTGAGCTCCATGCGGATTCAGACGGCCTAATGATTCCCTGATCTAACATCTTTGCTATTTGATCACTAACTTCTTGGCGGTGTATAAAAGGGTACCTGTAACTTTTAGTATAAATTGGAATTTCATCTGTAGTTTTAATGCTGTGCTTTACTTTGTTGGTGAAGGTTAATGCCTCGCCTTCAATGTAAAAGACGTCGGCATACTTTGAACACAGTGCCAATAAGTTTGCTTTTTCCTCCTCGTTTAGGTGGTCGGTGCGTAACCGGGATGTAACATCTTTAGCACGAGGTGATAATTGCTCGGCGCATTCAACATTGAATATCGTTGCCTGAGTGGCCTGGTCCAGTGAAAATATTATGTCGTTGTGGGTTGGGTTGGTCACTTCGACTATACCGCGGCTATTGGAAACGGTGGTCAGGCATTCAGATATAATACAATTGCAAATTATCTGTTCCTCTACAAAAACCTCACCACCCGGTGCATTAATGGGTAACCGTATCAATTTAGAGCTTCCTGCTGGTATGATTTCCTCATAGAGATTTAAATTTCGAGAATTATAAATTTGGACGGGATTAATTGCAAACTTGGTTATAATTGTAAGATCTTTCAAATCTAACTTAGCCTCCCATTTAGTGAGTAGATCCATTCCTATCAAACCGTCAAAACGATCGTGGAATCTGTACACGAATAGTTTAATTGATTCCGTGTCACCGAATTCGGGAAAGCAGGGTAAATTAATAGAGTAGTCGCTCCTGCTTGTGGCATGAACGTTAGTAACCTCGAATGGATCATAGTTAAGAGGTATGTGAGGGAAATAAGTCTGAACTGCTTCTAGACTGATGAATGATTGGTTTGCACCAGTATCTATTAAAAAGTTAAGTGGAGGATTATGAATACGAACAAATGGTAACTGCCTTTGGGTTTGCAAGTTTAATTCTATCCTGAGTTGTTTGACTTCGGAGCTTTCTGAAAATCCTGACTGTTTGAGGGTTGCTGTTGGTCGGTAGTAACTGTCTTGTCTTTATCGTTATTCCCATCGGTCTGTTCTGGTATGACATGGTCATATGTATAGTCGTCAAAATAAAAGTAGTCCTGATTGTAGGGGTCAATGTAAAGGTAGTCGGATGGGTCGGAGTAATAGTAGATCTCCCCATAATCTGAACATTCGTTCACATTAACATCGCGAGTCTTAAGATAGTTGGAAGGTGGTGGATTGCCCTGTAGTGCCCAATTCCAACTGTTGGTAGCAGGCAGGGGCCTAGGTACAAAGTGGCTTACGCCGCTCATCGCCCTGGGACCATTACTCGGCGGATATTGGTTTCTTGGGGGCATTCTGAATCCAGAACCACCCTGATTATTGTTAGGCGGTGGTGCGCTGAATACCTGTTGCGTACGGGACGGGCCACGTGGTTGCATGTTATTTGGATTAAACGGCCTTCCGAATTGGTGCTGAGATGGCCAGGGCCGCGGCATAAATTGCGGTCCTTGCGGTCTAGACGGACCGGGCATGTTAAAAGGACTTGGCCTAAACGGAATAAGCATGTTACCTGGATGGACTGGCATTTTATGATTAATTTAATTCTGTTGATTAGGTGGCATTCGCGCTGAGAGTTTTTTATCGGACAAGTTATCATTTCTGCTCTGTAAATACATAGTATTAGTCTCCTCATGCACGAACTCTAGAGCCTTCTCAATGGTTTCTGGTCTCATACATCTTATACGCGAGCCTAAGAGATCTTTCAAACCGCGGAGGTAGGCCTGTAAAGTTAGTTTGCGATATAAATCGCGTTTAGCCGCAATAGTTGAGTCTAGGGTATCGTGCAATGAAACGTAAGTCATGACGGTGCTGAAAAGTCCCTGGCAACGCTCATAAAATTCCTGTGGCGTGCCGGAACCCTGTGTAAGTAAAGCCAAATCGTTGTAAAGAGTGGTCTCGTCTCGCTGGTCGGCAAAATTATTTACAAGAGCACTACGTATGCCTGTCCAATCATTAGGTATACCGTTCGCGTTAATCAGACGGGCGGCAGGCCCCGTAACTTTGTTCAATATGCCATTTAGAAGCGCTATGTTATTTAACGGTTGCTCCTCTCGGATGAATTCAACTACCAATTGGTCACACAATTTGATGAACCTGGTAAGTACGTTCGGATTCCCATCAAAATCGAGAACCAAGCGGAGGGCTTTAAATATGGTGTCTAAATCGGCCATGACGGGTTCAATTTCAGGACTAAAATCGCGCCTAGAATCTACACTTCTATTCCTACTACTAACTAACCTACGTGTACTAGATCTACGTGGATAAAAAATGTTGGATAAGGTATATGGAATCTACACACAAAAAGGAAGCAAGCAACCACTAAGAAAATTCAGCGGACTTACATGAACATTCTGGTCTTCGTTGAGCGGTATCGATATCTGGATCTCCGGCGTAGTCTCGTTGTTGATTTTTGGGATCTCCCGGTGCGACGTTGAAAGTCTATCGTAGCGAACGCGGTGCGATGTACCGATAATCGCAATTACGACCCGGGATCCTACCGACTGCGCCAATTACGTAGGCTACTGCCAGAGGACTCAAAAAAAACCGAATTTATTACAAACTAATTTATTTAATAAAAAGAAATTACAATTAATATGAAAGTAAGTTGACCCGATCGATGGTGGATACGAAGTGTGCGGGCTCGGTCACGTAGACGGTGTCATCGAGCCTCGTGTTCTGTGTCAGCAGTTTCCCCTCATAGCAACTGGGTCGATGATGCGCACGCGTTGTGCCTCGTGCCGTTGTGTCAGCGCTTTACTTAATGGTGATGCGCGTAACACACTTATAAAATTGCAATAACTTTTTAAGTCCACAAGATATACTTTCGAAACAAAAAGGAGAGTTTAATTTTGTCTATAGTTTCAAAGAAACCTGATAAAAATTGCTATAAAACGTTTTTTTATTTTATTTTAAATCTTTAACTTCCATAGTTTAGAATTTTTTTTTTTTTAAAGTGTAGTACCTACTTAGTTTTGCAGGCCAGTGTAGATTGTCTCACTGTCTGTTTATCCGTGATCATGGTATTTGCACAGCGCTGAAATATCTGGAACTCAAAACATATAGTAAATATTATTATGGTTGAAACATTTTCAGTATTAGTGACCACGTCAACGTTGAAACTTTGACCCCCAATATCTCCATAATTAGAAGGTTCTCAGATACAGGTATTGTCTAGATAGAACAAAAAAAATCGCAATGAAGGGTAGAACAAGTCCATTTCGGCTTCGTTTAGGGTTTCTTTACACCCATTTCAATACAAGTTCGTTTTTTCGCCCCTTTTTTTATTGATATTATCAAGAAACACATTAACATTACAATTTACAAAATATACGTTCCAGAAAATCACAGAGGTTTGTTAGGAACGTTGATTCAGCTAGGTAATATAAATAGAAAACAGTATTTTTTATGTGTTTGAACGGTATGCACTTCGTGTGACTAGCCTATCTATGCAGTTCATATCTGCTCGGCTCTGGCGACTGTCGGTAAGCATGATGTTCATTAGAGTTGGTTTCGATTATAACTGCCTGCACAGATAGGTTGGTCGCACTAGTACAACTACCACAACAGTAATAGATAGATACATACATGCATAGCTGGGTACGGCACACATCTATGGTTTGCTAATAACCAGATACAATATTGGCGTTGTCGTCCTTTAACTTCGTTATACAGTATGATTTTAATTTTGATTTTATATTGGATTTAGTTATACTGCTTCTAGGAATAGGATTCATTTTATTTAGCAGCCCTACCTTGGGGCTACCTCTGTTTCTTAATAAACTAAATAAAGCATATTACATACTAACAGAAACTACTCCCAATCTTCTTCTAAAGGTGTGACAGCCATCAAAAGCGAAGCGATTAATCTTTCGCATCGCATCGCGTCAGCAACACGCGTGTCTTGATGTATCGTTGTCCTTCGTTTTGTTACTCACGAACTATTTATACAAAGGGGTAAGCAGGGATGTTGGTTGTGTCGTGAACAAGCTTGGGTAAGATATTATGTAGTCTGTTTGTTAGTGTAAAGAATTGTGAGTGATGAGAATTGAATGTATTTTGGATTTAGTGGTAGCTAAATGTTCTGGATGATAACGTAAGGAACGGATTTTGAGTTCTACATCGGGCTATATTGATTTATCTTATTAGAAAGGGCTTTGAATTATTTGGCCAGGACATTTTTAAAATATCCGACATCTAATTAGTATTACTTTCATAACTAAACAGTAAACGAATGTATGGACACCCGAATAGCGCAGCGGTATTGAGGCTGCCTTACGTTCTTAGGGTCCCGGGTTCGAATCCCGGTAGGAGCAAATGTTTGTGTGATGAGCATGGACATTTGTTTCCGAGTCATCGATGTTATATGTATAATAAGTATGTATTTACAAACAAAAAGTATCTATGTAGTATATCAACTATCTGGTGTCCACGACACAAGACTGTGTAATGTCCAGCAATATTTATTTATTTATTTTGGGAAGAAATATCTCACTCACTGGACGCCTGTCGAAGGTAATCACCGTCGAGGTAGACCGCGGCGAAGGTGGTGTGACGATCTGATCATGTTTGCGGGATGATCATGGCCAGATATTGCTCAGTGTGGAAAGGTTTGGAAGGATAAAGGGGAGGCCTTTGCCTAGCAGTGGGCAAAGGAAACACTCAAATAGGCTAACAAAATAAAAATACACATAAATGTCAATGTAGAAATGAAAATGTTCCGAATTCGACACAAACTATCTCGCTATCAAGTCCTAGTTACTAACAGAAATAAATTTAAATAAATAATTTCCACACAAAACAAAGTACATACATAAATAACTTAATAAGTAACCGATACGTCAATGTTATATCAAAGTATCGAAAATAAATATTCCGCAACACACCACCACTTTGTATTGATCCCTGATATTTTATTTCTTTCCCTCAAAATATAAAGCGAATATTAAATTCTCCTCGTGACAAGAGTTCTATGCAAACTGGTAAGGTTATGTGCTCAAACGGTGGGTTAAGGCGTGTCCAGACGAAATAAGCTTGGACGCAAGTAATTTAGAGCTTTTAGTTCAGTGTTTAGTGTGGTTAAATATAATTCCGGTACATGACAGTAAGCTCTGACTTTATATTCAATACTATTAGTCTCTTTGACATCATACTTCGTTACTGTGTCTCGTCCCAGCTCCGGGTGCAATGGACTAATGCAAATTATTATTTATATTAATAAAAAAAAAATACAATACTAATATTTTAAACTCATATATCAATAAGGAAAATGTTGAGTATGTAGACGGCTATAATATAAGACCAAAGAAACGATGGATGGACTGGGGCAAGGTATGGCTAGAAAGGAGGTATCTGATGAGATGAGTAATAGAGAAGTATGGAAGAAGAAGACGTGCTGCGCCAAAATAAATTGGGATAAGGTCAAGAGAATGATGATAACTCATGTATCAATGTTCATTAATTAAGCGTGTACCAAAAAGGTGTGGTCGTATTTCAGGGTGTGATTCAGACCAACAAATTGAACAACTTTTTCCATAGAACCACAATCGAAATCGCAAAATAAAAACAGCTCTCCCATACATTTGGGTCGAGTAGGTACTGTTATGTGCTGATCTCTTTCACTCAAAACCTCTGAACAGATTTGGGTGTAATTTGGCACACAGATTGCTTATAGCCTGGATTAATACATCATCATCATCCACAGCCTGAACTCACCCACTGCTGGGTATAGGCCTCTCTTTTCTTGTGCCAATCTCCACGGTCCTGTGCCAACCTCATCCAGGTTTTTCCCCCGACGGCAACTATGTCGTCTGCCTATCTCGCCGCCGGACGACCCACGTTCCTTTTGCTAGTTCTTGGACGCCATTCGGTGACAGCCTTGGTCCACCTGTCATCACTGCGCCTTGCTAGGTGTCCTGCCCAACTCCATTTGAGTTCCGTCGATTTCCAATGTCGAAAACTTTTGTGCGTTTTCGGATTTCAACGTTAGGAACCCGATCAATCAGCTTTATGCCGAGCATAGAACGCTCCATGGCTCTCCGTGCAACTCTCAGTCTGTACACAGCCTCTTGCGTGAGCGTCCATGTCCAATCACCGTACGTCATTGTGGGCAGGACACACTGGTTATGGAGGCGGGACTTTAGACATAGCGGAATTTTGGGTGATTTCAAAATATCGTCCAATTTGCTGAACGCGGCCCACCCAAGCTGTATTCTTCGGGATATCTCCTTTTGTTGATGCTCTTTGCTAAATGAAAGCATATGACCAAGATAGACCTACTGGTCAACCATCTCCAACTTTTGATTTTTAATACATACGATACTTTTTATTCCAGTTGTACGATCCCATGGGACAGTTAACGAACTCCACGCGGGCGAGGCCTCGGGCACAAGCTAGTTAGATCATAAGCTGTGTCAATTTCTTACTTTTTTTTCCGTCGATAGTATTGTCCCACAGCTGGGCAAAAGCCTCCCCCATAGCCTTCCACTCTACTGTTCGTGCAGTTTTCTCCGGCCAATCTCTCACAAATGCCTCTAAGTCGTCGCCTTTAGGCCTCCCTTGGCAACGATGCCCATTTTTTAGCACCCGTGACGTCTCTGACCCATCGGTCCTGATGCATTCTATAGATATAGCTCGCCCAATCTCACTAATATCCTACTAACGAACCAAATACTTAACATACAGGGTGTAAACCACCTCATCACGAAGCCGTCAACCAAGCATTCTGTACACCAAACTGAGTAATTTTACGCAAAAAATATTGCTGGGAAACGAATTTTTTTGTTTGGGGTGCAAAATCATGTTTTGTGGTAGAACTCAATGTAACGCACTCAAAACATTATGCTGATGGATGGATTGAATAGTACGGGGGTCACTTTAAACACCACCCGTGTTTAAAGTAAAATTCTTACATTAAAAACTTGTATTAAAAAAAAGTTGCCAAAAAGTTGGAACTTTGACCCCCAATATCTCCGTAACTAGAAGGTTCCTAGGTATGGTGTAGAACAAAACAATGATCGCATTGACGAGGAGAACAACTGCCTTTCGGCTTCGTTAAGAGGTACTTTACACCCTTTATAACTAACTAACTCTATATACTCTGAAATATCAACTAGGTGCTCTTGTCTGTTAACAAACATCGTATATGAAATCCATCGCTCCATCTTTTTACAAAATCTCATTCCTTTCTCAATTTATACAATCCCAACAGAAGACATCTACTTATTCCATCTGAACAAATCTTTATCTCCCCGGTGTATATCCGATACATTGTTATGATAATCAAAATCATTATTATTGCGTTTCCACGAGATTTGTGCTTGTCATAATAACATTTTTTTTAAATAACGTATTCGAGAGGAAATCGATAGGATGGCGGTTAAACTTTTTTGGCTGTTGGGTGTAGTCGTGGGTAAATAAAACAGCGGTTTAGGGTCGAGCTTTAGGTTAAGCCGCGTTTGCCTAGGTTGGTCGGTGGATGGGTAACCACCCATTACATACCGAGTTTCCTCCGTGCCTTAGAAAGCACGTTAAGCCGTTATTCCCAGCTGTCGTTTGTAGATCTTTGACGGTCGTTACAGGTAGTCAGTGGCACGAAAGTCTGACAACCAGTCTTACCAAGAGGTATCGTCAGATAGGCAGTCGCTCCATGTAAAATACTGGTATTCAGCTGCATTCGATTAGACTGGAAGACGACCCCAACATATTTGGGAAAAGGCTCGGCAGATATGATGAGTGTATTTATATTAAATGCCAGGTTTTCGTATCCGGATCGTTTTACATGACAATCATACTTTTTAAATGCTTATGAGAGAGTAAATTACAGAGGAAGTAGACATTTTATTGTTGCTAACAACTTTTAGTTTTATATACTCTTTACCCTCTGAACTGTTCAAAAACGATATTAATATTGCTTAAATATTCTTTTTGTTTTATTCACAGGTACATAATCAAGAAAAACCGCTGCACTATACTGTAAATTACCAATTATAGTAAGGTAACGTACTAAACAAAATACTAATTAGAGTTGACGACACCGATCATCATCATCATCAACATCGTCAACTGACGAGGAGTCTCTGACTAAAACGTGGAAGCTACGAGCGACTACAGCGCGTCTGTATCGCTGTATCTGCGCACATACGCGCAGTAGACGCTCGTTTCACGATCGCCCCGTGTGCTTAGGTTGCGTTCAAATATCGTTTGAAGCGCGTTTAAAATACGCCGTGTGCTAGGGGCCTTAGATCATAACCCTATTTTATAGACGTATTAATAAGACGTCAATGTACCATGTTTTAATACAAATAAAAAATATTATATTCTATTAGATTCATGTTTTTCCATAAAAAAAATTAATAATACCAGCCTATTAATGTCCCACTGTTAGGCAAAGGCCTCTTTTCAACAAAGAAGGCACGATATTGATCACCATGCTTGCTTGTTTTTCCATAGCTACAACATAATTCCAGTTCTGTTTATTTATTCGGTACATAAATTGAAGGGAAAAAGTTTCACTTTTTAAATTTATTTTGCAGATAGCACCCCCGGACATAATATGAAAACAAGCCCCTATAATATTTTTGCTAGTACGTAACAAAAATATGTGCCGAGACATTCTCAAGCCCCGAAAATACATCATAATAATAATATCTTCACACAAAATCAATGTCACCCATGGGTTTCCCCATTATCCGGCATAACCTCGTATACAAGGCGCATTTTTCAAGATTATCCGGATAAAACCGGATGAAACTGAACCTATCCGGGTAAGGGATGGATGTTATTATTCTATTCTACCCGATATTTGGTTGTGTTTGTTCAAGATGAATAAGTTTTCGATTGACGAATTTTATTCTATTGTTGAGGGGGTGAAATGGGGTGAATCTGTTTTTTTTTTTATTTTGTGTTGTGTCTTGTCAAATAGTAGGTACAATTTACGATTATTTGATTGACAAATGTTATTTTAATGTTTTAGCACATTATTACGCCTGTAATCCACAAAAGGTTAGGCAGATGTGTAACTAATAGTACCTACACCCACATTTCACCAGTTATGTTTTAAGAGCCTTTTAATATCCAGAAACACACAAAAACATCCAATTACACTTTTCTCGAACTGGAAATTGAATCCAGAACCTTATGTAGTAGACCAAAGAGGTTATAGTGTTTAATGGCCTATTATTTGCTGTCAACACCCTGGTACTCACTTCACTGGATAGAGATTTTTGTACGACATCTTTAATAGTAGTTTGTAGAGGAAACTATAAATAGTTTTATGACAAAAGACGCCTTTGCTGAAAATATATCTTTAGTACTTTGTACATATTGCTGCGATTTCCAGTGAGCTATCGTTCTACCAATTTTAGTTTGAACTAGATATTGCCTGCGACCTTTGTCTGTATTTGATGTGTATTGTTGTGTAGGTATTTGAATCGGATTTTGTTAACAATTTCAAGGGTTTTAATTTTTTTACACAGAACCCTAATCTTTTTCTAAAATAAAAGTAAGTCACTTGTGATAAAATCAGCTATCTGCCAGTAAAAGACCCGTCAAAATCTGTCCAGCCGTTTTGGAGATTGCAGACAGACAAAACCAAAATAACAAAAAATAAATAAAAATATCTTGCTATCGCTATCGAATGGAGTAATAATGCAGTGTGTGCTTTTTTTCAAACCAGTAGGTTTGATTCTTGGTTTATTTTTCATTAAAATCGGGCTAGTCTCGTAGATTTTAATGAAAAATATATAATCCTTTGAGCAATTTTCGATTTTTCTCAGGATTTGGCCATCCACGCAGACTTAAAAAAATCATTATGTATATTTCTATCATATGCGTTTAGTAAAAAACTGTAATTTTGATGCTTCAAGCAGACACTTCAATTTTATTTTAAAGTCGGTTGTCACCCTGTCTAGGCGCTCAGCCAATTAAAGTGATCACGCAGACTTAAAAAAATCATTCTGTATATTTCTATCATATGCGTTTAGTAAAAAACTGTTATTTTGATACTACAAGCAGACACTTCAATATTATTTTAAAGTCGGTTGTCACCCTGTCTAGGCGCTCAGCCCATTACAGTGATGAGTTTAAAATTTCAACCCTTTTACTTTATCGCATAGCATTAACTTAATAGCGCCCTTTACACCAACCAGAGAAACCTCACACATAAAACAACTGTCAAAATTCCCCTTATAGCAATAATAAAAATTACAGAAACTCTTAGAAACATTTGACACAATCCTGAAATCGGACCCACGAGAGCTGTTACGACCAACTGCACTGTAAAAGAGGGGGAAGATCAAGGGGTAGTTTTCACCCCCATTTTTTTCACCCCCTACTTTTCACCCCCAGGGGTGTAAGGGACAGATAAATAATGTTAGGGACGTTGTGATGACAATGGGGAAGTCACATAAGTCATGTGTTCGCCCCTTATCTTTGAGTTTTTCGGGGTATAAGTGATATTAATAGTAGTTGTGAGAGTATGTGAGAAAGCTCTTTTTCTTTTGTGAGAGAGCCTAATTTTATGGTAATATGTTTCGGGCTGATAAAATATGAGGAAAATATTATTCTAGTCTTGGGCCGAATTTCAGAAATGATCATGCGATTACCCTACTTCACTTCAACCAACTTATCTGTGCAAGCGGGAAAACAAAGAATAAATTTGGATTTTATTATAGTCGATGCAATTTTTTAGGGTTGGTAAAAACGGAACCGTAATAAGATCACTTTGTTGTCCGTCTGTAAAGACCTTCAGGAACGCGTGGTGGTAGGTATTCAGCTGAAATTAATATCAAATACTCAAGTCTGCAACCCCTTTTTTTTTTTTTTTTTTAGGATGGTAAATCATCAAATGACTTCTCCCGCTCTGGGCGGTGCAGGAGGGAGTGTCAGACTTTTACTGACTAAAACCCATCCATGTTCCTTCATCTCCCTTTGTGTTCCGGGGCCACGGTATCTCAAGTCTGCTACACCTTGAACAGTGAAATCAAACTTGTAAGTCAACGCGATCAAAACATATTATAACTGTTTATGTCACATAATTTGCATTTCTTAAGGCAATTAAAACCTATAGGGTACTTTCCGTTGACCTAAAAAATCATAAAATTTGGCAAGAATGTCTTACAGCACATGTAATAGAAAAAAAAACCGTGAATAAGTAGTTTAATAAAAAAAAACCGGCTTGATTTATTAAGTTTGTACTGCTGTATCCCTCGGTGCGCGAGTTAACCCGCACTTGGCCGGTTTTTCTTGACAAAAAGCGCGAGCGCCACCTTGAACTGCATTCACTAAGTTAAGGAAGCGTGTGTGAGATTTAGCACCACTGATGTAGTTATATACCTAGACTAGTTTGCTTGGGTGCGCGAGCTGCGCGCAGCTCGCGGGTTTCGTGTTTTTGAGAAGTATTCCCTATCCTTATAAAATTTTGAGAATCCATAGGAATCCTTAAATGAATTGGAAAATCCGTTAGTATTACCCCTAAATCAGTATGAGAACCCTTAAGAACCCCTAAAACATTTGAGAATTATAAAAATTACATTACCCTAAGGTTTGCTTGTCGTCGTGCCTGAGTTACGCTTCACCCACTCAACCTTCGTTACGCTACGGAAGTCGGCGGCTCGCTTCGCTCGCCACCTCCCCCCTTCGCTCCACTTGGTCTCGCAGGTTCGCTCCGCTCAGGACCTACCTACCACCGGACAGGTTTCGACGCCTACTATAATATTTGTTCAAACATCTGATGGCTATCTCTAACCGTTATGAAGTTACAGCCCTTTCAATTTTAGAGGAGGTTGGGGAGGGGAGCTTCACCCACTCAACCTTCGTTACGCTACGGAGGTCGCCGGCTCGCTTCGCTCGCCACCTCCCGCCTTCGCTCCACTCGGTCTCGCAGGTTCGCTCCACTCAGGACCTACCTACCACCGGAAAGCTACTACCTTTCAATTTTAGGGGAGGTTGGGGAGGGGAGGGTATAAAAATTTCAATGCCCCTCAATAATAAAGTATAGTAAAAATCAAAATGCTACTACGTGTCCTATTTTCCGAGATATGATGGGGGGAGGGGTGAAGGGGGGAGAGGGGGGAGTTTTAAAAAAGATTTTGTCTAACAACCAGCCCCTTTATACGAATCTGAAAAAAAAATGTTCCAAGTCTCTTAACTTCCGAGATCCGCCTAAAGGGGGGGAGAAGGGGGGAAAGGGGGTCAACTTTGAAAACTGTTTTTTTCTTTTCCGAGCCTCCTCTATACGAATCTGAAAGAAAAAATGTTCCAAGTCTCTTAACTTTCGAGATCCGCCTAAAGGGGGGGGGGGAAAGGGGGACAACTTTGAAAACTGGTTTTTACTTTTCTGAGCCTCCTCTATACGAATCCGTAAAAAACACAAAATACGGGTCTCTTAGTTTCCGAGATACGATAGGGAGGGGGAGGAAGGGGAGCAAAAAGGGGAGGTTTGGGACTTTTCCCATACTCGCGGGAATTACTTGTTTACGAATCTGTCAAAAAATACCCACCTCCCCATCCACCATCTGGGAGAACAATTATGTCCATGAGTCAGTGAGTGAGTCAGTGGTAATACTTACCCTTATAAAATTTTGAGAATCTATAGGCACCCCTAAATGAATTGGAAAATCCGTTAGAATTACCCCTAAAACAGTATGAAAACCCCTACGGACCCCTAATAAAACCTTATTTAAAAACTCAGACCTTTTCCATAAAAAAATAACTCTAAAGTTTGCTGAGTTACGCTTCATCCACTCAACCTACCTATATACCACCGGACAGGTTTCGACACCTACTATTATATTTGTTCAAACACCTGATAGCTATTTCTAACCGTTATTAAGTTACAGCCCTTTTCAATTATAGGGGAGGTTGGGGAGGGGGGGTATAAAAATTTCAACGCCCCGCAATACTAAAGTATAGTGAAAATCAAAATGCCGCTATGTGTCCTAGTTTCCGAGATACGATAGGGGAGGGGTGAAGGGGGGGAGAGTGGGGAGTTTTGAAAAACGATTTCGACTAACAATCAGCCCCTTTATACAAATCTGAAAAAAAAAATGTTCCAAGTCTCTTAACTTCCGAGATCCGCCTAAAGGGGGGGAGAAGGGGAGAAAGGGGGACAACTTTGAAAACTGGTTTTTACTTTTCCGAGCCTCCTCTATACGATTCCGTAAAAAACAAAAAATACGGGTCCCTTAGTTTCCGAGATACGATAGGGAGGGGGAGGAAGGGGAGCAAAAAGGGGAGGTTTGGCACTTTTCCCTTACTTGCGGGAGTTACTTGTTTACGAATCTGTCAAAAAATACCCACCTCCCCATCCACCATCTGGGAGAACAATTATGTCAATGAGTCAGTGAGTCAGTGAGTGGTAATCGAGCTTTATATAGTATAAAAACGCAAGTAGGTATCACGATCTGTATGAAAACATGGCGTACCATTATTTTGACTACCTACTTTGACGTTATAAGCACTGATTAATTACAATACAAACATGTTACTACACAAAATAGACTAAGTTTCTGTTCTTTATATGTCTAGAATTACGTTCTTGAGTTGTAACGTTGTTGTTAACAAATTAGCTTGCTACAACAGTAGCCACTTTAAACATAAAATGCTTAAGCCGGGCACTCAAAGCAGGTGCTCTTGTGGTATCTAGGTATATCTAAAATATCTGTGATTAGCACCTTTCTTTTCTAGTAAGAAAGTCAAGGATTTACCTATCAGGTCCTGATTATTGTTTACGTTAGACTCATCTCTGCACGCTGACTCAATAATCGCTCCTTTTCGAATATTATTGCTTCTTTTGTTATTCTGTAAACACTCTTGAGCACTTGAATAAAATACTTTGCTTTTACTTACCATAATGTGAACAATCCGTGGAATAACAAAGTTTTACATCAACACAAAAATAAACTTTTGTCCTCGTAAAGGATTAAAAAAGCACTCGAGATTTTAAAGCTCAACATGAACATCACAAGATACATCCCTCGTCGTAAGTTCAATATTTTTTCATTATCAAATCATCATCACCTTCCTGCTCTTGTAGCATGTTGTTTGTCAGAAGCCAGGCTCATATGGTACGGTCATGTAATGCGAAGCCCAGAGGACTACGTAGTCGTGCGAAATTGCCTTTCCATGGCTGAAAGAAGGAAAGGGAGACCCTAAACCACATGGCTGACGAATGACCATAGGGATATGAAAGGTTTAGGTCTAACAGAAGATGCACCAGAGAGAAAAACGAAAAACAGCTTACATAAAAACTATGAAAAACTGTTTAAAATTTGTAAAATACTTCCGGTCCATATTAAAAGTAAAATAAATATCTTAACTGAGCAATTTATATTCGTTTATCTAAAAAGAAGACACTTGCTGTTCCTAAAGTCACAAACTATTTTGGTAAGCGCACAAGAAAATATGTGGTACCGTCGTTAGTGAATGACCTAGACCCCCCCCCCCACCTCCCCATCCACCATCTGGGAGAACAATTATGTCAATGAGTCAGTGAGTCAGTGAGTGGTAATCGAGCTTTATATAGTATAAAAACGCAAGTAGGTATCACGATCTGTATGAAAACATGGCGTACCATTATTTTGACTACCTACTTTGACGTTATAAGCACTGATTAATTACAATACAAACATGTTACTACACAAAATAGACTAAGTTTCTGTTCTTTATATGTCTAGAATTACGTTCTTGAGTTGTAACGTTGTTGTTAACAAATTAGCTTGCTACAACAGTAGCCACTTTAAACATAAAATGCTTAAGCCGGGCACTCAAAGCAGGTGCTCTTGTGGTATCTAGGTATATCTAAAATATCTGTGATTAGCACCTTTCTTTTCTAGTAAGAAAGTCAAGGATTTACCTATCAGGTCCTGATTATTGTTTACGTTAGACTCATCTCTGCACGCTGACTCAATAATCGCTCCTTTTCGAATATTATTGCTTCTTTTGTTATTCTGTAAACACTCTTGAGCACTTGAATAAAATACTTTGCTTTTACTTACCATAATGTGAACAATCCGTGGAATAACAAAGTTTTACATCAACACAAAAATAAACTTTTGTCCTCGTAAAGGATTAAAAAAGCACTCGAGATTTTAAAGCTCAACATGAACATCACAAGATACATCCCTCGTCGTAAGTTCAATATTTTTTCATTATCAAATCATCATCACCTTCCTGCTCTTGTAGCATGTTGTTTGTCAGAAGCCAGGCTCATATGGTACGGTCATGTAATGCGAAGCCCAGAGGACTACGTAGTCGTGCGAAATTGCCTTTCCATGGCTGAAAGAAGGAAAGGGAGACCCTAAACCACATGGCTGACGAATGACCATAGGGATATGAAAGGTTTAGGTCTAACAGAAGATGCACCAGAGAGAAAAACGAAAAACAGCTTACATAAAAACTATGAAAAACTGTTTAAAATTTGTAAAATACTTCCGGTCCATATTAAAAGTAAAATAAATATCTTAACTGAGCAATTTATATTCGTTTATCTAAAAAGAAGACACTTGCTGTTCCTAAAGTCACAAACTATTTTGGTAAGCGCACAAGAAAATATGTGGTACCGTCGTTAGTGAATGACCTAGACCCCCCCCCCCACACCTGATATTGCATCTTAAATCTAAAAACCAGCTTAAAAATGTTCTTAAAAAACATTATCTCTCATTGTGTCCATAGCTAATTTTGTATCTATGGACAATAGCATTTTGTTTCATAGGTGTAAAATGTGTTTCTTTTTGTAAACTCACTTCCCCTTTTTTATTTAAATTGTTACTTTATAATAAAAATCTAAATTTGTTATAATGATATTGTGAAACGAGAACAACTGCCGACAAACTGTTTTGCAGTTTGGCAGACTTTTTATATGTTATTGTTATACAGATTTTAAATAAATAAAAAAAAGGGGTAGATGGCGTCGAATGATCAGGATAGCCGACCCCAAGTAACGGGACAAGGCGAGGACAAAGAAGATATCATTCCTCACACAATCCATCCATCGTTTTCTTGGCCTTCCTCTCCCTCTCCATCCATCCACATTTCTATTCATCACTCTTTTAGTCACATGCGATTCCTCCCTCCTCATCACCTGTCCATGTCTGACTGTCCACCAAGACAGTCGAATTCTTTTTCAACTTTTCTGTAACTGGCGCAACTTTCAAACTTCCGCTAATATACTCATTCATTACTTTATCTATAACATTCTTGTCAAAATATTATTAACTAATAATCAAATGATCCACAGCAAAATACCATAAACCTTCTTCCACTCTGTCTACCCCACAAATTTAACAACCTTGAAGTACTTGAATGTAAAATTAGACTTACGAAACCGAAGCCATAATAAGGCTCTTGGTACAAAATTAAATAATGTCCCAGATAAGGAACGGAACCCATTAACGCCGACCTACATTACCCCGCCTTCGTCCAAGGTCTGGAGTATGCTACCAACCAACATTTTGATAAGAGAAGGTCATTTCTTTAAGTTTCTTATTTAAAAGCTAAACAGTGGATAGGAGTATAGAATAAGCCTTCTTTTTCTTAGCGTGTCGATGGCTATCTAAATTGTGTCGGCCCAGAACTGAGCTACTAGTTTGGCGCTTTCAGTAGCGTCCATCAGTTCCTGCAGTGAACAAACAACAGGACACGCAGGACACGATATTAAGTGCCCCATCGTTTGTGGAACAGCACCACATTTACACTCCAGGGCAGAGTCATTAATGGATCACCACCTGAGCAGGTTTTCCTTGCTGCGACCAATCTGGGGTCTATTTAAAGACTTTAATAAGCCTTTATTTGTATCATCGACTACCTCGTTGGTTTTGTGGTCGCGAGTGCGACTGCTGTGCGTGAGGTCCTGGGTTCGAACCCAGGTCGGGCAAAGTGTTATTGGGTTTTTCCTTCAGGAATTTCTCAGTATAGGCTCGCCCCCTATACATGGGACTTAAACATAACGGGCGAAATGTGGGTGTACTGTTAGGCACACCTCTCCCTAACCCTTCGGGTATAACATGCGTGATGTTATGTTGTATCATCGAGTTGAAGCTCCGAGACTCTTCGAACTTTATTGCCTTGGCGTATTTCTGGGGATCGCCATTGTTGATTCTGTCTTTCAGGAGTTGCAGAGATTCAGAAATAGTGTTGGCTTGTCCAAAAAAAACAAACCCTTTATTTGTTAATAAATAAAAAAGCCTTTTATTTCTTACATTTCACACATGATATTTTACTTAGATAAACTGTTTTCTATTATTATTACTTTAGTTAATATTGCTCAAAAGCGTTTAATAGTAGATTATTGCATCGAGCACAAAGTAATTTATTATTGCACCGAGTGCCTGGGCTCTAATCTAACAGGCACGAGGGCAATATAAATTACTTAAGGCGAGGTGCATAATCTGCTTTTCTTTCAACTATTACCTATAGGAATAGTAGATAAAAGAAACTCATATCAAACAGTTAAAATAAAAGTTTAATTATTGAAATTAAAAGTTATACTTGAGCAATTATTAAACGTAAGGTTAAGAGTTTTGTTGGGCAAATTTATACTAAATCAGAGTTAGCAGCAATCATTTTTTAAGGCTGAATAGAGCTAATCCATTGAGATTGGCACCTTTTGGTGCGATTAAAAAAAAACTGTGCAATAATGAAATTTCATACATTTTTATTGCTCTAGAGCATTAAAGACTCGCTTTGTACTGAGTTTTTAGTGTGATTGTGATGAAATTAAAGCATAGTTGGAAGAAAAAGTATTTTTGAAATGTTGCTAATTGCAAGAACCCGTCTTCAGGTGAAGGCCTCCTCCAAAGAATTCCATTTGGTTCTGTCTTGTGGTTTCTGCACCCAATGTGGGCCGGCCGTTTCTCTTAGATCGTCTTCCCATCTTGTGTACGGTCTAGCTTTTTGGCGTTTCCCTATTGGGCCATTCCACGACGTCTTTTGGTCCATCTGTCGTCTCTTAGTCACGCTACGTGACCCGCCCATTTCCTCGTCCCTTTATTTTTAAAGCCATATTTATTCTCGGTATCTAAATAAGAAAAGCTACTCGGGTCGAACTTCTGGCTCCTAACATGTTAGGGTCGGCTTCCAGTCTAACCGGATGCAGCTGAATACCAGTATTTTACATGGAGCGACTGCCTATCTGACCTCCACAACCCACTACTGTCTAATACGATACCCCTTGGTAAAACTGCTTGTTAGACTTTCGGGCCACTGACTACCTGTAACGACTGTCAATCAATCAATCAGTCAAAGCATTTATTTCAAGTAAGCCAGTTACAGGCACTTTTGAATTGTCGAAACAAAGATGAAAATTAAATGTAGCTACAGTCCCATTCACAAGACATAAAAACTGTGAAAGTACTGTAGTTGCCCATTCCCTAGCGTAGACGCGTGTCAAAGATGAATTAATGACAGCCCGGACTAACGGCTTAGCGTGCTTTCCGACGCACGGAGGAAACTCGGTATGGAATGGGCGGTCACCCATCCACAGACCAACCTCGGCCTCAAGGTCGACCCGATCGGCTGTTATTATTTAGCCACGAGCTCCTCCGTGACAGAGTTACACATTTATTAATATTGTGATGAATTTCCCATCAATAATATGAGGGTTCTTGTAACAAAGGACTAAGTGCAATATTTTGTTTCTTTGCTTGTAATCATCGAAGTGTGTGGTTTAGGCGACGTAGATTGATTGATTACTGGCCGGAGTGCGGGGGTCGGTTCTAATAAAAATACTGGGCTATAAGATTTTTGTATCAACTTAATTTCGTTTGTTTCGCAGGATCCGGTAGAATATGTCGTTTTTATGTGAAAATCTTGAGATTTATGTAAAAAAACACCTCATAATGGGTCTAAACGTACCCTTAACGAAGCCGAAAAGCACTATTGTTCTCCCTGTCAGTGCGAGTTTTTTTTTGTTTTAGACCATAGCTCCGTATCATCGTACACTACAAGGTTCCATGTAGTGACGGAGATATTGGGGGTCAAAGATTCTTCTTTTTTTAAATATAAGTTTTAATGTTAAAACTTTACTATAAACACCTCCACGACCCCTGTACTATTCAATGCATCCATCAGCATAATGTCTTGAGTGCGTTTCATTAAGTCCTACATTAATCGGTGATTTTTTTAACCCCAAAAAAAAGTCGTTTTCCAGCAACAATGTTTGCGTACAGTTACTTAGTTTGATGCACAGAATACTTGGCTTCGTGAAGGGACCGTTAGGCATTATAATATAAGACGTATATGAACGCTGATTATCCTATGTGAACGCTAAGCACTGACGGATGTACTCTCATTATTTAATTGTTTCACCCGACCCGTGTTCTGAGTAACCAGAATAATGTTCTTAGATTAGCCAATCAGTAACCAAGTTTTCAATCTTCCTAAACAGACTGGGTTCTTTTGCAAAAAACGATTTTCCAATTATCCTGGTATAAAATGTAATATGACGAAAAATATTCTCATTTCCGATTATAATGGGCCTTTGAAAGGATTCTGGAATTAAAAAGTTCTGTAAGATACTTTCTAATCTAGAATTAAATACTGGTAAAGACACGACAGTATTATCAAAAATGGAGGCTGGAATGTTATAAGATTCTAGAGAAGATTATCTAGAAAATGTATGCTAACGCAAACGTAGTCACTCAGGTCATTGATGTCGGAGAAAAAGCAGCCATGCTAAAGTGCGACTAGGCTGGCCACGTAGCGCGAATGCACCTGGAGAGTTAAACAAAGATAGTCTGACGGAGGAAATCGTAGATCGTGGTGTGACGATCTGATCTTGTTTGCGGGGCGAACATGGCCAGATATCTCACAAGATTTGAAACGAGTAAGGGGAGGCCTTTGCCCAGCAGTGGGACATATGACAGGCTTTCAAACAGAAAAAAACCGAAGTCACGGGTGTAGTCTACCAACGTTTTCGCGGCAGGCTACGTGTGACACCGTGCAGCGTAACACGACGCCGCCACTTCGTGTGTTCATAGTTTATAAGTTATATTTTGTGTGTATTAGTATATTTTTATGTTTTAATGCAATTTTGTGTATTTTATCTACGGGCGTTATGATTCCTGATAATAAAATGATTGATTGATTGAAAACCTAGTGGTATAAAAAGATGCAATAATATAATTTATTATATATTTTGTTTTCAAACAAATCTTTCGTAAAAGAAAGCTTTGAACCACTCACCAATTTGCTCTAACGTAGTTTAAAGAATTCTCACAGTATTTCCAGAAAATATACCAGAATAAGTGGAAAATAAAGTATTTTTCAGGAAGTGCTGGAAATTTTTCAAATAGGTCGATTCGTTTTTAATAGATAGTTTTGACCTCCATTTTAGTGTATGTTTGGTGTTGAAAATCAACTGAATGTTTTGACTGGACGCGTTTAAAATGTATGTAAGTCAGGCCATGAAGTTGGCGGAAAGCGGAACGGTAACACGAACATATGCAAAAAAATTTGGTGAACTCGTAGTTACCGTTTTCGAATCGTCAATCAGTCAGTCAAATGTTCGTTAAATACTTTTAAGTCAGACAATTGATCAGTTGACGACCCGAATGGCGCAGCGGTAGTGAGGCTGCCTTACGTTCTTAGGGTAGGAGCAAATATTTGTGTGATGAGCATGGACATTTGTTTCCGAGTCATGGATGTTTATATGTATAATAAGTATGTATTTACAAACAAAAAGTATCTATATAGTATATTAACTATCTGGTGTTCACGACACAAGCCTCGTTGCTTAGTATGGCACCTAGATGGCGCTGTGTGTAATGTCCAGCGATATTTATTATTATTATTTCCTTTATTTATTTCTGTACATATTAATTACATTTTTAAACATTCCTTACAAAAAATATATAAAAACATTTAAAAATTGAAAAAAAAAATGAAATTTTAGATTATTAGGTATAATCCTATATTCATCTTAAAATCTTATAATTTACATTTTTAAATATTTCTTATAAAAACGTTTTAAAATATTATTATTAGTTATGCCTATCGCCCACTACGCTATTAAAAATTAATGTGATACGAACTACAATGGCCAATGAATAGCTAGACAGAACGTCACAGGAAGTAAAAATTTTGCTAATATACAGCCTGTAAACGATCGATCAAACTATAGCTGATATTGGCAACTGCCTAGACCCGCTAGCGCAAAAGCTAAAAGAGGGTTCAGTATTGTAACAAACTGGGTGAGCCTAACCTATCTATACAAACATAAAAAATATAATTATCTCGTTTGCATTTTCAGTATAACAGCTTTTTACCAAATGCATATGAAATTATACAGGATGTAAACAACCCCATCACGAAACCGTCAACCATGCATCAAACTAAGTAACTTTACGCTAAAAATATTGCCGGGTAACGACTTTTTTTTTTGGGATGAAAAATCATGTTTTGTGGTATAAATCAATGTAACGCACTCAAAACATTGTACTGATGGATGGATTGAATAGTACGGGGTTCGTGGCGGTGTTTAAAGTAAAAATCTTACATTAAAAACTTGTATTTAAAAAATAACTTGTCGAAAAGTTTGACCCCTTTGAGGTATGGTGTTTAACAAAAAAATGATCGCAATGACGGGGAGAACAAGTGCCTTTCGGCTTCGTTAAGAGGTTTTTTACACCCTTTATACGGTACTCGTAACCAACAAAAAACATAATTTTACATTTTTGTCGGTCTGTTTGTCTGTCTGTGGCTAATCCCCGAAACGGCTGGACTGAAAAAAATGAATACCCTTGAAATTGTTAGCACAATCCGATACAAATAGGGAAGCAATATTTTTATAATAATTTCACGCTGGCGAATGTCGCGGTCAACAGCTAGTTTTAATTGAAAACTAAAAAGGCTCAGGTAATTACTTTCTCACAACAAAACGAATAAAAATAAAATACAAGAGAGAAGAGAAAAATAATCAGTTTTTTTTTTACAAAAAAATCAACTATACAACTAAAAACATTCCACTTACAAAAACCACAGTTAATTCTAATGAAATAATCCTTTCCAACCACGCCAAAAACACACATTTTACTGTTAATATTCACATTCCCCGTACCCGTAACTAAGTCTTGCTTTTCAACTAGTAAATGAGCTGGAAATGCCTTTCGTAGACTATCCAGCTTCATTTTAAAGCAATTTCGAGCTCATAACAATATTCATAATGGTTGAAGCTTGAGCAGGTTGCTAGCGAATGAGGCAGTCTTTGCGAATATTTTGGAGGCGAATTAGCTTAATTAGTGGGTATAACTTTTAATGACGAACCGAATGGCGCAGCGGTAGAGAGGCTGCCTTACGTTCTTAAGGTCCCGGGTTCGAATTCGCGTTGGAGCAAATGTTTGTGTGATGAGCATGGACATTTGTTTCCGAGTCATGGATGTGTATATGTTTATTAAGTATGTATTTACAAACAAAAAGCAGCTATGTAGTATATCAACTATCTGGTGTCCACGACACAAGCCTCGTTGCTTAGTGTGGCACTAGATGGCGCTGTGTGTAATGTCCAGCGATATTTATTTTATATTTATTTATTTATTGAGGAGTTCTTGGTGAAAGAATTCGTTTAGGGAAAGTTAATTATAGCACTGTAGGAGTGTAGGTAGACTATTCGAAAGAGATACCGTGGCCCCGGAACACAAAGGGCGATGAAGGAACATGGATGGATTTTAGTCAGTAAAAGTCTGACACTCCCTCCTGCTCCGCCCAGAGCGGGAGGAGTCATTTGATGATTTCCCATCCGAAAAAAAAAGAAAAAAAAAAGGAGTGTAGGTAGAGTTGATAATCGTTTAATGGACAAAAAAGTGTGGTCCTGTTTTTTTTTTCATTATTTTCTCTCTAGCCCAATCCAAGTAGTAGTCCAGCTCATCACGCCATCCCCTCCTGGGCCTGCTGCGTCTCCGATTCCTGTTTGGAACCCAATCCGTAGATCATCATCAGCTTATTAATGTTCCCACTGCTGGGACACAGGCCTCCCCTCTATGAGAGGGAATCCATAAATACGCAATCCGTAGATATTTTCGCCCAATCCTGATGTGACATGCGGGGTAAAATTATGGCCAGCCCAGTTCCATTTTAATTTGGCGGCTGTGCTGCATACGACTGCAATCATTACCATCATTGTCAGGGCGAAAACAAAATGTCTATACCTACGCGGCCCATCAAATGTATAGGACAGCTGAATTACGATGTTGGTTCTATGGACAATTTTTTTCTATGGAACGAGCATGTTCAGAAAATAGTTTCCCACTTTAGTTATCTGGGGGCATAGTAGTGGCCCCGCCAAGACGAGTCAAGCGAAGCGCGAGGGCACTACCTACCTATTCTCGAAGCGCTTCGTCGTTTTTTGAACCCTTATAACCTGGGTTTGGATTGCACCAGATAAACAAAATTCTCGGGATATGTTGTCGATAGCGGACTTATTAAGCATATTAATTATACTTTAGATTTTATCGATATCTAAAAAACCCTGATTTCGTCACTGGTACTTTCCAATGTCTTAGAAAGCTGAAATTTGGTATGTAAGCTATTATTAGTACACAAACAACAAAAAAAAATACTTGTAACTTAAAAAAAAAATCACAAGCAACTTATAAAAAGAAATTAAATCCCACCAAAAACAAAAAAACATGTATAATGTTGCAAGACGAGACCATTAAGACTTGCACTGTCAAAAAGTTATCAGATCTCATGTAGAGCCAAGCTTGTAACTCGTGTTCAGGAAACTCTTGAAATGTATAAATAATAAAACATTGTGTGTCAGTACTGAATTTTATTCGAATATCCCCAAAGTCATATGCAGAAAACGTAAAATAAATTGGAATTTAAAAAATGTACTACCTAAATCATATTTTGTCAAAGATTTTCTGTCGCTACAAAGTCTCTTTGACCTGTAAATTTTACTCGAGAACTTCACTCGTACTAAAGCACAGAAATTGTTTCGATTAATGACACACGGCTCTGCTGTTTGGTGAACAAAATGCGATTATAATAGTTTTACAACCAGTTTCGTTTCAGTCATTATCACATGTCCACACGTCAGACGACAGTCAGATCAACACAAAATAGTAACCAGTGAATTCAGTACATTTACACTTTTTAACTAGTCCTAAAATAGTTGTTTTTTTTTACTCAAACCAAACTTGTAATTTATTCAAAAGTTATTTATCGACGAACTTGACGACTGTTATGCTGGCGCGTCTTGAATTATGTACTAAAAAAAATCCTAGAATTGCGTATCGCAGTCGAATAAATATAGGATGTAGCAATCACTATTGTAGAAACGAATACATTTAATTTTATCATCTTAACCGATGTAAACTTGTCTACGAAGTTTCTATTCGCTTGTTTTGACCACGTGACTTAACGTTTACGATTGTAGAAAGAGAATCGATACGAATCGCTTGTAACTTGGCTAGGCCTGCAGGTATACACACGAGCAAAATGGTTCATCTTTAATTACTACTTTTCTTTTTTAATGTTAATAAAACCATATGCAAACTTGTAATAAATTAGGAATAAGATGGAAAAAAGGGATTAAGAATATAAAAATACTAAAACATTCTCAGAAACAGCTACACAATCAGTTAGTGACTCAAAAGAGGTGTTACGTTACATAAATGATCTGACGAAAATGGCAGGACGGACAGAACAGGTGAATAAACTCAATGATATGCAAATGTGGGACGCGTTTATTTCGAAATATAACATACACATTCTAGTTATATTTACGTAAATAAATAGCTTACAACACTGATGGATTGTTTCCGTTTGTTATTTTTATTAATTAAACGAAGTATTCTTCGTTTTGGATCAAACGAATAGCGTTGTACACGAATAGGTTTTCATGAGAATCTAACGTAGACATAATATGCTATTTTGTTTTCTACACATTCATACAATTATGTACGGCAATCATACAAGATGAAAACTTTTGATTGAACGACTAAAAAGTAAAAAGCCATTACAGTTTAAAACTACATATTATATTTAAATACTAAAACTTATGTTTTAATAAAACGGAACAACTCTCATTGCTCCCAAATGCCAACTTAAACATTTATTGACCTGCATTTTAAAAGAAAACTCTCCATCCTTAACGTCTGTATGTCACAAATTGCCAGTTAGAGTTTCCGCGTACCTCTAAATTGCCTCAGAAAGTTATTTTTTAAACTTTCAAAAGCCTCTTTGAGAGTAAACAGTTATCCCAAATGAAATGAAACGCGCGTTTTTACATTTTATCCAACAAAACGTCATTTCTGATTCGAGTACGCAGTTTCGTGTTCGGTTTTTGAAAGTTTTCAAACGCGGTTTCGATGACTTAGTTTGGGGTGTGATTGCTCTTTGAACTTTTAGGGCACGAGATATCGTTTTCGTTGAAATTGTTCGGCGTAAAAATTGATGTTTTTTTCGTGACCAGCGTTTTAATGAAGAAAGTAATGGCAGTTAATGCGTACACTCATGCGAGTGTAGAAAAGTTTCAGCATTATGAAGGATCCTGACGATCGTTTTTAAATCTATTCACGCGTAAACTTATAAGAGGTAAGTGCTGAGGATAATGTTGGTGAACCATTTTTCAATAATAACTTTAAAATATATGAAATAAGCTCATAAGAATGTTAGCCTTGTATTGTTTAAAATTTGTTTTGTCACAGTATATTTTATTTAAGATTTAATATTAAGTAATTATTTATTTATGAAAATCTCCCTTACGACTATCATTACAGGAATTAATGAATGATGAATGCGATAAATCGGTCTCCAAATTAAATTTACTTATTTACATTAAAAAACTATTAATTAGCTGTAATAACAGTAGTTTTAGTTTTTATGTAAGTTTCAGTTAACGTTCTTATACTCATAAAAACAATAACTTGCACTATTTAATGTATAAACATTATTTGTGCGCCTTGCAAGGCAGTACATAGTTAGACATGACTTTTTTATAACATAATTAACGTATTTGAATACCGTACTTAATGAATTCAACGTAATGATGCACCAGTTGTGACTGGTGATCTCTTATTATTTTTAATTGTCTTTTTTTGTTTTTACTATGGACATTTTTAACGAGCACATCTTGCTACATCGTCCTTTCATAATGTACAACCTCAAAATCAATGATGTAACCAAGGTTTTGTTACAATATTTTGATTTAAAAGAGTGTCCATGGAATTTCTTGTCCGTTCTTCTCCATAGAGACCAACGTTTTGGAAGGGGCAACTACAGTCCTTTCACAGTTTTATGCCTTGTGACTGCGACTGTAGCATCATTTTATTGTTGTCTTTGTTTCAGCTGCCTTTCATTAAATAAATGCTTGGGTTTGATTATTTTTAGTAGAATACATAATTATATCTTTTCTATTACTTGTACTTCTTGTAAGAAATAATTACCGTTACTGTGTATTGTGCACCCCTGAGCGGCTCTGAGGGGTTGAAAATCGAATCCAGGCGAATTTACAAGCAACAGAGCTAGTTTGCAATATTTATTATATTCGTAAACCACCGTAAGAGAGACTTACATCCATTATTAGGAAACAATAACTTTCAGCTGCAAGCGAGCGTTTTTAAAGAGGGCACTATACTTTAGACGATGTTGGAACTTTTCCAGCTTTTAAAGTAAAGCAGCATGTTTATGTATTGAATTTATCAAGTAATAAGCTAGACATGGTGTTAATGGTTAGTCGGAAATATGTGGCTAAGTAGAGTTGTGAGGAATTTAGGAAAAGACTAGCACTTCGTTCGCTAAAATTGTCATAGGTTGGGTAAAATGCATGATATGAATATAATTTAAAGGTTTTAGCAGCCTTTTAAAAGTGCTCGGTCGACCTAACGGGGCGGTGTTCGATGCTTTATTTACCAGACCCTGTAAAACGAGGTATTACAACAACAACAACATCAAATTTATTTCAGGCTACAATGGCCCATAAATATAAACCTTATAAACTAACATATATAAAGTAAATACAAGACTTGTGTTAATAAATAAGACTTAAGAACTATGTTAGTAGCACTTCACTTAGTCACACTCACTCGTGTTGGTGTCCAGTGGAACTTGTCCGCGGATGCGACGAAACACCACGTCCTGCGGCCATAAGTCTTCCTCCATCACCATGGGCAGATAACAATTCAGTATTCGCACCACGAACGTCTTGAAGTTGACGTTGCGGCGCGACTCCAGTAACTGCACCCTCGGTGTGTACCTCGTCTTTTAGCGCACGTACTCCACGACATCCTCCGCTTTAGTGGTGTAATGCAAGCGGGAAATGTACACCGGTGTATTCGGTTTGGCAGCACGCAGGCTCACTTTAAGGCCCATAGGAGCTTTGCCGCAAAGGTTCATGGTTGTTCGCGAACGGCACTTCCTCCTCTGCATCGTCACGAAACCCTCGTTATCAGCCTTATTCGGCGCCTTTTCAGGAACAGGCTTATTACTAGGAGCATCAGAGCAAATAACTTTCGCGGTACAAAGTACCTTTGCTAGTTGAGTACTAATAAAAAACACTAGTACAATACCACTATTTCCTTGTAAGTACCCAAGTAAACACAAGCTGGGCTTTCTCTGAAACCTGCTAAACAATCGAGCTCCTTTATATCTCTCTTGTACTCTAATTCGATTTTATAGCTCAACAGTAAAACTGTTACTGTCTCACACAGTGGAGAAACAACAGTAAGCTAAGATTTTTATGGTGCTACTGTTGGTTTTACATAAAATCGCGCCTGCAATCTCCGAAGGGTTGGCAGGTTGTAACTAATAAATTCATTAATTTCAGCCGAAAGACATCCCCTGCTGGACATAGGTCTCCCCCAATTGTCGCCACGTTGACCGGTCCCGTGCGACTCGCATTCAGCTGATTCCCGCAACCTTAACCAAGTCATCGGTCCACCTAGTGGGAGGCCTTACTTACGTAGAAATTACTTAATTTGGTTTGATGACAATAACTTTTGAAAAACACGTCAAAATTGTCCCACTGCATTCTGCCCCACTAGTGCCCTTAGGCCGTCTCCACACGAACGTTAAGTCGCGATCGACGGCTGTAAATCTCGCTTCTCAAAGATAAAGTAGATACGTGAGCCGCAGCCTAACGCCGCCATCTTCATTTCTCGGTTTACGAGACAACTCCCGTGGTATTTTTTATGTTCCAACCTTTTTTTTAATATCTATGAATCTATTAAGTAATAAGGTTTGCAGAAATTGGAGTAGCTCTGTCGTTTTGGTTACGGTTAATCTGGGTTTCTTATTTTGGAAATAGGCGGCGTTATTAAAAGATTTTAAAAAAGGAAAAACCACGTTGTAAATGGATATTTTACTGTTAACATAATCATAATGAGTTTCATTCACACTCGCCCTGCCTCGGTAACTCGGTGAGAGTGTACGGCCACTATAACTGTGCCACTAGCTGTGACCTCGGACTGCCAAGTCATAGGTCTCGAGTTCGAACCCAAGTCACGCACCTCTGATTTTTCAGATTCATGTGTTTATTATGTAATTATTATCACTTGCTTCGGTGAAGGAAAACATCGTGAGAAAACCAGCATGCTTGAGAAATATTTCTCGATGGCATGTAAAGCTAAGTCAGAGGCCACGGGTGGCTTAAAAGCTCAGACACCTAGTTAGGCTTTAATCACACGAAAAAAAGATAAGAACTGTGGTAAGATCGTGAGTAGATTGTGTCCAGCCTTTTCATATTTCGTACGGTGAACTAAAAGCATGTTTTTACTATCTCATAAATCAGGGGTGTCCGTGTGATCGGCGGCGGCGCCCTGGTTCATTCCTTGGTCTGGAGCGAGACGGAAGCTCTAGCAAAGGAGTAGGCGGACCGTCAGAGGGCGAGAACCTCACGTCCCAACTACCGCGGGAGACTCACCAGGTATCGGGGGCCACGTGGTGGCCCCGGCCAACGTAGGCGCGGGTCTGTGAACGGTGAGCTATGAGCTAGCTCACCGTCCGTCCATCTTATGACGACAGGCCGTGTCAAAGGCACGTTCGTGTTCCACGCGCGCCTCAAAGAGTTGTCAGCAAAAGGAACGGCCGATGCCTGCCGGGGCTGCGGGACTGTTCGAATGAGACACCGTGGCCCCGGAACACAAAGGGCGATGAAGGAACATGGATGGGTTTTAGTCAGTAAAAGTCTGACACTCCGCTCTGGGCGGAGTGGGAGGAATTATATTTGATGATTTCCCATCCGAATAAAAAAAGGGATGTTCGTGTCCACTTCAAGTAATAGGCCTCCCCAAACGTTCCTACATCGACTAGTCCTGTTTGTCTCGCATCCAGTGGTTTCTCGCGGCCTTCACCAGGTCATTGCTCTATGAAAGCACTCTTAAAATACACGGTTAATACCGCGTCGACGGCGGCGCCATTTTGAGTGAGCATTTTATAATAATTTAACTGCAAAACCATTTACTACATAGGACATTAACCCCACCTTTACGACCTCAAATGGCACCATAACACATTATAAATCACAATTATGTCTACCGTAAAAAACCCTTATTATCCTATAATAATAAATTAAAAATTACCGATACCCAACCGTAAATGACGAGACGGTATCGACAACCGTAAATTACCGAAAATACCGTAAAATTTGTTATTTTATATCAAAATTTATAAAAATTTACGACCACACCGAGTAATAACGGGATTGCGTAGCAGATCGTGATTTAATGGAAGTGACTGAGTGTGGTAATTGCAATTAATTTAAGACGTTGGCCAGGGTTGTCATCTAGGTTCTGTAGGTCAGATAGACAGTCGCTCCATATAAAATACTGGTATTCAGCTGCATCCAGTTGGACTGGCAGCCGACCCCAATTTAGTTTGGAAAAAGTACATGATGACTGAGCATGATTGTGGTACGATTCTTGAGTTGGGCACAGTGTTATTTATTGGGTTCTTACATCATGAATTTCTCAGTAGCAGCCATTTGTCTCTTTGTGCCCGGTTGACGGCAATAGGCTCACCCCGTATTACATGGGACTTCAACATAACTAGCGAAATGAGGGTGTACTATTAGGTTCATCTCTGCGTAACCCTTCGGAGGTTATAGGCGTGATGTTATGTAAAAAATGAATATGCAGTCTATTTTAAAATATTCGATACGACTTTTAAAGACTAAAAAATAATATATCAACAGCGCACATGAAAAGTGGTCCTTCGAGCCGGATGAACGAGGAACAAAAATAATATCTTGTTGTCATTTCTAGATAGGTATCTGACATCTCAGGCGAAACTCCATGTTTTATTACTCATTATGGTAATTGCCTCATCCAGGGTTGAAGTGTCCCTGAATATGCTTGAAATAGATTACGATATATTTTTGGTGAAATACGAAGAATCTAAGGTCTTTGAAGAGTTTTTTTTTAATAACATTCTGTATTAAAGCTCCATTAGCTGATGTTGCTAATAAATATTAAATTTCGAAAATAAATAATATATTTTGAAATTCTCTTTCGATTCACAATTTATTTTTCTCAAAACAGGCAAGTCTGACTTTCATCAACTTCCTGCCTTTGTCATGTTACTTGAGGTTGGTCGTTTTTTGTACCATTCTCACTGTTAACCGCTAAGGGGATGACAACATCTAATTGGTTGATATTCATGTTATTTAAGCAGTTTTTTAAGAAAAACTATTTGTTCTAGCACATCAAAAAAAAATATGTTAATATTCATCATATCAAAGATGGACTCGATACATAATTGGACGAAATCGGCTCGATAGAAAATAATTGCAAATATTGTCTTAAAATCATCATTAACGGTTCTATGTCTTTATTTTTTTGACGTATGGGTCTGCAATTAAAAACATGAAGTCAACATATTCATACCTAAACCGTTAACGAGTCATATTTCACAAAAAACACACTTTTTTTCATTTCAATATTTATTCATTATTTTCTTCTAAAACCTGGCCGCCCAGTAATAGTGACGTCTCGTTTACTTTCATACAAATGGACAGTGTGCGCGATTTTGGTGTTGACAGCGCCTTAACTCCCTTTTCTTTCATATCATTCCTCACACAATCCATCCATCGTTTCCTTGGTCTTCCTCTCCCTCTCCATCCATCAACATTTATATTCATCACTCTTTTAGTCACATGTGAATCGCCCCTCCTCATCACATGCCCATAACAAGACAGTCGAGATTCCTTATAAAACGTGTCTATAACTGACGTAACGTTAAAGCTATCATTATATAAAACGGTAATCGTGCAAATATAACATCACCTTTCGCCAGTCAATGTCAAACCAATTAATTCAAATAGGCCATTAAAAGGCACTTATTAATGTACATATTTGAATATCGCGGAATAAGGGCGAGCCTAAACTTCGGCTGTTACTTAGACATTTCTGATGGAAATCCCTGAATTTAAAATAATCCGGAATTCGATCTCGGGACCTGACGGTTAGCAGCACTGCTTGTGGACTCTAAAAAAAAATCTAACCTCATCGTTATAAGTTCATGGCCAACTTTCTATGCTAAACTTTCCATCGTCTAAATATCTAGACTAGACCAGAAATACACGTGAACTGTAGACGTAGACAGAATTATGCGATTTATTTTATTTTATATTTAGAAATGACTTCTTTTGATAGCTCGCAGACTGTTTATATTACGTCGTTACGCATAAATTGTGGGCGTAATAGACTGGGGTGTTGCTGGGGAGTCTGGAACGACTGAATCGTCTTTTTCTTTAGCTAAAATAAAGGAAATTATGGAGGATTGGCTAGTGTGGTCTTGTGAAGGTTTTTCGAAAGCTACTATAACTGCAAACGCACACGCTGCAAGAACACAGCAACACACGACACGACACGAATTTTTGATAAGGTTGGCGTAGTGGCTGAGCGATTGGCTGCTGCTCACGGATTCCCACACGGAACAAATATTAATATGGCCTAGAAGTAGTTTTTGAGTCAGAACGAAAAACTCTCAATAACGAGGCGGTTTCAGTCAGAACGAAAAACTCTCGATAACGAGGCGGTTTCAGTCAGAACGAAATACTCTCAATAATGAGGAGGTCGATTATGCTCATATGATAGAACTAGCATATGAGCATACTGGCGTGGCTCGTTGTTCTAGTGGTTGCAATCGCGACCTCTGAGCATGAACTTCTGAGTTCGATTCCCCAACATAGAAAAAAAAAAACTAAAAAAAAAAGCCGCATCTTAGTTAGTTTCGACACCAAAAAGTAAAAAGCTACTCAGACAAAAAAGCTCCACACAAAACAAATTGTTTACTTCTAAAACTGACTGTCTAGTTAAATCATATTTTCTAGGAAGAATGATGTAACCCGCAAATGTGTGAAGTGGCGAAAAAGTTTAAAAGTAACTAATGGCGCCGTGCCAACTGACAGCATTCCACTCCGTCTAGACGAGTAGGGGCGGCCATTTTGAATTTACTGTCACCGTTTGTGGAATGGCGGTATGTTTGGATAGGTTAGGTTTTGAGAAACAGTTTATTAGTCTTTTGTGAGTGGTGATTTAGGTAGGAATAGTTAAAGGTTTTATGGTAATAGTTAATTAGTTTTACTTTGGCAAATTAAATACGTTTGTGTTAAAAGTGACTCGGAAAGCAGGTCAAGCCGTTAATTCCGACTGTCATTTGTGATCTTTGACAGTCGTTACAGTCGGTAGTCAGTGGCCGGAAAATCTGACGACCATGATACAAATTGACCAGTAAATATATGAAACACATCATGTATGTATTACCAAGGGGTATCGTTTTACCCAGTAACTGGATTGTGGGGGTCAGATAGGCAGTCGCTTCATGGAAAAATATATTCAGCTGCATCCGATTAGACTAGAAGCCGACCTGAAAATAGTTGGGAACAGGTAAGGCAGATGATAATGAGTGCCGTGGGTGGGGTTCGAACACACAACCTCCCGCTTATCAAAGTGGCATTATAATCAATGAACTATAGTCGTTTTTAACTGTGTTAGTTTTATATCACAACGCATTTTCATCTATGTGTTGGAATTGTCATCAATTAATTCTATAATTATAATAACGAAATTTTGTCCATGGAAGTGTACTGATTTCCAAGATACAGGTTCTTTACCTAGTTTGGAAGTCAGGCGTCCGTTTAGTTTTTGCAGCCTTTTTGTAAACCCCCTATTGGATGACATTGTATTAGGCTATATTTTACTGAGTCTAATAAACGATTTATTATTATTATTTTAAACCACACTTACAGTATGTCAAAATAACGAAAATACTAAATGTACAAACGAATTAAATATCAAAACAAAAGAAAATAAGTGTGATGCTTGTTAAATACACACTTAAGTAAATGAAAAATAAACAGACTTAATCATTTTCATTTGAGACAGGCTTCAAATAAAATAATAATGTTTTATTTATTTGCTCAAACGTTTTAATTATTCAGCAACACAAATTATAATGAAGCCGTAATTAATAGAATTGTCAACATTCCAAGTTTTCTGTTGAAAAGCGGTGATTTTAGTAAAAGTTTGTTGACAGAGACACTGATCATTTATTTCTGTGATAACATCGTAAGTAAAATGGTAGGCAGTGATTAAAATCTAAGCAGTAAGGATTTTAGTAGTGGTTAGTATTGTTTCATAAGTATTTTAACAGAGAAATTATTAAAAATTCAATAATTTATATTAAATATTTAAATATAAAAAAAAAAAAAACTATTTAAAAACATTAAATTTGTTAATGGTGTCTAAAGTTCATATTATTTACCTACACTATGGGTAGCTTCTCCCTCCATCATCGTCATTATCTGCGTAGCCTTTTCCAAACTATGTTGGGGTCGGCTTCCTATCTTACAGGATGCAGCTGAATACCATTATTTTACATGGAGCTGCTGCCTATCTGACGTCCATAACCCAGTTAGTACTGAGTAATACGATACCCCTTGGTAAGACTGGTTGTCAGACTTTCATGCCGCTGACTACCTGTAACGACTGTCAAAAATCTTTATGGCAGTCGGGACCAACGACTTAAGGTGCATTTTTGTGTAGCTCCTTCCGTCCATCATTTATAAATCTATATTATTTCATTTAAAAAGTGACACCAAACAAATTTTTTATTCAAACCTCCCTCAAAGTATTGAGCATAACAAAATAAAAGGGTTATTTTCCACAACATTTCACTGAAAAAGAACCAAAAAAATAAAACGTCTGCTTTTAACATTACAGCGCCCTTTGAAAATCATTCTTTAACATTTTTCAGGACTTATAACCCTATTTGTAACATCAAAAACGTCGGACTTTGATAAAAACTAAATTAATTAACAAAATAAGAAGATTTCACTGAAAATTGTCGCTTTGCCTCTCCAGTAATTATTAATTAATTTCATGTTCAATATTTATTTGGTTGTGACGGATTTTATTAGAAATAAATTAAAAGTAGATATTTATTATACCGATATTTTATTAAATGAAAATAAACATCACGCCTGTAAACCCCGAAGGGTACTGCAGAGGTGTACCTAATAGTATACCCACGTTTTTATTTAATCATGTTCCCGTAACGCTAGCCTATTGCCATCAACCGGGATAAAATTCAGACCGTGAAATGGATGCATTTGAGAAATTCAATAACACTGTGCCCTACCAGGGCCAGCAGTCTCAACAGAGATAGCGACAAAATCGCTAACTTTCGATCGCCGATTACTAACGAATAAATTTAGTTGAACTAATGATGCTTGCGAGAAACGCATCTTGGATGTAAAGACTTGCTTTACTCGCAAGCATCTTTATTGCAACTGTTTTTTTCATTCTTATTTTAGCGATCGAAAGTTAACGATAATGTCGTTAACTCTGTCGAGACTGCCAGCCCTGGGCGCCGCAGTCTCAACAGAGATAACAACAAAATCGCTGATTGCTAACGAATAAACTCGGTTGCAATAATGATGCTTGCGAGAAACGCAAGTCTCTACATCCAAGATGCGATTCTCGCAAGCATTATTATTGTTAATTAGTGATTTTTTCGTTATCTATGTCGAGACTCCGGCCCTGGGAACCATATGCTTAGCAGTCGCTTGCGTTCAACAGAGCAGCGAGGCTGTCTGCTGTGGTTTACATTAATGGTTTATTAATATTGTTTTCAAATTAAATACAAGTTTATAAACTGGCATGGTCACTAACATTATCATTAACATTGAAAACGGGATATTTACCATGTTTACCATTTGTTTTGGGTTACTCATATCCGTGTTTATCCGTGATCTGCTTGCAACAGAGCCAAAAAATCGAGGTATTCCTCGTAGCGCTCCCGTTTTGAAACGCTCCCATCTAAGCGCTCCCGTTTTGTTCCTCCAAGCGCTCCCAAAAGGAGCGCTTCGAGGAACGATTAAAAATATTAAAATTTATTTCCTCGAAGCGCTCCCACTCTTAAAAATAGGGAAAAGCATGAAGTAAACGTAATGAATTATATCGATAATTTTTAAAAACTCATGTGTGCATCATCGACATCGAAGTTGCTTCCTTCTGCGTAGCAGTAATGCTAGAGAAGGAGGTGGCGGAACGTAAGAGGGAGAGAACCTCTCAACGTCCCGGCCGCCGCGGGAGACGCCCCGGGCGTCTGGGGCCACCACGTGGCCCCCGGCCACCGTAGGCGCGGGCCTGAGGACGGTGGGCTATGGGTTAGCTCGCCGTCCGTCCGTCTCATGACGACAGGCCGTGTCGACGGCGCGTTCGTGTTCCACGCGCGCCTCAAAGAGAGTCAGCAAAAAAAAGGGCTCCGTAACGACCGTTTCCTGCCGGGGTTGCGGGACTGTTCAGAAGGGATACCGTGGCCCCGGAACACAAAGGGCGATGAAGGAACATGGATGGGTTTTAGTCAGTTAATGTAATATATCGGAGAAATTAAATTGTTATCCACTTGAATCTATAATAATGTTATAAAGCTCAAGAGTTTGTTTGGTTAGTTGAACGCGCTAATTACAGAAACTACTGGTTCGAATTTAAAAAAATCTTTTAGTGTTGGATAGTCAATTTATTGAGGAAGGCTATAGGTTATCTAACACCACGCTACAACTAAAAAGAGCGAAGTCAACTATAAATCAATAAATGTTACAAAAACAGGGAAAATGTATTTCTGTTGAGAGCTTTCGTTGCGAGCGCTGCATAAATGGTTAAAGTTACGCAACAATCATGTATCCCTCATACATGATTGTTGCGTAATTGTTCTTCTTAAAACGTTCTAAAAAAAAACCCGATAGCGATATGTCTTTCGATCTTAGCGATCTTTTAGATGGCGAATAAAACTGACACCCAGTGGGTTTACTCACACTCTCTCTAACCCCCTCTCTCTCTCTCTCATGTGACGCAGACAAAGTGGGTCAGCTAGTAAAAAAATATGAATAGGTACTTAATATGTCGGCAGATTATATTCATCTATTTGGTGGACTAAAGGATTTACAATAAAACAAAAAAAAAAAAATTACCAAACCCGTGCGAAGCCGGGACGGGCCACTAGTTGTATATTATAACAATGTGTTCTACTTATTACCTAGTTATTATCGATAATTTCAGTTAGTATAGTCCCATCTCTATCCGAAAGTTAATCATGGGAGCGCTTCGAGGAAATAAATTTTAATATTTTTAATCGTTCCTCCAAGCGCTCCTTTTGGGAGCGCTTGGAGGAACAAAACGGGAGCGCTTAGATGGGAGCGTTTCAAAACGGGAGCGCTTCGAGGAATACCTCAAAAAATCGGGAATTCATTATTCAATTTTTAATGTTCATGTTAAATTTGAATGTTCTCTTCAAAAAATACATTTCTAATAGTGTCATTATTATGTCACTGTCAAAACTGTTAATCAGTCAAAACTGCTTTTGACTAGTCAAACCTATTTTAACTTTAACTAACTTTTACTTTTAGGTTGTTAGTTTTTTTTTGAAAATCATGTTTATCTAGGACTAGGTAAGTACAACTGAGGCGTTCTAAAACAATATATTTAATGCAGAAAACGCATTTTAACTTCAAAAGGGTTTTGACTGACACCAGTCAAAAGTAGTTTTGACTGAATAAGATTTTTGACTGTAACATAGTCATACACTGATATACTCGCAGCTTATTATATTGAAAGTTAAGGAACTTACTTACTTCATGAAGTTGAGAAACGACAGAAAATTAAAAGTTACAGCTCGGAAAGTAACACCGTTGTCATTCGCAAGTTGTCCGTTGTCTTTGGTCTTAAAGTGAACTTGTTACAATGTTTCCTTACTAATAATGGTTTGTTTCTTTAGTTATCAGCAAGCTGTTAATACTAACATAATATAACATTACATCACGCCAGTAATTCCTGAAGGGTTAGGCAGAGGTCTAGCCATAATCAGGACTACTGAGCATGGGTTCCTGGGATACCCAAGGTGGCTAATTCAAAGAGTTATTGAGTTTTTCTATCAGGTATTTCTCAGTAACATTCCGGAGCCTGGATTTGTACCTAGTTGAAAGCAATAGGCTCGCCCCCTATTACATGGGACTTAAGGCGACTACAGGAGCTAAATTAGCAACTCTGTGGTGGTTCAAACTTCGTTTGAAATACTGTTAGAATAAAGTTCTAATCAGCTTGCACTACAAAGTGGTTGTTACGTCAGTCACTACCGGCCGAATAATTCGAAATTAGTCTTTTGCGATTTTAAAAAAATCTATTGATTGGACTAAATAAATAAAACACTTTGATGCTAATATGTTGCTTGTAGAATTATTTGCCAAAAAATCCGAATGATCGCATGTATTTTAATATGGTTTTTACTCGTTAAAAGAAATTTTTAGAGATAAGCTCGTGATTTTTTTTATCGAGTAAAATTAGTTGCATTATGTTTTCAAAACACTATCATACTAGCATATATCCTGAAGAATATCATATATTTTTCTGGTTTTGTTTATTGCAGTGAATCATATGCTTTTTTGCATTATAAAACTCGCGTTTAGCTCCTGTAGTCCCCATAAGATACAATTTTTATCCTGTAGTTTAGTAATTGCTTGCAGTTAGAACTGTCAGAAGTTAGAATTCTTAGCTTTGCTTTCTTTGGCGGTTCTTACTTCGTTAAAATTCTTGTCTAATGTTGGCATAAGTAGTTTTTATTTAAACTCAATTTATTACTTCAACTTGACTATAGGGAGTTATAATTCGTAATTGAAATGTTCAAACATAAAAGCTACGGTTCAGTAAAAAAAAGGTTTAAGGTACTCAAAGCCACTGAATAAAAAGCCTCCGTCCAATACACCAGCATTTAATCAAAAAACAAATTTAACGAATCCTATTATTTGGTACCCAACCTTTCAAGAAGGAATCAATTTGATATTGTGCCAATTTTCCTTGTTTTTCTACCTTTTTAAGGTTCCGTATAAAAGAAAATTGGAACCTTTACCAGTGAGTCATAGTTCTCTAGGCACTTGAATGTCATAATCAGTAGAGTAATGTTGATAAACTGACATCATCTGCCTAGCCTTTTCCCAACTATCGAGGACCCGAATGGCGCAGCGGTAGTGAGACTGCCTTACGTTCTTAGGGTCCCGGGTTCGAATCCCGGTAGGAGCAAATGTTTGTGGGATGAGCGTGGACATTTGTTTCCGAGTCATGGATGTTTATATGTATAATAAGTATGTATATTATTTACAAGCAAAAAGTATCTATGTAGTATATCAACTTTCTGGAGTCCACGACACAAGCCTCGTTGCTCAGTGTGGCACTAGATGGCGCTGTGTGTAATGTCCAGCGATATTTATTATTTATAACTATGTTGGGGTCGGCTTCCAGTTTAACCAGATGCAGCTGAATACCAGTATTTTATCTGACCTCCGCAACCCAGTTAGTACTGGGTAATACGGTACCCCTTGGTAAAGTTACGACTGTCAAAGATCTACAAATGACATCAGAGGTTGTCTTGAAAAGATCGCTTACAGCGTTGAGACCACCCATTGTGTCACCCAGACAAGACTGACATTAGGCAGACTATTTCCCTACTAGTGCGAGCGAGAGATAAATAGTCTGTGTCGCTCGCACTAGTACGTTTTTCACCATAGACAATCTTGTCTATAGTGTGCGGTCGACCTAACTTGATTGGTGTACGGTCGACAAAGCTATCTTTTTTTTACATTTAGCTATTTGGTTTACATTTTACGATGTAATTTGCATGTTAAAATGTAAACCAAATGGCTTGGTCGACCGTACATATTAAAGAATATTCTATTCTATTCTCATTGTTCGGAACCCAAGTGATACGAGCCCGACTCGCACTTGACTCGGTTTCTGTGAGTAAACATCAATAAGTATCGATAAGGATAATATTATTATTTTGGGCAAAAAGAGACATTATTTAATAGGGCAACTTTTGTGTGTGTTTATCTGATTCACCCCTTTCTCGAAAAATATTTGTTGGTTATAGGATGAATTTGTAAATAAAGATCTCTATAGTTACTCTTTGGGCAGAAAACAGAAATGTTTGTTATTGTGAATTCGTCTGTTTACTGAGAGAAACCCCTGCAATTTAAACTATCAATTTTGATGAAAATATGCAGACGTCAAAACGTCTTTTTATTGCTAAATAGTACTACAAGTAATTGTCGTCAAGAGCAAGTCATATTGATGTCCTAACACAGGTCATGGTCTACCTGTCAGCCAAATTTCACTGGAAACCGATTAGCCGATAAGGGATGACAGACAGACGAACGTTTAGAGTTAAATAGACATCACAGTACGTATTAAAGTGTATTTAAAATAAGTCATAATGTACTCAGAAATGTGGTATATTACATTTTTTGTTTCTTCTTTCAAGGTGGTATCATAGTTAAGTTCTATGGGCATTATCAGAAAAAAAATAAAAAACTGATTTTGAAATATATTAAAAGTTGACTGCCTAGTATTAGCAAGCGCGACTGTGGATCATGAGGTCCTAGGTTCGATTACCAGGTCGGGCCCAGTGTTATTGGGTTTTTCTATCAGGAAATTCTCTGTCGCAGCCAAGGAGTCTGAGTCTGAGTCCGATTGATGGCAATAGGCTCGCCACCTATTAAATGGGACTTAAACATAGGTGGCTAAAATGTGGGTCTACTATTATCCCATGATCTGTCCACGAAGTAGATACAATAGTTAAACAATGGCGTCTCGACCAAATCGGTCATTCGACAGATCATGATCTATCGGGGATAATATAACAAACATGACAAAAAAAAAAAGATTCCAATCGTCTGTCAAATCCGTTCCACAATATAAAGGTACTCCCACACATGCAAACGCTACGTCCCTTTTAAAACCGCAGTCGCTCTCGCCCTGGGGAGGCACTCGACGGTGCTTCTAACACTCGCACGACACTCGTGTGTGTGAAGTGGCCATTACGCTCGCTACTATGACATATTGCTTCTTTGTTTTAGAGCTAGCGACGGAATATTTATAGAGAAATATGAATTTAGTGTCGGGTTTTTTTTAACGGGGGTGGGATTTTGTGGGGGTTGAAAGTTTTCATTTTTAAATATTTTAAGTTTTCATCTAATTGCTGTTATAGTCCAACTAATATTATAAATGCGAAAGTTTGTGAGTACGGATGTATGTATGGATGGATGTCTGTTACTCTTTTCACGCAAAAACTACTGAACGGATTTTGTTGTAATATTGTAATCTGAAGAATCTAAATACTGTTGAAATAGCGAAATAAAAGGTTAATCCATGTTGTAACGATGGTTGTAATCGAAACTCCAAAATTACTAATTCATAATTTAAACTTGAATATCTTTTTATCGACATAACAAAATGACAATAAAACCTAACAAAAAGTATCTAACTAGTAGGTTTTACAACAGATTTGGATGAAATGTTGCACACAGATATTTAAAACATAGGATACTTTTTATCCCAATAGTAAGATCCCATGGGACAATCATCAAACTTCACGCGGGCGAAGCCGCTGGCAGAAGCTAGAACGAAATAAAAATGAAAAAAATAAAATCTGTATTGTAATCTGTTGTCGTGGTACGTGATGCGAAGGAAAGAGGAAAGTTTTGAGTAAAGAATTTTAGTGTAAAGGATGATCTGGCAAGAAAGGAGGTGACTGCTGAGATGAGAAGTAACAGAGAAGTATGGAAGAAGAAGACATGCTGCGCCGACCGCAAATTAATTGGGATAAGGGCAGGAGAATGATGATAAAGATATATGGAAAACAATTTGGATATATGGAAAACAACTCAACGACACGAATGGCGCAGCGGTAGTGAGGCTCCTTTACGTTCGTTGGGTCCCGGGGTTCGAATCCCGTTAGGAGCAAATGTTTGTGTGATGAGCATAGACATTTGTTTCTGAGTCATGGATGTTTATATGTATAATAAGTATGTATTTACAAAAATAAAAGTATCTATGTAGTATATCAACTATCTGGCGTCCACAACACAAGCCTCGTTGCTTAGTGTGGCGCTAGATGACGCTGTGTGTAATGTCCAGCGATATTTATTATTATTATTATATTTATTTATTTATTAATTTAACACTTCATATTTTAAACATAAGATTTTCAACTTGACGTAACCCTAAGAGGAATTGACACTTTCAAAGGAAGGACTTTTAACTTCTTACATTAAAATAGGTACATCCTGCAACAAAACTGTAGGTTATTTTACCTTTTGTAGCCAACTTGGCAACAGAAATAGTTAGACTAGCATCTAGGAACCCAGCAGTTTACCCTAAAAAGCCTCACAAGAAGCTCCACAACTATTCAGTTGCCTGTTTGCACAACTATTTTGCTGAACGAACTAATATTACAAACTATCTGTTGACAGCAACTTCAGTCGCATACAAACTTCAACCCCCTGAAACTTCCTGGGGGGAGAGGAGGAGTTCCGGGAGACCTTTCTTAGTGCACCTCCATATTCTCTATAAGGAATATTTCTGCGAAACTTCTTAGTGTTTCGCTTTGTCACATTTAGGTGCTAGATTAGTTTTGATGTGAAACATCTATAGGAGCGGGTAAAAAAAACAAATTGAAAATTCGTGGCGAGCGTAACGATCGAACCCGGCCCGAACATTACCGACCTGTTGAAGCAGCATAAGATCTACATATTCGCAACGATTTTCAAAAAGCCAGCTGGTCTCGGGGCACAGAGCGCTGGGTTACAATCTCGTGACTTCGAGTATAGAAGGAGGGAGTTTCGAGGATTTTCGTTTTGTGAATCGAGTCATTTTGTTTTTATTTATTTTCTTTTATTTCATGTTATGTGTTTGTTTTTATATTGAGTTTTTTTTTTAAGCATATTACTTATACAAACGGCTCACTTTTTTTACTTACAAGATCATTATATTCAACATTGGCTCATGCTCTCGGCTATGCCCGCGTGGAGTTTAGTCATTGTCCCACAGGATCGTATTACTAGAAAGTACCCTATATGTTACTACAGGTTATAAACTACGTGTTCCAAATTTAATCTAAATACGTCCAGTAGCTAATGCGTGAAACATTCATCCATCCTCAAAACTTTCGCATTTTGGTTTAAAATAGCATTAAGATAAGATAAAATTGCACCTCCGTTGTTTTTATATGCTTTTAGATATGTTCGGTAGGCCCAGCACGACTACGATAAGCAAACATAATGTAAATACGAACGATTTCTGAATTGGAAATATTGATTTATTTAGAAGACATTATTCACATCTCCATCATCTGCCTGCTTTTTTGGCTTTCAGCCTACCGGAAGCAGCTGAATATCAGTATTTTACATGGAGCGAGCTTACTGTGTAATGCGATACCCCTTGGTGAGACTGGTTGTCAGACTTTCAGGCCACTATCTACCTGCAATGACTGTCTAAGATCAGACAGCCGTGACCAACGGCGTAACGTGCTTTATACACGCAGGAAACTCTGTCTCCACAGACCGACCTAGGCAAGCGCTGTTTATAAAAAAGCAAAAAAAATCGAGCCGTGCGGCTACTATTATTAAGCCACGAGCTCCTCACAGTTATGTAACACTTTACGACTGCTTAACCACGTGTATATTTTTGACGTTCAAATATGTGTAGGTATGTACCATCGTGGACACTCCCACCTGATCACCACTAAGCTAGTTTTTGCTTGCACTCGCAACATAGAAACGCTCTCTAGCCCCGCCCCGTTGACTTTATATAGAAAAATAATGAATGAAAGACAATACCAATCGGCCGAGGCAACTGACGACGCACGCCAAACGAGAGTTATTGTTATTTTGCGCGCCAAATTGACACTTTCCTAATAGGCCTAAACTTTAAGGGGGCGTGGCTCGGCGCCTCCGCATAATTAAATCGAATTTTTTTTTAACTGATCCGGCGGAAAAGACCACGACTGTACTCTATGCGCATAGAGAGATACGTAGCCGCAAGCGAACCTCTTGTTCCAAAAACAAAGTTATCCAGTTCCCTCCTTCTCCCAATAATTCGGGGCCGACAAACTCATAAATAAATTAGGAAACTTACTCATATTTCAGGGAAGGCCGACTGACTCATAGGAGTTATTAGGTAATCGTATTACTGAGGAATCGGCTAATTGGTTCAATCGGTCTACTCCTTTGTTGTCGATTTGCTATTGTTTTTGGTACAACCATTTGTTGTAGTGTTTATTGTGGGTCTGTTATTGAGTCATTCTTTAGGGCAAATACAACATAACATAACATTACGCCTGTAATACCCAAAGGGTTAGACAGAGGTGTCCCTAATTAAATAGTACACCCACATTTCGCCAGTTTAAGTTCCATGTAATAGGGAGTGAGCCTAGTGTCATCAACCGGGCGCAAATCCAGGCTCCGTGGCTGCTCAATAGGGAAGGGGTCCGCAAGGGCCGAAGCCTGCCGGGGCTTCGGGACTATTCGAAAGAGATACCGTGGCCCCGGAACACAAAGGGCGATGAAGCAACATGGATGGGTTTTAGTCAGTAAAAGTCTGACACCCTCTCCTGCTCCGCCCAGAGCAGGAGAAGTCATTTGATGATTTCGCATCCGAAAAAAAAAAGAAAAAAAAAAAAAAAAAGGCTTTGTGGCTGCTACTGAGAAATTCTTAATGGAAAAACCCAATAATATTTTGCCCGACATGGGAATTGAACTCAGGACCTCATGCTCAGGAGTCGCGCTTGCAACTAGACTAAAAAAGAAACAGCAGGTTCTTAGAAACCAATATTATTTCATTATACTCGGTGCTCGAAACAATTTATCATCCTCAGTAATCTACTTAATTGGTATCAATTTGACTAGATTCCGAGCAATAGAAAATAAGTACGAAAAAACTCTTAATTACACATCGTAACACTGAAGTAATTAAGCAATTTTCTCTTTGTTCACAGGTCACCTAGCCGAGGAGCGTCTAAAATTAAGATTGTATAAAGTGACGTGAATTAATTAACTTACTCTTGGAATAAAATAACATATCTCTTGAAATTAAGGTTGAAGTGTAAAAAGGGTTACGAAAAATAAAGTGTTCAAAAATCAGTGGATAAATAGTGTTGTGAATAAAGAACAGTGGTCTAAAAAGTGCAATAAAATAACAAAAAAATAACTGTTACACAAAAGTGCAATAAATATCAGTGACAAGTAACAGTGTTCCAAAATAGTGTTATTAAAAATACTAGTGTAAAATAACAGTTCCAAAAAAAGTGTTCTTAAAAATAACAGTGAAAAAATAAATTACGTGACAGTGAAAACTAAAAAGTAGAGAAATAAAGTAACGTTTCATGTATTAGTGACGTGAAGCAGCAATAGCAATGCTTGGCTAGTGTGGTGATATTGATGATTTTGCCACCGTCATCACGAATGCGGGCGGGCGGCCCCTCCGGCCGGCAGGTCAATGACATCGCCGGCACTTCTTGTGCTTTCCTTGGCCCTTGGTAAGTTCTGCCTTTATTTTTTATTATTTTGATTGATGCTAATTCAGCACCTGGTTCTAGATTTCAATACTTTCAAATCTAGTATCGTTACTTTGGTAAATGTTTGTATCACGATGGCCTTTACTTTTACAGTTTGCGCGTCCATCTCCTTTACACCGTGTATGACACTTATATACCCATTATTATCTGTCTTAAGTGTCTTTTACACATTTGTCACACACACAAAAAGAACTGAGTTAAAGAGAGAACTGGTTTAAAATAATAAAAATTGAAGTGAAACCACAGATTGGTTTCACATCAGGTTTTATTAAATGGTAAACCAATCTGATGAAATAGTATTTGAATCAAAAGTCGGACTAACTTTCCAACTGGTATATTTTATGTTGCACCTAAAAAAATTTACAACACGCGAAAATATGGGACAGCACAGACTCTTTTATAAAAGACTTGCCGTTTCAAAGCGTCCCAAATGAAATTATTTTTCTCCGATGCGAAAAAAAGGAGCGCCACTTTTCATCCTTTTAATTAATAATTGAAATTCGATGCGCTTTTCAGAACAGCTACAAAAAAAACAAGTACACCAACACACCTAATTTTTTTTTTGTTCTACACCATACCTAGGAACCTTCTAGTTACGGAGATATTGGGGGTCAAAGAGCCAACTTTTTGCCAACTTTTTTTAAATACAAGTTTTTATTGTAAGATTTTTACTTTAAACACCTCCACGACCCCCCATACTATTAAATCCATCCATCAGCACAATGCTTTGAGTGCGTTACATTGAGTTATACCAAAAAACATGATTGGTCACCCCAAAAAAAAAATCGTTTCCCAGCAATAATTTTTGCGTAAAGTTACTTAGTTTGATGTACAGAATGCTTGGTTGACGGGTTCGTGATGAGGTAGTTTACACCCTGTATATGCCGAAGTACACTTTGTTGGAGACTTTCGGATGAAATACCAACTAAAATAACATTACCTACTCACAGAAATACAATATTTATGTTATAATCCAAAATCAATATGTAACAGTTGTTCATTTTGTTCCAAAAATTTAAACATGACGATACTTCGTTACTCTCAAAACATTATTAACAAGGTCTTGCTTCGAAACAAAGCTGAATAAATCTAAATAATCTGAACAATACACAATGAACCATTCAACCGAATTTTAACTTTATTTTTCATCCGTCAAAGTTGGTTTCGGCATGTCAGGAAACTTTGTGCTGACCCAACTTTCAGAGTTTTAATTGTTAATTCAGCATTTGAACGGTAATTATTCTGATTTGCATATTTTTAGGGATTCTGTGTGAGGAATCACTTTTTTAGTGCTCTCATTTAAGAGAAAGGAGATTAAGTCTGTTGAAATGTTCTTTTTAACTGTCTTACATTTTTTCTTAGCACTTTTCTAGCGCGAGCATACAGTTAGATTTTTTTATGTTTTAAGACGACTACAGGAACTAAATTAGCAACTCTATTTGTGGTGGGTCAAACTTCGTTTGAAATACTGTTGGATTAAAGTTCTAATCAGCTTCCACCACACAGTGGTTGTAACGTCACTCACTGCAGGCCGAATAGTGCGAAATGAAGGTTTTTTGCGATTTACATAAAATCTATTGATTGGACTAAAATTGTAATAATAAAACACTATCATGAATAATATGTTGCTTGTAGAATTATTTGCCAGAAAATCAGAATGATCGCATGTATTTTAGTATGGTTTTTACTCGTCGAAAGAAATGTTTAGAGATAAGTTCGTGATTTTTTTCTATCGAGTCAAATTAGTTGTATTATGTTTTCAAAACACTATCATACTAGCATAAATATCCTGAAGAATATCATATATATTTTTCTGGTTTTGTTTATTGCAGTGAATCATATGCTTTTTTGCATTTTAAAACTCGCGTTTAGCTCCTGTAGTCGCCTTAAGCGAAATGTCGGTTTCAGAATACTTTTAAGTTAGTTAGGCTCAAGGATCTATGCTATAGAATGAACTTTCACTTTTGGACTGCCAAATCATAGGTCTGAAGTTTGATCCCAAAAAACACGCACCTCTGTTTTTTCGGATTCATGTGCATGTTGTATACATATATCACTTGCTTAGGTTAAGGAAAACATCGTGAAAAACCAGCATGCCTGAGAGATATTTCTCGTCGGCGTGTAAAGCCAAGTCAGAGGCCTGGGGATAAAAACTCTAACACCAGCAGATCTATTACGTATCTTTCTGATATCCAGTGACTATCAAGCTTCGGTTGTACACCGAACTTTGATGACAACTGTGATTGTCATAATATTGGTATTACGTATCACACTGAGTGGATATCACTTTACGGTGACTAACAGGGTCATACATAATACAAAACTAACCTTTTGACCGCTAATTGATGGACACTGAGCCCAGTTACTATCATTTCGAGCTGTCAACAGAGATAAGTAATAGCCCTACTGGTTAGGTACTAACCACACGTTAAAGAAGCACAACTTTATTTGGTGTGTAAGCTTGCCAGCTTTTATTCTTAAGTCAGATAGCTTCTCTAATTATTTATGAAGGCATGCTTAAACATTTCCAGTTTCAAAGTGCCAATTTATTTTTTGAATATCAAGTACCAAGTATACCAACAAACACAGTAATTGAATCTCACCAAATAACAGTACTAAGTACATCATTCACAGTTCACACGTTACCAAGTAAACCAACATGAAACACTTACCGCACTAAAGCTTTCAGTTAAACACGTTTCGTGCAGTAATCTGCAACAAATCCCACAAGACGACAGAGCGGTGACTACTAACAACGTGTTAGGTAAACATGCAGACACTGTCACTGAATTAAATTTAACATATATTAGTATGACTAGCAGTGCCCCGCAAGGTTGCGGGGTCCGCGTTAAACTATTATAAAAGTATTATTTCTCTATTAACCCACGATCTGTCCACAAAGTAGACACAATAGTTAAACAATGGCGTCTCGACCAAATTCGTCATTCGACAGATCTTGATTTAAAGCAATTTAATCATCGGAAATTATAATCCTCTTACATTATATACACACTACAACTAGAACTTTATATAATTACAAAAATAAAACTAAACGTAGTCAGCAAAAATTAAGGGGTCCGCGAGGGCCGATGCCTGCCGGGGCTGCGGGACTGTTCGAAAGAAATACCGTGGCCCCGGAACACAAAGTGCGATGAAGGAACATGGATGGGTTTTAGTCAGTAAAAGTCTGACACACCCTCTGCTCCGCCCAGAGCGGGAGGAGTCATTTGGTGATTTCCCATTCGAAAAAAAAAGTACCTACATTTATATACAACGACGTCAATAGGCGTTAAAGTACTGTGTCTCTATTTGAATCGGATTTTGCTAACATTTTCTAGGGTTTCATTTTTAGTTCCTTATTTACTCCTTATAACATCAGCAGAGTTTCTGCCAGTAAAACGTCCTAATCCCAAAGTCAAAGTCTCAACCCAGTCAAAACCAATCCAGCCGTTTCGGAGATTAGCCGGAACAAACAGACAGAGACCAGACTATACTTACAGTAACCCCACCTGTTAGTGCTCGTTTTACGGATATGGATAATATCGGCCATTTGAGAGCACTGTGAGTGTGTCTTCTTTGGATAATCCAAGTTTGATGTTGAGTAATGCTATAATTTTAATTCACAACAGACCCTCTAATTAAAACCTCTGAATAATAATAAATTCTAATCTCCTAATGTTCCTAACATATTTGCACACCTAGCATGGTTATAATACAGTGTATCCTAAGAACTTTTTGTAACATCCTCTGAACCTGTGTTATGCAACTAAATGATTTGAAATAAAATAGGTTATTATGGTACAGGCATGGTATGAATGTGGAGTAAGGGAAGACCAAATAAACGATAAACAGACTGTGTGAAGGACGATATAATAAAAAAATAAGCCTCGGAACAAATCAAGAACAACAAAAACACATTTCGTGGAATAATCTACAAGAAATCCCACAAGACGACAAGGGTGACTACGTGTTTACACAAACATGCAGACTTTCACTGAATTAAATTTATCATGAATATTAGTATGAAGATGACTGTCTCGTTGGTCTAATTATCACATACGACTGCAGAGCAATGAACTATGCTGGGCTGTATTCTCAAGTTAATTAAAGTTTTTTTGGGTGGGCAAAATTAAAAGTAATATGCTATTAGTGGCCGGTTAATGATAAATGAATTATCTACAAGAAACACAATCGAGTGCACTGTGCCTTTAAGTATGTCCCCTTTTCGAGTGCACTGTACCTTTAAGTATGTCCCCTTTTCGAATGCACTGTACCTTTAAGTATGTCCCCTTTTCGAGTGCGCTGTACCTTTAAGTATGTCCCCTTTTCGAGTGCACTGTACCTTTAAGTATGTCCACTTTTCGAGTGCACTGTACCTTTAAGTATATCCCCTTTTCGAGTGCACTGTACCTTTAAGTATGTCCCCTTTTCGAATGCACTGTACCTTTAAGTATGTCCCCTTTTCGAGTGCACTGTACCTTTAAGTATGTCCCCTTTTCGAATGCACTGTACCTTTAAGTATGTCCCCTTTTCGAGTGCGCTGTACCTTTAAGTATGTCCCCTTTTCGAGTGCACTGTACCTTTAAGTATGTCCACTTTTCGAGTGCACTGTACCTTACTTAAGAAAATACAGCGTGTTGCCAACAACACGCTGTATTTTCTGAAGGTCTGTGGTTAAATTGTTTTTTACTACACCACTGTATAGGGATGATGACTGAAAAAATATGATTCTGTTTAGTCCGTCAGTTAGATTATCGAAAAATATTGGATACTTGTTTTTTGTTTTATCAAATTAATAAAATTGATGAAGATAAAACGTGTCAAAGATCATGAGTGGGGGCTTGTGACGTCACTTTGAGTACAATATGTACTCAAATGTGACGTCACACGAGTTTTCGACGCACTGTATCATTGTCTTCATTTTTTGTTTACGTGAAAAAAGAAAAAAATATGAGTCCAATATTTTTTGGAAATCTATCTGACGGACTAATTAGATTTTTTTTTGTCATCTACCCTATTATCCCACAGCACAGCTAAGGTCTCCCGCATAAGCTTCCGCTCCTCTTTATGAATGACTTTCTGCGACTAACCTTCTAGAGTTGCCTCGTAAGTCAACATTACAGCGTTTCCTAGAACTCCCTCGGCGACGACACTTATCTTGGCGTTACGACTCAGGCCTATGTGGCCTGGTGACTCTACATGCATGGCCCGTCCAATTCCACTTTTGCCAGCTAGTTTTTTTCCGTAATAATAACCCTCTATACAAAATAAACCTCTTAACTAAAATTAAGGTTAACAATATTTTTTACCACACCACAGTATATTGTTTGTTTAGAAATGCAAAAAATCATATTTCATTAACCAAGAACATTTCTAAGCCATGTTCTAACAAAACCGCAGTTCAATAACACTCCTCTGGTCCTCCGCACAGAGGTACTAGAGAACAATAAGAGGGCTTCAGATTCAATTTCTATTAATTACGGTATGGACAGAATTGCAAGTGGAATTTGCATTGTGGAATTAAATATGAATGAGCTCTGATATTTCCTGTGGAGATTGTAAGAGTGAAGTGAAAGAAAATCATTTATTGAAAATGTTATGTAATATTTTTTTGTTTTTTTTTTTTCTGGTGAGCGCTGGTGTATCGATATAATAGCAAAAGATTATTGTTCAAGACCTATGTACTTCTTACTGTATAGTAAGCAGTACATAGGTTAAGGTGGATGCTCCAGGGTAGCCCGCGAAATTCAAATTTTCTTACGTTTTTTACAATTTGCAGGTCAGTGTCAGGTTGTATGTTGATTAAAATATGGATCGCGGCGCATAAAGGTGCAGGAATGAATTTGACCTTGAAAAAGTCATTCTTGCACCTTTATGCGCTTGGAGGGTTGTATTGATGATTTTGATGATTATAATTATATAACTACATACGTGTTACAGCCGCGAATCATATTTTAATCAACTTACAACCTGACACTGACCTGCAAATTGCAAAAAACGTAAGAAAATTTGAATTTCGCGGGCTACCCTGGAGCATCCACCTTAACAGAAAATAAAATGATGGGTAGTTTAAAATACAGTGACGGTACACGGTTGCCTAGTAACAACCTATTCACTCTTCATTCATCAAAACATAACCTACAATAGCCTATTCTTCTTCATCTTTCTTCTTCTTCGATCCAAAACCTAATACAGATATATTACCTAATTATTACATTCGCTGCAGAAAGTTCCACATGCTTCCACTAGTTTAATAATAAATATAATAATACCAGCCTATTACTGTCCCACTGCTGGGCAAAGGCCTCTTCTCAACAGAGAAGGCACGAGCATTGATCACCACGCTTACTCAAGACGGGTTGGCGATTTCAGACTTATATTAATTATAAGTCCAGGTTTCCTCACGATGTTTTCCTTCACCGATGTCTGTGATGTCCAAGATAAACTTAGAAAAGTACATATGAATTGAAAAAGTCACATTGGTACTTGCCCGGATTTGAACCCACAACCTCATACATGGGAGGCGAGGTCTTAACCTCTGGGCCATCACGACATTAGTCGTCCACTAGTTTAGCGGAGAAAAATTGCTGTCATGGTATTCTTGTTCAATTTGGCACATGGTACAACTGACTGTTCCGAACTGATGGGTAAAATTGGGCTGCGTGTTCCATCCATAAAGTGAATTTAAGGAATCATCAACCTCTGTATGTTCCCTCTGTGCGGTGCATTTATCAACAAAACTCTTATATGATAAAGCGCTAGCAGGGCATACAACCCGATAATTCAGTATTGATGGTCTTGATTTATTCTCCGCCAGTATTCCTGAACTAAAAAAATACTATGGAAAAACTTCTTTGAAGTTCACTAAAATCTGTTCAACTTTTTCTTAATTCTCTCTTCAAGTGCTTACTTCTTACTTTATCTTGCCTGACTACTGTTTCTTGTGCTACCCTTATAATGTCAGTGAAAACTTTTAATTGGCCTTCTTTAAACTTCGACTAACTGTCAACTATTTGTATCCTAGCTGTAAGTTTTCTTAAGAAATAAACTTAATATAAAAATTATAAAGCCATTTAACAAATCCTTACTAATATTATATTGCGAAATAACTCTATCTGTCTCTTTTTCTGACTGTACGTTACCTTTTCGATTAAAATTTGCTATACAGTATACCTGGTCAGATTCTGGTTAGGAACGTGCATACGATACTTTTATCCCTAAAGTATGTCTTGTCGTATTCAACCTCCACGAAAACGCAGCCGCGGGCAACACCAATTTAGAAAATTAAGTTTTATTTTTACGCTATTTACGATTTTAATTATGTATAAATTATTATTTTAAATGAATCTAATTATATTGAACTGTATGAATTGGTTTGTAATTATAATTATGATAAGTATTTATGTAATTGCTAATTACTAAATGTGTACTGCATGCTATTAGTATACCAAAATGTAAAATCTCAATATTTCTATGGCCGAAATGCCGAATATAATGAAACCAATAGATCAATCGATCAATCATTTATTTTGTGAAATATTAAGAACGTATGTTGACTGCCTATATTCTTGAAAATAAATTCATTCATTGAATAATTGAACAAAAGAAAAAATATACAGTTCAAATTGATAAAACGTCAAAAATAACAGTAACACACGCAAAGCGTCCCGAAAAAAACTCAGCAATAAAAATCTCAGTCGGCATTATAGCTTTCATTCTTATATTACGCTCCGTAGCCCGACTAATGATAATATATTACCTAATACTTCGCAAGTATTCGCAAGGGTAAAGCTACGTAAGTACGACACGGATTTTATTACTATAATAATACTCTTTGTAACTGTTATTTTTCACTGTGAATTTTTCCCGTCCCTATTACTTATGAAATATATTTAGTGTGGCAAGTGTGGTTGGTTATAATTGTTTTGTACACTATGGTGGAGAATGGCCTTTGGTTTACGTATTGTGCTATTTTGTTGAATGCCAAAAAAAACATGGTACTGTTGTGTGCATAGGAATCGGGCATTTTCTTTTTTCTGATGTGAAGCAAAATGACTGTTATTGTTTTAGGTTGTGAATGCCGGTAAAATACAGGCACACGTGTCTTTGTTTTACCACCTCTTCTGATTGCATAGCACTAAGCTTAAAAAAATCTGGCCAATTAGATTATTATGATATACAGGGTGTAAACCACCTCATCACTGAGCCGTCAACCAAGCATTCTGTACATCAAACTAAGTAACTACGCAAAAATTATTGCTGGGAAATGACTTTTGTTTTTGGGGTGAAAAATCATGTTTTGTGGTAGAACTCAATGTAATGCACTCAAAAAATTGTGTTGATGGATGGATTTAATAGTACGGGGTTCGTGGAGGTGTTTAAAGTAAAATTCTAACATTAAAAACTTTATTTACTACTTTAAGGGAACTTTTGAACTCTATAAAATTACTATTCTCATCCACACTCTACACTACTACAACTACTACAACTACTATTACTACTACTGATACTACTACTAATTTAGTAAGTAGTAGTAGGTATTTAATTTTGTATCCTAATAATAATTTTAGTTATAAGACGCTGAGAGCTTGCGAGGATTTTTGATTGATGATAAGCAGAAATATCGTGCTATCTCCAAACATATGCCTTTTGCAAAGCCCTCTTCATAAACTCCACACATTACGATGCATTTTGCAAAGTTATAAGACATCTAAAACTTCTAAACGACACAAACCAACAAAAAATGCTTACCAAGCGAACTTAGAGCAACTCCAAAAGTTTCACACAACCAAAATAGGGCCAGGTGAGACAAAGGCGTAACAGGTATATTTATTTGTTTTTGAGACTATAAACTGACTACATTATTACCTACTTAAAAGTGATACTTTTGCTGATGTTTTCTGCTGATACGGAAAGGGGGATAGTGTGAGGGTTGGACAGGGTAATCCATGTTAGAGATGGAGTGTCTTTAGATAGGGTTGGTGAGATAAGAAAAAGAAGGACAGGATAAGTAGTGTGTTTTCCGAAGTAATCATGGTATTAATATGCGGACAAAGGAACCCAAAAACCGGCCAAGTGCCAGTCGGACTCGCGCTCGAAGGGTTCCGTACTATCGTAGTAGCCCTTTTCATTTTTTTTTTTGTTGTTGTTATAGCGGCAACAGATTTCTGTTGAAAATGTGAAAATTTCAACTGTCTACCTATTACGGATCGAGGCCCTACTCCTTGCTTCGTCCGTATATTTGGATCTATCCGTCTCTCTCACTCGCACTCATCTGCAAACGTGCGCGACAGAGAAGCATAGATCCGAATATACCGACGAAGCGTTAGGGAGTAGGGCCCCAGGAGATAAAGCCTGCTGACCGACAGACAGACGGACGAATGGACAGTGGAGGCTTAGTAACAGGGTCCCGTTGGTAACCCTTCGTGTGCCAAATCCTAAAAATAATTGAGCCTCAAGCTCTGGTCACACCGAAGCCGTTTCCTCGCGGGAAAAGGGGACGCGTGTGATTGTGTTAACGATAAGGAAGTCACGGGAATGTTTGTGCTAGTTTGAACAGCTCCATACAAGTTAGTTTAACGCAATCGGTGCAAGCGAGTTTCGTCCCGCATCCCGTGCGAGATTTGTTTCAGTTTTGGGCAGAGCTTTAAGGCAGGTTTATATTGAGACAGTGATTGTCGCCAGCAGTTGCGATGGTGCTGACGTGGTTGTTGTTTTATGGGTTGATGACCGTTTTGTCTGCTCGTGAATTCCACCTGTCTGTGACAGTCATTGTCTCAATAATGTGTTCAAAATCAAAATCAAAACTATTTTATTTCACATAGGCCTAGATGGGCACTTATAAAACGTCGAAAAATGTGCACGACTCGGGTTGGTCGTTTCCATGGAGAAGAACAGGCAAGAAACTCCATGCTTACTCTTTTCAAATCATTGGCATTACAATTTTTTATTATGTTGCAGCAATTAGTAGATACTTACACACAACATTTCACATTACATTATAGGTCGTTGCTTTTAATATACAAAAAACGTACAACAACATAAATACTTATAACAAAAGTTTACATGTATCAGAGAATCTACAAAGCCGTGTTCACACATTTACAAATAATAGGTAAAAAAAAAGAATCTATTCAAAGGTAAGAAAATATTGTACAAAAAAATGTTAATATGTCGTCATCATCATCATCCACAGCCCGACTTCACGCACTGCTGGGTATAAGCCTCTCTTTTTGCTCTCGCCAAGCTCCACGCTCTTGTGCCAGCCTCATCCAGGACATTTTCCCGCAATGGTAACAATATCGTCTGCTCATCTCGCCGCCGGACGACCAACACTTCTCTTTCCAGGCCTTGGACGCCACCCGGTCACAGCTTTACACCACCTGCCATCACCGCGTCATACTAGGTGTTCTGTGCAGCACCATGTGAAAACAAAAGAAGCTCATAATTATAACGTATGAAGCTATAGGAGTATATCCTTTATTGTAAATGCAATATATGTCCTACAAAAAACCTAACAAAATATTTTACTCTCCACTTTAACAAGATCACATTTATATCAAAGCTTCCCATTATCTTTATGGATGGCTGATGGCCCCGCCCCTGACCGATAGGCTCCGATAGTTAGCGATAATTCCCGAACATCTGAACACAGAGCTTACAAACTGCTGATTTGTAGGGACACGCCCCCCGCAGTTTAAGGTATTTATTGCAGGTACTTAGGTTTGTAGTTTATTTTATGTTCGGGTTTCAGTAGATTTCCTGTGGGTTTATTGACCTGTTCCAGAGCTCCCGTTCGCTGCATCTGGTCATACGATTTGCGTTAAGCGACACGAGTTCGTTTTCATGCGTAAGTGCGCCTACGCATGAAAATAATAGACTCGTTGCTCTAAACAACTTTTTAAGGCTATTTTTTACCCACTGTCGCATGACGCCTGTCGCTTGAGCGTGTAGCTTGGGGCAAAACGGTTAAAGTAAATAATACAACAGGTATCAGGTTTACAAATCATCAAAATAAGAATATTTTATTTCACATAGGCCTACATGGGCACTTACTTAACATAGAAGACTTTTTTCACAACCACAAATTCACCACTGATCACTTAGATAAGGCACTTAATCATGACCTCGATTCGCTTCGTTGTATTGCCTACTTCGATATCGCTTAAATCAGACTGAATGTGGAAGCAAACCCGACGGCTACTTATATGCCAGCCGATCCTCCGAGAAAGTTCCACAGTAAATATCTGAAACTATATCACAAGACCTAGACAAATAGCGAGCGCTTTTTAAGTATTTCGTATTTCAAGAAAGACTTTCAACAAGGTACAGTATGACCACTTTAAGTGTGCAGGTGTCAAGGTGGCGCTTCTAACTTGGTTCGTTTATTTTAGATCTGTGTTTTTTCCACCTGCACAGATAAGTTGGTTGAAGTGTAAGCTTAACGTCTCAATCCAATACATTTCTGATTTCTCTGTCGTCGTAATTGCTGGCAGTTTTGTGTAGGCGCTCTGGTATTCCAGCACGGTTGCTATTTTGTATTGCTAAGTAATTTCAGGTTACTTGACTTCCGATAAAACTTTATTATAAACTAGATTTTGCCTGCGGTTTCGCTCGCTTTATGGCTGAAAATTTAAATTTTATATATAGTCTATAACACTTGGCCATAGTGTAACTTTCATTCGGTGAAAGAATTTTTAAAATGGTATGAGTAGTTTCAGAGAGTACCTCCTATATCCAAACTTACAAACTTTTTTTTTTCGTTAGCCTGAACTGTTCCACTCCTGGGCATAAGCCTCCCCCCATTCCTTCCACTTTTCACGATATTGCGCCTCTTCTCGCCAAATAGCAAAGAAGCTATCCAAGGCGTCCCGCCATCCGGGGCTGCGGGACTGTTCGAAAGAGATACCGTGGCCCCGGAACACAAAGGGCGATGAAGGAACATGGATGGGTTTTAGTCAGTAAAAGTCTGACACTTCAAAAAAATGTCATTCAGTCATTTTATGATTTCCGGTCCAAAAAAAAAAACAAATGCGTCCCGCCTTCTTGTCCTCGGTCTGGCGCGACCCCGTCTAACTAAATCAGGGCTCCAGTTTTGTGATTACAAACTTTACCTCGTCATAATTTTAGTGTAGACTTCTGCAACCTGCAGGCCTAGCCAAGTTACAAACGATTCGTATCGATTCTCTTTCTACAATCGTAAACGTTAAGTCACGTGGTCAAAACAAGCGAATAGAAACTTCGTAGACAAGTTTACATCGGTTAAGATGATAAAATGAAATGTATTCGTTTCTACAATAGTGATCGCTATACATCCCATATAAATCGTAGCCAACTTACAGTTTTGACTGAACTTAAAAGTTTATATTGTTTTGTTTAGACCACGTGACTTAACGTTGAAATGATGTCATTCCTATACATTTGGTTAGTTTTCTATTAGCGTTAACGAGTGTAGATTGTCAACTTGGCTAAGCCTACTGTTATTCTATCCAAACATTTACACCCGTTATTAACACCTGTAATTTGCCACCACAAAAACTACACAAAAATTCTCATCACGCCTCCCAATCACACACATCCATGAGCCATATTTATTGCCCTCCTCTTGTAAGTAGAAAACGAATGACAAAGTTATTTCCCTTAGCAGTTTATTACATTATTTCCTCAAGTTACTTTCCCGCCCTCCCAAAAGTTCTTACAGCAAATAGAACTTTCTTGGAGGAGTTTTATTTAAGTTTGATGATGGGTGGGTGACATATTACTGTTAGAAAGAGAAAGCATCGAAATTTATTTATTAATTAAAAGGAGAACCAACAGCTAAAATAACTGAGAAACAATTGTATAAGCGACATAGAGCCAATTACAGGTTCTCACGAGTAGACACAGAGATGGTAGTAGAAACCTTAGGGTCACAAAATAGCAAGCACGTTAATAACACGAATAAAACGAATAAAGAATAAGCAATAAGCACACTCAGACACTAGGTTAGGCGTTGTTGACATAGGGAAAAATAAGATAAAAACGAATTAATTAAAAAAAAAACCCGAATGCTTAAAAATAACTAATAACTTTAAATAAAAACTGAAAAGAAAAAAAGTTCAGGAAACAGGACAAATTGACTGCAACAGTCGGGACCCATATTGGTTGTAATGATTTTAGTCTAGATTATTTAATGGGTCTCGACTGTTCGACTGTAATTAATTCGTTTATTTCACACTTTTTAGTTACTTAGATATACCATTTTAAAATCCTCATGATGAGCCCTTTATCGAGCCGTTCAGGCTGCAGAGCGTGCCAAACATTTGAATTTGGCGCCAAAAATCCGCCATTTTGTTTCTTTTTTATTTTGATAAACACACACAGTGTCACTCTCACAGTAAATACGAATCTAACGAGATCTCTCAAGCTAAAATCCATCGAGCCGTTCAAGCTGCAGAGCATGCCAAACATTTGAATTTGCCACCAAAAATCCGCCATTTTGTTTTTATTTATTTTGATATACCCAGTGTCGCTCTCACAGTAAATAAAAATCTAACGACACCTCTCAAGCTAAAATCCATCGAGCCGTTCAAGCTGCAGAGCATGCCAAACATTTGAATTTGCCGCCAAAAATCCGCCATTTTGTTTTTTTTTTATTTTGATATACCCAGTGTCACTCTCACAGTAAATACGAATCTAACGACACCTCTCAAGCTAAACTCCATCGAGCCGTTCAGGCCACAGAGCGTGCCAAACAATTATACATGCATACATACTCTCGAAAAACATAACCCTCCTTCTGGCGCAGTCGGGTAAAAATAAAGCACTACGCGCTTTTAAAAAAGTTTGCATTCAGCCGAGTGCGTACAGAATAGGCTTTGACGGAAAATGGGTCGACGACGGATGGTTATTGGTGATTAGTGTTTTTGGTTATAATGAGCGAGCAGAGTGATCTGAGTGGTGAGTGATTGCAAGTGCGACTCCTGGCCATGAGGTCTTGGGTTCGATTCCCAGCTCGGGTAAAGTGTTATTGAGTTTTTCCATCAGAAGTTTCTGTTACATGGGACTTAAACATAATAGGCGAAATGTAACTGTACGATCAAGTACACCACTGCCTAACCCTTCGGGTATTACAAAGCTTGATGTTATGTAAACTTATGCTATTTGACAAGTTCTGGACTTCTAACCCCCGAATACTGAAACGTCACTCAAAATTTAAGGGCTGCTTAACATTTGAGCAACTCTTAAACTTTAAATTTCGTATGGCCAAACGTCACTTTTGAGTATCTGTTAAATATAAGTACTACTTAAATTTTGAGTGACGTTTCAGTATTCGGGGGTGAGTGTGTTAAGTCTTTATTCTTAAAATTATAAGGATGGTAAATAGATAAGCAAAGAATGTAGTTGAAAAGGCTTTACGAATCACGTCAAAGAAATTCGTTCTTTTTGCATTCTCTTGCACGTAGTGAGACGGCTTAAACCTAAACGAAGTAATTATTCGTCTTTATATGGCTCAACTTCCTTACTGCAGCGTGCTGTATATAAGGCTTTTATAACTGCCAAGTGTTCATAAGGCGACTACAGGAGCTAAATCAGCGACTCTATTTGTGAAAATACTATTACTGTTAGAATAAAGTTCTAATCAGCTTGCACTACAAAGTGGTTGTTACGTCAGTCACTGCGGGCCGAATAGTGCGAAATGAGTGTTTTTTTTTTGCGATTTACAAAAAATCCATTGATTGGATTACAAAAATAAAACACTCTCATGCTAATATGTTGCTTGTAGAAATTATTTGCAAAAAAATCTAAATGATCGCATGTATTTTAGTATGGTTTTCACTCGTTAAAAGAATTTTTTAGAGATAAGTTCGTGATTTTTTTTTATCGAGTAAAATAGTTATATTATGTTTTCAAAACACTATCATACTAGCATATATCCTGAAGATATATATATGCATATATTTTTCTGGTTTTGTTTATTGCAGTGAATCATAAGCTTTTATTGCATTACAAAACTCGCGTTCAGCTTCTGTAGTCCCCTTAAGGATGGGGTTACTTTATAAAGACTAGATAATAAGAAGGGACACGTAGCTAAATAATATCAGCCACAAGGGTCGGTATTCAAGGGTAAGCAGCGCTTGCTGCGATCGATTCATAGAATGGTGACCATCATATTGCATAACAAGAGCCTCTCGTGTCTCCGAGACCGACGGACAAAAAATTGATGATTTACCAGATTATTATTAAACACGGAACCCTAAAAATCTAGGCTACGTGGTTGCTATCTGAGAAATTCCTGACGATCCGATTCCGATTTTTTGACGACCCGAATAGCGCAGCGGTAGTGAGGCTGCCTTACGTTTTTAGGGTCCCGGGTTCGAATCCCGGTAGGAGCAAATGTTTGTGTGCTGAGCATGGACATTTGTTTTCGAGTCATGGATGTTTATATGTATAATAAGTATGTATTTACAAACAAAAAGTATCTATGTAGTATATCAACTAACTAGTGTCCACGACACAAGCCTCGTTGCTTAATGTGGCACTAGATGGCGCTGTGTGTAATGTCCAGCGATATTTATATTTTATATTTATATTTATTCCTGATGACAATTTGCCCGGCCTGGAAATTGAATTTAGGACCACATACTCTGCATCAACAGTTGCGTTTGCGACTACTTGGTTATTCTAGTGGCACATTTCACCCGATTAATGCCCGGTTGATGGCAGTTATGTTTTAAGTCCCAGGTAACGCATAGGTACACCTCTGCCTAACTGTTCGGGAATTACAGGTGTGATGTTATGTGTGTATTGAGAACTTTAAAAAAATCTCTACTGGTCCTATGCCTAAAGATTTGAAATTCGACCCACTCGTCTACTTTTAAATCATTTACTACAAAGGTCCAATCCGCATATCCTCGTACCCATGTCAAGCGTTATTTTGCGGTCGTATTTTGATCCCAATTTAATGTGCACTCAAGATGGTTTTAGTCATAAAAACGGGCACCCATCCAAGACGTAAACATACCCAGAATACACTTAAACGAATTCCAAAAATGAAACTCCCACCAAACAGGATCCTTACCTCTTTCCAATTTCAAAAAACACTTCAGCTCACATAAAATATCGTCTAAACATTTTTCGACGAGCTTCATTCTTTTCAGCTCAGAATATATTGGTAAGTAAGCTGAATTTAATAAAACCAAGTTGTGTGTCTTGGAGGCACGCCAAGGACACATGGTGGGACATTAGAAAAACATGATACCGGTTTGTAATAAGTTAAGGGTTTTTTTGGAAAACAAATGCTGATGCCGAAAAGTTGGTCACAGGTGGAGGGTTCCAGGTATTGAGGTTAGGGACCTCGGGGAAAGGTATGCATTTTTGTAGGTCGATAAGTTGTTATCAAGACGATATGTGGAAGACCGAGAAAACGATGGATGGATTGTGTAAGGAATGAAATGAAAAAAAAAGTTGACAGCGGAGAATGGAAGAAAAATTTGCTGCATCGACCCCTTTAATTTAATATAAATTTTAAGAAGGAATACGGACAACGAAACAATCATGCTATTATTAGAGATTAAAATATCCAGATTACAGTCAAATCAAACATAGTAATGTTATGGTATTGTCGTGAATAATGGTTAGATTAGAAAATTGTGATGATGTATTAATTATTTGACGACCCGAATGGCGCAGCGGTAGTGAGGTTGCCTTACGTTGTTAGGGTTCCGGGTTCGAATCCCGGTAGGAGCAAATGTTTGTGTGATGAGCATGGACATTTGTTTCCGAGTCATGGATGTATAAATGTTTAATAAGTATGTATTTACAAACAAAAAGTACATACGTAGTATATCAACTACCTACACTTAAAGTACTTACGGGATGATATCCGTGATTTTCATTTCCCGTAAGTACTCTAAGTGTAGTGAAAAACCGTGAAAGTCTAAAACAGTGCATCAACTATCTGGTGTCCACGACACAAGCCTCTGCTTAGTGTGGCACTGGGTGGCGCTGTGTGCGATGTCCAGCGATATTTATTTATTTAATTATTGGAATGATATTCAAAGGTCTTCAAACTGAAACATATTCATTTGGTGTATTTACTGTTGCCCACCGTTAAGACACTTTGTGGGTTATAACTCTTTTATAGCACCTATGTAAGTAACAAGCAACAACGTACTAAAATGTGCCTACTGCCCTACATTTGAAGTTTTATCCCAAGACATGGTAGGTACATAACACCACACAATAACTTTGTCCTAAAACTTGGATAAAACTATGTTGTGTACCAATAAAATTCTGAATTATGTTCAACCAACAATTTGGCTTGAAGGCATAATTCCAAGTCGGAGTTTTTGGGATTCCTTAATAACTGATACAAGATGATGTTATGCAAGATTTGTTATGTGTTGTGTTGTTATGTTATATAGGGACTCTTTTATTGATGTGGTCCAAGTTGAAGTGCAGTTTTAGTGTTAGAAAAATGCTCTATGGAGCAAAAAATAAAAAAGTTTCTCACCAGCTTGCTTTTCTCGTTTTTGTGGTGATAAAGGAAAACGTAAATTTTGTTGATTTCTGTGTTAGGTGAATGAGGTTCCTTATAATATCAGTCTGCACTCAGAACTCAAGTGCGTATGCGGCGTGTCTCCACAACCAATGGCCCAATTTCCATCTTGTGCTGCGTGCCCTGTCACAATCAAATAACAATTTGCTCGACCCGGGAACCGATCCCAGGACCTCATGCTCAACAGTCGCGACTTTAACCACTAGACTAACGAGGTAGTCTAGAAGCGCCTAGAAGAACATACGTATAGTTAATCGGAAGGATATGCTCGTTGCAAGTTTAGACCGACACTCTCTCAACTGACAAATCCTGCAATGCACAAACACAATTCATTTTCTATTCCCCGAAAATGCTGATCTTAACAAAACCTTCCACCAACGACCTCCCATCTTCAAACACATACATAATATACATAATACATGTACCAAGTTATAATTCAGATGTAACAGCTGCCTGCGTCCCACAGAATTTCGTCGAGTTGAACGTACCAAAAGGGTTGGAGTAACCTTGGTAATGTCCTTCACTGCAGTTTGTGAAATGTAGCGAGATTTTATGTAGATTGGTTGAGGAAAACTTCTAGAATTTCTTGGTATTTTGAATTGGTAGTGTTTTTTGTTTTTGACTAGTTTTTGTTCGTGGCCTTTTCGTCCGTTTGAAATTATCATAAAAATACTATCTGACCCCGTAAACGTGGTTTTGCCACATAAATTATGGTGTAAAATATACGTTACAACCTATCCTCATACCTACCAAATAAAGGGTGTAAAACACCTCTTAACGAAGCCGAAAGGCACTTGTTCTCCTCGTCATTGCGATCATTTTTTTGTTCTGCACCATACCTGGGAACCTTCTAGTTACGGAGATATTGGGGATCAAAGTTCCAACTTTTTGGCAACTTTTTTTTTTAATACGAGTTTTTAATGTAAGATTGTTACTTTAAACACCTCCACGACCCTCGTACTATTCAATCCATCTATCAGCACAATGTATTGAGTGCGTTACATAGAGTTCTACCACAAAACATGATTACTTATTCACCCCAAAAAAAAAATTTCGTTTCCCAGCAATAATTTTTACGTAAGTTACATAGTTTGATGTACAGAATACTTGGTTGACGGTTTCGTGATGAGGTTGTTTACACCCTGTATATAAAAAAACGATCGGTCGGTTTCGGTGGAGTTCGATAACAAACACTGAGACTCAAATTTTTTACATATAAAAAGTTAGATAGATTACTTGTCTATTTGTCTGTCTGTTTGCTTCGGGTAATCTTCGAAACGGCGGGCCCGATTTTGACGGGACTTTTACTGGCATATAGCTGATGTTATAAGAAGTAACTTAGGCGATGGTTGCGAGCCACAGCTAATGATTTATAATTAACTTCCTGAATTATTTGATTCAGGCTTAGCGGTATTTAAGTTATTTTTCATTCAGATGTACCAACTACCTTTAATTATGTCTATCACGTTTTCTATTTACTCATTCCATAACTGTAACAAATAAATAAACAAAAACCCCTTTATAAGCCACAGAAATCTCGATAACTAATGTTCTCCAAGCCATTATCCAGTTAAAAAGATAAATAAGAAAGAGCCAGACTCTATCTTTGCAAAAGATAAATGATATCTTGTGACATCTTTGCCGCGAGTTCCTAAAGGATTTTTGTTTCACAGTTTCTTGTGCATTTTGTATGAAATAGGGTTAAACTTTGCAAGAAGTCTTAAAATAGCATCTCGCCAAGTTTTGTCTGTGGTTTTTATAAAAATAGAAGGCAAGTTTTCTTTTGACTGACAGTTTGTTTATAGTAGGAAGGTTAAAACAAATAAAAGGGATAATGTTTCTTGTAGTTTTTATTAACCCTAGGACTAACCTAACCTAACCTTCGGGCCTGTGGATGGGGAGCTATGGGCTAGCTTGCCGTCCGTCCGTCTCATGACGACAGGCCGTGTCGACGGCGCGTTCGTGTTCCACGCGCGCCTCAAAGAGATTCAGCAAATAGGAAGGGGTCCGCAAGGGCCGAAGCCTGCCGGTGCTGCGGGACTGTTCGCAAGAGATACCGTAGCCCCGGCACACAAAGGGCGATGAAGGAACATGGGTGGGTTTTAGTCAATAAAAGTCTGACTCTCCCTCCTGCTCCGCCCAGAGAAGGAGGAGTCATTTGATGATTACCCATCCGAAAAAAAAAAAACAAAAAAAAGGGCACCTAACCTTCGTCGAATGGACTACACGATAGAAAATTCATTTTCCACTTTTTCAATCTCCTCGTTGTGTATTGGTCTAGTGGTCGCCACTACGACTGCTAAGCATGAGGTCCTGGGTTCGATTCCCAGGTCGGGCAAAGTGTTATTGGGAATTTCTTAGTAGTAGCCACGGAGTCTGGATTTGCGCCCGATTGAGGGAAATAGGCTCGCCCGTTTTACATGGGACTTAAACATAACTGGCGAAATGTGGGTGTACTATTAGGTACCTACACATCTGCCTAACTCTTCGGGGATTACAGGCGTGATAAGCTTTCACGGTTCTTATCTATACTTAAAATGTCACTTAAGGGATATCTTCCGCTGGGACGCCATCACCTCCTTCTGCGAAGCAGTCATGCTAGCGAAGGAGGTGGCGGAACAGGACAGGGAGAGATCCTCACGTCCCGGCCGCCGCGGGAGACGCCCCGGGCGTCGGGGGCCACGTGGTGGCTTCCGGCCACCGTAGGCGCGGGCCGGTGGACGGGGAGCTATGGGCTAGCTCGCCGTCCGTACGTCTCATGACGACAGGCCGTGTCGACGGCGCGTTCGTGTTCCACGCGCGCCTCAAATAGAGTCAGCAATAAGGAAGGGGTCCGCAAGGACCGAAGCCTGCCGGGGCTGCGGGACTATTCGAAAGAGATACCGTGGCCCCGGAACACAAAGGGCGAGGAAGGAACATGGATGGGTTTTAGTCAGTAAAAGTCTGAGACTCCCTCCTGCTCAGCCCAGAGCGGGAGAAGTCATTTGATGATTTCCCATCCAAAAAAAAAAAAAAGGGATATCTTCCGCGATTATCAATTGTTTTGAGCTCCCGATATTTCGACGCTGTTGCAAGCGCCATGATCGCGGGTTAACTAGTAACCACTACACACTACACTGGTAACTAGTAGTTGACCCGCGATCATGGCGCTTGCAACAGCGTCGAAATATCGGGAGCTCAAAACAATTGATAATCACGGAAGATATCTCGTAAGTGACATTTTAAGTACAGGCGCAATGTTATGTGTATACTTGATACGCTGGCCCGGAACGCAATACCCCCGTTGAAATGCTACAGGCACGCATTTTATTGGCTTTGCCGGGTATACAAGTGATATTGCGTACAGGGTAATATGAAAACAAGGGGTGTTACGTTTCATGGGAGGGAATACTTATGAGTTTAGATTTGATGCCAAAAGGGCTGTCTATAATTCGGGAACCAGGATTTGTTGGTGAACTATTTTTTGTGAGTTTTACGTAAAAATTAGGGGATCTATCTACAAACGTTGCTTAAAGTTTAATTATGAGAAGCGACTGTTTCAACCATACATTTGACTATCTCGTTGAGCTATAGTCGCGACTGCTGAACATGGAGATCCTGGGTTCGATTTCCAGGTCGTGTTATTGGGTTTTTTTCATCAGGAATTTCTCAGTAGCAGCCTGATTTGTGCCCAATTAATGGCAATAGGTTCGCCGCCTATTACATGAGACTAAAACATAACTGACGGGTACCTCTGTCTAACCCTTTGGAGATTACAGGCGCGATGTTATGTTTTATAATATACTGTATCTTTTTACACGCAATCGTTTATCGCCAGTACTATATAGAAAAATTTTACAGAAGCAAAATCTGCTATGATAAACGTTCCACGATACATCAACGGATACTAGCGTACCGTAGTTTACGAACGAGTATCTTAGTATGCATGAAAGAACGAGTGAATGAATGGACGATATGTGAATGGCTGGACGCTTGAATGAACAAATGATTCTCAGTCAGAGGCGGCAGATTGAATGCTCTGGTGACTGAAAGAGTAAGTCAATGATGCATTTTGAAGATTAAAGTAAGGTTTTTATTGTTTTAACTTCAGATGGATATTTCTATTGTGAAGCCGAGTTGATTGAATCAATCAATCAATTCAAACTCAATTCAGGCCGTGTGGGGCCGTGGGGGGAACCCTGAGGCTGTAAAATCCGAGTGCACACAGTCTTTTTAGGAAATTCTCCATAGACGAGTATCCTTGATGAATAGGCGAGACGACAAAAAAAATCTAATTAGTCCGTCACTTATATTATCAAAAAATATTTTACCCGTGTTTTTTTCTTTTGTTACGTAAACTAAAATTGACGAAGACACGACGCTTTTAAAATTCTCAATACGTCACGCCTAGGTATAATTTTTAGCTATTTCTGACGTCACGAGCCCCCACTTCCGAGTTTTGATGCGTTTTATCTTTTGTCAATATTCATTGATTTACAAAAACAAAAAATATGTGTCCATTAATTTCCAATACTCTAACTGACGGACTAAAGAGATTTGCAATTTTTTGATACTGTCGTCATGCCTATTGTAGCCTATCTTTTTCAAGGTCCCAGGAAACGTATTTGTAAAGCCTTATCGATCGGTCCAGTGGTTGTAACTTGAAAAGGGTACAGACAAACTGAGCTACTTTCGCATTCAATAAGATTGCCTCCACAACCCAGACTTAGTACTTGGTAATACGATACCCCTTGGTAAGACTGATTGTCAGACTTTCGGGCCACTTTGCCTGTCCGTAAAGACTGTCGAAGATCTACAATTGACAGCTGTACCAACAGCTTAACATGCTTTTCGAGGCACTGAGGAAACTCGCTATGCATTTGGTGATCACCCATCCACGGAACAACCCAGGCATAATCTGCCTTCTACCTTTAGATCGTCCCCAGCAGGTGTTATTGTTTAACCACGCGTTCCTCTAGAGGTTACAATAACCAAATGATAGCTAATATTAAAACCGTCGTAAAAAAGTCGTTATCCATTTTGTGTCTAGATCAAAAATGCCACCATTTTGAAATAAATGCACCTATTAAAGTAAATGAAAATGAAAAATGAAAAATGTTTATTTGTCCCAAAACAATTACATGTAATATATAGTGAGACATCCCCAGTAGGTAATTGATAATACCTGTGTTGGGGGTATCTCGCTCCTTCCCTTAATATTAACAATATTGAGACTAATGCACATGTTATTAAAAAAGTGAAAAATTAAAGATAAAAATCTAAAAATTCACAGTAAATGACATAATTATAAACTAATTAGCAGCTCTTTGTGTAACTGTAGTTGTATGCCTAGATATGTGAAACTGTATGTGATCCTTGTTCTTAAACAGGGTTTGTAGTGATGTCTCTGTGTGTGTGTGTGTGTGTGTGTATGTGTGTGTGAAAGTAGTATATTATATCTTCTTTGAAGTGCCGATGTGTTCGAAGCAATAAATAGATTATAAATAGACCTATTTACATTATTGATACGGGAATAAAAAAGAAATGATTTAGCAAACTCTAACCAAGAATTGCTCAGTTTCCTCGTATGTTAAGGTTATAAGCCACTCGGTTAATATCTTTTTGCATATGTGTGATACCTCACAGTGGAACCTTAACTTTTTGTTTATTTTATTATAAATGTAGGCTGATTGGGTTGCATATTGACGCCTTGCAAAAGCGGTTCGAACCCCCGGGGAGTAGGCCACTATATCCTTTCGTCTTTTCTCCTGACTATCTTTGTTACAAGGAATAGATTTATGTAAGTTCAGGGTCGTGATTAAAAAATATAGTTTTCTTACTGTAAGTAAGCCACTGATTCTATAAAGATCGACTGTGGGGTATAGGTATGGTTTGTTGTACATTACTTTTATGAGTGACCTTTGGGCTCTTTCTAACTCAAGGAATTTGGTTTTAGTGGCTCCTCCCCAAACTGGTAAACAGTATGTAATAACTGATTGCGTGAGCGCAATATAGATGCTATTTAATGTATTTTGGGGCATCACATATCTTAGATTTTTACTAATCCATATAAATTTTCGCACCCGTGATGTAACAATCTCTATATGCGAATGCCAAGTTAAACACTCGTCAACTATAACTCCAAGGTATCTTGTGGACGTTACATGCTTAATATCTTGACAATTACAATTTTGGTCCCTGTGGTCCGGACACGTATGGATTCGAATACTGAAGTTAAGGCCTGGTTTAGACCTTCTGCTAGGAGAAAAACAAATATAGTTCGTTTTAGGAACACTAAGGGTTAGAAGATTGGCTTTGAGCCATCTATCTATAGCAGCCAATCCTTCCTGGGCTTTATTACAGACGGCTTCCCATGTGTCCCCAAAATAAACAATGGCCGTGTCGTCCGCGTAAGAGAAGATTTTGGCCCCACTGTTTCGTAGGTTGCAGAGTTCATTAATATACACTAGAAACAGTGGTGGGCCGAGGACTGACCCCTGCGGGACACCGAAAACAATGTCTTCCTCTTCACTATGTGAGTTACCTATTTTAACTTGCTGTCTCCTACCTCGGAGGTAACTGTCAAAGAGGGAGAGAGCCTTACCTCTTATCCCTATAGCCTCAAGTCTCTGCACAAGGATGGGGACAGATACGGTGTCAAAGGCCTTTTTCAGGTCTAGAAACACCGTAACGCATTTATAACCCTTGTCTACCTTATCAGTGATTTCTGATGTTAACGCAATGACCGCATCCTGAGTTGACCGTCCCTGTCTAAAACCGTATTGAGAATCTGACAGAATGTTGTATTTAGTTAAATAACTTACTAGTCTTTTATTTAATATTTTTTCTATTATTTTCGAAATCCCTGATAAGACAGATATCGGCCGATAATTGTTGACATCGCTCCTTGTGCACAGGCGTAATTATAGCACGTTTTAGTGCGTCAGGAAATATGCCCGTTTCGAAGCACAGATTAGTCAACTGGCTAATAAGAGGAACAACAAGACCTCGAGCTAATTTGAGGAAACTCACAGGTATGCGATCCCACCCCGAAGCACTTCCTGAGTCAAGCGACCCCAGAATGCAATCAACTTCTGCCGAATCTGTCTCTAGCAATACGAAGGAATTAATTTGAGGTAGCGAACTTAAGTTAGTGACAGGTCTAGATTCTTGTCCAGTTAAGGTTATTATGTCTTCCGCAAGTCTTTTTCCAACAGTTACGAAAAATTGGTTTACGCGGTTTAATGAGTCGAGGGGATGTGGTGTGATATGAAGTAAGTGTGTACTGGACGCCTTAGGTTCTTTATAATGGGTTATCTCATTAATTTTACGCCAGAGTAGTTTAGGATTTTTTAATGAATTTGATATCTGTTTTTTATGATATTGTCGTTTGAGTTTCTTAATAAGGTTGGAACAATATGTGCGAAAACGCCTGTAAGTTATGATCAAAATAACGTTAAAAGGGTCCTTCCTCTTTTGTAGCTGTAGTCTATTTCTAAACCTAATACATCTTAGGGCACCCATAGATATCCAGGGCTTAAGGGTTCGCTTGGAACTAGACACTGAGACCACTTTAGTATTTTGGAGGAGAGATGTCCTAATCACCTCTATTATCGTGTTAGCTAGAATGTTCGGGTCTCTATGTGTGCCAAGAAAGGATATATCTGCGTCTACAAGTTGCTTATAAGCGTTTTCCCAGTTTGTTATGGTTTTATATTTAACACAAGTCTTGCTTTGGTGTGTGTGGGATATATTTAATACCACCATTGCATGATCTGTAACAGACGTGTTTAGGACTGCCACGAAAGCCGAGTTTTTTAATTTGTCTAACTTAAGGAGCATGTGATCGAGGCAGTTCTCTTCCCTAGTAGGCAAACAGTGTCCTGGGAGGAAACCATGTATAGCCGTCATATTCAAATAGGTTAATCTACTAGTTCGTATTTGTGCTGATTCTGCCGGCTTTCCTATTAAATTAATATTTATGTCGCCAGTAATAATAGTGTTTCTATGTGTGTGAATACTTTGAAGGTAGTGATCAAGTGAGTTAATAAAACCATCTGTGGATACATTCGACGGAGACCGATAGATACCAATAATGGTGAAATTTGAGATACTTATTTGCAAGGCAGATGCATGTGTTAAGTTAATTTCAGTTGCCTGGGGTAAGTGGCAGTCTTTTATATAGGCTACTACGCCATCATTTTGGTTTAGTTGCCTAAATGTATTAAACGAGGTATAGTTATTTAACACTGGTAGTGGTTTATTAGCGTTTAATCTGCATTCTGTTAGGATTAGCACATCTACCTCAACTCCGATTTGAGACAGGGTGATCTGAAAATCGTCGAAATTACTGTATATGCTTCTTATATTCTGTGTCAGGACAGTTAAGTTATTAGCATCGCGTTGTAGGAATGTTTGTAAGTGTGCAACATCAAGAATAGCAGACTTAGCTATCTCAGCGGTATCCAATTCCTGTAAATTGTTTAGGCTACTATCCATTGTTAATCAGGGTAATCAAACGGTGGTTCTTGCAGTTCGAGCCATAATTTAGCAGTAATCTGACGACTATTTCTGTATATTTGTATTCAATTTTATGCATGTTAAGTGGGACATCAAGACTTGCTATATCAGGCACTGGGCGGGGTGAATGTGAGTGTATTGAGTGAGTTAATTGTTTTTGTTTTGTGATAAGGAGTGTATGAATCATAGAGTTTGATCGTGTAGTAGTGAATTGAGCATGCTTACAATGACAGTTATAATAGTTTAAAATAGATATGTATTGAGTAAAGTTAAACATAACATTATTTTTATTAATAGAAAAAGGTATAGTAACTAGAAATAATTTCATGATAGTGATAGTACATACTAGTCATGCTTCTTGCATCAGCTGATGGACCTGAGCCTCACTTTTGATGGCAATTACTCGAGAATTTTCATCTCTTTTCACTAAAATACGACCAAATGCTGTCCAGCAAAATTTATAGTGCTTCGTTTTAGCCAAATCACGGGCTAAGAAAAATAGTCGGGCGCCCTTAGGAGTTAGTTGCTCAGATACAAAAACAGGTACCTCGGCGTTATTCGTTATCCCAAGATGTTTTGCTTGAAGTTTACTAGAGTTTTTAATATTATATGACTTTGCCTTTTTTAGTAAGTTGGTTTTTAACATAGTGGAGTTCAGTTCTACAATTATTGGAGTATTCGTAATACCTTCTTTCCGACTGGGCAATCGGTAAATGTCCTTAATGTCACGTGAGTCCATCTCAAGGCTTAGATGTTTAGATAAGTTCATGATCATATTTATTAGTTCAGAGTTATTTTCCTGAGGCATTTTAGGGACGTTCTTTACTTCAATGCTAGTTTTCTTACTACTTCTTTGTAAGTCTTCGATTCTATCCTCCAACAAGGCAATGCATTCACGGTCTTTTTTACCTTGTAACTCAAGCAGTTCGATTTTCTTACGGAATTCTTCATTTTGATAAGATAAGTTAGTGATGGCCGTTTCTATGCTATTATTTGTCATCTGAATGTCCTTGAGATTAGAAGTAATCACCTTTAATTCACTCTCCTGGTTGGAGATAAAAGAAGTTAACATTTCTTTGATATCGTTCTTGAATTTAGTAAATTCCCCTGGTAGATCTTCTTCCCGTACTCTCTTATTACGCTTAGAAATAAAATTAGGGGGAGTCGTGTCCATCATTAAGCTAATATTTGAATCAGAGAGAGATTTGTCCATTTTTCACCTTAAAAGTACTAACCTGTGATGAGTACAAGGAGTTAATTAGTTGTCAGGGCCGAGTTTGCTGGGTTATACAGATGTACGTATGGACACAACAAGTGATAGGCGCGAGCGCAGGTCAAGCGATCAATGACAGTTTACTAGGGCGGTGCTTGTCCTTGAGATAGGCGGCGCTTAGCCTTGAGTGGGTGACGTCCTTGAGCGGGCGCTAATTAGTGGGCGTGACCCAAATTAGTACTGCCTTCTGCGCGTACGCTGATTAGTTGTCACAGTCTTGTGTACCAAGGCGACAGATCTGTTGAGTAGTATCGTGCACGGTACTCACGCGCGGCGAGCTGCACCGATCACCTCCTGCGCTTCTATGCTGTCCTATTATTTCACTGTATTTAAATTTACTTTAAATTTAAAATACGATTCAAATACAAATTCCAAGAAGACACAATATTCCATTCAGTCCGCAAAATATTCCAATGCATCTTTCATAACCATTGTACGACAAAATCCATAGGTAAAGGAGTGAATGAACCCATGAACGAATAATATCATGAGTGAATGATTTCACACGCATGACAGCCACACATTACTGAACGAATGGAATGGGTATGCGGACATGCGTGTGATAGTAGCTCTATTTTTAGAGAGGCGACATGGCGCAGCTCTAGTGGCGCTTGTAATTGAAATATTTGAAGTGACAACAGTTAATCTTTGTCAGGTGAATGCATTTTGATTGTTTGGATAATTGCCTTTTATTTAAAGCCGCGCTTGGTTCCGCCCAAGTGTAATTTTAATAATGTGATGTGTAGATGTGATGACTCAGACCTGATACTGAATAACTTCTATTATTTTAGATAATCACCAATTTTTTTGCACTGATTGCGTTAATTACCATCAAATAAAAAAGGAATTGATTGGACTGTCTAATACTAAAATAATTAATATCAGTTATTTTACTATTAGACCGTTTCTTTTTTTTTAATTTCAAGATCTCATTGAAGAAAAATTTTCATGGTCCAAGACTCCACGTAACTCACACTCCAAATAATAAACGTCCAATCTCTCTTATTGGACGTTTATTATTTTACAAATCAAATCGAATCAAAAATGTTTATTTGTTAGAATATGGTACAAATAGATGTTACAATAATGGTTCCAGCATATCCTGCCATAATATGGCGTACAAATATTTTTATACAAAAACAAAGCTAATGTCACTAACCCAGAATCAGAATATTTATTTATCAGCTTGTAAACAGTATTTTTTGTATAAAGTTGCATGCTTCAAGACCAAGGTCTTCTAAACTATTCGTTAATGACTGTAACTTTGCAGACCATGCGTCATGTTCGTGAACGGGCGCTGTCAGTTGTGACTGTCATCTCTTAGTTGCCATGGCTTATTTGAATGAAATATGTTTTTGAATTGTATTTTTTTTTTGTTTTTACTGTGGACACTTTTAACGTCCACATCTTGCTACATTGTTCTCACATAAAATACCATCTCAACATGAATGATATAACCACGATTTTTTACAATAATTTGATTTAAAAGAGTGTCCATGGAGTTTCTTGCCCGTTCTTCTCCATAGAGATCTACGCTAGGGAATGGGCAGCTACAGTACTTTCACAGTTTTTACGTCTTGTGACTGGGACTGTAGCTACATTTATTTTCATCTTTGTTTCGACAGTTTAAAAGTGCTGTTACTGGCCTACTTGAAATAAATGCTATATTTGATTTTTGACTAACTTTTATGTAAGAATTCTTTAAATGTCGGTGTCATATATTCTAGTAGGTAGTTTAAAAAGTCATACATCGCGATGTGTTTAGAATACATAGCTTCGTATCTCGCATACAACAAATACATCGGTGTTTGTTTACCCTGTCCATTTTCCAACACTATCAATTCAAATATTGGTTTCATGCGGGTTTCGCATCCCCAACATGCTCACATTTAGTTGATTGATTTGATGCTGCATCTACACAAAACAACTGTAATTTTCCCTTTACAAAAATTACATACTAACGATATGTACAATTTTACTACTTTTTTTATTTAATTGTGTAGTTTTAAGTGTTTAATTTATTGTTATTTTTGTTTTGTTGTGTGCACTTATAAAATAAGGTTTATACGTCCCATGCGCAAAAATGCTGTAGACCGGTGAAATCAATTTTTAGTGCAACTCAGAGTGATATTTCATAATTTCATGTTGCCAACTTAACGGAAGCACAACCTAATCATTTCAATTATTTGATGTTTGTGACTGCACTGAACTATTTCAAACTTACCTATCTGTGAACCGAAAACTGGAGTGGGATTTTGCTGTTATATTCAGTTTGAAGCGAGAGTTTAAAGCATTAAGGGCTACAGCACACTATAAAGGGTGTAAAACACCTTTTAACGAAGCCGAAAGGTACTTATTCTCCTCATCATTGCGATAATTTTTTTGTTCTACACCATACCTGGGAACCTTCTAGTTACGGAGATATTGAGGGTCAAAGTTCCAACTTTTTGACAGCTTTTTTTTTAATACAAGTTTTTAATGTAAGATTTTTACTTTAAACACCTCCACGACCCCCGTACTATTCAATCCATCCATCAGCACAATGTTTTGAGTGCGTTACATTGAGTTCTACCACAAAACATGATATTTCACCCCAAAAAAAAAGTCACTTCCCAGCAATAACTTTTGCGTAAAGTTATTTAGTTTGATGTACAGAATGCTGGGTTCACGGCTTCGTGATGAGGTGGTTTACACCCTGTAGACAAGACTGTCTTTAGACAGACAAATACCCTACTAGTGCGAGTGAGAATACATAGTCTGTCTCGCTCGCACTAGTAGGGTAATTGTAGTCCTGCAGCCCCGGCAGGCATCGGCCCTTGCGGACCCCTTCTTTTTTGCTGTCTCTCTTTGAGGCGCGCGTGGAACATTACGCCTGGAACAAGGGTTAGGCAGAGGTGTGCCTTATAGTACACCCACATTGCGCGACTTATGCTATGCGTTGGACTAGTGGTCGCAAGCGCAACTGCTGAGGTCCTGGGCTCGATTCCCACGTCGGCCAAAGTGTTATTGGATTTTTCCATCAGGAATTTCTCAGTAGCAGCCACGGAGTCTTTATTTGTTCCTGGTTGATGGCATACCTAGATTCACTCTATTCATCATTCAACATTTCAGCCGCAAGACGTCCACTGCTGAACATAGGCCTCCCCTAGGTGTCGCCACTTTGACCGGTCCCGTGCGACTCGAGTCCAGCGGATTTCCGCAGCCTTCACCAGGTCATCTCATCGGTCCACCTAGTGGGAGGCCTTCCAACGCAACGTCTTCCGGTTCGCGGTCGCCACTCCAGAACTTTTCGACCCCATCGGCCATCCGTTCTGCGAGCAATGTGCCCTGCCCACTGCCACTTAAGTTTGGCTATTCTTCGGGCTACGTCGGTAACCTAGGTTCTCTTGCGGATGTCTTCATTTCTGGTTCAATCATGCAAGGAAACTCCGAGCATAGCCCTTTCCATTGCCCTTTGGGTGATTTTAAGCCTTCTGATAAGGCCCATTGTGAGCGACCACGTTTCGGTCCCGTATGTAATCACTGGCAACACAAACTGGTCCGCCCCCTATTAATACATGGAACTTAAATTGGCGAAATGTGAGTGTACTATTAGGTATATCTCTGCCTTACCCTTCGGGGAGTACAGGCGTGATGTTATAATGTTATTTTGTATTAAATACAGAGCGAGTCTAAAGCCAGGCTGAAATAGCGCCGTTTATAAATGCAGTGTACAATTTCAAACTGTTACCTGTAGACCACAACAGAAGTTAGACTTAGCTGTTATATTCAGTTTGGAACAACGATTTAAATCGATGGATGTGCCTTCAACATCTATAAAGGGTGTAAGAAACCTGCTAACGAATCCGAAAAGCACTTGTTCTCCCCATCATTGCGATCTTTTTTTTTGTGCTACACCATACCTTGGAACCTTCTAGTTACGGATATATTGGGGGTCAAAGTTCCAACTTTATGACAAGTTTTTTTTAATACAAGTTTTTATTGTAAGATTTTTACTTTAAACACCTCCACGACTCCCGTATTATTCAATCCATCCATCAGCAATCAATGTTTTGAGTGCGTTACATTGATTTCTACCACAAAACATGAGTTTTCAAGCCAAAAAAAAAGTCGTTTCCCAGCAATAATTTTTGCGTAAAGTTACTTAGTTTGATGTACAGAATGCTTGGTTGACGGCTTCGTGATGAGGTTGTTTACACCCCGTATATTCGTGTGAAGTGTCCCCGATGTGATAGGTGAGCTGGGCAATACTCAGGGTATTCAAACATTTTCAGCGAATTTTACTATAAAATCTTTTGTTTGGACAAAAAGTTTTCATTCAATATACAGATGGAGCTTTTCTGTCAAGGATTTTATGGACGCAGGAAATAAAGTTGGTATTTCTTTTTATGCAGATAAAAGCGAAATTTTTTTGTGAACATATTTGCTTTTATGTGAATAAATGAGTATGTTCGCTTTAATTTGATATTCTATGAGTATGTGAGGTTATGTTTGACCTGGGGCTATAGGCTCAGAATCTATAATATTACAAGTACAGAAGATTTACTCTGCAAAAGCCTTAAAAAACCGACCGTGGGTTAAACACTGGCAACTGCTAGCCTCTGAGCAAGTAAAACGTTTAATACTTTAAAATTTCACTTACGGGATATCTTATAGTATAGTTATGAACCGTGAAAGTTTAAAACAGTCTTTGAATACATTTGATTTTAAATTCAGTGACACACACCTTAGAGCGAAGCCACACAGACGTCGCCGCACCTGGTGCGTTGCGTCGTAGCAACGCTATAATTATAATAACGTGTCGCAACGCAACGACGCTATTACGTCGCAACGTTAAAAAACTTTCCATATTCGAAAAAATACTGCGCTGCGCTGCGTTGTCGCTCCGTCGTCTTGCCGCAACATACTTTTCCGCTTAGTCTGGCCCCTTGTCAGATGCGCACGCGTTCCGACGCCGCACGTAGTTTCAACGCACAATGTGAGTTCGTGTGGTATGACGCTTGAGAATGTAGAACTTCGCAGCGTCACCGCTCAGGTGCCGCAGTACATTACCAACACGAGTGTGGCTTCGTTCGTCGGTAACACGCCTTTCAATTCTTGCTGTATATGCAAGAAATTCTCCGATAGAATCGGAACTTTAATGGTTTCATTCTCTCAGATTGGAAAGAGAATATTGACAGTAAAAGAGGATATTTCCGATAGTTTAACGGTTCAATTATCGAAGGATACGAGCGAATAAGGAACTAGTGCCATTTTGGGAATCCTATATGGTCATGGTTTTGTGTCATCTCTCTTTATCGAGTAGATGTACCGATAAGAATATTTATACCCCGTTACCGACCTTAGACGACATACTTACTTGTCTTCCTTCATGGTGAGCACCGTCACGTCTCAGGCTGCTTCGCGGTGACTCAAAATAGGTATGCTGTAACCAATTTCCAACAACCAGTGCAAACGAGACCTTATCAGCAAAATTTGAACTGCTCATTCACTTTAAGTATTAAATCTTTCAGTCACCTTAACGACACCTTGAAGTGGTTTTGAGGTTCTAAACGAAGTAGCTTTCTGTCAGTGATAATGATGATGGAAAAGTAAAAAAAAGACTGACTAAAGCTACCGAAAATCTTCCGTCAATCTTGTTCCAAGTCATCATCATCTTTTGCCTAGCCTTTTCCCAACTATGTTGGGGTCGGCTTCCAATCTATCCGGATCCTGCTGAAAACCAGTATTTTACATGGTTGGACTGCCTATCTGACCTCCACAACCCAGTTAGTACTAGGTTATACGATACCCTGGTACGACTGGTTGTCAGACTTTCAGGCCACTGACTACCTGTAACGACTGTCAAAGGTATACTTAACATTTGATTTTTACGCAGTCTCTATCGTTGCCAAGCAGCTAGATTAAAAAGGCAAAGAGATTCAAACCCAATTGAATAGATATACCTAATAGTTTCAATATTTACATAAGCTTTATAACCCTGCATTCTCAAAGCCAACCCCTCGGGTCGGGGGGCTTTTGGGACCGGGACCGCGGTCCCGGATTCCCCCTAAATAGTTTCGAGTGGTATTTTGGGACCACAAGATAAACAAAAGTTAAAATACAGTAAACTGAAATAATATTGTGATCAACAATTACATGAATTTATTATTGAAGTGAAACTTCTTTACAGACGTATATATAATTTGTTATTGCAGTTCTCGGCTTAATAACACCCTCGGCCTCGCCTACGGCTCGTGTGTTAATTCCCCCTCGAATGATAACAAACTTTCTCCACTAGTTTCAAAATGTACTATTTTTGGTTTTATAAAATACGAAATATGTTTGGTTGACCGTACTTTCCCAAGACATAACTTGTTTTTTTTCTAGTGGTCCCAAAATACCACTTAAAAATATTTAGAGGGAATCCGGGACCGCGGTCCCAAAAGCCCCCCCGACCCAACCTCTCAACGGCGCTAACCAAAAAAAGGATTACTTTCTCCTTTCCTGACACCGCTAGTTTCTTACAAGACCGTAACAATGTCTCGGTGCTATAACCTTTATTTTAATCGGTCGTCCCATAAATGCTTATGGCTACGGTTCACTACATATTTTGTGGCGTTTAAGGGTTATTGCCCATTACTTACGGGCTGAAGAAAGTGGCGGGTTTCGGGGAAAATTGACGTGTCGCCTTTCGCCTTTTTGGTTGCGGAAAACCTTGTTAATTGAATATTTCTGAATGATAATTTTTCTTACATTATAACAGCACATTGCGCCTGTAATCCCCCAAAGGGTTAGGCAGAGGTGAAACTAATAATAAAGCCACATTTCGCCAGTTATGTTTAAGTCCTATATCAGCAGAGGCAAATATCCAGCCTCCGCGGCTCTTACTGAGAAATTCCAGACGAAAACCGTAATTATACTTTGCCCGATTTGGGAATCGAATTCAGGACTTCACGCTCAGCAATCGCGCTTGCGTCTGCTAAACCAACGAGGCAGTTCTGGGGTTTTTTTTAACGATGAACCAATATTTACTAGTTATAATTTTAGTCCTTTAATCAAAAATTCTAAATTACAACTTATACTAATACCTACTATATTAAAGCAAGCCAAATTACATATTACCAATCACAAAATCTACACAACAACCTCAGATATCTTAATTAATGAATCCTATTGATATCGCATCTGAATCTCCAGCAATTTCGGGGATACGTGCCAATAAACGCACTTACATATCTTATGTTGGTTTACGGGTAGTTCTGGTTGAGATTACCCGAAAAGCAATTAAATGTACGTGACTGTACTGGGTACAGTCAAATGAAACACGTTTGATATAAGACTATTGGAAATAGGTGCTTGTGTGTGACGGCCTGGTGGTTAAGACCTCACCTCTCTTGTACGAAGTTGTGAGTTCAATTCCGGGCAAGTAACAATGTGTCTTATTCAATTGGTCCCGGCTGCTACTGAGTAATAGGGTAGATGACACCATGAAACAATAATTCCAAGACACCAATCTCTAAAAAAAAAACACTATATTTTGGGCCTGAAAACCCGATTTATTTTCAATTAATAATTGCCAAATTCGATTTTAGTTGCTTTGAAATCAATAAATTGTTGAGTCATTGAGTTGACTAAACAGTGACGTCACAGTTTGCTATTGCCATACAAAATCTATGAGAGCACCGCGTTTTGACAGCTCTTAAAAACTATCTCGATTGATTGGTGTGTCATCTACCCCATTCTAGATGGGAAACCGGAATAACACTTTGCCCGACCTAAGAATCGAACCCAGGAACTCATGCTCAACAGTCACCAAGCTAACGTGGTGAGCAATACCTCCTGCCTTCTCTGTATGAGAAGCGGCCTTTGTCCAGCTGTGGGACTTATTAGAGCATTCTTGCAAATTCTTACGATGAACTTAGTGACGCCAAATAAAAGTAGTAACGACCGCGGTGGACCTATTTTTTTTTTTTTTGTAAACAGTAACTTAACAAATAGCCACAATATAACGACCCTTTTTTTTTAGGATGGGTAATCATCAAATGACTCCTCCCGCTCTGGGCGGAGCAGGAGGGAGTGTCAGACTTTTACTGACTAAAACCCATCCATGTGCCTTCATCGCCCTTTGTGTTCCAGGGCCACGGTATCTCTTTCGAATAGTTCCGCAGCCCCGGCAGGAATATAACGATCCTAAAATAAACATTTTGCTGCGTCCACGTTCATACATTACAAATTAAATATAAAAGAAATACGTTTCGCCGAGTACGCTTACTGGTTTTAAAAACATGGCTAGGAAAACAATTTCGTGTCTACTACAAAATAACGTTAAAAGTTTCTTGAAATACAGGGTGACCAATTCGGAGGTAACAAAAAGTTTGTTTTTTGAGCTAAAATTCAATTCAATTCATTTATTTAGTCAGACATAAAACTATCCATAAAGTAGCACACAAATTCGACAAAACATTAAAAAAAAATAGTTAAATAACACATTCAAAATCAAAATCAGCAAAGTACAATAATAATAAAAAAAAGGAATTTAATTTATGCATAATTAGAGAGTTGTAGCTATTTTAAAAATATAAAATTAACAGTTGTTTTTTCTTTATTGTAATAGTAGACCAAGGAAACGATGGATGGATTCTATGAGAAATTATATTTAAAAAATGGAGTAAATGATAGCTTGACGGTTGTCAGAGGAGAATGGAAGAAAAAAACGTGTTGAGCCGACCCCAAGTAATATGGGACTTGGGCAGGGAGGTGATGGTGATGATGATGATGATATAATATCCAGGCTTGGCAACTTGGTAACAAAAATAGTCCTGTAACTAAACTTTCAGTGATCTCGGTCGATTTCGGGTCGATCTTTAAGGTTAAGCCGTGCGTGCCTAGGTTGGTCTGTGGATGGGTGACCACCCTTACATACCGAGTTTCCTCCGTGCCTCGGAAAGCACGTTAAGCTGTTGGTCCCGGCTGCCATTTGTAGATCTTTGACAGTCGTTACCCAAAAAGTCTCACAACCAGTCTTACCAAGGGGTATCGTATTACCCAGTACTAACTGGGTTGTGGAGGTCAGATGGGCAGTCGCTCCATGTAAAATACTGGTATTCAGCTGCATCCGGTTAGACTGAAATGCGACCCCAACATGTTGGGAAAAGGCTAGGCAGATGATGAACTAAACTTTCAGTGATCAAAATGGTAATCATATAAAGGGTGTAAAAAAACATCTTAACGAAGCCAAAAGGCACTTGTTTTCCTCGTCATTGTGATCATTTTTATGTTCTACACAATACCTGGAAACCTTCTAGTTACGGAGATATTGGGGGTCAAAGTTCCAACTTTTTGATAACTTTTTTTTTTTATACAAGATTTTTAATGTAATATGTTTACTTTAAACACCTCCACGACACCCCGTACTATTCAATCCATCCATCAGCACAATGTTTTGAGTGCGTTACATTGAGTTCTACCACAAAACATGATTTTTCACCCCCAAAAAAAAGTCGTTTCCCAGCAATAATTTTTGCGTAAAGTTACCTAGTTTGATGTACAGAATGCTTGGTTGACGGCTTCGTGATGAGGTGGTTTACACCCTGTATAATGGAGGAAAAACTGGGTCGTTTCAATTTTTTATAGAATTTCTGAGATTACTGAAGTTAACAGAATTGGAACGGTAGCAAAATAGTTTTATGCCGCCGTGTGATGTGGTCAACCTATATAAAGTAATTTATATTCAGTATGTGTACCATCTTTAACGAAGTATATAGTCTTATATGATACTCATTGTAAGTAATGATATAAGCAGAAAGTACGGAACGCTCGTGTAGTGATGTGTTCTGTGAAAAGCGGCGAGACGTTTGATGTCGTATGAGCTAGTGATGGGAGTAGTTAACGGGAAATTACGGTAAAATTAATTTTATTTACTTCTTGTTTTTTTTTTAATTCTATCTTAATTGTTTATTCTTTTCAGTTTTTATTTAAAGTTATAAGTTATTTTTATAAGCCATATTTACATTATAATATACATACTACAACTTAGGTACTTCTTTATTTTTTAAAGTTCAGTAAAAATCGTTTCCTATAAAAAAGTGACACCTTTAAAATTCTGTTATCAAGGGGTTTGAATTAAATGGCTGGCCTAACTTCAGACATTTTTTTTCAAAGTTGCGGCCATGCCTAACACCTATATTAATTGACTAAACTGTTCTAAAGTGTCACGTTTCCGAAATATAAGATGTTATTAGTGAATGAACGAAAAACTTAATATCAACACAAATATCTTCTAAGACCTTATATACGTAACAAATAATAATTTTAACCTGTATCAACATGCCTACTTTAAAGAGAAATAAAATTGCGTTAATTACACACCATCTTTTTTTTTTAAGACGATTAATGAAGAGAAGTTTGGCATCATTAATTTCTCGAGAGGCAATAAATTTAATGCGATTGGATGGCAGCGTCGCAGTTGCGGGTGTAGTCGCTTACGCAGAGACGAAGCAGCAATTAAAAAAAAAATTGTACTCCAAATCGAATCATAATCAAAATAATATGTCATTATCATCATTTCAACCCAAAATCACCCACTGCTGGGTTATAGGCCTCTCCTTTCTTCTGTCACACTTCCCAGTTCTGCGCGTCCTTTATGTGTGTTTCCCGCGATTTTGCCGAAATCATCGATCCAACGAGCTTAAGAACAACCCTGGTTTCTTTAGCCTGACCTTAGCTACCACGCGGTGGAAACCAAAATAATATATACCATTAATCAAATCGAACCAATATTATTTGAAGACGAAATCAAATAAATCAAAGTCGAATACCTCTCAAAATGTATTAAATAAAGGTATCTTTACAAACCTGAGAACGCAATAAAATAATACACAATCCCCGAAAATTGGATTACAATACACGTAAGTACCATACTTGAATAAATAATATTTCATTGTAATAATGGATGATTCTAATAAATTAATTGTATATTTGCTTAGATTGTGAATGGGTTTCTTTGATCGCAAAATAAATGAGGTTTCTTTTATTATGTTGAGTACATAATGTAAGTACATGTGTGTGAGGACTGCTTCGTTGGTCTTGTGGTTGCAAGCGCGACTGATGAGCATTGGGTTCTGGGTTCGCTTCCCGGATCGGGCAAAGTGTTATTGGGTTTTCCCATTAGGAATTTCTCAGTAGCAGCCACGGAGTCTGGATCTGTGCCCGGTTGATGGCAATAGGCTCGCCCCTATTTTATGGGACTTAAAACTAATCTGGCAAAATGTGAGTGTACTGTAATGTGGATTATAGGCGTGATGGTACGTCATTATGTGTATTACTTTTAAAAGAAAAAAATGAGCCACTCTGTGGCTAGCAACAATTTACGTAAGGCGGGTTGTAGAAACCTATTGATCCGGATAAGGGGAAAGATCAAAGAAACGATGAATTGACTGTGTGAAGGATGATAATTATGTTTAGAAAGAAGGTGACTGCTGAGGGGACGAGTAATAGTGAAGTATATAAGAAGAAGACATCAGCGCCGACCGCAAATATTTATTTGGCCAATTTTGACATAAGACTAATGATTTTTTAATTAGAATCGCTGGTTTATCAGAACACTTTTACTTTCTTGCAGGTATGCGTCAGTCTCAATCATTTCCCGACATTTGTAATGACTAACAGTTGACATTACTGACAGCTACATGACTACTTTTGGTGTACAAGATAATGTACATATCCTTAAATGTTAAATAGGCTTTAATATAAATAAGACTTACTATGATAAAGACCGCCTTAAAGACGAATACAGATCGCAAAGAACTTTAAATATAATAATAATGAAAAAAATAAATAAAGGGCGTGGCAAAAAAAAAAGAAATTAAAAAAAAACAAGATCTCGTAATTACCGCGCTGTAATCCCGTCGTGTCCCCTCCCTAACGCCACTGAAACATATCCCGCGGGGGCCGCCCTGAGGTCAACGCTAATTTATTCATTGCTCATTTTGAAGTAACTGTCACTGCTCCGCGCTGAAAAATTTGTTATACAGTATCTTAGGGCGCTCCTAGAGGAATTTAGTGAATTGTAGACAGAATTTACCTGAGATTTTCGTCTTGAAATTTAATGTTTGTTTAAGTGATTATTTGTAGAATTTCGTTGTCATTATTGTGAGCTGGAGGTCTGTAATTGGATTTTGGGAAATTTTGGTCTAGTATTTAAATACTATCGCCCAATCAGGAAAACTGTCCTATTCATTATTTCTTTCTTTTTGTGTTTTTATACCGCCCATGGGCCTCTTTTTTTTCGGATGGGAAATCATCAAATGACTCCTCCCGCTCTGGGCGGAGCAGGAGGGAGTGTCAGACTTGTACTGACTAAATCCCATCCATGTTCCTACATCGCCCTTTATGTTCCAGGGCCCTTTGTGTTCCGGGGGCCCATGGGCCTCTGACTTGGGTTTACATGTCGTCGAGAGATATCTCTCAGGCATTCTGGTTTCGTTTCCTCACGATGTTTTCTTTCACTGAAGCAAGTGATAATAATACAATACGCACATGAATTCGTAAAATCAGAGATGCGTGTTTTGGGTTTGAACTCAAGACCTATATGACTTGGCAGTCCAACGGTCATACCACTAGACTATCACTGCTGCATGATAATTCATTTAGGTACGAGTACACCTTCGGTTTAAAGACATTTATTTTCTCAAAGAACAAATTACAGTTCACTTATAGAGAAACTTAACTAAATTAATAATTGGTTATGGTTTACATTACGACGTTCAAACCATCCAAGAAACAGAACACCACATTATTTTATTTTTTAATACAGTGGAAAGTATGTAATTAAGTCTAAATACATAAGGACAAAAAATTAAAAAAAAAATGAAAACAGTTCACACTAAACTTATGTGTCTAATATAAAAAAGCTGTACTTATGCGTCTAATATATAATTCCTGAGGTATTTTTTAAATGTTGGTATGCTTGTACAATCTCTGACTTTTTTAGGTAGTTTGTTGTACAGCCGAACCCCCTCATACTGTATAGTTTTCCTGCCGTACAAGGTTCTCACTCTTGGCACTTCTAGGTCGTCTTGGTTACGGGTATTATACAGACGAGTCTTTTGTGTGAATGAAATATTTGTGTGTATGTTGGTCTTAAGGATCTTTCGGATAGTCATGCATGTATGGTATGTGTATAGTTGTTGTAGGTTAAATAATTTTGTTTTTTTGTAGAGTAATTCTGTAGGAGTGTAGTAGTTATAATTGAAGAGGACTTTGATGATTTTGTTTTGTGTTCGTTGTAAGTGTTGTTGATTGGTTTTTGCAGCTTGTCCCCATACTTGGATCAGATATTCGAGATGTGGCTTGACTAGCGTGTTGTAAATAGTATATCTTAGCTTGTAAGGTACGCATTTCGCAATGTTACGTATGGCTCCGGTTAGTGGGATTATTCGAGATCTTACGTAGTCAATATGCGCTCTGAATGACAACTTACTGTCCACAATTAAGCCCAAATATTTTTCGTGCGTTGATTTTCGTAGCGGTTGGTTATTTATTGTAAGATTTGGAAATGATGGTATTTTTTTATTCTTTGCTGCGAAAACTATGTAAGCAGTTTTACTAACGTTCATAGTCAGAAGGTTTTGACTAAGCCATATATTTAAAACGGTAAGATCTTTCTGTGCTTCTGAGATAATACCAGTGATGGAATCGCCAAAATAAAAGAGACAAGTGTCGTCTGCATATAGTGACACATGTCCAGTCAGTCCAGCGGTACTAATGTCGTTGATGTATATGAGGAAAAGCAATGGACCCAGGACCGATCCCTGAGGTACTCCGCACTGTATATTGGCCGGGGCACTTGTAAATTTATCAATTTTTACGATCTGTTGCCGATTAGTGAGGTAAGACTCAAACATTTTGTAGGCTGTAGAAGTAATTCCAATGATTTTTAGCTTTTTCAGAAGGATAGAATGGCTAACAGTATCGAATGCTTTTTTTAGATCAATGAAAACTCCCAAAGCCAATTGTTTTTTATCTATATTATCTTTTATCTTAGTAATTAAATCAACAGTAGCCGAAAGTGTATTCGAGTGTGGACGAAAGCCATATTGGTGCGAGTAAAGAAAGTTAGTATTGACTAAATGTTTAGATAAGCGCGTGTATAAGACTTTTTCAAATATTTTGGAAATAACAGGCAACACTGAGATTGGTCGGTAGTTTCCGGGGTCAGTCCTCGTCCCAGACTTGTATATAGGGGTTACTTTAGCTATTTTAAGACTGTCTGGAAACATGCCACTGTCAAAGCAACTGTTTATGCAATTAGTTAGGTTAGTTAAGATTAGGTTCTTAATGCATTTTATAGATTTTGTTGTTATTCCATCAATTCCACAGCTGGTATCGTTATCCAAATTATCTATTATTTTGGATATCTCATCCTCAGTGCAATGTTCTAAAGTGGTAAGTTGCGGGTCTATATCTGGCATATTTAATGTAATTTGTGGGTTAGGATTAGTTTGTAATATATTCTGGGCCAACAGAGAGCCAATAGTAGCAAAATAGTTGTTAAACGCGTTACAGATTTCTGTGCCGTTTATTATTTCTCTGCCGTCAAGTGTGAGTTTAGGAAGAGCACAGACATCGTTTGTCTTATTTTTAGCTAGGGTGTTTATTAATTTCCACATTTTTTTGGGGTTCTTACTACATTTTGAAAAAGCGTCATAATAGTAATTCTTTTTATCTTCTTTTATTTTACATTCTACTCTTTTCTTAGCAGTTTTATATTTAGATTCTAGTTGTACATTTTCTTGATCTGTCAAACAACGATGCCATAATTGATTTCGTTCATTAATAAAGTTAATTACTGTTTTATTAATCCAGTCCTTTTGCGGTAGGTTTAGTATCTTATATTTTATTATTTTCGAGTCATTTATGTTCTTTATTATATGTTGTTCAAGAATGGCATAGTGATTTCCTACTTCTTTCGAGTCGTATTTTAGCGTGTTCTCATACAGAGCTTTATAATCAATGGCATCATATTGAACTTTTTGTTGTAGGGTCTGTTTGTATTGTTTGAGTTCGAGGTAGATTTGTTTGTGGTCTGATAGTGTTGATTCAATTATTGCCATGTGTACCTTACCATTCCATATATTCGTACATGAATGGTCGATTATGCTTTTTGTGTTCTTGGTTTGTCGAGTACAATAATTTTCGTGTAAATTGTTTAGTATATAGTATCCTGATTCTTGTATAGCATCTGTGTAGTCGGTTGTTTTGCGCTCACTGCTTAGTAAGTCGATATTAAAGTCTCCAAAAATAATTGTCTTGCGTTTGCTTTTTTCCAAACTTTGAGTGTAAATGTTAAGAAAGTCGCTCAGGTTCGTATTTGGGGGTTTATAAATTAAGCCTATGGTTAGAGAGTGTTTTAATAAGTTTATCCATAAAAAATTATTACCACATACATATTGCTCCTCCCTTATATCAAATTTCAAACTTTTGTGTATGTACATTGAAATACCCCCGCCAATACAATCTTTCCTTAAATTAAATATGTGTGTGTAGTTGGGTATGTCCAGCATATTGGCATCAATTTTAGACTTAATCCATGTTTAAAGCCATGCCAAGCCATGCTGTTCCATGATTAAAGCTTTGTAGGATACATTTTAACTCATCAAGCTTACCTGGTTTTACCAAACTACGCACATTAGCATAAAACATTCTTAAAGAGGCTGGAGATGTACTTATATTCTGGTAGGTATCTACATACTGATAGGTCACGTTATCTAAGTCTGAAGTGTCTAAGTTGCTTTGTCGAGGGATTTGTTTTGGGAGTAGTTTTTTGCTGCATTTTTAATTATCTTCGGTATACCGTTTATGTACCTTATTGTGAGATCTGATTCACCACTTCCCATTCGTCGTAACAATTCCGCACGTTGATCCTTCATATATTTTATTTGCATTGGGGTTTGATCCGGTAATATGCGAACGTTATCATTTGTGAGATTCGATTTGTTACGCAGAATGTGTATAACTGTTTCTTTTTGTTGGAAGGTAATCTTAAGATATCTAGTTTTTTCCGAGTTATATTTGCCAAGACGCATGCATTTTATAGGGGAGGGACATTCCTTGTAAATTGTTTGAATTATGCTAAGCACTTGATTTGTGTCATGTTCTCGCCTTGTTGTTGAATTTTTGTCACTTATTTCACATATACCTCCAATTATTACATTATACTGTCGCTTTGCGCGGTCTTGGATTTCTAAGGCCATGTACTCACAATCGTACTGTGGCTGATTTTTGTTTACTTCGCTCGATGTTTTATTATCGGAAGATAATTCGGTTTTGAGAAGGGTTATCTCTTCTTGGAATGTACAGTTTTGGTTTTTCAGCTTTTTCAGTTCTTCCTTAATGTCATTCTGCTCAGATGTAAGAATATTGGTTGCACTTTTTATATTTTTTATTTCATTTTTAACCTCAACCATTTCTTGACATAGATTACTCGAAATTTCATTTAGTTTTTCGCCGAAGGCTTGGAAATAGTTCTTCATTTCATTTCGTAAGTCGGACATTTCTTGCATAACTTCGGCCTCAAAATTCTGCTTTCTTTTTCGCAGTGTAATTTTGCCATCTTCTTTTACTAACGTACGTAGGTCAGTAAGTGATCCACTTCCTTTGCTGCATAAGTCCATATTTATTTCGGCGGACGATTGTTGTGCACTCATCTTTACAATATGCAGTGACGTAGCACGTTCAGAGCGAGCGAGTCGAAAAATCGGTGCGTAAAGGTCTCGTCTCTTTTCCCCGAGGTGGTGAAGAGCGGTCGCGGCAACTGTCGCACACGGCAGGTTGTAAGTTCACAAGAATTCGCACGTAACACTGTCATTCAAGTTCACGCTATTTTGCTCGTAAGTAGTATTGTACTTAGTATCACTGTTGTTTGTACTTTAGAGGTATAGATCAGTAGTTAGTTTAAAAAAATGTGGTGTACACGTCTGTTCTCTTCGATAGTCGAACGACGAAAAAAATAAATAATAAATAAATATAATTCTGTATTAATCCAAGACGTCAAGGTCTCACTTTGTATTGAATTTAATCCGAATCCGTTCAGAAGTTATGGCATTTAGAAGTAACAAACTACTTAAACCTATAATTACTTTCACAAACATTGTATAATGTATTGGTGTTTTCAATTTCTTAATTTGTTAGTGGCTGTTATTGTAAGGCTAAAAACGAATTTCTAATTTCATGGCGTAGTCTACATTTTGAAAGCACTGAAGCAATTTGGAAACGTTTAGGCACGTAAGTACCTATATTGCCTACAGCATATTTCATAAATGGATTTTGAATGACTCATGAATATTGGTACAAAGGATTTTTTTTTCTACAATAATTTTATTGTAAGTACTTATGTACCAATTTTCATTGAAATGATATTAAAATAAGCACAATGAACAATTGAAAAATACTAAACTTTCTTGTGAGAAGAGTTTCATTCAAGTTTGCAAAAGACCCCGTCTGAGATGCTAATTCTTTTAACATTTTTTACACAAAAAGTCACTTTCTCAATGCCAATCTAGACTCCTCATTTATTGAAATCAGTTTAGGCTGTACCTAGTTACAAACTTACGGCCGTTTTCATTAACACTAACGAAATCTAAACTAATACGTAAATTTTACACTGAACTACTACACGAGCGCGCGTCCAGCGGACAACCAGTCTAACCAAGGGGTATCGTATCACCCAGTACTAACTGAGTTGTGGAGGTCAAATAGAAAGTCGCTCCATGTAAAATATTGGTATTAGAGCAGTGCTACTCTAGTGGTGTGACCGCGAAGAGGGGAATTTGCTTTTAATTTTTTAGCAGAATATTCTAGGATTATATTTATAAGTATATCCATGAAAGAGCTAATGAAAGGAAATCTTCCTTTGTCACTCAAGTGTACAATCATGAACATGTGCATTCTTCCCATTTTGACATATGGATCCCATACTTGGTCTTTGACAAACATTCATAAGTCCAAGCTCAAGGTTTGCCAACATGCCTAGGCGTCAAACTTACCGACCATGTACGCAACACCACACTGCGCTCTAAAACACAAATCACTTACGTTGCTCAAAAAGCCGCTAAGCTAAAGCGGGACTGAGCTGGCCATGTCTGCCGTATGCCCGAAGAGCTGTGGGCCAAAATAACCACGATGTGGAGCCCTGACACCGCCAGAAGGCGACGCGGTAGACCTCGCAGGAGATGGCGGGACGAGCTGGACAAAACCAACGACCTGTGGTCCACATTGGCCCTGGACTGTAGAATTTGGAAGTCATGGAGAGAGGCCTTTGCCCAGCAGTGGGATGACACAGGCTAATAGTAACAGTATTTGTTTTGACTGCCAAGTCATAGGTCTCGATTTCGACCTCTGATTTTTTGGATTCATGTGTATCACGTGCTTCGGCGAAGACAAACATCGTGAGGAAACCAGCATGCCTGGGAAATATTTTTCGACGGCATGTAAAGCCAAGTCAGAGGGGTGGTATAAAAACTCTGACACCAGGTGAGGCACTAACCACACGAAATAAAAATAAAAGACTGGTATTCTGCTGCTTCCAGTCTTATCATCTATACTTACAAAGCCAGTTATATTCATAAGCCTTCCCTCTTCCATAGTTAAGTAAAAAGGGATTGTTAATTCATTATAACAACCGTCCTGAAAAGTTCCATGCGCGTGCCATCTTCAGAGAATGAGATGCTCCATACAAAACGTTTCCGCGTTTAATTACAAAACTTTACGAGTGATATAATGACGATTCTACTAACTTCATCGCTGTATTATTCAAGTTGTTATCATTGTTTAAGTTTATTTTAATTTATTCATACGTTGCTATTCATGTTTAAGGTTATGCGTTTTAAGTGCAGGTCACACCGTCAACGAGCGAGCGAGCCGGGCGAAGCTTTTTCGGTTCGGTTTTCGGCGGTTTCGCCAGCTATAATATAGCGAGCGAGGGGGTTTCACCTCTTTTCATACGTTGGTTCACACCGTGAACTACAGAGCTAAGCTAAACTACCTCAAACGATGCGAACGAAATATCCGACGATGCCAGCGATGCTATTCGTATACCTCGCCAACCTCGCCTGGTGAGCTCGCTCGCCTGTCCGTCCGTAGTTTTCAGCATAAACCCACATAGTTTAGGTAGCTAAAGCTTCGCTTAGTTTATATAGTTTCCATCGCCTCGCTTCGCCCGCCAGTTCGCTCGCTCGCTCGCTAGCTGGCAGTGTGGCCTACGCTGAACGGGCTGTTTTATGTAACGAAATGAAGCTGCCTTGTAACTTCTAAGGTTAAATGTTTTATTTCAATTCAGCCTTTTATCTACGCATAGGAAACTACCTCGTTGATGTAGTGGTTGTAAGCACGACTGCTGAGCATAATGATCCTGGGTTTGATACGCAGGTCAGGCAGGGTTATTGGATTTTTCAATCAGTATTTTTTTCCCTGACAATTACGAACACAACAAAAGAGAATCAGACAATCGGTCAATATCCGAAACGGCTAAGACATGACACTTCGAAGACATTGTGACATCTACCAATCCGCACTGGGCCCGCATGGTGGATTGTAGCCCATTCCTTCTCATAGAGAGGAGGCCGTGTGTCCTAGCAGTGGCTGATGATGATGATGATTAAGGTTCCGTACACAAAAATTAAAACCTTCGAAATAGGCATGACGACAGTATCAAAAAAATTGCAAATCTATTTAGTCCGTCAGTTAGAGTATTGGAAATGAATGGACACATATTTTTTGTTTTTGTAAATCAGTGAATATTGACAAAGATAAAACGCATCAAAACTCGGGACGTCAGAACTAGCTAAAAATTATACCAAGGCGTGACGTAATGAGAAAATTTTAAAAGCGTCATGTTTACGTAACAAAAGAAAAAACACGGGTCAAATATTTTTTTTTAAATCTAACTGACGGACTAATTCGAATTTTTTTGTCGTCTCGCCTATTGTTAATAAAATCCGATTCAAATAGGGAAGTAATATTTGTGAAAATAATTTCACGCCGACGAAGAAGATCGCGAGCGACAGCTACTAGTCTACACTAATATTTCAAGATTTGATTGTTTTTTGTTTGTTTGAAAAATTATTTCACTATTGGGAAGCTACACTATCTCCGGTGAACATAGGCTATATTTTATCCCCTTACTTCCACGGGAACAGGAACTACGCGGGTGAAACCGTGTGACGTCCGCTAGTATTAAATAAAATAGTTCTCTCATATACAAGGATAGGCTTATAGTATCCCAAACCCATCTCGTATTACCCTTACCCAGTTAAATTACCTAGCTACTATAACTGGTAGCTAATAAAACCTTATGACTGCCGCGGCCACAGCTCGAATGTAATCCTAGATCTCCGGTTTTACGAGCCTGAAATTATATGTCTGAAACATCTTCGCAGACTATACCAAATTTTCCATTTACTTTAGTTTGACCAAGGCTTTTTTAGAGCTGTAGGTACTGGCCCTTTGGTACTTACGAGTATGTAGGTTGTGGTATCGAAACTGAACTTTATTTTTTACTCATTACTACTTTTTATTATTCTAATATCATTTGGATTTTTTCTTTTTGTTAGTAAAAAGGTATTCCTCTTACCTACTTACCTTGCATTTATCACATCAACAAATGTGTTCTAATTTTAAGTAAACGCAACTCCGGTCCCCAAGATACAGGCACAGCCTAGTTTGGGGATCCCTGCTTGTACGCTTGTGCTACTTGTTACGATTTTGTCATAATGCTAAACTAGGTTAAGTAAATCACTGTAACAATGGATTAATAAAATTTATTCTTATTCTTATCTACCAACCCGAACAGGGCCCGCGTGGTGGATACAGCTCATTCACTCTCATAGAGAGGAAGCCTGTGTCCCAGCAGTGGAAAAATTTATCATCTGCCTGCCTTTTCCCAACTATGTTGGGGTCGGCTTCCAGTATAACCGGATGCAGCTGAATGCCAGTATTTTACATGGATCGACTGCATATCTGACCTCCGCAACCCAGTTAGTACTGGGTGATACACAGTCAGTCAGTCTTTCGGGCCACTGACTACCTGTAACGACTGTCAAAGATCTATAAATGACATTCGGGACCAACGGTTTTAGCGAATTTTTTGTACTTTCCTATGGAGGAAACATTGAGAACATGACAAACTGTTTGTTTATGGTTTTTCTAGAAGCAAAAGTTACTTATGCGATTCTGTTTTTAGTTTAGAAGAAAAATATGGTGACAGAGCGTGTTTGAACTAAGTAAATGGTTTGGATTTTGCACTGCGTTGATAGTGATTAATGTTCGTTCTTGCCTGTAACAGAAGAAAGAAATCCTGGATAATAGAAAAGAAAATATCGGGTAACGATACGAATACAATCATAACGTGTTCCTATGGGTTTCATGTATCGTTATACCAAATGGCTGCGACCACGTGGAGATCTTGGAGAAAGTTGTCCCACGGGAACTTTGTATCGATATAAAAAATAACCCGTAACAACAACATCAATTTATTTCAGGTTACAATAGGCCTTTAATATATACCTTATACACTAACATAACCAAGAAAACACACACATAATACCACACACACACACACATAATAACACACACACACACACAATACACACATAATATCTTAACCTAGAATCATGGACTGTATCCCTATAGAAATCTGTGTAGCCATTATGGCGCGAAAAGATAACACAGGCCGAGTTACTTTCTCATTTAAATTAATAATGGGTTTAAAAAACCCTTAACGAAGCCGAAAGGCAATTGTTCTACCTGATTGTTCTGTGTACCGAGTTGATTAGTGTTTGTGAGAGTTATTTGATGTACAGGATGCTTGGTTGATGGCTTCGTGAAGGGTCTGTTTACACCCTGTATACTGGGTGGAATTTTTCAATGCCACTTGGAGGGAAAGAACTCTAAATACTGGAGATGTCAAATTTTACTCAAAGGAAACATTCCTTTATTTTTAAAAAGAAACAAATCTGAATTCACAGATTTTAGATAAATTCAATGGGATAAATTCAATAAGATAAAGCACTTTTATTCATGGTTTTCCTTTCATTTAATTTATCATATTTGTTAGAGAGACTAGATCCAAATGATTGCCCCTATAGATTGATGTGAAAAAAGTACAGGCTGTTATTTTTTCGAACTGTAGTCGGTTCAAGTTCCGAGTGTGAATGCAGATTTATTTCTTTTTAAAAATAAAGGAATGTTTCCTTTGAATAAAATTTGCTATCTCCAGTATTTCGAGTACTTTCCCTCCAGGTGGCATTGAAAAATTCCATCCTGTATAGTATAATATAAATCACAGGTAGAAATACTATGGCCATTTAATGGATACTGAGTGAGGCTTCATAAATTATTCTCACAAAACCTGATTCATGAAGATATCACAATCATGATACCTACTGTGCGCATAATTTTAAAATCATCCAGCAATTTTAAAATTTTAAATCCAAAATGTCTGCCAGTCTTTACGAGGCGACGTAGAAAAGTTAATTCCGAATTCTGCAGTCGGATGAATGCTGAAATAATAAAATACGAGGTATTATTTTTGCATTTTACAAAGTTTTGAATATATCTTCTCATTTGGGTTCGCGTTGGCTTAATGAAAAGATTTGCGAAATGAATGCATTTTTCATTTTGAAATAAGATAAGGTTACACTTTATGTCAAAAATTGAATATTATTTTAGGGTAATATGAATCTTATGGCTAACAAAATAATGTGTTTAACCCTTAATAATTTAACTTTAATCAACAGCAGTGTAGCCTAGCGGTGTGACCCTCAGACTGCCAATCAAGTTCCAAGCCAAGGCCCACATCTCAGATTTTTCGGATTCATGTGCGTGTTGCACAATAGGCATGACGACAGCATAAAAAAATTGCAAATCTATTTAGCCCGCCAGTTAGAGTATTGGAAAATAATGGACACGTATTTTTTGTTTTTGTAAATCAATGATTATTGACAAAGATAAAACACATCAAAGCTCGTGACGTCAGAACTAGCTAAAAATTATACCTAGGCGTGACGTGTTGAGAATTTAAAAAGCGTCATATCTTCGTCAATTTTGGTTTACGTAACAAAAGAAAAAACACGGGTCAAATATTTTTTGATAATCTAACTGACGGACTAATTCGTTTTTTTTTTGTCGTCTAGCCTATTATCACTAGCCTCGGTGAAGGAAAACATCGTGAGGAACCAGTAAAGCCAATTCAGACCATGGGCGTCTGAATTGGCTTTGGTTCTTCTTCTTCTTCTCCTTTCTCTTCTGGATCTTCGACTAGAAACAGCATATCGTGAAGTTACCCAGCTTTTAGCAGAGTATTCACTCCCGTTTCATATCCCAGGAAGCGTGCATATTTTCCCGAATAAAGAGTACCTACGTACCCGTGTCACACTCCGGTCAATAAACTATCTCCGTACCTAGCTTCATCCCACGGCTTCACTCCCGTTATCTAACACGTTTCCACAGGAACTATGCATTTTTCCGGCATAAAAAGTAGCCTGGGTCATTCTGCGACCCATACATCTAACCTTATACCTTCATGCAAAACACAATCTATGGTTCCACTGCGAAGTTTGAAAAACGAAAGAGGTACAAACTAAAAAACAGTATTTCATGTTTTAACATTACAAAGCATCACGCTTGCAATCCCTGAAGGCTTAGGCAGAAGTGTTCGTAATAGTACACTCTAATGGTACACCTACATTTTGCCAGTAATGTTGAAGTCCAGCCAGCCTACTACCATCAACTGGTTACGAATCCAGACACCGTGGCTGCTACTGAGAAATTCCTGATGGAAAAATCCAACAATAGTATGCCCGACCTGGGAATCGAACCCAGGACCTTAAGTTCAGCAGTCGCGCTTGCGAACACTCGACGAAAGAAAGAAAGAAAAAAAAAATATTTATTTGACGTCAGTTAATAAAGCACGACACACAAATTAACCAGAACGAGCGACGAACGGGGCAGTCTACAAGATATAATAATAATCTTTATTTATCGGACAACAGTGATCCATCTTGTTAGTAAGTAATACAATAACTTATTTCTAGTGTTAGTAGCTAAAATATAATAGAGAAAACAGAGTAAATAGCATTGTGAAAAGGACATCCCCAGATTAATGCTCAGTTATTGTCCTTCTCACAAAGCTTTTAATAATCGGAGAGTCGATACTCTCCTCTATTTAAATAATAATAAATAAATATCGCTGAACATTACGCACAGCGCCATCTAGCGCCACACTAAGCAACGAGGCTTGTGTCGTGGACGCCAGATAGTTGACATACTACATAGATACTTTCTTTTTTGTAAATACATACTTATTAAACACATAAACATCCATCATGACTTAGAAACAAATGTCCATGCTCATCACACAAACATTTGCTCCAACCGGGATTCGAACCCGGGACCCAACGAACGTAAGGCAGCCTCACTACCGCTGCGCCTTACGGGTCGTCAAAATATATGTATAGATACACATTTTCTCGTAAACATTATCCTACTACATCTTTCATGCTGATTTATTTTTAGAATCATAATGTAATTCGTCAAGGGATGGAATGATCCAACCCTTATGTTTGCGCTCAAAAAGCTTAGAATAATCTCAAGGGGATGAGCATCCTTTTGTGAGTCAACGATACGGTAGGATTATTAGGGGTTGAAATATTTATTATAATTTTATACCGGTAAGATGATAATGTTTTTTGTGGAAATATTGATAGCAACGATAACGTTTTTGTAGATGTTAGTAGAAATAATTTATACCGTCACTACAAAAAGTACTACAACAACATAGTTCAAAAAGTACTACAGCACCATCTATGACACAAATGAAGAACTAACAAAGAAGATCTGAACTGCGCTATCAAAGTTATCCGCGACTTACAGCCATTTTCAATAACTTACTGTTTGGTTTCGGTAGGTTGCTAGCTGTCTGTTTGACATTTTGCTTACAGACAGTTAGAAACAAAACGTAACAGAAAAGCTTTCTTTGATTTTTCTATGAATCAAATGACAGGTAGGTGACGCGGATAAGATATTTCAAGCTAACTTTGTTTATAGAAACACTGATAGCTGCGCTATGTGGCATATTAACTGAGAGTTAGACTAGACTAGAATACTCTCTATTATGTACACCATTCTTTCTTTATCGTGTGATTAGTGCCTAACCTGGTGTCAGAGTTTTTAAGCCGCCCATGGGCCTCTGACTTGGCTTAACATGCCGTCGAGAAATATCTCTCAGGCATGCTGGTTTCCTCACGATGTTTTCCTTCACCGAAGCAAGTGACAATTATACAATACGCACATGAATCCGAAAAATCAGGAGGTGCGTGCCTTGGGTTCGAACTCGAGACCTTTGACTTGGCAGTCCGACGGTCACACCACTGCTTATGCACATGTACACCATAAAAATTACAGATACAAATGTGTGTGTGTGTGTGTGTGTGTACAGTTACACGTTAGTAAGTTAAAGAGAACGGGCCTTACACCATAGAAAAACCAGAAAACAAGTATCAGTCTGCAGTCACAGTGGCACAGTGACACAGTCTGTTGTGCTATCTGCAATAGCAGACCAGACTGTGGAGTCTGGTGGGCGTGACCCATCTAGTCGGCGGATTTTCTATGGGGGATGAAAAACTTTACTTATATCCCAGTGGATACGAAACGGGGCACTATTTTTTTACTGCGACCAATTTCGAGGTAGTTTCGTAGTTGGTCACAGTTCTAACCTTTTTTTTTTTCCACGATGTGGAAATCCTCAATGGATGTCCTCCGCCCTGGGGAGAGCGGAGGGGTCTGTCAGACTCGTACTGACTAAAACCACACCGGTGTTCCATCGCACACTTGCGTCGGGGGGCAGCGCGGGGTTCCGCTGCCCCGGACTAGTGCCGGCCCGCTTGACCTGCGGGCCTATTTAGGGGGGCCGGAAGAGGGCGTTATCAGCCCTCTGCCGACGCCCGGTGCGTCTGCTGCGGGTCGGGAGAGCGGTCTCGACCTCCCTCAACCTCTCCGCAGCCTCCTTCTGCGACATCACGGTTTCGCAGGAGGACATCACTGCGTCCCAGGACTCTGCACTGCCAACCATCGCGCGAGCGACGGCCGGCAGCGACAGGTCTCTTCCAAGTCACAGTTCTAACCTTTTTTTTTTTTTTTTTGCGGTGAAAAATGCCTAACGCATACCGCACCGTCCGGGGAGACGGTTTGGTTATGTGGGGCTTGCACCCACTAAAAAACACCGCCGTGAGCCTACTATCGCCTTTGCGGATGGGCCGCGAGAACTGCTACGCATGACGTTCGTGACCCATCCAGCGCTGCCCGCCACTGGGCACCAAACTCTTTTGGCGATGTCCGGGCTCACCTGAGACATCGCCTCCACTCGTGAGGGCCGTGCAACGCGACGACGATAGACTCCCCGATCTATCGCCCGCTGGCACCTCTTAGGGCGGCATCAGGTCGCCATGGCGCCTTCTCCGCCGCCCTATCCTCCTGCGACGAATCGCGTCAGCGAGGGAGTCTTCCTCCCTGACGCGCTCCGCCGCCTCCTTCTGCGAGATGACATCCTCGCAAAAGGACGCCACCGCCTCCCATGCCCCCCTGCTGTCGACCATGGCCTTTGCAACGGCCGGCAAGGAGAGGTCTGCTCCGATTACTGCTGCGAGAGCACGGCGCTGCACCACCCAAGCAGGACAATGCTCGAGGGTGTGAAGCGCCGTATCCTCGCTGCAGCCGCACTGGTGACACACGGGAGTCGCCTCCCGTCTAGCCACTTTGTGCAGGTATTTGCCAAAGCAGCCATGCCCTGACAACACCTGCACCAGACGGAAGGATAATGTCCCGTGTCGCCTCCGTACCCATTCCTCCAGGATCGGCTGGATAGCTCCCACTGTCCAGTGACCTGCACTGGGCGTCTCCAGCCTCGCCCTCCAAATCCGCAGGGTTTCGGCTTGGGCCTCCCTACGCCACCTCGTGACCAGCTCAGGCGGCGGGCGTCTGCCACTTCCCGCCTGCAGGTCCGCGCCATGCCAATAGACTTCGGCGAGCACCTGCGCCTCCAGATCCCACGGGGGCGTGCCGGCAAGGGTGCACGCTGCTTCCGTAGACACGGTGCGGTATCCTCGTATGACCCTGACTGCCATGACTCTTTGCGGTCTCCGCAGAAGAGCCTTATTTTGGGCAGACAGGGACTCCGCCCACACCGGGGCCCCGTAGAGCGCCATCGAGCGGACTACCCCCGTGTAGAGCCGACGGCAAACGACGTTCGGTCCACCCAGGTTCGGCAACAGCCGACTGAGGGCGGACGCCGTGCCGATCAGCTTCGGCGCAAGCTGAGCAAAGTGCTCTCCGAAGTTCCACCTCCGGTCCAGAACCAGGCCCAAGTATCTCATGCTTGCCCGCACCGCTATTGTCGCACCACCAATAGTTAGGTGTCGGGGCGCATGAAATACCAGGGCCTCCGTCTTCTCGAGCGCCACCTTGAGGCCCAGTGCCTCGATTCGCCCCACGACAAGGGACGTGCCCTCGACGGCCGAGCGTGCCGCTTCTTCGTAGCTCCCTCCCCGGGCCGTGACGAGAGTGTCATCAGCGTAGCAAATGACGCCCTGCCCGGGGGAGAGCAAACAGCGCAAGGCCCAGTCGTAGCCAATGTTCCACACGAGCGGACCCAAGACCGACCCCTGCGGAACACCGCACGTGATGGCCCTGCGCACAACTCGGCCGTCACATCCCTCGTAGCAGACGAACCGACCCTGCAGGTAGTCTGCTACCAGCTGCCTCAGGTAGACGGGCACCTGATGGTAGCGGAGCGCCTCCTCGATGCAGCTGAATGGCAAGGTGTTGAACGCGTTGGCGATGTCTAAAGACACCGCCAACAATACCCCACCCTGAGCAACTGCATCCTTTGCCTCGGCCTTGAGGCGCAAGATGGCGTCCACTGTCGAACGTCCTGCCCGGAATCCGAACTGGGCGTCCGACAAGTTCGGTCCAACTGCCTCCAAGTGCCGGACGATGCGGGTAGCGAGAATCTTCTCTAGCATCTTCCCCGCCTCGTCCAGCAAGACAATTGGCCTGTACGCTGATGGCGACTCCAGGGGGCGCCCCGCTTTCTGCAGCAGCACCAGTCGACCCTCCTTCCAAGCCTTAGGGAACCGTCTCGACGTCAGACAAGTGTCAAACAGCTCCCTAAGCCTTTCTTCCAGGGCCGCTTCCAGAGCCAGGGCCAGCGCCCTTGCAGGCACTCCGTCCGGTCCGGGGGCAGTCCTCTTGGATCGCGCCCGCAAAATTGCTGCCCCCATTTCCGCGTCGGAAATTGGGGGAGTCTCCATCTCCGCATCTTGCTCAGCCTCTGCATTGGCCATGGTTGGGGAAGGGTGATCCGCCCGATCCGGGAAGAGTGTCTCCACGACCCTGACGAGAAACTGAGGCTGGAGGGTTTCCGTCAGTGGGGGGCCTTGGGCGCGAAGTTTCTTCCGCGCCGCACGGTACGGACGGCCCCAGGGATCCCGGTTCAGATCCTCCAGTGCCTCAGCTCTTGACTGCTCCTTCGCCCGACAGATCGCCAACTGCAGAGCCCCCCGGGCATTACGGTATGCCTCATGCAGTTGGGACTGAAGGGTCTCCAGCTCTTCAAAGTCACAGTTCTAACCTAACCTAACCTATATGGTCGGAATGAACGGAATCCCTTCGACATCGTTTTTACGACAAACGGTTGGTCGGAGACAAAAATCACTCAGATGCTTTTCGCCTTATTTTTAGGTGTTCTATACGATAAAATCAAGAAAATAAACAATTTACCAAAAAAAAATATTGCAAAAAAATCTGTCTTTTCTCCTCAGTGCCCTGTTACGTATACTCCAAACTTTATATTGCTGTGCCCTAGCAGGGTTCATGTGTGAAACCTTTGAACTTTGTAACAACTTGTAAACTTAATGAATGCGATAAATGATGAGTATGCTTATGGGAAATGTTGATCACACTAGTTCTACGTTTTTATAACACCTTATATCGTAGGACTAGTGGCAACAAAAATTCCCATTAGTTCCACCGTAAAATTCTGAAATAAAACAGTAGAACCAATGGGAATATTAGTTCCCACTAGCTCTACGATTTTGTCTGAAATCGTAGGACTAGTGGGAAAAATAATTCCCACTAGTTCTATTCTTATTCTTTATTGCACACAAAATTAAAAAATATAGCTTATGAACAACGGCGAGCTTAACCCAGAATTGGGTTTTCTTACAGTAAGCCTTACTTCTGTTGCGAGATTTGCAGAAGAGGATATACTTATGTGCACAAACAATACAGTTAAAAACTTAAATTAACTTATTTTAAACACTAAACTAATACATACAATATAATGTACGTAATACAAACAATATATTTATATATAGATACACTTGCATAAAAAACACTTCAACACGATTTACAAACTATAATCATGTTGACAGGAAATGTTCTTTAGTTCTTTTCTTGAACACATCTAACGAAGGGCTATCCCGCAAGGAGTGTGGAAGAGAATTCCAAAGGCGCACAGCACGAACAGTAAATGAACCATCATACCGGGGACGGCAACGAAGGAGAAGAGATGATGATGAGCGACAAGGTTTACCTCTAGGAACAAGATACTAGAAGCGTTCTACCGTGGAACTGTGTAGTAGAACTAGTTAGAATGATCTCTAGATTCACCCGAATTGACACGGCACTAAGCTTCTCTGTGTCTATCTGTTTTTTCGATCTTAGCTGTTTTCATTCAGTACACCTAGCGAGACAGCACGGCTGAATTCCCCGATGCAGGCTTTCATTAGGCATTGGAGTTCTCAATCCTAAACAAAAACACCACAAGTGTGTTTTGTGGCTACTGGACGAACGAGGCAATCAATCTACACTAATATTATAATAGAAATATATAATAAGAGGAAAGATTTGTATTTTTGTGTGTTGTTTTGTTGCATGTTTGTAATGAATAAACTCAAAAACAACTGCGCCGATTTCAAAAATTCTTTCACCATTAGAAAGCCACGTCTTTACTGAGTAACATAGGCTATATTTTATTCCCGTACTCTCAGGGGAACGGGAACTACGCGGGTGAAACCGCGTGTCGTCCGCTAGTATCTAATAATACCACTCTACTCTTCAAGCATCTCAGGATATGTTGCCCTCTTACCTTACCACTCGCATGAGGGGCGAGGGTTTAGCAAATCAGCCTATAATGTTCCCACTGCTGGGACACACGGCCTCCTCTCTATGAGAGGGAATGGGCTATAATCCACCACGTGGCCCCAGTGCGGTTTGATAGATGTGACAATATACGTCTTCGATTTTTGGTTCTAGGACATGCCGAATGTTTGTCCTTCACCGTTTTTGAGAACAGTGGTGATGAAATAAATTACACAAAGTAATGCGCCTGCCTTTGTTCGAACCCACTACTTAATGTTCGTAAGTCGGGGCCGCCACCACTGGGCCACCGCTGCTCTCACCGCGGCTTAACTAGACCTAAATGACATTACTTTTCTTAACTTTGTTTTTCTCTTGTTTCAGTTTGCTCAACCATTGGCCTTACTTCGGAACTCGCAGCTGATTATGACAGCAGACCAAGAAGCAAAATGAGCATACCGCACTATGATTTAAACATGGACAGTCAATGGACCACTAAGATACATAGGAAATATATTAACTACAACGAAAACATAGATGAAGTAAAACCTAAGAACTTCATAGGGAATGACATACAGATTAGAAATCTAGACTATCATATAAGTACTGTGCAAATGAGAAATTCTAGGATGAGGAATTTTGATCCTCATAGTTTAGAAGTCAAAAGTAGAGTGAAAAGAGACGAAAAAAATGTGAGATGTGAATCTTTTAAGTTCAACGAAAAGGAGAAAGTTATAACGCACCCACATCCAAAGAATACTGGAAATACTTATTATTATAATGATACTGATTGTGTCACCAAGATTAATGGTAAGTTTTTATTATTATTTACTAAAAGCACCAACTAACAGCAGTTTTATCGTGAAGAAACTATACATGCCTTTTTTTTCGGATGGGAAATCATCAAATGACTCCTCCCGCTCTGGGCGGAGCAGGAGGGAGTGTCAGACTTTTACTGACTAAAACCCATCCATGTTCCTTCATCGCCCTTTGTGTTCCGGGGCCACGGTATCTCTTTCGAATAGTCCCGCAGCCCCAGTAGGCTTCAGCCCTTGCGGACCCCTTCCTTATTGCTGACTCTCTTTGAGGCGCGCGTGGAACACGAACGCGCCGTCGACATGACCTGTCGTCCTGAGATGGACGGACGGCGAGCTAGCCCATAGCTCCCCGTGCATAGACCCGCGCCTACTGTAGCCGGGGGCCACCACGTGGCCCCCGACGCCCGGGGCGTCTCCCGCGGCGGCAACTAACATGCCTGAGAGATATTTTTCGACGGCATGTAAAGCCAAGTCAGAGGTCCATGGGCGGCATGAAACCAGCACCAGGTTAAGCACTAACCACACAAAAAAGATGAAAAGCATATTCTAAAATATAATACAAAATTAGCTGAAAGATTCAATCAAAGCCAAATAACTACTGAGCTTGAGGTCCTGGGTTCGATTCCCGGATCGGGGAAAGTGTTATTGAGATTTTCCATAAGGAATTTCTAAGTGGCAGCCACGGCGTCTAGATTTGTATCCGGTTGATGGCAATAGGCTCGCCCCCTGTAACATGGGACTTAAACATAACTGGCGAACATTGGGTGTACTATTAGGTACACCGCTGCCCTTCAGAGATTACAGGTGGGATAAGCCACCACCACATAACCTAACCAATACCACGAACCTTACCTAGAATCCATCCTACGAAGATCATCTCTCAACTTAGCTTTACCAAGCTGGACATAATCAGCATCAATAGGCTAGTTTCCACCATCAATAAATTGCAAATCTATTGAATCCGTCAGTTGGAGTATTGGAAAATAATGGACGCGTATTTTTTGTTTTTGTAAATCAATGAATATTGGCAAAGATAAAACGCATCAAATCTCTGGAGTGGAGGCTCGTGACGTCACAACGCACTTAAAATAATAGCACGGCGTGACGTATTGAGAATTTTAAAAGCGTCATATCTTCGTCAATTTTGGTCTACGAAATAAAAGAAAAAATACGTGTCAACTATTTTTTCAAAATCCAATTGACGGACTAATTCGATTTTTTCAGGATACAAACCTATTACCAAAACAAGCCTATTATTGCACACAAGCTTAACACAATGGCCTGCATACCAATAAACGGACACTGGGGAATTCAGATAATTGCTGCGGTTTGCAATCAGATAGAATCGCACATTGTTGCGATTAAAACGATGTGTTTATACGGCATTTAAACCCACATAAACTTGGAAACAACTGAAGTCTTCTACGATCTTGACATATGTAGTAGGTATACTTCGTTTGCTTCATATACGAACGCCTTGTTATTTTTTACGATTTACATATTAGTTTGTACTAAATGAGGAACTCGAGGCTAAATAATAATAACAAATGGTCTAGTCAATGTTCAGGTTAAGCCACGCTAACCTAGGTTGGTCCGTGGATGGAGGGTCCCATTACATACCGAGTTTCCTCCGTGCCTCGGAAAGCACGTAAACCGTTGGTCCCGGGTGTCATTTGCAGACCTTTGACAGCCGTTACATGTAGTGATTGTACTGAAGGTCGCTCCATGTAAAATACGTGCGTTTAGCTGCATCCGGTTAGACTGGAAGCCAACACCAACATAGTTGGGAAAAGGCTATTCAGATGATGTTGCAATTGGCCCTTTTTTTCGGATGGGGAATCATCAAATGACTCCTCCCGCTCTGGGCGGAGCAGGAGGGAGTGTCAGAAGCAGGAGGGAGTGTCAGACTTTTACTGACTAAAACCCATCCATGTTCCTTCATCGCCCTTTGTGTTCCGGGGTCACGGTATCTCTTTCGAATAGTCCCGCAGCCCCGGCATTGCAATTGGCCCTTAAAAACAAAAACCGCATTTCAACTGTAAACACTTTTGAAAACAAAAACAATCACCATTACGTTTATCTTTTCAACTGTACACACTCATTTTCCCCTTCCCAAAACTCAATCAACTTAACTCCATAGCGACACATGTCCCTACACACATAACACAAAATGTATCCGTCTCCATGGGGCTTAACCCGTCACTCGCTATGGGCCGCAGTCCCATCGCGGTGGCTCTCCTAAGCCCCATGGATCTACGGTGACCTGTTTTGTAAACGAGAATGGAATGAGATGTAGTATTTTATGCGGAACTGTGAGGGTTAACTGGAGAATGGTAAATTAGCTTGCGTTAGAAATGAGATAACTTGAGGAGTTTATTTGGGGTTGGCGCACCATGTCTTCTTCCAAATAGGTGCCAAAGGAGGTGACAGCTCCTTTCTTGCCATCTCATCCTTCATACGACTTTATGAAGGATGAGATGGCTAGAAAGGAACTGTGTATCCATCGTTTTTTGGTCTTCCTATGCTCTAATAGACATCTTTAAACTTCATCCTTAAAATTTTCCTCATTCCTCCGCATCACATGTCCATACCACGATTACCACACAACTATTAGTCATTGGTGCCACTTTCAAACTTCAAAGCATTTATTTCAAGTAGGCCAGTGTCTGGCCCTTTTGAATTGTCGAAACAAAGATGAAAATTATATATGTAGCTACAGTCACAGTCACAAGACATAAAAACTGTGAAAGTACTGTAGTTGCCCATTCCCTAGCGTAGATCTCTATGGAGAAGAACGGGAAAGAAACTCCATGGACACTCTTTCTCTTCCTCTTGTGCATTAATTCCCTAATTTAGCATTCGACGACCCGAATGGCGCAGCGGTAGTGAGGCTGCCTTACTTTCTTAGGGTCCCGGGTTCGAATCCCGGTAGGAGCAAATATTTGTGTGATGAGCATGGACATTTGTTTCCGAGTCATGGATGTTTATATGTATAATAAGTATGTATTTACAAACAAAAAGTATCTATGTAGTGTATCAACTATATGGTGTCCACGACACAAGCCTCGTTGCTTAGTGTGGCACTAGATGGCGCTGTGCTTAGTGTCCAGCGATATATATATTTTTTTTATTCATATCTCAGCCACATCCAATTGCTTTTCATCCATCCCTTTTGTGGCCAAAGAGTCTGATCCATACAAGACAACATTGTCATTGTACCTAAGTGTTGCGTCCTTATGAAACCAAGGATCATAGTGAGCCAATTTCTTGAAATAACTTCGAAGATCTAAGGCATAAAGTATGAATTGGTAACACATAAGCACATATGAATCAGGTATTATGACAGTAGAAAAAAAATGTTGGCTATTCTTCAAAATAAAATAACAAAGGTTTAAACAGTCCGCTACTGATCTATTGAAGCCACAATCAAATAGAAAAATATCCATTGTTACAATATCACAGAAAATTCCTTTCATAAAAAAAAACGATCACTTTTCTTATAAATACCAATATATCATTTCTCAGAACTATTGGCTAGCGTTTTCACAATAATAATATTTCGATAACATCTACATTATTTTTATTACTCACATAATGGCCTAAAGAATTATTATGGCTTACATAAATATCACGATAACAGAGCTTCTTAACATCGCGCCTAATTCACCCAAAGAGATAGGCAGAGGCGAATAGCAGACTCGTTTTGCCAATAGTCTTTTCCTTCTTCATACTACATATTTTTGGCTAGGCTAATCGTGGCTAAATAATAACAATCGCTCAGGGGGGCGAGTCTGCTATTACAATAGTGTCACAATGATCTATCATTGATTTCATAATAGTTGATTTTGACAAGTTTCGTAATCTACTAATATAGTGGCGTCATTATGACTTTCCAATGATCAACCACTGACACTCCATTGAAAGAAATGGCATAGAATGGTAATCTCGTACACAATGACAAATGAATGACTGACTTACGCGGTAATTTTGACAGTTCCAGCCGAAATTTGCTTGTAATGCTTTAAATATAGGCTTCTATATTAAAGATAATAAAGAACACTTAAATGAAAATAAATCAAAACACCGACCGCTAGAAATAAAAACAGATAAAACGTCATTAGGCAGTAATGTCACGTTTGACTTTGACAGCTAAACAGATAAATATTATTGAATTGTATTACACATAACTTAATGTTTTTTGCTATTTACGTACTTCTTACTACTTCAGATTGCATGTGTTCTACTAATAAATAATATGTAAAAACATAAATAAATTAAATCTGGCATGATTATATGTTCAAATTTAATTCTAGTTTTTTGAAAATCATTTCTATTAAGGTTTTTTAATAATGGCAATACAACAATGTCATTTTATCACAATACTATTACGAGACCATTTGACCGAACAATGATCGACCATTATGAATTGTGCAGATTACGAATTTTTAGCAAAATGACCATTGTCATCGATCAACAAATATGAAATCAATGAAAGACCATTGTGACACTATTGTAATAGCAGACTCGGCCCCCTGGTCGATCAGCAGGTAAATCCTCGCTTGCCTTCCGCGGATGGGTGACCACCCATTCCGTTTCGAGTTTTCTCCAAGCCTTCGGTGCCGACTGTCAAATGTAGATCTTTGACAGTCGTTAAGTGTCAGTAGCAGACTTGGAATTGAACGCAAGAACCCTCTCTAGGCAGTCAGGCTTGCCACCACTAGACTAAAGGTGAAACCACGAGTCAAATATCTTTTGTTTTCATAACATCACGCCTGTAACCGTAGGGTTAGGTAGAAATATACCAAATAGTACACCCACATTTCGCCAGGTATGTTAAGTCCCATGTTCAAGGGGGCGAGCAAGAAGATTTGCTGCGCCGACCCCAAATGAATTGGGATAAGGGCAAAAGAATGATGATGATGTTGTAGGGGCAAGCTTATTGCCATCAAACGGGCACAAATATAGACTCTGTGACTGCCACTAAGAAATTCCTGATAGAAAAATAACCCATGATCAATTTGCCCGAACTGGAAATCGAACCTCAGACCTCATGCTCAGCAGTCGCGCTAGCAACCACCAGAACAGCCAGTCTTTTCTTTTCAGTTATACTCAAATCTTCTTTGACTTTTTTTTTATTATCAGCCATTTTTGTCCCACTGCAGGGCAAAGGCCTCCCTTCCCTCCTTTCACTTATCCCTCATCCAGTGCTGTTATGCGCCAATCCTTGTGAAAGGAGTCTTTTAATATAATATGAACAATTTTTTCAGCTTCGTCAATCGACCAGGTGATACAGCTGACTTTCGTCGATGAGTTCCGCATAGAATATCATCCCGATTGCGCCTACGACTATTTAGAGGTAAGTGACTAAAGGCCCCTAATAGCACACAGCGTATTTCAAACGTGCAGACGACGCGCAGGTGACGCGCGTATACGCGCTTCAAACGAGATTAGAACGCAACCTTGTAACCTAAGCACATGGGGCGATCGAGAAACGCGCATATACTTCGCGTATACGCGCAGATACAGCGATACAGACGCGCTGTAGTCGCTTGTAACTTCCGCGTTTTGGTCAGAGACTCCTCGTCAGTTGTACAATGGCGTCGGTTGAGACAACACTGCTTACGCTGGCTTTGACCCTTTGTACGGGTTTCAAATGAGTTTCGAACGCGCTTCCCACGCGCGTTTGTATCGAGTTTTACGCGCGTTTGTATCTATACCATAAACGCAAAAACGGCATCTACGGCGCAGAAATCACGAGTTCCTGAAACGCGCGTTGTCTGGGCGTTTAAAATACGCCGTGTGCTAGGGGCCTAAGTTGGTAAATCACGCTGCTCTAGAACGAGGAAACCTGCATGTCATAGCCCCGAATACTGAAACGTCACTCAAAATTTAAGGGCTGTTTAACATTTGAGCAGCTCCTAAACTTTAAATTTCGTATGGCGAAACGTCACTTTTGAGTATCTGTTAAATATAAGTATACTATAATTTATAATACTTAAATTTTGAGTGACGTTTCAGTATTCGGGGGCTAGATCCAAAATATCAAAGATACGTTGTGACCGGTGAATTACAACTCAGATTCGTCACCTAGGTCCGGAAAATTGTTATTAGGTTTTTCCATTGGGAAAATGCAGTAGCAGCTCCGGAGCCTGGATTAATGTCTTTTGTTGGCAATATCCGCGCCCTTATTACAAGGGACTTAAACATAACTGGTCTAATGTGGGTGAACTTCTACACCATACCTGGGAACCTTCTAGTTACGGAGATATTGAGGGTCAAAGTTACAACTTTTTGACAACTTTTTTTTTTAAATACAATTTTTTAATGTTAGATTTTTACTTTAAACACCTCCACGACCCCCGTACTATTCAATCCATCCATCAGCACAATGTTTTGAGTGCGTTACATTGAGTTCTACCACAAAACATGATTATTCACCCCAAAAAGAAAAGTCGTTTCCCTGCAATAATTTTTGCGTACAGTTACTTAGTTTGATGTACAGAATACTTGGTTGACAGCTTCTTGATGAGGTGGCTTACACCTTGTAGGTGTGATACATTTAATTACCAGTATACTCTGCAAAGTACATTCATCATTATCTTCCCGCCCTTGTCCCATTCTACTCGGGGTCGGCGCAACACGTTTTCTTCCTCCATTCTCCCCTGTCAGACGTTACGGCATCATTTACTGCTTTCTCTTTCGTGATATATCATTCCTCACACAGTCCATACATCTTTTCTTAGGCCTTGCAAAGTACATTCAGATTATGTATATTCTGACTAGTGTAGACAATTTTCCAAGCATCTAAATCAAAATCAAAAGCATTTATTTCAAGCAGGCCAGTTACAGGCATTAAATCAATTAAATGTAGCTACAGTCACAGTCACAAAACATAAAAACTGTGAAAGTACTGTAGTTGCCCATTCCCTAGCGTAGATCTCTATGGAGAAGAACGGGCAAGAAACTCCATGGACACTCAATCGAAATATTGTTAAAAAATCTTGTTTACATCATTCAAGTTGAGATGGTATATTATGTGAGAACAATGTAGCAAGATGTGCACGGTAAAGTGTCCATAGTAAAACAAACAAAAAAAAAGCACAATTGCAAAACAAGACAATTCCATCTATCTATAGATGGAAAATCGGAAGGGAAATCATCAAATGACTCCTCCCGCTCTGGGCGGAGCAGGAGGGAGTGTCAGACTTTTACTGACTAAAACCCATTCATGTTCCTTCATCGCCCTTTGTGTTCCGGGGCCACGGTATCTCTTGCAAACAGTCCCGCAGCCCCGGAACAGTCCCGCAGCCCCGGATCTATAGATTTCCTCAAACCAATATTTTACACCAGATTCGCGACGGTTTCTACGGTTACGCCGACCTGCTGGGTAGGTTTTGCGGCCAGGCGTTTCCCAGGACGTTGAAGACCAAGGGACCTAACGTGTGGCTGAAGTTCCACTCTGATGACACGATAGAGTACGAGGGGTTCAAGATAAACGTCGAGTTTAAGGATGGACCGAGCCGTGAGTATGACGCTTGTGTTTGAATGGTTTTTATTATTTAAGAGATTTGTATAGGCTTTATGTATACAATGTGTTTTTTTTATATCCCATAACTTTAGGAGTATATTCTTTAAGTAAAAATAATACAAAACGTTCTAGAATTCATTGTGGTCAAAAATTCATAGTTTCGAAGATATCATCAATCTCTCGATGTATTTATGTATCTAAGTTTCATTGATAAATAGGAGTAATTCATTTTCATTCAAACAAATAATTCATATTAAAAGCTAAGAAAATGCAACGTTGTCATTTTTCTCGTAAGGATGGTTTCCATTAATAATCGTGACTGTCGAATTATTTTGTATGAAAAATGAAAACAAAAAAAAACAATTCATTATGCCAGTTGATACTTTGATAATTATGGTCTCATTCATACCCTAGAGACTATGGGATATAAAAAAAAACATCTTGTATATTTGTTTTGGTTTGTAATTAGTACACAACAGACTACCTACAGTATTGTTTCTCCCTCTTTTTGTAATCCATCCAAAGGTTTTCTTAAAGGATCGCTTTTAGCGATAAGACGCCTTGTGTCACCCTGGTAAATGTTTTCTTTTATGAATGTTACTTGTGTGGCGTACAGGCGCCAAGTATATCAAGCTACCCAATTCGAAGCTGTCAAATTTTCTTAATAAACCCTGAATCTAATGCTTTAGCGACTGATAACGGTTGAACCCCCCACATAGAAAGGGGTTTGAATTTAATGGCCGGCCTAACTCCATCCATTTTATTTTTTCTCCAAAGTTGCAGCCATGCATAAAAGCTATATACAATTTCGGAAACGTGACTCTTTAGAACAATTTGTCTTATGCAAAACTTACGTTCTAATCGTGTCTGATCGAATCAAAATAGTATTGATGTCATTAACAGCGAATAGATTCAAACTTTGATAGCTCATATCTCGGAAACGTGACCGTTTCCGAGATATGACCTATCAAACTAGCTATTGTTTGAGACGAAATGTTCTAAAGTGTCAACTTCAGAACATTTCGTCTCAAACAAAACTTGTTTGTGTTGATACCAGCCATCGAATAATACGTTATTATTAGGTTTGATACGTGGCCGCAACTTTGAAAAATAATGGCGGAAGTTAGGCCGGGCTTCTTACAAAAACCTTCCAAGCCCTTTCTCATCTGTTGTGTCTCTTCCACCTTGACTAATTAGTAATGACTTTAAGAACAATAAACAATGGCATCTAATCCGTAATGATAGTGATAGTGGATTCAAAGAAATGTTTTGTCTACAGTAAGCCCTACTGTAGACAAAACATTTCTTTGCGTATCTCCGTTGACAGTTCATAGTGATGATCACTGTCGAAATAGAATAGAATAGAATAGAATCCTCTTTATTATGTACACCATAGAAATTACAGATACAAATGTAAAACATTTTACAAAGGGTGACACAATGGGCGGTCTTATCGCTAAAAGCGATCTTTTAAAGACAACCTTTGGATGGATTTAAGGGGGAAGGAGAGAAAATACTGCAGGTAGCCTGTGGTGTACCATTTACATATATAGAATACATATATAAATATATACAACACTTATATAAAAATATACATATGTCGAAAGGTCAGTTTCTTATTGGATATCACCAGTGATCATCAAATATGACGTCGTTGGTGCTCATCGTGGCTGATCACACCGTAACTCATTTTGACAGACGCTTTTGTATAAATACTTATATTATTGCGATTGTGTGAGCTTAGTGGCCATCAAATTGATGATCACTTAGTTTGAAGTGGCTTTCGTGAAAGACGGGCTATTAGTAACCGTAAGGTAATATCCACTCAATGATACGCAATACCAATGTTATGACATATGTTATGATATGACTTTTTCTCAGTTGTAATCACAGTTCGGTGTACAACTGAAGCTTCATAGTCACTGGAGATCAATAAGAAAGCCAATAGCCCTGCTGATCAACTTGACGATAATTTAACTTTTTTTTTTTTTGTCCAGTGCGAGACTAATAAATACTTTTTCTTTCTTTAGATCACATACCAGAGTCATGTTACAAAACATTTGAAGGCAAGAAGTGGGGTTACGTAGACACAAAGGAAATTGACCCTTTGTGCATAAGTAACTCGCACCAAGCGTTGGACGTTTTGTGGACCATTATAGTTCCTGTTAATATGAAGGTAAAGTTTGGAATTCTTTGTTTTCATTACCCTTATCGGCCCGTGTGTCGCTTTAGCCTGTGGATTCGCTCGCGTTAAAGAATACTGATGACTGCCTGGTTGGTCTAGTAGTCGCAAGCGAATGCTGATCATGAAGTCCTGGGTTCGATTCCCAAGCCGGGCAGTGTTATTGGGTTTTTCCAGTTGGATTTGTGCCCGGATGATTAAATGGGACACACAGCTGGCGAAATGTGGGTATACTTTGTTAGGCAGACCTTTGCCTAACCCTTCAGGGATAGCGTTATGTTACGTATGTATGTAGCGTTGATCTAGTAAGTGCGTCCACTGAGCTAGAGATCTTTTGTTCGATTCGTAGGAACCATCATCTATCCGGAGTAATGCCCATCTAATGGCACAAAAAGGTCAATCTGTATTTCATGGGAACAGGGAATATGCACGTAATCTTTCTTAACTTTTTGGGGGTATGAAGAACAGGGTGTAAAGCTCTTCATCCCCCATAGACCCCCCATAGCCCAACAGTTGTTGTCGCGTTCTCGTATGTAGTCTTATGTCGCGGATAACTTTGCTTGCGCGATGTAGGATTTTGACGTGTTTCGCTTGTTAGTTAATCATTCATGTCATAGATGGCGTTGTAGTACTTTTTGTCCAATGTAGCTGTAGTACTTTTTGTAGTACCGCTACAACTTAAATCAATAAAATACAGTACTATCAACCCAAGAAAAGTATTACAAGTTAATTTTAATTACTGCTGGTCGCTCAAAAATAATATTAAACTCCTGCAATTTTCTACGACAGTTCAAACGTCCGTAGCTGTCGCGGTCATGATGTGACGTCAGTATCCACAATCTGCCTTGTTTACATCTTTTTTTTTGCAATAAAATAATTTTACCAATTGTATGTGCTTTATTCAAGTAAAAATTGCAATAACAACACAAACAAACTTTTATAACAAAAGTGTTGTGTTTCAAATAAAAGTGTTTTTTGACACAATGAACTTTGACGTCAATACGCCCGTTATCGAGGACAGTGTGTTTTAACAGTGCGTTCCGTTTCACCAAAAACATGCTACATAAAAACAGTACATTGTAAAATAAGTGATGTATTAGAAACTTAAACAAGTGTACCACTATTATTTTATGCGCCAATACAAGGCATTTTTCTTAAATAAAAAGAGTTTTGTATTTCATGCATATTCCCTTTTAGATATGACAGCTTAAAACTGAACTTCCAACTACCTCTGTGTACCTACTGCTTTAAGAGTATAATCGTGACAATATTCGTTTCAGATATACCTTAACTTTACCTCATATCAGCTAGCGAAGCCAAACGAGTGCAACGAAAATATTATCCAAATATTTGAGACAAAAGAACAAGAGATGGACACCAAGTGAGTATACTATACTGGCCTGCAAAAATAAGTATCACACTTTTAAAATTGCAATAACTTTTTAAGTACACAAGATATACTTTCGAAACAAAAAGGACTCGAAAAATAGTTTAGTTTTGTCTATAGTTTCAAAGAAAGCTGATAAAAATTGCTTTATAACGTTTTTTATTTTTAAATTTCGAACTTCTATAGTTTTTGTTTTAATTTGTTGTGTGTAATGTTTTAAATTGAAATTTTAAAAGTGTAGTACTTATTTTTGCAGGTCAGTTTAGTTAGTTGTGTTTTGACATCATCACCATCATTATCATTCTCTTACCCATAACCCAATTCATTTTAGTATTTTATTATTTTTTTACTTTATTTTTTATTATTTTTAGTGACATTTACTGATTTGACAGGAATACTTATTTTGTTAAGTATTTTACTTTTTTATGATTATTGTTGTGACATTTAATGATGTTTTTTTTTTATTGACATTCATTTTGTAAATTATTATTAATTTTATTTAATTATTGTGAATGTGAGGACAATGTGGGTCACATATTTTATTATTTTATTTTTATCCCCACGACTGTCTGGCAGTTTGAGTACTATAAGCGACCTACTCAAATGTCCTTTCTTTGGTATTGTTCGTCGTTTCATTGAGCTCCTTGAGTTATAAGTCGATCTACACGATAACTGACAAATGCTTGCACTGACTGGACAGGTCCACTCAAATCTGTGTGGTTCTTTCTTCAAAAGACCATCTCAGACACTAATCGGCATTGTCCTCATGTGAATTGAGCAAGATTATGTCTGGACTTCAAAAGAGACTATGACCTCTGAGTTTGTTTCGGCTGTTTCTTCACAGAGTAGTCAGGTACGAAACACCCATCCCTATCCAGTTTTTCAAAAAATGACGTGTAAAAGTGTTCGTAAAAACCTACTTGCAAAAATAAACATCATTCATCATTTAAGGTCGGCGCAGCATGTCTTCTTCTTCCATACTTCTCTATTACTCGTCATCTCGTCAGGCAACTCCTTTCTTGCCATATCGTCCTTTACACAGTCCTTTCCATTGTTTCTTTGGTCTTTCTCTAATCATATACCCATCCACATTCATATTCAAAACTTTCCCCACGACATTTTCCTCATTCCTCCGCATCACATGGCCCTACTACGACAACCGATTACTATACAACTTTACAGTCACTGACCCTACTACTTTCTGACTTCCTCTTATTTAATATATGTGTCTATATGGGTATGTGTTGTGGTTTGACATCCCAAAAACCAAAGATAATGGGTGACACAAAGAATTTGAAGAACGATTTCAATGTTATTTTAGCGAAATTTTGATAGCGTGATGCAGAATGTTTAGTTCCCTTCTTGTGTCATAGCATTGAGGAAAATGTTGTTGGGAAAGTTTTGAGTATGAATGTGGATGACAGTAGAGGAAGACCAAAGAAACGATGGATGGACTGTGTAAGGGTGACTAATGGGGCCTCAGCCTTAAGGTGGATGCTCCAACCAGCCCGCGAAATTCAAATTTTCTTACGTTTTTGCAATTTGCAGGCCAGTGCTAGGTTGTATGTTGATTAAAATATTCCTCGCGACTGTAAGACGTATGTAGTTACAGGTGCAAGAATAACTTTTTCAAGGTCAAAGTCATTCCTACACCTTTATGCGCTTGGACGGTTGTATTGATGACTTTGATGATAATAATTCTGTAACTACATACGTCTTACAGTCGCGAGGAATATTTTAATCAACATACAACCTAGCACTGGCCTGCAAATTGCAAAAAAACGCAAGAAAATTTTAATTTCACAAAAACCAGTAAAGATGGTAAATATCCCGTTTCTAGTGTTTATGATAATCTTAGTGACCTTGACAGTTTAAAAACTTATATTTTCAACAGCTTAGCGGATTACTGCGGGTCTGTAGCCAATTCCGTGACGACAAAAGAGCTCAATGGCAACGTGATGTACGTGAGGATGTACGTCGCCAAGGATGCTCGGTCCAACACCGCCTTCAACGCCACCTTCAACGCATTTAGGATTCTAGAAGGACAGGGTAAGCGAAATTCTAAAAAAATAAAAACTGGTCAAGTACGAATCGGACTTGCAGACGAAGGTTGGCACTAACCAATGAAATAACAATATTTTTAAAGATCATTCATATTATCAATATTATTTACACTTAACAGCAAAACAAAATTGTTTTTCATAGCATATTAATGAAAAACAAAGTGGCTGTATCATAATTATCAAACCTTATTCTAACCAATTTTTGTTGAAAGTTTTTTTTTTTACGTTCTACTAACCTACATTTTTCTTTTTTTTTGCAGAAAAATGCGGGGACGGTGAGTTTGACTGTGAAGACAACACCTGCATTGATGAGAAACTGGTATGCGACCACGATGCCCACTGTCGGTTAAAAGCTGATGAGGACAAGACCAAATGTGACGTAAGTAAATTACATTCGGGTTCGTACATAAGCACCTTTTTTTTTTTTTTAGAATGGGAAATCATCAAATGACTTCTCCCGCTCTAGGCGGAGCAGGATGGAGTGTCAGACTTTTACTGACTAAAACCCATCCATGTTCCTTCCTCGCCCTTTGTGTTCCGGGGCCACGGTATCTCTTTCGAATAGTCCCGCAACCCCGGCAGGCTTCGGCCCTTGCGGACCCCTTCAATGTTGCTGACTCTCTTTGAGGCGCGCGTGGAACACGAACGCGCCGTCGACACGGCCTGTCGTCATGAGACGGACGAACGGCGAACTAGCCCATAGCTCCCCGTCCACAGGCCCGCGCCTACGGTGGCCGGAAGCCACCACGTGGCCCCCGACGCCCGGGGCGTCTCCCACGGCGGCCGGGCCGTGAGGATCTCTCCCTGTCCTGTTCCGCCACCTCCTTCGCTAGCATGACTGCTTCGCAGAAGGAGGTGACGGCGTCCCATTCCGTCTCGCTCCGGACCATGGCACGAACCAGGGCCGGAAGCGAGAGGTCGCCGCCGCCGATCGCCACCTCGAGGACACGGCGGTGCTCCACCCAAGCGGGGCACACCTCCACCGTGTGCGCCACCGTGTCCTCCGGTCTATCCTCACAGTGATAGCACCCGGGCGTTTCCTCCCGCCCGATTCGGTGCAGGAACTTACCGAAGCAGCCGTGTCCGGTAAGAACCTGCGTCAGGCGGAAGGTGAGGACGCCGTGGCGTCTCTCCAGACACTCCTCAAAGAGGGGACTTATCGCCACTATTGTGGCGTGCCCTGCACGGGGTTGCGATAGTCGCTCTCTCCATGTCGCCATGAGATCCCGCCGGAAGTCCGTCCGCTGAGCGACAATTTGCCGCGGCAGCGGAGTTTCCCCCCGGCGTAGCGCCTCCACGCGCCACTCGTGTAGGCGCGCGAGGACTATTGCCTCCAGATCCCATGGCGGCAATCCGGCAAGGAGGTTCGCTGCCTCGCGGGAGATCGTGCGGTACCCCCGGACCAGCCTTACGGCTACCATCTTCTGGGGCGCGTTCAAATGGTGGGCGGCACGCCGCCTCAATGAACGCGCCCAGTACATAAGCACCTTAAGAGGAAATATAGAGGAAAAATAGGTATTTGAAGAAAGTATTGCCGTCGCGCTGCGTTAAGCCTGTCCCCGTAGAGTGCGATAGGGACAAGTGCAGCTCAGACCGGTTATATCACAAAAATGTTCACCTTCTTTTATGTTGACTTTTCTCTTCGAAAACTAAAACGATTAAATAATTTTTGTCATTTTTTTAAAAACGTGTGTGTCTAGTTTTCTATCAATTTCTTTTATGTCAAAAACTTTTCGAATTTGTCCGGTAGTTCTCTATCACGAACGTAAAAATGGGGCATTTTTTGTAATTTTTGGAGGATCTTATCTTATTTACTTATTAGTTACTGAAAAAAAGGAACGAAAGGGACATGTCTACAGCAGTGATTTTATAAAAAAAAAAAAAAAACAAATTGCTCTGGTTTAGAGGCGTTATTCAAAAGGAAAGAGCCACTTCAACACCGCATCCAGTTCCTTGACATCGTGATGTGCCTTGTAGGCTTCTGCCTACAAGTGACCTGATGTTGTGGGTAGCAATTCTTTACTACCCACAACATGAGCTCACCCATCCACGGACCGACCAGCGTTGCCTAACCTTGATCGATGAAGCCGCTCAAGCTTTTACTTAGCCACGAGATCTTCATAGCCCCCTTTTATTGTTACAGGTAAAGACAGAGTCTACGATAAACCAGCCTCATATCATGGTGATCCTTATTATCTTCTCGCTGATCCTCTCCGGCATGAGCTTCGTGTTCATCTTCAAATGCGTACGGAAGCTGTACCAGGATCATAAAATTATTAAGGTAGGTCAAACTTCTTTTTTGAAACAGAATCTTCAGCATTTTTGTTTTGAAATCTGCCAATGTCCCAACCCACAAACATTATATTCCTTTATAGAGTATCGTAGCGGTACTGGCTGAAGCCAATGCTGACTCGTATGAATATGAGTTGTATGTACTAAACTAGGCACAGACAGGCACGTTACAAGGGCAAAGTGTCATTGGGGTTTTCCACCAGGAATTTCTCAGTAGCACCCCGGAGTCCAGATTTGTGCCCAGTTGATAGTTGATAGGCTCGCCCCCTATTACATGGAAGTTAAAAAAACAGAACTTGTGAAATGTGGCACACCTTCGGGGATCACTAGTGTGATGTTATGTAGATATGTTAAATTTCGATACCTACTTAATATTAAATAATAATAAATAAATAAACAAATATCGCTGGACATTAACACACAGCGCCATCTAGTGCCATACTAAGCAACAAGCCTTGTGTCGTGGACACCAGATATTTGATATAATACATAGATACTTTTTGTTTGTAAATACATACTTATTAAACATAATTATAAACATCCATGACTCGGAAATGAATATCCATGCCCATCACACAAACATTTGCTCCAACCGGGATTTCAACCCGGGACCCTAAGAACGTTAGGCAGCCTCACTAACGCTGCGCCATTCGGGTCGTCGATCCATATTGATCTTATAACCAATATCTGTTATTCAGGAACACATAAGACAGTCCTGTGAAGATCGCCTGGACAGCTTTGGTGGAAGTCAACCCTTAGACCCGAATAGGCTCCCCAGAGGCAGCGAACCCCGAGCCAGTCTGGAGAGAGAGAACCACAACAATGAAATGGTGAAGAAGCAGAGAAGTTTCTCTAAACATAAGGTAAGACTTTTAGGAGTAAACGGAAAAGGGTGTGATTGGAAAAATAATCAGCCACCCATACAAAACTCGAATAACTAAGCGTTCAAAGTATATGGGAGAGCTGATTATTTTTTCGAGAATACAGTCTTGGTCCCATGGTCCATCTTGTTCAGTTTGATGTACACTTTTCCGGTCAAATAAAATTACGTAAGGAAAATTTATCGTATCCGCAAAAAACGGCCATCGATCAGCCTAATACTATATTTTGACAAGCTTATAAAAATTCAGATTTTTCCAATCGCCAACGTGCCCTTGAACATATTACTCAGTTTGTCTCCTTTATATTTACATTTTGGCAGGACGAGATTAATGTAAGAGAGCTAGAAAGATCTTTTGGCTCTCGAAGGACATTGACAAGGGGGCGATGTTGCTCAACTTTGTGAAATTTCGTGAAACCGTATTGAAGAACAAAATTTCATATTAGTTCTAATTAGGGTCACGTGCCAAAAAATCTTTGCACATATTTAATTGAACCTTGGTATTCGTGGTATTGAGAGCAGCGGTGGCTCAGTGGTGGCGGCCCCGACTTACGAACACTAAGTCGTGGGTTCGAACCCAAACAGGCGCATTACTTTGTGTAATTTATTTCATCATCTCTGCTCTCAAAACGGTGAAGGAAAACATCGTGAGGAAACCGGCATGTCCTAGAACCAAACATTCGAAGACATGTGACATCTACCAACCCGCACTGGGCCCGCGTGGTGGATTATAGTCCATTCCCTCTCATAGAGAGGAGGCCTGTGTCCCAGCAGTAGGAACATTAATAGGCTGATGATGATCATGATGATTCGAGGTATTCAACAATGTCATTTTTTCCAGCAATCAAGCATAGAATCAGACTACCAAGAAACCCATTTAGACCTCGACGAAGAAATATGGCGACGAGAAGTAGATAGCATGCCAATAGAAGCAGATGTCCACATCGAACGCAACGGGAGAACGAGAAAGACCGACTTGAGCAAAAAAGAAGAATCAATGAGGAGTAGAACGAAGAATACTGAAGATGCTAGGGAGAAGAAGGAACACAAGAGGGAGATAAGAGATGTGTCGGTGGGAGCTCCGGATACAAAGGAGTCTGGGTGTCAGACGAGGGAGAGTCTGTTCCAAACTGATCCTCCGCCTAGTTCTGATGGTAAGTTTTTCATAAATATTAACGGTTTTTGTAATCGACTAGTTTATGCCCAAGGTGTCACCCGCGTGGAGCTCGGTACCCACGAGATCGTCAACTATGATAAAAAGCATCCTGTATGTCATCTACTATTATCTGTGAAAAATCAACTTCCAAAAAACACTATAAAAGTGAAAAATAACTTGATGGCAATTTAAGTGAAATGAAGGTTACCCTTGTTAGTTAAGGTCAAGGTTTTTGTATCATTAAATTTTGCTTCGTAAGAAGAAGTTTTTATGATAACATCATGACTGTCATCAACATACATGAAGAAGAAAGAAAGAAAACAAAGAAGAAAAAAAACGTATTATTAGAAGATAAACTCATAAACTACTCAAGTTAAATTAATTAATATGGGACCACCGCGCGAGCTTCCTCTACCTAATTAAAAAAATAATCACAAAAATCGGACCTGTAATCTGAAAATACACTAAAAAAGACGCTGTTGGAATACTCAACCTCCTTCTTTTTTGAAGTCGGTTAAAAGCATAGGATAATGGCAAAACAAACTCAACTCTGTGTCTTATCAGGCATGGCAGTGTTGCCAAAGAAAAACACCATAAGAAGAAGAATTTTCCAATATCCGATCCGTTAACGACAGCAAATACAAAAAGCTAATAAAGACTCGTCCGGTCTACATTTCCTGAACACACCTACCTTCGTACCCTGTGATTGGAACTCAGAGGAAAATCCCAATCACGGTTTCCGCCCGTTTAGGTATTTAAAATTCGAGAGATACCGAAGAATTTCAAAGGATTGCTTGTTTTAACCAAGAATTTCTTTAGAAAAGAGTTTTTTCCTGGTAAACGGAAAGAATAGAAAGTTTTTTTTTGTAATTAAACTGAATGAGTTTCTTGCCCGACATCATTTCAAATCTTGCTATAATTACTACGTGTATTTGAAAAATAAAACACTGCCTCGTTTAATGTTGTAGGAGATTATCAAATTATAGCACAGTAGCATAATATTAGTTTCTGTATTTTATTCGTTTTACATAGAACGAATCGGTTCCTTGTTTACAAAAGAAGAACGTTTTGGAGAGTTACATTGACAGCTAAGTCAAGAAGCGGCGGGAATTTATGACATATGTAAGTTGCGTTCCATTTCTTACAAATGGTTACGAACCAACAAAAAATAAACTGTTTATAACCAATACTTCGTAAAGTTGTAACTGAAACTGATTTCAGCTTGTTTTGATTCCGACTTTACTAAAAAACCATTACCCATAAAATAATATCAAATTCAATATGGACGAAAACTAGACATCATGATAAATAAGTATACAGGGTGTAAACCACCTCATCACGAAGCCGTCCACCAAGCATTATGTACATCAAACTAAGTAACTTTACGCAAAAAATATTATTGGGAAACGACTTTTTTTTGGGGGGAAAAATCATATTTTGTGGTAGAACTCAATGTAACGCACTCAAAACATTGTGCTGATGGATGGATTGACTAGTTAGGGGTTAGAATTAGGGGGTTGTGGTGGTGTTTAAAGTAAAAATCATACATTAAAAACTTGTATTTTAAAAAGAGTTTCCTATGAGTTGGAACTTTGACCCCCAATATCTCCGTAACTGGAGGGTTCCCAGGTATGGTGTAGAACAAAAAAATGATCGCAATGACAAGGAGAACAAGTGCCTTTCGGCTTCGTTAAGAGGTGTTTTACACCCTTTATATCTCTTTTGTTACGTATTAGAACTACAATACTGTTCCTTACTTCTAAAACAAACAATTGTAAGATACCTTGCAAAGACACCAATAAAATTGTACCTTTGCAAGTTAGGTCATCTTCCACTAGGCCATTTCGAAAATCCCTCTATCTAAAATGTCCACTTAAATCTAGAATACTGTAACTATAGTAATCGCGCTAACTATGGTAATTGTAGGGTTCCATAAACGAGCCATAACACGCCAGTACGGCCTCTGGCTGATAACTTGGGTGACAATTATTACGAGGTCTAAAGCCTGTTTGCGAGTCATGGTGGCCAATTACTGAAAATCTTAACATGAAGTTGGATTATTTTGTAAGTTTATTGCTAGTATTACGGTGTAAGAAGTACCTAGAGTTGTAGGGCGGTTACTCTGGATTATTTTCTACTTTTTATTTATCTGGTTGACTGTCAATACGGGACTGTAGACTTTTATTTTAGTTAGCCGAAGTCTATCACCCGTATATCTAAAAAAGTCAAAATGATTTCTTGAGTGAAAAAATATTTGAGATACGATTTTTATCCTGTAGGTACTTTAGTAATTGCTTGATGTTAGTACTTTCAAAAGAATCCATAACTTTGCTTTCTTTACTAGACAAATTCAAAAGTTTTTAACTTAAAATAAATTGATGCGCGCTCGTTATGGAATATTGACGTGTAGGTACACTAATGTATTAAAGGTATTGTTTTGTTATTTCTAAAACTCAGACTATTACATAAAAACTTATAAGATTATTCAACCAATGTCCAAGTACACTGAATTGCAGATCAAATATCAAACTATGTAGCTGAGGAACTATTAGTACGGAAGTGTTTGTATAGGACCCCTGCCTATGGTACCCAACGGGTAGGATGGGACTTTTCTTGTAATATTGCTACTTTACTTACTTTGTGTATCTTGGATTTATTTGACTAAGGACTTACGACGTGATTTTGAGTGCATAGGAGAAACTTTCAAGGGTGTTAGGAGGAACTTCCCTTTTTTACGTTAAAGCATGTTTCCGTGATTTCTTTAGAATTGTTTTATATCTAAGTAGCTGCTGCCCGAGACTTTGTTCGCGTGGAAATTTTGATGCGTGTGTGTGAGAGAGAAAAAAGATAGCACATGTGCTTCCCCAGAATATAATCTATCCCCTTGCCAAATTTTATTACGACCTGATCAGCCGTTAAGTCGCGTAAAAGTAACAAACAAACAAACAGTTACTTTCGCATTTGTAATTTTAGCATGGAAAGTATCGATGAAGGCAATTTGCAAGGGGTATTTAGAATGAAAAGATTTGTGCGTTGCTGTTAAGAATAATCGGCGAAAAGGCCGCTCAAAATAAAAATGAAAAATGCTCGGTACAAATAACTGCAAGACACCAATTTCCAAAATGATAGCGTGACGATTGACAAGGGAGAACAGAAGAAAAAACATGTAGCGCCGACTTCAGTTTTACACTTAACATAATTTAAGGCTTTTGGTCTGACTGTGAAAAATTTGAAAAAATAATAAAAATCTTGTGTGTGACGACTTCCTTTGATATCCTGCCTTACATAATTAATAATCTGAGGCGATGCTAAAGATGCTCTACGTCGTTGTACAAATAAACATTTACAGGCTGATAAACATTTATTTATTTATTTTATTAATTAACACATACAATTGTTTTAACAGGTGAGACCCAAGCTAACAAAAGTAGTCATGTAGAAGTTCAAGTTACACAGTTGACAACATACTTAGTGTCACCCAAAGAGCAAGAAAATATATCCAAACGCCGAGAGACAGTATTCTTACTGCACGACACACTGGTGCAAACTTAAATAAGTTAAAAATACATAAAACAAACAAAAACACAAATGCAAAATGTTACAAATACATTTAATAATGTATCTATCCTCATCTCGTTTCGCTATTTCATCGTGAATTAAGTGTATCTTAAGGAATAGAATAGACTAAATCATTTATTTCAAGAATACACCCTTATAAAGATGGACACGAAATTACAAATTACAACAAGATGTTGTTGATATGCTGATAGTAGATATAACCATCGACCCGTCCCATAAACAATGTCAGTGTGGAACCCCTCTGCAGGATATGCCCCACCTCCTTTCTTGTCCATCCTGCACAGCCACCTGCACCTTCCAGGATTTAAACGAAGCCAATGGTCGGGTATTCACTGGTCGGGTATTACTCGAGTCCATCGACACGCAAAAAAGAAGAACAAGATATTGGCAGCAATGTAGCTGGAATATTCATTGCCATATACGAATAAATAGTTTACCTCGTCTATAAATAAAATAACTTCTAGATCACCAAAATAAAGTTCAACAGCTGGACTTTCACAAAACCCTTCACAACTTCTAGCAATCGAGTCCTACTTTTGAAGTTAACAGTGCTTTAAATTAATTTCGTTGCAAATAAATTGAATTAAATTGTAGGCATAAAGTACAGTCTGATTTTTCATCATTGTCAAAATCAAAGTGACCTTTAAAAACATTGCAATAAAGTCGCTGTTAGGTAACTGTCACTGACAAATCTGTCATAACTAAAATGATCTTTATTCTCAAAACGATAAGGTTTAAGTTGCATAGCTGCTATAAGTGGTAACACAACTGCTCAAAGACTGTACCCGTTCTTTATTGACGGAGAAACAGCGAGAATTCCTATTACTTTTTTAATATAAACCCCAGTATTCCTCTGACGTTTGTGAAACAAAATGGCGCCGTATTACCCGCCAATCGCCATATTGAATTTTTTCGGAGTATTTGTTTCTTTTTACGTTTACACGTGTTTTATTTAAAAAAGTAATAGGAGTAACATTATTTGGTTCTAATAAAGATGAGGCTTTTACGGGAACAGAAAAAAATATAGCTGGGCTTTGGTTTCTCGGAAATCGTGCACTCGTTTATGTTCGCAAATCATGTGTAGACCAAATTAGAAGAAATACAAGTACAATTTTCTGAACTCTTAAGAACCCTCTCTTCTTTGAAAAATATACAAATCTGTTAGTCGTTTTCTTAATATTTCAACTAAGCATATTTTATGAGAAATTAAAACATCATGATTGTCAAAAATTAACACGTTATTTATTCAAATTAGTATGAAAATCAGCACATCTTAACCGTCAAAACTACAAAAGACAGGGGCCCTACTCTCTAACGCTTCGTCCGTATATTCGGATCTATCTGTCTCTCTCGCGCACGTCTGCAGATGAGTGCGAGTGAGAGAGACGGATAAATCCGAAAATACGGAGTAGGGCCACAGTCTCTTAAAACGCCAGCCTTTCTTCATGTTTTAATTGGGAAGTAGTGAGGCAAACTCTCCAACAAACACACCGGTTTGTCAAGTTAACTTGATTGTATTAATACTAGCACATCAGTAAGGTGGTTAAAGTGGATGGAGTAAGTAACTGACAGCCCAGATTGCACTGCACGCATTTACGTATCTCTTCTCGTGGTAGCCATCTCTATTCCACCTCTTCAAAGGTTTATTTAAACGAAGCCAACTACAGAGCTGTGTAGGTCGCAACATACTGGTCGGGCATTATTTGAGTCTATCGACACGAAAAGCAGAAGAAGAGGGTTTATTATCTTGTCATCATGGGTAATCCCTATTAGTCCAGAAAATATGGCTACAAATCTTATAAAGTTGTGTCTTGTAACCGAGTTACTGGGGTTTTGAGGTCAGATAGACAGTCGCTCCATGTAAAATACTGGTATTCAGCTGCATCCAGTTAGTCTTGAAGCCTAAGCTAGGCAAATGTTGATGGTTAGAAGAAGACATGCCCAAAAAGGTTCATAAAACATTCCTAAACCTTTCAACTTGTCCTGCAGGTTCAGGCAGCAATAGCCGAGGGTTCTCCACCTTCGGCTACTCGGGCGCTACGATCATTAGGCCTTCGCCCCCTGCTACCAACACTTCCGAGATGACCATCGAACTCTTGGCGCAGATCCCTCCGCATCAGGAGTCGAAACCGCGTAAGTTTTCTGTGGATTGGATTATCCAGGAATGAGTAGGTATCCTAATTCAAATATGTTGGCTGTGACTAACACTCTTACTAACCCCTCTAACTGGATTTGCTTGACTGGGCATGCATGATCAGCCTCTAATGTTCTTATTGCTAGGACACAAGCTTCCTTCTTAAACAGACATCATCATCATCAGCCTATTAATGTTCCCACTGCTGGGACACGGGCCTCTAAGCCTCGGCTCTCTAAGAGAGAGAATGGGCTATAATCTACCACGCGGGCCCAGTGCGGATTGGTAGATGTCACATGTCTTCGAATTTTTTGGTTCTAGGACATGCCGGTTTCCTCACGATGTTTTCCTTCACCGTTTTGAGAGTAGTGGTGATGAAATAAAATACACACAAAGTAATGCGCCTACCTGGGTTAGAGCCCACGACTTACTGTTCGTAAGTCGGGGCCGCCGCCACCGCTGCTCTGACAAACAGTCATAATGCCTTTTTATTTTATGTTCGTACTGTCCATTCCAGCAGCTATAATAACAGCCGCTCAAGTCGATCTTTAGGTTAAGCCGCGCTTGCCTGGGTTGGTCCGTGGATGGGTGACCACACATTACATACCGAGTTTCTTCCGTGCCTTGGAAAGCACGTTAAGCCGATGGTCCCGGCTGACATTTGTAGATCTTAGACCGTCGTTACAGGTCCCAAGTCTGACAACCAGTCTTACCAAGGGGTACCGTATTATCTCGTGCTAACTGGGTTATGGTGGTCAGTTAGGCAGTCGCTCCATGTAAAATACTGGTATTCAGCTGCATCCGGTTAGACTGGAAGCCGACTCCAACATAGTTGGTAAAAGGCTAAGCAGATGATGACGACAGAATCACGGCTTTACCATAATATGTATTTTTCCTAAAAACATTGAGGTTTTCAGAAGAAAAAATTTAGATAAAAAAAATAGAGAAAGTAGAGATTTTCTCTATTTTTTTTTTATCTTAGCCTATATTGTCCCACTGCTGGGCAAAGGCCTCCCCATAGTCTTCTACTCTTCTCTCCGTGTGGTTTTCTCTTTCCAATCTCTCATAAACGCCTCTAGGTCGTCACGCCTGCGTTTTCTAAGCCTCCCTCGGCGACGACACTCGTGTTCTGGCACCCACTCTATTTCTCTACTACGTACTTTTAATAACTGTGTCCACAAAATTAAAATAATATACAACAGCCCAACAACAACGAACGGGCAGTAGCCCACCAGGCACAACACCCCTCTGGTCAGAGGATCCATGCTTTTCATAGGAGGATAAGTATCTTTCTACTCTTCACCGCATTTGAAGAACTAATCCAAATTAACACAATCATCTTTGATTTCAAGACTAAACTATCTACAACTACCAATCATAACATAACCCTCAAATCCGTATAATAACGAAACCATGATTTATTCAACGAATTTAAAAGTACATAGCCGTCAATTGGGGCTTGATCACATTCTGATTTAAGTTTTAATAGGCCCGCCCTAAACAAAATTCAGAGTCCCTTTGAAGCACCCTCGAATCGAGCCAACATAAATAGAAATCGCTTATCCAAGTTAATCTTAAGTTATTTTATTATAAGGGGACTTAGATTATCGTGGTATTTAATTCGTTGCTTAATTTTAATCTAGATTTAGGAAGGTCTTTGGTTCTAGGGTGCTTTATAAGCAGTTTTTGCGGGAATGTTGAAATAGATCCTTATTTCTTAAAGTAAAAACTGTAAAATAACAAATTGGTCACATAACATCACGCATGTAATCCTGAAGGATCAGGCAGAGGTGTTCCTTATAGTACAGAATACGCCAGCTATGTTAAAGTCCTATCCATGTAAGGGCGAGCATATTGACAGACTCCGTGGCTGCTACCGAGAAATTCCTGACGGGGAAACCCCATAACTTTTTGCCCGAACCGGGGATCAAACCTAGGACCTCTTGCTCAGCAGTCGCGCTGGCGAAGATTAGGCTAACGAGGTAGTCAGGAATGTTAATCAGCCAATGATAAGACATGACATGTTTGTAAACATATCTGTGGGTCGAAAACTAAGGACTGGTAAGTTTCGACCTTGATAAAGTTTGAATTTAATAGGAATGGTAAAACAAAATGTAAATAATTTTGTGAAGACGACTAAAACAAAGCTCCTTCCCTTAAAAGTAATGAACAATTTTCTCTATTAATTAACGAGCACCCCAAAACTTTTTGTTTTAATACCTTGTGAACACCCAATTAGTTCTTTTCAAACTTCCTGTTTGGGCTTCAATCCCTTTTATAAACGATTCACGTAAAAAAATAGAAGTCCAGTAGGGCTATTAAGTATCTCTGTTGACAGCTCGAAATGATAGTAACTGGCCTCAGTGTCGATCAATTAACGGTCAAAAGGTTAGTTTCGTATTATGTATGACCCTGTTAGTCACCGTAAAGTGATATCTACTCAGTGTGATACGTAATACCAATATTATGCCATTCACGGTTGTCATCAAAGTTCGGTGTACAACCAAAGCTTGATAGTCACTGGATATCAGAAAGATACGTAATAGCCCCGCTGGTCGTGTTTCGATCATGGCGATCAGCTTTATCGGAGACGAGCCATAGACCGGCAAAATATGAGTGCACAAGTATGTGCGCAGACACTGGTGCACTTTCTTCTTCCTGTTTCTCATAATCCAATAGGAGAGCAATATGACAGAAGACGAGACGAAGACGATGCGTTAGAAGACCTCCCACTGGGTGGACCGGTGACCAGCAGGGTTATAACGTATCTTTCTGATATCCAGTGACTATCAAGCTTCGGTTGTACACTGAACTTTGATGACAACCGTGAATGTCATAATATTGGTATTACGTATCATACTGAGTGGATATCACTTTACGGTGACTAACAGGGTCATACATAATTACGAAACTAACCTTTTGACAGTTAATTGATGGACACTGAGCCCAGTTACTATAATTTCGAGCTGTCAACAGAGATACGTAATAACCCTACTGGTGAAGGTTGCGAGAATCCGTTGGACGCGAGTCGCACGGGACCGGTCAATTTGGCGACACTTGGGGGAGGCCTACGTCCAGCAGTGGACATCTTTCGGCTGATATGATGATGACGACAGAAGAGAGATAAGGCGTAGTACCAACGGCTTACCGTGCCATCCGAGGCACGGGAGTATCATACCGCCAACTTCCAAACTCCTGACTGAGGAAGTCCCCAGTAGCAACTGAGGACTTCCTCACACAAAAACCCAGGAACAACAAGGTATTGAATACATATTTCTGTTACAGAAAAGAAAATCTCCGACCGCCGCCCGATAAGCACGGAGACCACCCGATCAGCTCCCGACGTCATCATAGTCTCCAAACCGATTCGCTGAGGCTGACCTTTGGGGCCTGCACCGTGGGCCCCAACACCCCCCGACTCATGGTACCCCCTGGAACCGCGAATGAGGCCGGAGGGCTGCTACCACCCGCACACATGCCATCTAGACACGTTTTCAAAAAGCATGTCGTTTGACAATTGTGAGGGGTATTACAGCAAGTACTTTGATGAGAGACCTAAGTTAATTTACGACTATTGTTTAAAAAGTGATTTAGAATATAAAAAGTCTCAGACACTGCCTAGGAATTTGGGTTCTTCAGTAGACTATAAGCCCAAGGTGTACCCTCAACGTAGTGTGTGTTTCTATGGACTTGAAGACGAAGAAGAACCGTGCAGAAGACCAAGGAAGACATTTGTTGTGACAGCAGACGTCGAACCTCATAGATAACATTAGTGGGAACTTTTATAAACATTTTCTAAATGGGTGATAAATAAGTAAGATTGTTCTTTTTTAGTTTGTGAAATTGTTTTAAAGTGCAACATTGTTATTTTGGCGTTTTAATGACATTGACAGGAAGAAGGGCACTCAGCTTTAGTTAAAAATTATGAAATTGTCTGTGGAAATTATTTTAAAAATTAAATCAGATCGCCAAAAGAACCATGTAGCAATATAGTAATTTTTATCGTTTTAGGTTTTTTTTTTGTGACTTAAATATTAATTATTTATCTGTGGAAAACCTGGGTTCCCATAGTGTAAAAGGAAGCCTCGTTTTGTTACTCCTTCCAGGACACAAAATTTGTAACACATTTGGCGATCCCCTGAAATGAGACTCTGGGAGCAATCGGGTCTATAATGTCGGCGATCACCTACAACTTACCATGTGCTATATCTATGAAAAAACATGATAGCCCCAAAATGCAGTACCTACTGTATAAATGTCAGCTTTGGTTTTTTTAAGAAACTGAATTTAAATATGTATTACCTTTAACACTGAAAACGGGATATTTTCTATGTTTACGATTTGTCAAAACGAACAAGAAAGAGGGCAGACTGACTTGTCTGCCCATAAACACCCACCTGCTAATAACTTTAGTTTATACGTGATCATACGAAGTATTATACTATCTGTGGTGATCACGGTGCAAGCAACAGCGCCGAAATATCGGGAACACAAAACAAATAGCAAACATGGTAAATATCCCGTTTTCGGTGTTAATCAAAATGTTAGTGACCATGTCATTTGAATTAAAAAACTTGAATTTAAATATTCTCCTATAGTTGGTGCTAGCGGTCATTGCCCTTTCCCTAATATCTCTTCTGAAATAAAACAAATGAACCATGCATCGTTTTTCATTAAAAAAATGTTGAAGATCACGATAGATGACGATTCAAGACTTAAGACAGGCTTATTTTTGGATATCAAAGTTAAGAACTTTAATAAATGTAGGTGGGTCAATGACCGCTTTTGCGATATTAACTGGCACCAACTATGGTAGCATTTTTTTTTAAAGTTATTTTAATTGTCATTATTTCTAGTCAAACGTAAGTAACCAATGGTGAAATTGTTTTATTATTATTGATTTTAAAATGTTACCTAAACAGAAGGAAAAAACGCACATAGAAAGATTTTATGGTAACTATTGCCTCTACTGCCCCCAAAATGGGTGTAGCATGAGGATTTGTACATATAAACCGTAAAACTGCCATGATTTGAACTTTAAGCAAATTATTATAATTATTTATTGTAGAAATACTTCGAAAGACAAAATATTAAATTAATAACGACGAAGGAATGTTTTGATTTGATATATTTTTCAAATTACATGTCTGAGAGATCAATCTCGACGGCATGTAAAGCCAAGTCAGAGGCCCATGGGCGGCATAAAAACTTTGACACCAGGTTAGGCACTAACCACACGATTTATGAAAGAAGAAAAACAAGAATTTAATTAACGATTATTTCGACAATTTCTTTCGTAGTATTTCTACATAAAATACAATGCAATAACATTTTATTACTTTAGTTTTGTAAGTAAAAATATTTGGACGAATTATTTGAAAATTATTACTTAAGATTTATTAAATAGAGCCTAATTTTAAGAAAGTATTTTCTTTGAAGTAGTTTGAAATTGAATAAGAATTATTCAAATGTTTGAATTTAATTATTCGAATCTATTACATTGTGTTACATTTGATGAATTCTTGAGAATATAATTTTGTTAAATTTAATATAGATTTATTTGAAACTAAATGGAATATCATTTATTTAAAATCAGGGAGTTTTTATTGATAATCAAATTCTTAACAGAACACAAGTCTTCCAAGAGTAAATTATATTAAAAAATATTACTTTCAACAATATTTGCATTGTTTTTGCTTTTAAAAGGTGTGTCCACTTCATGGAACTTTTAATTACTAAAAGCAAAAAATGCTACCTAAGCAAAATACCTGTTTTGCGTCGGTTAAAAATAATTTCTAATACTACAATAACTAATAACAGCCGCTCGAGTCGATCTTTAGGTTAAGCCGCGCTTGCTTAGGTTGGTCTTTGGATGGGTGACCACTCGTTACATAATAAATTTCCTCCGTGCCTCGTAAAGCACGTTAAGCGTAACCATTGGTGCCGGCTGTCATTTGTAGATCTTTGACAGTCGTTACAGGTAGTCAGCGTTCCGAAAGTCTGGCGACCAGTCTTACCAAAGGGTATCGGATCACCCAATACTAACTGGGTTGTAGAAATCAGATAGGCAGTCGCTGCATGTAAAATACTGGTATTCAGCTGCATCCAGTTAGACTGGAAGGCGACCCCGACATAATTGGGAAAAGGCTACAGATAATTATGAGCAAAACTAAATACAGCATTTCAAGCGCTTTCATTTAAGCAACAAAATACTAAAAATGTTTTCAATATGTTTAGCCAAACTGTAGACACACCTTCATATTAATTTGTTAAAATCAAATGTAAATTAAATGTAGTTTAAATAATTATTAGCTATTTAGACAAATAAATAAATAGACCAATTCGAATAAATCATATTTTATAAGAATCAATAACAAATAAGTGACAAAATAAATGTAAATAAAAAAAATCTTGTAGATAATTTTGGAATAATAAAATGTTAAGATAAATGTTAAATAAATTATTTTAATTAATGTTATGACTAATTACAATTTGACAATATGTTGGTTAATGATTTTTGTGTAATTTATATGAAATAATAGTCTAATTAAATAAAATACAAAAATATTATGTACATTTTTTTTGAATTGTCAGAAAATACCTTAAAGCGTATTTTTTTATATTTTTATTTTCATTTAATACAATTATGTTATAGCACAATTCAGACAGTCGCTTAAAAATAATTCAAATAAAATGTGTTTCTATTACATTAAAAAAAAAAAAACAAAATAAATGTTGCGTTGCTAAGAAAATAAAAGCAACAAACAATAAAGTATTTGTAAAGCAATCTGTGTGGAACACATCTGCCGCAATTTGTTTCTCGACGTTTGCGCGCGAAAACATAAAATACAACTCGTAGAGTAAGTAAAACAAATGTGGACGTTAGTATTGTTGCATTAAGAATACCTATTTATGGAACTGGGCTTAGAAAAAAATACAACCAAATTAAGAACCTCCTCCTTTTTTTGTAGTCGTTTAAAAATGGTGACAGCCCTTAGAATGAACATCAATAAAAAAAAAATTAAAAACCCGACTGCGTAAAAAATAACTAAAAACTTCAATTAAAAACTGAAAAGCATAAAAACAAGTTCAGGAAACAGGACATATTGACTGCAACAGTCGGGACCCATATTGGATGTAATGAATTTAGTCTAGATTATTTAATGAATTTGGCGCCAAATATCTGCCATTTAATTTTTTTATATTTTGATATACCCAGTGTCACTCTCATAGTAAATACGAATCTAACGACACCTCTTAAGCTAAAATCCATCGAGCCGTTTAGGCCACAGAGCGTGCCAAACAATTACACATACATACAAACATACATACATACTCTCGAAAAACTGGCCCTCCTTCTGGCGTGGTTGGGTAAAAATATAACCGGTGGTTAAAATTGAGAGACGTTAAAAAGTACATCATCCCCGACGGGTAAGGCAGAGGTGTTCCTAATACACCCACATTTCGCCAGTTATGTTTAAGTCCAATGTAACAAGGGGTGAGCCTATTGCCATCAACCGGGCACAAATCCAGACTCCGTGGCTACTATTGATGGAAAACACTTGTTGAAAAAGTAATGTATGGTTTAACAGTCACTATTGTAACTTAAGTTTAAGCGACGTTTATGAATAAGCCCCTAAATGCATAGAGGTAGAGGAAGACATCAAATGAACCATGGACATGTTAAAATGTGAAGTTTACTATTAGTCTGTCTCATACCTTTTCACGCCTTAACTGAGCAGGTTTAGATACAGTTTGGTTTGCGGATAAACCAGAACCTGGATTAGGAGATAGGATATTTTTAATCCCGATATAACGTCCTGTGGAATAATTTCCAACTACTTCGCGATCAAACCCGCAGCATAAGCTAGTATACTAACAAAACTACGCCGTAACCAAGCCTCGTGTCTTTAACCACAAGATTCAAGGTTATATACTTGGTGGAATTTTTCAATGCCACCTGGAGGGAAAGTACCTACTCGAAATACTGGAGATAGCAAATTTTACTCAAAGGAAACATTCCTTTATTTTTAAAAAGAAACAAATCAGCATTCACAGATTTTCGAAAATTCGCTTGCCACACTCGGGAATCGAACCGAATTAAGTTCGAAAAATAACATCCAGTACTTTTTAACATCAATTGATAGGGGCAATCATATGGATCAAATCTCTCTAACAAACATGATAAATTAAATGAAGGGGTAATCATGAAATCTAAAGAACAGTTATAAATTTAATGGAATAAATTCAATAAGATAAAGCACTTTAATTCATTGTTTTCTTTTCATTTAATTCATCATGTTTGTTAGAGAGATTTGATCCATATGATTGACCCTATCAATAGATGTCAAAAAAATACACAATGATATTTTTTCGAACTTTAGTCGATCCATCCCGGGTTCGATGCCCGAATGTGGCAAGCGAATTTTCGAAAATCTGCGAATGCAAATTTGTTTCTTTTTAAAAACAAAGGAATGTTTCCTTTGAGTAAAATTTGCTATCTCCAGTTTTTAGAGTACTTTCCCTCCAGGTGGCATTGAAAAATTCCACCCTATATCAAATAAACATGACTCCAAAATCAAAATAAATCGCTCAAGCAATGTTCGACAAATTACTCGAGACTTATCTCGCCCCAATTTGTTCAAAGACAACTTTATAATTCAAAAAACCGTTACAACAAATTCTTTAACAGCCAATCGGGCAATAGGAATGCCAAACCTTCTTACAATTCGATTCTACAACTTCGAAATTTAAATTCAAATTAATTGAATAAGAACACTTCAAAAGGGTACATTGTCTTGGAGGTATGGGTACTGTTCTTTCATAGTTAGATTACCTCTGATTGGGCATCACTGTCAAAAAGATCTTTATTTCAGTAACTATAAGGCTGATGTTCGGTTGCTGCCAATGACAAGTCTCGTTAAACAAAAGTGATCTTAATACGATTGCATTTAAGGTTATTGTAGGTTTGCGGCTGTCAGTTGTAAACTTTCTGTGACACGACTGTAAGTCTTCGTGTAAAATTATTATCAGCCAATCAGAGAGGTCTAAGTTTTAAATTTAATTTTGGGTTCGCGAATGCGTTTTAATCAAGGATAATTCAGTTGGAGGCGGGTATTTTGGTAGGTATAGTTACAGTCAGAACTGTTTGACAGGTTTCACGAAAACCTGGTATTAAGTTAAAACGCGCCTTCTCTATTAAACATCATTCTGCTTTAACGGAACACCTTATTTATATATATTACTTCGTTGGAGTAATGGTCGCAAGCGCGCCTGCTGAGAATAAGGTCCTGGGTTCGACTCCCAGGCCCCTTATTCACAACGCTTCGATTCGATTTTCGGTTCGGAAAGTCGTATGTCTATCTTTTTTTGACATTACGAAATCGAGCGAGATAGACATACGACTTTCCGAATCGAAATTCGAATCGAAGCGTTGTGAATAGCTATGCTGGTCTGGCAAAATGTTATTGAGTTTATTCATAAGAAATAGGCGAGACGATAAAAAAATCTAATTAGTCCGTCATTTATTAAATCTTAATAAATGACGGTCGGAAATCTTAGTCGGTTATTAAATCTTTTTAAGTCATTTGACTTGACCAACACTTTTATAGAACCTACTAGAGTCACTCCTTCTACTGCTACTTGCATAGATAATGTTTTCTGCGATTGTGATTACTTAGATAAGGCCATAGTAAATTGTCTGCCTTCTGACCATAGCGGACAAACTGTAACTTTTAGGTGTAATACACCCCCATTGCAAAAAGTTCAAATTAAATTTAGACCTATAACTTCTAGCAGATTAAATAGGTATAATATTTCGCTACAAAACAAGTTAAGTGCTATGAGCCTTGACGATATTAATATAAATCAATTGTATGATCGTTTCTTTTCAATAGTTCACACGGAATTCAATAAAACTTTTGAAAAGAAGACAAAAAGTATTTGCCCTAAATTCATATTTAGTGATTGGGCAACTAGAGGTATCCGAAAAAGTAGGGAAAGACTATTTGAGCTTTATGGCCTTAAGCCTTTTATAAACACTGAAACTTTTAACAAGTATGTTGCTAAGTATTCAAAAATTTTTAGAAATACATGCAAGGTTGCTAAAGCCCTGCACATTAGCAACAAGATCAAAACAGCAGAAAATAAAATAAAGACAGTTTGGAAAGTCATAAATAACGAGACTAACAGGAAGAAAATACGTAACACTAGCTACACATTAGATACAGCATGTGGTCCTAAAAGCTCTGATCAGGAAGTAGCTCAAGAATTTGTAAATTTCTTTACCGATGTACCATTAAAAACTACAGAGGCTCTTATTTCCTCACCTGAACTCTCAATTGGTTTATTAAAGGCGAATGTGTCTGGCTGCCTGGCTGAATTTAAATTTAAACACATTAACCCTATGATAGTTATTAAAGCTTTCCGGCAAATAAAAATCAAACTGACCGAAGATCTATGGGGAATGTCTATCAAAGTTTGTACATCCATACTTGAGACTATAGCCCCTTACCTAGCTTTAATTTTTAATTTATGTGTAGACCAAGGAGTTTTCCCTGATTTAATGAAATACAGTAAAGTCATACCTCTTTTCAAATCCGGGGACAGTAAAGACACTAATAATTATAGACCTGTATCGGTTTTACCAGCTTTTAGCAAGGTTTTTGAAAAGGTAATGCTTAATCAAATGCTCTATCATTTTAACACTAACAGAATCTTACATGATCAACAGTATGGTTTCACCAAGGGACGTTGTACAACTGACGCCGGTGTAACCTTATTAAAGCACATATTTACTGCGTGGGAAGAGTCTCAAGACGCCATAGGAATTTTTTATGACCTCTCCAAAGCGTTTGATTGTGTAAATCACGACACATTACTTTTGAAACTTGAGCATTACGGACTGGGTAAACTTGCACTTAGTTTGGTAAAATCTTATTTGAATGATAGACAACAACATGTTCAAATAAATGGTGTTAATTCACATGGTTTAAAAGTAAAAATGGGGGTTCCACAAGGCTCAATATTGGGTCCTTTCCTTTTTCTAGTATATATAAATGATCTACCCTATTTATTGAAAAACCAACCTCAAAATATGGTGTTATTTGCTGATGACACTTCCTTAATTTTTAAGATAAATAGGCGGGCCCAAAATCTAGATGACGTAAATAATGCCCTACTTCAGGTCCAAAATTGGTTCACAGCAAACAATTTGGTATTAAATGAAAAAAAAACCAAATGCATAAGATTTGCTTTACCGAATGTTAAAAGTAGTGATTGTGATATAGTACTGAATAAAGAGAAACTTGAATTCGTAGATAAAACGGTTTTCCTGGGGATTACGCTTGATTCAAGGCTACAATGGGGTTCTCATTTAACATCTCTTGCGGGGCGGCTAAGTTCAGCAGCATATGCCATTAGAAAAATCCGTCAGTATACTGATGTAGATACCGCTAGACTGGTTTATTTTAGTTACTTTCATAGTATAATGTCTTATGGCATTTTGCTATGGGGACGGGCTGCAGATATTGAGTCTATATTTATTCTGCAGAAAAGAGCCATCAGAGCCATATATAATCTTCGTAGGCGCGATTCTCTAAGGGAACTGTTTAAGGATATTGGCATCATGACAGTACATTGTCAATACATCTACGAAAACATAATGTACGTTAGAAAAAATCTGCACCTTTTTGGTAAAAGGGGTGACAGACATAATTACAGTACTAGAAATAGGGACCAACTAGTTCAGCCAGGCTTCAGACTCGCTAAAGTAGACTCATCTTTCATGGGGTACTGTTTGAGATGCTATAATAAAATTCCACAAAGTATTCTTGAACTGAATGAGACGAAATTTAAAACATGTATTAAACGCACACTATGTAAGCAAGCATATTACAAGTTGAGCGATTATATCGCTGATAAAAATGCTTGGCTCAATGCTGGTCCTGCTCCACAAGGACAGGGGCGCTTAAATTGATAGCATTAAATGGTATTGTTGGAGCTGCTGAAGATTGTACAACTATCTTTGCATTGTATAGATTCAATCTCTTTAGTATTATATAATCGCATAGCCCATATTGTGTGAGTACTATGTACTAGAAAGCTATCATTCACTGGAAACCTACGTCTTTTCTTGACTTGAATGTGCCCTGGCGGTTGAGAATATGTCATGCTCACTCAAAAGTCTCGCTGATGGTGGCGCATGTGTCGGATCATTTAGTTCCCTTCAAAATGGTTGAGTTGAATGGTGCTGATCTATGCGTCATGTCCGTGAACGGGCGCTGTCGGTTGTGACTGGTCATCTCTCAGTTGCCATGGCTTATTTTAATGAATTATTTTAGTTTTTGAATTGTTTTTTTTTTTCTGTTTTGTTTTACTGTGGACACTTTTAACGTGCACATCTTGCTACATTGTTCTCACATAATATACCATCTCAACATGAATGATGTAACCAAGATTTTGTAACAATATTCTGATTTAAAAGAGTGTCCATGGAGTTTCTTGCCCGTTCTTCTCCATAGAGATCTACGCTAGGGAATGGGCAACTACAGTACTTTCACAGTTTTTATGTCTTGTGACTGGGACTGTAGCTACATTTAATTTTCATCTTTGTTTCGACAATTCAAAAGTGCCTGTAACTGGCTTACTTGAAATAAATGCTTTGATTTTGATTTTTGATTTTGATTTAGATTATCAAAAAATATCTGAACCGTGTTTTTTCTTTTGTTACGTAAACAAAAATTGACGAAGATACGACGCTTTTCAAATTCTCAATACGTCACGCCATGGTATAATTTTTAGCTAGTTCTGACGTCACGTGCCCCCACTCCCGAGTTTTGATGCGTTTTATCTTTGTCAATATTCATTGATTTACCAAAACAAAAAATACGTGTCCATTAATTTCCAATACTCTAACTGACGGACTAAATAGATTTGCCATTTTTTGATACTGTCGTCATGCCTATTTCTCAGTAGCAGTCACAGAGCCTGGGTTTGTGCCCGATTGATGGCAATACGCTCGCCTCCTATTACACGGGATTGAAACAAAACTGGCGGAATTCACACCTCTAAACTATGCCGTTGATTGTAATTATACTATGTTCGATATTTAAATTCTTACTATTATAACGGAGGCCTTATCTAAAAGTTAAAATTAAAATAACATTTCATAAACCACACACATTAATAAAAAAAAACATTTCACAACGAAAATCGCTCTCGAATTTTGCCAAATGCATATTTAGTGCTGACTGTACCTACATTGTGTGTAATTAGGTTTGTCTAAAGCGATACAGGGGGCTTAATTTGAGTTAGGAGTTAATATAAGATTTGAGTGATTTCCGAGACGAGATTAACGGGAAATAGATCAGCAGTGAATTATAATTTCACAGTCAGTGCGGAAAACAGCAATCATTGCGAAAAACACGTATTAAGGCAATTTAATACATTTCATGTATATTGCAAAGAAAACTTGATTTCTTTTCGTGTTGATGAGTGACACAATATGTGATTGATTAAAATACCTTCTTGATTTATTTTGAGATAATACGTCTAATCAAAGGCAATTTAATACATTTCATGTATATTGCAAAGAAAACTTGATTTGTTTTTGTGTTGATGAGCGACGCAATATGTGATTGAATTACCTGTTGAGGAGATTTAAGTGGGCTGTATGAATGAGGACGCTGATTTCGAAATACTGGTTTATTACAAAAATAATTAACAGTAAAAATTTGGACCCACTCGATCAGCTTTTAAGCATTGTACGCGTCGCGCGCTGTCCAAATTTTTACTATTAATTATTTTTGTAATAAACCAGTATTTCGAAATCAGCGTCGTCATTCATACAGCTCACTTAAATCTCCTCAACAATACCTACTTAATTTATTTTGAGATAATAATACCAGCCTATTACTGTCCCACTGCTGGGCAAAGACATCTTCTCATACACAGAAGGCACGAGCATTGATCAAGACGGGTTGGCGATTTCAGACTTATAATAATTAAAACTCTACTGGCTCAATGGTCTAGTGGTTGCAAGCTCGACTTCTGAGCATGAGGTACTTAGTTCGATTCTCAGGTCGGGCAAAGTCTCATTAGCTCTGTGTCGCTTATTCAATTGTTAGTCATTTATTTTAGCTGTTGGTTCTCCTTTTAATAAATAAATAAATTAGATATTTTTATTAGAAATTTCTCGCGTCTGGATTTGTGCCCGATTGATGGCAATAGGCTTTCCCCCTATGACATGGGACTTAAATATAACTTGCGAAATGTGGGTGTACTATTAGGTACAGCTCTGCCTAACCACCACCACCACCAAAGTCAAAGTCATACCAAAGTCAAAGATTTATTTTATTTGCCGATAAATATTGTTACAAAAGTTTTTACAGCGGTATAGTATAACAGTTACCATAACCATGTTAGTGAAAACTGGCTTTAATCTAATTTATCTTAAAGTTTAACTACACTGGCCTGCAAAAATAAATACTACACATAAATTTCAATTCTTTCTAAACTATAGAAGTTAGAGATTTAAAATTTAAAAAAAAAAACGTTTTATGGCAATTTTTATCAGCTTTCTTTGAAACTATAGATAAAATTAAACTATTTTTCGAGTCATTTTTGTTTCGAAAGTATATCTTGTGTACATATAAAGTTATTGCAATTTTAATAGTGTGATACTTAGTTTTGCAGGCCAGTGTATTTCGACTTCATTAAGTTTAGTTCATACGTGAAATTGACACTGAGCTTCAATTTGCGCATGCTCCAATAAATCTTACGTATAGAAACAATGCTTAGAAAAGAAAATAAGCCCATTCGTATCTAATTCGTCTAAAATACTCGAAAAGCCCCCACAGGTAACGCTCGAGTGAGCTCCAACGAGGTTTGTATCTGTCGCTGGGTGATTGGAAAATTCGTTTTTTTTTTATAAAATCCTAGGCTTTTTGCAAAGGACCGGATTATTGGAAACTACGTTTTGTTTATAGTAGTTTGATAATCGGAATGCCCTTGGTTTTAGCCTCGTATGTCATAAATCTTTCTTAACCTTTTTTTCATAAAATTTCTTTCACATTACAACATCAAATCGCTCATAAATATAAATAAAAATAAAAATTAGTAAAGGAAGCACAAAGGTGCGAACAGCTCATTCGACATCAAAAAAATCATCTGCATCGTTGTCAACTGGAAAAGTGCCCAAAATATTTCTTTGTTTAAAAAAATCCAGTCCCTTGTAAAAAATCTAGGAATACACAAAAAAAACGGTCTTACCAAATAAATTATCCTACAACATCATATCTAACAAATTGTGACTTCCAACTTTAGAAGGGAAATTAAAAACTTTCTCTGAAAATAAAGGAATGCTTTGGAACAAGAAAAAATGTGGGAATGTTGGCAGCAATTTCTTTGTTGAATTGTATGAATAACTTCTAAGTTCGGTTGGTTTAACTTTGCACCCGTTTTGACAAATTGTCTATTGCCCGTCTTTGTTTTTAAAATTAGAACTCAATAATGTGTTTTTTTTTTACTGCAGCGGGGCGGGCGGTATAATTGGCGCTTAAATGCGTTGTAAAAAGTTACAGGTTTTATGTACGTACTACGTATACCGTTTTATTTTTGTGAAATACGTAGAAAGTGTTAATATTCTGGCTAACAATGTTTGAATTATTGCTAATTGGCATCGCTAATTGACAATACACAATTTATTTCAACAGGACGTTACAGTCAGGTTTGTACAAATGATTACTATGTATTATTTACCTACGGCTTAAAATTAAATTACAATTCTATGAAATTTGACTTTAAACATACATAATTAAATGTTATGGAGTTTAACACTATTTGAATTTTGAAACCAACATTAGATAGGTAAACATTTTGTAAAAATCAAAACTAGAAATAAAAACATGGCTCTATTCTAGTTTGAAAAAGGAACAAAAATTGTTTTACAAAATGACCATCTATCAGAAAATAAACGTTAGAAAATAGAAACACAATTTTATCGAATTTGATTTCAAAACAGAATAACCGATAGTGTTTTGTTTCCTGCGACAAAAACAAGTGAATTTCGTTTGTGTATTTTGTTTTAGGCCATTTTAATACACATGAATGTTTTTGTTGTGTTTAGTAAAATTGGCTTGAACTTCGTGTAGAAATAATAGTTTAAATAACATGTAAATAGATTTATATATTGTTAAATTTGTAAGTAAATAAATTTTAAGCGTTTTTCTTATTACTTTGTTTTATTTCATGCCCTACATAAGTGCAATAACTGCCCATTTTAGCTTCAAAAGTTTGCAAGGCTGAAAAGTTGAATAAAATCTTCAACTTTTAAAATTTTCGCTTGAGACAGACCTTTGAGTTGATGATGGTCTTCTCCATGAAAATGATTGAATCATTTCGTTTTAATCTAAAACAAGTGGTTTTTATTGAAGTAGCAAGTTATTCTTATATAAATTATTACCCCTTTGGATACAAACCATTGCGAGCAGGGCAGCGGTTAAAGACAAAAAGACTTCTAGATTAATTTAGATTAGAGTGTTAGAAAAGCCACTAATCGCAAGAGAAGAACTCTTTCCGTAGCCCTTCATGCTCTCACCGTCATTATCATCTGCCTTGCCTTTTTCCAATTATCTTAGAGTCGGCTTCCAGTCCAACAAATTTACATAGAGCGACTGCCTATCTGACCTCCACAAACCAGTTAGTGCTGAGTAATACGATACCCTTTGGTAAGACTGGTAGTCAGAGTTTTAGGCCACTGACTGCCTATAACGACTACAAAGACCTATATACATACAAATGACAGCCGGGACCAAAGGCACGGAGGAGACTGGGTTTTTAATGGATGGTCACCCAACCACGAACCTAGCGCTGTTTAACCTTCAAGACTGTTATTATTTAGACTCCTCAAGCACACAAATTACATCTTATCCTTTAAACATAAATGATGTCCCATTTTCCTGCCATTTCCTTTAAACCCCCTACACCCTCAAAGGTGCAATGCTCATAAATTCTCAAGGAAATATTTCATAATGTGGTATCAACCCCGGTCGTACGGGTGTCGCTATGTGTTTAGATTATGGTAAACAGTAAGTATATAAAATGGCAGTAAATACGGTGTGATAAAGACGGATTATGACGCCTTTTTTATGAGACGAATGTGGATTTCATGCAAGATTCTGTCGTTTATTCTTAAACCGCATATTGGTGGTGATGACACAGTGTCTGCGTCTTTATATTATGGAAGATACTCGTCTACTTCTCTTACTCGCGTCGTGGAGAGGTGGAAAATTTTATTCTATAATTTATTCTATAATTACGAAAAACATTAGAAGATCGTCTTCTCCAAAATAACCCAGTTTGGACCCCAAGTATTATAATCGGGTCAAAATTGTTGCAAATTCGATCTAGTAGCACCCATTTCAAGAAAAGCACCCAATTACCAATCAACCTTTATATCGGTAGTATTTTCCCGAACAAGTTCCTTTCCTTCATAAAAAAACAATCCTACATAGTGCTTCTACAATTTCCACCTTGCATAAAATTGCAATTAAATTACAAGGTAGAATGAAAACTGGAAAAAATAAAACAAGACTCCCATTTTTTAAATTAAGGAATCATTTTCAGGAGATCCAAGAGGTGTCGTAATAATATTACCTAACCGATTAGTAAGATATAGAAATCGAACAAAACTCAACTAAGAACAAAATTCTTTCCACAAGTTCTCTCTTATTCCCAGATTAGAACAACAAACTTTTCTAAACCAACATTCTAAATTCACAACACGGAGGCACATGAAATGTTGCTGTCTACTACTGGGACAGCTGAAATTATTTATTGTTGCAATTTTCCGCGAGTTGCATGGTGCATTTTAATGCAAATATGATAAACTGGCTTAGTGAAAGAATGAACTGAGAATGTACAAACTTATGATTTGAAGATTGGAAAAGTTTTTTTTGCAAGAAAAAGGTGTTCGAAAACAAATGCGTTCTTTTGTTTTTGACTATGTTGGGGTCCTTTTGTATTATGGAATCTTACGCAAATGGCGCTACGCAAACATAAATGTGGTTTCAGAAAAGTATTTTGGCTCACATGCGTACACGCGCGCCAAATTACGCGCTTCAAAAAATTGAACGCGGGTACACGCGCTTATAAATGCGCTTGTTCACGTGTTCGCTTGATTAAAATTACAGCTGTTAGCAAAAGTGACGACTTTTCTCTCACGGCTAGCGCTTCTACGAACTTATACTCGCGTCAACGCTCGTACAAGTTCCACGTGAGGCTAGAGACAAAACTTGTATCTAAAAGTTATTCAATTCAAAGTAATTTCATCAAAAGTAATATAATGTTTTTGCGCATGCCATGACTGCAGTTGCTTATTAATTATCATCGGCAAAACTTCGCCATCTTTTGGATAGATAGGTACTTGTAAGTTATGATCCGATCACAAAGATAACGAAGGAAAAGGGGCAAATAATACAGGACACTGTTGCACACATATTTAAAACCATGAAGCCAAAAATAGCTTCCACGGGAGGGCCCGTGGAAGCTATTTTATGAAATAATTCACTTGATAAAATTAATTAATTCTGTAGGAATATTGTCTCTCAGTTTTAAAAGGATTCGAAAAGTCAAAGGACTTTAAAAATAAATATTTATTTACCAATATGAAAGCGTTTTGCCAATTATTTTATAAAAGTAAAAGTATTTTACTTTATGTACTTAATCTACTATTCCTTAGGGTGTGGTACTAGTGGTGGCCTATGTCTAGTAGGGTTCTACTAGACTTAGGCCACCACTCGAGTTTGACGACCTTTATGCTGAAAATTTTATATTTTTATGCTGAAATAAACATACGTTTTCATACTCTGTAAAAATAAAGCACATTAACATTTAGTTTTAGTTACCCGAAACGTGGTCGCTCACAATGGGCCTCATCAGAAGGCTTAAAGTCACCCAAAGGGCAATGGAGAGTGCTATGCTCGGAGTTTCCTTGCGTGATCGAATCATAAATAAAGCCATCCGCAAGAGAACCAAGGTCACCGACGTAACCTGAAGAATTGCCAAACTTAAGTGGCAGTGGGTAGGGCACATTGCTCGCACAACGGATGGCCGATGGGGCCGAAAAGTTCTGGAGTGGCGATTTCCATGCGTTGGAAGACCTCCCACTAGGTGGACCGATGACCTGGTGAAGGTTGCGGGAATCCTTTGGATGCGACTCGTACGGGACCGGTCAATTTGGCGACACTTGGGGGCTGAAATGATGATGATAATGATGATGATGAATAATTATAGTAGTAGCATTATTCCTTCAGAAAATTCAGGTGTCTAGATCCACAACCAGCGTGTATGACCAGATGGATAAACGTGCACGGAGCAAAGGAGTATGTTAGAATCGTAGCAGGTGGCGTTCTGTGGTTTCTGCCTAGCCCCATGGGCAAAGGCGAGAGTTTATGACGTGTTACCTCAGCAATTAAACTATATGGTCCCTACTGCAAAGGTAGGTAAAGATAGAAACCTCATCCATCATCTTTTCCAGTCGGGAAAACACAATTCCCATGACTAAGTTTGCTTTCAATAAATACAGTTAGAGAGATTCAATTTATCGCTCTTTGCGGCCTCTATTGAAAGGCGGGCGGTTCAGATGTAACATGAAGGTAGGATAGAAATTGATTTACTTTGCTAGCTTTTAAACGAGCCTGAGAATTCTTCTTAGTGGTTTTATTATTCTTTTTGTTCTTCCGGCTAGCCGGGAAGTTCTGATAGCACGGGCCTTAGCCAAGTGATCATCAGTTGGGTGAAGTGCGGGAACGGAAATATTAGATTCCATGCGGTTGTACGCAGACTGTATAATATTGTCCGACTCACACTGCAGAAACTTTCTTACTAGTCTGCATGTGTTTAAAATCACTGCCTTCTACAGTAAGAAGTAGGTGCTAGCTGGTAAGTTAAGAGAACTCAGGGACTGATGAAGCTGTTTAGGGATGACTCCTGTTGACGAAATAACTATAGGGACAATTATAACTTATTGTTATTTGCTGTATTCATTTTTACTCTATTCTATTACATTTATTAAAAATAAACCATATTTAAATTATATACATACTACAACTAGAACTCTATAATTACAAAAATAAAACTAAACTTAAATAACTACATAATATATATTACAACGACGTCAATAGGCGTCAAAGTACTCCTCCGCATCACTGTCATCCGTAAACGTGCCCAGAAGACTGGCAGCATTGCCACGTTGAATGGCAATGCTAATTCTTTGGCCAAAGAAAGAGCCAGCCCTCTGGTCACGCGAAGTGTCGACCAGTCGGTGAGAGATTTCCTTAAAAAGGAGACGCGCACTCGGACCCCATGACCCGTGCGTTTCGACACCAAACGGCTCAAAGCTGTAGTTACGAATAAGGTTACAGTATTAGCGCTGTTTGAGGACCTCAGCAGCCGCAGCAGCAGCGCCTGCACCGCTTACTCTTAAAATTTACATTTTTATAAATATTTTTAAAAACATAAAAACTAGAAAACATTTAAAAAATATAAAAAAATCGACTTCCAAAAAAACACTAAAAAGTCTAAAATAATTTCATTTGGGAAGTTGGTGACTTTGGTTGTTTCATTGACTTTTTGCCACCGGCTTCCGTAAGTAAAGTTATTATAGTGTTTTTTTGGAAGTCTACCAGTATGCCTGAGAGTCTATATTTCTCGACGGCATGTAAAGCTAAGTCAGAGGCATTAAAACTCTGACACCTGGTTAGGCACTAACCACACAAAGAACAAGAAGACTTGGTAAAGCTGAATGTCGATGATTTGTATGACCATTTGGTAAGTAATGTTATTATTACTTACCAAACTACACAATCTGGTAGAACCATAAATGTTCAGCTGATAACGTTGATACCTTATCAATGCTCTACCATTTGTGCGGTACGTAACATTTTAATAGACACAAACTTGCGGGTAGTTTGGATACACAATAGATATCCAGAAGGTCAGCTGATCTCAAACAAATGACAGTCACTCGCTGTATTTGAATCGTATAATACTGGGTGCAAAATTACTTGTTCTTGTAAAAGCTGAAAAGCACTTGTTCTACATTGCGATATTTTTTTGTTGTAGATCTAGAGTCTAGATATGGTCTAGGTTCTAGACCATATCTGGGAACCTTCTAGTTACGGAGGTAAAGTTCCAATTTGTTCACAAGTTATTTTTTTAATGCAAGTTTTTAATGTTATAACTTTACTTTAAATACCTCCACGACCTCCACACTATTCAATGCTTCCATCAGCGTAGTTTTAAGTGCATTACATTGAGTCCGAAAAAAAGGCGTCTCCCAAAAATAACTTTTGCGTAGTTTCTTAGTACTTACGTTTGATGTACAGAATAGGCATGACGACAGTATCAAAAAATTGCAAATCTATTTAGTCCGTCACTTAGAGTATTGGAAATTAATGGACACGTATTTTTTGTTTTTGTAAATCAATGAATATTGACAAAAGATAAAACGCATCAAAACTCGGGAGTGGGGCCTCGTGACGTCAGAACTAGCTAAAAATTATACCTAGGCGTGACGTATTGAGAATTTTAAAAGCGTCATATCTTCGTCAAATTTTGGTTTACGTAACAAAAGAAAAAACACGGGTCAAATATTTTTTGATAATCTAACTGACGGACTAATTAGATTTTTTTGTCGTCTCGCCTATTGACGGCTTTGTGAAAGGTCCGTTACACCTAGTATGTGTGTTTTCTCTCGTTTTACGAAGCTGATCTTCTGTATAAGTTATGTATTGTGTGATTTGTTACGGACAGTTAGTTTCAAACGTGGTGTGATTATGAAGGCGATAATCTTGAGGTGGGTTCCTGTCTATTAAACTATTAGTAGTTGATTTAATGATCTTGTTGGTTTAAAAACCTTATCAAAATTTTAAGTTATCGCAGTTAGTTTTACAGTCGTTATGACTTTAAGTGGTTACTTAAGTTGGATTCCGCAATCGTTCTCTCTTAAGTTACGTACATCGTTTATCTAACTGGAAATAGTGATCAACTTGAAAGAAACTTATTATAATATACCACCTTACTCACGCCTAGAATCTTGATTAATTTAAACAAAACTAGAAGACCCGTTAGTTAACTTAACTGAACAAAATTAACTTCTTGGGAACCTGTAGAGTGGGCTACAAGTTTTAAGTACTACTAGGTCTTAAAATTCAACACAACCAGGTGTCTAGCAACTAAACTTAACTCCTGCTTCGTAAATTATATTAACTTTAAAATAATTGTGTTTAAACTTAACTGCATAATACTTTGTTGGTTAATTTTAGACTACAACTAAAGTTTGACTGGGTTTTAGTTTGCCGAGATGTACTTTAATAACAAAATACCACCCTCTATTTATTTTGTCACCCTTTAAATTATGATCTGTCGAATGACCAATTTGGTCAAGACGCCATTGTTTAACTATTGTGTCTACTTCGTGGACAGATCATGGGATATTTTAATACAAATCAATCACCATCAATAATTACCCTTTCAAACAAACTCCGCCCCTGTCAACCTACTTACTTGAAGTTTTCAATAACTTAAAACCAACAAGTTTCGAAGTAACTTGCACCTTGGCACGGTGCAACTGATGCATTTATAAATTTTCATTACCGCACTATATCAGTACACCTGGAGCTGAGGGTATTCGTGAAACTTCTCCGGCAGGAATCGCTCGGCAACCTCCGGCTGTTTGTATCCTGAAAATTTTGTCATTCGTTTTTGTAATTTGATCTTTGTGTTTTGTATTTCGGGTGTTAATTGACCATTTATTTATATAACATAATGGCTGTAATCCCCAAAGGGTTGGATAGTGGTGTTTCCAAAGGCAGCAATTACATGTTGCAAGTTATGTTTTTATCATCCCATGTCCCAATAGGAGACGAGTCTTATGCCATCAACCGGGCACAAATAGCTGCTACTGAGAATTTCCTGCTGGAAAAACCCAATAACACTGCCCGACCCGAGAATCAAACCCAAGAACTCACGTGAAAGTCATTGCTGACAAAGTTGGCTAGGTACCTATATGATGATGGTGTTGTATATCTCAAAATGGTTGCACAGTGTTGAGCAATTTGAGTTGCCCGTGTGAACGAACTGTAAACACGTAACGATGTTTTATGTGGTAACAGGGAGGACTGTAAATGGTATATAACGCTATTTTACCTCGTACGTAGTAGGGGTAAACGGAATTCTAAACGGGAAGATAGTTAGAAAGTATGAAGATGGTACAATGTAACATAAAAGTGTGAAACTAAAGACCGATTTCAGGATAAACATTGCCGTCTGGAATAGGCATGACGACAGTATCAAAAAATTGGAAATCTCAAACACTGTTTTAAACTTTCACGGTTAAAGTATAATTGGAAATCTATTTAGTCCGTCACTCTAACTGACGGACTAAATAGATTTGCAATTTTTTGAATTTTATTGGAAATTAATGAACACGTATTTTTTGTTTTTGTAAATCAATGAATATTGACAAAGATAAAACGCATCAAAACTCGGGAGTGGGGGCTCGTGACGTCAGAACTAGCTAAAAATTATACCATGACGTGACGTATTGAGAATTTTAAAAGCGTCGTATCTTCGTCAATTTTGGTTTACGTAACAAAAGAAAAAACACGGGTCAAATATGTTTTGATAATCTAAGCGACTGACTCATTAGATTTTTTTGTCGTCTCGCCTATTACTGAGGTGTAGTGATCGCGAGCACGACTACTGAGCTTGGAGTATAAAGTTGTATTCCTAAGTCGTGAAAATATTGATTGGTATTTTCCATAAGGATATTCCAAAATCTGGATTGCTACGTACTCGGGCATTACCCGGGCACACTATGGTAACTGCAGTTTTTTTTTATCTCTAATAGGGATGATAACTGACTAAAAAAAATATGATTGTTCATTCCGTCAGTTAGATTATCGAAAAATATTGGATATGTGTTTTTTAACACTTAAAGTACTTACGGAATGATATCCGTGATTTTCTTTTTGGTCGATGATAGATCATGATGTATTCCCGCGATCATGATGCTTGCAACTGCGTCGAAATATCGGGAGCTCATCGACCAAAAAGAAAATCACGGATATCATCCCGTAAGTACTTTAAGTGTAGTGAAAACCCGTGAAAGTCTAAAACAGTGCATTATGTGTTTTTTGTTTTATGAAATTAATAAAAATTGACGAAGATAAAACGTGTCAAAGATCATGAGTGGGGGCTTGTGACGTCACATTTGAGCAAAAAATGTACTCAAATGTTACGTCACACGAGTTTTGGACGCACTGTATCGTCTTATTTTTTGTTTACGTGAAAAGAAAAAATAAGTGTCCAATATTTTTTGGAAATCTATCTGACGGACTAAATTAGTTTTTTTTTGTCATCTACCCTATAATTGGCCTTGCGTTTGGCCGCAACTCGCTTGGTTTGAATGACACACCTCTGTCTACCCCTTCTGAGGATACAGTCAAGTCGTTATGAGTGTAAATTCATTTCATAAGCCATCATCAAGAAGAATTGCCAAACTTAAGTGGCAGTGGGCAGGGCACATTGCTCGCAGAACGGATGGCCGATGGGGCCGAAAAGTTCTGGAGTGGCGACCGCGAACCGGAAGACGTTGCGTTGGAAGGCCTCCCACTAGGTGGACCGATGACCTGGTGAAGGTTGCGGGAATCCGCTGGATGCGATTCGCACGGGACCGGTCAATGTGGCGACACTTGGGGGAGGCCCATGTCTAGCAGTGGACGTCTTTCGACTGAAATGATGATGACGAAGTCATCATCAATCTCCTGCTCTACTCGTGTATATTTAAAATCGGCGCAGCATGTCTTTGTCTTCCATACTTCTCTATTACTCGTCATCCTCAGGCGCCTTGATAACCTTTTTGAAGATATTATAATAAGTATTTAGGCTTAAATCTCCTTATCTATAAATTGTGTTGTAATATCATATTTTGTTAAGGGGACTACAGGAGCTAAACGTGAGTTTTATAATGTAAAAAGCATATGATTCACTGCAATAAACAAAACCAGAAAAATATATGATATTCTTCAGGATATATGGTAGTATGATAGTGTTATGAAAACATAATATAACAAATTATACTCGATAAAAAAAAATCACGAACTTATCTCTAAAAATTTCTTTTAACGAGTAAAAACCATACTCAAATGCATGCGATCATTCTGATTTTTTGGCAAACAATTCTACAAGCAACATGTTAGCATGCTAGTGTTTTATTTTTTTAGTCCAATCAAAAGATTTTTTGTAAATCGCAAAAAAACACTCCTTTCGCACTATTCGGCCCGCAGTGACTGACATAACAACCACTTTGTAGTGCAAGCTGATTAGAACTTTATTCTAACAGTTTTTCAAACGAAGTTTGAACCACCACAAATAGAGTGGCTAATTTAAGTAAAACTTTCTGTTCTTTCGTGATTTCTAATACAGGCATTTTACGCCTAACTCAGACACCACCTCCTCACATTGCTAAAAAAAACAAATAATATGTGAAACCTAGAATAAGTTTGTCATTGTGAGGAGAAATAAAGAGCTTATCTCAGCAGTCACCTTCCTTTTAGCCAAATCATAAATTCATCTCATAAGTATCGCTTACAAATCTACCTTCCCCTCAAAGCTTAAGAAACGTGAAGATAAAAACATAAAACAAGGATTACCAAGAAAAGGGGGAACACGTGCCGCCCCCTAGCGTGAATAACCCTAAATTATAAAGCTTCAGTGATGCGATGAGCACTTTACTGCACCCACGGGGAAAATACGCTTTTTATTAAAGAATTCTCTTTAAAAAGCAATTTTTTTAAAACGATTTTATGTATCTAGTTAGTTGCGAGTTGTTGTTGGCTCGTGTCGAAATCAGTTTTAGAACGTATAATTACTTACTTAATATATATATATGTATAATTAATTACTGTTACACTCATTATTTTCACAGTTAAAGTAAATACCCTTAACGAAGCCGAAAGGCACTTATTTTCCCTGTTCTTGCGATCATTCGGAGATATTGGGGGACAAAGTTCCAACGTTTTTACAAGTTATTTTTTTACATACTAGTTAGGGTTCCGTAGGCCTGACAAGGAACCCTTATAGTTACGTCGTGTCCGTCTGTCTGTCTGCCTGTCTGTCCGAGGTTTTGCTAAGAGACCGTTAGTACTAGAAAGCTGTAGTTGTGCTGTAGTGTGTTTTGTAGAGGTGTGTGTATCAATAATGCCAACTAAGTGGTAAGTAAAATAAAATTATGGAAAATATTTTTTTTTATGGGAGCTCCACTACATGTGAAGTGGAGATGATTTTTTTTTTCGTCGTCTACTTTATCTTGTGGGAATATCGTTGAATAGGTCTTTTAAAATGACTTGATAGTTGCTAATACTACTATGCGATTAAATGTTCCATTTAAGAAATATTAAATTTTAAAGTGCAAATTTTGTTCCAGTAGGTTCCCCCCTCTAAAAGCTAAACTGCTGGCTTGATAAATCTGAAAAAAATCATGATGATAGTTCATTTTATGAACTTTAAAATAAAACTATAGTGCTTAAGATAACTTTATCAGTTTAACAGTAATAGTCGTTGAACTTGGGTGTTGGATAATTTTTACCAAATACAAAATCCTTAGAATAAATCCATATAGTGACTAAGATGAAGTAGTTGTTTGTTTATAACGGGTAAAGATTTGCATTGAAAACAAAATCTAAAATAAAAAAATAAATATTATCATGAGTTTCACAAAGCTGCCGCTAGATGGCGCTGTACCAACGGGTTCGTTCTATATTGTGATAACGGGCTACTACGGAACCCTACACTGCGCGTGCCACGACACGCACTTGGCCGGTTTTTTTAATGTTAAAACTTCTCAACTTTAAATACCTCCACGACCGGTACTGTTCAATGCACCCACGAACACAGTGTTTTGAGTGCGTTCTAATGAGTCCTACCGATATTTTTCACCCTTAAACAAAATTGCGTAAAGTTACATAATTTGATGTACAGAATGCACGGTTGCCGGCTTAGTGAACGGTCCGTTTACACCTTTTTTTGCATTGTCACAAATAACACAGAACCTGCTATGAAATACATCGTAGAAATTCTAGTTTGCTTGATATCACAGATATGCAGCAACATGATTAATTCTAAAATCATATTTTTAAAACTGTCTAGCTCCCGAGAGCGACATCATGATATTACGACTCACTGGTCGCGCGTTACACCAAATACCTATTATGAAAAATTAACAGCAGTTTACATGTTTTTAAACAGATAGTAAGTTATTAACTGTAGTACATGGGGTGACTGCCGTCTGAAATGAATAGTTAATTTAGATTGAGGGTCCTCTTATTTAGACATTCTAAAGGGTGTAAAACACTTCTTAACGAAGCTGAAAGGCACTTGTTCTCCTCGTCATAATTGCGATCATTTTTTTGCTCTACACCATACCTGGGAACCTTCTAGTTACGGAGATATTGGGGGTCAAAGTTCCAACTTTTTGATTTTTTTATTTTAAATAAGTACAAGTTTTTAATGTAAGATTTTTACTGTAAACACCTCCACGACCCTCGTACTATTCAATCCATCCATCAGCACAATGTTTTGAGTGCGACACATTGAGTTCTACCACAAGACATGATTTTTCACCCCAAAAAATAATGTCGTTTCCCAGCAATAATTTTTGCGTAAAGTTACTTAGTTTGATGTACAGAATGCTTGGTTGACGGGTTCGTGATGAGGTGGTTTACACCCTGTATAGTCAGACAATTTTAATTTGGATATTCAAGTATCTGCCTGTCTCTTATGACTATTCGTGTGGCATGCGATTGGAGAGGCCTATGTTCAGCTTTGGACTTAGGAGGTAATGATAAAAATAATATAATAAGGCAAGGTGATTCACGGACGCTTTTACCGGGCACTACATGGCCCCGATGTAGACTTCTTAGCGTCCGTATCCTGGCTGCGTTTTGGTGTCCTCTTCGGGGAAACCGAAGGTTTTGTCTGTGCAATAATGGACGAAGTTATGATGACGAATAACTACCGGAAATACATTGTGAAAGATGGCACGGTTGACATATGTCGGGCATGCCACCGTCCGGGAGGATCAATCCGACACATTATTTATGGGTGTTCTAGTCTGGCTAACGGAGAGTACTTGCATAGACACAACCTTGTTGCCAGGATTATCCACCAGCAACTTGCTTTGAAGTACAACCTTGTGGAATCAGAAGTGCCATACTATAAGTATGCGCCCGACCCATGTTCTCGATAATGGTAATATCACGTTGTATTGGGATCGACCTATCACCACTGACAGGACTGTTGTTGCCAATAGGCCTGACATTGTGGTGATAGATCGATTGGAGCGCCGCACAATGATTGTTGATTTAGCGGTCCCGCATGACGAGAACCTCGTGAAAGCAGAGAAAGATAAACAATTTAAATATCTAGATCTGGCTCGCGAGGTTGTTGACATGTGGTACGTGAGTACAGCAGTCATTGTGCCGATAGTCGTGTCGGCCAATGGCTTAATAGCCAAGAGCCTCGACCAACATCTTAGGAGGCTCTCGCTTGGCAGCTGGATCAAGGGCTTGATTCAGAAAGCAGTACTGCACGGCACGTATTGTTAGGAGGTTCCTCTCTCAAGAGCCCTGACCACCGCCAGCTCGGAGCCTGTTCCCAGCGCTGATGGGCTACTGTTTTTTATATTTTTAAATGTTTTTATATAGTTTTATTAAGAAATATTTGAAAATGTCAAAAATATGTATTTAAATGAATAAAATTATTTTACATCCATTTTATAAATTGTTAGTAAACATGACCTTTAAAACTACACTCGAGAGCAATGAATCCGGGTCACTTAAAGAATCCTAAAAATCTCGGAAACTAAAAATGCTAGGTTAATGCAATAAATTATATTTAATAGACAATGTAATACTCCTTAAATGAAGGTATTAAAACTTCTTAGTTATTGTATAGTTATATCATAAAAAAATCAAATTTGAAAAAGGGCCACTTTCGAAGATGGAACTACGAAATTACAGCATTTGGTTTTGCTTTTGTTTGTAATCTGTCATTTATGTGGGTACATAAACCATGTTGACAGTGCTCTATATTCATTATTCAAGCTGAAATTATGTCGCTTACGCCTGAAGAATGCACAAGAATACTTACAATGCTGGAAACCGGCCGGAGTCAGCGCGATACAGCCAGGACTGTCGGTGTGTCGCTGTCAACAGTACAAAGAGTTCTCCGACGTTACGAAGAAACTGGTTCTAACCTACGCAGACCAGGAACGGGCAGAACCAGGTGTACCACAGCACGAGAAGACCGATACTTGGTGAACACCATGCTTCGAAATCGCTTTCTCACAGGAACTGAACTCACAAATCAGTTTCGACGCCTCGGAGGAAGTAACCCAAGTGCATGGACAGTAAGACGTTGGCTTGCTGAATCTAACTTAAAACCCCTTAGACCTGCAAACGGCCCTAAACTGGAGCGTGGGCATCGTATTTCAAGACTAAGATATGCCCAGAGCCACGTAAATTGGAGTATTGAAGATTGGTCAAAAGTTATGTTCTCCGACGAATCAAAATTTATGCTCTACAAGCACGATGGAAGACACAGAGTGTATCGAAGACCAGGGGAAAGATTCAAGCAAGCATGCATCGAAGAAAAAGTAGCCTACGGTGGTGGGTCTGTACTTGTGTGGGCCGGAATTTCTTCTGAAAGTCGCACAGAGCTGGTGATCATAGAAAACGGCTCTTTAACTAGCGTAAGATATGTGGAAGAAATCCTCAATGATCACGTTGGTCCATTTATGGCCAATTTAGGTGAGGATGCTATATTTATGCATGACAATGCCCGACCTCATACAGGTAGGATTGTGAATGACTACCTTCAAGAGATGAACATTACTCGTATGGAGTGGCCAGCGCGCAGCCCGGATATCAACCCGATCGAGCATGCTTGGGACGAGCTAGGCAGATGCGTAAAACAACGAAACCCTCCCCCAATCACGCTTCGTGAGCTCAAAATTGCTCTCACAGAGGAATGGGAGAATATTCCCCAAAATCGTATAAGGAACTTGGTGTACAGCATGCCAAACCGCGTAAACGCAGTAATGGAAGCACGAGGAGGCAATACGAAGTATTAAAATTCAAGAAAATCGTAATAAAGTTCAAAAATTTCATGTTTCCTATTTTTGTTTTAAGGAGAGATCAGCAGTTTTTTTCTTTATGTAATTTTGTGTTAATAAAATGTATGGTGACTCATACTTTTTTAACTTTCATTTAAGGAGTATTACATTGTCTATTAAATACAATTTATTGCATTAACCTATCATTTTTAGTTTCCGAGATTTTTAACATTCTTTAAGTGACCCGGATTCATTGCTCTCGAGTGTATGTTAGTAGAACATGTACGGTTTGACATGAAATGCATAAACGGGCAATCATATTTCCTGTGATGTAATGATATTCATGAGACTGTTCGAGCTGCCCCGTACCCTCTGCAGTAGTGACGCAGCACGCTTACGTCTGATAGCTACGAAGCCATCAGTGTGCGCATCAGCAAACATTTCCGACGCACTACAGAAGCGTGGCAGCCCCAGCAGTATACTGAATGCATTGTTATACTGAACTCGAAGAGCATTGATGGCTCTCTGCGTACAGCTTGTCCAGAGGCTACACGTGTACAGTGTCTGACAATATGCTTTAAAAAGCATCACTTTCACTTCACACTTACAGCGAGCAATGATGATCAAAACGGGCCATGGTAAAATGGTCTCTCTCTCAATGCCTGTCAGCTCCAAAACCATGGCAAGCAAAGCTAAGCTTGTAAATAAAAAAAATCGACAGCTCAACAATAAGCATGACGACAGTATCAAGAAAATGCAAATCTATTTAGTCCGTCAGTTAGAGTATTGGAAATTAATGGACACGTATTGTTTGTTTTTGTAAATCAATGAATATTGACAAAAGATAAAACGCATCAAAACTCGGGGCCTCGTGACGTCAGAGCTAGCTAAAAATTATACCTAGACGTGACGTATTGAGAATTTTAAAAGCGTCATAATGTTCGTCAATTTTGGTTTACGTAACAAAAGAAAAAACACGGATCAAATATTTTTTGATAATCTAACTGACGGACTATTTAGATTTTTTTGTCGTAGTTATATTTGTTTACATAACATAATATCCCGCCTGTAATCCCACATTTCGCTAGTTATTTTTGAAGTCCCAAGTCATAGGCCAAATGAAATTCCTTTTGGAAAACCCAATAACATTTTGCCCGACCTGGGAATCGAACCCAGGACCTCGTGCTCAGAAGTCGCGTTTGCACTACTCGAGCAACGAGGCATCACCGATCACTTACATAAAAACAACACTACCGCTACAGAGGACTATTTGGTACAAGTATATTTATTCGTATAGATTATATACAGGGTGGAATTTTTCAATGCCACCTGGAAGGAAACCACTCTAAATACTGGAGATAGCAAATTTTACTCAAAGGAAACATTCCTTTATTTTTAAAAAGAAACAAATCTGCATTCTCAGATTTTTAAAAATTCGCTTGCCACATCCGGGCATCGAACCCGGGATGGATCGACTAAAGTTCGAAAAAATAACATTCTGTACCCTTTTGACATCAATCGATAGGGTCAATCATATGGATCAAATCTCTATAACAAACATGACAAATTATATGAAAGGAAAACCATTAATAAAAGTGCCCTAACTTATTGAATTTATCCCATTGAATTTATAACTGTTCTTCAGATTTCATAATTTTCCCTTCATTTAATTTATCATGTTTGTTAGAGAGATTTGATCCTTAAGATTGCCCCTATCGATTGATGTTAAAAAGTACAGCATGTTATTTTTTCGAACTTAAGCCGGTTGAATCCCGATTGTGGCAAGCGAATTTTCAAAAATCTGTGAATGCAGATTTGTTTCTTTTTGAAAATAAAGGAATGTTTTCTTTGAGTAAAATTTGCTATCTCCAGTATTTCGAGTACTTTCGCTCCAGGTGGCATTGAAAAACTCCACCCTGTATATATTTTTTAGAATAGAATAGAAAATATTTATTTATAAACCATTTATACGTTCTATAACTAGAACTCTATATAATTACAAAAATAAAACTAAACGTAAGTACCTACATATATCCAACGACGTCAATAGGCGTCAAAGTACTCCTCCGCATCGCTGTCATTCGGAAACGTGCCCAGAAGACTGGCAGCATTGCCACGTTGAATGGCAATGCTTATACTTTATTTATTATCATTTAGATTATAAATTATTATTATTTTATTTTATTGTGTTTGGGTGGCTTACAGCTAACAATACAAACATTTATAGTGCGGTGTGATTATTGGTTTTATTGAATGTAATGTGAGCTATAATAGAAGTTAACTTTGGAAATTATTATCCTAAATCGATGCAACTTGTATGTCTAGTTTGGCTTAATCACTGTGGTGAAATCTGTTATGGGATGGCGCTGTTTGCCGAGATACAGGATACACCCTAGTTCGGCAACAGAGGATTCCATATTAAAAACTTGTATACTAAGCCTATTAAGTCATATATAATATGTTATTGTTTAATTTTTTTGGGGTGAAAATAAAAAAAAATATTATTATTATTCGTATATTCATTAAACAACATATCGTTACATTTTTAAATATTCCTAATATAAAAACTATATAAGTAAATAAAAACATTTAAAAATATAAAAATAGTAGCCCACCAGCGCGGCGAACAGGGTCCGAGCTGCCGGTGGTCAGGGCTCTTGAGAGAGGAACCTCCTAACAATACGTGCCGTGTCCAGAAGTACTGCTTATTATTATTACAAGTCTACCTAACCCTTCATGGATTTTACGCCTGACGTTTCAAGTTAAAACAATTACCCCCTTCCCGCTCTGCACCTGCAATGCTGTTCCCCCAAAATGACCGCAGAGACAAACAAGCGACGTGATCCACCTGGCTTGCAGCAATTAGTGTCGCGAGAGCGGGCCAGACACTCCACTGACACTTGTCGTGCGCGAGAGCCGACTCTCGTCTAATTAGAGAAGCGAGACCGCTCTAGCTAGAGTCACTGTGATTGAAGGATTTTTCGGGACAGACATTTCATAGTTAGAGGTTTTTTTTGTTAAAGTTATTTTTCGATGTGAGGAGATCATAGCTAAATAATAGCTAAACCATAACAGCCGCACGGTCAATCTTCAGGTGCTTGCCGAGGTTGGCCGGTGGATGGGTGACCATCATTACATTACACCGAGTTTTCTGCCGTGCCTCAGAAAGCACGTTAAACCGTTGGTCCCGGCTGTCATTTGTAGACAGATAGATAGATTCATTTATTATCATTTGCCTGAAATATGTTTCAGGCAAATAAATGACTTCACTTTTTCTTTAGTTCTTCATATTCCGCCAACTATGTAAATTCGGCATGTAAATTTTGTGACAGTAACAATGACTCTAATTTAGCAAAATAATTAAATTCCAATGTCAGAAAAAAAAAGTACCTACAAAATCAGGAATTTTATAAACTATCAAATTACAAATGTCAAATAAAAATAATTCAATTACAAATTTTCTAAAAATCAACTTACAAATGATAACCAAAGTAAACCATGTAGATCTTTGACTGTCGTTACAGGTAGTCAGTAGCCCCAAAGTCTGACAACCAGTCTTACCAAGGGGTATAAATGGATTGTGGAGGTCTGATAGGCAGACACTCCATTTAAAATACTGATATTCAGCGGAATCCGATTAAACTGGAAGCCGACCCCAACATATATAAGTTTGGAAAATAAATACCGCTGGACATTACACACAGCACCATCTAGCGCCACACTCAGCAACGAGGCTTGTGTCGTGGACACCAGATAGTTAATATACTACAAATGTACTTTTTTGTTTTAAATACATACTTATTATACATAAAAACATCCATGACTCGGAAACAAATATCCATGCTAATCACACAAACATTTGCTCCCACCGGGATTCGAACCCGGGACCCTAAGAACGTAAGGCAGCCTCACTACCGCTGCACTAAAGACAATATTTCTGGAAATTTTGATATTAGGAACCTATTGACTGAGCGGTGGTCAACAATGGGCAAGCAAAGTGTTGGCCACCCGCCACTGTCGGTTTTCGATTATGGCTTCCAACCTCAGCTGACACTAACCATCGAAATATTATAGTGCATAAGTGTGCGAGCAAAGGCAGGAGCTCTCAATTGCTTCCTTTACCCTCTTAATTGCTCCTTTTTTCTCCTAGGGTTTGAAAATTGGCGGTGTAATATAAAGTGAAACCGTCGGGGTGCGGACCTGCATCGCAAGCTATGTCTCTCTTCACATATCTTTTCCACTTCGCCCCAAAACATGATGTCAAAATGACCCATCCTGTTCATTAGCTTCAGCATATTATATCATTGCTAAGATACCACCTGAGGGAAGAGTGAGACAGCTCCGACATATGTACTATTGTAACTTACTGGGGCTGCCTCAGTTTATGTATGACACAATGTTTAGACATAAAATAAATATTTTTGTACCTCTGCTTTGCCACCAATGACATATGAACTGACGAGAAAATTTGTAACACCCTCAGACTAGCGACACGAAAAAATAAGAAATTTTCCAATACACTTACACGGCAAATTACTAAACAAGTTACAAAATCAGGTTACGTATAACTTAACTTATCGACTTACTTCGTGGCAACTTACCTATATCGAGTGTATGTTACACTACGATGGGCACGGTAAATAGATTAGCTAGGGAAACTCTTGGTGTGCAGTGCCGCGAGAGTTGCAAACACTGAGGCACACGTGTCCGGAGAGGCTGGGAACTAATTAGAGATGCGACACTTGAGTGCAGAAGTTATGGGTTTGTGTTGTGATTTGAGATTGAAAAACACTTTATGCAGCTTGTTACAGAAAGGTTTTAGTTATCTATAAAGATATTCTTAATATATAATATACTTACGTGTTAAAGACCATCAAACGGAACAAGTTTCTCCATGAGATCAGAAGCGCCAGGGTTTCCCGTGAAATTCAAATTTGCTTACGTTTTTTCTGCAATTTGCAGGTCAGTGTCAGGTTGTATGTTGATTAAAATATGATTCGCGACCGTAACTAATATGGCTTTTCAGAGTTGTAAATGTTAAAATCATCAATATAACCTTCTAAGTTCATTTAATCCCATTGAATGACTGTTTTAATTATATAGTCAAGTAGTTCAGTAATTGTTCCGTAACATTAGAGATCCAGCCAATCCGCAGAAATAGCTTTGTATAGCTTGATTGGTCGCCGTCTGGCACCTGCCTCCATCAAAACTTCATCTTTTTGGACAACCTCAATAACTTCTCCTTAGCGTGTCGATGGCAAATTTTTATTAAATATGTTTGGCCCAAAATTCAGGGTTCATGGACGGCTCAGATCCCAAATGTGTATGCGGTGTGTCTCCACAGACAATGGCCCATCTTTCATCTTGCGCCGCATGCCTTGACACCTGCACACTTGACGATCTTATGACTGCATCAGCGAGCGGAGTTCACGTAGCTGAATTTTGGACCAAACCTTAATAACTAAAAACCTAAATAAATAAAGAAAGAAAGAAAGAAACTATATTTATTTGACGTCAGTTAATAAAGCACGACACACACAATAATATAAAAAAGATACAAAATACGGAGGAAAACATAGTAAGTGTCCATTTCAGCATTCATGCCAGACAGGTGATGCTGTCTGACGCTGGTCTTCCAATGAACCTTGAGGGGGAAGTGACGGAAACACAGTTTCAAACATGATAAACAAATAAATGGATACAAATAAATAGATAACGAGTAAATTAATTAAATGTGTTTTTACGAGTTCGTATAAAGAAAAATGTAAGTAATAATTGTATTTTTGTGTTCGAACGTAACACTGGTAACAATAAATAAATACAGAGATAAGCCAAGACAGCTTAAATATTATTAGAAGAAAATAAAGTAGGTATACAGAATTTTAGTTTTAACATAAAACAACTACTTAAATAGGCATATGAAATATAATATCCACTACAAAGAAAATAACAAGTATGTGTTAATGTGTGCAGGCTAAAAAAAACAAAATGAACCTAAGTACGTACATGATTGTACAATATTTATTAGGACATGGCGTGTTTTTGTCTCGCTCGTTCCCACCCCACCTTCCCGCAGCCGCACGCCGTCGATCATACGATTACATTTCTCCTGTGCACATATCTTCTCAATGTAATACCAAAATTTAACAAAATTAAGTAAATTATTCTGGCTATTCTGACCCAAAAAATCTTAGAATGAAAGTCTCCAAGTATCAAAACTTGTAGCCACCCTACACTAGACGCAAACGAGCGATCAAAACAGCTTAAGCCGTCGCTAAGAACATTTCATTTGTGCCAACAGCAGGACTTGTGTTGCAGACTGTACGCCATGTCACAATGTCGACTACAATTGATGGGTTAGCTTGTAGTTCTTTATACATAGTTTGTACTTAAATGACATAGAACTTTTACAGTAGGTATTGTATATAAGAGAGGACCAGTGATAACCCATGATCTGACCACGAAGTAGACACAATAGATAAACAATGGCGTCTCGAACAAATCGGTCATTCGACAGATCATGATTTATCAAGGTCTGGAACTATGAAAACGAAAGCTGTTCCACCGTAATATAGTATATTAGTACGGGGAACAGGATGTCATCAGTTCCGTTCTTACAAACAAAATAGTCTAAAGTTAGAGTTTGTGTTTGTACGGCAGTAGCGCAGCGGTGGCCTATTGGGGGCGGCCCCGACTTACGAACAGTAAGTCGTGGGTTCGTACCGAGGCAGGCGCATTACTTTGTGAGTGGATGTTTATATGTATAATAAGTATGTATTTACAAACAAAAAAAGTATCTATGTAGTATATCAACTATCTGGTGTCCACGACACAAGCCTCGTTGCTTAGTGTGGCACTAGATGGCGCTGTGTGTAATGTCCAGCGATATTTATTCTTTATTTTTTAATTCATTTCATTACCACTGCCCTCATAACGGTGAAGAAAAACATCTTGAGGATACCGGCATTTCCTACAACCAAGAATTCGAAGACCTGTGACATAAATTGCTGCCATTGCTGCATGGTTCACGTACGGACTAATGGTAATATATTGTTCTGATTTGATTTTAAATTTGATTTAATTTTATAATAATTTAAATTGTGGATTTTAATTTGGTTTTATTTTAATTTAATTTTGTTAGAGTTTTTAATTGTGATTTTAATTGTAATTGTGATTTTGATTTTAATTGTGATTTTAATTTTAATTGTGATTTTGATTTTAATTGTGATTTTAATTGTAATTGTGATTCTCGTTTTAATTGTGATTTTCATTGTAATTTTAATTGTGATTTTTATCTTAATTTTAATTGTGATTTTCATTTTAATTTTGTCGCTGATTTTATAATTTTGTTTAATTGTACCATTGTTTAATTGTATGATCCAAAGTTGATTGAAGTAAAATAAATAATAATAAATAATAAATAAAAACCCGCATTAAGCCACCGTGGTACCACATGACACTTTTAGAAGGGAGTGCTATGTCCCAGAGCAGTGGGAACATTATAGTGTTTATCTCTTTCTTACTACCAGAATTTTTTCCTAAATTACCATAAAGATTACGTCTCTACAGTGCTACTCCGGTATCATCATCATCATTTCAGCCGAAAGACGTCCACTGCTGGACATAGGCCTCCCCCAAGTGTCGCCACATTGACCGGTCCCGTGCGAATCGCATCCAGCGGACTCCCGCAACCTTCACCAGGTCATCGGTCCACCTAGTAGGAGGCCTTCCAACGCAACGACTTCCGGTTCGCGGTCGCCACTCCAGAACTTTTCGGCCCCATCGTCCAATCCGTTCAGCCGTTCTGCGAGCAATGTGCCCTGCCCACGTCCACTTAATTTAGGCAATTCTTCGGGCTTCGTCGGTAATCTTGGTTCTCTTGCGGATGGATGTCTTCATTTCTGATACGATCGCGCGATCACTCCGGTATCAAATGTATAAATTCACACAATATTATCTTATAAACTTTCTGTAACATCCTGTGAACCTGTGTTATGCAAATAAATGATTTCTATTTGCAATATATCGTCACCAATAATGCACACAATACTTAATACTGTGTCCCACTTGCCAACACAAATAACTATGTATAAATAAGTTGTATACTAGTGTCAGTGAGTGGAGAGTATCGGATGTCACTTCACATCGTGTGACGGCGACCGACGAAAGTAAATCTCTCACGTGGACTTGTGTGCGTTATGACGGCGCGACCACGCTTGAGGAAATAGAATGTTATGTAAGAAGAGAGAATGCCATGGACAGTTACTTGGTCTTAGTTTTAAGACCCGATTATAATCGATAAACTGATACTACCTTTATTAGGTACTGCAGGTCATCATCTTCTGCCTAACTTTTTTTAAACTTTGTCGGTGTCGGCCTCCAAGAAATCCTAACCTAACGGCTTGTACACATAAACAGAATATGACACTGCATCGTGCTACGACGCTGCATCGTGCTACGACGCGGCATCGTCTCACAATGCAACGTCGTATCGTGGGAATCTACGACGTCGCAACTTGCCACGATGCATGGTACAACGTCGTTAAAACTATCTTTCGCCAGTGCCGCATTCATTTGTTATTTGCCTAGTGAAGTCAGTTTTGCAAAATTTACTGAAATGACTGACGTTATTAAAATAATACTCCAGTACAGATTTTAGTGCTTTTTCTCACTTAGTAGAATACCGATCATGTTGCGTTCCGAAGCACGCACCAAAGATGCGCAACATTAGAATACCGTTATTGCGCTCGCGTGACGCGAATTTGATGCGAGCGTATCTGACAGCGGTAGATGATACGAAAAGTGTTGTTTTGATCGAAACTTAACTGCAACTGCACTGCAACAGCACTTCTTTAGTTACGTGAATTAGCCTAATTACCTCCACCGTCCAGTTACTAGATAATACGATACCCCATCTTCTTCTCAGCGTGAGGATGCCAAATTTGTCTAAACTAATATTATAAAGAGGAAAGATATTTTTGTTTGTTACGATTTAACTCAAGAACTACACAACCGATTTTAAAAATTCTTTCACCATTAGAAAGCTACATCTTTACCGAGTAACATAGGCTAAAAATTATATTGATGTCATGCAAATTAGCCGAGCTATCACAATAATCGCGGACTAAATCGCGGTAGAAGTGCTAGTATTAAATATGTATGGCCCAAAATTCAGCTATGCGAACTCCGCTCGCTGATGCAGTCATAAAATCGTCAAGTGTGCAGATGTCTGGGCATGCGGCGCAAGAATAGGCGAGACGACAAAAAAATCTAATTAGCCCTTCAGTTAGATTATCAAAAAATATTGTTTTTTCTTTTGTTACGTAAACCAAAATTGACGAAGATATGACGCTTTTAAATTTCTCAATACGTCACGCCTAGGTATAATTTTTAGCTAGTTCTGACGTCACGAGCCCCCACTCCCGAGTTTTGATGCGTTTTATCTTTGTCAATATTCATTGATTTACAAAAACAAAAAATACGTGTCCATTAATTTCCAATACTCTAACTGACGGACTAAATAGATTTGCAAATTTTTTGATACTGTCGTCATGCCCATTATCCCTTGAAAATACTAGTTGTTCCTTTAAGTGCCATTCTAAATAGAAAACTTTTCAATTTGTTGGAAGGAAGACTTTTAATAGGCCGTTAGAAAAACACCGTATTATAATTCACTGAAAGTGTGACTTTTTAACAGACCATATAAATTGTAAGGACAAAGCACTAACGATACTACTAATTAGACCCTTGAGGATGTAATTTAAATGTAAACAGAACCACATAATATACTGCTGTGCTATTTAAGCCGAACTAATGACTCGTTTCTAATAAAATATTACTGTTTTTAGAAACATAGACAAACAAGTAACACAGGTTATTTATCTCTACTCTAATTTCACACGGATTGTTTGTCCCATGTAATAGGAGGCGAGCCTATTGCCAACGATCGAGCATAAATCCTGACTCCAAGCTGCTTCTAAAATAGTCCTTCAAAAAACCAAATTACACTTTGCTTGACCTGGGAATCAAACCCAATACCTCTTGCTCACAAGTAGAGCTTGCAACGACCAACGAGGTAGTCATCATCATCATCATTTCAGCCAAAAGACGTCCACTGCTGGACATAGGCCTCCCCCAAGTGTCGCCACATTGACCGGTCCCTTGCGACTCGCACCCAGCGGATTCCCGCAGCCTTCACCAGGTCATCGGTCCACCTAGTGGGTCTTCCGGTTCGCAGTCGCCTCTCCAGAACTTTTCGGCCCCATCGGCGACCCGTTCTGCGAGCAATTTGCCCTGCCCACTGCCACTTAAGCTTGGCAATTCTTCGGGCTACGTCGGTAACCTTCATCTCTTGCGAGACGAGCGAGAACGAGGTAGTATTATGTAAGAATCTATTCTATGTATTTTGTTTTGGAGGGGACTGATGAGATGACGAGTACTAGGGAAGTATGAAAGAATAAGAATTGCTGATGAAGAGAATAATGTCGAATTATAATGTGTGTTTGGTCTAGAGAAGTTTGGATGTACTACTTGCATAAATATATTGGATCGCCTAACTTTTCTGGGATTACAGCCACAATTTACGAGAGGAGCTCGTGGATAAATAATAACTGCCGCTCGGGTCGATCTTAAGGGTTAAGCCGCGCTTGCCTAGGTTGGTCCGTAGATGGGTGACCGCTCATTACATACCAAGTTCCCTCCGTGCGTCGGAAAGCACGTTAAGCCGTTGGTCCCGGCTGTCATTTGTAGATCTTTGACAGTCGTTATAGGTAGTGGCCCGGAAGTCTGACAACCAGTCTTACCAAGGGGTATCGTATTACTCAGTACTAACTGAGTTGTGGAGGTCAGATAGGCAGTCGCTCCATGTAAAATACTAGTATTTAGCTGCATCCGGTTAGACTGGAAGCCGACCCCAACATAGTTGGGAAAAGGCTACTTAGGTGATGATGAGTGTGTGCGTCTTGTTAACGCAGGACACACAGATTTCCTTTTTTTTCTTAAATCCAGCATGACCCCGACCCCGCCACCACCCCGCACACTACCCGGGAACACCGTCTCCATTCTCAAAGTAGCACAAACTCAATATCGCCGCCATGACACTTATAGACAAAGTGCCGCCGACTTCGTGCGGTTCAAATGAGGATCCCGTTAAAGAGGTGCCTTTGATGTCGTGCCGTAAACGGATACGGAACCAAGTAAGGGCTGGAGTAGACTGGCTACTTTTAAATTCGGTGATCGATGATCGGTAAGTAACTAGGTTGTGAAGGTCAGATAATCATAATCATTTTATTTGCAACTAGCTGATGCCCGCGGCTTCGCCCGCCCGCAAATTATATACTAAAACCTTCTTCTTGAATCACTCTATCTATTAAAAAACTCCGCATCAAAATCCATTGCGTAGTTTTAAAGATATAAATAAATAAATAAATAAATAAATAAATATCGCTGGACATTAACACACAGCGCCATCTAGTGCCACACTAAGCAACGAGGCTTGTGTCGTGGACACCAGATAGTTGATATACTACATAGATACTTTTTTTGTTTGTAAATACATACTTATTATACATATAAACATCCATGACTCGGAAACAAATGTCCATGGTCATCACACAAACATTTGCTCCAACCGGGATTCGAACCCGGGACCCTAAGAACGTAAGGCGGCATCACTACCGCTGCGCCATTCGGGCCAAGCATACATAGGGATATTGGGACAGAGAAAGCGACTTTGTTTTAAACTATGCAGTGATAAGCATAGTACATTATGGTCTTAAAAGTCAGTTGAAGTTTCTAATACATAGTCAGATTTAGATGACATGCAAAATGCAAAATTTTACAACACAACATTTATTATAGTTACCTTAATAAGAACAGATTAATCATTGACATTATTTATAAATTCATTAACAGAATAAAATCTTTAAAAAAAAAATGATTAGTTAGCTCTTTAAAGTCCTTTGGTATCTTATTATATATTAGTCTACACATATTAAAAGACTTCTTTTTATATAGAGAAGTCCTTGGCGCTCTAGGCAGAACTATTCTTTCTGCATCTCTTACTTTTCGAGGGATGTAAGTGGTATTCAGCTCCTTAGCTAGCAGGCTGGAACGGGAAGTTAACTTCACCATAGTTGGGAAACGTCACATGAAAACGATCTGCGATTTATTCGCATTTTAGAACGATAATGTCCATACTCATGATAGGACACGTCCTAATCTAAGCGTTCTTTTTATTTCCCAAATGAATTGGGATACGGGCAATAGAATGGTGATTAAACACTGTTTTCAGCTTTCACGATTTAAAAGTAAACTTATTTCATCACTTACGGGATATCTTCTTATTAGAACCTTATATTTATTTTTACCTTTTTTTTCTTATATTTCTTCTTCTTTATTTATTGTTTGTTTTGAGCTGCGCCATGATCGCGGTATAATCACGGAAGATATCCTGTAAGTGACAATATAAATTTAGAATGGTGATTATGATGATATCAAATGATATCTGAGTGCCTTCCAATTTTTCGAACAGTCGCATATTAGCGAGACCTTCTCCTTGGTTAGTACAACGCGGAGTAAGGAAGTGAAACTATTCCGATTTCGATACAACAATCAATAAAATAACCTTATAAGCGTGATTGTTAGTGTTAGATACAAACTCAGGAACTCACCAAACACAGAAAGTCGTTGTTCAGATTCGATGCACTTTTAAAATCGCCTATCACTGATACTAAAAGCAGCTAGTCTGCCTTCCCCCTAAGTTGCATATGATTATTCAAGATATACAGAAATTGGGAAACGCAGAAGTGATGGGTTTTGGCGCTGTGTTTCGTGAGGTACGAGTAGTGAGTGTAAGGTTTTGAATTACGTGTGCATTTGCATTGCAAATTGCAATTTGTCAAAGAACTCGTACGTCGCGTTATGTGGAAGTGAGATAAGATTAGGTAGTAGTTTATTTATTTGTTTGATAACAATGTAAACACTGGTATGCATTAAAATTTCATGACACAGTATTAAGACATGCACCCAGTAAGGGCACTGCAAATATTAAATATAGCAAATTATTAAATTACATAATACACTGACCTGCAAAAATAAGTACTACACTTTTAAAAATTCAATTTTTCCTAAACTATAGAAGTTAGAGATTTAAAATAAAAAAAACGTTACAAAGCAATTTTCAGCTTTCTTTGAAACTATGGACAAAATTAAGCTATTTTTCGAGTCCATTTTTGTTTCGAAAGTACATCTTGTGTACTTAAAAAGTTATTGCAATTTTAAAAGTGTGATACTTATTTTTGCAGGCCAGTATATAATATTGATTCTAATTATTACAATTATATTACATTAAAATTGTTTACAATACAAATATTACACTAATTTCACAAAACATTAGTACTACTCTTATCTCGGAACAAATTACTCATGTTTTGCTTATATCACATAACATTACACTACTATTAGGTACACCTAATAGTACGACCACATTTCGCCAGTTATGTTTAAGTCCCATGTGACAGGGGGCGAGCCTATTGCCATCAACCGGGCACAAATCGAGACTCCGTGTATGTTACTGAGAAATTCCTAATGGATAAACAAACTAACACTTTGCCTGACCTGGAAATCGAACCCAGGACTTGCTCAGCAGTCACGCTAGCACAACAAACACGTGTCTGCCAAACTACATAGGTGCTATTTAGACATAAGCCACTTTTGAATCGTTAAACGTTTATTTCAATTCGTGAGCTGAAACTACTGAATGACAACCTTATGTTCTACATAATATAGATAGGATTTTTAATCAAATTATTTTAAAAGTAAAATTATACATGACAACTATTAAAATAAACTAAGCTAACTAACTTAAACGAAAAACTTAAAAAATGGCGTCAAAAAACTCCTCCTCGACGCTGTCAACTGGTAATGTCCCCAAGAGACTGGCTGCGTTACCACAACCTTATTAGTTTATTTAAGTTTTTTATTATAAATACCGTTTCAAGCTTCACTAAGATAAAAAATAGTGTATTGGTTGACTACCTTCCAAGTGTTTGCTTTGTTTTAGATAAAGCTTTTTTAAGGAGTTTTGTTCGCATGACCATTTCAAATGTTTGTGTGAATTCGGTTTGGCATGGATTGGTATGCAGCATGCATAACAAAATAGCGGGCTTGTGTTCCCCAACGGATAAGCAAACGTGGTGAATACACACATACTACTCCAGTTATGGCGCCACTCTCAAGCTTCCTGTAATATACTCATAAATTACTTTATCCAAAGTTGTCAGTCCACTCATGGACCCATCTCACCATTATCATCCCAAACTTAATAACCAGGCATAAATCGAGATTCCGAACTTGATTTTTCTAATGGAAAACACTATTAACATAATAAGCCGACCCTTTTTTGTTTTTTTTTTTATTTTTCGGATGGGAAATCATCAAATGACTCCTCACACTCTGTGCGGAGCAGGAGGGAGTGTCAGACTTTTACTGACTAAAACCCATCCATGTTCCTTCATCGCGCTTTGTGTTCCGGGGCCACGGTATCTCTTTCGAATAGTCCCGCAGCCCCGGCAGGCTTCGGCCCTTCCCTATTGCTGACTCTCTTTGAGGCGCGCGTGGAACACATACGCGCCGTCGACACGGCCTGTCGTCATGAGACGGACGGACGGCGAGCTAGCCCATAGCTCCCCGTCCACAGGCCCGATAATAACCCGACCCTGGAATCAAACTCCCTGCAAGCGTAGTAGCAACTACTACTAGTACCAACTGACGCATTCTACAAAATACCACCAACATTGCTTCCACATCAGAATAAAAAGTCGTAGTTAATATCGCAAAAAAATGTACCGCAGTGAAGCATTGAATTCGCTTTGAAATTGTATATTTTGTAAGAGATTTATGATCGCGAACAGAATATCGATGTAAAAGGTTTTCTACGAGACGATACTTTGTAAAAACTATCACTTTATATTAAAATGGATACTCTTGGCAAGTTTTGTTATTGTTAAAACGGGATCGGAGTTTTAATGGCGTTTTTCAGCTGGCTACTGACAGCGTCTTTATTCATGTATTTTTATTTCATAAATGGGTACAGGGTGTTTTTATTGACACTTGTACTTGTAATTTTTTAATGAGAGAGGAGCTTGTGTCTTAAATAATAACAGCCGCTCGGGTCGATCTTCACGACTAAGTAGCGCTTGCTAAGGTCGGTCTGTGGATGGGTGACCATCCATTACTTACCGGGTTTCCTCCGTGTCTCTTAACGCACGTTAAGCTGTTGGGGCCGGCAGTGATTTAGGGAGTCAGTGACCAAAATTCTGACCACCAATCCTTCCTTATATCGTATTACCCAGTACTACCTGGGTTGTGGAAGTCAGATAAAAAGTCGCTGCATATAAAATACTGGTATTAAGCTACATTTTGATTGATAGATAGAAAACATTTTTGACTATTCGGTATACTGGATACAAAATAGACGTTGGAAAGTAGAAGTGCCGATATTTAAGACATTTTCTTGTCAACAACATCAAATAGAATTAAGATCCCGGTTTTGGTGCTTTATTTAGACCAGAAAATAGTTGTTGTCTTATATTTAATTCTGAGGTTTATAAGATAGTTAATCTGCTAACAGTTAGTGAAATTGTACGGCTTTAGAAGCGAATATTGAAACCTCGATATATTTTTATAAAAGTTTTTTTTTCAACCTCAGTTATTTATGTAGGGTATAGTGTCTTCATGTTTCAGACACTCTTTACTTATGAGGAAATATAGTATCTAAATGCTACAGGTACTTACACTTTTACTATCAATCATACTCATTGTTTATATTATTTACTTTTACATCTTATGTCGCGCCTTGGTGACAACTATTTTTGTTGGCAGTCTTACAATCGATCTTATTCGATTTGATTTAACTTTGATTTCGCTGAAATAAAATATGAAATCTAATAATTTTACAAAGTTTACTTTTCTTTTGACATTACGTCAGTTGTCAAGCTGTCGGTTACTTTTTCTCGAATTTTGTGTCATAGGTTTTCTTAGTCGTTAGGACTAAGAAGATCACTTTTCATTTATGTAATTTATTTTATTTTTATTAATATTTTAGCTCAAATAATGTAATATATTGTTAATTACTATTGTTTACTGGATAAAAGTATCTTATCTTAAGCTTATATAATTAATTAACACGCTCACAGAATTCTTCGAGGAAGTTTTTAACTAAATAATACAGGCCGTTTTAAATACAGGCCAGTCACAGTTTTTGGTTTCAAAAACTTAAATTCGACAAAGAACAAAGAAGTGATGAAAATGAAACAGTTGATGTGGAAAAAACGCTGAGATTGTTATATAGGCCACCCCGATTTTTTTGGTTTTGGTATTCGTCATTTCACATGACTTTTGTGTAGTGGTTCATAAAAAACACCTACTTCAAATTCCAAATGTGTGGTGCCAACAGTCTTAGAGTAAAATGGCTGTGCCATACGGACAAGAGGGATCAATAAGGACTTGCTTTGCCATTTGGCTACGGAACCCTCAAATGTAATTTTACAAAATGACTTATTTAATTGAAAGAGGCGTTTGATTGCATGTGCAGTCGATTGCCTCTAAACTGACAACTTATTGTATTAACCAGAACACTTTCATCGTCTCAAGTTACCAACTTAAGTTACACATACATAAGTACCTACCCCCCTCACCCGCCCGCATCGCATCTCTCACAAAGCTAAAGCGCGCCGCGTGAAAACAATAGCGAGTGAATACACAACACAGTTCTAACTGATGCGTGGAGGTACAGGTGCGGGACTAGATGTGGTACTAAAATGAGATAGAGTAGGATCTACGGGAGTAGAGCAGCATTGACCCAGTGGTGGCGGCCCCGACTTACGAACAGTAAGTCGTGGGTTCGAACCCAGGCAGGCGCATTACTTTGTGTAATTTATTTCATCAGCGCTGCTCTCAAAACGATGAAGGAAAACATCGTGAGGAAACCGGCATGTCCAAGAACTAAAAAATTCGAAGACATGTGACATCTACCAATCCGCACTGGGCCCGCGTGGTGGATTATAGCCCATTCCCCCTCATAGAGTGGAGGCCTGTGTCCCAGCAGTAGGAACATTAATAGGCTGATGATGATGATGAGGATCCACGGGGTCCGTGGTGGTTTCATTACATTTGACCACCTAAGTACACACTGTGCAATGCAATAAATGATGGAATATGGAAAATATCTTTGAATGAAAAGGTTTTGGCATCTATTCGAGTACATTTTTGCGTATACAGCGCACTAGATTTTTTTCCGACGATGTACTGCCATTGTCGCAGTGAATGCCAAGTTTTTATTTATTTTATTTATTTATAACACTTTAAACTATCATTACAGGGTTTACCCTAATGCGACAGCTAAGAACTTAAACTAAACCTAAACCATACACTTGCAATATTATTAGAAAAAAAAAATGCTGGGTCCAAAATATGGCATGTTATACATATTTATCAAGTTATGTTTAAGTACGTAGTATGGGGCGAGCCCATTGCCATTGCATAGCTTGCGGTGTTCTCGGAGAAAGTATTTGACCATAGCATTATAGCTTTTGGTCCTTGTAGTGTGCCCGTGTGTGATCAAAAGTTTTCCCATTGATTAATGCCTGCGCATTGTGTTCTTTGCTGGTTTACCCAAATTCTGAGTAGGCTGTCCGACGATTGAATAAAATGTTATATCTAAGCCAGAGAGGTGATCTGTAACTCAGGAAGTGTCAGAAGTAGGAAGGCTACTTCAGACACCTTTCTGTATTAATATTGTGCATATACCAGCGTTTGTAATTTCTGATGTCGAGTTAAAAAGTTATTAAAAATTATGATTAAAAAAATGTTGACAATAAAAATCCCTTTATCTTATGTAAATATTATGAACAGCTCGTGGCTAAATAATAATAGCCGCTCGGGTCGATCTTTAGGTTAAGCCCTGCTTGCCTAGGTTGATCTGTGGATGGGTGACCACCCTTACATACCGAGTTTCCTCCGTGCCTCGGAAAGCACGTTAAGCTGTTGGTCCCGGCTGTCATTTGTAGATCTTTGATAGTCGTTACAGATAGTCAGTGGCCCAAAAAGTCTGACAACCAGTCTTGCCAAGTGGTATTACCCAGTACTAACTGGGTTGGGGAGGTCAGATAAGCAGTCGCTCCATGTAAAATACTAGTATTCAGCTGCCGAACCCAGCATAGTTGGGAAAAGGCTAGGCAGATGATGATATATGCATGTTAAAATAATTTTGCAACATTCCTAAAATATCGTTCGCTGAAATAAACTCTGTCTCATCACAGAACACTTCTAGGTATTACAACTCCTCATTCCATCTTCCGCCTCCCACAAGCCATCTGTTTAGGGATGTCAATCCTCACGCCCGCTTGCCTCCAGAGTGTGGGCAGAAATACTGAAGCCATCAACATTTAACTTGTCAGGGCTGACTAAGCCGTGTGGCAACTGACAACTTGGATTTTGAAAGTGTGTGATTTTGGTGAATGAAGTCGTACAATTTTAACTGCTTTTCATTTGATTTCGTTTGGACAGGACGCAGACATCAGCAATGTTGGGAAAAGGCTACGCAGATTATGATGATGAAATCTTTCGATTATTTTTTTCTCTTGTATGGGTATGAGAGTACTATGACGTGGATAAGTAAGGTTACAGCTTTGCCTAACCCTTCAGGGATTACAGGCGTGCTGGTTATGTGTTACTTTACCTACATAGAAAAGGGTATATATTTTGTGTGGCTAACAAGAGTGTTTGTATAGTCTAGGTTTTAACGGGAACTGTTTTTTTTTTGTGAGACTATCTTACCAAATCCGGATCGGTACCAGCTGTGTTAGAGAGATGTATGGAAACAATGCTGTAAAGTTGAGCATAATTGCGCCTCGCATCCGTTCCGAATTCGACTAATGATGGTTGGAACATAACGTTCTAAATTCGGACGAAACGAATACGGACGTATGCAATGCGGAATCAGTTCGTAACTCGTTATTAAACAAATTAATACTGCGGACTCTTTGAACTGTAATTTTGAGGAATCCGGTCTAATGCAATGCATGCATGCTTTTACGAATTAAAGCAGAACCGTATATTCATTTTTAAATTCTCTGATAACGAATTTCACCAATGCAACTGAACATTATTAACACAAATAAAGGCTGTGAAAAGACTCTTAACGAAGCCGAAAGGCACTTTTTCTCCCGGTCATTGCGATATTTTTTTTCTTCTACCTGGGAACCTTCTTATTACGGAGATTTTGGAGGTTAAAGTTCCAACTTTTCCACAAGTTTTTTTTTTTTAATTCTAGTTTTTATGGTTATAACTTTACTTTAAATACCTCAATGGCCCCTGTATTATTCAATGCATCCACCAGCACAATGTTTTGAGTGCGTTACATTGAGTTCTACCACAAAACATGATTTTTCACCTCAAAAAAAAAAGTTGTTTCCAAGCAATATTTTTTGCGTAAAGTTACTTACTTAGTTTGATAATTATATATAAATGCTGGGTTGACGGCTTCGTGATGAGTCTGTTTACACCCTGTATGAACGGTGTTTAAGAGTTGCCAATGACAATATTCTATAGCAATTATGACACTGACGAGTTTTTGAACGTAGTTCAGAAGCTGATCAAGTTCAGTTTCAATAATGAAGTCCACCCTGAAACTCATCTACTGCCTAGTCTTTTACTAACTATTTTGGGGTTGGCTACCAATGTCACTAAATGCATCTGAATACCAGGATTATACACGGAGCGACTGCTTATCTGACCTCCACAACCCAGTTAGTGCCAAATAATACGATACCCCTTGGTAAGACTGGTAGTTACTTTCGGGCCACTGACTAGGACTCTCAAAAATCTAAACTTTGTATCTGACCTCTACCACCAAATTACTAGGAAATACGTATGGTATTTCCCAGTAATTTGGTGCCCTTGTAAGACTGGAAATTCGCTCTAAAACTGCAACAGATTGCTTATCACATTGTACTATCGAGAACACCCCCGCCGGATCACTACTAAGCTAATTTTTGCTTGCACTTACAACATAGAAACGCTCTCAAATTCAACGGGGTGGGGACCCCGTTGAATTTGTATAGAAATAATGAATGAAAAGATACCGATTGGCCGAGCGCACTGACGACGCACGCCAAACGAGAGTTATTGTTGACGCTTTCCTAATAGGCCTAAACTTTAAGGGGGCGTGGCTCGGCGCCTCAGCTCTCGATCAGGCGGAAAAGACCACAACTGTACCCCCCACAGTCCAACTCTCAACAGTAGAATTACACCACATACATTCCGGAGCATATGCAGAGCGAATCTCAACCGGCAATAATACCCTCTCCACGGCTCCCGGGGGAAATATCGCCAGTCTACCACCTTTACCCTATACCCGGTGCTCAGCATCACGACAGACGGGTAAGCTGAGAGATTTACCGCGATTGCGAAGTCCGGAAGTTTACGTTACGGTGTGTTTTTTAACGGCGACGATGTTTATGATGTGCAGAGATGTGGGGGGATGAACAAAAGTATTAAAATATAAAATGGTCGCAAGCACTACTGCTGAGGTCTTGGGTTTGATTCCAAAGTGGAGCATGTGATTGAATGACGGAGTGGTTTTCTTTCAAAAAGAGGAATAATAAAATATTATTATTTCTCTTTTTTTTTAATATTAATTTAAATTATTATAATTTGTTAGTTTTTAGAGTTTATTTTTTGTGTCGGGTTTTTTTTATTATTGATTATTCGGTTCAGCTGGTTCCAGGTGGCGCAGGAGAAGAGCACCTGGAAGGATATGGGGAAGGCCTTGGCCCAACAATGGGACATACAAGGCTATTGAAAAACAAATGGTGTATTAATAATTTTATAACACAACATCACGCCTGTTATTCGCGAAGGGTTAGGCAGAGGGTAATAGTACACCCATATCTCGCCAGTTATGTTTAAGTCCCATGTAATAAGGGGCCAGCCGGACACAATTCCCGTAGCTACTACTGAGAAATTCCTGATTGCAAAACCCAATAATAATTTGCCCGGCCCGGGATTCGAACCCAAGACCAACGAGTTTTATGTAATACTGCTCAAGGCCCACATTTCAGTTTTTAGTTACAATCAAACGGGTACGTCCCATTTCGTTAACTAAACAAAAGACGTGCAAAACAATTGAAAAAATGTCCCTACTCGTAACTATTTTAATTTTCATGCATTGAATCCCATTTCTTCAACCATTTTCAACTGTTTTTGTACAGTACAGTCAGTTCCCAAAGTTACAAGGAAAACTCTTGTTAATGTTGCTATTTTTTCATCCAGCAGGCAGTATGATTATGGCCACGCTAATTAATTTTAAAATACAGAAACAACACATTCAAGTGTGTTCAGCTGATGGGGTGAAATCGTGCTAAATCGGATTTTATCTGCCTTTATTGCACATTAACCACATTAGAAAACTCAATTTATTAACGATTAATTTTTGAAAATTAAATATTGCTCAAGTTTAACGAGTAATTTTGGTAAATTACTCTTTTAATAAACGGTGCTCAACTAAAAGAGTAATTTTGTCAAATTACTTTTTTAATAAACGTTTATTTTTTGGATAAAAAAATATGTAAAATGAATGTGAAGTTGATACAAAAAATATTGCTATTTGCTACGGAGAATGCCTACGGCCTTGCTACGCCGTAGCAGTACCGCTACGCCGTAGCGACCGCTACTTCGCTTTCGTAGCTAAATCAATTTTCTTGAAGTTATATTAGCTGAGGCCTTGTCTTATATCTTAAATCTAAAGGTTCGCATTAATACCAAAATGTCACATCTATTTCTTTATTTCATTGACTGCTGGTACAGATTTAAAAAGATCATGAATGATAATTATGATACAAGTATAAGTTTACTTCGCTACCAACCTTACTTCTACCTAATAGTATAAACATTTCACCAGTTGGCACCGTGGCTGCTACTGAGAAATTCCTGATGGAAAAACCCAATAACACCCTAGCCAGGAATCGAACCCAGAACCTCATGATCACCAGTCACGCTTGCAACCACTAGACTGTATTCTTTGCAATTCTTGAGGATACTCATTCATCAATAATTGTATGCTTCTTCTCCAAGACAGCTTTATTTTTATTCGACTACAGAATGTAACAACAAAGAGAAAATGATCTCAAAGCCCCGAGACGGTACTGGTAGCAGTAAAGAATAGCGACTTTTGCATTCTTTTTCACGAAGTCAACGTTGTCGCGAAGAATCAGTTTTCTTCGCCAGACGTCTATAGTTTTCATGAAAAAAAGCAAAACATTATTTCGTCGTTATGTACAGCAACGTAGATATTAGGAGGAATTAAGTTACTGTACAACTCTGCAGAGCCCTTCGGGGAAACGAGACATGTTACATAGACATAGTTAGATAGATGGTGTGAAAAAATATGAGGCTAGAAAGGGGCCGAGATAGCGGCTGATACAGTAACGTCATCGGCTGCCAAGCCTTTTCCCAACTATGTTGGGGTCGGCTTCCAGTCTAACCGAATGCAACTGAATACCAATATTTTACATGGAGCGACTGCTTATCTAACCTCCACAACCCGCTCAGTACTGGGTAATACGATACCCCTTGGTAAGACTGGTCGTCAGACTTTCGGAACAAAAACACACGCACACTTATTTTACTGACTACCTGTAACGACTGTCAAAGATCTACAAATGACAGCCGGGACCGGGAGGAAATCATAGAAAAGTACCTATAGTTGGTGCCAGTCAAGATCGTAATAGCAGTCATTGCCCATTCCCTAATATCTCTTCCTACGAAACAAAACAAATGAACCCTGTATCATGTATTTTTCATTAGAAAAGTGTTGTTAAAAATGTTGGAGATCACGATCGACGATTCAAGACTTGAACAGGCTTATTTTTGGATTTCAAAGTTAAGAACTTTAATGAATGTGGGTGGGTCAATGACGAATGGTCAGTGACAATGGGTCAGTGACCACTTTTGCGATCATAACTCGCACCAACTATAGTTTGCAAATAATAAGTTTTGTAATGCATAAAACAACCTTCCGAAAATCTTTCAAATTCAATGCTATCTGCAGATTATCCTGTTAATATCAGCATTGTACTGATTAAAGATCCCCACATTCTCAAGGCCTTAGGGGTAAAAATCAGGTCCTTTAATTGACCCCTGGAGTCGGTTATAATAAATTACAGGTCGTAAGGCTTGCGTGGCGCGATCCAATCTCTGTGGGGTTTGGCCGGAGTTTTTGGTACCTTTAAAGGGTAGGTAGGGAAACAGAGATTTTTTGGAGTTGAGATTTGGTGTTTGGCTATAGGAAAAAGACACCAGTAGTAGCAGTAGGACACCCACATTTAGTCAGTCATGTTTAAGTCCTCAGTAATAGGGGGCGAGCCTTTTGCCATCAACCAGGAACAAATCCAGACTCAGTGGCTGCTACTGAGAAATTCGTTATGGAAAAACCCGATAACAATTTACCCGACCTGGAATTCGAACCTAGGACCTCATGCTTAGCAGTCCGATTGCGACCTCTACACCAACGAGGCGATCCTCCGCACCGCGACCGAGGCCGTACCTCCAGTTACAGTACTGCTTAATAGACCACACGAAGCCCAAACCTCGCAAGATATACAGGTTAGTATTTTTCAATGCCACCTGGAGAGAAAGTACTCGAAACACTGGAGACAGCAAATTTTACTCAAAGGAAACATTCCTTTATTTTTAAAAAGAAACAAATCTGCATTTCCAGATTTTTGAAAATTCGATTCCACACTCGGGAATCGAACCGATTAAAGTTCGAAAAAATAACACCCTGTACATTTTTTACATCAATCGATAGGGGCAATCATATGAATCAAATTTCTTTAACAAACTTGATAAATTAAATGAAGGGAAAATCATAAAATCTAAAGAACAGTTATAAATTTAATGGGATAAATTCAATAAGATATAGCACTTTTATTAATGGTTTTCCTTTTTGTTTGTTAGAGAGATTTGGCCCATATGATTGCCCCTATCGATTGATGTTAAAAAGGTACAGAATGCTATTTTTCTAACTTTAGTCGATCCATCCCGGGTTCGATGCCCGAGTGTGGCAAGCGAATTTTCGAAAATCTGTGAATGCAGATTTGTTTCTTTTTAAAAATAAAGGAATGTTTCCTTTGAGTAAAATTTGCTATCTCCAAAATTTAGAGTACTTTCCCTCCAGGTGGCATTGAAAAATTCCACCCCGTATAGCATTCCTCAGAGACACTATGCACTTAGAAAGAAAACCGAAATATTAGCACGGTCTCAAAGTGGATTATAATTTATGTGCAAATTTACCCATAAATAATAAAGAAATCAGTACGCAATACGTTCAAAATTAACTGCAATGGAATACCGAGTGCCCTCCGTACCGAGGTACTCGGTATACCATTGCAGTCAATTTTGTTGTTAATTTTCGATATTGACGACTATCTGTCCATCCTCAAAAAAGCCTTATCACTGAGCACTCTTTGGCCCACGTTATTTTGTTAAACTCTGTACCCTTCCCCAAAACACGGGATTCTACTTTGTAAGATATTAATATGTAAGAACCCCAGAGAATGCTCTTCAGTGCAATAAAACGGTGCAGAATGAAAACAAAACTTAAAATACAATTATTTTTGCAGTGCATGTCGCGGTCAAACCGGGAATTAGGCCATTTTGAAAAAGCTTCAACTAGAGTTAACTTTACACCATGAAGCATTATTTTTGCACCTTACTAAAACATCAAATATTCGTAAATGAGGTCCTGAGTTCGATTCCCTAAAATGAGACAAAACGCGTCAAAGATCATGAGTAGGCTCATGATCTTTGACGCGTTTTATCTTCGTAAATTTTTATTAATTTGATAAAACAAAAAACACGTATCCAATATTTTTCGATAATCTAACTGACGGACTAAACAGACTCATTTTTTTTGTAGTCAGCCATCATCCCTATTATTAAGTATCGTGGAAGCGATCTGTGGTTATTGCCTATCCCATAAGAAATCGGTGTGAGTGTACGAACATCTTCATACTACTATTTTAAGTGCGAAAGTGTATGATGATGTATGGATGTTTGTTCTTCTTTCACGCAAAAACCGTTGTACGGATTTGGGTGAAATTTGGCGCACAGATACTTTATAATCTGCAGGCCTAGCCAAGTTACAAACGATTCGGATCGATTCTCTTTCTACTCAAGTCACGTTGTCAAAACCAACGAATAGAAACTACGTAGACAAGTTTACATCGATCAAGATGATAGAATGAAATGTATTCGTTTCTACCATCGTGATCGCTATATCCCATATAAATCGTAGCAACAGTTTTGACTGAACTTTAAAGTTTCTATTCGTTTGTTTTGACCACGTGACTTAACGTTGAAGTGATGTCATTCCCATACATTTGGTTAGTTTTCTATTAGCGTTAACGATTGTAGACTGTCAACTTGGCTAAGCCTACTGGATTAACATATATGACTTTTTATTCCGATAGCATGATCTCGTTGAACAATAAATTATCAAACTCCACTTTTCGCGTAAGTATTCTGCTACCATAAACTAAGCAGATACATACAATACTATTCGATTTTGCCATTAACGATACCCCAAGAGCCTTTCACCTACTCTCCTTCAAGAAAATAAATTAACATTCAACCCCGACCATATTCCCCAAGTTCTACTTAATATAACCTCGTAAAGGAGGTAACTGCCAATAAAATTAAACTATCAATCAGTTGCTACGGTTATTATTATAGCAGTAATTAAACGTATTTGACACCTCATAAAAGGATATGATTAAACCATTGTTCGTATTAACATAGATAATGTCGCATTATTGGATTGTAAAAGTGGATTAAAACAAAAAGAAGGCATTTACTGAACCAAAAATAAAAGATGTAAACGGACCGTCAACCAAGCAGTATATCAAACTAAATAACTGTACGCAAAAACTATTGCTGGGAAGCCACTTTTTTTTTCGGGTGAAACTTTGTCATGTTTTAACGGTAGAACTCAATGTAACGCACTCAAAACATTGTGCTGATGGATGCATTGAATGAATAGTACGGGGAGGTTTTAAAGTAGGTAAATTATAAAATTAAAAACTTAAATTAAAAAAAAGTGGAGTTCACAAGCGTGACTGCTCGGCGTGGGGTCCTGGATTCGATACCCGGGTGGGGCAAAAAGAGCTATTGAGTTTTTTAATCAGGAATTTCTGAGTATCAGCTAAGCTTCAAGGTGGGAAAACATTTAACAAGATCGTATACACAACAGGGGAAAAAATGGTCCTATTTCCAAACCTAGGTCATGGTTGATCCGTGTATAATCCAATGAAGTGCCAATCCAATTTAGCACACAGATAGTTTATAACCTGGATTAACTCATAGGATATTTTTTATCCCGGTAGTGTAATCCCGCGGGACAATTATCAAAATCAACGCGGGCGAAGCCCCGGGCATAAGCTAGTTTTCATTTAAATCCATGTATTAGTATAGTTGGATTAACTCAAAAAGTTAGTCATTGAAAAAATGGAGTTGTCTGACATTAAAGATATACGACATAAATATGTTTTCTACAAAAGAATATCTCAACAAAGCGGCTTTAAGTCTTCATATTTGTCCAGCATTTTGCTCAAGTATTTTCCATCAAATATTTTATATAGATATCAAAGGAAAATAGTCCTCATTTTCAAGAGCTAGTTGAAGAGTAAATTCTAGAGAACGCTTGAACTATAATTAAGATACATTTTTGTTAGTTGATTTATATTTATACGACATTGAAAAAAACTTGGCAAAGAGAAAGTCCCTTTGTTTCATTAGTTTAAATATATTGAGTGCAACCAAGCGAGGCCTAGACTAAGTCAAATTCCTAAGTCTGGCTATGCATTATTAACTTTCAGCTTCATTCAGTAAAATCAAAATGGTTTGTTTCTAGGAAATCGTGCTTTGATCCCCACCTCACCTGTTAAGCCATACAGCGATAAATCAAAGATCCAATTGGCAATTTTTTAATAAGTATGGTGGGTGGGATAACGGTGTAAGAACGTAGTTACTAGGGAATATGCATGAAATACAAAACTCTTTTTATTTATGAAAAATGCCTTGTATTGGCGCTTATGAACATTGTGGTACAGTTGTTTAGGTTTAACACATCACTTATTTTACAATTAACTGTTTTATGTAGCATGTTTTTGGTGAAACGGAACGCACTGTCAAAACACACCGTCCTCGATAACGCCGGTATTGACGTCAAAGTTCATTGTGTCCAAAAAAAACACTTTTATAATTAATATATAAAAAAGTGCTAAAAGTTTCACTAAAATTTCATTATAATATTGTTATTGCAAGTTTTACTTGAATAAAGCGCATACAATTGGTAAAATTATTATATTAAGGATAATAAAAATAGTTATTAACAAGGCAGTTTGTGGATAATGACGTCACATCATGGCCGCGACAGCTACGGACGTTTTTACTGTCGCAGAAAATTGCAGGAGTTTAATATTATTTTTGTGCGACAAGCACACGTGTTGAACGTTGTGTTGAACTTAACTTTAATACTCTTCTTGGGTTGATAGTACTGTATTTTATTGATTTAAGTGAAGAAAAAAACACGTGCAAATTCCCTACTGGGTCTAACCTAAACGACCCGCCACTGCTTCGCCAGATTTTTACTATTGCGGTCTAATTATATAAATTTACTTCACCTACACATAAGCCTTTCGAAAATCAAAATATACATTTTTAGGGTTCCGTACCTCAAAAGGTAAAAAAGGAACCCTTGCAAGATCACTCTCTTGTCCGCAGGTGGTGACAGACGGACGGACAGACCCGTCCGTCTGTCACCACAAATTTTCTCAGGAACGGGTGGACCTAGCAAGTTGAAATTTATATCACATACTGAAGCTTATAGTCCCTATTAGGTGTATAAAAAGCAAGGTCCTGAGTTGACATGATAAAAAGATATGGGCAAATTTACAAGAAAACTTGTTAGTACCAAAATTTACCTTCATTTTCTTTTTTTTTCTTTTTCGGAATTTTCCCTTTACTTGTGCTTTAAGACCTTGCTTTTAACCAGAATTGTCAATTTTAGGTCAACCGGAAGTACCCTATAGGTTTTGGGTCGAAAACCTATAATGTAGTTCCCGTTGACCTAGAATCATGACATTTGGCGAGAAGCAATGTCTTACAGCACATGTAAAGGGAAAATTCTTAAAACTGTAAATATGTAGTTGAATAACAAAAAAAAAGTGATTTTACTATTACAAACTTATTATTTACGGTTGGTGCAATAGCCGTTTCATGGGATCGAACAGCAAAGTTAAGTTTGTCCTTTAAAAAGTTTGTACGGAACCTACAGACTCGCTCTTTTTGTTTATCCTACTAATATTATAAATGCGCAAGTTTGTGAGGATGGATGAATGCATGGATGTATTGTTACTCTGTCACGCAAAAACTACATAACGGGTTTGGACGTTCAGTACACAGAGATTTTATAACTTGGATGTCAGTCAATCCAATGTGTTAACATAGGATAGTTTTTATCCCGGTAGTTTGATCCCATGGGACAATTGAATTCTACATTCATATTTTCCTCGAACAAACCATTACCCTACCTAAAATCCGGGTTTTCTCTTTAAATACTAAATCCTCCAACTACCTACAACTCAGTACAAACAGAGCCACTACAAAACAAGTGCATATTGGCTCAACGCCAGCGAGTGAATTTTTTACTACCCACAGAATGGTGGCGTGACGCTTCAAGCTTAAACAGTGAGAGAAATACTCTTTCAACGATATTGGAGTTTTTGTATTGATATTTGCATGTATTTTGCATAAATCGAATTTAATATTAACATAATCTCACGCCTGTAATCCCCGATGTGTTAAGCAGAGATGTACAGTCGTGGTCTTTTCCGCATAATAAGTTTAAAAAAAATCGCTTTAATCATGCGGAGGCGCCGAGCCACGCCCCCTTAAAGTTTAGGCCTATTATGAAAGCGTCAACTCTCGTTTGGCGTGTGTCGTCAGTGCGCTCGGCTGATCGGTATCTTTTAGCTAAGTGGTGATCAGGCGGGAGTGTCCTCGATAGTACCTAATAGTACCCCCACATTACGATAGTTATTTTTAAGTCCTATATAATAGGGGGCGAGCCTATTGTCATCGACCAGGCACAAAACCAGACCCCAAACCAACAGTAAACCCAATACTTTGCGCAACCCGGGAATCGAACCCAGGACCTCTAGCTCAGCAGTCGCGCCTGCGACCACTCGACCAATAGGCAGTCAATGAGGTCATATTGGCCCATGTCAATGCAATACATTTTTATAAGCTTTTATTTAGCTTGCCTTGTTAGTTAGTACTTAGTATGGTTTAAATCGTGCAACTGAATTTCCAACCGACCAACCAATTGAGATGAAATTTGGGTTAGGTTCTGTTGACAACTCAAGAGAGAACTTCTCATTCTGATTAACCGTTGAGGAGTTCTCTCTTGCATGGACAACAAATCTTGTATACGCATTCAATTCTGTTATATTCTTTTAGTGAATTTTAATAAGGGTTTATTCCCGGCTGCCACCACCGGTCTGCCAGCATTGGTGGTAGTTGCAACTATTTGTCGCATCTGTCACCACTACTGGTGGTTGTATCTGTTAATTCCCGTCTGCTACCACCGGTCTGCAACCATTGGTGGCAGATGACACCTAAATTATGTTGTACACAGCCCATCTTCAATTTATTTTTTAAATTTTTAATTATCTTTCTATTGTATTAGATATATTCTATAGTAACTAATCTTACTTGCCCTTTTATTTTTCTGCGAGTGCTGTGCAATTCTGTAAGTGACGAATTCACTTTAACTAAAATTGTTTGTGAATTATATTTATGTATGTTTTAGTGAGTAAGTCGTTGAAGTGCCATAATAATAAATAAATAAATAAAAATTAATGGAATCCTCCACCAGTGGTGGCAGAGTCGACGATCAAGTATTTAGTTACTTAAGGATCTCCAACAAAAGATGTACACAAAGCATAATTATATAATGTAAAACACAAGGTATTGGGTAGGTCTACTCCTTCACTTATAGGAGACCACAGCATGCACAATAAAGTTAATAAATTAAGCCCCTAAAAATTAAAATTAAAATAAATTTTGGAAGTTTAAGAAAGATAAAAGCAAAGTAGCCGTCAAGTCGGGAATAAACGACTTTCTCTAAACCCTCAAGTTGCCAGCGATGATGACAAGGGGATTGGCAACCATCAAAATCATCTGCCAAGCCTTTTCCCTAATTATGCTGGAGTCGGTTTCCAGTCTAACCGGATGAAACTGAATACCAGTATTTGACATAGACCGAAGTGTCTTCCCTGTCAAAACACTGGAAATAAATCTATGGAACCACTACCTTATGGTCCCGTGCAGGATTCGATCACCATTTTTTTAACCGACTTCAAAAACGCGAGGAGGTTGGTCTCTAAATTTTTTTCTTCTGAGTAAAAGCCAATTTCTGCTCACAATCGTACAGCTACAGGCTAAAACTTAATTTCATGTTTATTTACACTACTTTTACATTAAAACCATATAAAATAACTTTGTAAACAGACTTCATTTAAACAATAACAATTAAAGGCATCAGTATTTGCGCAGCCCTTGTTAACGGGCCCTGACTGTCATAAAAGGTATTAGACAGCTCATAACAGTCATATAACTGTCCTATAACGGTCCTATAATAGTGCTATCCTCCTTTGTAATAGCACTATTAGAGAGCTTAACGGGATGAAAGGAAAATGCAGGAATTGTTTTTGTTTTGTAGATGTTTTTTTGTTGACACAAGGTCATTTAACAAAAAACTTTTTGTATTAAAATAACCGGTTTTCAAAAAAAAAACCTGAAAAGTAAAGTAAATAATTTTACTTTCAGAAGTCGGTGGCAAAAAAGTCAATGAAACGGAGATATCTCTCAAAAATCAAATAGGCCGAGTCGTACCATAGAATACATTCCCATTTCACCAGTTATGTTAAACTTCCATGGATGTAAGAATACCCTTAATGAAGTCGGAAGGGACTTGTGCTCTCTGTCGTTGCGTTTATTTTTGTTCCAGGTCATACCTTTTATATTTGCTGCCAGTTAAGATCGCAATAGCGGTCATTGACCCACCTACATTTTTAAAGTTCTTAACTTTTAAATCCAAAAATAAGCCTGTTCAAGTCTTGAATCGTCAACTATGGTGTTCTTCAAAATTTTTTCTAATGAAAAACAATACATGGTTCATTTGTTTTGGTTCGTACGAAGAGAAATTAGGGAAAGGACAATGACCGCTATTGCGATCTTAACTGGCACCAACTACAGTTACGGAGATATTCGTGGTCGAAGTTCCAACAACCAACAAGTTTAAAAAAAAAAACAAGTGTTTAATGTTGTAACTTGCCTTTATATACCTCCACAAACACCATACTATATAATGCATCCATCAACACAATTTTTTGAGTGCATTGAGTAAAATGTGATTTAACACCCCAAAAAAAGTAATTTGAGCATTAACTTTTGCGAAGAATTACTTGTGTACAGTATCCTTGTTGATGGCTTCGTGAAAAATCCGTTTACACCTTTTAGGTAGATACATAGTTTTATTTTATATTGTATGTTAAACATTGTTAAAGGATAAGCGACGATTTTCAAAGTCATGGATGGCTGATCATCCATCACACAATCCGAGATCCCCCGTACCTCGGAATGTCATTCGTAGATCTTAGTTGGTAGTCAGAAGCTTGTGGCGCGCGAAATAAATAGGTTCCCTACCCCGTTTCCAAAACCTCAACGACAAAGTCAGGTGCGACATTATGGCTAGATTTACAACATTGAAAGTTGGTCATCCAGAAGTTTGACGACCGATCACGCGGGCGAGAGCTAGTCAAACAATATTATGGCAGGACATAAAAACACCATTCTACCCTCTTATGACCAATAAACTGGTATGTGGGACTGTTAACTCATTTATGCTTTTGTTAACCAACTTTATGACGTGAAAACTGATTTCCGATACGTGTGCTGATGTTTGCTTTTAGTATTTTTTATTTAAATAGGTTTTAAAGAATGAATAGTAGGCATTGCACCAGGTGGCCCAGTGAGCAGCGGTGGCCCCAGGGGGCAGGGGGGAGACAGTTAGAACATGCACAACTTCAGTGAAGAAGGAGTCGCCATCTACTTTTCTTAACCAATAAACTAAAAACTAAATATCTCATAATTAACGATAGATGTCTCTGTTCAATTATGAAGATCAAATTAGTTCTATAATTTAATTTAAAAGTAGTTTTCTAGAGAATAATTGTTACATTTTTCATCAAAATTATCACGTTTTTAAATTTCAAGGCTGTTTCGTATTATCAATTATACCACAACCTTGTCTCGGAAATCCTTTTTGTGTAACATAATCTGGCAACATCATATTATGGCCGCCGCAACTTGCGCTTGCGCTTGAATGTGTTTCGTTGGTCCATTTTATGTTTAATTATATACAAATTCTCTGTGTAACTGTCAATTCTGTTCAAATATAAATGTAGCCAGCGAAATTCTTTCTTGTTTTTTGCAAATAGAAGGTGTGTTTACATCGTATTTATGTGATCAAAATGCAATTCGCGAATTAAATGATGGCTCGTATTAGAATGTATCATCATTAAATTATGTATTCGCAAATTTCATTATGATCAACATACGATGTAAACAAAACAGCTGCTATTTGCAAAAAAAAAAAAAAACTTGAATGATCACCTATAGGTGAACAAATATTGACCTATACGTAAGAAGGTATACATACATTCCTATCTACCTATAGCTATTTATAGAGCCTTAGTTCTCGTTAAGAAATCCAGAGGGCGCTTCAAATCGGATGCTTCAAAATGGCACAAGAGGGCTCTCTTCTCCCATATAATTATTATACTCTTTGCCAGGGGGAGACAGTTAGAACATGCACAACTTCACTGAAGAAAGAGTCGCCATCTACTTTACTTAACCAATAAACTACCTATATATTTCATAATAATTAACGATAGATGTCTCTGTTCAATTATGAAAATCAAATAATTAAGTTCTATCATTTAATATAAACTAGTTTTTAAATAATAATTGTTACATTTTTCATCAAAATTTTCACGTTTTTATGTTTCATGGCTGTTTCGTATTATCAATTAAACCACAACCTTGTCTCGGAAATCCTTTTTGTGTAACATAATCTGGCAACATCATAATTATTATGGCCGCCGCAACTTGCGCTTGCGCTAGAATGTTTTTCGCTGGTCCATTTTATGTTTAATAATTTACAAATTCACTGTGTAACTGTCAACTCTATTCAAATATAAATGTAGCCGGCGAAGTTCTTTCTTGATTTTTGCTAATTGAAGCTGTGTTTACATCGTATAGTTGATCAAAATGCAATTCGCGAATAAAATGATAGCTCGTATTAGAATGTATCATCATTAGATTATGTATTAACAAATTTCATTATGAACAACTTAAGACGTAAACAAAACTGCTGCTATTTGTAAAAAAGCAAGAAAATTTGAATGATCACCTATAAGTAAACAAATATTGACCTATACGTAAGAAGGTATACATACATTCCTATCTACCTATTATAGAGCCTTAGTTCTCGTTAAGAAATCCAGATGGCGCTTCAAATTGGATGCTCCGAAATGGCACAAGAGAGCTCTCTTCTCTCTTATTATTATTATACTCTGGGTGGCCCAGTGGTGGCAACCCCGAATACGAGCAGTAAGTCAGTTCGCATTATTTTGTGTGATTAATTTCATCGCCACTGCTTTCAAAACGGTGAGGAAAAACATCGTACGGAAACCGGAAAGTTCTAGAACCAAACATTCTAAGACATAACCTAACCTAACCTATTTAAGAACTATCAGACGTTTTATTATCATTATTAGACAAATACCGACTGCGCTGTTTAAAATAAATTAAAAAAATATCTTATAGCCAAGTGCTAATAAACCATTTAAAAGATTCCTATAATTATGACATTTTCACAATTAGACCCGCCAAATCTGTAAAAACAATACTTTATGTTTTATTTTTTAATTAGCGTTAGGGATATTTTTATTATTTTTTAGTTTGCTGTGTAGACTCAAGTTTATAAATATATTCAAAAATATTAAAAAAAATATGTTATTATCTATGCCATAAACGGCAAAACATGCAGATCTACCTGTTATTTTAAGACCTTGCACATATTATTTGATATATACTCATGTTTTACAATAAATATATTCTATTCTATTCGTGTGTCACCTACCAACGCGCACTGGGTCCGCGTAGTGGATTATAGCCCATTCCCTCTCATAGCGAAGAGGCCTGTGTCCCAGCAGTGGGAACATTACGTATTAGCCGTTGGTGGTGATAGAAGCCCGAATATTTGACAACCTGTTTTAGCAAAAAGTATTGAATTACTGGGTTTTGGAGAGCTGGAGGCCTAAAAAGGCCGCTATTCTTTTTTGACTAAATGCGTTGCTAGATTCAAGACAGTTAAATTGTTTGTCTGAGACTTCTTCGAGCTTCATTGTCTCAGCGCTTTTCTGGTGGTTGCCACTGTTGATTCTGGTCTTTAGGAGTTGCAGTGGTTTGGGAACAGTGTGGTGGGCGTGTCCCAAAAAAAAAACAATTGTACTTTATTGACATTGTAAAATCTTTTATACTACACTTGCTTAGTAAGTGTACCAATACTATAATATTGAAAGCTGTTCATTAAACCTTCTCAAAAATCTAGGCAGTTTTATTGTATGGAATTTCATTACTGCCCTGAAAATCAGGGTAGTAATCCATTACTAACGCGTTTTGATTTTTTTTAAAGTCTTGATGACGTTGTAAGCAAGTGTAGTATAAAGCAGTATATATCATCATGGTGAATAAATAGCTATTACCTTACCACAAAGTTTCGCGCAGCTCAATCGAACCATGGTTAGAATATTTTTTCTTTGCCCCGATCAGCACTCAATCTTTACAATTTTCGCCTATTCTTACACCAAGGGTAAACGCACAAATACCCTTCGATTTACCCTCTCTCGTCTAGTGATCGCAAGTGTATAATAAATTCAAGGATAGCTCTAATAAAGCTGTTATCTTTATAGGAAACCTTTTTGCTGCTGACAAACCTACAAAATGGTTGTGTAAAATATTGAGCCCAATAACTTTTTTTTATATTTTATTTTTTCCGGTTATATTTGTTTATGGCTTTAAAGGATGGGGTCATAATGTTGTGTTAATCTATGAACGAGCTTAAAATGAAATGTATTAGTAAGGCCTTGGGGTATACTGGCATAGACAAAATAACTTTCAACCAGCGATATTGATAATTAATACCTACAGGTAGTTGTTCCGGGTCTGGCTGCTTGTGTATGTGTGTTTAAATGTTTGTAAACGCACCTAAAATCCTACGATACAGCAGAAATTCCTAGTGTGAGACAAAGTTTTATAAAAAAAAGTGGAAAAGTTAATAATGTATTGGATTGTCTTAAGGCGACTACAGGAGCTAAATTAGCAACTCTATTTGTGGTGGTTCAAACTTTGTTTGAAATACTGTTAGAATAAAGTTCTAATCAGCTTGCACTACAAAGTGGTTGTTACGTCAGTCATTGCGGGCCGAATAGTGCGAAATGAGTGGTTTTAAAAAAAATCTGTATTGATCGGACTAAAAAAATAAAAGACTATCATGCTAATATGTTGCTTGTAGAATTATTTGCCAAAAAATCAGAATGATCGCATGTATTTTCGTACGGATTTTACTCGTTAAAAGAAATTTTTAGAGATGTTTGTGACTTTTTTTATCGAGTAAAATTAGTTGCCTTATATTTTCAAAACACTATCGTACTAGCATATATCCTGAAGAATATCATATATTTTTCTGGTTTTGTTTATTGCAGTGAATCATGTGCTTTTTGGCATTATAAAAATCGCGTTTAGCTCCTGTAGTCGCCTTAAGCTACCGAAAAACTTAAATCAATCCTGTTGAAAAGTTTGATAAACTTTTTCTTTTAATAAAAAGAAAAAAAAAAGGTTCGTCTATCATTTATTTGAACATGTATACAAAGTTTCGTATCCGTGCTATTAACCGTTGAGTTGTCAAATCTTTCATAAAAACTGTGTTATCACCAGAATCAAAGGTGTGTGCAAATATTTTTCTAAAATGCACCAAATCAACTTATTGTGAAAGTCAGTTGCGAGATGTCAACTTCCACAATTTATATTTCCAGCAAAAAAAAGGAGCCATCTCCACAATATACTTACGAAATAAACGCTTAATTCCATGGCGACACCTTACGCCCAAATAAAAAGCTAAGTAGCACTTATAAAGAAGAATGATCATCGCATCAGAATAAAAAAGAAAATAAAAAGAATATTACTTAAGACGAATGACCTTTAACTTGGAATGATCAAGCTAAGAATTGTTTATTTATCGCATCATCTATGTATTTTATTCTTCTTCAATACATTTTGGATGATTGACAGAAAAATGTGGGGGTTTTTAGAGGTACAGAATTTTGCCAAGCATTGTCTTACTTTAACATATTTAATCAGTCCGAAAACATTTATTAAATTGAACACCATAATCACGCTTGATAAACCAGATTGGTGGTCGCAGTATGTTGTTGGTAATAGTATGTATGATGTTATTATTCATCTGTCATTTTTATCAATGTTAAAGTTGAATTATGTCGAAGATCTTACGACTACAAGTCGTTACGGTAGTCAAAATCGGAAAGTCTGTCAACCAGTTTTATCAATTTGGCGCGTGTTACCCAGTAATTGGGTTGTCGAGGCCGTATAGACAGGTGCTTAATGCACAAAACTAATATCCTATTGCAACTGGTTAAACACAGCTGACCCCAACATAGTTAGGAAAAGGCTTGGCAGAGAAAAAAATCCTTAGCCTATATTGTCCCACTCCTAGGCAAAGGTGACCCCCATAGCTTTCCAATCTTCTCTCCGTGTGGCCAATTTTTCATAAGCACTTCTAAGTCGTCGCGGGCCTGTGGACGGTGAGCTACGGACTAGCTCGCCGTCCGTCCGTCGCATGACGACAGGCCGTGTCGACGGCGCGTTCGTGTTCCACGCGCGCCTCAAAGAGAGTCAGCAAAAAGCAAGGGGTCCGCAAGGGCCGATGCCTGCCGGGGCTGCGGGACTGTTCGCAAGAGATACCGTTGCCCCGGAACATAAAGGGCGATGAAGGAACCTGGATGGGTTTTAGTCAGTAAAAGTCTGACACTCCCACCTGCTCCGAGGAGTAGGAGGAGGAGTCATTGATGATTTCCCATCCGAAAAAAAAGTCGTCACGCCAGCGTTTTCTAGGCCTTCCTCGGCGACGACGCCCGTCTTCTGGCACCCTCTGCGTGACGACTCTGGCCCATCGATGCATTCTACAGACATGGCCCGCCAAATCTCACTTGTTGAAGTTTGATTTGGCGGGCCATGTTGAGCAGTGTTATTGCTCCCATCAGCGATTCCAATTTTTGAGTGTATTGTTGTAAACTAAAATATAGTTAACTCAAATTGATCAAACGACCAGCAATACCAATAGTATTTGTTGTCATCCATCAGATCAATCTAGCTCCCCTAAAATAGGCCCACAAAGCTCCCACAAATAAACAGGTTGTACCTATCCAACGGTCTATTCTTTGCCAGAACCACAGAGAACACGCCAGAGAGTCCCTAACTCTCAATGATCGCCAATCCGACTAGAAGCGCCTTATTTATGGCATGTTCCAGCTTGGAAGGGCGCCAAGCGAAAAATGGTGGGTTTACGTGTATTGAGGAGGTTCAAAGTTCAGCAGTACTTGAGTATAAGTTTAGTGGCTGTAGTTGTTTTGAAGAAAAGTAAAATATGATGGTTATGTCCAGTAGTTTTTGGCAACGGTATCGGTAAACAGACTTGGTGCTCCGTTTACTTGGGAAGTGATTAAGTATCAAAAGTGAATGGATTGGTTTTGAATAGTGCATGGTGTTTGTAAGTGCAGTTGCTTAGTGGACCAGAGGGTCTAGACTTTTCTATTTTTAGTTGAGATATCCTACACAAATTCTTGTCTTATATAAATTTTAACTTTGTAACGAGAAGTTATTATGATATCACCATGCCATCAACATAGACGAAGAAAGCGTACATATTATAGGAGACTAGCTGATGCCCGCGGCTTCGCCCGCCCGCAAATTATATACTAAAACCTTCCTCTTGAATCATTCTATCTACTAAAAAAACCCGCATCAAAATCCGTTGCGTAGTTTTAAAGATTTAAGCATACATAGGGATATAGGGACAGCGAAAGCGACTTTGTTTTATACTATGTAGTGATAACTCATAAACTGCCCAAGTAAGGTTAATAAAATTTATTTGGGACCACCGCGCGAGCTTCCTCTACCAAATAAAAAAAAAATCATGAAAGTAGTACCAGCAATCACTGAGTAATCGGTGTACGCACATAATAAAAAAAGCTGTTGGTGGAATACATAACCTCCTCCTCTTTTATAAGTCGGATAGAAATTACTTTCTATTGGTAAAATGATAATGATTGAAAAGGCAAAAATGTATGACTAACATAAGGTACCAAAAAGCTTACGGCGATCCCGGTGAGTAGCCGTTACAGAATGATATGAAAAGCTTCAAAAGCGATGACTGTTTTCAGAATCCAGAAGGATTCAATTCGTGTGATTTGGGTTTCTAATCAAAGTTTTTCAGTAAAAGTTGTATACTGGAGTTGTGCTCGGTTAATATTAAGCCCCTTTAACATAGTTTTTGTATTGGTGACTGCAATTTTCACAGTGATGCAAAACATCAAGTAAGACAACTTCGAAAGGGCATTCTCCAGAAAATTTCGCGGCGAATTAACCAACCAGTACGTATTTCTCTATTTTTCGGTAAACAAGCCGGAAAAATAAAAATATTGACGTCATCATTTTCCCGTCGAAAAAATATAAGCCCCAACATTCGTCAGTCGCTATGACAGAAAAAAATAAACAACAAATTCACGAGTCTATGGCAGAAAAAAAAAAACAGAAATAAAAATAAATATTCAAATGGAACACCATAAAACAATGGCGGCCATTACAAAAACGCGGGAAGTGTCAACTGTGTGACGTCATCACAATGGCGTCGCTTTAGTGACAAATTGAGTGAACTCAGTCGAGAGATGGGCGTGAACATTAGTGCAGTATCTTGTATTGTTACGGGTTTTTCTGTTTTGTTAGTGGGGAATAGAATTGTTCAATTTCTGTATCGGTAAAGGATTTTCGTTACACTTCCTCGAAAACGGGTTCTTATCGCACTACGATTAGGTTCAACATGCAATGTATTTCACACGCGATGCGTTTTCTTCATTCAATTCAAAAAAATTCACAGATAGCGTCCAGTTAGATGAAGTTCAAATCGGTTTAATGTCTACAGTCGGAATGTTTTTTTTTTATTTTGGCAAAGCAATGTGCGTCTTTACGGTATAAAAAAATAAAAAATATTTTTTGAATATCAAATTGTGTATATAAATATAATATCATAGATAAACATGATTATATTATTAAATAATATTACTAATATTTACTTCTAAACAAATTAACATTTATTTGTGTTTAAATTCAAAAATACAAAAAAAAAACTATTTTATGCGGAAAAAAAAGAAAATTAAAATCTAGTCTCAAAATATTGTATTTCTTCTAAAGCGTATTGAAAAACGTCGTTTGATACACGTGGTATTAACAACTTGTGATAACAAACTTTCTCCACTTGTATCAAAATGTACTATTGTTTTCTGTTTTTCTTTTTATGGATTTGCCTGATCTTGCAAATCAGAAATAAAGCAGGAAGGTTGATAGTGGGGTGTCGTGCTTAGAGTGTTTGACGGCACGGTTGGCGCAGTGGCTAAGCGATTGACTACTGCGTTGCGTGTCGCGGGTTCGATCGCCGCACGGAACAAATATTTGAATGGCCTACAGATAGTTGTTCCGGGTCTGGCTGTTTGTGTATGTGAGTTCAAATCTTTGTAAACGCACCCACGATACAGGGGAAATTCCAAGGGTATGGCAATGTTTTCAAAAATAGAAAAGAAATAAATAAATAAACATATCTTAAGCCCAGTTCCCACTATGTCGTGACAACAGATAATCGTGTAGGTTTAAGTGCCGTGGCTTGTGTATGTATATGGAGGTGTTCACATATAGGACGACACGATTACTGTCGTCCACGAGTTTTGCCAACTAAAAACCAACGATAAATTAATCGTCACGCCATAGTGGGAACGGGGCCTAAGTCTAGCTATGTATGCCCCTTTTAGTCTGATAAAGTAAAAAGCCATTTTTTCATGAATAAAAAATAACGTTTAGTCTATTCAAATAATATCCTTTGCAAATTGAAACCATTAAAAGTGTCTGAAATCTATGTCACACATTTATCTATGAAAATTAATTTAACAAAATCCAAGCCCAATTTTGAAATATCAGAAACAAACTCTTCTGTCAAGAAAACAGAGCAGGATTTAGATCTTTAAGATGTAATGAAAGCCTTAAAACTTCCCTTCATATCAACGGTAAAATATCCAAAAGAGGATATTCTTTACATTGTTCAGCCATAAATCACTCCGAAAATACAATACTATTATATAACTTGTCTAACAACGGCAAAATTTATACAAAGAAGTTTTAACTCGAACATTTTAGTTATTCCAAAACTCTAAAGTTCTTTAGAATACTCTTAAAGACTTCGTAATATTGCCAAAGTTTAAATATCTATTGACAATGTTTCCTGACTTACAATAAACGAAATAATTTACCAAAGAAAATCGTGTAAGTTCAAAGAAAATGCGATGATCATCATCAAAATTGATCTTTTCAACCCGAAATTACGTTCGCGCGCAAATTGTGCAGAAACAACCAAACAATAGCGATTGTTACGCGTAAAATCACGGGTTTTGGTGGGAAAAAATGATAAAACGCTATCACGGTGGATAGTCCATCAATCACCTAACAATCGTGTTTATTTTTGTATTTTTATTTTCGCTCACAGGATACAATATTTTACGCGCGAAAAATTTTACGTGGAACCTCTCTCTGGCTGGAAATAAAAAGAGCTGAACGTTTTATCTGGACGTAGTCTATGATATTTTGACAGCTGATGATATTTGGCGGCAATCCGTTTGTGTTTATATCCGAGTTTATTGTTTAAAAAAGTTAATTCGGGCCTTGTTTGTTGTGAACGGCTACTTTTGTATTGTAATTTTACATCAATGTATTGTAATTCATTTTTATGTTATTTATCTAGAATTTCACGGTATAAGGTTTCAGAACGATCAGTTGATAGCCTCGGCAAGTGGCTGCGATATGCTGTAACAATCGCTACGAACGCTACATTCCCGTAGCGTTAAGGCCAGCGCAACCCTAGGACTGCAGGGCATTTCATCTTGATCCAAGGTAAATTTAACTAGTCGTACTATGATACTGATTCCAATGTTCAACGCCGAAGGGAAACCCTCTTTGATTTTTGGGGTTGATCTCTATACATGGAAACTGTATCTTGAACGAATGATTTAATTCTAAAAATTCTTTTACTGGCAGAAAGCTACATTATTCGAAAAAATATAAAGTTTTAAAATAAAATATATATATTATTTATATCATGCCTATTAGATCATCATTAGATCATTATCACAATGATTGCGGCGAAGTGCTAGTTTTTAATAGTGTAACTATCAAAGACACAATATTATCTGTAGTTAAATCAATTTAAATCTGTATTTTATTTCACCCTTTTTAAGGAAAACAGAAAACTGTAAAGTAACCCATTTAATTTCAGTAAAAACCTTTTAAATAATATTAAAAGCATAGGTGACGATACATCACGGGTTCACGGGTTTAAACCAATCCTTCACGTAGGACCCATCGATCAATCTAGTCCCCTAAAAATGTGTAAAGGTGCGGTTCCGAAGGGGACGGATGCAAACAGCAGCAGCAGTGCCGCACAATCGCAACAACAGACTGCAGCGACACTAACTGCATTATATTTATTTCCACGCATCAGTTGATGATGGTACAGTACCACCTGCTGCTGCAGTCAAGCGGGGTCTGTAGAGGGTATTCAAGTGCTGTCATTGGCTTTTACTGTGACAAATGAATAGAGCGGTTTTATTGTTGTTGTTTCGTTCATCTTTTGTGGGGCAGCATCACATTAACACTCCAGGGCAGAGTCATAGTCTATGAATCTCCACCTGAAAAAGTTTTCCTTGCTTCGGCCAACTGTGTCTGGAGTCTATTCAAAGACTTCCAGATTCATTAATTTTACGGATCTCAAGATGGAAAATTCCGGTGTCACTGACGCTTCATTCAGCATCAAAACGGCGGCGACACTCACCGTGTTTACTGCCAACCGCAATGTAACTGCCGTCTGCAGTCTGCCGTCGCCATTGGGATCACACCTTAAAGGTTCTTCAAAAAAGTACTGAATCACTGGATCGTAATACAAGACCATTATTTCCACTATTCGTACAATCGCAACGGAAATAATTACTCTTTGGGAGCTCTTCGATTTATCGTAGGTATGTCATTAGTTAACTAAAGCTCCTTGAGAAAGAATTCGTCAGGGAAACTACTGTAACCGGCTATGTAAGGATTTTTTTTCAACTTTTCTGTTCATAAGTTATTTTTATTAACTGGCAGTTGCCAGTGACCATCGTTCGCGTGAAATTATTATAAAAAATTTACTACCCTATTTGTAAGATCATGCAAATTATTATTTATATACATACATACTACAACTAGAACTAGACATATAAAATTACAAAAATAAAAGTAGTAGTAAATAGGAACAAACTCAGTGGTCATAGTCTCTTTTGAAGTCCAGACATAATCTTGCTCAATTCACATGAGGACAATGCAGATTAGTGTCTGAGGTGGTCTTTGAAGAAAGAACCACGCAGATTTGAGTGGACCTTTAACCAAAGATCGAGTTCAAGAAACTTGAAACATCGCCGTACCATAAAATAGGGCTTTAACTGAGCTTATTGGAAAATACCAAATTAAACAACTCCAGCAAAGGTTATGTCTAGACATTATTTGTTTAAAATTAACTAGAAACGGTTGGAATTTCATTTCTAATACCTCAAGATAGGGTAGCTGATATTGATCGAAGATTCTAGTACATTGGTACTCGAATCTTTTGCGTACAAAGAAGCATAACATAACATCACGCCTGTAATACCCGATGGGTTGGGCAGAGGTGTACCCATTAGTAAACCCACATTTTGCTGGTTATATTTAAGTCCCACGTAAGCAGGCCTATTGCCATCAACCGGGCGCAAGTCTAGACTCCGTAGCTACTGCTGAGAAATTCCTGATGGAAAAACCCAAAAATACTTTGCCCGACCTGGGAATTGAACCCAGGACCTCATGCTCAGCAGTCGCGCTTGCGACCACTGAACCAACGAGGCAGTCAAAGAAAGAAGAAGAATCCTTTGCCTTATAGTGGACAAGTTGCAGCATCATGGAGTTTCTGCCTAGTTCTTTTCCATAGGAAACGACCAATCCGAACCGTGCTATCTTTTGACGTTTCATAAGGTTTATATGAAATATTTTGAATGAGTCCTTTCTGAGAGGGAATGTCTTTGAACCTAGAACGAAAAGAAAGAGAAAAAAAATGCGTTAATTTGGAATTAAAAACAAAAACACCTTAAAAACTGTACATAATCAGCCAATAATGTTCCCACTGCTGGGACACACGGCCTTCGCTCTATGAGAGGAAATGGGCTATAATCCACCACGCGGGCCCAGTCCGGGGAGATCAAAATTGTACAAAAATAAATAAACAAACAAAACTAATAATGCCAAAAGAGCCTTAGCTCAGCATAATGCCAGATGGCAACACAAGGTGTTACCACCTCCGGGGCTGCGGGACTGTTCGAAAGAGGTACCGTACCTTCGTTAAGAGGTGTTTTACACCCTTTATGTACGTAGCCTAATCTTGAGCAGACGGATCTATCCATAACTACCTATCCTCCAACGAAGGGCACACTAGTACAGCCAATCAGCTAACAAGGCCATTATATGAGGTCCAGGTCCATATACCACAGAACGTTCGATCGCCCTAACTTTAAGACCATCAACGTTGTCATCTGACTCCCAAAGTTCAGGACTAAAGTTTAAGGGCATAGCTTGAAGTATGAATTAGCTGTAGAGTATTTTGTGTTTACCTGGGAAGAGTAGCATAACCACAATCATAACACACGATTATAGAGTTAGTGTAAGTAAAACAAAATCATGGCAAAATAATGCCTGCATAAGTATTGTGGGTGATTAGGATACTATTTGCTTAAGAACACTAAGCATTTATACGTAAATTTATGCATAGATCATATCTACGGTCACACGACAGAGAGCAATTTACTTTTTGATGTGAAACATCTGTATGCGCGACTATGCAGTAAAACCGATTCGTATGCCGTGACGTAAGATGGCATGACACTGTCATGGCGTGATGCTTCCTCCAAGCCACGTAAAATCAACCTATTCCCGTTAGAATAAAGTTTGTTTTGGAAGGATTGTTGTGAGTAAATAAAATCACCTTTCTTTTATTAGAATTAATAAATTGATTTTATTATCGTAACAATTTTTTCTTTATTTGACTTCATATTTCGTTATAAGTTTTTTTTTTTAAATTATGAATTCTAATATTAACATAGATGTTTCACATCTGCGGCCGCCAATTATTTTTGTACAATATTTAATAACAAGACACATACTTCTGAATAACTGAAACATTTAAGTCAAATGGAATAGGATTTTTTTTCCTTTGCTGTGCTCATAACTGTAACACGACCTAAACCTTGTCTGATTCATACACCAAAGCGAAAATATAAAGGACAAGTCATAAAGTTGAGCCCAAAACTTGAGAATAGTTTGGAATAGTTGGCAAACCGCAGGGATGTTATGTGGAGTCACATTTTGAATAATTGTGTATCAATCATTTCATAGTTAGAGGACAAAGAAGGAAGAGGGAACTAAGGACAAAAGGAGGGTAGTTTGAATTGAGATATGAAGAGGAAATTACCCGATGAGGTTTCTATTTATGGGATGAATTTTCTACAATAGATTCTCAGTGCTTATTTTTGTATAAAAAGGAACCGTGCATTTAATAATTCTAGACCAGTGGGATCGAAATGTCTTTTTGTTTCGTTCCAGTGTCTGGTCTTATTTCACGAACTTATATCTCAGAGAGTTGTGAAGATATGATATTCAAAAAATACTCAAAAGACGCGTATTAGAAATTCGAGAAAATAAAAAACGAATAAAGTTACGGCCGAAATAGCGAAAAAAAATTTTTTTTTTTATTTTAGCGCTCAATATTTTGGAAAAGGTTTGCCCTGTAGCCTAACCTTTTTGAAAAAAGTCAAAAAGTCAGAACGACATTTTTCACATGACATTACACCTACTCGTCGTTCAGCGACAATATTTTTTCGAATTCCGTAGATGCATTTCCAAAGTGCTCGATAGTCGTGTGAGGCACGAAATCTGTGTTTTTTTTCTTGTTAAAAAGGTTAACACATTTTCATATAATTTTATATCATAGGCTATGGGTAGATAAATAATCATAAAAAAAAATGAATTTTTCTCACAAAAACTTCCTCTTTTAACGCGCTACAAATAAATTACATTAATGTGTCAAACACTGCTTTCTATATGTGTTATTACTTTTATAATAAAAAACAGACGTAACACATGACAAGGAAATATTTTCTGCGATCCACGTGTTTCACGTGTCAAGAGGATCCGCACTCGTCAAGATTCACGTCCCATTTAGAGATCCTTGGGGAATAGTTCGAGAGTTACGCTTTTAGACGTATGTTGACTGAATGAGACAACGTGTGCTTTTATAAAAACACGGAAAAATAAATATACCTTATTTGGATACTCGTAAGGATCTACGTTATGTGAAACTCTGAAAAACACTGACATAATATAACATCACGCCTGTAGTCCCCGACGGGTAGGGCAGAGCTGTACCTAATAGTACACCCACATTTCGCCAGTTACGCTAAAGTCCCATGCAGTCGGCGAGCCTATTGCCGTCAACCGAGCCCAAATCCAGTCACCGTGGCTGGTTCTGAGAAATTTCTAATGGAAAAACCCGGTAACACTCTGCTCGACCCGGGAATCAAACCCAGGACCTCATGCTCAGAGGTCGCACTTGCGACCACTAAACCAACGAGGCAGTAAATACAATTTTTGTGAAAAACTCTTTTGAAAGAAATCTTTACTTAGTCGATTACTGATCAACGCGGAAAATATGCGATTCCGTGCTGCTAGATGAGGCGCAACCCTAAGTGTATCCGACCAGAAAACTAAGTGAATAACAAGAGCGAAGATCCTTTGAAATCCGGTTAGCTTGGTACACTAGATAAAATACTTAGCTCAAAGGAGGTACTTAACGTATTCTTTGAGTCTTTTTGGTCTAGAATTTTATTTCCAGTCATTTTCAAACCCAACAGTTTTCGTTTTGGCGATGCAACAGTTTATAATATATAATAGTATATAATCAAGTCATAGGTCTCGAGTTCGAACCCAAGGCACGCACCTCCGATTTTTCGGATTCATGTGCGTATTGTATAATAATCACTTGCTTCGGTGAAGGAAAACATCGTGAGGAAACCAGCATGCCTGAGAGATATTTCTCTACGGCATGTTAAGCCAAGTCAGAGGCCCATGGGCGGCTTAAAAACTCTGACACCAGGTTAGGCACTAACCACACGATAAAGAAAGAATGAAGTTTATAATGTGAGAATGTAAATGTTTCAATAAAGTTTTTGACGTGATGACGTCTTATAAATCGATGAACAGCGGCTGAACGCACGAAAAAGTGTCACACCGTTCCGATCCGGCGATCAACGCCCAGCCATAAATAACGAGAACGTGGAAAGTCATAAATAACGAGACTAACAGAAAGAAAATACATAACTCTAGCTACACATTAGATACAGCAAGTGGTCCTAAAAACTCTGATCAGGAAGTAGCTCAAGAATTTGAAAATTTCTTTACCGATGTACCATTAAAAACTACAGAGGCTCTTATTTCCTCACCTGAACTCTCAATTGGTTTATTAAAGGAGAATGTGTCTGGCTGCCTGGCTGAATTTAAATTTAAATACATTAACCCTATGATAGTTATTAAAGCTTTCCGGCAAATAAAAATCAAACTGACCGAAGATCTATGGGGAATGTCTATCAAAGTTTGTACATCCATACTTGAGACTATAGCCCCTTACATAGCTTTAATTTTTAATTTATGTGTAGACCAAGGAGTTTTCCCTGATTTAATGAAATACAGTAAAGTCATACCTCTTTTCAAATCCGGGGACAGTAAAGACACTAATAATTATAGACCTGTATCGGTTTTACCAGCTTTCAGCAAGGTTTTTGAAAAGGTAATGCTTAATCAAATGCTCTATCATTTTAACACCAACCGAATCTTACATGATCAACAGTTTGGTTTCACTAAGGGACGTTGTACAACTGACGCCGGTGTAACCTTATTAAAGCACATATTTACTGCGTGGGAAGAGTCTCAAGACGCCATAGGAATTTTTTGTGACTTCTCCAAAGCGTTTGATTGTGTAAATCACGACACATTACTTTTGAAACTTGAGCATTACGGACTGGGTAAACTTGCACTTAGTTTGGTAAAATCTTATTTGAATGCATAGCCCATATTGTGTGAGTACTATGTACTAGAAAGCTATCATTCACTGCAAACCTACGTCTTTTATTGACTTGAATGTGCCCTGGCGGTTGAGAATATGTCATGCTCACTCAAAAGTCTCGCTGATGGTGGCGCATGTGTCGGATCATTTAGTTCCCTTCAAAATGGTTGAGTTGAATGGTGCTGATCTATGCGTCATGTCCGTGAACGGGCGCTGTCAGTTGTGACTGGTCATCTCTCAGTTGCCATGGCTTATTTTAATGAATTATTTTAGTTTTTGAATTGTTTTTTTTTCTGTTTTGTTTTACTGTGGACACTTTTAACGTGCACATCTTGCTACATTGTTCTCACATAATATACCATCTCAACATGAATGATGTAACCAAGATTTTGTAACAATATTCTGATTTAAAAGAGTGTCCATGGAGTTTCTTGCCCGTTCTTCTCCATAGAGATCTACGCTAGGGAATGGGCAACTACAGTACTTTCACAGTTTTTATGTCTTGTGACTGGGACTGTAGCTACATTTAATTTTCATCTTTGTTTCGACAATTCAAAAGTGCCTGTAACTGGCTTACTTGAAATAAATGCTTTGATTTTGATTTTGATTTTGCCCAAGCCCTTGCACTTAGAAAACTGAAATTTTGCAAAGGGAACCACCCTTTATAATATGGTCAAGGAATAAGGATTTTTCGAAATTCAACCCCTAAGGGAGTTAAATAGGGGATGAAAGTTTGTATGAAGGTCCGTCAGTTTTAAAGTTAGGATCTTAAAATTTTGGGTTTAGACTGACGATTGAAATTATTTTATGTCTCAGAGTTTTTGATAATTTCACCCCCAAAAGGTTAAAAAGGGGATGAAGTTGTGTATGGAAAGTCTTTAATTTTCGAAGTAAAAATCACTTCCTTCGTATGGTTGGAAGCTAACGCAACGGTGTAGTTAGAATTTCAATCCGTAATGGGGCGAAAACGGGGATGAAATATTGTTTTTAAGTAAAAATCACTAATATCATGAAAAATTACGTTATCACGTAAAATTATCGTCCGTAAACCGGCTTTACAGAAACAAAAAAATAATTAATTAATTAAAAAAATAATAAATAAAAAGTTTTATTGTTCTCATACAATTGTTCTACAGCACAAAATTGAGGTAGCACCTTTAAGTTATAAGAATACTTTTGTTGGGTTTTTAGGAATAATGTTACTAACAATTGGGCCTAGTTGCCATAAATAAACAAATTTTTAATTAAATTTAATTATATCACTCACAAAATGAGGTACCATCTCTTATATCTAATCATCTGCCTAGCCTTTTTTCAACTATGTTGGAGTCGGCTTCCAGTCTAACCGGATACAGCTGAATACCAGTATTACTCACTTATATATCTCATGCCATCACAAAAAACATTCAATCACCCAAACATCGTAACATCTAGAACAACTATGACATCTCTCTTTTCACATGCCGGATATCCTTAGCCGGAAATCCGCTCGCTACTTCACCGTTCACACGTCTCCGGTCGCCGTCCGGGTATTAAATATACCGTGAGTCACTTTCATGTAAGTACAGGGATATGAACCGGATCAGACGACGTACGGTTTGAAAGAACCTTTGATAGCAAGCTTCGACCATAACGCGAATTTAAAATATGGTTGCAGGATTTGCAATTGAGAATGTATTTATACGTTTCATGTTACAAGCAATATGGTGTATTTTTCTTTGTAATATGTACTTGGTTAAAATATAAAGCGCAGGTATACCGCCAGCTAGCAAGCGAGCTAGCGGGCGAAGCAAGGCGAGGGAAATTATATAAACTAAGCGAAGCTTTGGCGAGTTAAACTCACACCGAAACCACTGTGTGGGTTCACACCGAAAGCTACGGACGCACGGGCGAGCGAGACGGCGGGCGAGCGAGCGGGCGGGTAGCAGCGCCTGGCTTCGTCGGATATTTCGTTCGCATCGTTTGCATCGCTGACGTAGCTTAGCTCTGTAGTTGGCGGTGTGAACTCAAGTATGAAAAGAGATGAAACGATGCTCGCCCGGCGCGCTCGCTCGCTAGCTGGCGGTGTGGCCTGCGCTTTAATCTAGCAATAGAAAGAGGTAAAGCAATCAGCGTGCATTCAAAGTTCATCGCCAACGATACCTGCTTACTTTAGTTTTATTTGTGAGTTTTTATATGGCTCCATTTGGGCTCCGTCGATTGGGTAAAATATGTATGAATTATTATTTTTGCGTCACCAAGAAAAGTGGGTATTTCAAATGAAGCCAACATTTAGTACTTTCCGAAGTTAAAAACCTACATAATCAAAAACAAAATCATATCCTTTTAGACTTCTCAAAGCAGACCCTGAAAATCTTTACATAAGGCTATAAAATTACAACTTACACAACCTTATCCTAACAATCAAAGCTAAAGAAATCTCAAAAACGACACGAGACTCAAATAAAAAGATTAAAAAGATACTAAACTTGAATAAAAGATGGAGCAGAACTTGGAAATGGCTTCATGTGAGCCGTTTACTGGTCTGTTCAACAGTGACTATATCTTTTATACGTCTTCACTACGTCGCTTCGATCCGGACTGGCCACCACAATCGCAAATCACATTATATGGGCTCCCGGCACTGTAGGATGGACGTTGGAGTATCAATGAGGCGAGCTATGTTGTGTCTTTTAGTCTGTCCTAAATAATTGTTTTATGTTTTTTAGTTTTACTAATGTTTTTCGTTTCTTGGTCGTTATCAATGAATTTTATTTATTTTATAAAGACAAAAGCAAACATTTTTATACTCTAATTACACTTAATTTTCAGGGTTTATTTGAAATCTTTCGGTCTCTACATAAAATTAGCTTGACATAAAATTTTGTAATTTTTAGGGTATGTAGAAATCGTTAGCCACGTTGATGATTGAATTACGTTGTTACATAAACAGTCTAAAATTTTCCCACTGCTGGGACTTAAGCCTCCTCACTGTGAGAAGGAGCTTTGTGCTCTTCTATGCTAATATATTGTCCTGTAAAATATTTTGTGTGTACATAAATAAATAAATAAATAAATAATAATAAATAAGGAGTAGACCGTAATGCGACTCTTCTCCTTCGTGTCGCTGCACGACAGTATTTGGCCAAGCCCAATACACGGCGTCGTCGGAGGCAGCGCGTTTTTCACTTTGACTGCATGCTTTGGGCCAAATTGGCAAATTACCATCATCATAATCATCAGCCTATTAATTTTCCCACTGCTGGGACACATGCCTCCTCTCTAAGAGAGGGAATGGGCTATAATCTACCACGCAGGCCCAGTGCGAATTGGTAGATGTCACATGTCTTCGAATTTTTTTGGTTGTATGACATGCCGGTTTCCTCACGATGTTTTCCTTAACCGTTTTGAGAGCAGTGCTGGTGAAATAAATTACACAAAGTAATGCGCCTGCCTGGGTTTGAACCCACGACTTACTGTTCGTAAGTCGGTGCCGCCACCACTGGGCCACCGCTGCTCTCCCGAAAATTACCATACAGAGTAGTAATTGTAAGCCACTATTGCCATTTAAATTCCAAATATTGAGTACTCCCAAACGCCTACGAAATCGGCGCTCTATAGATCCATTCCTACTCGCAGACCGCCTCTAACCGAAACTACCCGCAGATCGAACTCCCGCGTCTCGCGCGCCTCGTTACGTAAGATCAATCGCCGGCGCACAATGTGACGACTTAGTTACGAGTTCTGCCCGGCTATGTACTCTTACCCGGACGAGTAAGGAACTGTACACGACCTCGAGCGACGCGACTTGCTTGACTTTCAAAAAAAAAAAATTAATGGCCTAATTTTAATGGGTTGGCTTTGACTCAACCCACATCTCAGACACAAATCTGCATGGTCCTCATTTGAGTTACTGACTTGAGATTATGTCTGCAATTCAAAAGAGACTGTGATCTCAGAATTTGTTGGTTTCGTCTAAGGTACGCCTAAACTCCGGGGCTGCGGGACTATTCGAAAGAGATACCGTGGCCCCGGAACACAAAGGGCGATGAAGGAACATGGATGGGTTTTAGTCAGTAAAAGTCTGACACTCCCTCCTGCTCCGCCCAGAGCGGGAGAAGTCATTTGATGATTTCCCATCCTAAAAAAAAAAAAAAAAAAACATCACGCCCTAAATCTACGAAGGGTTACGCAGAGTAGACCTACATTTCGCAAGTTATGTTTAAGTCCGATGTAATAGGGGGCGAGCCTTTTGCCATCAACCGGGCAGAAATCTAGACTCCGTGGCTGCTACTGCAAAATTACTGATGGAAAAACCCAATAACACTTTTCCCAACCCGGGAATCGAACCCAGGACTTCATGCTCAGCAGTCGCGTTTGCAACCACTAGACCAACGCGGCAGTTTAGGTATATTTAAATGTGTCTAAACCAGTTCTTTAATTTGTTTCATCTACCGTCATCGTCACCTTTTATTTTTGATTAAAATCTTATTTATTTTATTTTATTGTCGCAAGTCGCGTGTCGCTTGATCGTGTAGCGTGGCCAAGCTGTAAGGGGTTAGAACAGGATGCAGGGTTACTATTGTATTGCATTTTAACAAAAGAGTTTCTATATGCGTTTTTAGGTAATTCGGTTAGAATTACGATTATGGTGTGTGAGGTTTGGGCGTTGGTTCTCGGGTCTGAAATATGCGCCCATTTTGGAAAAACAGGATGAGAAAGAATTCGAAATAGTTTTTGGGCTCCAATAGCTGTGCTCAACATAGGTTTTTGACACCAAATCTGGTATGTTTTAGAATTTTAGAACAAGTTTTGAAACATTGAGAAAAACTTACTTCATGATTATCAAGCAAGTGTTTATCGTGAGGAACTGAAGACTCCAGTATGCCTGAGAGATATTTCTTGACGGCATGTTAAACCAAGGCAGATGCCTATGGCTATGGGCGGCATTAAAATTGAAACCAGGTTAGGCGCTAACCACACGATAAAGAAGAAGAAGGTAAATTTATCATAAAACACCTCTGTTTAACGCTTCGAAGAAAGACATTTAATTCTCATAAAGAAATTTACATTTCACTTACAAGAGAACAAATTGAAACATTAAGTATAAAGTAATCATTGTCCTTCGATAGTCGGAATTACAAATTAACTTGACGTATTGGAAATTACATATTTAGGTTCGTGGGTACTCCCAAAAATCTCACACTATGCCATTATGCGTAATTATATACTTATCACTACATAGTATAAAACAAAGTCGCTTTCTCTGTCCCTATATCCCTATGTATGCTTAAATCTTTAAAACTACGCAACGGATTTTGATGCGGTTTTTTTTAATAGATAGAGTGATTCAAGAGGAAGGTTTTAGTATATTATTTGCGGGCGGGCGAAACCACGGGCATCAGCTAATTAAGTATAAACTAATCACTGTCCTTTGACACTCGGACTTACAAATTAACTTGACGTATTTGATTGCAAATTACATATTTAGGTTCGTGGGTACTCCCAAAAATCACACACTGTGCCATTATGCGTAATTATATACTTATATACTATAAATATACTTCCGAGTTAACTGACATCGGTGTACTCGATATTGTACATGCGCTCAATGCGGCAATAAAATAGAGAATTTAAATCATTTGAACAATAAACATGATATATAATAACTAAATCCTCTCTGGGTTGCCACCTGCCAAAGTCACACATCGTGGTTGAAATATGTTCTAGCCACAACACAGGAAAGTTGCAAAAGTTACAGTATGTACCAATGTTATCTGGTCTTACGCTGCTGATCTTAGTATGACTTGGTAATGGTACTAATATTTCTAAAGCATACCTTGGTGTAGGTAGGTGAGGAACTTTCTTCTCTGAGCGATCTTTAGGTTAAGTCGTTTGCCTTAGTTGGTCCGTGGATAGGTCCCATTACAAATCGAGTTTCCTCCGTGCCGTGCTGTAATTTCTAGAGCTTTGACAGTCATTACAGGTAGTCAGTGGCCCGAAAGTCTGACAACCAGTCTTACCAGGGGGTATAGTATTACCCAGTGTTAAGTGGATTGTGGAGGCAGATAGGCAGTCGCTCCATTTAGAAACTGGTATTCAGCTGCATCTGGTTAGACTGGAAGCTGACCCCAACATAGTTGGGAAAAGGCTGTCAGATAATGAGGTTCACACATGGTCGAGACTCGGCCTTCTGAATTTTCCAACTACTATTGGAACGAACAAAACTGCACTCAACTAGATATAACTGCAACGAGGCCAGTCCGAACCGCTTCAAACTGGAATGAACTGGATCTGACTAGTTTGAGCTGGTTTTGCGCAAAAGTTCTTTTTGTTTGTTCAAGTTCAACTGTTTTGTGACCTGCTGTCGACCCTGCTCTTATTTTGCTGATCGGGTCACGTTGGACAAATGGATTATTTTGTTGTTGGCATTGGCATTGGCATTGGTTTAATATCAATTTCAATGTATTTTTGTCGTCACAATATTGTTACGTCGCACATAGGAGTATTGTCATGTAAAATCCGGACAAAATTATTTAATGACTTATTTAGTAATAAAACATTGTAATACGATTTAAATAATCTTTAATGATAATAAAATGTACACATATACCATAAAACACGTTTATTTAACTTAGTTTCTTAAAATGTTTTTTTTTTTTTAATAATTTAAAATTTTTAGTAAATACTTTAAATTTTAATTGAGTTCTTCATCTTCATCGTCTTCATCTATATCTTCGCAGCTGATGTTGTCTTCTGTTACCGTTGATGGTAAAGATGGCGGCGCATTTGCGACATAAGATCAAGCGCCTCTTTCGAAAAACTTTTTCTCTTCAATTGCGGTTTTGGCCGAATAGAGCTTAAATAAGGATCGGAACTTAACAACAATCTGTTAATAATAGGGACATTATTAACAGATTGTTGTTAGATGCAGTCTTCTATAGAAAATTTTCTAGAAAAGTCGAGCCTGTACTGCCTAAAGTTTTTATTACGGGCCTCAGCTGCCTTTTCCGACAATTGACCAATAGGAACGATAGCATGCCTTATGCCTTGAGCTCCATGTATCAAGACTTTGTGAATCGTAGGTGACATAGGATGCCATTCATACAAATCAGTATATAACTTGGCTGTTGCCTGGGCGTAACAAGCAAACTTTTCAACATTAACAGTGATTCCGCTTGCAATTACCTCTAAGATTACTCTCAATCGTTTGATGAGGTCTAAATCTATTCCAGTAATGTGAGATGAAGTTTCAGCAGGTACTTGCTTCCGTATCTCACAAGTTTTTCGTCGCTTACTACGCTCACTTAAGTGTTCAAAAGAATTTGTTGGCCGACCCGTTTTATGTGTAAGCTCTGCACTAAAAATCTGGAATTTAATAGACGATTTGAGCCATTTGTCATTATTACGTAAGAAGTGCGACTTGCTGCTACCCATTTTTGTTTGAACTGAGTCTTAAAAAATCTCAGAGTACGATCCAAGTTCGTTTTTTTATCATCGGGACATTGGGTGATTTCAACTAATTTTGTTCCCATAAACTCCAACTTTTCTTATTTTTTTTTCTTTTACACTCAAGCATGATATTGTACAAAGCTTTTCTGGTAAAACTAACTCTTAATTCTTCATTATCTGAAAATAAAAAATTAAACAATGTAAAGTCAAAAATATCCCCATTTTACACTTATATCTTCAAATAATTGAAAATAAAAATGGCGTGCGTAGGCGCAACATTTTTTTATAGATTTTACTAAAACATATTCTTGGCAATATATTATTAAAAAAATAAAGGCTTGACAAGCCTTGACAAGTAAACAAAAACACGATTTAATAAAATTATTTGCACAATTTATTTGAAATTTTGGGTTTATCTTTAAACTTTTTTTTAAACACATAAATTAAACATAAACTATTGAATAATTACGTTAAAATAATTTACGTACCTTGTACTTCCATATTCACAATGTTTTTTCTCACTATTTATCACACCAACCATACAGTTCAAACTCTAAAGCAGTGAAAATAACAAGTGCCGAGAACAAAGACATGCGACTTAGACAACGACTGGGTTCCGACTGCATGTGCGGGGAGGGTCGACTTCCTGAGTTACAAATGTGTCCTTTTTTCAATGGACCGGTTATTGAGCTGCAAAAATGTGTTGCTATAGTAGGTTTTTATTTAACTTCGTAAATTCGACTTTTGACCGGATTTTAGATGGAAATACTCCTATGTGCGTCGGCTGTTTTACGAGAACATCCTTCTTCTTATCGTATCGATGTTCTTTCCAATTACACTGTTTGAGCCCAGTATGTGGCCACGTTTATGGCAGCGGTGCAGACGCTATACAGGTCGTCAATAGTGCAGATAAACGGACACCTGGGACACTCCAGCAGGTGGGGCATTGTTTGGTCCGGAGCGCCGCACTCGCACTCGGTGTTGGAAGAACCAATAATACCCCATTTTGCCAGGTTATGTTTGCAGCGACCCACTTAGGTACACAATCGATTCAGAGCAATTAGGCCATGTAGTTCACTGCCGGAAGGCAGGTGTTCTTGGAGCTTTAGTCAATCAATCAAACATTTTATTATCAGGGATCTTCAGGCCCATAGATAAAATACACAAAATTCAAGATCAAAAAGTATCCTAATTTCAATCGCAAAGACGGCTTCAGACTCTCTTCCGCTTGGAATCCAGTAATCACTAAGTGTAATCGTCAAGTGAAATCATCTCAGTATGCGGACACTGTAAGTGTAGTGTGCTGTCCCAGTGTGAACCCTAATTAACATTTATGAAGATTAATTAAGGGTAGTTGAATAAACACTTTCGCTTTGCTGTGAAACCTCCAATACTTCAGTCTTCCCGCGACCACGGCTGGTGCAATCCGGTCGAAACGTCGGGCTTATATTAAAGGTAAAATTCGCGATAAATACCCGTTTTCATATGTTTTATAACATAAAGATATACTAATACATGCAAAATATAACTTATAAACTATGAACTATGACACACGAAGTGGCGGCGTCGTGTTACGCTGCGCGATCAAATCAAATCAAATCAAATCATTTATTCTTTGCAAACATGGGTGATAGGTACATAGATGTTCTTTGATAATAAAGTTCTCCACATTTTGCCGTCACATGGGCATGCAAATAATTGGTTTACAATAAAATTATAAATTTAAAATTAAGTGGCATGACATTGAAATTACATACTATAAAAAATAATTTAAAAAATGTCAACATGGTCAAAGTAATAAAAAATTAAAAAATGTGAACATGGTCAAAGTCATAAAAAAAGTAAAAATATCAATAATGTCAAACGGAAAATTAATAACATTATACCAACTAGAATAACAATAATATGTCAATAATAGTAACAGTAGGTAAGTAATTATAAATCAGTCAATAAATAAGGTACAGAAAGTAAATCAATCAGTCAGTGAATCATCATTTAGAAAGTCGTCAATTAAATAATAACTTTTCATAATTAAAATTTCGTTTAGCGCCCTTTTGAATTTTAAGACAGTCAAGTTTTTTATAACATTAGGTACTTTATTAAATATGCGTGGGGCAAGACCAAAAAAACTTTTTTGCACTAATGCGGTTTTACATCTCACTTGACATAATTTATATTTATATTGAGTACGTATTGGATTTTTTCTGACCTCTGATAATTTTTGAAATAGATGTGGATTACATTTCACAAACAAAGCCGTTTCTAATATAAACAAAGAAGGAAAAGTTAAAAATTTTAATGATTTAAAATAGGGCACGCAGCTATCAGTTGTCTTAAGACCGCACATTGACCTGATGCATCGCTTCTGCAACCTAAATACCAGCTCCCTATCAGTGGACTGACCCCAGAAAATAATGTCGCGATGTCGTAGCGCTTAAGAAGTCGTGGGGTGGTGGATACTTCTCTTGCCATAACTTGCTTCATACTTTAAGTGGCCTGTCTCGGATTGCCTGAGTGGAGCGTAGGAAGCTTTTGCTGCTTTTTAGCCTGCCCGGTGTAGTTGTGTGGTCGTAGAGGGGTTGTCGGGAATCGGGTTCTTGGTTATTTTTTCCAGCGTGCATGCGACATCCCTTCGTACAGCAGGTAGTGCGATACCTACTAGCGGGTAGAGCTTATTGATAGGACTCGGTTTTAGGCAGCCCGATATTATACGACACGTCTCGTTAAGTTCCATAGTGGAACATTCTAAATTACGCTCGAATCTAGAATGCTTACCGGCTTTGCTAGCAGGCTTACCTAATACAGCTCGCCGTCCGTCCGTCTCATGACGACAGGCCGTGTCGACGGCGCGTTCGTGTTCCACGCGCGCCTCAAAGAGAGTCTAGGGCCGACGCCTGCCGGGGCTGCGGGACTGTTCGAAAGAGATACCTTGGCCCTGGAACACAAAAGGCGATGAAGGAACATAGATAGGTTTTAGTCAGTAAAAGTCTGAAAAAAAAGGCTTACCTAATACGATAATCATAAGAAAATAATTACAATTAAGTCTTGATAGATTTTAATTTTTTTTTTATAAGCGCCAACTACAGCTAGTAGGCCAATCAAATATCGAATTCACCGATGAAGACAACTGAGAATAACTACACCATAGGTATTAGATTTGTGTCTAATATTTATAAGATCTTTGAAAAGATTATTTTGGAAAGAATAGGAAGGAAACTAGACGAGCAACAGCCAATATAACAGGCAGGATTCCGCAAAGATTTCTCGGTACTAGACCACATCCAAACTGTGAGACAAATTATAGGAAAATACGCTGAATACCAACTTTTATACTACATAGCTTTTATTGACTACAACAAAGCTTTCGATTCTCTAATACACTAAAAATCTGAGAAGCCTTAAAGGAAATGGGTATAGAGCACAAATATATAAGAATTATAAAAAATATTTATAAACACAGTTCGGCTTGTATCCGACTAGAAAAAGAAGGAAATAGATTTCAAATACAAAAAGGCGTGAGACAGGGGGAGCCTCTTTCACCAACACTCTTTCTGGCCGTATTAGAAATGATCTTCAGGAATCTGGATTTGAGAGACATGGGCATAACTATTAATGGTCGCACGCTAACGCACCTACGATTCGCTGATGATATTGTATTATTTTCAAGAACACCAGCTGATCTAAGCAAGATTATAAATGATCTAGCATTAGAAAGTGCAAAGGCCGGATTGAAGCTAAATCCGAAAAACAAACAAAAATCATGACCTATGGCAACAAAGACCCTGTAACAGTGGAACAGAATCAAATCTCCTATGTTGAAGAGTATATATTCCTCGGTCAACTAATGTCTCCAGAGGACAACGAAAACAAAGAAGTAGAAAGAAGAGTTGCGAATAGCTGGAAAAAATATTGGGGCCTAAAAGAAATAGTGAAAAACAAGAACACATCTCAACGAAAAGCATATTACACATGCATCCTGCCAGTGTTGGCATACGGGAGCGAAACATGGGTTTTAACAAAAAACGTAACAAATAAACTCTCCGTATGTCAACATGCGATGGGAAGGAGTATGACTGGGATCAAAAGAAAGGACAAAGTAAAGCGTAGCAGCATCAGAAGCAATACTAAGGTCCAGGACATAACTTTGAAAATAAGGAGACAAAAATGGAACTGGGCAGGCCACATGATCAGGGAAAAGGATAAATGGAGTAAAATAACCACGCAATGGTACCCAAGAGATGGAAAGAGAAAGAGAGCTAGACCACAAAGGAGGTGGGACGACGACATTAGACAAGTCGTGGGAATTACATGGGGTAGAGTGGCCATAGAAAGCCCAGAATGGAGAAGATTGGAGGAGGCCTTTGCTACCTGGCAAACGGACACGCAAAAGTATAACAAAAGAACAATTTACGAATACTAAAGAAATATTGTCATGTCCGAAGGAAGGATATAAATTAAAAAAAAAATTGGTATTAGATTATAAATCTGAATTATAAAACTCTGGGTTTTTTTGGCCATTCTCCAACATGTGTTTATATTAAATAGATTTCGGATTCTCCAAATGGTTCGCGGAATATTACTCACGGTTGCTGAGTCACCAGTTCTTAGCTGGAACTTGGTTTGGTGTCTAGATATTACCTAAATGACCGGTTATAGAGACGCAAAACAAGGTAAATAAAATATTTTGTTTGTCTCATTAAGTGTCGCCAGCCCGCTGAGACCGCCAGCATCATAACATATATATATATGTTGTTACTTTAATTGAGCGAACAAAATGCAAAATAAAAATAGTTCTGTGATTAGTTTTAAAAATAAGAGGTTTTCAGGTAAGTTGGTGGCAGTTTTTTGATTAACGCAACAAATAGGTATCGTATGAACCTGTATGAACGAGAGTACATATGAAAATGTACTTAAAACTACCGTAAATATAATCGTTAAATCCGTGGAGCCATGGAAACGTGGCGCTTATGAAGAGAGCGTATTGTAGTCTGCCAAGTCAGAGGCCCATGGGCGGCATAAAAACTCTAACACCAGGTTACGCACTAACCATACGAAAAAGAAAGTCAATCGCTTGACCGGTTCTAGTTGTGTTTTCTTGGTCAAAATCAGTGACGTTTGTGATAAATTAAATACTAAGTGTGCTATTAAAGTTGGTATTAATAGTAGATTTTACAACAAGTGCACAAAACGAACCATTTTATTCCGAGACTTTTAGCAGCCCGAGCCGAAAGCGAGGGCTGATAGTAATAATAATAATATAATAATAAATATTTATTTCAGACTAGGTCCATAAATTTGTTAGTAACAATGTTCTTAACCTAGTGTTATTTAGTATAAATCTATATCTAAAAGTTAGTAACAATATTCTTAGCCTAGTGTTAGTAAAGGTACAAAGTAGTCAGGCGCTTGCTCTCGCGTGAAGGCCTATCCAATGCGCCATCAGTACCGAGTCCCAGCGGCCGGCACACGCGGCCAGCATGGCGCTGGGGCTGCCGCGCACCCGCGCCAACATCGATGCACAGCGCTTACGCATGATGGCATGGAAGCCGTCCACGTGCGCCTCAGCGAACATGCCACTCGCGCTACAGTAGCGCGGCAGCCCCATCAACACCCTGAACGCGTTATTATACTGTACACGCAGGGCGTTGTACGTCCCCTGCGTGTATTTAGCCCACAAACTGCACGTGTAGAAGGTCTGACAGAAGCCCTGAATAGTGTGAATGTCGAGGATAAAATTGTTTTGTGGACGAGTTATACACTCTGCTTTTCACTTCGATTGCGAGGAAATAAAACAGTAGTATAACATAACATTTCTTTAATAAAAATACAAAGTAAAATTAGTACAGTTTTGAATACTGAAGGAAATGGTTTTTCCCGGCAAATCGCCGCTTTTTTTTTTAAATCTTACGACATTGTTATTAGGCTTGGGCTGCAGACCAATACAGCCTACTATTAAATTAATTTTGAAATAATATTTTTTTTTAATTAATTAAATAACCTACCGTACTTGAATTTAAAAAAACACAGGCAAATAAATAAAAATTAAATAAAATTAAATATTATAAAATAACAAATTCTATCTCTGAACTTCTTATTGTTTTTGGCTGTATGGCTCATTTTCTTTGCCTTATTATAGATATATTTATGAGTAGATACGTTAATGCACTTGTGCACAAACTTCGATTTGTGCAGCTTATATCCTGCATAAATAAGCACTTTCAGAGCATGAGAAGTGAAAAATCTATTATGTCACTAGAAAATGTGACGTTAAACGTGTGTAATCTTAGTAATCACATTGCAATTGTTGACAAATAACTTATGCCGGCGGCTTCGCCCGAAAGGAATTCGATAATTGTCCCACGGGATCGTACTACCGGGATTAAAAGTATCTTATCAGTTAATCCAGGTTATAAACTATCTGTGTGGTCAATTTCATCCAAAACCGCCTAGTAGTTTTTGCGTGAAAGAATAACAAACATCCATCGATCGTCACAAACTTTCGCATGTATAATATTAGTAAGAAGTAGGGTTTATTTTATGTCCACGTGGGTCTCTTCAATAGAAGATAATCTTTGTCTTCCTGTCCCTTTATATCAATACAATTTTTATTCGACCTTTAAACTCACATAAAACAACATTGTCCTGTGATCCCTGAAGGGTTGGGCAGAGGTGTACCTAACAGTACACTCACATTTTGCTAGTTGTGTTAGAGTCCTTTTAAACCATTCCCCCATAACCATTTTGCCATTGTGATTGTTATTTTTATTTTATCGTAATAACATAGTTTAAAAGATTTCTGTTATACTAACCATTCACATTTCTGTTTGATTTCTGGTACTAACCTCTTCTATGGACTTACTTGTCTGAAAATATTTTTTTTTTTTTTCTTTAAACTTATATTTTTAACCGATATAAAAATAGAGGAGGTTATAGAAATAGAAGAAACTCAAACTCAAACTCTTTATTGCATTCATGTGTACATTTAGTTGTTACATAAAAAGGAAGTTCCAACATGAAACCCGGCTAAGCAACATGATAAAGACAAAAACGAGCATCCGGTGAGTAGGTATATAATACTGGATTGCAAGTTTGATAAAAAAATATAATTATTATTGAAAATATTAATAGTAATAAGTTTATCTAGTTATTTTAATTATTATCATGAGGTTATTCAATTATTTTATGAATTATAATATTTTATTGATTATTTCAGTTATTATGATTTTATTAATTTGTATTCTCTATTATATTTTATTAGGTAAATTGTATTTATAATTTTATTTTATTAATTCACATTTTTTATTATATTTATATACGAACACACGAAACAGTAGAGATGGATAGTATATCTTGTATTTTGATTAACATAACAAGTTGTCATGTTAATCAAAATACATATTATGTCATCTATTTTTATGCATAATTTGTTTTATTGCTGGTAGTGTATTACTAAATAACAATTGACTAAATGTCTTATTATTAAACCATGTAAATAAGGCCTTTTTTTAACTTGTACCCCTTTTTTTTTTTTTTTTTAGGATGGGAAATCATCAAATGACTTCTCCCGCTCTGGGCGGAGCAGGAGGGAGTGTCAGACTTTTACTGACTAAAACCCATCCATGTTCCTTCCTCGCCCTTTGTGTTCCGGGGCCACGGTATCTCTTTCGAATAGTCCCGCAGCCCCGGCAGGCTTCGGTCCTTGCGGACCCCTCCCCTATTGCTGACTCTCTTTGAGGCGCGCGTGGAACACGAACGCGCCGTCGACACGGCCTGTCGTCATGAGACGTACGGACGGCGAGCTAGCCCATAGCTCCCCGTCCACAGGCCCGCGCCTACGGTGGCCGGAAGCCACCACGTGGCCCCCGACGCCCGGGGCGTCTCCCGCGGCGGCCGGGACGTGAGGATCTCTCCCTGTCCTGTTCCGCCACCTCCTTCGCTAGCATGACTGCTTCGCAGAAGGAGGTGACGGCGTCCCATTCCGTCTCGCTCCGGACCATGGATTGAACCAGGGCCGGGAGCGAGAGGTCGCCGCCGCCAATCGCCGTTACGAGGACACGGCGGTGCTCCGCCCAAGCGGGGCACACCTCCACCGTGTGCTCCACCGTGTCCTCCGGTCGATCCTCACAGTGATAGCACCCGGGCGTTTCCTCCCGCCCGATTCGGTGCAGGAACTTACCGAAGCATCCGTGTCCGGTAAGAACCTGCGTCAGGCGGAAGGTGAGGACGCCGTGGCGTCTCTCCAGCCACTCCTCAAAGAGGGGCCTTACCGCCACTATCGTGGCGTGCCCTGCACGGGGTTGCGACAGTCGCTCTCTCCATGTCGCCATGAGATCCCGCCGGAAGTCCGTCCGCTGAGCGACAATTTGCCGCGGCAGCGGAGTTTCCCCCCGGCGTAGCGCCTCCGCGCGCCACTCATGTAGGCGCGCGAGGACTATCGCCTCCAGATCCCATGGCGGCAATCCGGCAAGGAGGTTTGCCGCCTCGCGGGAGATCGTGCGGTACCCCTGGACCAGCCTTACGGCTACCACCTTCTGGGGCACGTTCAAGTGGTGGGCGGCACGCCGCCTCAATGAACGTGCCCACACCGGGGCCCCGTAAAGGGCCATGGACCGCACGACTCCCGCGTAGAGCCTCCGGCAGGAGGCGTTTGGCCCCCCCAGGTTGGGCAGGAGCCGCCTGAAGGCAGCCCCTGTCCGCTCCAGTTTGGGGGCCAAACGTCGGAAGTGCTCCACGAAGTTCCACCGGCTAAATTGTACCCCTGGCTCTCTGTTTACCCCACTTTACCAGTTTACCTCTACTGGGCTGCAACCCACCACGCGGGCCCAGTGCGAGTTGGTACATGTCATATGTTTTCGTATTTTTGATTCAGAAACATACAGTGTCCTCACGATGTTTTCCTTATTCGTTTTGAGAGCAGCGGTTTTTTTATTATTATAGCTAGCCTATATTGTCCCACTGCCGGGCAAAAGCCTCCCTTCATTCCTTCCAACGGTCACGATTCTGCGCAACTTTTTTCCAATTTATCAACGAAGACATTCAGTTCCCTGCCATCTCCTTCGTGGTCTGCCGCGACCTCGTGTCACTGTTACAGGGCACCAATCCTGAGCTTTACCGTCCTAAAGCTCCTTCAACATGCGACAGACATGTATTGCCCAGTCCCACTTGAGTTAGGCCTTGTGAACCACGTCAACGATTTGCGTTTAAGAGCGTAGTGTAGTGTTTCGAACACGATCTGTTAATTTTACACTTGAAATTCTGCACGTTGGGGTTCCAGAGCAATGGTGTTGAAATTAATTAAATGAATATCGCTGTTTAATGGTCGTGCCTTCTCTGTTAAGAAGAGGCCTTTGCCCAGCAGTGGGACAGTAATAGGCTGGTATTATTATTATTTGTCTCGTAAGAGAGTACAAAAACCCTACACACGGGCCGGAGCCAAGTTTGTAGAGGGAAGTTTAAATGGAGAATCTTGATGATATTGTAGAAGAAGTTAAGAATTTCCGGGTAATGCGACAGGTGTTTAGAATTTTGGCTTTTTGGAGCAGATGTGTAAAGTGTTTAAGCTTTGCATAAGAAATTTCGGTACGATACCAGTGGAAGAGAGCACTATAGGGACGATGTGGACGGTTTGTGCTTCCCACTGGGTTTTTATTTCTATGGCGAGGTCTTGATATTTACTAAGCTTTTCAGATATTGTAGTTTGAATATTGTGTGAGTTTGGGATAGCTATATCTATTAGGTAAACTGTTTTGTGGGTTTTGTCGTGAAGGGTTATATCTGGTCTATTGAAATGTAAAGTTTTGTCTGTTATTATAGTCCTATCCCAATAGATTTTCTGATTCCTATTTTCTAGTGTTATTATTGTTATTATTATCATTATCGCCTGGATACCGATGATTACTGTTTACAATATTATGATAACTTGAATTTAGCCCACTATTCAGCCCAAGATGAGGATTGCAGCGTGCAGCCACTCTTACAACCAGCAGTAAGAGGCAATGATGTCCAACGTGCGGCGCTGCATCGACCCAAAAGTACCACCCTCTTCAATACGGTAGAGTAAGTACTTTATGTAGTAGTAATGCCAAGTTTCAATGTCAGTGTCAGTTTGACAGCTGTAATAAAGGTAATGGCAACACTATGAAGCGGAAGCGGAAGCGGAAGCCACCACGTGGCCCCCGACGCCCGGGGCGTCTCCCGCGGCGGCCGGGACGTGAGGATCTCTCCCTGTCCTGTTCCGCCACCTCCTTCGCTAGCATGACTGCTTCGCAGAAGGAGGTGACGGCGTCCCATTCCGTCTCGCTCCGGACCATGGATTGAACCAGGGCCGGGAGCGAGAGGTCGCCGCCGCCAATCGCCGTTACGAGGACACGGCGGTGCTCCGCCCAAGCGGGGCACACCTCCACCGTGTGCTCCACCGTGTCCTCCGGTCGATCCTCACAGTGATAGCACCCGGGCGTTTCCTCCCGCCCGATTCGGTGCAGGAACTTACCGAAGCATCCGTGTCCGGTAAGAACCTGCGTCAGGCGGAAGGTGAGGACGCCGTGGCGTCTCTCCAGCCACTCCTCAAAGAGGGGCCTTACCGCCACTATCGTGGCGTGCCCTGCACGGGGTTGCGACAGTCGCTCTCTCCATGTCGCCATGAGATCCCGCCGGAAGTCCGTCCGCTGAGCGACAATTTGCCGCGGCAGCGGAGTTTCCCCCCGGCGTAGCGCCTCCGCGCGCCACTCATGTAGGCGCGCGAGGACTATCGCCTCCAGATCCCATGGCGGCAATCCGGCAAGGAGGTTTGCCGCCTCGCGGGAGATCGTGCGGTACCCCTGGACCAGCCTTACGGCTACCACCTTCTGGGGCACGTTCAAGTGGTGGGCGGCACGCCGCCTCAATGAACGTGCCCACACCGGGGCCCCGTAAAGGGCCATGGACCGCACGACTCCCGCGTAGAGCCTCCGGCAGGAGGCGTTTGGCCCCCCCAGGTTGGGCAGGAGCCGCCTGAAGGCAGCCCCTGTCCGCTCCAGTTTGGGGGCCAAACGTCGGAAGTGCTCCACGAAGTTCCACCGGCTAAATTGTACCCCTGGCTCTCTGTTTACCCCACTTTACCAGTTTACCTCTACTGGGCTGCAACCCACCACGCGGGCCCAGTGCGAGTTGGTACATGTCATATGTTTTCGTATTTTTGATTCAGAAACATACAGTGTCCTCACGATGTTTTCCTTATTCGTTTTGAGAGCAGCGGTTTTTTTATTATTATAGCTAGCCTATATTGTCCCACTGCCGGGCAAAAGCCTCCCTTCATTCCTTCCAACGGTCACGATTCTGCGCAACTTTTTTCCAATTTATCAACGAAGACATTCAGTTCCCTGCCATCTCCTTCGTGGTCTGCCGCGACCTCGTGTCACTGTTACAGGGCACCAATCCTGAGCTTTACCGTCCTAAAGCTCCTTCAACATGCGACAGACATGTATTGCCCAGTCCCACTTGAGTTAGGCCTTGTGAACCACGTCAACGATTTGCGTTTAAGAGCGTAGTGTAGTGTTTCGAACACGATCTGTTAATTTTACACTTGAAATTCTGCACGTTGGGGTTCCAGAGCAATGGTGTTGAAATTAATTAAATGAATATCGCTGTTTAATGGTCGTGCCTTCTCTGTTAAGAAGAGGCCTTTGCCCAGCAGTGGGACAGTAATAGGCTGGTATTATTATTATTTGTCTCGTAAGAGAGTACAAAAACCCTACACACGGGCCGGAGCCAAGTTTGTAGAGGGAAGTTTAAATGGAGAATCTTGATGATATTGTAGAAGAAGTTAAGAATTTCCGGGTAATGCGACAGGTGTTTAGAATTTTGGCTTTTTGGAGCAGATGTGTAAAGTGTTTAAGCTTTGCATAAGAAATTTCGGTACGATACCAGTGGAAGAGAGCACTATAGGGACGATGTGGACGGTTTGTGCTTCCCACTGGGTTTTTATTTCTATGGCGAGGTCTTGATATTTACTAAGCTTTTCAGATATTGTAGTTTGAATATTGTGTGAGTTTGGGATAGCTATATCTATTAGGTAAACTGTTTTGTGGGTTTTGTCGTGAAGGGTTATATCTGGTCTATTGAAATGTAAAGTTTTGTCTGTTATTATAGTCCTATCCCAATAGATTTTCTGATTCCTATTTTCTAGTGTTATTATTGTTATTATTATCATTATCGCCTGGATACCGATGATTACTGTTTACAATATTATGATAACTTGAATTTAGCCCACTATTCAGCCCAAGATGAGGATTGCAGCGTGCAGCCACTCTTACAACCAGCAGTAAGAGGCAATGATGTCCAACGTGCGGCGCTGCATCGACCCAAAAGTACCACCCTCTTCAATACGGTAGAGTAAGTACTTTATGTAGTAGTAATGCCAAGTTTCAATGTCAGTGTCAGTTTGACAGCTGTAATAAAGGTAATGGCAACACTATGAAGCTATCTTACCTGGGGTCTCGCCTAGGAGATCCATCCTAATTTTTAACTATGAAAAAAGATTGAAATATACCACTAAATACTTTCAGCACAATGTTTTATTGACATAACGAACAATACATTTACATTTACATTACTTATGTACCTATCTGCACATCAAGCTACCCGAAACTGTCACTGTTTCCCAATCAACCTTGAACCTAATGTTTTCGCGATAAAGTTGAAAATCTATTAAAGAAGGCAAAAAAAAATGATTAAATGAATTTGAATTTTTGGAATTTGAATTTGAAAGAAATTTGACAGATTGTAGTTGCTTGATATGTTGGTGTCAGTACATTACAAAAGCGATGGATTCGACGACCCGATTGGCGCAGCGGTAGTGAGGCTGCCTTACGTTCTTAGGGTCCCGGGTTCGAATCCCGGTTGGAGCAAATGTTTGTGTGATGAGCATGGACATTTGTTTCCGAGACATGGATGTTTATATGTATAATAAGTATGTATTTACAAACAAAAAGTATCTATGTAGTATATCAACTATCTGGTGTCCACGACACAAGCCTCGTTGCGTAGTGTGGCACTAGATGGCGCTGTGTGTTAATGTCCAGCGATTTTTATATTTTAAGTACTTTGGCCAAAAACACTTGCAATTTCAACTCTCTTACAAACAGATAACTGCCGATGTCATTTCTTATATGTGTGTTTGTGTGTATATTTCTTATTTAGGTATGTTATTATAATTTCAGTAATAGCCAGCCCATTTTAAAAGAGTCGACATCTGGATCTGGACTCGAGGAAGAAGACTCTTTAGTAGAAGTCTCGTACACTGACGACAAGCTGTTGAAGTCCCCTGCACCCGATTTCACCCTCACCAACTTTGGATCGGTCAGACGAAGATTTACGAGATTAAACACATTGCTACTAGAAGCAGTCAAGCATCGTGATGTACATGAAATTGAGAGGTAAAGAACTGCATTTTTAAATAGTTCTTGGAAATGTAGGATTTCCCACTTCATCGAGAAAAATGCCTGACGTAGCACATTATTATTTATTTATAAAATACATCATCTGTGTAATTATCAACTGTTTAGCTATCACGGTTCATGAGATACTGCCTGATGACAGACAGATGGACAGTGGAGTCTTAGTAATACGGTGCCGTTTTTACCCTTTGGGTAGGGTACCCTAAAAAGTACTACAGCAACATCGTACAAAAAGTACTTCAACGCCATTTATGCCACAAATGAAGAACTAACATCAATATTCTGAATCGCGCTATTAAAGTTATCTGTATTAAGACCATATAGGAACCCCCGACAACAACTGTCGGGCAGTGGCCCAACAGACACAATACCCGTCAGGTCGGAGGATCCTCCCTTTTCTATGAGGTATGAAGAACTTTACAACCTCTTCTTCATACCCCTATAGAAAAGGGAGGATCCTCCAATATAGCAATTATTTTCAAGAAGTCTTTTATTTTATTTTTTCAGTTTTACTTTTTAAATGTTAAAATGATAAAATTAAAGTCATGGGGGAGGCGTTGGCCCAGCAGTGGAACAGAATAAAGTGACAAAAAAAAATAAAAATTAAATTGTTATTTCCAGGCTGATTAAGTCTGGAGCTAACCCTAACGCGACCTGCAGCATAGACTGTGTGTCAGCGTGCCACCTGGCTGCCATGAGGTCTGACGATGCCCTCGCCATACTCCTCAATGCTGGGGCTGAAAGGGAGAGATTGGACAGACTTGGCCGTACTCCACTGCACTTGGCCGCTTGGGCAGGACATGTGAAACAGATTGCTGTTTTACTTGGATTTCCCAAAGGTTCATATGCATCAATTAACTTTAACATAACATAGCATCTTCACGAAGCATTTTAAGTCTCATGTAATGCCATCAACCAGATTCAAATCCAGACTCTGTGGCTGCTACTCCGAAATTCCAAGGACCCCGTGACCAGCAGTTTACATGCATTGCATTTTTGAAGGGCATCTACATTTAGGTGGTATGTACCATGGGTACTTGTATCATTATTCAGAGTAGCAACCTCTATTTTAGTGCAACTGAGGCTGAATCTAGTGAATACAAAGTAAACTCAAGGCACGGTACTGGATGAAGGCTCTTTGAATGCGAAAAAAAAATGTAACAAAACATATTATCTCGTCCCGAAACAACAATTGTCTCACGGAGCGTTCTCGAGTTAAGGTAACGTCTCCACAATTTAAAATTGATAAATAAATCAGAATGTTTGTGAATTCATAAGAACCGTTATAAGTCGATTTTTGCCGAAGCAAAAGCCGATTCACGACCCGAGGTGAACTGGAAACATTAAAACTAAAGGATTCTTCTCGACACAGATTCAGCTTGAGCCGGTTAGAAAGGGCTTTCAAAATGGGTCATACTCCTCGTTCCGACTGACCAGCTGATTCCTTGTCGACAAGTGTGATCACACCCTAAACAGGCCCTAAACAGCCAACAGACCAAATCCTCTTCCAAAAAAAAACATCATGACCAAGGTATCAAAAACATAATTACAGACTTGCAGACCAGATTGGATGCGGAAGACATGACTGTAACTACCGAGGAGAAAGTCAAGAGGTTCAGCCAGGACATTAAAGAGATGGTCAACATGAACTGTGACTTCGGAACAAGCAAGGCGCAGCTTCCGACCGACTGGAAAGATAACGCAGTAGACCATAACTGCAAGGAGTTGGAAAGAAGCGTACGTTTTTTGTTTTTTGTATGATTTATTTTATGATCGAAAAGAATTGACAACTGTTGAACGCTTGTAAACAATAAGATTTAAAATACGGAAGAAAAGTAAAAAAACTTTTTTACAAGTCGGTCTGTCTAGCTCTAGTGGCATACGCCCTGCTTGTCAGGTAGCATTCATGTGTCAAGATCGAGAATTTTTGGGGTCAATATTTTTGCATGACAGTATTCCTAACGCCCGCTCTATATTCTTTTAAATCTCTTTGGTTCTAACTAACCACCACAATAGCAAAATGCCCTGCCACAGTAAACTTTAATTTCTGTTCCATCAGCTGCCGACATTCCAACTGGGTTGGTCAGCACTACACGCGACGAGTGCGCGAGGTCACTCCCGCTGCGCGCGCCTTCTGATCGCTGCCGGCGCACAGCCCTGTGCAGGAGACCACGTCGGCAGGACACCTCTTGATATCGCTGGATCAGCGTACTATGCTGAGCAGAATATAGACCCACAGAAGTATGTAATAACGTAGCATAATATCGCGCCTCTAATCCCCAATAATCGCATAATCCATTGTTACCCTTTTACCTTAAATAATTATAACCGTATGTCGTAAACCCATAGTAAATAATGTTATGAAAATATGTCCGGATGACAGTTTCGCAGATTTAGTCAAAATGCTCATCAGTGCTGAGAACTTTAGAATCACGAACAGGAAGACAGTTGATACGCCTCTTCATACTGCTGTAGAACTGGGCAGTTTGGAGGCCGTGTCGGCGCTGGTCGCAGCCAACGTGCCTGTCAACTGGTTGAACCGAGCAGGCCAGACCCCACTGCATATATGCGTTAAGAAGAAACTTAAGGAGCACTTGCAGGTGCAAAAAATCGTTTCGAGAAATTATTTCTCTTTGCAAATTGTGACTTTAAACATTATCGATGATGTCTCCTTGAATGGCGATCAGTCTGGTGGATCCGGAGGTAATCAGCTTGATAGCCATTTTGATGACTGATAAGCCAGTAAATCTAATGAAATTCATGCAAATACAAGAAAATTACACTATTTATTCAATCTTACCTTACCATAAACTTGCTAGCTAGAGTGGGATTCACAATCTGTTATAATTACTTTTGACTTAATAGAACACCATTTAAAAAACACATTGCTTTCGTTTCTTCACAGCATAATCAATTGTTACTTTTCTAGATACTAGCAACCCACGGGGTCAGCGATGCAGAAATCCCAGTAATTGTAGATGTTAAAGACAAATATGGCCACACTGTGTTACGTAAAGCCATCCTGGAAAAATGGGGACCCGGAGTCAGCGTCGCTATAGAAGCAGGAGCCAGCATCACAGCAAGAGTTCGTAACCAACAAAACCAAACTGCTAACATTTAAATTACTTTAAAACATGAAGTCCCAACACTGTTACCCATTCATATTATAAGTATCATCGCTGTATATATCTTCTGCTGGTGATATTTATTTATGTTTCATTTCGCTCACAAAAACTCCTTCATCAGTCCATTCCGATCTGGGTTCAGGCCCGGCCGCAGTACCGTTTCTGCTCTCCTTAAAGAGACTGACGATATAAGGTGGGGAATGCAAGTCACTAAAGTTACGGTTTTAGTGTTGATCGACTTTTCAAATGCTTCCAATACCGTCAATCACGGAGTCCTTTTATCCATCCTCTCCTATCTCATGGCCTCTCGCAAGGTTTTGGAACGGTTTTCTTTCTATCTTTTCGGGCGTCAGAAGTCAGTTCTGGCGGATGACTCTAACTCCAGCAGCTGGTGCAATCTTGTTACTCCCTCAAGGCAGTATTTTATCTCCACTTTTGTTCTCTATTTTTATAGATTTCATAACTACCGAGCTTCAGTGTGCATATCATCTTTAAGCTGATGACTTACAGCTCTACTGTCAGGCAGGTGTTAACAGCTTATCCGGTGCGATTGAGTAGCTAAACTGGGATTTACGTGCAGTTAAAAACTGATCTGATCATTTCGGTGTGGTCGTCAACCCAATTAAGTGCCAGGCTTTTATTGTAGGGAGCCTCCATAGCTTAAAAAGCCGTATTGATCTAACGTCAAGGATCTGGGTTTGCATGTTGACACTTGCCTTGATTGGCTTAGGCACGTCGCGATTGTGAGCAAAAAAGTCAGGGCAGGGCGGGGGGGCGGGGTAGGGCAACGCTTGTACAGTCCCTAATCTTCCCCGTTCACGTACACGAGAACAAGCACTTAGTTATAAATATTTTCTGGCCATTTTTTTTGTTATTCGTCTCTACATCACCTTAAGGTAGTCTGATAGAAAACGCCGAAGGCAATAAATCCGCCGTTTGTACGGTTTTTTTACTTGTGCATTAAGTTTTAATTAATTAATAAATTGTCACATAATATTTCAGGATAACAAACATGAGACACCAATTCATCTCGCAGCAATGAAAGGCAACGTGGATATACTAAACAAAATACTGAGTGTAGCCAAAGAAAAAGATGTTATAGACACAACTAACAGTGAAAGAGAAACAGCATTATTTAAAGCAGTTATCAACGGTCACCTAGAGTGCGTTAAAAGGCTCCTTGAAGAAGGAGCTTTAATAACAAAAACACTGACCAGACAAGTCAACCTCTTCCATATAGCTGCCCAAAAAGGAAACCTGGAAGTACTCGCCGTTTTATTAGATTACGACTATACAATCACTAGGAGAATGATTAACTACCTAACAACTGATGACAAAAAAGGCTACGGTCCTATACATTTTGCTGTAGAGAACAATCATCCCGAATGTGTCAAAAGACTTTTAGCCAGGAACACTTACAGAAGTCACATAGCTGCAATTAACAATAATGTAGAAATCGCAAAAATTATCATGTTTAATAACGAGGATACTGTAGATATTATAAATGATATGGGCTGGACTCCACTCCACATGGCCAGTCACTACGGAAGCAGAGATATGATCACACTGCTTCTCAAAGAAGGTGCAGATTTATCTCGATGTACATACGGTCCAAATAAGTGTAAGAATACCGCAGTAGATATGATAATGAACAATTTGTCAAAGCCCACAGAATTCATGGAGGATATCTTTGATACATGCATTTCTACCAACGACTCGAATCTGCAAGATCCCAATTGTAAAGTCACAGTGAACTATAAAATGCTGGGGCCTCAAGCTGAAGAAGAAGTACAAATGAAAGTCATAGATGCGCTTCTGGAGACTGGAGATAGGTACGGACAGAGACGCCTATTGGTTCACCCACTACTCGAAAGTTTTCTGTACTTAAAATGGAAAGCCCTACTGCCTTTTTTCTATACGAAGTTAGCACTTTATGCTTTCTTCGTGCTATCCTTGACAACGTTTATAATATCAGTATTTTTTTATAAAGATGCAAATAATTCATCTCCTCCAGTGATTCTAAATTCTACTGGGTGGTCAGTAGTCTTGTATATTACTATTATCTTGATAGTTGCACAGGTTAGTACTATGTATTTGATGAACAAATAATATCTCTTCCAGTTGCAGTTCTCTTGTTGCATGCATAAATGACTTACGTGATTCCCGCAAAATAACTGTCTAGTCTGATATCCTCTTATTTTGTTTCACAACATTGCCCTAATACTTTTACATATTTAAATCTCTACGAAATAAAAAACCTTTTGCACTATACCGTATTGTTTTCTTCAAGGAAGTCCTCTACATGAACGTCTGCAATGGCTACTTAGTTCATTTAGAAACTTGGATTAAGTTCAGTTCTGTAGGCCTGGCTGTGATCCTGCCTTACTCCACGGAGACGACCCTGCCTGTGGTAGACTGGCCCAGACATGTGGCTACATGGGCTCTGCTACTGTCCTGGCTTGAGATGATGTTCTTGCTGTCCAGATTCCCCAAATAGGGATACTATGTGCTGATGTTTGGGAAGGTCTCCACAAACGTTATCAAGGTGATAATTTTATAGATGTTTGATTACTCGTTGGTCTGGTGGTCGCAAGCTCGACTGCTGAGCATGAGGTCACGGGTTCGATTTCAAGGTCGGGCAGTGTTATAGAGTTTTTCATCAAGGATTTCTCAGTAGCAGCCACGGAGCTGTGACCAATGCTCGGTTGATGTCAATAAGCTCGCCCACTATTACATGGGGCTCAAACATAACTGGCGAAATGTGGGTGTACTATTAAGTACATAACTGCTTACCCCTTCGGGGATTAAATAAAAATGTGCCATTCCCTATATTTGAAATGCGTTTTTTTACCTAACCTAACATCCGTCACCGCCCAACCGCACGGACTAGCAGTTTCGAGTGAGAATCACATTACACATTAATTTCAATTATTAACGCAATGGGTATTCTTCATTTCAGATTCTTTTAACTTTTTCATTTCTGGTGATAGGGTTCGCCCTAAGCTTCATGATACAGTTCCATACACAAATCCCTTTCGAGTCTCCGATGGCTGCCCTTATCAAGACTATAGTAATGATGACTTCTGAGTTCGAGTACAAAGACTTCATCAAACCAGAAGACTTCAAAGACTCCGCTTCCTTGCTCGTCATTCGCGTCATATTTTTAATATTCGTAATACTAGCAGCCATAGTTCTCATGAACCTAATGGTGGGTGTGGCTGTCAATGATCTACATAATCTACAAGTATTAGGAAACGTCAGAAGACTAAAAAAACAAGTGGAGTTTTTAGGATCTCTAGAAAAAGTATTGCCGAAATGGCTAGAAAAAATGTTAACACATCAGAAGAAAATTTTAAACATCTTCGTACTCAGACCGAGTGTCCCTAAATCTGAATGCTACAGATCTCTACCGGCCCATATAAGAGAGGCCATTTTTGAAAAGGCCCAATCTCGGAAGAAACAAATGGATAAAGACTTGGGATCACAAAATTATAGAAAAAAGTTGGACGCAATATATAAAGCTACACTTAAAATCAAACAAGAGAACTTAGCTGTTAAGAATTTTAAAGCTTTACAAAATAGTGAAAACGATTATAAAGATGTTGCAAAACATCTGATGGAACTAAACCAAACCAAAGCTTCTATAAACCAAATCCAATCGTCTATAGCTGACCTTAGTTTTAAAATAGACATGATTTTGAGCAAATTAAATACTAAAAGTAAAAAGAACTTGTTAAGAACATCAACACGCCGGGCAGCCAAGGCCAGGAGACCACGGGCGGGGAGCTGAGGTCGCGGTGGGGGCGTCGAGCTGCGTGCGCGCACCGGCTGGCACAGGACTGCGTCATCATCCACCGAGCGATTCATTATTTATATTTCATTCTCGCCTATTCAAATTGAGTTTACTGTTTGTTTTCCTTTTCTTTGAAAGCTTTTAATACAGTCCACTATATTGTCAACTCACCGTGTTTTAATCCTCGTAACACCTGGAGGATATTACCCATTCCTGTTTCAATAAATCGTAAAGCAGAAGGAGTAGAGGGTGATGCCAGAATCTCACGTTTACACGATTTGTCGCTGGCTCTATCAAAATCTGTTTGTGGTGTAGACGTATTGACTTTGGGTGCAATCGCTCTCCGTCAAAACAGCACTTCTTCTGAATATTAATTAATTCAAGAGAGAACTTATAAAATTGCTTATTAGTAAGGGATACTATAATGTTGTAAGAAGACCGAGTAAAAGGATTATTTTATTTAGTGTTAATGGTTTATGCTGTACTAAATATAAAATAAGTTACGGAGTTTTTGAATGACAATTTTTAATTTAGTTAATTTATTTTGTGATTTAATTTTATTAATGTTAATAATATATTAATGTTTTAATAATTCTTGTTTGACTATATTTTTGTATTATGTATTTGAATTGATTGAAATTTGACTATTGTGTAATTTAATTACTTACTAATTTGTAATTTCCAATCAAGTGTTATAAACTATTTTGTACGCTGAATATGGCAAAACATGTTGAACCAGCAATCTTAAACTCGTTTCCATCCATATGTGCATATCTATGTACCATGTCACAGATGTTTAAATACAAACAAATGCAGCTTTATCTTTATTCCTTAGTAATTTTTAGACGATTATCTCAAAAATTTTTGACGTGATAACGTCTTATAAATCGATGAACACCGGCGCACGCACGAAATTGTGTCACACTGTTCCGCGCGCCAGTCACGTTCCGCCTGACTCATCAACGCCCAGCCCAAACCCTTGGACCTAGAAAACTGAAATTTTGCACAGGGGTTCCCTTTATAATGCAGACAAGGAGTAACGAAGGATTTTTCGAAATTCAAACCCTAAGGGAGTTAAATAGGGGATGAAAGTTTGTATAAAAGTCCGTCAGTTTTAAAGTTGGATCTTAAAAATTTTGTGTTTAGGCTGACGATTGAAAATTATTTTATACGTGTCTCAGCGTTTTTGATACTAACTCCTTCATTGTATTATACAATATACACTTCTTAATACAGGCTATTTCATAGCCTAGCAAGGAGAACAGCACGTCACCCACTTGATTGCCAGTGATTGAATACTTACTTACTTACTACTTTATGAAATCTTATAAATCTACTACAATCTGTTTTTTTTTTTAAATAAATAATAGTACATTGTTACCCTAGGGGTGAAAGTAACTTATTTAGTCCCGAGGCGGGGTTTGGTGCCCGAGCGCAGCGAGGGCGCTAATAGTTCGAGGGACTAAATAAGTCTTTAACCCGAGGTAAACACTGTGCTTTTCATTACGAATACCTACAAGGAAAGTAAAAATAAAAAAAAAACAACTCGATAAAAAATGTAATGCTTTGTTTTTTTTTCTATGGCCGGCCAGCTATTCTGCCATTACCTATTTTTCATTTTCATCATCGAAAAGTAGTAAATATTTTGCCCAAATCTATGTTATTTTAAAGAAATAGTTGAAACTTAATTATAATAATGTTATTTAAAAAATATATATTCTTAATTAATACTTAACTTTGTTATTTCAATTTTACATCGTGGCTGTATAGAAAGTTGGAACATGGTTCAATAGAAAAATTAACTTTTTTTTTTTTAATTTGACAGTTGTCAGTTGAAAACGATTCTCCCTAGGGCTGAAAAGTATTACTTTCAACCCGCTCCAGAGGCAACTTCAGACCTACTTTCAGAGTATGAGTTATGAAAAGATTATTCTTATTCTTTCTTATGACGTTATCACGTAAAATTATCGTCCGTAAACCGACTTTACATACAACCATTTTTTTTATCTCTTTAGGCTTGTACTCCACCAAAGCGGAGACGTGCGAAGCGGAGAGGAGAGATGATGAGGCGTAAAAGCTAAGGTGTATCCACCGAAGCTGCGCGGAGATGTGCAAAGCGGAAAGGAAGGGATATGCCTTGGCTGCGGGACTGTTCGAAAGAGATACCGTGGCCCCGGAACACAAAGGGCGATGAAGGAACATGGATGGGCTTAAGTCAGTAAAAGTCTGACACTCCCTTCCGCTCCGCCCAGAGCGAGAGGGGTCATTTGATGAAAAAAGGGGAGCTGTCTTGCAGCACGTCGCTCACAGCACCACCACACGCCGCACACTCTTCTCGTCTCCGCTGACCTAAACAATTACGAGACATGTCTTCTTCTCTCTGCTTAACCGTTTTCACTAAAACTAAGCGGAGACGAGAAGTGTATATAACTAAATTCTATTGGTGGTATAAAACACATCTCTCTTCTCGTCTCGTCTCCGCGTCGGTGGCGTCTGGCCGTCGTCTATTATCAGCTACCCCAGCTCTGTCGTTTTTTTCTTGAAAATAGTATGGGATAATGTTATTTGAACCTCTAAAATCTAATTGATCTATTGTAAATGAGCAATTTTAAAAATGAATGATGTATTTTTTATGTTCAAACTTTATATTAATTATTGCGTGTATATTATTTGATCTACGGATACATTATAAATGAACTGCATTCAAGGTAACATGATAATTATGTTTAAACATACTCAATTAATATTTGGTATACAAAAATAATATTTGAACCTCTTTTTTAGCTATTGGTCTTTTTGGCAAGAGCGAGCGAAGCGAGCTCGGGATTGTGGCCCCCCGACTCCACTTACAAGCATAGGCCATTATAAACACAGCACATGGGAGACAGATATTTGCAGACAAACTGATAACAATGCAATTGCGATGAAGGTTTCATTTCTTGCTGGCTGATCCAGTTAATCGACCCGAATGGCGCAGTGGTAGAAAGGTTGCCTTACGTTCTTAGGGTCCCGGGTTCGAATCCCGGTAGGAGCAAATTTTTGTGTGATGAGCATGGACATTTGTTTCCGAGCCATGGATGTTTATATGTATAATAAGTATGTATTTACAAACAAAAAGTATCAATGTATTATAACAACTATCAGGTGTCCACGAGACAAGCCTCGTTGCTTAGTGTGGCACTAGATGGCGCTGTGTTTAATGTCCAGCGATATTTATTTTAAATTTATTTATTTAATCCAGAACCAACCAGATTCTTATTAATCAAAAGTAAATGTCCGTCCACCTATTTAAGTTCAAAGAAAACTCACGTTTTTACCCTTGTCATATTGTTGCCCCATTACAAGCTTGAATCTCAGTACCGCACAAGTGTGTTTACTTCATACTCCATGAGGGACGCTTGACTACAACTCCATGATATACATGTGTGTCGTTATTTAGCCTCAGGCGCGGCGTATATTAACTTATCCTCTCCTTCAAACATCGACCTCTCTCTCCCTCATTCAATTACAATGTATTGATGTGTGATGACGATAATATTACGATGCTCTCTGTTGGTGAGGTGCGATTTTGTATTTTTATTTTCATAGGTCTAGATAAATAATAAACTTGTAAACAGTAAGAATACTAACCTAATTACTGACGCACCATAAGCACCATTGTTACTAACACTAAAATACCAACAAAACTATGGACTGCAGTCTTTTTAGGGTTCCCAACCTCAAAAGGTAAAAAAGGAACCCTTAATAAGATCACTTTCTTGTCCGTCTGTCACCCCGATTTTCTCAGGAACGGGTGAACCTATCAAGTTGATTTATACCAGATACAGAGGTCTATAATCCCTATTAGATGTATAAAAGTAAAGGTCCTAAGTCAATACGATAAAAAGATATTGGCAAATTTAGATTTTCGCGAAAACTTGTAAGTACCAAAATTTACCTTAATTTTTAACTTTTTTTTATTTTTCGGACTTTTCCATTTACTTGTGCTATAAGACCTTGCTTTTAACTAAAATTGTCAATTCTAGGTCAGCCGGAAGTACCCTATAGGTTTTGTGTAAAATGTAAGGGTAAAATCTGAAAACTGTAAATATGTAGTTTGTAGGTGCAATAGCCGTTTCATAGGATCGAACACCAAAGTTAAGTTTGTCCTTTAAAATGTTTGTACGGAACCCTCGGTGCGCGAGTCCGACTCGCCACCGAGCCGAAAAAAACCGGTTAAGAAGCCGGTTTTTTTTTTGTCGGAATGGTTTGTAATCAAGAGATGAAGAAGCACTAAATCATCATCTGCCTAGCCTTAGTAACCTTTTCCCAACTATGTTGGGGTCGGCTTCCAGTCTAACCGGATGCAGCTGAATACCAGTATTTTACATGGAGCGACTGCCTATCTGACCTCCACAAACCAGTAACTAGGTTAAAAGATTCTCCTAGATACGACTGGTAGTCAGACTTACTGGCCACTGTCTACCTGTAATGACTATCAAAGAAATGAAATGTGTAAACAAAATCTGAGAAAGTCCAAAATTATGATCAGCGTAAAATTATATTTGACTTTGAAAGTAGGACTCGCTGAAGATCTTTGTAGAATACAAGAAGCCGTACCCTTTTTTTTTTCGGATGGGAAATCATCAAATGACTCGTCCCGCTCTGGACGGAGCAGGAGGGAGTGTCAGACTTTTACTAACTAAAACCCATCCATTTTCCTTCATCGCGCTTTGTGTTCCGGGGCCACGATATCTCTTTCGAATAGTCCCGCAGCCCCGGCAGGCTTCGGCCCTTGCGGACCCCTTCCTTATTGCTAACTCTCTTAGAGGCGCGCGTGGAACACGAACGCGCCGTCGACACGGCCTTTTCTCATGAGACGGACGGACGGCGAGCTAGCCCATAGCTCCCCGTCCACAGGCCTGCGCCTACGGTGGCCGGAAGCCACCACGTGGCCCCCGACGCCCGGGGCGTCTCCCGCGGCGGCCGGGACGTGTGGATCTCTCCCTATCACGTTCAGCCACCTCGTGACGGCGTCCCATTCCGTCTCACTCCGGACCATGGATTGAACCAGAGCCGGGAGCGACAGGTTGCCGCCGCTGATCGCCGCTTCGAGGACACGGGCGGTGAGCTACAATCGTACTTATACAAAAATAAGCTCAATTCCTTAAAAATACAACACAATTTCCATTACAAAGATGGGTAACTCGTAAACAACAATAAGCTCAGCAAACACAATCAACGAATTTGAAGATTTAAAACATCGTTCATCAATCGTTGTTCGTAATCAGCGCGCAGGTGCAGTAACCAGGCCTAGTCCTATTAGCTCGAACATCAAATTAGTCAACTTGTGTTAAATACTTTACCAGCTCTGATATTAATACTGCGTTTAAGCTTTACGTAAAGGATATGGCAGTATTGCTCCGAGAACGAATCGCATGTGACTAAGAGAGTAATCAATATAAATGTTGATGGATGGAGAGGGAGATTTTAATACCAAAGAAACAATCAAATCAAATCATTTATTTGTCAGAACATGGTCGGTATGTATTACTCATGGTCTTGAGTTTATATGGATTGTGTCATCACATGAATAGATTGTGTGAGAAATGATACAAAAGATAAAGGAGTAAATGATAGCGTAACGTAACGTAACGCGATAACCGTCAGGTTGACAGAGGAGAATGGAAGAAAAAAACGTGTTGCGCCGACCTCAAGTAATATGTAGATAGGTACGAAGCAAAGTGAAAAATAATTGAACATTTCCATCGCTTTTCAATCAATCAACTTTTCGTTCTGTGTTGCACCAAAAACGCTAAGTCATTTTTCTCTTAAAAAAATCCAACAGTTAGGGTAATATAGGGTGTGTGTAGGGTGTACAGTCCGTGCCACGAAAGATGAGACCTGTCGCACCACTTGTGTACGAGTTAATTGTATAACGAAATACTTCTTTTGGCATATAGGTGTACAGGTCGTAAACCATCTTCCTACTTTGTCTTGTTAATGTTTTACCTCGAGGCATAATCAAGATTTCTCAAAGTGTCACTCGTTTCAAGTGATGTGACAGGCTTCATCTTTCATGGCACGGATTGTACACTAACTTTAAATTTTGTTAACATCTTCATCATCGCCTAACCTTGGCCCGATTTTTTTGGGGCCGACTTCCACTAAACGAGATGCGGTATACTAACGAATGGAAACCAGCATCACTACATAGTATAAAACAAAGTCACTTTCTCTGTCCCTATATCCCTATGTATGCTTAAATCTTTAAAACTAAACAGATTTTGTAGCGGGTTTTTTTAATAGATAGAGTAATTCAAGAGGAAGGTTTTAGGTTATAATTTGCGGGCGGGCGAAGCCGCGGGCATCAGCTAGTTTTACATAAAGCGACTATGTAAAATACTGGTATTCCTAGGCCTATCTCAGTCTCTACAGCCCAGTTACTGGAAGTAGAAATAATGTTTCCTCCGTTTATTCTTTTCTGCGTTGCGGGTTCCAAAACAGTTAAATTCTTGCTATGAGACTTCGTCGAGCTTCTTTGTCCCGGCGGTTTTCTGGTGGTCGCCACTGTTGATTCTGCCTTTCAGAGTTTCAGTGGTTTGGGAATAGTGTGGGGCTTGTCTCAAAAAACAGCCTAGTTACATGATAACCTTTCGAAAATCTGGTGGGCATTTCCGAATTTCTGCTGAATACCCGTAACGACTGTCAAAGATCTACAAACGTCAGCCGAGACCGACAGCTTACGGTGTATGTTCGACTTGCTCGTTGGGGTAAATCAAATAGTTGTGGACTGTATAAAAAGGCTCGGTATATTGCCGATTAAAATTACAATTATAACTGTCCCGGACAAAACATATTTATAAATGTATCTAAATAAACATTTGGAGAGTATCGTCCGTCACGGTGGGCTCCAAGAAAGCGAGTGTCGCCGGCGCGGGCAGGCTCCCCAGTTTCCAAGGCAAAGGCATAATAAAGTTAACATTAATATGAATAACATTTGTATTATGTGAGTCTTGGCAAAAAGCCACCATTTTGAATACACAGCCTCATGTTAACTAGTTTAATGTTTATTGAATAAACTTTGCAAAACAATTTATTTGGCATAACGTTAATTTTATTCACTTGTTGATAAGTTGATATTATTCTGTTACCTCGTCACAATATTATTACTGTAACACTCACGGGTGTAATGTAAAGTACTTACCAGACACAACATCAGTCTCGTCACGATCATTTCTAACTCTCTTTCTTTTATAAGCAAATGAAAGAATTTTTTTAGACTTGCCACGAGTCTTTCGATGCAACGACGGTACTAACGCGAGAGAAACAAGTGACGGGCTCAGACCAAATAAAAAACCAAGACATAGCGCTGCGAACAATAAAGTGAGGCCGGCGAAAAACTACGTCTCGCTCTGTGCATACACGCTCACACGCACACATTTACATCAAACTACAATGAAACTACGTCTCAATAAATGCACACATGTTTACGAAACCGGCCTCACTTCTCTGTTCGCAGATTTCCGTCTTTTTATTTGGTCTGAGGTGACGGGTTTATATCTGGCCGCATTCAAGATCACAATTTAACAAAAAAGTACTCTAACTTTTAATTAGGTACTTTTTAACTGACCAAAAGTAAAACCTGCCTAGTCGGAGCATCCTGTATTTTAAATGAAGTAAGTTTGCGACCTGCTCTCCGTAGAAAAGGCAGGCGATCTGTACGAATACAAAAACCCTTCGTGAAACACAAATCCCCCTTTTTCATTGGACTAATATTACAATCCCGTTCCTCCACCCCCCAAAGTATAACAGATGCCATTTTTAAAGAGTCACAATTTCCAATCAATTTAAGCGACGACCAAGTACAAAACATAATCTGCTCAAAGTGCTGTCGTGCTAGTCAATTCATCAGCGGGTCGGGCTTGGGGGCTAAAAGCAATAACTTTCAGCCTGTCGTTCGGTCTAGACATAGACACGGCTAAGCCTGCGTCAATCTGCCTTGAACGAGCAACCATCCATCAAGGTGGTTTTAAAAATTATTGACTGGCTTGTTTTAAAATGAGGGAGAATTCTTTTTTAAGAAAGAAAGCAATATTTGCTCTGTTTCTGTTTATTTCAGCTTCATTTATTTTTAAATAATAACATAGCATAGCTGACAGGTGGGACAGTCCCATACTAAGGCATTGAATGCGCCTACATGCCACAGTGGTGCATACTAATAATTGTTTTGGTTTTGTTTTTCGGGTAGATACTCGTATAAGTACTAACACTAGTTTCTAAGTTGTGTGTTGTACTAACCAAATGGAGTTTGTCTGAATAAATTTTTCATTTATTTATTAATAACATGGCGCCTGTCATTCCTGAAGGGTTAGGCAGGGTACCTATGATACACCCATGTTTCGCCTATTTTATTTTAAACATAACATAACTGTTATTACTTGTGTATTCAGGTGTGGAATTATAGACTTATCAAATACTGTTACAATAGTTTTATTGCACGGACACATTACAACAAGAGAGATTATTCTAGAACGCGGGAACGGGGTAAAAGTGACAGGTACAAAAGTTCCATAGACAAGCATCATAGACATAGGTTTAGTTCACAAACTCCATTATCTCCAACACTACCCCTTGAACTAAACATGTCTTAAATAAAAACATAAATGTTACTCTTATAGATCTAACATCTTAACATCACATAGTAATGAATAACAATATTACACTGTTCTAAGATACAATAAATAACAATATTACATTTTTAAAAGAGACAAAGAGAACTTAACATGTTTCTCTTTAGTTAACGGTTTAGTGAGCAAGTCAGCTACCATGTCACCTGTAGGCATATAACAAATATCAATAAATTTATTATTTACAATATCCCTAATAAAATGATGTCTAATATCTATATGTTTGGTACGGGCATGAAACATTGAATTAGAGCACAATTTTTGTGCCGACTGATTATCATTGTACAAATTTATCTTACAATTAACTTGAAGGCATTCATTCAAAAAAGTACGTAAAAACAATGCTTCTTTGCAAGCATCTGAAATAGCCATGTATTCTGCTTCAGTACTGGAGAGAGCCACAGTCCTCTGCTTACGGCTTTCCCAAGATATAACAGAATCACCTAATTTAAATATATACCCTGTGTATGAACGACGATCAACCTCATTGGATGCCCAATCAGCATCTGTGTAGCCATTTATGACCAATCCGCCCTTAGCATACTTAAGAAAGTAATGACTTGTGCCTTTGAGATATCGCAGGACCCTTTTCGCAGCTTTCCAATGTGTTTCATCGAAACATTCGTTAAATTGGCTCAAAACACCTACTGCATGAGAGATATCTGGCCTGGAACAAACTGAAATATACATCAAGCAACCTATGAGATTTCTGTAGTCAAAACGAGTATCCTTGACTTCACTTTTCTTCAATTTCGAACCAGCTTCCATAGGGGTTGGAGACGGTTTGCAGTCAGTCATATTAAATTTACGTAGAACAGTTTCAATGTAATGTGACTGATTTAAAGTAATTGATTCTTTATTCCTGCTTAAGCTCATGCCCAATATTTGATGAGCTGGTCCCAAATCCTTCATGTCAAACTCTGTCATGAGTTTTTCTTTCACGATATCTCTTTCTTTGGATATTGATGAAGAGAATAACATTATGTCGTCGACATAAAGGGCAATTATAACCATTTCCCTCTTTTGTCCTTTATAATAGACACATGGTTCTGAAGGCATCCTATTGAAATGGAGTTTATTTATTAACACTCCGTTAATTTTTTCATACCATGACTTTGCAGCCTGTTTTAATCCATAAACAGCTTTATCCAACTTATACACCTTATGTTCTTGTCCTTTCACAACAAATCCTTCTGGTTGTTCCATTAGCACATGCTCTTTTAAATCACCATTCAAAAAGGCTGTTTTGACGTCTAGGTGATTTATTTCCAGATCATATTCTGCAGCTAGTGCTAACAACAAACGGATTGTAGAGTAACGGACAACAGGTGAAAAAGTTTCACTGTAATCAATGCCATACCTTTGAGTAAATCCTTTGGCAACCAGCCGTGCCTTGTATTTTAGGAGACTTCCATCTAAGTTCCTTTTTCTTTTAAAGATCCATTTGCATTTTACTGCTTTGTGATCTTTAGGTAGATCCACAAGGCGCCAGACTTTATTGGTATTAAAGGATTTATACTCATCTTCCATGGCTTCCTTCCATTCTTTAGCTTCATTGCCACCAAGTGCTTCCTTAACAGTCTCCGGGTCTCCAAGATCCCTGTACTGTTGAGCTACCAGTTGTGCAGATATATCTTCATCTACAGCATCAGTGAAGTCTGTAATTGTCGAGTCTTCACTTGAACTCCCTGGAATATAGGTTTCATCCGATAAGTTATCTGCTTCAGATGAACTACTACTGTCATTAATGCTAAACACAGTGTCCCTGTTCCTGTTCCTATTTCTATCATCAGAAGGACAATTTTGAAAGACATCCTGTGAACTTTCATCCCCAGTATTTTCATCTGCCCTACATGTCGGTTCTGTTTGTGAAACAACATGAACCACCCGATTAGTATCATTATCTGACAGATCCTGTTTCCAAAAACAATCTTCTAAAAACCTCACATGGTGTGCATTTATGCAATGCCCAAGGTTCCCTGGATCCATGAGTTTGTAACCCTTTGTATTGTTGCAGTAACCTACAAATATATAAATCTTTGCCTTTGAATCCAGTTTCTTTTGATTTGAAGTCAAAGCATAAGCCAAGCAACCAAATGTACGAAGGTGACTTACATCTGTCTTTGTATTCGTCCATTTCTCCAGTGGTGTCATGCCCATGACAGCTTTTGTAGGTGAGCGGTTCTTCAGATACACTGAAGTGTTTACAGCTTCTGCCCAAAAACGTTTGTCAAGACCAGCATCTTCTAACATACAGCGAGCTTTGTCCATGATGGTACGATTCGCCCTTTCTGCCACACCATTCTGTTGACTACAGTGCGGGACAGTCGTTTGGTGACGGATTCCTTGCTGCTGCAGAAACTCCTGAAATTTTTTATTAATATATTCACCACCATTGTCGCTACGAATAGTTTTTATTTTCTTATCTGTCTCATTTTCAACAAGCTTTTTAAATATTTTGAATTTTTCAAAAACTTCACCTTTTGTTTTTAAAAAATAAACAAATGTTTTTCTTGAACAGTCATCTATGAAAGTAAGAAAATAACAAGCACCACCAAATGACTTCACTTGCATTGGACCACACAAATCTGTATGTATTAAGCCTAAAATCTCCTTTGACCTACTATGAGACACTTTTGGAAAAGGTAATTTTGTTAGTTTTCCTTTAATACAGGCAATACATGATTGAAAACAAGTACTATCATAATTCATACCAATAACCATACCTTGTCTCATGGCATTCATGCTCCTAGAGTTGAGGTGCCCCAGCCTGCGATGCCATACTTCCTGTGACACTTTGCTGCTCTGCTCTTGCTCTGACACATCACAGTCCAGTAGTGATTTACTGCTGCTGTCAGACACCATGCATTGAGGCTGCACTTCAACATCAGCTCTACTGCTATTTCCTATTGAATCTAATTGAAAAATACCATTCACATAACTAGCAGTAGCAATGGTTTCATGCCCGTCCATTATTCTACAGGTTTTAGAATTAAAATTGACTTTATAACCTTTTCTTGTTAACTCACTCACTGATAAAAGGTTAGTTGACAGTTGAGGAACCAAATAAACATTAGTTATTGTTCTAAAACCACTGTCTAACTTAATTATAACTTTACCTAATCCTGCAGTACATAACTGATCACCATTAGCAATGTTCACTGAGAGTTCTTTAGTTGATTTCAACTCTGACATAACACTTTTGTTGTTGCACATATGGTTGGTTGCACCCGAGTCCACATACCACACATCATTCTTGAGATTAACCGACAATGCTGACAATAACACCTTCTTGTCCTTGACATTACTCACTGGAGTCGTAGAAGCAGCATTCTTAGGGCAATTCTTCTTTGTGTGTCCTGGCTTCTTACATCGGTAACATTTGATCTTCTTGATAGTAGTCAAAGCCGATGCGGTCTCTGTCTTGTCATCTCTTCTGTGAAACTCCTGTAATAATTTCATTTTTACAGTTTCACTGACAAGCTTGTCACTGGAATTCTCCAACGCCATGATGAGCGGGTCGTAATCGGATGTCAGTCCGCTCAACATGATGACTGCTATGAAGTCATCGTCTAGTGGAGAACCTATGTCATGCAATTGTTGAGTAATTTCCGTTATTTTCGTAATGTAAGCCTCCATGTTACAAGCATTCTCTTCGAGCTTAGTTCCAAAAAGCAAACGCAGCAATCCTAAGCGTCTGCACAGACCCTTGTCCTCATACGCCTTTTGTAGATTTGTCCATGCTTCATAAGCTGATTTTGCGTTACGCACAAGCGAGAAAGCATTGGGATGTACAGAAAGACAAATTTTTGCAAGCGCACGCTGATTTTTTTTTACATCTTTGCTTCCGTCGGTGGACTCGATACATTCGAGTAGGTCCTCGTGCATCAGGAGCATCTTCATGGAAAACTTCCAGTTATTGTAGTTTTCGGCCCCCTTCAGCCTTTCTATTGGAATTCCTGTGTGGTTTGCTTCGTTGGTCATGTTTTCTTAATATTGTACTTAACCAAAAAAAAAAAACACGTGCCGATCGTTTTTTTTTTTTTTTGTTTTTCTTTTCTTCTTACAAAAATAACTTTCCTTATTTGAGTAGGTGCCTGGGCCCATAACCTGTTATTACTTGTGTATTCAGGTGTGGAATTATAGACTTATCAAATACTGTTACAATAGTTTTATTGCACGGACACATTACAACAAGAGAGATTATTCTAGAACGCGGGAACGGGGTAAAAGTGACAGGTACAAAAGTTCCATAGACAAGCATCATAGACATAGGTTTAGTTCACAAACTCCATTATCTCCAACAATAACATCACGCCTTGTAATCCCCGAAGGGTAGGGCAGAAGTGTATCTACCAAGTACACCCTCATTTCGCCAGTTATGGTTAAGTCCCGTGTGGCAAGCCCATTGCCATCAACCGGGCACAAATCCAAACTACGTGGCTGCTTCTTAATAATGATATTCCTGATGGCAAAGGCCAATGACACTTTACCCGACCTTTTTTGTTTTTTTTCCGGGTTGTATAAAATAAATAAATAAATATCGCTGGACATTAACACACAGCGCCATCTAGTGCCACACTAAGCAACGAGGCTTGTGTCGTGGACACCAGATAGTTGATATACTACATAGATACTTTTTTTTTTGTAAGTACATACTTATTATACATATAAACATCCATGACTTGGAAACAAATGTCCATGCTCACCACACAAACATTTGCTCCAACCGGGATTCGAACCCGGGACCCTAAGAACGTAAGGCAGCCTCACTACCGCTGCGCTATTCGGGTCGTTAAAATCATCAAATCATCAAATGACTCCTCCCGCTCTGGGCGGAGCAGGAGGGAGTGTCAGACTTTTACTGACTAAAACCCATCCATGTTCCTTCATCGCCCTTTATGTTCCGGGGCCACGGTATCTCTTTCGAACAGTCCCGCAGCCCTACAGTTTACCCGACCTGAGCATCGAAATCAGGACCTAATAGTGCTTAGCAGTAGGGCTTGCGACCACCAGTCTAACGAGGCAGTCAATTAATTACAATCAGTAATAAAATAAGTAAGTCGACATCACCTGCCTAGCCTTTTCCCAACTATGTTGGGCTCGGCTTCCAGTCTAACCGGATGCAGCTAAATACCAGTATTTTACATGTAGCGACTGCCTATCTGACCTCCACAACCCAGTTAGTACCGGGTTAAACGATACCCCTTGATCAGACTGGTTTCAGACTTTTCGGGCCACTGACTACCTGTAACGACTGTCAAAGACCTACAAATGACAGCCGGGACCAAAGGCTTATCGTGCTTCCCGAGGCACGGAGGAAACTCGGTATGTAAGGGTCTTAACCTAAAGATCGACCCGAGCGGCTGTTATTATTTAGCCACGAGCTCCTCAATAAAATAAGTAGGTTATGAATAAAAACACATTTGACAGAAACATCGTTCAATTAAATTAAAAACATTCATAATGCATTTATAAAAAGGATTGATGGTGACAGTTCATTAATGAATCTATATTAATGTAACGAAAAACGATAAATTGTATGCAACTGACAAAATTAAGGCTCTCAAAAGAGTAAAATACTTTATCTTCTCTCTCCAAAATTAAACATGTTCTTTTGAATCCTGTAGGCGTAGCCAAGTTGACAATCTACAATCGTTAACGCATAGAAAACTAACCAAATGTATGGGAATGACATCATTTCAACGTTAAGTCACGTGGTCAAAACAAACGAATAGAAACGTTTAAGTTCAGTCAAAACTGTAAGTTGGCTACGATTTATATGGGATGTAGCGATCACGATTGTAGAAACGAATACATTTCATTCTATAATCTTGATCGATGTAAACTTGTCTACGAAGTTTCTATTCGCTTGTTTTGACCACGTGACTTAACGTTTACGATTGTAGAAAGAGAATCGATACGAACCGTTTGTAACTTTGCTAGGCCTGCAGGGTACAATATTTTTGCATCGTTACAAAAACATATTATTTTTATTATATTTTTAAGTTTGTAAATTATGTAAATATCTTATTTATTCTAGGAGTCGGAAATATGTCAAACCTGACTGTCCAGAAACTGTAAAGTGCTTAACCTCTTTATTCCGAGAGTATACTTCCAAGCTACTTGACTCTGTATAAAGGCTGTAAAACACCTCTTAACGAAGCCGAAAGGCACTTGTTCTCCCCGTCATTGCGATATTTTTTTTCTTCTACACCATACCTGGAACCTTCTAGTTACTGAGATATTGGGGGTCAAAGTTCCAACTTTTTGACAACTTTTTTTTTAAGTACAAGTTTTTAATGTAAGATTTTTACTTTAAACACCTTCACGACTCCCGTACTATTCAATCCATCCATCAGCACAATGTTTTGAGTGCGTTACATTGAGTTTTACCACAAAACATGATTTTTACCCCAAAAAAAAAAGTCATTTCCCAGAAATATTTTTTGCGTAAAGTTACTTAGTTTGATGTACAGAATGCTTGGTTGACGGCTTCGTGATGAGGTGGTTTACACCCTGTATACCCTGAGGCTACGAACGCACTGACAGGTGGTCTGCTTAGCGCCTAGAGTCACGCTGTACGCTGTTTCGATACACGCTAGGCGACTAGCAAGGCGCCAAGCGCGCAGTGCGGCCGGTTGCGAAGATTTTAGAACGTTCGTTTCACTTCGCTTCTCATAACAGTGATAGACTAGTGGTGTAACCGTCGGACTGCCAAGTTAGGTCTCGAGTTCGAACCCAAAACACGCACTTCTGATTTTTCGGATTCATGTGCGTATTGTTTAGTTATCACTTTCTTCGGAGAAGGAAAACATCGCGAGGAAGCCAACATGTCTGAGAGATATTTCTCGTTGGCATGTAAAGCGCAGTCAGAGGCTCATGGGCGGCATAAAAACTCTGACACCAGGTTAAGCACTAACCACACGATAAAGAAGAAAGAAATAAGACTTCGCTTCTTGCCGGGTAAATTGCTAGCCTCTAGGCGTTAAGGGGGTGGTATCTGCTAACGAGAGGTTTTCTCAATGTAACTCCTCTTTGACGAGTGAATATAAAGGTGCAAAAAAATATGTCTTACTTATTAAACTCTAAACTTGAATTGGTACAATTGAAATAATTCTAACTTTATTATTAATATATGAAAAAAGCATTCAAAGTGAAGCATTTTTTTCTTTGAAATTTCGTAACCACTCCTAAACGGCATTAAGTTTTAGTATTTTTTTACACAAATAAATAAATCGTTTATTTATAAAAAGGGGCACATATACAATTAAGTATCTTGACTAATAAAATAGAGCACTGTGCTTATTGCCTGAACTAGGTGGAACCTGTAAATATTTGTCACTTTTTTCTTCACAAAGTGTACAATTAGCATTTTGATCTAATGATTTATTATGCTACAATTAAATAAAAACCACTCATTTCGCACTATTCGGGCCGCAGCGACTGACATAACAATCACTTTGTAGTGCAACCTGATTAGAACTTTATTCTAACAGTATTTCAAACGAAGTTTAAACCACCACAAATAGAGTTGCTAATTTAGCAGATACCCCAGCCTTAAACAAGCCTCTTCAATGCGTTCGTAGCCTAACACTGTGCCACTAAGACAACAATCACTTAGCTAAATTGTCAATCTACTAGAATATTGTCTTTGGAATTGAGTCTAACCTAGTCTGAGGACACTAAGGATCTAGAAGTATATCCTAGATGGAGATTCGAGTGTTTGCAGCATCATTATTGTATCGGATGCAATAAAATGAGGATTGGCTTTTATTATCTTGAAAGGACTCGATCTTGAAGAAGGTCTTTATGGCTTTATTGACGGACAGCGGAGTTATATAATCTGCTAGAAAGGTCAGGTCTCTAGTACTTGCAACCGGTATGCGTAACCAGAGTATGTGTACAAGTGTGAACGTAAATGGAGCAAAACGAGTAGGTTAGAATAGTAACAGGTAAGTATAGTCTGTAGTTTCTCCTTACCCTTTTTTTTTCGGATGGGAAATCATCAAATGTCAGACTTTTACTGACTAAAACTCATCCATGTTCCTTCATTGTAACGCACTCAAAACACTGTGCTGGTGGATGTATTGAATAGTACGGGGGTTGTGGAGGTATTTAAAGCAAAGTTATAACATTACAAACGTTTATATTTAAAAAACTTGTGAAAAAGTTGGAACTTGGCCCCCAATATCTCCGTAACCAAAAGGTTCCCAGGATGATCGCAATGATGGGGAGAATAAGTGCCTTTCGGCTTTATTAAGGGTGTATTTACACCTATTAAAATACCCAAGCTGTGCATAAACAAGCGTTAAGCCGATAAGAGTAGAAAGAATAATCGCGAGAGTCTGATAACTATAGTCTTACCAAGGGATATCGTGTTAACACTGCAACAGGCATCATGAAAGGTGAAATAAACTGATTGTGGACTTGAACAGAAATCTCTCTTAGAGCTAATTTCTTTAGTCAAAATCCGCAGTTATCCTTCATAACAATAAACAACATTAATTTGTTCAAGAATTAAACCTATTTACAATTATTGTACCTTAATTAGACCAACTTAGTAGCAAGATACAACACAAGTGCAACTGGGCTTAAACTAGGAGGACTCCTGTGTTATAAGCGTAACGTAACATCGTATAACGTAATATTATAAATGCGACACTAAGTTTGTTTGTTCCCTTTTCACGCCTAAACCACGGAACTTGCATATACTTTGACAGATGTACATAAACGGACATAGGCTACCTTTTATCCCGAAAAAAAAGTACTGTTCCCGAGGAAAAAACAATAACGTTCTTATAATAATAAACTGACCTGCAAAAATAAGTACTGCACTTTTAAAATTTAAATTTTTCCTAAACTATAGAAGTTAGAGATTTAAAAACAAAAACGTAATAAAGCAATTTTTATCAGCTTTCTTTGAAACTATAAAGGGTGTAAAACACCTCTTAACGAAGCCGAAAGGCACTTGTTCTCCTCATCATTGCGATCATTATATTGTTCTTCACCATACCTGGGAACCTTCTAGTTACGGAGATATTGGGGGTCAAAGCTCCAACTTTTTGACAACTTTTTTTTAAATACAAGTTTTTAATGAAATATTTTTACTTTAAACACCTCCACGACCTCCGTATTATTCAATGCATCCATCAGCACAATGTTTTGAGTGCGTTACATTGAGTTCTACCACAAAACATCCCAGGCGTTCATCAAAGGCGTTTCCCAGCAATAATTTTTGCGTAAAGTTACTTAGTTTGATGTACAGAATGCTTGGTTGACGTCTTCGTGATAAGGTGGTTAACACCCTGTATACAAAATTAAACTATTTTTCGAGTCCTTATTGTTTCGAAAGTATATCTTGTGTACTTAAAAAGTTATTGCAATTTTAAAAGTGTGATACCTTTTTTTGCAGGCCAGTGTAGATGGCGCCACGTGTCTTTCCAATCATGATTGAATTATATTATTACAAGCAGAGTACAACCCGAATTGATTGAATACTAAATTAACGCAAGCGAAGCCGCAGTCAAAAACTTAGAATATAAAGATCAACCAACACGTTTCACGAGCTCAAAAGGCGAAAAATTCGCGCACATTAAAAACTTTCCTCTACTTTTAGTTCTGTGGAACTAAACGATTCACTTTAATTTGTTAGTAATAGTTGAAATAGTTCGCTTTGTTGCTAATGTTATCTGATAAGAGCTTGCTAACTGACTCGGTTCTAACTGAAGCTCTTAATGACCACAAAGTTTGTGGTGAGCGATGTGGCACGATAACTTCTTTAGAAAAGGAGGTTATTCTGAAAAAGTAATGATTAAAAAACCACAGAAACTATTTAGTAAGTACTTCTTTGCTTTTATAAATGATAACAATGAACCATAACTTATACAAACTAAAAAATGTTGCCCTTTGAAAGTTTCATTCATATCAAATACCCATTGTACATTTTTAAGGCCCCCATTGAGTTTTTATTGTTTTAAAATGAAAGTTAATCATTATCTATTTTATCATCTGCCTAGCCTTTTCCCAACGATGTTGGGGTCCCTCTCCAGTCTAACCGGATGCAGCTGAATACCAGTATTGTACATGGAGCGACTGCCTATCTGACCTCCACAACCCTGTTAGTACTGGATACGGTACCCCTTGGTAAGACTGGTTGTCAGACTTTCGGGCCACTGACTACCTGTAATGACTGTCAAAGATCTACAAATGACAGCCGGGACTAACTGCTTAACGTGCTTTCTGAGGCACGGAGGAAACTCGGTCACATTTGGTCTCTATTTATCCGGACATTAAAAGCGATTAGGCGATATATCAAGAACATGGGGAGCTGTATCCCCTTAAACTACAACACAGGTACTGAAATTATCGATGACTCTGACTAACGTGGTAAGTATTTATTTTCTGCCTTTTCAGCACAAAGTATTATTTTGATCAGTGAGTCTAAATTGACCGCTTTAGCATAATTTTAACGTGATTCATATTTATTATCCTATTATGATTCTGCGAAAGCAACCATTTTAGGCCCCAAAATTACTGAAACCACAACCTACGCCCCTAATTTCTTCCCACGAAATAAAGTTTCGAAAAACAAACGAAAGAAATATTAAGAAACTTCCATATTACGTCATAAAATAAACACATAAAACTTCATATACTAAGATAATTCTTAATACCGGCTCATTCCGGGGAGAGCCGGCCCGTAATTTACTAGAGCCTCTATCCGTTAATCCTGAATGTTTTCATAACAAGCTCCGCTAAACTAGATTGGTAGTCTCAACTAGATTTGGTAGACTCAATTAGATTTGCTGAAGTACCCTAAATAAATTAGGTCGATGTGGGAACTCCTAATGAAACATGGCAACTGAATCACGATTTGTTAGTGTTTTTATTTAGTTTAGTTGTGAATGCTGATGTTATTGAGTTCATGTACAACAGAACTCACACTGTCAGGTTGGAATTACATAGGATTGCAATGATTCTAGATAATTATAACTAGATTTATACAAATTTTAGCGGAATATCATTCTCACAGATAAAATACAGCACGTAAGGTATTTGAAATTATTGTGTTCCAACTATTTTTTTGTACCCACTTTGTATTAATTTTTGCAACAGATTTTGTGTAAAAGGAACCGACTTTCATCCAGCCTGACCCCTTGCTGTCCTCTCCCAGCGACGCCCTAAGTCGAGGCCCGTACCCCGCAGCGGGTGCCCTTAGCGTGTAGTCACTTAGTTTGTAAGTTTTTGCCCTGGCTGGAGGCCTTACACTCAAGACACCCACAGAATAGTCCGGTTAATCAGACGACAACCTCTCTAGGTTGAACTGCGAGATGCCATATAAAAAAACACAATAATTTATCATCATTGTAGTTGTCGACACGGTTGGCGCCGTGGCTGTGCGATTGGCGCAGATTATAAGCAAACACTTCCCTTGTTAAAAGCATTATTCCAAGAACTCCTATTCAGACAAAAAATACCCATCACATGATATTTAAGAAGCTAACTCCAGAATACCTCCGCTGGCTTTCAGCCAGACGACATCCAGCAGATTAACCGACGGATAAAGTATTATACGAGTATGAACCGTGAACTAGTCGACTGGGTCGCATTATTGAAAGAAAAACTAACTGCTTATGTGTTCACATCTTTTTATGCGCAGATGGGAACTACTATTGTAAAGAGATATGGCAATGCAAGTCTTTAATGATGCAAAGAACTATAAGACTTGGTAAATAACGATAGATAGTGCATTATTACTTTTTTTTTTCATTTTGGCTTTCAGGGAACTGATAGGTGCTGGAAAAATTATTCTTCACTTTAACTTAGTAAATGAAGTCAAAGTCAAAGTATTTATTAGTGTGGTTTTTGACAACAAATCATTTTTTATTTTATTTTTTGGCTTTTATCAACAGCAAGGCTAGAACTAACAATAAACTATTTTAAAGCTAAAGGATAAGCCAGGATTGCAATACACTCTCCAACATCATTCATTTTGGTTGATCCGAGCAAACTATATCTCACAGCCTCATTTCATACACACAAATTCCATCAAAACGTGTTGAACATCTTCGAATATTCCACATTCTTCACAATTGGGAGAAGTAACCTTTTTCAAAAGGAAGCCAAACTTTTTGATGGAAAATGAACAAATCATAATACCACGCCTGTTTTCCTCCGATATCATTTGCAGAGGTGTGCATGTACCCACATTTTACCAGCTAGATTAAGTGCCATGTAGACAACTACAAAATGCGTTTAAGAAGACGAGGCATTGGAACATCATACGCTTATAAGGTTTTGATTTCTAAAGGGTATAAATAGACCCTTAACGAAGCCGGAAGGCAATTGTTTTTCCTGTCAATGCTATCATTATTTTCTCCTGGACCATACCTGGGAACCTTCTAGTTACGGAGATTTTGGAGGTCAGAGTTACAACTTTGTCACAAGTTTTTTTTAATACTTACTTTTAACGTTATAACTTTCCTTTAAATACCTCCATGACCCGTTTACCGGTTACGTAGTTTGATGTACTATCGTGGACACTCCCGCCTGATCACCACTAAGCTAATTTTTGCTTGCGCTTACAACATAGAAACGCTCTTTAGCCCCACCCCGTTGACTTTGTATAGAAATAATGAATGAAAAGATACCGATTGGCCGAGCGCACTGACGACGCACGCCAAACGAGAGTTATTGTTATTTTGCGCGCCAAAGTTAACGCTTTCCTAATACGCCTAAACTTTAAGGGGGCGTGGCTCGGTGCCTCCGCATGATTTAAGCGACAATTTTTTAACTGATCAGGCGGAAAAGACCACGACTGTACAGGCTAGGTTCACGGCTTCGTAAAGGGTGCGGTCACACCTTGTACGAGTATGATCTACTGATGTTTCAAAAACGGGACAAAAGTTACTTCAAAACATCAGTTGAGTTCCGGAACTGGCTCTAATAAAAGAAAAACATTTCCCTAACAAAAAATAAACAACTGATTTTAATATCGCATACCGCGCTGAAAAACTTCGCATCGCCACGTAAAAGAAATCTACATACTTAAATAAAACAACGAGATGGTATTTAATATGTTATTTTATAAGTATACGTTTTTGGTAACAATCAGTTCATTAAAATGACACAGCATTACACTGGCGGAACATAAAAGAGTGTAAGGATTGCTCTTTTATTCGCTCGTTCAACATTAATGTTCGTGTACACTTGGGGGCAAAGGAAAACACGTATCGCGATTCGTTGTTTGTATGTTGTGTTTCATTTTTCTTTTGTGTTGTTGAATTTGATAAGGTGTTGCATTTGTAAGGTATGGGAATGAAATGTAGATATTTTCTAAATAGTTTAAATAGTACATATTTGCAGCTATTTAATGTTAACAACAGAACTGTTTCTTACAGTGGTTTAATTGCGCAACACGCTCACATTTGCAATACAATTATTTTGACAATTCTAAAATACTAATTGCGTCAACAACCACGTCAAGCAGATGAAATAAATGTTTGGCATTTGTGAAGCAACAACAAAATGTCTACAAATTTTCTTCAAAATCCTTTGGACAGCGAATCAAAAGTGCGTTACGCAATTGGGTGCAGATTTTTACAAAATACCCACATATCATCACGCCTGTAATCCCCGACGGGTTAGGCAGGGGTGTACCAAACATTACACCTACATTTCACCAGTTATGTTTAAGTCCCATGTAATAGGAAATAAATAAAATACCCGTTTTTATCATTACAATATATTTAGGAAGATTCTTCGATATACTGCAAATAAACCTACAAATCCTAACATAAGAAAACTATAGTACAGATAACACAAAACTACTGAATGCCCACGTTTTTCTTTTTTTCTCTTCCCAAAACCCCTGTGTCATTTTTCCTGCACTAAAGTGTATTTATCTCCGGAGAAAGCCTTTCAATTTGCTAAAAGGTTGACAGAACAAAATGGTTTTAATTTTGGAATGTTACGAGAAAAAATATGTTATATGTAGGTAATGTTACATTTTTTGTCTTTTGTATTTTTTTTTGGTATATTTTTATAATGTATTGGACCAATTGTGAGGGGAGATGTTCACTGGGTTAGAAAAAAGAAAATACTGTATTGTTGGGCACTTACTGACTTCATTCTTGGTAAAAAAAAGTTATATTTTGTAGGAAAAGCTTTTTATGAAAGAGCTCGTCCGGACAATGTGTTCCGGTTGAAACCGGTTACACAGATGCCAACCGAGACAATCAGTCTTTAGCGGTTGGCTAAGTGACGTGTTTTATTTTAATAAGTTGCCCCACACTTGGAATTTCTCCTGCATCGTGGGTTCGTTGACAAATATTTGAAGTCACATACACAAACAGCCAGACCCGGAACAACTACCTGTAGGCCATAAAAATATTTGTTCCGTGCGGGAATCGAACCCGCGGCACGCTCCGCAGCAGTCGATCGCTCAGCCGCTGCGCCAACCGTAACAACGCACACACACACTTTAGAGATGGCGGACTAGTTATTTTTTATGTAGCCCCATGATAAGGGTATTTATTAAAAAACCGGCCAAGTGCGTGTCGGGCCACGCGCAGTTTAGGGTTCCGTAGTAGGGTAGGGTTTGTTTTTCAATGAAAGTCTTCACCCGTTATAAACAAGTAACTACTTCATCTTAGTGTCCTTATGTGCGGCACTGTGACAGACAAGTTACATATAGTGTCGCACGTAAGAGACTACTGTAATTAATTGATTATGTTTATGATTGTTAATTGGTATTATTGTTGTCTATCTTATTTGTATCATGTGTGCTGATGTTGTTTTGTGTATATGAAGTAAGTTTAAGATTTTTTTGGGTTATGCACCTGAAATAAATGAATTTTAATTTTAATTTTAGTCACTTTATAGAATTTATTCTAAGGATTTTGTATTTGGTACAAAATTATCCAACACCCTAGTTCAACGACTATTACTGCTAAACTAATAAAGTTATCTTAACCGCTATAGTTTTCCTTTAAAGTTCATGAAATGCACTATCATCATGAATTTATCCAGAATTTTCAAGCCAGCAGTTTAGCTTTTAGAGGGGGGGGGACGCCCTACTGGAACAAAAATGTTGACTTTAATGTATAATATTTCGTAAATAGCGCGAAATAGGAAATAGTTTCGTAAATAGGAGCATAAAATCGAAAAGTAGCACCGGCAACCCCTAAGTCATTTTAAAAGACCTATTCAACGATACCCCACACGATGGGGTAGACGACGAAAAAATAAAACATCCCCACTACACATGTAGGGGGGAGCTACATTAAACTTTTTTTTTTCCAAAATTTTATTTTACCACTTTGTCGCAGGACTGCGGAACCCTAAAAAGTGTTTGCAGAGAAGAATACGTAAAAATAATTACATCACACCCATATTTAAAAGCTTTTTTTTTTCAAAATGTTTTTCCTGTAAGCTTAATTACTTTTCCGTCATCGTTGTCGCTGATTAATTACCAGTTTTTCTAGGGCCTCAGTTCCTCAAAACTTTGTCCTGTAACTGGTTCAAGTCCTGTTATTTCAGCTCATCTATCAAGTTAGCATTAACATTGCAGTGCAGAACATTGGTAGAGCATACCTCCTAAATTTAGCACAGTCGGTTAACGCACAGATAGTATGGAATGCTTTATATATTGGAGGAACGGAATGCAACAGATTGTTGTACATGTGCTTCAATTGTGTGCATTGCGCATTACTATGCGCCTAATATAGCAGGGATACCTGAAACTATGTATATATGTATTCTATATTTAAAATATAAGTCTACCATCTATCTGTTGGAATTGTCCTCAATGAATTCTATAATTATAATAACGAAATTTTGTCCATGAAAGTGTACTGATTTCCAAGAAACAGGTTCTTTACCTAGTTTGGAAGTCAGGCGTCCATTTAGTTTTCTGAAGCCTTTTTTGTAAACCCCCTAATGGATGACATTGTATTAAGCTATATTTTACTGAGTCCAATAAACGGTTTATTATATTTATTGGATCTTTCGGCAAAATGAAAATGAAAATCGTTTTCAAATCGTTATTATTTCTACTTTCAGAGCCAAAGAGGTCGAGGAGCTCATGGCTAAATAGCCAGTTGGGCCGATCTTTAGGTTAAGCCGCGCTTGCCTAGGTTGGTCCTTGGATGGGAGACCACCCAATACATACCCAATTTCCTCCATGCCTCGAAACGCACTTTAAGCCGTTGGTCCCGGCTGTCATTTGTAGATGTTTAACAGTCGTTACAGGTGGCCCGGAAGTGTGACAACCAGTCTTACCAAGGGTTATCGTTATGAGCTAGTTCTAACTGGGTTATGGAGGTCAGATAGGTAGCCGGTCCATGTGAAATACACACAAAGAATTGGCCCCAGTTCTAGCAGAAAAAAACATTACAGGCTATACGTTGTTATTTTATGTGGTTCCAAACAAAATCACACGAAAATTCAACCCCAAAACAGTATGCTCCCCTACCCAACTTCATAACAAGACAAAAGACGTATTATTTCTGGTATTATAAATTAAGCTATCAAGTTAACTGACTTTAAATGGCGACAAAAGGACGAGAAGTAACCGCCATTTTGGATTTAATGACGTCATTCAGGGACATTGTGTTCAACAATGGATCCTAACGAGATGTCGTTTACGCGAATCTGTTTAGGCGTTTTGGATGTAGACGTGCATAGATAGACGTACAGTGGTCCATTGGTTTTTCTTTTGTGTTCTGTGGACAGGTATCTCAATCATGGCGTTTTTGTTGCTTCGTTGTATTCTTTTTTCTTGTCTCCTCATAGACAAAAGGTTGGTCCTTTCATTTGTCTTGTTCTAAGAGTGACTGATTCGCGTTGAAAAGCTAAAGTTATTTATAAATTTAACAGTGCATTGTCTGAATTTGGCAAATAATTACAATTACAATTAGCACCCTTTCCTTCTTCATACAAGTTGAGTCTGACTGCCTTTTCGCGGCTGGATTCATGATTGTTTGCCAGTCTTATTAACGGGTATCGTATCACCCAGTACTACTACAACGGGTTGTGGAGATCAGATACGCAGTCGCTCCATGTAAAATACTGGTATTCAGCTGCATCCGGTTAGACTGGAAGCCGACCCCAAAGGTTCAACTTGTGGCTTTTAAGCCACTTAAATAATACGTAGTTAAATTGTGGTATAACCAATACTGCTAGGAAAATTAATGACTAAAGAATCATAATGCCGAGTAAGACGTTTCCTTCCAGACTCTCTTTACTTTAACTACACACTTTAATCCCGGCTCCTCTTAAGTAAGTCTTCGCAGCATCTCCCAGTACACTGTCGTGCAGTGTACCGGTAACAGATTGGCTCGCATTAAGCTCAATACGGCACGCCGCACAGGCGCTACTTTAATAATAGCGCGTATTTGTCAAGAGCGCGGCGAGCCTTAGTCGCGGGATGTACTAAGTAATCCGAGTGGCAAGGATATAGGAGCTCTCGTAAAACTTATTATAGGGGTTTGAAGAACAGGGTGTAAAGCTCTTCATCCGCCATAGAAAAGGGAGGATCCTCCGACCAGACGGGTGTTCTGTCTGGTGGGCCACTGCCCGACAGTTGTTGTCGAGTTTTTCTATACAGTCTTAAGGGGACTGCAGCAGGAGCTAAATTAGCAACTCTATTTGTGGTGGTTCAAGCTTCGTTTGAAAAACTGTTACAATAAAGTTATAATCAGCTACAACAAAATGGTTGTTACGCGTAATAGTGCGAAATGAGTGGTTTTTTGCGATTTACAATAAATCTATTGATTGGACTAAAAAAATAAAACACTATCATGCTAATATGTTGCTTGTAGAATTATTTGCCAATAAATCAGAATGATCACATGTATTTTAGTATAGTTATTACTCGTTAAAAGAATTTTTTAGAGATACGTTCCGGATTTGATTTTTATCGAGTAAAATTAATTGTTTTATGTTTTCAAAACACTATAATACTAGCATATTTCCTGAAAAATAATATATATTTTTTTGGTTTTGTTTATTGCAGTGAATCATATACTTTCAGGCATTATAAAACTCGCGTTTAGCTCCTGCAAGTACTCGCCTCAAGTCGCGGAAAACATTCATAGCGCAATTCAGAATTTTGTATAGTACTTTTTGTAATGCCGCTACAAACTTTACTAAACAAGCAGTAGGTTGTAACCGCTTATAAATACGCAGCTAAAATGCCCGATAGAGCACAAATTAGATCAACAGATTCTTTGGTCATCATCATTTAGTTTTGTTGTTATTTTATTTAATTTCTTTAATTCCTTTTTCCTGTTCTTTTATTTATTTTTGTTTAGTAGAAAAACATGCTACCTGCCGCTTTACTTATGATGCCACTAAGTGGGGCCTGGTGACCTGTAATACAGGTTTTTCTAACACCTACTTCAGGCATCAGCTCTCACAATGTGAATTTATAAGGTTCTAAACCGTTAAGTTCTACAAAACCATTGTGAGAGAAAATAAATAAAATCTTATTATATTATTATTAGTCTAGATTTTCCCAACTATGTTGGGGTCGGCTTCCAATCTTACCGAATGCAGCTGAATATTCACACTACTATCCGAACTCCACAACCCAAATACTCCGTAACATTATCCTTTAGACTGGAACTCTTTCCAGTCTAAAAAAATATTGGAGGTTTTCTTTCTATTTGACGACCCGAATGGCGCAGCGGTAGTGAGGCTGCCTTACGTTCTTAGGATCCCGGGTTCGAATCGGTTCGATCCGGTTGGAGCAAATGTTTGTGTGATGAGCATGGACATTTGTTTCCGAGTCATGAATGTTTATATGTATAACTATTTTGCGTGGGTGCGCGAGTCATGGATGTTTCTATGTATAATAAGTATGTATTTACAAACAAACAGTATCTATGTAGTATATCAACTATCTGGTGTCCACGACACAAGCTTTGTTTCTTAGTGTGGCATTAGATGGCGCTGTGTGTTAATGTTCAGCGATATTTATTTATTTATTTAAGAATCTCTATTCTTAAATAATAGATTTTTTATATATTTTTTAATAGTTTTTTTTTTGTCTCCTGTTGTTGACATCTTCGTCCCTGACGCAGTAAGTGCCATCTAGGAGTTGTTTGTCTTCCAAACTGAAGATACCGCATCCACCCCTCCAATCTCCTTAACAATGATAAATATTCGGTGTATGTGGCTCACTGCAGGCATTCCTCTGCCGGCCCCCGACGAGACCATATACGAGGATCGTTCAAAATGCCAGCGGTTGGAGTTTTGCTGGCAACTGGTGAGTTAGGGTCTAAATAGGAGCATCCATCTTGTTTGTGATGGGTGCAGTGTAGCGTTTTTGTATTATAAGAGGAAAAGGAATGTCGAAGCAGTCCCTAATAAATATAAACAGTAATTTTGTGAATCACAATCCGAAAGGTTTTTAAGGAAATTGATGCAACGGCTGGCGCAGTGGCTAAAGTGATTGGCAGTGTGCTACGTGTCGCGGGTTCGATGCCCGCACGGAACCAATATTTGCATGGCCTACAGGTAGTTGTTCCGTTTCCGGCTGTTTGTGTATGTGAGTATTAATATTTGTAAACGCATCCATGATACAGGAGAAATTCTTAATGTAGGGCAAGGTTTGTTTTTAAATTACCCTGATTTCTCTCAAAAGGCCATAAACCTACAGACTATTATTTCAAACTATAAAGTTTAAACTTAACACCTCCATACAACCTACATTGTTTATGTACCTACCTAGCTTCCTATCAAGTTTCTTAGTTTCTGATTAATTTCACTTTGTTAAAGGTATCAACTTCAATAATCTGGAAACAAAGGTTAACAGACAAGAGAAGTGTATTTGTGAAATCAATCGTCTTGACTAACTTACTTTAACTTAGTTAGTAAGCGGTTTCAAAAAGGAGGTTCTATAAACGTATAATGTTCCCACTGCTGGGACACAGGACTCCTCTCCCAGGACATAAGGACTTCGGACCCAGTAAGTACGTGTTGGCGGGTGACATATGAGTTTGAGTTTTCGTGTCCTTTCGTTTTTCTTCACTATTTTGAGAGCAGTGGTGATGGAACAAATTTAAAAAGAAATGTAAATGAGAAATGTACCTGAGATCGAACCCACGAAACACGACACTAGAATCAGAATCAGAATCTTTATTTGCATAAAGGTGTTAGGTTAACATATTTGAGCGCTATGTTTTGCCGCGAAGGCATGCAAATTTTAAATAATTTGTGATTAAAACACTAAAATACATTAAAAAACTAAAAAAAACAAACATTATAGACAAAACGAAACATTAAAAATTATCATTTATAAAATCTGGAACACCATAACTCTGAATTTAGTAAGCTTGTATTCAATTCTTCGATCAATAATAGTCGAAGATTCGATTGATTTAAAATTGACAGGAACAAGTGGAAAAAACATAACCAATCAAAAGACTATAGAAGTCCCAAAAAACATTCTAAATCCGCCAAAAGCCTGAAACACTCCCATCCTTCTCCCATCGATAGTAATAACAGCGGGAAAACACGCCGCCATATTGTTCCGGGTGACAGCTGTCAAATTACTACATGTCATTGAAGCCAGCTGTGTCACTTGTGTCAGTGCGTACAGCCTACTACGGAAAAATGGGAGTGTGTTTTTGTATATAAATAAATTTTTGATTGTAAATATTTAGTTATTTATAAAAATAGAAGGCCAGTTCCCATATTTAAAGGCGTTCAAAATCTAGTTGCAATTTACATCTGAACGACCATGAGCAACCAAATCTTGTCAAAAATTTAGAAAATTACAGGTGTTTTGACAGCTTGAGACAAATTGTTATGCCACCGTTCATGGAAAATGAGAAGTAATTTCTAAAAGGTAACATGATTAGATACATTCAAGTCCGTTGAAAAGACTTTTTAAGAAGGTACTATCGAGGACACTCCTGCTCTATCCACTCAATGTGATACGTAATATCAATATTATGACATTCACGGTTGTCATCAAATTTCGGTGTACAGCCAAAGCTTGATAGTCACTGGATATCAGAAAGATACGTAATAGCCCTGCAGGGCCTAGTACAGTAATATTTTATCAGTAACAAGTACAAAGTCTGAGTCATCAATTCGAAAACAAGAAGAAGAACCGACAAAGATGCTGAATTGTCAAAAAAATACGTTTTTAACTGACATAATCACTAACACTATCATTTAACACAAAACGGGATATTTATGATTTTTACTATTTCAGTCGATATAAACGGGACTGTTGCCAGTGCCATGATCTCGGATAATCCGTATTAATAAACATGCTAAATATCCCGTTTAATGAGAAGCACTCGTGGCTAAATAACAGCCGCATAGGTGAAGCCGCGCTTGCCGAGGTCGGTGTGTGGATGGGTGACCATCATAATTTACATACCAAGTTTCCTCCGTGCCTCGGAAAGCACGTTAAGCCGTTGGTCACGGCTGTCATTTGAAGAGCTTTGAGAATCGTTACAGGTGGTCAGTGGCCCGAAAGTCTGACCACCAGTCTTACCAAGGGGTATCGGCTTGTACACATAAACACGATACGACGTCGCATCGCGCTACGACGTGGCATTGTGTCACGATGCGACGTCGCATCGTGGGAATCTACGACATCGCAACGTGGCACGATGCACGGTACGACGTCGTTGAAACTATCTTACGCCATTCATTTGTTATTTGCCTAGTGCAGTTCATTTTTCGAAATTTACTGCGAACGACCACACGACGAAATCGTGACACGTTGCGATGTCGTAGATTCCCGCGATGCGACGTCGCATCGTGAAACGATGGAGGCAGTTGAAGATAGTCAAAAATGCAGTTAAAGCACTGGCAGGTGCCGTGTCGACGGCGCGTTCGTGTTCCACGCGCGCCTCAAAGAGAGTCAGCAATAAGGAAGGGGTCCGCAAGGACCGAAGCCTGCCGGGGCTGCGGGACTATTCGAAAGAGATACCGTGGCCCCGGAACACAAAGGGCGAGGAAGGAACATGGATGGGTTTTAGTCAGTAAAAGTCTGACACTCCCTCCTGCTCCGCCCAGAGCGGGAGAAGTCATTTGATGATTTCCCATCCGAAAAAAAAGGCACTGGCAGGTAGGGTCCGGAGAGCTTATATTTATCTCGTGGAAAGTCGTCGTTGAAATACGAAACTCTTTGGAAGCGATTTTCAGTTTTAGATATACCTCTCAATATTCACGAAGATACGGCTCCTATAGCTTTTATAGCAAAAGCAGATCCCAGCAATAAATCACAAAATATTATAACAAAGCTTAAAGTAAACATGATAAACCAATTACAATTAAATTGAAATATAATCAATATACCAAATCTACCCGAATTTAAAGATGATTGCTAAACAATTTCCAACTCTATTTCATTGCTTCATGGTTTGTTTTTGAAAGTGTACATTTTCTGAAGAGGATGTTGGGGTTTCACGATCCATTGGATATGGATACACTAGAGGTTTATTAATTGACTAGGTTTTGCACTCGGTTTTGTTCGGTTTCATTGGAATATTGCGTTAAGTATGGTTTTACCCGTAATTTTCAGTAGAGAGCTGTAACAAATTCAATGGTTATTTTGTTTAAAGAGCTTTTTTAATGCATATTTACTAAAACATAATAAACATCACGCCTATCATCCGCGAAGGACCAGGCAGAGGTGTATCTAATAGTTCACCTACATTTCGCCTGTTATGTTTAAGTCCAACGTAATAGGGGCGTACCGTTTACCATCAACCGGGCTCAAATCCAGACTCCGTGGCTGCTACTGAAAAATTCTTGACGGAAAAACCCAATAACACTATAGCACAGAGGAAAGTCTGTATTTTAATGGATGATCACCAATCCACGAACTGACCTCGCAAACCACAGTGGCAATGCCGCCCGATGAATACAAGACTGAAAAAGTGGCTAGCAATAAAATACCGATCGACCAGTTTTATTAAACAGTTCTTTAGATGTTATGTTTGGCTTCCGTATTTTTATTCATGGGTAACTACTGAAAACCAGCGCTGTGCTGTGGGCGCCCCATAGCTCAGCATCATGCTGAGTGGTAAACCGGTTTGGCGCAGTCACGACGTGCAAGCTGTTAACTTTTTTTTATGTTTCGTTCTGTTGTATTCTATTCTAAACTAGCTGATGCCCGCGGCTTTGCCCGCCCGCAAATTATATACTTAAACCTTCCTCTTGAATCACTCTATCTATTAAAAAAAAATGCATCAAAATCCGTTGCGTAGTTTTAAAGATTTAAGCATACATAGGGATATAGGGACAGAGAAAGCGACTTTGTTTTATACTATGTAGTGATGATGTTTGTTATGCGTTGATGTTTTTTGTTTTATTTTTTTCTAATTTTTTATGCACGTCATAATCCTGCGACAAATAAATATTTTTTCTTTCTTTCTTTTTATCGATCAACGTGCCATGAAAGAACAATTGAATACAATGTCTAGAAGATAAAAGTGAAACCTTCACAGTAAATAGTTGTATCACTAGACTGATACGGAACCCATCCGCACGGAAATGGAGGCACTCTCGCTCCCAGAAAGCAATTTATATCCTTACGAGCTTTGCCCGTGGCTTCGCCCGTGTGGTGGTTGGATTTTACATTGGAACGTTCTGCCGAGATATAAAATATCTTATGGCCAAACCGTTTCTTGTAAATTCATGGTCTACCTGTGTGCGAATTCATCCTAATCCGTTCAGCTGTTCCAACAAAAAACTCGCTTTCACATTTATAAAATTACAAAACAACGAGTTCTCTTTAGTAAAAAAAATCACAGATAATGAGGGTTATGTTTTTCGATAGTATGTATGTATGTATAATTGTTTGGCACGCTCTGTGGCCTGAACGGCTCGATGGATTTTAGCTTGAGAGATTCGTATTTACTGTGAGAGTGACACTGGGTATATCAAAATAAAAAAATCAAAATGGCGGATTTTTGGCGCCAAATTCAAATGTTTGGCAGGCTCTGCAGCCTGAACGGTTCGATAAAGGGCTCATAAGGAGGATTTTAAAATGGTATATCTAAGTAACTAAAAAACCCAACTGCATAACAAATAACTAATAACTTTAAATAAAAACTGAAAAGAAAAAAACAAGTTCAGGAAACAGGACATATTGACTGCAACAGTCGGGACCCATTAAATCTAGACTAAAATCATTACATCCAATATAGGTAGCTGAAATGAAGTACGCAGGTTTGGTTCTGGTGACAATTCATTTTTATGACAAACAATACTTAATCCTGCAACCAGGATCGTCTCCTCAAGAGGGAACTCTTCAATCTTTAATAGCGCGGATATGAAAATTTGTATACGCAGCTGCCACGGTGGTTACCGACAAGCGCACGCGTAGAAAGCCTAGGTGGAACAGACTTACCTGCAAACTTTAATTTGGAAATAAGACATTCTCATACATTGGGCCACAACTGTATGAGAGGGTTAATAAAAAGATAAAAAATCTCCCAATGACCAAGTTTGGGTGCAAAAAAAAGTACTAGCCTACACATACAAACTAACACTCATCGTAAAATACACACCTTGAGTTACCTTTTAGTTTTCTTTCATGATTGGAGCCGTTGCGTTTAGTACCTCCTCATAATCAACCATATTTGTCGAGAGAGATTGGATCCTACGACACAGCATTAATAAAAGCTTGTCGTGTCGTTTGCCTTTACCATTCGCTTGTTTTTTACGTTTTCATTTACTAAAAGGTTTATTTTCTTCTTTTCAGTGCATTTTTATAAAAGCTTATTTTTAAAAAGGTTTTTTAATTAATCATTTTAGGTGCATACAAATAAATAAAATTGAAATGTCTGATTGTAATGCTAAAATAACCGCTTTTTATTGAATGCATATGGAAGAAATGCAATGTACTTTGTCATAGTATGGTACTTATAACAAAAAAAAAACATTTTATTTTGTCTGTCTTTCTGTCAGTCTGTTTGTTCTGGATAATCTCCAAAACGGCTGGACCAATTTTGACTGGTCGACGGGACTGATGTTATAAAGAGTAACTTAGGTTACTAAACGGCGTAGCCTAAGCCTAACCTACTAAGCACTCTGTATACCTCTTAGGTAGAAACACTAGTAATTAAACTGTGATTTGCAATATCCAGCCATTTACACATAAAAATATAAATACAGCAAGCAATGCATAAAACTCCTTAGCAGATCTCCACCAAGACTCGAAAACGAAATGAGGAATCTTCCGTTCGGAAATCGAGGGCCACTTGCTTTAGAAACCGATTTATACCTTTATTCCTACAGCCTTCACACTCCACCGATCAAGTCATTCATTCACTCACTCTTCCGGTGATTTGTTCAGTCAGCTTCGGTTTACGATTCGTTCATTCATTCGGTCGCGTGGCGTTTGTTCATTTCCTCGGTTAATTTGTTGTCGTTATTTATTAATGGTTTGATTGAAGTTTTGAGTTAATCTTCGAGTAAAAAATGATGATATCATAATTGCGTTGTAGGGGAAAGGTTTATTTTGTTATGGAAATCTCGAGAAATTACGACATTTAATTTATTTTTTCAAGTAGATTTTTGGTTTTATTTAAACCAAAACAGAATGAAGAGGTTTAAGTCAGTGATTATTCATCTTCACATGACATTGAAAAACCATGTTTTAAACAACAACAACGATATTATTTTATCAGACGATATTTTGCCTGAGACTACGCCTAGGTGGAGTCCTGTAAGTGCCCCCAGGATCGTATACCGGGATAAAAAGTTTCTTATGTAGGTAAGCACATATATCCAGGTTATTACTTAATAGGCGAGACGACAAAAAAAAAAATCAAACTAATCCGTCAGTTAGATTATCAAAAAATATTTGACCCGTGTTTTTTCTTTTGTTAAGTAAACCAAAATTGACGAAAATATGATGCTTTTAAAATTCTCAATACGTCACGCCTAGGTATAATTTTTAGCTAGTTCTGACGTCACGAGCCCCCACTCCCGAGTTTTGATGCGTTTTATATTTTCTCAATATTCATTGATTTACAAAAACAAAAAATACGTGTCCATTAATTTCCAATACTCTAACTGACGGACTAAATAGATTTGCAATTTTTTGATACTGTCGTCATGCCTATTATCTGTGCACCAAAGGTCATTTGGAAGATATGTCCCCACCCTCCAACAAATTTGATACAAGTGTCATTCGAAGCGTCTGGCAGGTAAGATATGTATTACTATATAATATATTAGGTACTTGATATTTTTTTACTATTAGGTCACATTCTTACTCATTACATCATCATCACATACATCCATCCATACACCCTTACAAACTATAACCACCTAACTAAACCACAGAGCGACCACAAACTTTTACTTTATAAAATACGAAATCTTAGAATAATTTACCCCTAGAGAGCGAGTTCATTTATAATAGTTAGTTTTAATTCCAGTGAAGCTGCATTAAACTAGGGTTGATACTTCAAGCTATTTGCTTGGCAGGGGCGCTGGCACGACTCTCTGGGTACAATTAATTTGTTAGTGACGACGGGGATATTGTTGGGTTTATTTCATTAATTATTTATATTTTGTGTTCTTCTAAAACCCAAGCTCATTCATTTATTTATTTCAATGCAGAATCGTGATGTTAATATCCAACAAATATTTATTATATGCAATAAAATGTTCAATTTCAGTAAACCGCTTTCTTAATAAATTTAATGAAAATGCTTCTTTCATGGAGGACGAATAAATTAAATTGATATTAATCAACGAGTACTTTCACAAATTGAATTTAAGATAAATAAATATAAAATGTGTAGGTTTTTAATTTATATTGCGATGGTTATGATTTTTAGAATGTGTCTGACAGCACTTTGACTTTGAGATCCAGGGGATCCAATAGTTCTGCCTAGAGCACCAAGGATCTATATAATAGGAAGCAGGCGGGACCCATTTCACGTATTTTATATTTCAATGGGTCCCGCCAGCTTTCAATTTGTATGTAAGGGGTAATCTTCGGAATTACAGATCCGATTCCGAACATTCTTTCACTAACAAGAAGCAACATTATCCTCAAGTGTCACAGGCTACATTTAAAAAGTTCCCGCGGGTTAATTCTCGTACATAACGGGAGCAAAGCCGCGAGCAAAAGCTATACTTCATAAAAGATAACTTGATCTCTGCGACATTATTATGTCAAACTCATACAACAAACTTCAAATTTAAAGTTTAACACTACACTCATACTAATTTAACAATACACTCATACAACAAACTTCAAATTTGAAGTTTAATTAATACACTCATACAACAAACTTCAAATTTGTAGTTTAATTAATACACTCATACAACAAATTTCAAATTTGAAGTTTAATTAATACTCGTACAACAAACTTCAAATTTAAAGTTTAGTTAATACTCATACAACAAACTTCAAATTAGAAGTTTAATTATTACTCATACAACAAACTTCAAATTTGAAGTTTAATTAATACTCATACAACAAACTTCAAATTTGAAGTTTAATTAATATACGCATACAACAAATTTAAAATTTGATGTTTAATTAATACACTCATACAACAAACGTAAAATTTACTGACCGGATTTGGATGAAATTTGGCACACAGACAGTTTATTACCTGAATTAACACATAGGATACTTTTTATCCCGTGGCGCGTGGGACAATTACCGAACTCAACGCGGGCGAAGCCGCGGGCATAAGCGACTGAGATATAATGTAACTTGAGAAGTTTTCTTCCCCATTCGACAATATTATACAATAATTAAAATATTCGGTCATACATTTCTACTAAAATCCAAAACTAATCACTCAATGACGAACTTTTACCCTTTCTTCAGTGAATGAGTTAATTGAAAGACTGAAATAGACTCAATCACTCAATTATTAAATGAATGAATGAGTGAGTGAATGAAATGTCAAGTAATTCCGTACCGTTAAATTAATTAATTGATGCTAATGGTTTCCGGCAAAAGATTGTCATGGTAATTTAAGTGCTACGACGTAATTGCATTAATTGTTATTTGTAAATGAAATGTCAGTGTTAATTTATACACAAGTAACTAATAAAACGGCTTACGTAAACGTAAACCGTATCACTTAAGAGTGATAACCTAAAATTCACTGCTGTTGAGCATGGGGTCCTGGGTTCGATTCCCGGGACGGGCAAATTGTTATTGGGTTTTTCCATGAGGAATTTCTCAGTAGCAGCCAAGGAGTCTGAATTTGTGCCCGGTTAATGGCAATAGGCTCGCCCCCTATTCTGGCTATATTTTGACTATAAGGTGTAGAGTTTGTGAAGTTAGACCTTGTAGAGTTAGGACGTGTAAAGTTAAAAGCTTGGCTCTACATGAGATCTGACAACTTTTTGACAGTGCGATTCATATGATGGTCTCGTCTTGGCAACATTTTACATGAAAATGTTTTGGTGGGATTAGTTCTGTCAACTAAAGTTTCCATTTTATTAATTAATGCATTATGCACTTTGTATGCTTTTAGTTGAAATCACACTTCATTAGATAAAGTAATTAGTTCGTTTACCTCATTAGTGTAATAAGAATCTGAGACTGAATGTATGAAAGTTTATACAAATGAATTTAAGTCTTTAAATTGTATTAAGTCTAATTAAAATGAATAAATGTAGGTTCAGTTTTACCTTTATGTTGTTAGTAAAAAAAAATGATAGACCTGTGTACCTGATTTATCTTAGTATCATAGAACAGATAATGTGAATAGAAAAAGATTCATAGCCTCCACGGTCCATGGCACAGTGGCTGAGCAATTGGCTCCTGCTGCGCCGCTGTCGAGGGTTCGATCCCCGCACGAAACAAATATTTGTATGGCCTACAGTGGGTCTAAAATGGCCGCTTTAGCAGAATCCTAATATGAATCACGTTAAAAACTTTAAACTCTTAAAATGTACTTTATAGTCATTAGTATAAAGTCCATTTTAAGAATTTTAAATTTGCAGGTAGTTGTTCTGGGTTTGGCTATTTGTGTATGTGAGTCAAAATGTTTGTAAACGCACAATACAAGAGAAATTCTTAGTGTGGAGCAAAGTTTAAAAAAGAAAAAATAGAGTGACGATAATTTGGCAAGCTTAAAAGGAATAGAGAGCGGCCTTAGTGCCTTAGTAGTAGCGAGATAACATGACAGGTTTTCTCACGATGTTTTCTCCCATTTTTTTTGTTTTGTTTTTTTTTTTTTTGTTTTCATTAGGTACTTAAACCTGTGATAATACCTGTATGTGTTGTTTAAATAAATAAATGAAAAAAATTCAGAGCTGCAGTGTTAAAGTAAATTACACAAGAAGAGAAGTTTACTCGCCTCATATAAACACGGTACACTAAACTCCTAGTTTTAACTCCGACCAGGTACTAAAGTGAACTAAACATTAGTAGTAATAATGTTCTCTTAGCTGCAGACACCTGGGCGCAATTTGTGCTGATGAGAGCAGTGTGCTTACGTGAGTACAGCTTAGGAAACTTAGGAGCAGAGTCAGTGGTGGTTTTATACAAAACAATTTATCATCGTGTTTTACTACAGATGAAATAAAGATTATCACTCTTTTCGCCTGGTATTCAGCTGCATCCGGTTAGACTGGAAGCCGACGCCAGCATAGTTGGGAGGGAAATCCTCCCAGAATTAGGAACCATTCGTCTGAGTAAAAGGCGGAATTATGCGACAATAGGAGACTACATTTTTTTGTTCTGGGCCATACCTGGAACCTTCTAGTTACGGAAGTATTGGGGGTCAAAGATTCAACTTTGTCACAAGATTTTTTTTAAATACAAGTTTATAATGATGTTTTATTATTACCCCATGCTTACGTGCGTATCATGCCACACATGGTTATACAAATAAATGCATCTTATCTTCCGTGACCTCCATGACACTGTACAATTAAATGCATTCACCAGCACAATCTTTTAAGTGCGGTACCGTGATCCCAAAAAGAAAGTCGATTGTGAAAGTGTGATTTTTTGCGTAAAGTAACTTAATTTGATGGAATCATTCCCTAGATGTACAGAATGCTTGTTTGACGGCTTCGTGAAAGATCTGTTTACACCGTGTATCTGAAACTATGCGTTCATCATCTGCCTAGTCTTTTCCTAACTATGTTTGGGTCGGCTTCCAGTCTAACCGGATGCAGCTGAATACCAGTATTTTACATGGAGCGACTGTCTATCTGACCCCTACAACCCAGTTACTGAGTAATTCTATACCCCTTGGTAAGACTGGTTGTCAGACTTTCAGCCTTTCGGCGTATAAACACTAATACAGATCTCGATGATTATACATGTAGCTATTGAACCTGTGCGAGGTAGGAGTGGAATTATAGTTCAAATGCAAGCTTGCACGCCTAATATATACTCCTACCTGACATTCGAGACTAATTGGAATTCAAATCAAAGCACTATTGCATCGATTTAGTATGTACAAGGGTAGGATTATATTAGTTTACGTGGAAATATGGATATTCGAATTGAATCAATACCGTGTGTTGATATAAATAAAACTTGAATTTCCATTGAGTGCATTTATGCAAAATAACGTTATCACGTACGAACGTAATGGGCACAATAGGGATGAATTGATAATAACTATTTTGTGCTCGTTGTTTTTGGAAAAAAGTTTAAGAAATCTCGTTATTTACAGGAGGTTGCTATTGATAAACTTTTCTGAAAAAAACTGTGGAAATTGAATTGAGAAAACAAGATGGCGGGTGATTTCCGATTTAAGGACCCTGTCCACTACACCGTACCACACCATGACCGTGCTATAAACGTATCAGATCAGGTACGCAAAGAAACATAACTTGGATACATATTATGTCCACTAGATCGCTAAGGCTACATACACATCAAAAGACTTATGGCACATTTTGCAAAGTTAGCTGCCTTATTCCCCAAAACATACCTACACAATAAGCACGTATAGCCGCACTAGGCCATCCAACGGCCTCGTCCCATATAAATCCATACTCCGGATCTGGACGTAAAGGCTGATCATAAAATAAAACATTACTGTTACCCAAGAAATGTCGGTGTCAGGCTGTAGGGTAGCCATAACTTGGAGTTATAAAGGTACAATTCCTTCCAAATCCCAATTTGTATTGTTCATGTTATTACAAATTGATTTTTTATTATTATATTAATAATACTGACCCACAAATTGCAAAATTTCGCTGGCAAAAGTTTGAATTTCGCTGGCGCTTTCACCTTAAGGCGACTACAGAAGCTAAATTAGCAACTCTATTTGTGGTGGTTCAAACTTCGTTTGAAATACTGTTAGAATAAAGTTCTAATCAGCTTGCACTACAAAGTGGTTGTTACGTCAGTCACTGCGGGACGCATAGTGCAAAATGAGTGGTTTCTTGCGATTAACAAAAAATCCATTGATTGGACTACAAAAATAAAACACTATCATGCTAATTCTGTTATAATTGTAATGCTAATGCTTGTAGAATTATTTGCCAAAAAATCAGAATGATCGCATGTATTTAAGTATGGTTTCTATCCGTTAAAAGAAATTTTTAAAGATATGTTCGTGATTTTTTTTATCGAGTAAAATTAGTTTTATTATGTTTTCAAAACACTATCATACTAGCATATATTCTGAAGAATATCAAATATTTTTCTGGATTTCTTTATTGCAGTGAATCATATGCTTATTTGCATTATAAAACTCGCGTTTAGCTCCTGTAGTCACCTTAAGATAGTTGGTCATAAGTTGTAAGGTAGGTACTAGTTTACATTACTATCGTCATATCTTATTATTCGTTTATCTATTTTAACACTTCAAGCACAAAGGCGGACTTAATACCATAGACTTTTTTTAGAGTCACTATATCCATTTATACATTCGTATATCCCGTAAAACCTCCGCTTGACCTGCTTAAAACAGCTGCAATAAAACTCCCAGCATGTTGGCTAGCCTATAATTCACAAATAACGTGACAAGCAAGACTATTTACTGCCGCGCTCAGAGACGACATCTAACGGTTTATTGCGCTCCAGAGACGTTTGTATTCTTGGAGATATTTTAGAAATCATATTCGTTTAATCCAAACTGGGCGTTAGGTTCCTTTTATGAGTTTATTTTATTGCTTTTTGCAACTGCTGAAAACATTTGAATTATCTAGTATCTTCTAAGAAGTTAAACCATCTGGTTACCACAAAGGTATAAGCAGAAGTGTATAATACCACAACATTTCGCGAATTATAGTTAAATCTCATGTCTATATAGTAGGCGAACCGGGTCCGAACAGGATCTCTATTTTAGCAAGAGGTTGTTGGAGGCAAGAGCCTCCAACAACCTCTTGCTAAAATAGAGATCCTGTTGGGAAAATCCAGTAAAACTTCAGTTTACCTGAGACCCAAAGCCAAGCATAGTCGTCGCACTTGTGGTCGCAAGGTTTCGAGATAGCCCTGCCGGGGCTGCGGGACTGTTCGAAAGAGATACCGTGGCCCCGGAACACAAAGGGCGATGAAGGAACATGGATGGGTTTTAGTCAGTAAAAGTCTGACACTCCCTCCTGCTCCGCCCAGAGCGGGAGGAGTCATTTGATGATTTCCCATCCGAAAAAAAAAGGTTTCGAGATAGCAGACTCATAATATCTTTTGTAAACTGTAATTGCGTGATTCTTGTCCTGAAAATAAATCGGAAAACATTGTCACCCCACATTAAGTTAAGGGTACACGACCGATTTTTATACGTTTCACCTGTGCGTAATATATTGTGTACCTACCCTTTAAAATTTATACATTGAAATAATTTCCTTCCCTTGCTTCATTGCTTTTCTGATCTGTTATTGAAAGGCATTATGGGATTGTAATAATATTTGTTGGGTTTGAATACTTGGAGTGGTGGATATTATCTTGCGTTTTGTATAAAGGATGAAAGGGACGCTGACACACAAACGGTTACTACGTATTCGGTACATCATTCTTAAAACCGCACATGTAAACTTTGGTAACCTATCATAAGTCCGAAAAAATATTTAACCGAATTTCATTTCACCTAAAACTTTTCAACTATTATCGTTTCGTTTTTATTTACTTCATTGAAGTCACGTGTGCCACTGTATCAGTTGTCTGTGTCTATTTATCAATACGATTTTTTTCTCCGACGTTTTACTGAAGTTACATTTAGCCGAAATACAGTATTATGTTTCCGAACAGTCATGCATGCAGCATGCAAACAAGCATGCAACATGCAAGCAGGCATGCAACATGCAGCAAGCATTGCTTCTGTCACAGCTCCGGTGCTGCGGGGTTTGGGCCCCACGCGAGCTTATCGTCGCAGATGGTTTTAACGATCACCACCGCAGCTTCTGCTTGTTATGAAACTATTTTAATTTAATATTGAAAATGCTACCAAGTAACTCGCTATATATTTGTGACCAAATAATATTCATAAAATATTGTTGAACCCGGTACAAACCCGGTATACCCACTTGTTGTACCCCCGGGTTGTGGTGAAAATATGGCAAATAAATAATTTGGCAAATGAAAAAAGTTCAAAAGAGGCTTCACCACCTTCGCCAATAGCAAAAAGTTATTTTGTTAATCTGCAAAATATAGTTAAAATAATAACTATAACACATGATACTTCGATGATGTAAAAATATTTCAAATAATGCATATAGCAAAAAACAAGTCGGTCAATAGTTTTCGGTAAAATGAAATTCGAACAAAAAAAATCGGAATAGTGATCGGTTTCCGTAAACTTTTCATCGGTATTTTTTTTTAAACGATGTTTCCTGCAAACACACGGCCAAAACGTATGGACTGCCAAACACCTCCTCCATCTGGATCCTTGACAGTCGTTACAGTGCTCCGAAAGTCTGACAACCAGTCTTACCAAGGGGAATCGTTATACCCAGTACTAACTACGTTGTGGAGGTCAGATAGGAAGTCGCTCTATGTAAAATACTGGTACTCAATTGATCTGGTTAGACTGGAAGCCGACCTCAAAACATAGTTGGGAAAAGGCTAAGGAGATGATGAATACAAAAGTAGTCAAGCCCCTAATTCGTTTGATTCCAGCGGCGTATTGATTCTTCAATAAACTTCGTTTATTCAGGTCTAAGTAAACCTAAAAGATACTTGCCAAGCAACAATCGACGTTAATGACGCGAAACCCGGAGCACCCGGCGCGGCGCCTTATTACCGAAATACTTGAATACCTGAATAATCGGAAATTTGAATAATTTACCTCTGCCTGTACCTTTTGTTGTGAATAATTGGATTTTCGGACCTTTCATTTACATTTTCTAACAATTTATGTTTCGTTCTTTTTAAGCTAAGTTGTTTTCGATAAGTTTGTGATTTATTGCATTTTCAAGACCCACCTCGGCCTAAGAAATGTATTTAGATTTACAAAATCAATATAAGTAAATGATAGCGTGAAGATTGACAGGGGAGGATGGAAGAAAAAAACGTATAGCGCCGTCCCCAGGTAACATGGGTCAAGGGCAGAGAGGTGATGATGTAATCAAAATCTGTACTAAGTTTGTATGTTTGGATGTAATCTTCGGAACTGCTGCTCCGATTGAGAAAAATCCTTCACTACCCCACCACTACGGCCTAGCCAAACGCGGCTTAACCTTGGCCCCGAGCGGCTGTTATCATTTAGCCACGATCTCCACTGACCTAGTACAACTTCAGATAAGATTATCCGACCACGTGGAAACGATATTATGATGATGAACGATAATAACATCCTTATTTAGATGATGTCTAAATAGGCGAGACGACAAAAAAAAATCTAATTAGTCCGTCACTTAGATTATCAAAAAATATTTGACCCGTGTTTTTTCTTTTGTTACGTAAACCAAAATTGACGAAGATACGACGCTTTTAAAATTCTCAATACGTCACGCCGTGGTATAATTTTTAGCTAGTTCTGACGTCACGAGCCCCCACTCCTGAGTTTTGATGCGTTTTATCTTTGTCAATATTCATTGATTTACAAAAACAAAAAATATGTGTTCATTAATTTCCAATACCCTAACTGACGGACTGAATAGATTTGCAATTTTTTGATACTGTCGTCATGCCTATTAAAACCATCAACGTACGGCTAGCAGCATCAATGCCAGTTGTAGGTTACACGCCGGAGGTGTTACGGTGCGCAAATACAGCGTGCGATATGATTTATGGAATAAAGGGTGAAAATAGACTCTTAACGAAGCCGAAAGGCACTTGTTCTTCCCATATTTGCGATCATTTTATTGTTTTAGACCGTACCTGGGAACCTTCTAGTTAACTGTGTTATTTTTCAAATACATGTTTTTAATGTAAAATTAATACTTTGAAAACCTCCACGACTCGTACTATTCAATCCATCCATCAGCACAATGTTTTGAGTGCGGTACATTGAGTTTTACAGTAAGGCGTGTGCCAGACTGTTGTAAACAAGCCCTCCACACACCTGCACATCGGTCTCCACCGGCGCGGCGGTTTACAACAGTGCGTCAACAGTGCGTGCTGTTGTATAAAACGTAATTTTTCACCCCAAAAAAAAAAAGTCGTTTCCCAGCAATATTTTTTGCGTAAAGATACTTAGTATGACGTACAGAATGCTTGGTTGACGGCTTCGTGAAGAGTCTGTTTACACCTTGTATATTGGAGAGCGGAACTTAAAGTTTCGTTTTTCAAGCTGGGTATAGTCTGGAAGCCTGGTCAGTGGGAAGCCTGGTCAGTAAGATTGACCATCAAACTTAAACTCAAAGCATTTATTTAATTAGACCATTACTGGCACTTTAGAATGTCCGAAAAACAAAGAAAACGAAGCAACAGTCAGTCACAAGGCATAACAACTTGTGAAAGTACTGTAGTTACCCAACATAAAATCACGCATTTATTCCCCGACTGGGTACAGACAAAAGCATAGAAGTATTAGTATTTGTATGGCATTCCATGTGGTATTCGATTTTCAAATCGTCGAAATCAAAAACGTCAAGAGTGAACCTATTCATTTATTTGGACTTGTACCATTGACTTCATTATGGTATTCATCATCCGCCTAGCCTTTCCCAATCATGTTGGCGTCGTCTTTCAGTCTGATCGGATGCATCTAAATACCAGTATTCTACGTGGAGCGACTTCCTATCTGACATCCACAACCCAGTTAGTACTGGATAATACGATAACCCTTGGTAAGACTGGTTGTCAGACTTTCGGGTACCTGTAACGACTGTCAAAGATCTAAAAATGACAGCCGGAACCAACCTTGGCACAGAGGAAACTAAGCAATTAGTGAATGGTCACCCATCCACAGACCGACCAAGGCAAGCACGGCTTAACCTTGAACATTGACCTAAAAGCTAAATAATTAATTCTGCAAACCATACCAGCGTAGTAAAGTAGCCAGTTAATTTACATACCGTTACGGCTCACGACTCACGAGCTAACACACAACACCGCCGCGTCACCGGCGCTGTCGGGTAAGTTTAGTACGCGAGACGTCTCAACAGTTTCAACTCACGTTCTTACTTCGGTGTGGGGCTATGAAGTCTGCGAGGTGGGGTGAGCTCGCCACACTGTTCCCAAACCACTGAAACTCCTGTGCGCCAGAATCAACAGTGGCGACCACCAGAAAAGCGCCAAGACAATGAAGCTCGACGAACTCCCAGAGAAACAATTTAACTGTCATGGATCCCGCAACGAAATTAATCAGAATAGAATAACGGATGAGTAGGAAAAACATAATTTCCACTTCCCTCCATATCAGCAGGAGGCAGAACGAAACCAGAGCAATAGGCACACAGGGATGTTTACAACTGCGATAAGCCCAGTTGCCCACCACGGGTAAATATATTATCATACTATATTAATTGGTCCTAAGTTGGGAGCAAGGTTGGGGTATTGCCTTGTTTTGGTATGTGATATGGGATTATTGGTGTAGTATCAGGAGTGAAATGACTACGCGCAGAGCGTGGCTTGGAACCCCACCAAGCGCATTACTTTGTGTAATTATTTCATCACCACTGCTCTCACAGCGGTGAAGGAAAAACATCGTGCGGAAACCGGTATAATTATGTCCTAGAACCAAAAAATCTAAGAAATGTGACATCCACCAACCCGCACTGTGCCAGCGTGGTGGATTATAGCCCACTCCTTCTCACAGATGAAAATGCCTGTGTCCCAGCAGTGGGACATAATAGGTTAATTTAAAAAAAATACACAACGTGACGTGGTACGTCGACTGCAAATTACGTAATAGCTGAAACTGATATTGTTCTTGAAACATTATGGGCCTAATGTCACATTTTGCTGAGTTACACTACATCACCCAATCGCATTAAAAATCATCATCATCACTCTCCTGCCCTGACCCCCATTTTTTTAGTCTACGCAGCATGTCTTTTTCTTCCATGACGAGTGATATAGAAATATATAACAATAAAACGCGCCCGCTGACTTAGTAGCCCCATTTCGCCACAAAAGTTGGTCCTCGCAGTGGAATATACACACGGTTTAAACTGTCTCTCACAAATTAGTTTACCGCTTTATCCATAGAAAGAAAAATATACCCGTCAACTGTTTTATACTTTTGTTTATTTTAACTGTAGACTGAGTGTTTGTTAATGCTTTGGAATTAAGGATATTGTTGTATAAAGAGAGGTTCGTTCAAAATCATCATATACTTATACATAGTTATAATAAAATCGTAGACTTTTAGTGACGTGTCCGTTGAAAAAAATCTGTAATGTACAGAACATTGCAGATTTTTGTAAAAAATATATGTGAGAATTATGTAATAGAAAGTAAATAAAAAAAATTGCAGGCAGAAGTGTACCCATTAGTACTGTTCACCAGTCATGTTTAAGTTTCATGTAATAGAGGCGAGCCTATCGCCATCAACCGGGCAAATCTAGACTCCGTGGCTGCTACTGAGAAATTCCTGATGCAAAAACCCAATAACATTTTGTCCGACCTTTTTTTTTTCGTATGGGAAATCATCAAATGACTCCTCCCGCTCTGGGCAGAGCAGGAGGGAGTGTCAGACTTTTACTGACTAAAACCCATCCATGTTCCTTCATCGCCCTTTGTGTTCCGGGGCCACGGTATCTCTTTCGAATAGTCCCGCAGCCCCGGCAGGCTTCGGCCCTTGCGGACCCCTTCCTTATTGCTGACTCTCTTTGAGGCGCGCGTGGAACACGAACGCGCCGTCGACACGGCCTGTCGTCATGAGACGGACGGACGGCGAGCTAGCCCATAGCTCCCCGTCCACAGGCCCGCGCCTACGGTGGCCGGAAGCCACCACGTGGCCCCCGACGCCCGGGGCGTCTCCCGCGGCGGCCGGGACGTGAGGATCTCTCCCTCTCACGTTCCGCCACCTCCTTCGCTAGCATGACTGCTTCGCAGAAGGAGGTGACGGCGTCCCATTCCGTCTCGCTCCGGACCATGGATTGCACCAGGGCCGGGAGCGAGAGGTCGCCGCCGCATTGTGTCCGACCTGGGAATTAAACCCAGGACCTCATCCTCATGAGCCGCGCTTGCCACCACTAGAACAACGCGGCAGTCCATCTAATTTTATTATTGTGAAACTCCTCCAAGATGTTTGTCGATAGGTACACACTGCGACACAGCAAGCTACATACCGGATGTAACGTTGTTTGTTTGTTTTGTTTGTTAACGGTTGACGACTTCGTGAAGGGACCGGCCCTTCACGAAACCGTCAACCAAGCATTCTGTACATCAAACTAAGTAACTCTACGCAAAAATTATTGCTGGGAAACCACTTTTTTTTTGGGGTGAAAACTCACGTTTTACGGTAGTACTTAATGTAACGCACTCAAAAGAGTGTGCTGATGGAGGGATTGAATAAATAAATAAATAAATATCGCTGGACATTACACACAGCGCCATCTAGTGCCACACTAAGCAGCGAGGCTTGTGTCGTGGACACCAGATGGTTGATATACTACATAGATACTTTTTGTTTGTAAATACATACTTATTATACGTATAAACATCTATGACTCGGAAACAAATGTCCATGCTCATCACACAAACATTTGCTCCTACGGGGATTCGAACCCGGGACCCTAAGAACGTAAGGCAGCCTCAGCACCGATGCGCCATTTGGGTCGTCGAATAGTACGGGGGTGGTGGAGATGTTTAAAAATCTTACATTTAAAACAAAATCTTGTGCAAAGGTTCCAACCTTTACACAAGATTGGAACTTTGGCCCCCAATATCTCCGTAACTAAAAGGTTCCCAGGTATGTTCTAGAACAAATAAAAATATCTCAATGACGATGAGAACAAGTGCCTTTCAGCTTCCTTAAGGGTCTATTTACACCCTTTATATCCAATATAACCTGACCTTGCTTTGTAACAACTTCCCGTACAATGAGAGATCAGCTTAATTTGCTTTAGCGTAGCATGATTGGTCATCGTGCATGCCTACTACTCTCACTCGGTTTTTCCATAATAAGATAAAGCAATCAGAAAGTTGTTGATACAAGCTTATTAACTAGAATTGTATAATTGGTATTATCGTATTAAGGAAAAACCCGAAAAACAAATAATAGTACTAACTGCTAAGTGCCCTTACTTCATATCTTAGGTTATCTAAACCAAGAGTCGTTAAGATATGGAGAGGAGAATGGAGCAATTAGTACTGTTGTGTTGAATTACTTTATTTGAATAAATATTTATTTTATTTATTAATATAGGTTCACCAACAGCTTCTGTGTACATTTAGGTTTACATAGGTTTTACAGTCTTGGGCTTACACAGTCGCCAATTACAGGTTAACCAGCATTCACAAAAATAAGTACATAAAAGAAAAAAAAACGAGTAAATGTATGGAAGAAGAAGATATGCAGCGCCGACCACAAATAAATCGGGATAAAGGCAGAAAAATGATGATAATGATACAAAATTTACAAACCATGACCTGACTGATGATAACACCAATAAATATACAAGTTTCAAAAGGCAAAAATAATCAAAAATTGGCATTCAACTGCAGCCGGTTAGACTGGAAGCCGACGACGACGATAACTCTGTTGCACTAAAATACATGTGATGTCTTGAAGTTGCAATTTATGGCAACACCAATAAGTCCAAATATGTCAAATCTACTTTTTTTCATCCTTGAACCTTGAACTACAGATTGATAAGAAGCAGTATATTTAGGGTGCAAACAAATGGGTTTTAAAATTCAAATCGGTAACAATAGTGTAGTTGTGTCCAAAAATATATACAAAACTATAAATCTGACTAACAATAAAGAAGAAAAAGTCATTTAAATAAGTAAGATGGAAAATAAACAATAAGGCGCAGCGAATAGAGTATATTTTGAAGCAACATCTATATCTGCAAAAGTATTTTTGTGAGTATCAAATCAAGAGACAATCAACGCGGGAAGACGAAGCTAAACAACAATGAAGATCATTCTAGTGCTATTCCTGTACATAACAAGTTCTCAGTGTGGAGTTTTAAAGGATAGTTCGGACAAAAGTAATACTTCAGAATACAATAAATCTCAAAATCAAATTGTAAGAGTAATCGACACTTATGATAACGAAGACCCAACCTTATTCAATGAAATACTATTCGACGTTACAAAGGATAAAGAAAATCATGCCAACAATATAGAAACTGATACTAGTCAGTTACCACCAGGTTTGCATAAATGGGAGATGAAATTCCTGTTAAGTCAATATTCTTTAGAAGAAATTAACCGCATTCTCCGCATTGTGGACACAGCTGCAAAGAAAGCAGGACAGCTTATTGGTTTTAAATGTAACGTAACTAAGACAACTGTGGACTTTGAGGTTACCTGTGATTTTAACATTAATGTCGGTGTTACAAACGAACCAAAATCAAAAATATATAAACGAGAAATTGAATCTAAGAATACACAAGCCAAAGAAGACGATGATTTTATAGAGAACCCTAATAACTTTCGCCTCGCTGCAAACAAGGAAAAAGAAAAAGTACTGGGTCCCAGACCACAATTCAGTGGTAAACCACGTTTTGGTGCACCTACGCGAAGGCAAGGCTAGACTACACTGATGCAACAAAACTTTGGAAAACTAAGTGTTACAGATAAATTTTCAATAGACATTTATTTTTATTGTAAACTAGCTGACCCGCGCAACTTTGTCTGCGTCACATAAGAGAGAGAGAGATAAATGTTTAGAGAGAGTGTGAGACACCCTTAAAAGATAGACATAATAATGCTATCGCAGACTTTTTATATATAGAACTTTTTAAGAGGAACAATTCCGTCATACACGCTTGTTGCGAAACTTTAACCGTTTACGCAGCGCACGAAAGATCTCAAAAGGAATAGGATAAAAAAGGAAAAAAATCCTTTTTTTGCCACATTTTTCATTGATGCTCTGCTCCTATTGTAAATGTGAGGATTATATTATATTGTTCGTGTCCAAACATCCTTTCTTTGGTATTGTTCCTAGGGTCGTAGAGCTTCTTAAGTTCTGAGATGAGCTCCACGTTCGCTGATACAGTCATGCTTGCGCTTACTGGATATTTCCGCACCACTCTGTGTCGATCTTTCTTCAAAAGACCATCCGCATAGTCCTGACATTATCTGACCAAGGCCTCCGAGTTTGTTTCGGTGTTCCTTCTCAGAGCAGTCATATAGAAAGCTGACATCATCTAGTTTGTAGAAAGGTTTATGTGTAAAAGGGTTTTTAATTACCTATACAAAATATCATTTCATCATTATTGCAGCCAACGAATTTCCTATTGTAACTGACAGCGCTGACGACGTCTGTCTTTCTATGTCTCCGGACCTTTTAATTTTTGTTTAAATGTTTTGGTACCCGTTACTGCCAGTTTCATGGTGCGCTACAAATTCGAAGAAAAATCAAAGGGCGAAGTGGTGATTATGTGACTTCGGTTGTATGCACTTTGGTGTGCGTTTCAGACGTTTAAGTACTTATGTTGGATATTTTTTTGTAACACTTTAACACTAATAGTGTATAACCAACATTTAGTGAGGCACCAGGGGCTTACCTACATTTATATATGCCACATGCCCGAAATCATAGTCAAACATAAATGTCATAAAATTATCAAACATGATGGATGACATCCCGCAATTATGACGCTTGCAACAGCGTCGAAATATCGGAACCTCAAAATAATTAGTATTTTATAAAGGATACTTTTCTTCCCAGTAGTACGATCCAGTGAGACAATTAGGTGGAGTTACGTGGGCGAAGCCGTGGGCAGATAGTCTTAAATATAATGTTAATTTCGGTATTATCTCGCCGCGTGGTCACAAGCAGCAACTGCAGCGATTCCCAGGTAGGACAAAGCGTTATTTGGGTATGGCAATACGCGCTCCCTTATAACATGGGTTTAAACATAACTGAACGAAATGTGGGTGGACACCTCTCACATATCCTTCGGGGATTACATGTTGCTATGTTAAGATATTATGTTGATTTCTATTTACAGAACATTATACGACATTAAAAAGTGTTGTAATTATAGTTTTTAAGATAGATAAATAAAACGAACGTGCGCTTGGCTGACAAAAACGGACGGAAGGAAGTTTATTATTTTTTTTTAAAACAAATCATAGACACACGACAATAGATAATGTAGAACTAACTAATTAGAACAAGGTATTTTGAGCATATTTCAACACCCCCACTCTCAAAATACAAATATTTTATATTAAAATACAACAGTAACAATACCTAACATTTTTACAAACTTATAATGTTTCGCTGAACTTAAGCTTTTGGTAAGTATGTCTGCTGGCATATCTTCAGATGGCAGATAATTAATTTTAACAATTTTATTACTAATTATTTCTCGACAATAGTGATAACGTACATCAATATGTTTTGATCTGTTATGGAATACAGGATTTCCTGACAATTTCAGAGCACTTTGATTATCATTATATAATTTAATTGTATACATCTGTTCAGTTATTTCATTCTGTAAAGTAATAAGATACACAGCTTCTCTGCAACCCTCTGTAATAGCCATATACTCGGCCTCTGTACTTGAAAGTGCTACTGTTCTTTGTTTTTTACAACCCCATGAGATTACTGAACCTGATAACATAAAACAGAAACCAGAATAAGATCTTCTGTCTATGGAATTATTTGCCCAATCAGCATCAATATAACCCTCAATATTAACATTTCCATTTTTACAATACTTTAAACCTAAACATCTAGTTTTTTTTAAATATTTTAATATTCTTTTAGCATATAACCAGTGTTCATTATTATGACAGTTATTAAATTGACTTAGGTATCCTACAGCATAGGATATGTCTGGTCTAGTCAGTACAGCTAAGTACATTAGGCTCCCTATGAGCTGCTGATATGGATTTTGACTTTTAACATCTTGACTTTTTACAATATTCAATTTAGCCTCCATGGGTGTATCTACAGACTTACACTCAGTCATATTAAATTTATACAATAAATTATCAATATAGGTTTCTTGACTCAAGGTAATGACTTTGTTCTCTTTATCAGTACTTACATTTATACCAAGACATTGTTTAATTTGCCCTAAATCTTTGATTTCAAATTGACTACTTAAAGTTTCTTTTAACAATTCTGTTTCCTTTTTATCATTAGAAAAAACAAAAAAGTCATCGACATATAATGTCACAATAGTCCTGAGACCATTCACAATCTTTGTATACAAACAGGGTTCCAATTTAGATTTTTTATAACCATTAGCCAACATTACATTATCAACTTTCTTATGCCATGCCCTTGAGGCTTGTTTGAGACCATATATAGCTTTATTCAACTTAAGAACTTTTGTTTTATTGTTATTAGAACACTCAAAACAATCTGGTTTCTGCATATATATGATTTCTTCCAATTCTCCATTTAGAAACGCAGTCTTAACATCTAAATGGGCAGTATCTAAATTAAGTTGCACAGCTAAAGCAAATAATAACCTTAATGTAGTATGCCGGACTACAGGGGAGAAAGTCTCAGTATAGTCAATACCACTTTTCTGGTTATATCCTTTCGCAACTAACCTGGCACGATAACGAATGTTATTTTCCCTATCACACTTTTTCTTAAGCACCCACTTACATTTAACAACAGTTCCACTTTTTGGGGCATCTGCAAGCTCCCAAGCACTGTTAGCTTCAAAGCACTGTAGCTCCTCTTGGACTGCACGCAACCAATGCTCCTTCTCTGGACCTTGTAGAGCTTCCTCTAAAGACAACTCACCAATATCTACATTAGTACTTTCTGTACACATATTTGAAAAACCATATCTTTCTGGTTTCCTCCTGTGTCTCGCAGGTAATGTCTGTACTACACTGCCTGTACTTCCCATAGAACTGTCCGAGTCTTCATTTCCACTTGGCACATATGTAAGATCATTGCTGTTATCTACAGAGATAAATGAATCATCTGACTCATTGTCCCCCACTGAATCCAAACTCTTCTCTTCATTTTCAATGCAAGTTTCTGAATTCTTATTCTCAGTAACAGTCACACTGCTTACATCCAAATCCTTCTCAATAATGACTACATCCCGACTAGTTGTAATCAACTTTGACTTAGGATTATATATTCTATATCCCTTTATATCTTCAGAATAACCCACTAGGATACACTTGTCAGATTTCTTATCCCATTTTAACCTTTTTTCTTTGGGTACATGTGCCATTACAGTGCTTCCAAATATCCTCAGATGACTTACATTAGGTTTATTATTATTCCATAACTCAAATGGAGTTTTATTATTTAGGCAAGCTGATACTGTTCGGTTCTGTAAATAAACGGCTGTATTAGTCGCCTCTGCCCAGAACTCCTTCTTCAAATCAGCATCAAATAATAAACAACGAGCCTTTTCAATAATAGTACGGTTCATCCTTTCGCTAAGACCATTTTGCTCAGGTGTGTATGGGTTGGACTTTTGATGAATTATGCCCTTCTGCCTTAGAAAATTATCAAATTGACCATTGCAAAATTCACGACCATTATCACTGCGTAATACTTTGATTTTTCTACTAAGTGAGTTCTCTACTTTGGCTGCATAATCTCTAAAATATTGAAAAGCTTCACTTTTATTTTTCATGAAGTAAATATGAGTCATATGGCTATAATCATCAACAAATATTATAAAGTACCTTGATCCGCCCAGGGAGACACTCTCCATTGGTCCACACACGTCGGTATGCACCACTTCTAGTAGCTGAGAGCATCTGTTGCCACTACTTGGGAAAGGTAAACGACTTTGCTTCCCTTCACAACAGGTAACACATGAAGTTGTATTTATTGCCTTGTCAATGGAAAAACCTTCAACTGCATTCTGCATTCTATTAAGATAGGTACTGTTGACATGACCAAGTCTCCGGTGCCACATCTCACTGGTTACCATCGCTGAAGCTGACAGGTGTACTGGTGTATTTAGCTTATACACCCCATTAACCAACGTGGCTGAAGCCACCATGACTCCTTTTCTGTTGTAGATATCACAACCACTGTCTCTAAAGGTCACTTTATTACCTTTCTTTATTAATTGACTCACTGACAAAAGATTTGTCGTGAGATCCGGAACACACATAACCTCTTCTATAGTTACGTCAAAGTTGCATTTATCTGTACAAGTAGTAATTTGCACATTACCGGAACATTTAACGGGCACTTTGTTCTCGTTCGCAACAATAATATCCTTCGTGCATTGTTCGTAAGATGCATTTATGATCCAATGTTCATTTGTTGTCAAATGTACGCTCGCTCCAGAGTCAACATACCAGTCAGATTTACTGTAGGACCCGCTTAAAAACACTGCACTAAACGCATTAGTTTGTTTCTGATCCATTTCTTTAGAATCTGTTGTATTTGTACACTGATTTCGGTAATGTCCCACTTGTTTACATTTATAACATCTAACTTTCGACTTTGACTGCTGCCCGCCGCCATCTTTTTCACGACTTGGCTTGACATTTTTCTTATGTTGGCCAGATAAGCCAGATTGGTTTTTTCGTTGAAAACTACCAAACGCAGCACTGTCGCTTCCACTGACTTCCAACTCCATATCTAGTAATTTAGATTTAATGGCGTCTGTTGTGATGGACATCCCCGAATGCTCGATGGCCATTATCATTGGGGAAAATTTGTCTGTTAATCCAGCAAGCAATAATGAACCGATCCATTCATCATTTATATTGAATCCAGTTCCCGCCAATTTCTGACCCGTTTCCACTAATTGAGTAACGTAGGAATTCATGGAGATACAATTTTCTAGTCGAATTGATATGAGATTTCTTAACAAACTTATTCTTCTAGTAAATCCCGAATCATCATACAAGGATTTCAATTTATCCCAAAGTTCCTTTGTTGTTTTAACTTCTTTAATGTGGACATAAATAGAGGGATCTATCGTCAATATCAACTTTGCTCTGGTCTTGACATCTTCTGCAGCTGCAACTGCTGCTTGACCTTGCTCTGGCTTGATGCATCCTAGCATTCCTTCCAATACTAAGAAGTTTTCTGCCGCAAAGCACCACTCACTATAGTTTTCGCGCCCTTTGAGTTTCGGTACGCTCACGACATAGGAGTTCGACGCCATTACGATTTTTGTTCACAGCACGACTGCACACAACTGTTCTCTCTTATTTGTACTGCAACTTATTATTGTTCAGATAATACACTGTCGCTGAGAAAAACTAGTTTACCGGGATTCAGGATGATGTCCTGGGCCCATAACCTGTTGTAATTATAGTTTTTAAGATAGATAAATAAAACGAACGTGCGCTTGGCTGACAAAAACGGACGGAAGGAAGTTTATTATTTTTTTTTAAAACAAATCATAGACACACGACAATAGATAATGTAGAACTAACTAATTAGAACAAGGTATTTTGAGCATATTTCAACAAAAAGTTATTCCAAATAAGCCAAATCTACTTCTGTTTATGTGAACCTTGAACTACAAAATGATAATATTCGAACGATGACATCAGCTGCTATTTAAAACTTGAATTAAGTATTTAAATTAACGATGACAGAGCTGTTATTAACACGTCTCTTGAGCTTATATTTTTAGTATTGTAAACAACTCATAACGAAGAAGAAGAAAAATCTATTAATGTAAGTGTTGAAGTGGAAAAAAGTGCTAAAATCAAAACAAAGGTGGTGAACATAATATACAAAATACTTTAAACAATTGCTAGTGACAAAAGTTTTTGTGACATCTAAAGACAATCAACTTGCGAAAACAAAACTTTTCAACCATGAAGATCATTCTAATTATGTTCCTGTACATAGCAAGTGTTCAATGTGGAGTTCTAAAAGATGATTTGAAAAATAGTGGCTCTGTAAGAAATGCAGATCATCGCGTACATCAGGTTCAACTGTTTAAAGTAATCGACTCTTATGAAAACGGTGGCATAACTTTTTTAAATGACATACTAATTGACGTTACAAAGGACAAAGAAAGTCAAGGCACTAATATAGAAACTGATACTAGTAAGTTACCGCCAGGTTTGCATAAATGGGAAGTTAAATTTCATTCTAGTCAACAGTCTCAAGAAGAAATTAACCGTATACTCGGCATCGTAGAAACAGCTGCAAACAAAACAGGACAGCTTATTAGTAAAACCTGCACAACTGGAGAAATTGCGGTTACCTGTGATTTTAACATTAATATCGATGTTACAAACGAATCGACATCAAAAATTCAGAAAAGAGAAATTAAAATTCAAAACAATGAGCCAACAGACACAGATGAAATAAATCGTCTCCTGAAACTCGTAGAAACCGCTGAAAACAAGACCGGAGAAGCTGACAGCAAAAACTGTACAACTGTAGATGATGCACTCATCTGTAATGTTTACTTACCTGCCGACTCTTCAAAGCAGTCATCATCAAAAATATTTAAACGAGAAATTGAATATCAAACTAATACACAACTTTTAGATGAAGATAAAGTTAAAGTTAACCCTGATACCGCTAACGCCACTGTAATCACCACAGTAGATAGTAATACAAACTGCACAACCGTAGAGTGTCTTTTTGACAACACATCATTTCTTGTAGGCGACAAATGTCCTTCTGGTAAAGCACGAGCGGATGATGGTACTTGTGTAGAAGTACTCATGTGACTTTGGAGTTCAAAAAATATGTGAAAACTGTGTGACGGTCGTTTGTATCTGTTAAATTTTATTTTGCTTTTAAGTGAATTCAAAAATTAAAAATTGTGTGTGTTTAGTTTGTTATTTCATCTGCCTAGCCTATCGCCAAGTATGTTGCGGTCAACTACCAGTCTAACCAAATGCAACTGAATGCCATTTTTGACATGGAGCGACTGCCTGTCTGTCCTAACGAGCGAACCTGGCTGAGCGATTGACTGATGCGCTGCTTGTCACGGATTCGATCTCCGCACGGAACTAATATTTGTAAGGCCTACAGGTAATTGTTCCGGGTTTGGCTGTTTGTGTATGTGATCTTAAATGTTTGTAAACGCACCCGCGATACAGAAAAAAATCGTAGGGTGGGGTAACGTTTAACGTTTAAAAAAAAGAAATATCATGAAACTTAAATAAGAGATTTTCTAAAATAGTGCACTATTTCTATTAAGGTAATATAATAATGTCTGTGGTCTGAATTCGTACACTCCGTGAGGTGTCAAGTGGTCAAGACAAGTTTCAACAAAAAGTGTGGACCCCCATTGATACTTAGTTTACGTCAATCAATATCCTTATTATTTCCCACAATACCCACGTACAGTCAGGAATACTAATAATAATAAATTACTAGTATAGCACTAATAAGTATACACTTTGCTACGTGTATACTTATTAGTATTATTATAGCACTAATAAGTATACACTTTGCTACGTGTATACTTTTTAGTGCTAGTCACGAGCACAAACCATGAAAGCCATTTCGGAATAAAATCATCAAAATCAAAGCATTTATTTCAAGTAAGCCAGTTACAGGCACTTTTGAACTGTCGAAACAAAGATGAAAATTAAATGTAGCTACAGTCCCAGTCACAAGACATAAAAACTGTGAAAGTACTGTAGTTGCCCATTCCCTAGCGTAGATCTCTATGGAGAAGAATGGGCAAGAAACTCCATGGACACTCTTTTAAATCAGAGTAATGTTATAAAATCTTGGTTACATCATTCATGTTGAGATGGTATATTATGTGAGAACAATGTAGCAAGATGTGCACGTTAAAAGTGTCCACAGTAAAACAAAACAAAAAAAAACAATTCAAAAACTAAAATAATTCATTCAAACAAGCCATGGCAACTAAGAGATGACCAGTCACAACTGACAGCGCCCGTTCACGGACATGACGCATAGATCAGCACCATTTAACTCAACCATTTTGAAGGGAACTAAATGATGCGACACATGCGCCACCATCAGCGAGACATTTGAGTGAGCATGACATACTCTCAACCGCCAGGGCACATTCAAGTCAAGAAAAGACGTAGGTTTCCAGTGAATGATAGCTTTCTAGTACATAGTACTCACACAATATGGGCTATGCGATTATATAATACTAAAGAGATTGAATCTATACAATGCAAAGATAGCTGTACAATCAGCAGCTCCAACAATACCGTTTAATGCTCTCAATTTAAGCGCCCCTGTCCTTGTGGAGCAGGACCAACATTGAGCCAAGCATTTTTATCAGCGATATAATCGCTCAACTTGTAATATGCTTGCTTACATAGTATGCGTTTAATGCATGTTTTAAATTCCGTCTCATTCAGTTCAAGAATACTTTGTGGAATTTTATTACAGCATCTCAAACAGTACCCCATGAAAGATAAGTCTACTTTAGCGAGTCTAAAGCCTGGCTGAACTAGTTGGTCCCTATTTCTAGTACTGTAATTATGTCTGTCACCCCTTTTACCAAAAAGGTGCAGGAATGCGGTGTGGGATTAAATATAGACTCAATATCTGCAGCCCGTCCCCATAGCAAAATACCATAAGACATTATACTATGAAAGTACCTAAAATAAACCAGTCTAGCGGTATCTACATCAGTATATTGACGGATTTTTCTAATGGCATATGCTGCTGAACTTAGCCGCCCCGCAAGACATGTTAAATGAGAACCCCATTGTAGCCTTGAATCAAGCGTAATCCCCAGGAAAACCGTTTTATCTACGAATTCAAGTTTCTCTTTATTCAGTACTATTTCACAATCACTACTTTTAACATTCGGTAAAGCAAATCTTATGCATTTGGTTTTTTTTTCATTTAATACCAAATTGTTTGCTGTGAACCAATTTAAGACTTGAAGTAGGGCATTATTTACGTCATCTAGATTTATCTTAAAAATTAAGGAAGTGTCATCAGCAAATAACACCATATTTTTAGGTTAGTTTTTCAATAAATAGCGTAGATCATTTATATATACTAGAAAAAGGAAAGGACCCAATATTGAGCCTTGTGGAACCCCCATTTTTACTTTTAAACCATGTGAATTAACACCATTTATTTGAACATGTTGTAAGCCATATCTACTATTCGCCATATCTAGTTTATTTATTTTATTTATTTATTTATGTACACACAAAATATTTTAGAGGACAATATATTAGCATAGAAGAGGACAAAGGTACTGCTTATTTCTTAAGAAATTTCCTCCAGCAGACCTGCTAGAGAAAAGTTGGATAAGAAATGTAGACACAGTGTGTAGAAACGTCAAACAAGAAAATTTAAATTAAAAACTTAAAACAAAACTATATCTATTTATGAAATAAAAATACATACGAATACATACACAAATAAAAAAAACTACTATTGTAAATATTTACCTAAAATATACATACATATATATGAAGAATATTACTGTATAGAAGAAAGGTAATGCTCTTTGACTTGTTTTTTAAAGAGAAATAAAGTTTTAGAATCTCGAATGTTAGACGGAAGTGAGTTCCACAAACGTACTGCGTGAACAGAGAAGGAGTAGGAATACAGTTCGGTTTTATGGGATGGGAAATTTAGATGATGCCTGAGGTGGGATCTACAGAGAGCATCAGAAGGACGGGTATAGGAAAAACGTAGCGGTATATGCAGGGTTATAAAGGATGTTGTAAAGGAGACACAATATCCGAGTGTTCCTGCGTAGACGGATAGGGAGCCACTTGAGTTCCTTGCGGAAGTGAGAAACATGGTCATATTTCCTCAGACCATACACAAAACGAATGCAGAGGTTTTGTAAGCGCTCAAGCTTATTTAAAAGCTCCTCGGTGGCATCCAAATAGCAGGCATCAGCGTAATCAATGATCGGCTGAATCAGAGTTTGAGCTAAATAAGCTTTGGTTTTAAATGGCAAGAAACTCTGTAAAGATTTGAGCGAGTGAAAAGAAAAGTGAACCTTACGACTAACCTCGTTCACTTGAGCTCGCCAAGAAAGATTGCTGTCAATTAAGACACCAAGGTCCTTGGCTGTTTCAGTTGCGTATGCAATGGTCGTGCAGCCCAAAGATAATGGAGTCAAAGATGATATGTCGACGATGATGTGTATGTGTTTATGTGAACCTTGAACTACAAAATGATAAATAATATTCAGTGATTAGTAATTCAATCTTACATAAACATTAACAGAGCAGTAAACTTCACGTTCCTAAAGATATTACAGAGTAGAAAAGAATTCGAAATAATTGCTGGTACTAAATAATACAGAAAAGTGTTCTTGTGACTGTCAAACTCATAAACAATTAGCCATGAAGATCATTCTAATTGTGTTCCTGTACATAGCAAGTGCTCAGTGTGGAGTTCTAAAAGATGATTTGAAGAGAAGTGGCTCTGCAAGTAATGTAGATTATAGTCTACTTGAAGTTAGAGAGATAAGAGTTATCGACTCTTATGAAATCAGTAACATAACTTTAGAAAATGATATACTAAAAATCAATGTAACAAAGGACAACGAAAGTCAAGCCAATAATGTACATGTAGAAACTGATACTAGTAAGTTACCACCAGGTTTGCATAAATGGGAAATTCAATTTTCGTATAGTCAACAACATTCTGCAGAAGGAATTAACCATATTCTCGGCATCATAGAAACAGCTGCAAAGAAAACGGGACAGCTTATCAGTAAAACCTGCTCAACTGAAGGCATTGACCTCACCTGTAATTTTATGATTAATTTCGGTGATACAAACGAACCGAAATTAAACATTCAGAAAAGTGAAATTGAAATTCAAAACAATACACAAGCAATAGATGGAGATGAAACTAAACAAATACCTAACGAGGCTGATTCTGCTTCGGAAAACGATGAGGTTTACTATTCTAGACAAACTTCTGATGTTTTTACAGTAGGTTGTCCAACCGGGACAGACAGAGCTGATGATAATACTTGTGTGCCGGTCGTTGTCTGACATCTTACAGTTTCGTATGTTTTAGCATTCAGAAGATACTGAGCGTGTGTTAAATATTTTGTTGTAATATTTTGTTTTATAATATCTTCTTTGTGTATATTATGTAATATTTTGTTTATTTATATTCTTTTTGGTATGAAAAGAGGTACTGTATCTACAGTAAAATTTTAAGAAAAAACATCTAAGTTTAGAAGGAATTTGTTTGATTGTTACTCAATCACGCCAGAACAGCTGAATGGATCTGGATGAAATTTGACACGGGGATAGATTATAGTCATGCAGCCGAAGTGCGGGCCGTTTTGCACGGCACGCGAACTTAAATGACATCATCCGTCGATCTCTTGTCACCGTCGGCGTTCCAGCTTTATTAGAACCCAATGGCTTGGCACGCGACGATGGCAAGGGATCGGACGGCATGTCTTTGTTTCCATGGAAGATGGGTAGGCCTTTAGTGTGGGATGCTACATGTGTCGATACTCTTGCGCCTTCCCATCTTCCTAGTTCATCGTGCCGTGCAGGGCGTTTATTCCCATCTACCACCCCCAATTCTACCACCCGGGCTGGTGGATGGGAATAACTAGAAGCGTTTACGCGTTTGATATTTATTCCCATCTACCGCCCCGGTGGTAAAAGTGATTTTAAGGACTTTTTGACTTATTTTTTTTGTTTTGTTTTTTGGACTACTCGACTTATTTATTTTTGTTTTTGTAACGCAGTTCCTTAACACGGCTTAAATGAGGTCAACATGAAAATCCAAGATGGTGCCGACGAAATTTTCGGTTTTTTATTCATGAGTGTCGTTTTCGTGGTTTTTGGGGTCGCTGATAATGAAAATGATGTCGAAATGAAAATCCATCCATACAGCTGAATTACTACTTTGAGATATAACAACGAGATTATAGTCTGTTTACACATAAGATACTTTTTAGGGTCCCGTACCCAAAGGGTAAAAACGGGACCCTAAAAACAGAATAAAATTAATATTTATACAACAATCGTGTTTTTTTGCAATTTTGTCAAATGTAGTATAGATAATTTGACTCGCACTTGGCCGGTTTTTTTTCTAACACATACTCATCAAAATTTCCACGCGAACGAAGTCGCGAGCAACAGCTAGTGATGGTAATTTAATAATGTCTTTCGTCTGAATTCGGACACTCCGTGAGGTGTCAAGTGATCGAAGCGAGTTCCGACAAAAAGAGTAGTCCGCCATATACGCTCAGTTTCATCATCATCATCATCAGCCTATAATGTTCCCACTGCTGGGACACGGCCTCCTCTCAATGAGAGGGAATGGGCTATAATCCACCACGCGGGCCCAGTGCGGATTGGTAGATGTTACATGTCTTCGAATTTTTGGTTCTAGGACATGCCGGTTTCCTCACGATGTTTTCCTTCACCGTTTTGAGAGCAGTAGTGATGAAATGAATTACACAAAGTAATGCGCCTGTCTGAGTTCGAACCCACGACTTACTGTTCGTGAGTCGGGGCCGCCACCACTGGGCCACCGCTGCTCTACGCTCAGTTTACGTCAATCAATATCATTAATATTTCCCCCACTACCCACGTATAGTCAAGAGTACTTACATGTATACACTTAGCTACGTGTATACTTAGCTCGTGACAGTACAGTCGCTAGCACATCAATTTACCACAAATTGTCAAACTTCTCCAAATGATTTTAAACCATAAAACTTGAAGGTTAAGTTCAAAATCGAATGAGAAATTTTGACAGTTTGTGGTCACTTGATGCGCTGGCGAATACATACAAACCATGATTGTATTTTTTAATTGTTCTGAATAAGCCAATCTACTTAGTTTTTATGAACCCTGAACTACAGAATGATAATATTCCGTGATTAGCAACTTCAGCTTACTTAAACATTAACAGTGCAGTAAACATCACGTTTCTAAAGTTAATAAAGAGTAGAAAAGAATTTAAAACAATTGCTAGTGCTAATTCAATACAGGAAAGTATTCTTGTGACTGTCAAACTCAGAAATAATTAGCCATGAAGATCATTCTAATTGTGTTCCTCTACATAGCAAGTGCTCAGTGTGGAGTTCTAAAAGATGATTTGAAGAAAAGCGGCTCTTCAAATAATGAAGATTATAGTTTACTTGAAGTTCAATTTGTAAGAGTAACCGACTCTTACGAAAACGGTGGCAAAACTTTATTAAATGAAATACTAATCGACGTAACAAAGGATAAAGAAAGTCAAGCCACTAATTTAGAAACTGATGCTAGTAAGTTACCAACAGGCTTGCATAAATGGGAAATTAGATTTCTGTCTAGTCAACAGTCTGAAGAAGAAATTACCAGTATACTCGGCATCGTAGAAGCAGCTGCAAATAAAACAGGACAGCTTATTAGTAAAACCTGCACAACTGGAGCTATTGCGGTTACTTGTAATTTTAACATTAATATTGATGCTACAAACGAATCAAAATCAAAAATTCAGAAAAGAGAAATTAAAAACCAAAACAATGAGGCAACAGATATAGATGAAATAAATCGTATCCTTAACCTCGTAGAAGCCGCTGGAAACAAGACCGGAGAAGCTGACGGTAAAAACTGTACTACTGTAGATGGTGCACTCATCTGTAATGTTTACTTACCTGCCGACTCTTCATCCCTGTCATCATCGAAAATATATAAACGAGAAATTGAATATCAAACTAATATGCAACTTATAAATGAAGGTGAAGTTAACACTGACACTGCTAACGCCACTGTACATCACATCGTAGAAACAGCTACAAAGAAAACGGGACAGCTTATTGGTCAAACCTGCTCAACTGAAGACATTGCTCTCACCTGTAATTATAAGATTAGTTTCGGTGATACAAACGAACCGAAATTAAACATTCAGAAAAGTGAAATTGAAATTCAAAACAATACACAAGCAATAGATGGAGATGAAACTAAACAAAAACCTAACGAGGCTGATTCTGCTTTGGAAAACGAGACAAACATCCAAAACTGCGATCGTCTAGTCATTATAGATGATGAGGTTTACTGTTCAACATAAACTTCTGATGTTTTTACAGTAGTTTGTCCAACCGGGACAGACAGAGCTGATGATAATACTTGTGTGCCGGTCGTCGTGTAACATCTTACAGTTTCATATGTTAAGCATTCAGAAGATAACGAGTGTGATTGTAAGGAAAAATTTCCAAGTTTGGATGGATACATGTTTGTTACTCAATCACGCCAGAACGGCTGAATGGATCTGGATGAAATTTGGCACGGGGATAGATTATAGTCTGGATACACAAAAGATACTTTTTTGAGTTTTTATGCTAGCAAAAATTCCTACAAAGTGCAGCAAATTAACAATGAACTGTAAGTGGAAGGCGCCTGTATCTGTTGCACAGTTTATACTAGCACAGACACAGACGTTCCGTCCCCCATATATACTCAGTTTACGTCAATCAATATCCTTATTATTTCCCACAGTACCCTCGTACAGTCAGGAGTACTAATATGTATACACTTAGCTACGTCTATACTTATTTTAAACAATGAGCCATGAAGAACATTCTAATTGTGTTCCTGTACATAGCAAGTGCTCAGTGTAGAGTTCTAAAAGATGATTTGAAGAAAAGTGGCTCTTCAAATAATGCAGATTATAGTTTACTTGAAATTCAATTTATAAGAGTAATCGGCTCTTACGAAAACGGTGGCATAACTGTATTCAATTAAACACTATTCGACGTGACGAAGGATAATGAAAGTCAAGCCACTAATAAGAATAAGAATAAGAATAAATTATATAAAAATAATATAGAAACTGATACTAGTAAGTTACCGCAGTTACCGTTAGTTAAGTTAGGTTTGCATAAATGGGGGCGGATCTGTATTTATGCTTTCGCGGTTGCACAACGACATGCTTTGCTCATGCTTTGCTTGGTAGCATAGATGCAGATCTACCTTACTGCCTCCCTCAGAGGCGCATCGCACTTCGTATGATCAACTCCCGTCATGCGAAGTGCGGTGTGCGTTCCCCTGCGTGACCCTCTGAGCAGCGGGCGTAGCAGAGGGCATGGCAGGGACCCAGTGCACCCCAGGGCACCCCAGTGGGGTCCTCCTTTTGCGAGGTTCTCGCAGAAGGAGGAGGTGGAGCGGCGCGGCGAGAGGATCATGAGCAGAACATGATCCTCTCGCTGCGCCGCTCCGCGGGCGGAGAGGGGGGGAAGGGGCGTTTGCCCTCCCTCCTCACGGTGACGGGCGGGCGACAGGCGCGGAGGTGCCTCCGCCCGCATTGCACCCATCACCTCGCGGGCGACTGGGCCTCCCGCTTCCCGGCGTGCGTGCGTCAACACCATGCTGGGGAGCGAGGAGGCCTGGTCAGCGGTAGCCTCCTTTTGCGATTTCGCAAAAGGAGGAGGCGGAGCGCGCGCGGGAGGACTTTGATCCTCTCGCTGCGCTGCTCCGCGGGTGGAGAGGGGGGGAAGTGGCGTTTGCCCTCCCTCCTCACGGTGACGGGCGGACGACAGGCGCGGGGGTGCCTCCGCCCGCATTGCACCCGTCACCTCCGTCGGTCATTCCCAACCCCCTCCTCCACACCCGTGCCGTGAGGGTAAGAGGGGGCGGTGTGCCTTGTGTTCGTCGGCGGGGGACTGGAAGTAAAGGCTGTGCCGGTTTCCCAGTCCCCCTCCACTTTGACGAAGCGGGAATGCGCTGGGTCGTTTTAGTGGTTATACCGGGTTTTGCACGCCCGGGGAGTCCCACATACCCCTCCCGTCCCCCGACGGGAGGGTATGCGTAATGCATTTTTTCCCAGCGCCAAAACAATAAAAATAAAAAAGGTTTGCCTAAATAGGAAATAAAATTTCTGTCTAGTCAACATTCTGAAGAAGAAATTAACGGTATACACGGCTCCTTAGAAACAGTTGTAAAGAAAACGGGACAGTTTATTGGTAAAACCTGCTCAACTGGTGACATTGAGCTCACCTGTAATTTTATTATTGATTTCGGTGTTACAAATGAACCGAAATCAAAAATACATAAAAGAGAAATTGAAATTCAAAATAATACACAAGCAATAGATGTAGATGAAACTAAACAGGAACCTATCGAGGCTGATTGTGCTGGCTTCGAGACAGACAACTACACAAGCTGAATTGTTTTCAGTGTGCTGTCCACCCGAGACAGATATAGCTGATGATGGAACTTGTGTGCCGGTCGTTGTGTGATGTTTTACAGTTTTATAATATGTTAAGCATTAGAACATAATGAGCGCGTGTTGCACATTTTGTTTTATATTAACATGTATAATAATATTTTGTTCAGTAAAATCCTTTTTGATATGAAAAGAGGTTGAGTTTCTAAGTTTGGATGTGAAGGTAACCTCGAACGAACGAATAAATGAATTTTTGAAATCGTCTGATTTCAAAAATTCATTTGCAAAGAAAAGCTGTAACCGAGTGCCATAGAATATTTAATGTCTTCGACGTGTACGAAGTCACCAACAACGAAGCTAGTAGTCTATAAATAGAAACATAATGGGGTTTTTTTATCAGAAACCCCAAAGTATTGTTTTAGATAAAGAATGTTTTCTCAATAAACAAGCGTCCGTCCATTTATACCTAATTTACTGTTGTTTCATTGAACTGTGAACTTTATTGATATGATTAAACGCATTTTTATAGAAGAGCAGCTCATTGTGATCAGACGTTAGTGAGTTTATACAATAAAATAAGTTGACGTGTTTGTATAGATTACTTGCTGTATCTCTAGAGTAAAGTACGAGTATTGTACGTCAATAACGTGTCTTTGAACAATAAAATGAAAACAAGTATCTTCATTATTTGTGTTTTTACAATATTATACAGTGAATATACAGAACCATACAAAGTAACAGACAATATACATAGCAATGTGACAGTGAATCAACATTTAAAAAATCCAGGGACTGCAAAAGATTTTAAAGTAATTAATGATGAAACTCGTTTATCAGATCACGACAAGAAAAAACAAGATAGTAGCTACCTAAATCCCAGTGTAAGAAGTGTTAGTAAAAGTGCATTAAATAATGTTTTCAATTCTAATCAAATAAATAAAGACGATAATACTGAACAGAGGAGTAAAATACAATCAAACAGGAGGCCACATAGAAGGAAACCAAAAGACACTAGTGGAAATGAAGCAAATCCAGCTAAGGACCTTTTTAAAAACCGTCGTCCTTCAAAAGTGACCATACAAATGTCATCTCTGTCAATAAATGAATGCAGTTCAGGGAAAGAGAGAGCTGACGATGGAAACTGCGTGTCTATAGAAATCGCTGTTGATTCCAATGAAATTATAGACATTGAAATCATAACCAGCGGAAACGATACAGAAGCAGCTACATGATTAGTCGTTCACAATCGACATAACCTAGAAACTATAAGGTTTACCAAGAGATTCGAAATTGAGGAGGAAGTAGAGTGCTTGATAATTGAAGAATATGCTTTATAAATGATACAGTAATGGTCAAAATTAGGTGGACGATGCAAATTCTATAGCATTAGCATTAATTTAATCTATATAATATAATCATTTAATAGTAATTAGAATTCTACTGGTATGTCTAAATAAGTAGGTAACAAAGTGAATAATATTGCAGCAAATATTCATTCAATTGTTTTCTTTGTAGGACATAAATAAATTATTTTTACCTTTTGTAAGCAAAAGTTTTAAACGTTAATCCGATTATTTCTGAACCACACCACTCTTTCTCTCTCTTTTATTATTAAGGGCAAAGACATGAATGCAGTCTTTATTTCCCAACTGCACTCAACTGATCTCTGAACTAATCGATAACATGAATCAATGCTTGTAATTATAAATCTATTTTCATTTATTACCATATTATTCTCCGTGACCTATAAACGTTTGTACACAGCCATGAAATCATTTATAATAATATTTGTTTTAATTGTGAGTTCAGAATGTGGACTTCTAGATGACATATTAAGTTCGAAGGACCAAAAATCTAAGAGTGTAACGGAGTCAAACCGAACGGAGTATCGCCAAGGAGTAATTATAAAGGTGCGTCAAACTCTTGAGAATGGTACTAAAATCGTTATCGATGCATTAGGTAATATTATCAAGATTCATCCAGATGGAAAAGAAGAAATCACTTATTCAAAAGGTACTCCAGAATCTCCGAAAAACAGTTCTGTAAAAGACAATGAAATTGTTGAGAAAGATGCCGATTTACCTACAAATACTACTGCAGAAAAAGTGAAAATTGAAGCACCGAAAACAGATGAAACTCAAAATAAAACACTACCTACGGAAACAAAAGAAGCCAGCAATGTGAAAAATACTACAGATGCTGCTAAAATTGATGGAAGTACTGTTGATAAAAACTGTACAGTTACTGATGATAATACTTGTGGCAATATAAAACTGGCAAGCAGAGCGTTCATGAAAGGCGATGAGTGCCCTAAGGGTAAAGGTAGGGCTGATGATGGCACTTGCCTCGAAGAAGTATAAAGGCGTTTCAAAATTAACAATAGGGAATAATTTCGTAGCTTAGTTTATCTATATGTATTGTGATACTAGATATTATATGTATGTTTGATTCTGTATGGGTTTTTTTTACTTTTCCTTAGATATAGATCATATAAAAAGCAAAGTCTATCTATTCCGTATATGTTACTAATATTTTAAATCTGAAAGTTTGTATGTTTGTCACACAATAACACTAAAAAGGCTGACCGGATTTGGATGAAGTTTGGCACACAGATTGTTTATGACACATTGGACACTTTTTATGCTTTCATTTCTCTCTGGACCCAATTTTGGTGTCCATGCAGCCAAAGTCACGGCTAAAACCCAGTTGGGTTTAAACATGAGAACTACTTGTCCAATTTTCGTAATTTTCTTTTAAAAAAATGTAGATTTCTCATAATAGTTTTTACAAAGCCGTCATCTGCCTAGCCTTTTCCAAAGTAGGTTGGGATCGGCTTCAAGCTTTAAGAAATCCGTGCCAAAAAAATGTAGAACGTTGTTTTTTCTAAGAACAGTACTACCTACGCATTAATTTTCTTTAAAATAATTATTATTGAATCTAAAAGCAGTTTTTTTTTCTAAAAAGATATTACCTTGACGTACCTACTTATTATACTCAGGTAGAACAAATCTCTTAAAACGTTTTTATTCATCGTCATAACTTCACGCCCGTATTCTCCAAAGGGTTCGGCAGATGTGTACCTAATAGCACACCCAGAAGTCCCATGTAATAGGGGGCGAGCCTATTGCATCAACCGGGCACGAATCCAGACCCCGTGGCTGCTACTGAGAAATTCCTGAGAACATACATGTGGGAATGTAAGGTGAGTTAAATGGCAACACTGATTGAACGAGGGAATGTAAGATGATGGAGTGACAACACTGTATGTCAAGGAAGCATGCGCACAGCATCTTTTAAAAAAAAAATAAAAAACCCAACTGCATAAAAATAACTAGTAACTTTAAATAAAAACTGAAAAGAAAAAAACAAGTTCAGGAAAAAGAACATATTGACTGCAACAGTCGGGACCCATTAAATAATCTAGACTAAAATCATTACATCCAATATGGGCCCGACTGTTGCAGTCAATGTGTCATGTTTCCTGAACTTGTTTTTTTTTTTCAGTTTTTATTTAAAGTTACTAGTTATTTTTATGCAGTCGGGTTTTTTATTTTTTTTATTTTACACGTTTTAGTTACTTAGATATACCATTTTAAAATCCTCATGATGAGCTGTTTATCGAGCCGTTCAGGCTGCAGAGCGTGCCAAAAATTTGAATTTGGCGCCAAAAATCCGTCATTTTGTTTCTTTTTTTATTTAGATATATCCAGTGTCACTTTCACAGTAAATACGAATATAACGACACCTCTCAAGCTAAAATCCATCGAGCCGTTCAGACTGCAGAGCGTGCCAAACATTTGAATTTGGCGCCAAAAATCCGCCATTTTGTTTTTTTTAATTTTTATATACCCAGTGTCACTCTCACACTAAATACGAATCTAACGATACCTCTCAAGCCATCGAGCCGTTCAGGCCACAGAGCGTGCCAAACAATTATACATACATATCATACATACATACATACATACTCTCGAAAAACATAACCCTCCTTCTGACGCAGTCGGGTAAATATAGGACGACGGGCGAGAAAAGATAGAAGACGTATAATATTCAGACGATTAAATTCAAGAAGTATAGTTCGCTTGCCGTTTTATTTCGAACCCCACAACACACTACTTACATACATAACATCACGCCTGTAACCCCCGAAGAGTTAGGCAGAGCTGTACGTAATAAAACACCCACATTTCGCCAGTTATGTTTAAGTCCCATGTAACAAGGGGCGAGCCCATTTGCATCAACTGGGCACGAAATATAGGCTCCGTGGCTGCTAAAACCCATCCATGTTCCTTCATCACCGTTTGTGTTCCGGGGCCACGGTATCTCTTTCGTATAGTCCCGCAGCCCCGGCAGGCTTCGGCCCTTGCGGACCCCTTCCCTATTGCTGACTCCCCTTTGAGACTTGGCTTTACATGCTGTCTATTGTTGGTGCCAGTTAAGATCGCAATAGCGGTCATTGCCCTTTCCCTAATATCTCTTCCTACGAAACATAACAAATGAACCATGTTTCGTATTTCATTAGATAAAATATTGAAGATCACGATAGATTACGATTCAAGACTTGAACAGACTTATTTTTGGATTTCAAAGTTAAGAACTTTAACAAATGTGGGTGGGTCAATGACCGCTTTTGCGATCTTAACTGGCACCAACTATAGAAATATCTCTCAGTCATGCTGGTTTCGATTTCTCACGATGTTTTCCTATAACGAACAAGTCAGAGACCCATGGGCGGCATAAACACTGACATCAGGTAACGAACTAATCACACGATGAAAAACAATGTAGGGTATTTATTGCTGCCTACAAAAAAACATTTTTCCCTCAAATCACACTGTTTACAAACAGCTTAACAAAAATAAACATCCCCAGATTAACATTATCCATCCAAATGTTCCAGGTGTTTCCGTACCTTGAGATAACGGATCACCCCTCTGCAAATAATCTTATTCATTAAACCCCCCTTTTTCACCCCCCTGAGCAATTAGTCTGCATTCGCGCAAATTACAGATGTCGTTAATTCGCTCTTGTACATTTAAAACGTTTTATTAATGTTCTTGGAAATGTAGGGTTTTTTTTATTATTTTGAAATGAGAGATTTGTCGGTACGAGGTCTTATTCTGTTTGCTACAAAATGTGCGATCAAGCTGAGCGGACCGGGACAGTGGACTAGCTGTGGACATCGAGCTTTGACAGATATATCAGTACATTATTATCCGTCGAAGTCCTTTGTAGACCTTATCAGTCGTTACAGGTAGTCAGTGGCCCGAAAGTCTGACAACCAGTCTTACCAAGGAGTATCGTTAACCAGTACTAACCGGGCTGTGGAGGACAGATAGGCAGTCGCTCCGTGTAAAATACTGGTATTCAGCTGCATCTGGTTAGACTGGAAGCTGACCCAAACATAGTTGGGAAAAGGCTAGGCAGGTGATGCTGATGATGAAGTCGTCTTTCCGCAGTCCGGCCTGCTCCCAGTCAACATGGTATGCCCGCACCCGAAATATAAAAGCAATCAGCACATCTAAACCACGTATAAGAGCAACTGCCGGAGATTACTGGCGTGATGTTATGATAATGTACATATTATTATGATTTTACAATCATCATCATCATCAGCCTATTAATGTTCCCACTGCTGGGACACAGGCCTCCTCTCTATGAGAGGGAATAGGCTATAATCTACCACGCGGGCCCAGTGCGGATAAGTAGATGTCACATGTCTTCGAATTTTTGGTTCTAGGACATGCCGGTTTCCTCACGATGTTTTCCTTCACCGTTTTGAGAGCAGTGGTGATGAAATAAATTACACAAAGTATTGCGCCTGGCTGGGTTCGAACCCACGACTTACTGTTCATAAGTCGGGGCCGAATTTCTAAAATATCTTTCTCTATACTTTTAGACAGGCATTAGGTACGATATCAATCGTCAATACTAATAACTTTCAATAACGAGAATTGAATGTGTCTCCGAACTCAGAGGATGTGCGGATAAATCAGCGCAGGCGGTGATCTCAGCAGCCTCCGACGATATTTACTGTCTCAATGACAATTATCCTTAACGCACTGTCGGTTTGGACTCAGACGATGTAACTGTTCGCGTTTTACCAGGACTTTTGGAAGCTCTCGATGTCCTTAACTTGTTATATTTTATAACTTGCCCACACAAAGAATTTCTCCCATATCGTGGGTGAATTTACAAACATTTAAACTCACATACACAAACAGTCAGACCCGGAACAACTACCTGTAAGCCATACAAATATTTGTTCCGTGCGGGATACGAACCCGCGGCCGCGCAACGCAACGCAGCAGCCAATCACTAAGCCACTGCGCGATCAAAGCGTGTTAAAAATACACAATACATTCGATTTATACCTCTGAAATGCATGCCTAAAAAACCTTTGCCAATAGGCGAGACGACAAAAAAAAACTAATTAGTCCGTCAGTTAGATTATCAATAAATATGTTTTTTCTTGTTTTTTCTTTTGTTACGTAAACCAAAATTGACGAAGATATGACGCTTTTAAAATTCTCAATAAGTCACGCCTTGGTATAATTTTTAGCTAGTTCTGACGTCACGAGGCCCCACTCCCGAAGTTTGATGCGTTTTATCTTTTGTCAATATTCATTGATTTACAAAAACAAAAAAATACGTGTCCATTAATTTCCAACACTCTAACTGACGGACTAAATAGATTTGCAATTTTTTGATACTGTCGTCATGCCTATTGGCCTAGATTTTTCACGACATTTTCGTTCACCGCTAGTCAGTTCAGTAGACAAAAATTGTAAACGCAAACGTTTACGTCCCCAAGCCCCCAAAAACACCCAATAACCATAGGGTACTTATTGCCGCCCATTTATTTCTCTAACTACCGTTGTTATTTGTTTTTATTTCCAAGGCATGGCTAACGTTGTGTATGGCGGGCAGGATATCCTCTATATGGGTATGTTACATGATTTGGGTAAATGGTATGTTATGGGGATGGGACGGTGAATATTTAACTTTTTATGGCAGGTTATATAATCAGTCGTGATGGCCCAGAAGTTAAGGCCTTGCCTCTCATGCACGAGGTTGTGAGTTCAAATCTGCCACAGCCGCTGCCACAGTGGTTACGGACAAGCGCACGCGTAGAAAGCCTAGGTGGAACAGAGTTACCGGCAAACTTAAATTTGGAAATAAGACATTCTCATACATTGGGCCACATCTGTATGAGAGGGTCAATAAAAAGATAAAAATTCTCCCCATGACCAAGTTTGGGTGCAAAAAAAGTACTAGCCTACACATACACACCAACACATACTTACAAACGAACACTCATCGTAACATGCACACCTTGAGTTACCTTTTAGTTTTCTTTCATGATTGGAACCGTTGCGTTGATACCTCTTCATGATCAACTATATTTGTCGAGAGAGACTGGATCCTGCGACACAGGGTATCCTAGTGCAGGATCCAGTGTCACATCTTAATGTAACACTTTTTATGAAACAATAAAAAAATATTATTTATTATTATTATTTATTATCTGGGCAAATCCCAATGTGACTTTTTTCAATTCATGATATTTTCTTTCTGTTATGTATGTGTGCGTGCTGCGCCACGCAATATGTCTTTAGACGAATAAACGTCAGTGCGTTACTAGCAGCCTTGTGTATCACTCGTTTCCGTGCCCACCTATGTAACATTGGCGACGAGTACCCACTTTAGTAAAAATATAAAATGTCGTTAACGTTCGGCATTATTTCAACCTTTGACCACACTCAGCAGACTTGGAGGACATTCAAGGGCAGGATAACACAATGGTTTATTGCCAACGAGATAGATACGGTGAAAGATCCAGAGGGAGTGAAACGGCGGGCGATATTGTTGAGCGCACTCACAGAAGGTACATATAGGCTTGCCGCCGACCTCGCGCAGCCGAAGACGTTGGAAGCAGTGCCATACGAAGACATAGTACAGCTTTTGGATACACATTTCACGCCGAAACAAGTTGGGTTTGGAGAACGACACAACTTTTATGCAGCTGCACAATGGCCGACTGAAACGGCGTCACAATGGGCGGCAAGATTGCGCGGGCTTACAGCGCGATGTAAGTTTAATAACGTGGAAGAGGCGCTGCGAGACCGTTTTATTATGGGGATGCAGCCGGGAGTCGAGAAAGAGAAACTGTATGTGCAGGATTTAGCCGGGCTAACTTTGGCCAAGGCTGTGGAACTAGTGGAGAATCTGCGGAGCGCCCGCGCCGCTGCGACCGCAAGCGCGGCCGCGGCCACAGACGCCGCCGGTGCCGCCGCCGAACAAGAATTGTACAAAATCGAAAAGAAAAAAGTGAAGTGTTCTGTGTGCGGGTACTCTAATCATGAAACTCGGGAGTGTCGTTTCGCTAATTACACTTGTAAAAAATGTAACGTGAAAGGCCATTTACGGCGAATGTGTAAATCGGTAAAATACGTGCAAAAAGACGAGGTAAGCGAGGGCGATGATGACGACGGTGAGTTGGTTATACATACAAATTATAACATTCGATCAATGAACGGTGAGCCTTTAGTTGAAACGGTTTGTATAAACGGTAAGAGTTTGCGATTCGAAATTGATAGCGGATCAGCGGTGTCAGTAATATCAGAAAAAATGTATAGATTAAATTTCAATAGCGTGCCACTATCAAAAACTAATAAACGGTTGATAGGTTATGCAGGAGAGGTATTAAAATGCGCGGGATGCGTACGGTTGCCCCTGGAGTGGAGGGGCCGCACGCATATAATACAGCTATACGTAGTATACAATGGCGGCCCACCACTTCTAGGCCGCGATTTTATAGCTACATTTAAGTTACAATTGTTACCAATATATAATTGCAATGTTCAGTCCACTGACGACATTGATTCATTGGAAACACTATATCCAGAAATATTTTCAGGGAAATTAGGCCGGTTTAAAAAATTTGAAGTAAACCTTGTACTAAAAGATAATGCTAAGCCGATATTTATGAAGGCGAGAACCATGCCGTTCGCACTTAGAGATAAAGTAAACAAAGAAATCGACCGACTGGTCGAGCTAGGTGTATTAAGACCAGTTGATCATTCCGAGTATGCGTCACCAATTGTACCTGTACTGAAACGCGACGGGTCAGTACGTCTTTGCGTAGATTATTCAGTCACCATTAATAAACTGTTAGTGGTTGACAAGTACCCGTTGCCCACAATAAATGAGTTATTTGCAAAACTTCATGGAGGGCAGCACTTCACAAAACTGGATTTATCTATGGCATACAACCAATTAGTTTTAAATGAGGCGTCACAAATGTATACATGCATTAATACACACCGCGGCCTATTTGCGTATACAAGACTAGTATTCGGTCTCGCCCCCGCGCCTGCTATATTCCAGCGAGTCATGGAGGGGCTGCTGGCAGGCATCAGCGGCGTGCTGTGCCTGTTGGATGACGTGTTAATAACGGCGGGTACTAGGTCCGAACACATGGCTAGGCTGCATCAGGTATTACAGCGTATACAAGAAGCAGGGCTCATATTAAGGAAAGATAAATGTGAATATTTTAAAGAAGAAGTAAGTTACCTAGGTTACGTAATTAATAAAGACGGATTGAAAAAATCCCCAGAAAAAATTAAAGCCATCGCACAAGCGCCGATTCCAACTAACGTAAAGCAATTACAATCTTTTTTAGGACTAATCAACTACTATAGATGTTTTGTGGCAGACGCGTCGACTATTCTTTCACCTTTGTATGAATTATTAAAAAAGGGAACGAAATGGCACTGGTCGAAAAATGAAAACGATGCATTTCTGGAAATAAAAAGAAGATTAACATCTGATCAAATTTTAACTCATTTTAATCCGGAAAAAAAAATCATTTTAACGGTAGATGCTTCTCCCAGCGGGCTCGGCGCGATATTATCACAAATGGATAGCGATCAGCAGGAGAAACCGGTTGCTTATGCATCGCGGACACTAACGAGCGCGGAAAAAAGATACTCACAAATACAAAAAGAGGCAACGGCGATAATATTTGGCGTTCGCCGTTTCCACCAGTATTTGTACGGAAGGTCCACACCGTTTATATTGCGTACAGACCACAAACCATTACTATCTATTTTAGGACCAAAGTAAGGAGTCCCTGAAATATCGGCGAACCGATTACAAAGGTATCCCTTGTTTCTAAGTGCTTACAATTATGTCATAGAATATGTAAAAAGTAAAGATAACTGTGCAGACTATTTATCGCGGGCTAGCGAGCCACGACCGTGCGCGAGCGCGAGCGGGCGCAAGGCGGTCGACGACAACGAGCCACCGAGTGATCGCGCTGCTTATATAAATTTTGTTACACACGGTGCGTTGCCGATAACAGTGCAAGATTTAAGGAACGAGACGTCAAAAGATGCAATACTAAAGAGAGTTATTAACAACGTATTAAATGGTTGGCCTAAGAAAAATAACAATGATGCGATGAAACCATTTTTTTTATGTAAAACGCAGCTAGCATTTGAAAATGGGTGTTTAATGAGGGGCCATAAGGCAGTTATACCGGAATCATTGCGTCAACGAGTTCTCGGTGAGCTTCACACGTCACACTTGGGCATAGTGAAAACAAAAGCAGAGGCCCGCTCCCGGTTGTGGTTCCCGGGAATTGACGAAGCACTTGAAAAAATGATAAGTTCATGTGATACGTGTATACAGTTGCGACCCTCGCCGCCGCGGGCATCGTTGTCACCCTGGCCATATCCCAAACATCCCTTTCACAGAATTCACCTCGATTTTCTTGGCCCATTAAACGGGCGCATGTTTTTAGTAATTGTGGACGCATACTCGAAATGGATTGAAGCGTACGAAATGAAATCTTGCACGTCAGCGGCACTTATAGAAAAAATGTACGAGTTTATGTCAAGGTTCGGATTACCAAAATTATTGGTGACTGATAATGGCACGGCTTTTTGTTCACAAGATTTTAAAAACTTTTGTTCTTTGAATGGCATTTCCCATGTGAAGTCACCGCCATATCACCCAGCTAGCAATGGCCAAGCTGAAATAATTGTAAAGGTCGTAAAAAAGGGTATTAAGTCGAGTATTATAAATTCAAAAAATATAACGGAAAGTAAACTAAACCTACAAAAATATTTGTTCGACTACCGCAACTCCGTACATTCAACAACAAACACGTCACCGGCTCAATTAGTATTTGGGCGTAAACTAAGATCCCGATTAGACATAATGTACCCGTCAACCACATCGCACTCGTCTACCTCGTTGGCTAACTCTGTCAGTTACAAACAGTGCTCGCAAGTTAAAGCATGCGGAGGGAAAGATGTAATGTTACAACCCGGACAAAATGTATTGTACAAACGTTACAGCAATAAAATAAATTCACCTGGTGTAAAGGAATAATTATAAAAAACATAGGTAAACGTTTGTATCTTATTAAAGACAGTGTAACATCAGTGGTTATAAAAAAACATAAAAATCAAATTATTTATTGTAAATGTAAAAAAGACAATACACAACTGTGGGATGTTTCGCAATTAATGACAGCTCTTGACGGAAATGTAACCGCACGAGACATAACGTCATCACCCCCACCGACGCACTCTACTAACGAGACTGGCTCTGCAACGCCGCGGGAGGAGATGATGGAGTCGCCGCCATCCTGGGTGACTAGTACGAGAGGTGTGCGACAGACCACCCACGCAACGGGTAACGGTGCAGACGTCACTGTTTCGCCATCGACTGTCGAGGACAGCCGGCAAGACATGCCGGCATCACCAGCCTGGGTGACGACTAGCAGAGGAGTTCGACGTCCCGCTTCTTCAGACGATAATGACGAGTTCTACGAAACCTCTGATGGGGATGACCCTTCTATTCTCGGTCAAGCGAAACCCTAGATACATCCCATAGTTGAACATTAGTTACATTGTTGTGCCTCTTAACTAAAAAGGGAGGAATTGTTATGTATGTGTGCGTGCTGCGCCACGCAATATGTCTTTAGACGAATAAACGTCAGTGCGTTACTAGCAGCCTTGTGTATCACTCGTTTCCGTGCCCACCTATGTAACACTTTCTAAGTTTATCTTGGACATTACAGATGAATAATAAATAAATAAAAAGGTTTATTGCAGAAACTTGTACAACTTTTACAGTGAATCTTACATAGGGACCTCCTTTTAAGTAAAAGATATACCTGTGCTAGGAGATCCCGCTCTTCAATGACACATTTTGTAATGGTAAAAGTATTGTACAAAAAAAAGAAAAAACAGAATTTAAACAAAAAATACACTAAGATCTAAAAGTAAACAAGACAATACTTGAACTAAATAAAAGAAAAAAGAAAACTAAACTTAAAGATATAACCTAAAATAGTGCATTTGAGTATGTGTGTATGAGTATGTGAGTGTATGTGCCTGTGAGAGTGTGTATGTTTGTGTGTGCGTGTGCGTGTGTGCATCTCTTTGCTTCATATTGACGATGCTTGCAGTAATAGTTCAACATCATCATAGGACTTCAGTTTTAGCCATTGAACTATTGCCTTTTTGCAGTCTTTGGTACTCATAGGATAGATGTTAATCACTTTATTAATTTTGTTATATTGCGAATTTAGCTGGTGCAACACTGTATTTTCGTCTTCTTTTCTGTTGGTGAGGGTCGTATGGCAGGACTTTGTGTAATTTTAAGACAGCATGTATTATGTACAATTTTCTGACTGTGAGAATGCCGCTCAGGGAGTATAACTCATTGGTTGGGAATCTAAACGGTTTGGTGTACATGACTTTGATAAGAGATCTCTGTGCTCGCTCTAGCTCAAGAAACTTCGTTTTAGTTGCACCGCCCCACACCGGTATGCAGTAGGTAAGAATTGACTGAGCCAGAGCGACATAGATTTCAGTTAACATTTTTTTAGTTGTAACATTTCGTAGGTTCTTAAATATCCAGATAAGTTTTCTAACACGGGCCATGACCATATCTGTATGAGTGTGCCAAGACAACCGCTGATCAACAATTATACCTAGGTATTTTATATGAGTCACTTTTTCAATTAATTTACAAGAGCAGTTTGTGCTAGATATATTATGACAAGTGTGGATTTTGAGAGTTACGTTAGGTCCAGGTTGAGTGTTGTTGTAGATTGTAAATGCAATATATTTTGTTTTAGAAATGTTCAGTGTAAGAAGATGTGAGTTCAACCAGTTGGCAATCTTGGAAAGACCCTTTTCAGCAGATTGATATACAGATTCCTATGTATCGCCAGAGAAAACAATTGCAGTGTCATCTGCATATGAGAAAACGCGACCATTATTTAGCAACATTTTGCAGAGATGGTTTATATATATTAAGAATAGAGTCGGGCCCAGTACGCTACCCTGCGGAACGCCGTAAGTCACGTAAGACTCCTTACTAGTATACTCTCTAACCTTAACCTTTTGTCTACGATCCCGTAGATAATCCATTAATAATGCTAACGGTTCTCCTCTTACGCCTATGCCTTCCAGACTATGCACAAGAATGGGGACAGAAACGGTATCGAAAGCTTTACAAATATTGGTGAGGAAACATAAACATCACGCCTGTAACCCCCCGAAGGGTTAGGCAGAGGTGAACGTAATAGTACATCCACATTTCGCCAGTTATATTTAAGTCTCATGTAATAGGGGCGAGCCTATTCCCATCAACCGGGCACAAATTCAGACATCGTAGCTGCTGTGAAATCGCCTGACCGGGAATCGAACCCAGGACCTCATGCGACGACCACTAGACCATTTTCTCTTTGACCTTCAACGGGTTCACATCTACAAAAAGGTAATCCTCATGAAAACGACTAAAATCAAAGCTCCACATCGAGATACAACGCTAAATCATTTCCCCCACCCCACCAATTACCCGTCAATTTACACTCAAGCATCGAACTCGCGCCCCTTCCAGCAAAAAACAGTAATAAAACCAAGTTGGCAAGTACTTACGTTTCACTAGTTAAGTACTTTTGTTCGCAAGTGTTTCAGCCGAGAAGTTTCAGGCTTTGTAAGTACCTGAATTACAAGAGCGTTAGCTTTCAGTTTAAAATTTAAATGAATTTATTGAAGGGTACGAGATATTTTTTCAGCTACTTTTAGTTCCGTTAAGAAATACGGGTTCTCTCTTTTTACTTAAGGGTGTGGTATCTTGCCGGGGCTGCGGGACTATTCGAAAGAGATACCGTGGCCCCGGAACACAAAGGGCGATGAAGGAACATGGATGGGTTTTAGTCAGTAAAAGTCTGACACTCCCTCCTGCTCCGTCCAGAGCGGGAGGAGTCATTTGACGATTTCCCATCCGCAAAAAAAAAAAAAAAGTGTGTGGTATCTGCTAACGAGAGGTGTTCCTCAGGTAACTCCTCTTTGATGAGTGAATATAAATGTGCAAAAAAAATATATGTTGCTTATTAGACTCTAAACCTTAATTGGTACAATTGAAATAATTCTAACTTTATTATTACAATGTTAAAAAAATATGCAAAGCGAAGCATTTTTTCTTTGAAATTTCGTAACTACTCCTAAACGGCATTAAGTTTTAGTATTTTTTTCACACGAATATTTGACACTTTTTTCTTCGCAAAGTGTACAATTGGCATTTTGATCTAATGATTTATTAGGCTGCAATTAAATAAAAACCACTTATTTCGCACTATTCGGCCCGCAGTAACTGACGTAACAACCACTTTGTAGTGCAAGCTGATTAGAACTTTATTCTAACAGAATTTCAAACAAAGTTTGAATCATCACAAATAGAGTTGCTAATTTAGCAGATACCCTAGCCTAGGGTAGCCGCGAAATTTATATTTTTCTTACGTTTTTTGCAATTTGCAGGGACTGTGTTTTGTGTGTTGGGACTGTGTACTGAGGTTTTATGTAGATTAAAATGTGAATTTTGATCCTTAAGTATTGGGTAACGTGATACACCTACTATGACTAGTTGTCAGACTTTTGGGTCATTAACGTGACGACTGTCAAATATCTACTTATTACAGCCGGAACCAACGGCTTAACGTGCTTTCTGAGGCACGGAGGAAACTCGGTATGTAATGTTTAGTCACCCATCCACGGACCGACCCAGGCAAGCGCGCATTAATCTGAAGATCGACCAAAGTTTAGTTAAGTACTAAAACGAAATGAATAATTGCTTATATTTTAGCCATATACGCAGTTATTCATTAAAAATGCGAAAGTTTATGAGTAAAGATTGATGGATGGATGTTTGTTCCTCTTTCACGCAAAAACTACTGAGCGGATTTGCATGAAATTTGGCACATGGATAGTTTATAACCTGGATTAACTTATAAGATACTTTTTATCCCGGTAGTATGGTCCCGTAGGACCCAAACATCACGCGGGCGAAGCCATGGGCAACAACTAGTATATGGAAAAGGCCCAGAAGACGACGACCTAACTATAAAAAAATCTTAAAGCTAAATAAGCACACCAACACAATATAACACAATAATCGTTAGACAGCCGCCATTTTAAGAGATTTCAACATAAATTGAGGTTAAAAGCTTTCGTAGAAGGCACTAAACTGAATTTGGTGTGCCAACCAACCTGTGACTTTATAAAAATACCACCAAAATTGGGTTTAGAGTTTTAGGTGTAATGTTATTACATTAGGAAACGTAATGAAAATGCGTTACGGTTAGTCGAAAATTAAATGAATTTTGTACCATGTGGGATTCCGGACACCGAATTCCGGGACAATGAAATGCTGCTTTTCTGGTCGAGCGGAGTCGTAAACGCGACGGGAAATATATGAATCATCATCATCATTTCATTTCAGCCGAAAGACTTCTGGACATAGGCCTCCCCAGAATGTCACCACATTGATTTTCCGATGAATGAATGTACGAATGATTTTGAAATTGCGCTTAAAGTTGGTAAAAACTGATGTTCCACCTGCTTACGGTAACACCTGTCCAGGTTTGTCTATAAATTTCCGAGTTTTTAGCCCTGACCTTTATAACGTAACGGGATGCGCACATCAAGCTGCGCACATCAAGCTGCGCACATCAAGCTGCACACATCAAGCTGCGCACAACAAGCTATGCACATCAAGCTGCGCACATCAAGCTGCGCACATCAAGCTGCGCACATCAAGCTGCGCACATCAAGCTGCGCACATCAAGCTGCGCACAACAAGCTGCACACATCAAGCTGCGCACATCATGCTGCGCACAACAAGCTGCACACATCAAGCTGCGCACATCAAGCTGCGCACAACAAGCTGCGCACGTCAAGCTGCGCACATGAAGCTGCGCACAACAAGCTGCGCACGTCAAGCTGCGCACATGAAGCTGCGCACATCAAGCTACCCGAAACTGGCTGTTCCCAATCAATTATGTACCTAAGGCCCGAATTCTTGTCGCGCTGATTTCGGTTGCGTACGGTCGGTCGTGACGTCAGCGCGAAGAAAATCCGGCTGTCGGTTGCCGCTGACGTAAGCGTCGCAGTATGACCGTTTACCTACTCATGTGGTATGGTGCTATACGTTTAGACCGTGTGCGACCGACGGTCAGCGTGACAGTAATTCAGGCCTTATGCTTTAGCGATAAAGTTCAAAATCTATTAGAGTAATTTAACAAATTGTAGTAGCTTGTAGTACGTAATTACTTCAATTTTATTCGACCCAAACGACGACGTGAAGGGATGGGATGTAAAGGAAAACTTTCCTTCACATCCCGTTATACGAGAGAGATAAAAGAAGTGTTGCAGCGCTAACATTACACGATAACAATCCACATCACAGGTTTTCTTAGAATTTTCCTTCAGACACTTTATTTATTTATAACCAATTTATATTTACAGATTACACCACACATACAAGTTATTTGTTGAACATAAAAAGCTGTCTGAATTAAAAAAATATATATTAAGAAGCTAACAAGTTTGTAGTGTGGATGTTAGAATAAAAACAAACAAAACATTTTTAGTAAACAGAATTAGAATAAAAATAAACACTTTGTATGAACACCATAATAATAGGGTAGATGACAAAAAAATCTAATTAGTCCGTCAGATAGATATCCAAAAAATACTGGACACATATTTTTTCTGTTTTCACGTAAACAAAAAATGAAAACTTACGAAAGAAAACGAAGAGGACCTGAGTTTTTGACGCACTGTATCTCTGTAGATACAGTGCGTCGAAAACTCATGTGACGTTACATTTGAGTACATTTTTTACTCAAATGTGACGTCACAATCCCCCAATCATGATCTTTGACATGTTTTATCTTCGTCAATTTTTATTAATTTGATAAAACAAAAAACACGTATCCAATATTTTTCTATAATCTAACTGACGGACTAAACAGAATCATATTTTTTTTAGTCAGTCTTCATTCCTATTGTCACCACAAAACAAAACATGAATACCCAGAACTTGGCTACCAAAAAGCGCATGCCATCACCGTCATTCTCCTGCCCTTATCCCAAATCATTTGGGGTCGGCGCAGCATTTATACCCACTCCTTCAAACTCAAACTCAAAGCATTTATTTTAAAACTAGCTGACCCGCGCAACTTCGTCTGCGTTATGTAAGAGAGAGAGCGGCTTAGAGAGAGTGTGAGTCAACCTAAATAAAAATGCAGATATGCTATAGCGGACTTTTTAAGAGGAACAATCCCGTCATACATGCATGATTGTTGAGTAACTTTAACCGTTTACGCTAACCGTTTACGCAGCGCACGCAACGGAAGCTCTCAAAAGCAATAATTTTTTGCTGTATTTGCAACAATTTTCATTGATGCTCCGCTCCTATTAATTGTAGCGTGATGTTATATAACGTATAGCCTTCGCTTTGATTTTGAGTTCTCCTTCATTCAAGCCATGTATGTAGATATTTTAACCATTACAATGCCCTGATGTGAGTGGACGAGAATCTTGCGATTTTCTTTTTCTTACCCTTGACTGCCACGTTGATCAAAGTCGCAGGCGCGACTACTGAGCATGAGGTCCTAGGTTCGATTCCCAGGTCGGGCATAGTGTTATTGGGTTTTTAGGCGTGGATTTATGCCCGGTTGGTGGCAAACGTCTCGCCCCCTTTTACATGGGACTTAAACATAACTGGCGAAATGTAGGTGTACTATTACCCTCTGTCTAACCCTTCGGGGATTACAAGCGTGATGTCATGATGGTGTTATGTCACCTCCTTTCTTGTCATTCCTTTATTATTCTTCACACATTATTTTTTATCGTCCTCGACACAAGAATCTCCCAATCAAGTATTTTCATCCAAACATGTTCTAGCGTCAAAAAAAATCCCAGATTGAAATGGGACACGCGGAGCTTTTTTTTTTTTCGTATGGGAAATCATCAAATGACTCCTCCCGCTCTAGGCGGAGCAGGAGGGAGTGTCAGACTTTTACTAACTAAAACCCATCCATGTTCCTTCATCGCCCTTTGTGTTCCGGGACCACGGTATCTCTTTCGAATAGTCCCGCAGCCCCAGCAGGCTTCGGCCCTTGCGGACCCGGGAAGGGGTCCCCCTTCCCTATTGCTGACTCTCTTTGAGGCGCGCGTGGAACACTCCTGCGCCGTCGACACGGCCTGTCGTCATGAGACGGACGGACGGCGAGCTAGCCCATAGCTCCCCGTCCACAGGCCCGCGGGTCACGCGGACCTAAGTTTGACATCACCGTCAATACAATAATTCATTTAATTTTTGTCTGCCTGTCTTCCTGTCTCTTTGTTCCGGTTAATCTCCGAAACGGCTGGACTGATATTGACGGGACTTTTACTGGTGGATAGCTGGTTTTTTAGAACACTAGTTAGGGTTCCGTGCAAATAAATAAAACCATTGAAATCGGTAACATTAATCAGATTCAAAAAGGGAATTATTATTTTTATAATTTTACGCAAACGAAGTTCGCGGCAGCGCAGCGCAACAGCTAATTAAATCTATATGTATTTTGACAAAATTAAAATTAATTCAACTTTGGAATTATATAAATCTTTATGGAAATAGAAAAAAAAAACGAAAACATAAGACGACTTAGACTTTGTCAACCTTGAAGTCTAGACGGATAAATCTATCAAATCCGGGTTGAATAAACTTATACTTACGAGAGTCTTCCGTGATTGTTTATTAAATTGAGCTCCCGATATTTTGTCGCTATTGCAAGGGCCATGGATCGCGGTATGACTGGTGAATGTACGTGGATAGAAACAATTGTTAGAGGCAGATAAATCTCGCGGGCCTGTGGACGGGGAGCTATGGGCTAGCTCGCCGTCCGTCCGTCTCATGACGACAGGCCGTGTCGACGGTGCAGGAGTGTTCCACGCGCGCCTCAAGGAGATGTCAGCAAAAGGAAAGGGGTCCGCAAGGGCCGATGCCTGCTGGGGCTGCGGAACTGTTCGAAAGAGATACCGTGGCCCCGGAACACAAAGGGCGATGAAGGAACATGGATGAGTTTTAGTTAGTAAAAGTCTGACACTCCCTCCTGCTCCGCCCAGAGCAGGAGGAGTCATTTGATGAGTACCCATGCGAAAAAAAAAAGGGGGAGATAAATCAGACGTCGTCTTCCTTTGTCGTTTTGTGTTTGTGCGTTCATAGCGCTTGCAAAAAATATCGGGAGCTCAAAATAATAAACAATTACGGAAGATATCCCTTAAGTAAGAGTATAAGTTTAGAGTTAAATCGTTAAAGGGGGTTGAATGTTTAAGCCATAAACAGTGATCATAATAATTATTATGACAGTGAGTGAGTGAATGGCCGTCATGTGCCAGAGGTGAAGATGAAAGCGCAATTAAAAACAGCACATAAGTTGAATTTCGCGGGCTATCCAGGCGCTTCCCCTTAAGAAAGCAAAAAAAAAAAGAAAAAAAGCTCAGTTAAAGTTCCGTCAAAATCCATCCGTGCAAAAAAAAACCTTTGAAATTATTAACAAAATCCGAAAGACATAGGGAAGCAATATTTTTATAATAATTCCAGACGAAGGTCGTTAGGCACAACTAGTCTAAACTAGTATTCTATAACCTCCTTTTTCTGCAGTCGGTTAAAAAAGGAAAGATTTGATTTATTGTTTGTTTGTTTGTTACGATTTACTCTAAAACTACTAAACCGATTTTAAAAATTGTTTCAGCAATGGATAGCTACATTATCAGCGAGTAACATTAGCTATTTTATCCCCGTACTCCCACGGGAACGGGAACTACGCGGGTGAAACCGCGTGAAGTCCGCTAGTAATTAATATAAGTCTTAAATCGACAACCCGTCTTGAGCAAGCGTGGTGCTCAATGCTCGTGCCTTTTCTGTATGAGAAGAGGTCTTTGCCCAGGTATGGGACAGTAATAGGCTGGTTTTTCATCATAAACAGTAATTGCAGTATTTTGACTAGCATTAAAATTGTAAAAATACATGATACACGCCTTTAATACCCAAAAGATTAGGTAGAGATTTATTTATTTATTTATTTATTTAACCTTTTGACCGCCACAGTCGTGTATAGACGACAAACCAAAATGTGCCTAGCACGCCACGGTCGCGACTGCGTGACAGAATTGTAAACGTAAATAAATGTCATAAAACAGTATTGTTTTGTTTATTTCCCTTGTTAATTATGTGCCTTGACTCTTCTTAATTTATTTGAAATGAATTGTTTTCGTTAGATTTCATCTTTATTAACGTAATATAACAAAAAAGAAAACCAGTCATAAAGTTCGAAAAACATAGTGCCCTCGACGCCACAGTCACCATAACAGGACACGTAGTGATGTAGGTAGCAGTCAATATAACAAGAATATCGACCGCGACGGAAACCTACATTATATTTAATTTACTCTGAATTCTGCAATAGTAAATAAATAAAACATTTGCTATTGAACTTTTATGTTTGAGAAATCAAGTAAATTTTATAATACTGAGCTATGCGCTCTATAAAGTCGAGTGTTAGTTGATTATCGTAATTGTAATGACTGTAATGCCCATCTCTATCACACTGTTGTAATGTCTGTGCCGGGGACGCCACAGTCGTCTAAGTTTGACATACCCATGACGTCAAACGCAGTTTTTTTTTAAATAGAGTAGTTCCTTTACTGTTAAATATTATTAATAATGGATGCGGTCATCCATTATTAACCTTTTATTTAACCGCTTAGGTCGGATTAATCCGACAAATATTTTCGGGTCCATGACGATTTATTCAGGGTCGTATATTTAGGACCAAAATACCACAGCTCGTTTAATGTACTTTTTTATTTAATTACACAATGATGTCTTAGAGCATTTTCCTGTTAGAATAATAACCGGCAAAAGTCAGCGATGCAAAATATGTGCAGCAAAATAAAAACGGTCTGACACTCGTTTCATGTGCCAAAAATGCAAAGTTTAACTGTGCGTAGATCAATATTTTTGCGTTTAGTTTATTGAGACCATGACCAACCATTAAAACAAAATACTTATTAATTATTTCGATATTATTTATAAATATCGGTTGCGCACCTCTAGCGCAGAGGCGAGCAAATTTAAAAAGCCGTGCCAGCTGTCATCATAAGGTGACAAGAAAGTACGTCATGATTGAACATAGTGCTGTGATAGTATTGACTTGGTTTTATCGATTGTTGTTTTGAATTGTGGATTTAACGCCGAAACAGTGACTCATAGCATTATTATTTCTGTCTTAGAGGACAAAGCGGAATGAAATAAAACTCCTGTATTATATTGTTCCGGTATAGACCTTTTATTAAAAACATACTCTAGGTTTAAAAATAAATAGTTAGTGCTTTATCGATATAATTTCGAACTCACTACTATTTTGTAGGTATTAGAGGATGAATTCATAGCTTGGCGCCGAGGGCACGCTTTTTCGTTTTTGACGTGGCGGTCAAAAGGTTAAGGAGAGACGAGAGGAGTGATGCATCTAATAGTACATCAACATTTCGCCAGTTATGGTAAATTCCCATGTAATAGGGGGCGAGCCTATTACCATCAACCGGGCACAAATCCAGACTCCGGGACTACTACTGAGAAATTTCTGATGGAAAACCAATAACACTTTTGCTCGACCTGAGGATCGAACCCAGGATCACATGCCCAATAGTATAGCGCTTGTGAACACAAGACCAAGAAGGGTTAAAAGAATTTAGTAACAATTAAACAATACCTCTGCATTTTTTTTTAATGAGCACAGATGAAAAATACCACAGTCTCTCAAAAATCTTAATTCTCTGTACATTTATGTAGATTTATTATTTTCAGTTTCGAGTAGGATAAACAATCTATACTTTTGAACTCTCATTCAATTAAGATATAATATAATCAGATTGAGTTTTATTACGAAGGCAATTCGGAATCTCATTGAAAATTTATTAACTCCGACGTTTAGTCGTCGTCAGTTTAAATATTCAGATGTTTTGTGAAATGTCTACGTTTCTCGTCAAGTTTTATTTATAACGCTGATAAAGAACGGTTTTAATTTTGAAATTATGTACAAAAGCTAGCTTTTGACCGTGGCTTTGCTCGCGTTAATTTAGATTTCGACAATTTAATAAGTTAATTTAAACTCTTAATACACTACTAAAGTTTCTAAAATAATTATGATTTAATCATGATCCGAAAAATCGTGACGCCACATATTATTATACTATATAAAGCTGAATTACCACTGACTCACTCACTGATTGACAGAATTGTTCTCCCAGATGGTGGATGGGGAGGTGGGTATATTTTGACAGATTCGTAAACAACTAACTCTAAAACCTATGGGAAAAATCCCAAACCTCCCCTTTTCGCCCCCCTTCTCACCCCTCCCTATCGTATCTCGGAAACCAAGAGACTTGGAAGATTTTTTTTTTCAGATTCGTATAGAGGAGGCTGGGAAAAGTAAAAACCACTTTTCAGAGTTGGCCCCCTTCCCCCCCTTCTCCCCCTCTTTAGGTGGATCTCGGAAGTTAAGAGACTTGGAACAATTTTTTTTCAGATTTGTATAAAAGGACTGATTGTTAGTCGAAATCATTTTTCAAAACTCCCCATTCTCCCCCCCTTCACCCCTCCCCCTATCGTATCTCGGAAACTAGGACACATAGCGGCATTTTGATTTTGACTATACTTTATTATTGAGGGGCGTTGAAATTTTTATACCCTCCCCTCCCCAACCTCCCCTAAAATTAAAAGGGCTGTAACTTCATAACGGTTAGCGGTAGCCATCAGGTGTTTGAACAAATATTATAGTAGGCGTCGAAACCTGTCCGGTGGTAGGTAGGTCCTGAGCGGAGCGAACCTGCGAGACCGAGTGGAGCGAAGGGGGGAGGTGGCGAGCGAAGCGAGCCGGCGACCTCCGTAGCGTAACGAAGGTTGAGTGGGTGAAGCGAATGTAATGCAATGTTTTTTTTTATAATTCTCAAATGTTTTAGGGGTATATTATATAAAGCTGAATTACCACTGACTCACTGACTCATTGACATAATTGTTCTCCCAGATGGTGGATGGGGAGGTGGGTATTTTTTGACAGATTCGTAAACAAGTAACTCCCGCGAGTATGGGAAAAGTGCCAAACCTCCCCTTTTTGCTCCCCTTCCTCCCCCTCCCTATCGTATCTCGGAAACTAAGGGACCCGTATTTTTTGTTTTTTACGGGATCGTATAGAGGAGACTCGGAAAAGTAAAAACCAGTTTTCAAAGTTGTCCCCCTTTCTCCCCTTCTCCCCCCCTTTAGGCGGATCTCGGAAGTTAAGAGACTTGGAACATTTTTTTTTTCAGATTTGTATAAAGGGGCCGATTGTTAGTCGAAATCATTTTTTAAAACTCCCCACTCTCCCCCCTTCACCCCTCCCCCCATCGTATCTCGGAAACTAGGACACGTAGCGGAATTTTGATTTTTACTATACTTTATTATTGAGGGGCGCTGAAATTTGTATTTCCTCCCCTCCCCAACCTCCCCTTTGCTCCCCTCCGCTTTCCGGTGGTAGGTAGGTCCTGAATGGAGCGAGCCTGCGAGACCGAGTAGAGCGAAGGGGGGAGGTGGCGAGCGAAGCGAGCCGGCGAACTCCGTAGCGTAACGAAGGTTGAGTGGGTGAAGCTCCCCTCCCCAACCTCCCCTAAAATTGAAAGGGCTGTAACTTCACAACGGTTAGAGATAGCTATTAGGTGTTTGAACAAATATTATAGTAGGCGTCGAAACCTGTTCGGTGGGAGGTAGGTCCTTTTTTTTTTTTTTTTTTAGGATGGGAAATCATCAAAGGACTTCTCCCGCTCTGGGCAGAGCAGGAGGGAGTGTCAGACTTTTACTGACTAAAACCCATCCATGTTCCTTCCTCGCCCTTTGTGTTCCGGGGCCACGGTATCTCTTTCGAATAGTCCCGCAGCCCCGGGGAGGTAGGTCCTGAGTGGAGCGAAGGGGGGAGGTGGTGAGCGAAGCGAGCCGGCGACCTCCGTAGCGTAACGATGGTTGAGTAGGTGAAGCGTAACTCAGGGGCGACGACAGGCAAACTTTAGGTTAAAAGGTTTTAGATTTAATTAGGGGTCCGTAGGGGTTTTCATACTGTTTTAGGGGTAATTCTAACGGATTTTCCAATTCATTTAGGGGTACCTATAGATTCTCAAAATTTTATAAGGGTAAGGAATACTTCTCAAAAACACCAAACACGCGAGCTGCGCGCAGCTCGCGCACCCAAGCAAACTAGTTATATTATATAAAGCTGAATTACCACTGACTCACTGACTCATTGACATAATTGTTCTCCCAGATGGTGGATGGGAAGGTGGGTATTTTTTGACAGATTCGTAAACAAGTAACTCTGGTGAGTATGGGAAAAGTGCCAAACCTCCCCTTTTTGCTCCCCTTCCTCCCCCTCCCTATCGTATCTCGGAAACTAAGGGACCCGTATTTTTTGTTTTTTACGGGATCGTATAGAGGAGGCTCGGAAAAGTAAAAACCAATTTTCAAAGTTGTCTCCCTTTCTCCCCTTCTCCCCCCCTTTAGGCGGATCTCGGAAGTTAAGAGACTTGGAACATTTTTTTTTTCAGATTTGTATAAAGGGGCCGATTGTTAGTCGAAATCATTTTTCAAAACTCCCCACTCTCCCCACTTCACCCCTCCCCCCATCGTATCTCGGAAACTAGGACACGTAGCGGAATTTTGATTTTTACTGTACTTTATTATTGAGGGGCGTTGAAATTTGTATTTCCTCCCCTCCCCAACCTCCCCTTTGCTCCCCTCCGCTTTCCGGTGGTAGGTAGGCCCTGAATGGAGCGAGCCTGCGAGACCGAGTAGAGCGAAGGGGGGAGGTGGCGAGCGAAGCGAGCCGGCGACCTCCGTAGCGTAACGAAGGTTGAGTGGGTGAAGCTCCCCTCCCCAACCTCCCCTAAAATTGAAAGGGCTGTAACTTCATAACGGTTAGAGATAGCTATTAGGTGTTTGAACAAATATTATAGTAGGCGTCGAAACCTGTTCGGTGGGAGGTAGGTCCTTTTTTTTTTTTTTTTTAGGGTGGGAAATCATCAAATGACTTCTCTCGCTCTGGGCGGAGCAAGAGGGAGTGTCAGACTTTTACTGACTAAAACCCATCCATGTTCCTTCCTCGCCCTTTGTGTTCCGGGGCCACGGTATCTCTTTCGAATAGTCCCGCAGCCCCGGGGAGGTAGGTCCTGAGTGGAGCGAAGGGGGGAGGTGGTGAGCGAAGCGAGCCGGCGACCTCCGTAGCGTAACGATGGTTGAGTAGGTGAAGCGTAACTCAGGGGCGACGACAGGCAAACTTTAGGTTAAAAGGTTTTAGATTTAATTAGGGGTTCGTAGGGGTTTCCATACTGTTTTAGGGGTAATTCTTACGGATTTTCCAATTCATTTAAGGATGCTTATAGATTGTCAAAATTTTATAAGGGTAAGTAATACTTCTCAAAAACACCAAACACGCGAGCTGCGCGCAGCTCGCGCACCCAAGCAAACTAGTTATACTATATAAAGCTGAATTACCACTGACTCACTCACTGATTGACAGAATTGTTCTCCCAGATGGTGGATGGGGAGGTGGGTATATTTTGACAGATTCGTAAACAACTAACTCTGAAACCTATGGGAAAAATCCCAAACCTCCCCTTTTCGCCCCCCTTCTCACCCCTCCCTATCGTATCTCGGAAACCAAGAGACTTGGAACATTTTTTTTTTCAGATTCGTATAGAGGAGGCTGGGAAAAGTAAAAACCACTTTTCAGAGTTGGCCCCCTTTCCCCCCTTCTCCCCCCCTTTAGGCGGATCTCGAAAGTTAAGAGACTTGAAACATTTTTTTTTTCAGATTCGTATAAAGGGGCAATGCATTAGTCGAAATCATTTTTCAAAACTCCCCCCTCTCTCCCCCTTCAGCCCTCCCCCCATCGTATCTCGGAAACTAGGACACGTAGCGGCTTTTTGATTTTTACTGTACTTTATGATTGAGGGGCATTGAAATTTGTACACCCTCCCCTCCCCTCCCCAACCTCCCCTTTCCGGTGGTTGGTAGGTCCTGAGTAGAGCGAACTTGCGAGACCGAGTGGAGCGAAGGGGGGAGGTGGCGAGCGAAGCGAGCCGGCGACCTCCGTAGCGTAACGAAGGTTGAGTGGGTGAAGCTCCCCTCCCCAACCTCCCCTAAAATTGAAAGGGCTGTAACTTCATAACGGTTAGAGGTAGCCATCAGGTGTTTCAACAAATATTATAGTAGGCGCCGAAACCTGTCCAGTCGTAGGTAGGTCCTGAGCGGAGCGAACCTGCGAGACCGAGCGAAGCGAAGGGGGGAGAGGTGGCGAGCGAAGCGAGCCGCCGACCTCCGTAGCGTAACGAAGGTTGAGTGGGTGAAGCGTAACTCAGCAAACTTTAGGGTAATGTTTTTTATGGGAAAAGGTCTCAGTTTTTAAATAAGGTTTTATTAGGGGTCCGTAGGGGTTTTCATACTGTTTTAGGGGTAATTCTAACGGATTTTCCAATTCATTTAGGGGTGCCTATAGATTCTCAAAATTTTATAAGGGTAAGTAATAATTCTCAAAAACACCAAACACGCGAGCTGCGCGCAGCTCGCGCACCCAAGCAAACTAGTTATCATTATAATGTCAAAAAAAACATAGTAGTATACGTTAAAAATACATTTTCCAAAAAAGTACTATATCTATATACAAACGTGTGGGTGAGCACTACTCTCCTAGCTAGGTTATGAAAGCCATTAAAACGTTACTGTTGTTTTCCTCGGGAACAGTACTTGTTTTCGAGATGACAGATACCCTATGTCCATTTGTGTACACCCAACAAGGTATATGCAACATTTCAGGATGATCGGTTCAGTGGTTTAGACGTGAAAAGCTAACAAACAAACTTACTTTCGCATTTATAATGTTAGTTAGGGAGTTAGGATAGGATAGGATATTCCTAAGCCTGTTAAATTGGTATTATCCATGAGGCCTATTTAATAGATCCACCCTAATTGCGTAACACAATTTTATATTGCAAAACGAAGGAAATTCGTGATGCATTGCTTCTGTTTCAATTCATCTGCTCCACAACGTAAACCACGCAATCACTGTTTTTTGTTATTAAAACGTTGTCCTACACTAGGAATTTCTCCTGCATCGTGGGTGCGTTTACAAACATTTAAAGTCACATACACAAACAGTCAGACCCGGAACAACTATCTGTAGGTCATACAAATATTTGTTCCGTGGGAGGATCGAACAACTCGCGGCATGCAGCGCAGCAGCCAATCGTTTAGCCACTGCGCCAACCGCGCCGTCAAACGTTAATAGATATTGTTGAATTATCAACATAAATAACATTGGGAATGCGAGTGTGTTACGGAGTGGTACCACGCAGGGTTTTTCGTCATATTTTAAGCATTTCACATTAAAATAATCATAAAACTCCGTGATGTAGAGCAACCAGCGTAGTCGAGCAACGAAAACTGCTACGCGCCATTGCTACGCGCACTCGCTACGCGTTTTGACATCATGTTAAAGAACAGTAGAATAACTTTGTCTTATAAGCATTCCGTAAAATAACTTATTACACCTGCGACATGAAAAACGAAAATGTTTTGTTCTTATAACTAACCACCCGTATGTATTTTCATTGTATATTAAATTTGAATTGGAAAATAAATTATACAATCTGATCCAAACAAAGACGCATTGCACTTTTTAATATGCAAACATAACTACTATAATATAACCTCTTTCCATAATAATTTATCTTTCTATACTTAATTCTTCAATACTTTATACAATATCGATACGTAAGTGGAAGGAATTGGAGGAGGCCTTTGCCCAAGAATAGGACAATACGGGCTATCTAAAAAAAAACGAACTTGACTGCTTTTACGAGCATTAAAATTGCACAACAGCTAGTCTGTAATAAAAATCATCCAATTATAAAAAATAATCACAATTTTATCTTTATTTCATTTCAGATACTTTAGAAAATGTCTAAACGAAAATGTCTATACTACTAATAATACTAGTATCATCAAAAATTTTATACCAAGAAGGCGAAGAAAACTCACACCTCTTACAAAACAGGCCGACCCTTCGGTATATACCACCTACTTACCCATATAAGCCAACCTGTCTATGGTGCAAGCTTGGCCCAGAACTCAAAGGAATTAAAAAAAAAGAAACTCTGCTACTTGATGACAGTGACAGCAAAACTCAAAATGGCGTTCCCGCGCCCGCCATACTTAACTTGTTAGATATACCGAAATACGTAGCAGCAATGAAGACAAAAAATACTGCCGTAAACAAAAAGCAGCTAACAGAACTTGTTGATCGATTATATTTAAATCCATTATAACTGAGTTTTTTTTATTTATTTGTCTTCTATTCTCAAACTCTGATATCAAATGGAACCTAGATATTAACACCAAGCAACTTTACTGTGACAAAACATAACATCTAACGAAATAATTCTTTGGTTACACGAAGCTCGAAAAACCGCTCCGTTGGTCTCACGGTCGCAAGGGCGACTGCTGATCGTGTGGGGGTCCTGAGTTCAATTCCCGGGTCGGGCAAAAAGTGATATTGGGTTTTTATATGAGGATTATCTCAGTAATGGGGGTGTTCTCTTCCAGTCAACCTTAGGGTTTAATATGCAACTGACAGTTGAACGCAGTTATGTGCGATTCAAGTTCAAGATCATTGGTGAAACACACCCTTAATAAAGTCACCGGCACTAAACATGATATCAAGAAAACTATTAGAAATAGAAGGAGAGAGGGATTTACCCGTTGATTTAGGAATATAACAAATGATAACAACACAAAAACAGCATTATTTATAACTAGCTGTTGCCCGCGAAATGCCTTCTTTTAAAATCGTCCCGTCAAAATCGGTCCAGCCGTTTCCGAGATCAGACGGAACAAACAAACAGACGGACAGACAAAAATTTTTAAATTGTTTTTTGTTTTCAAGTACCTACATATACAGGGTCTTTGGGGTGAAAAATCATGTTTTGTGGTAGAACTCAATGTAACGCACTCAAAACATTGTGCTGATTTGAATAGTATGGGGGTCGTGGAGGTGTATAGTAAAAATCTTAACTTGTATTTAAAAAAAAAACTTGACAAATAGTTGGAACTTTGACCCCCAATATCTCCGTAACCAGAAGGTTCCCAGGATGATCGCATGATGGGGAGAACAAGTGCCTTTCGGCTTCGTTAAGAGGTTTTTTACACCCTTTATACTTTTATAGGCATTCAGTAAAAAGCTCTTATTTTGAAATTACAAACAGACATTTCAATTTTATTTATTTGTATAGATAATTTCCATTTACTATTTACATTTGATGGAGTCACGTGTCTTGGACGTCTGTTCATTTCCTCAAAGGTACTTACCTTGATGAAACTTATGATTAACGTCATGCATGAGATCGTTCCTTGATTGCATTCCAACTGAAGACCTAGGACTCACTCGCTCTCAATGTACGAACATTTAAAGATAATATGCATATTAATAATTCTCTATTTCCAAAACATTGCAAGCTACAGATTATACGAGCTAGATTCGGCCGAGGGAAGAAAATTACTCCCTAAAATAAGACAGCTACTACTAAATCAGGAAAATGATGAACTGGAATATCAGAATGCAAATGTAAAATATGAGAAGAAACAACAGCCGCGCTTAAAACCTATGGGAAAGTCAGTACTTGTAAAGAGAAAGATACCCCATGGATATACCACAGGAGAGTACGAATATGATTCAAAATTAAATACTATCTTCAAGCCTTTAGCCAAATATCATGTCAAGAAACCTATTGAAAATCATGAAATATCAATCCTGAATGATATGGAACTTGAGCAACAACAAAAAGACAAATATGGCAAAGACCTAATCGTGCTCGTTCAGAAAGAAGAGGACCCGTTACATTTCTTGAACCAGATTCAGAAATATTTTAACCAAAACGAGAGGCAACAGAAACGCAAGAAAAAGGGAAGATTTCAAGGACTGTTCAATAAATATTATGACAAAGGTTCTCTAATGTTATTGAGGGATAAGTCTGGGGAGGACCATGACCCGCACGCGCCTGGAAAACTTCCACCAGAGTTGCAACCTATAGTAACAGAGCCTCAGGAGTCTAAGGAGAAAGTAGTTTATCCAACTTATCCGTTTTATAACTATTGGACGGTAAGCAGTCATGTAAAGTACCTAGAGATAGAATATTAGAACGTTGATAGAACATTATGGTAAAATTTTCAGTATTGTGCTCCTCAACATTTGATCCTTCGAGCCGGATAAGTTAAAGTTCGGCCGGTAGAGTTTGTCGTAGATTAGATTGCGCACCCTACTACGTATACAAGGTGTAGGTCCTTTAACGAAGCCGTCAACAAAGCTTTCTGTACATCAAACTAAGTAACACTGCGCAAAAAATATTGCTGGGAAAAGATTTGTTTTGGATATGAAAAGTCACGTTTTACTTAATTTAACGGACCCAAAACATTGTGATGATGGATGCATTGAATAGTAGAAGTATTTAAAATCAAGTTATAACAAACTTTGACGAAAGTTGGAACTTTGACCCTATTATTTCCGCAACTAGAAGTTTCATAAGTATGGTCTAGAATCTAGAACAAAAAACGATTGCAATGACCGGAAGAATAAGCCTTTCGGCTTCGTTAAGGGTACTTTTACATTATTCACAGTCAAAAAACCCAGAACAAGGGTTGCTGCTATCATTGATCTCTCAGGCACGAACTTACAAACACATTTATGACCGTTTTTACTGACATTAAACGACACCTAACAAATGCCTATATGTTATTGCACTGTTGCAATTTTAACTCTATACTCTGCTTGCTCATTCAAGATTGTGCTTTATTAAGGCATTCAGAAAAGTTAGCGCACACGAGGACGGCTCGGCAAGGCATTTTATCTTCACCCAAAGTAAATTCATACGATTCCAATGTTTAGAGATCGACCCAGGGCATCAAAGGAGATTCACATTGGAATCTGTATCTTATTAGAAAGAAAAAGAATGAAAGAAAATATTTATTTGGGACAAGCACAGGAACTACAATAATAATAATAAAAAAAAAATCTAAAACTAAATAATAAAAAGAAGACCTGTGCGAGGCCAAAAAGGCTCCTATCTCAGCATTATGCTGCGATAGAAGAAAAACAAATACCGCAGCGCTGGTATTATGATAGGGCCCACTGTGATGTCACGGTCACACCAACGGACACAACACATTCACACAAAAATTAAACATAATACTCACTTATATAAAATAAACGCTATTGGCATACAAACAAAACTTTATGAGTACTAAATATTAATAATAATCGGCTCGGCCGCACCGAATGTTCCGACTTCGCTTGTCAACGCTACAGACTATTGTCTATTATTACGATTAGCTACGATTGGCTAAATATGATTTGGGTAAATATAAAACGCCTCGAAGACGTGTAAAAGTATCAGAGTGAAAGTTATTTCCAAGATTTTACTCGACTTAATGGATTTTTTTTCAGTATGCAAAGAACATAGTACAAGACCGCTGCCCAGGGAATTTAATAAAGGTAGGCAACATGTGCATTAGTACGATTGGACATCGAAAGTCAGCACACCCATACAATGGCAGGAGGACATCCCACCAGCGTACACACCGGCATTCTATTAGACGTGCGCGTAAGCAGCATCTTTATGGTCAAATAAATAATTAATTGTAAATTTTATGGAAAAATAAATAACTTATATGGATCTGACGTGATTTTTTTCTCATGAAAATAAAACTCTCATACAACACAACACACCTTACCTTTTCTTGTCTCTTTACACCCTTTATAGGTGGGTGTACCATTTTTTTTTTTTTCGGATGGGAAATCATCAAATGACTCCTCCCGCTCTGGGCGGAGCAGGAGGGAGTGTCAGACTTTTACTGACTAAAACCCATCCATGTTCCTCCATCGCTCTTTATGTTCCGGGGCCACGGTGTCTCTAGCGAACAGTCCCGCAGCCCCGGCAGGCATCGGCCCTTGCGAACCCCTTCCCTATTGCTGACTCTCTTTGAGGCGCGCGTGGAACACTCCTGCGCCGTCGACACGGCCTGTCGTCATGAGACGGACGGACGGCGAGCTAGCCCATAGCTCCCCGTCCACAGGCCCGCGCCAAGGTGGCCGGGGCGTCTCCCGCGGCGGCCGGGACGTGTGGATCTCTCCCTCTCACGTTCCGCCACCTCCTTCGCTAGCATGACTGCTTCGCAGGGGTGTACCATACACCTGTGTTTTTGATACTCTCATCATCATCTGCCTAGCCTTTTCTCAACTATGTTGGGATCGGCTTCCAGTCTAACCAGATACAGCTGAATATCGGTATTTCACATGGAACGACGGCCTATTTGACCTCCACATCCCAGTTAGTACTGAGTAATACGACACCGCTTGGTAAGTCTTGGTTGTCAGATTTTCGGGCTACTAACTCTACCAATGACAGCCGGGACCAACTGCATAATGTGCAATCCGAGGCACGGTATCGTAATGAGTGGTCATCCATCCACGGACCAATCTAGGCAAGCGAGGCTTAACCTAAAGGTCGACCCGAGCGGCTGTTATTATTTAGCCACGGGCAAATAAAAGACCGATTAATAATTTTATGCAAAAGTATATTTCTTAAAAACTATAGAGAGCATAGCAACACACAGCCGTTTTAAATCTTAAAACCTATGAAAAATAAAGAAAATGGTTTTTTTTTTATTGTTAACATAGACAAACTTGCGAAGTATTAACTTTTTAGACAAAGTAATAAGGCAACAATATTAATAATTTATTATTTTTAACATAGTTTCAGATATTACAATTTTTTTTTTTTATCTAGCTAGCTTGTACCTACATAATGCAAGAAAAATACATTTTCTCTAATTAGAATAAAATATCTTTAATCCTTTAAAACATGTTTTGCAGAGAGTAACTTTTCAATTTGATAAAAAAACATAATTACAAGATTGTCCATTGCTTGACGTCTATTTCGTCTTTCGTTCATCTGAATGGACTTTCACGGAATGATATGAAAAGTTTAAAACTTAATAATCACTTTGACCCTATTTTCAACTGGTGTCACTAATAATAGTGTAACTACATAATCTTTCTTACCCTAGTTTACTTGTCACCAGAACTTTCATGCAATTTGAACCAAGTTTTTGTATTTATTTTTGTTATTATCTAAAAGGGTAACAAAATTATTTTATGAACATAAGATACAGAACGGGAACCTTAAACAATAAGATACCCAAAAGACAACACTGAAAGCTTATAAATTTGTGTACAAAATCTCAAAAGTAATAATGACAAATAACGAACTTTACCTTAACTTACCCTACTCTAAAAATGTTACCCTACTATATCAAAACGTACGTTGGCGCAGTCTGGACCCCGCAGTTGTTGTCCTTGGTCGACATGAGCACATAACCGTCGTTACCCCACATGTTAGACCAGGAGTTCTTCACGAGCCAGTACTTCTGACCCTTCAGGATGCCGTAACCTACTGCTAAGACTGCGTGGTCGAGCTCCTCGACTTTGTTGTGGCTGGGAAAAGGAAAGATATCGTATATAAATCGTATGTTTTCCAAAAAAAAATGTCAAAACACAAAAATTAAGGATTTTTAGATAACACAACGTTAATTATCCATGCCCTATAATTGAAAAAAAAAACATAACAACAATAAATCACCGAATGGCACAACCGACACTTTTGCTACGGCAAGCATCGGAAGCAGTTTATGTATGTGAGTTTAAACGTTTGTAAACGCACCCACGATACAGGAGAAATAGGGAATATGCATAAATTTTCTTTTATTTTATTTCGATACGGAATGTAAAAATACTATAAAAATAATGACAAAAAGTGAAAACAGGAACAAAATCGGCCAAACAACACAAAAGTTATAACCAATAAAACTTGTTTTCTATCTCTTTATAAACGGAATTTAGTATGAATTTTGTACATCGATATGTCGAATGACGTCATGAAAAGTATCGGATCTCTCTGTCTAATCCGCAGTTTCAAATGCTTATAACTTAGTATTTTTATAAATATTTAAAAAACAATTTCACTTTGCTTTTTCCGACGTTAATACGCTTTGATCCATTCATGTGTACATTTAGTTGTTACGTATAAAGTAAGTTCCAACATGAAACCCGGTTAGGGCACGACAACATAATAGATTGGACAAAAACAAGCATCCGGTCCGGTATATTATACTGGATTGCAAGGTTAAGAGTGATAAAAAAAAAATCATGCATATGGGTATATGCATGTTTTTTTTTTTATTGATATAGGGTTATTCCAAGTTTGGGGCACCGGTTTTAACAGGTAGTGGACAGTCCTTGGGATAAGATAAAATATCGGACTCACCATTCAGGCTCATAGAAGACACCGTTAGAATAGAAGCTGAAACTCTTGTGAGCAGCGTCGATTGCCACTGAGATCGGGCCGTGCTTGAAAATCGCCAACTGTTGACAAAATACGGTTAAATTTTAATGTTTCTGGCAGTTTAGAGCAAAATTTAGTTAACTAACGATTTGTTTTTTATCGTGTAGTTAGTGCCTAACCTGGTGTTAGTTTACACCTGGGGGCCATCCATAAATTACGTCACACGAATTTCATGACCCCCCCTCCCCGTCCTTGTCACAGCTGGTCACATTGGTGAGACCTCGCAAATGTGCCCTAGTGTGACGTCACATATTTTGCAATTTTACATCTACAAATTATTGAATTAAAAAAAGCAGTTCCGAAATTAGTTTTATTTCGATTTCAATTCTTTTCAAATAAAATTAACATCAAATGAAACATTTAAAAAATTTAACAAAACTAAAAACGATTAATTATTTTTATTAAAGATTCAGACTTATAGAGATTTTGAAATGTGACGCCACGAAATTTAGGACCCCTCCCACCCCCTTGTCACACAATGTCACACTTCGTCGACCCCCTCCCTCCCCCTTAACGTGTGACGTAACTTATGGTAGGCCCCTTGTAGGTAGCCTATTGGCTAATGGCTCAATCCAGGTTGCTACTGGTACATAAACCTAATAATACTTCGTCGTCTTTATGAAGTCGTATGCACATACCCTGAGTGCTTTCTCGTCGTTAGTGGTGACGTTGACCCAGCCCTTGATTTTCGTCTCGGCGGTCACGTTGTCCACGTGGCAGTAGCCGTCCTGGAAAGTATCACTTATTTAAAATATACCCAAATATAAAACTAGCTGGCCTACTCGACGATGGAACGAGCACATCCAAAAGAGACCCTTTAATCAGCGACTTAGATTGGGCTCATATGAACTCGGGAACATCAACGATTCATGATGAAATGAAATTACCTACATTTATGTTAGTAAATTGGTTGTAAAAAAACACTTTTACACGTCAAAAATAAGTTATACTAGACCACTGATGGTGGTCTTAAAATCTACAAGCACTATTCGTTTATATTGGCTCACCTGTCCCAAATATCCTCCGTAGGCCTCTTCGGTAGGCAGACCATGTTTCATGATCCACTGATACGCCCTGAAGTCTTCACCGCCATCACAACCGTTGTTGCCGAAACTGGAGACAAAATTATCGTGATTTATGAATATACGGATACGGTAAGCTGAAGACATGAACTTTCCAAGAATTTAAAACCTCTAAAAAAATATCAAATATTAATTTAGGGGGCCGCGGCTTCGCCCGCGTGGAGCTCGATAGGAAGGAATAGGCGAGACGACAAAAGAAAATCTAATTAGTCCGTCAGTTAGATTATCAAAAAATATTTGACCCGTGTTTTTTCTTTTGTTACGTAAACCAAAATTGACGAAGATACGACGCTTTTAAAATTCTCAATACGTCACGCCATGGTATAATTTTTAGCTAGTTCTGACGTCACGAGCTTTGATGTGTTTTATCTTTGTCAATATTCATTGATTTACAAAAACAAAAAATACGTGTCCATTAATTTCCAATACTCTAACTGACGGACTAAATAGATTTGCAATTTTTTGATACTGTCGTCATGCCTATTGTCCCACGGGATCATACTGCCGAGATAAAAAGTATTTTATGTTAATCCAAGTTATAATCTATCTATGTTTGACGACCCGAATGGCGCAGCGGTAGTGAGGCTGCCTTACATTCTTAGGGTCCCGCGTCCGAATCCCGGTTGGAGCAAATGTTTGTGTGATGAGCATGGACATTTGTTTCTGAGTCATGGATGTTTATATGTATAATAAGTATGTATTTACAAACAAAAAGTATCTATGTAGTATATCAACTATCTGTTGTCCACGACACAAGCCTCGTTGCTTAGTGTGGCACTAGATGGCGCTGTGTGTTAATTTCCAGCGATATTTATGTGCCAATTTTCATCCAAGTCCACTCAGTAGTTTTTGCGTGAATGAGTAACAAATATCCACCCATCCATGCTCACAAACTTTTTTATCAAACATTACTGTACTTTTTTGACATCAATCGATAGAGTCAATCGTATGGATCAAATCTCTCTAGCAAACATGATAAATTAAATGAAGGGAAATCATGAAATCTAAAGAACAGTTATAAATAGTATAGTTGGTATAGTATAGTTTATGAATTCAATGGGACAAATTCAATATGATAAAGCACTTTTATTCATGGTTTTACTTTCATTTAATTTATCATATTTGTTAGAGAGATTTGATCCATATGATTGACCCTATCGATTGATGTGAAAAAAGTACAGAATGCTATTTTTTCGAACTTTAGTCAATCCATCCCGGGTTCGATGCTCGAGTGTGGCAAGCGAATTTTCGAAAATCTGTGAATGCAGATTTGTTACTTTTAAAAAATAAAGGAATGTATCCTTTGAATAAAATTTGCTATCTCCAGTACTTAGAGTACTTTCCCTTCAAGTAGCATTGAAAATTTCCACCCTGTATAATAAGGAAGAATAAGCAATTACTGTAATCTTAACTCAACGTTTTAGGAGGAGCTCGTAGCTAAATAATAACAGCCGCTCGGCTCGATCTTCAAATTAATGCTTACGCAGGTTATAAACTATGCGTGTGCTAAATTTCATCGAAATCCGTGCCCACAAACTTTCGCTTTTTAAAATTAATATTAGTAAGATAGTCATGACTTATGACTTCATCAAAATTTTCTATGATTTTGTTTTTAAACTGTGGAAAATCTTCAACAGCGGATTGCCAGTGATTGCAGCGGATTGCACACTTTTTGAAGATTCATAGACAAGAGGCCAAGTTGTACAGAGTTGTACTATATTATCAATAGCTAGGCTATTTATTAAGTAAATCATTTTCTTTATTATGCTTACTAACCCAAAGGTTGATTGGAAAAGAACGTCTCGTGGGATTACGTGCGCCCATGTTTAACTAAATGACGTTTAATTAAGGTGAAAGCTCCACGGTAGCCCGCGAAATTCAAATTTTCTTACGTCGTTTGCAATTTGCAGGGGATCTAAAATGGCCGCTTCAGCAGGATCATAATAGGATAATAATATGATTAAATAAAAACGCAGTTAATGTAATATGAATGAAATTGTCACTTTGTGACCATTTTACGAATTGTATTTTAGATCTACAGTGTCAGGTTGTATGTTGATTAACCTTTTGACCGCCAGAGCATAAACGCACGCGCGTACCCTCCACACTAAACCACAATTTCACCATTTTGTCACATATTTGTGTCGTTTGGCGTACAGGGCACACGTTTACTTGTCACTTATAAGTGACAGTGGCGTTCAAAAGGTTAAAATATGCTTCGCGGCTGTAACACGTATGTAGTTACAGAATTATTCATTTATTTAGAATTATAATCATTAAAATCATCAATACAACCCTCTAAGTTCATGTAACCTGATTGAGTGACATTTCATGAAGAGGTCAAAAATTAGAATTTCGCGGACTACCGTGGAGCTTCCACCTTAAACAAGCTAGTAGTTACCCCCAGGAACAGTCGACGAGCGCCTGTTGCGACAGACTCTTGAGTGTGCCTCCGTTACTCAGGAACAGCGCGCCCTCTACCGCTCCCGTCGTACCGAATGACCAGCACGACCCGCATACTGACTGATCTGTTGGAAAACGGACATATTATACACTGGCACTTATCCACGGGCCACGGCTTCGCGCGAGTGGAAGCCGAACATTATCCCTGGGAATAGTAGTACCCGGATAAAAAAAAATAAGCTTGAGCCCTGTACTACTCAATGCATCCATTAGCACAATGTTTTGCGTGCGTTACATTGAGTCCGACCGTAAACCGTGATTTTTCACCGTCAAAAGTTTTCCCAGCAATAATTTTTGCGTAGTTACTTACTCAATACTCAATTCTTTATTGCATTCCACAATGTAGGCTTAGGTGGTAAACATTTCTTTGGAAACAATCGTGGACCCTGTCGGGCACAGCAAAGGTAAGATGATGTGGCTCTCCACATTATCTTACTTTTTTCATAAGTTAGATTATAAGATACACAAATGATAAGTCCTCCGACTTATCATAAATGATAAGTCCGTTGACGTTCTAAATAACTTAACATTACAAAAAACATTTATTTTTTAAGTTTTAAGGATTTATCATTTAAATATTCGTCGACACTGTGAATATATGGAGTTTTTTTTCTTCTCTTATGGATTCGGATAACATGTTATATATTTTTATTGAAATAACCAGAGGACTTGTTGAATGTATTTTTAAGCGGTATTGTGGTAAGTTGAGTCGTGTTTTGTGTCGGAATGTGTATCTTGTTTGTATGTCTCCTCGTTTAGTGTAAAAGTCTTTGTGTTTGTGAACGAATTTGCGTATTTCAAGTATATATATACACGGCAGAGTTAAAATATCTAGTTCTATAAAATGGGATTTGCAGCTATCTGTTTGTTGTATATTTACCAAGATACGGATGAATTTCTTTTGAACGGTAAACAGTGTAAGTGCATCTGTACTGTATATACTTAGTTTGATGTACAGAATGCTTGGTTGACAGCTTCGTGAAGGCTCCGTTTACACTGTGTATAAATTAAATCTTACCTTTAACAGGTGTGACAGCTCCGAATAACCTCCAATCATGTTCAGAAGGCAGCTTGTCTGCCTCCTCCTCTACCAACGACTGGCTGTACGGGAACGGGAGACCTGGAACAATTAGTATAATCAGTGGGAAACTTTACTGTGAACGTATTTGACCTTTGGAACGTGATTATGACATATACGTGACAAGCAACCGCGTTCTCTGTACGCCAAACGACACAAATATGTGACAAAATGGTAGGTGAAATTGTGGCATGCGCGCGCGTTTACGCTCTGGCGTTCAATGCATACTGAATCTAATCGTAGTGAGATAAGAGCTACTTTTCCAGGAAGTGTATTGAAAAAGTATTTAGGTACTGAAGATGGAGTGGCAACGCCGGGAGAGGACGGCCTAGAAGGACATACACCGACCTTACTGACGAGGTTTTTCAGAAAGGTCAGGTTCGTAGTACTCGCACCCGGCGTGCTTGTATGATCAGATGTATGAACGTGGACGAGGCAAAAGGATTGTGCGAGGATCACAGCAGGTGGCATTCTGTAGGTCCTGCTTACGAACATTAGTAAAAAAAAAGTGACCCGTCGCGCGACGCCTGGCAGATGTGAAACATCAAAATTATTTTGTACAAGTAATATGCTTAAAAAAAGTCAGTATAAAAAGCAAACACAAAAAAACAAAATGACTCGATTCACAAAAAGAAAATCCTTAAGCTGGAATCAAACTCGAAACACCAGATTGTAACCCAGCGCTCTGTGCCCCGAGACCAGCTGACTTGTTGTAAACCGTGTCGAATATGTAGATCTAATGCTGATTCAAACACGCGATTTTCATTTGTTTTTTTGGTTTACCCGCGCCTATAGATGTTTCACATCAAAAGGCGTAAGTTTATGAATGTATTCTTACCTGCGTTAGGTCCAGAGTACCGTCTACCGCGCAGTGCGGCCAACTCATCGTCAGTGCGGTCTGTCAGATGGTTGACGGCCATCGTGAATGTGCGGCGGGCGCGGTTGTGCGAGTAGATCATTCTGTATGGATTTTATTAATGATTAATACATTAAATGTATGATCAAACGACTGTAAACATAACAGCACGCGTGTAACCCTCGAAAGGTTGGGTAGAGGTACAGTCGTGGTCTTTTCCGCCTGATCAATTAATTTTTTGTTCGCTTAAATCATGCGGAGGCGCCGAGCCACGACCTTTTAAAGCTTAGGCCTATTAGGAAAGCGTCAACTTTGGCGCGCAAAATAACAATAACTCTCGTTTGTCGTGCGTCGTCAGTGCGCTCGGCCGATCGGTATCTTTTCATTCATTATTTCTATACAAAGTCAACGGGGCGGGGCTAGAGAGCATTTCTATGTTGTAAGTGCAAGCAAAAATTGCCTTAGTGGTGATCAGGCTCAGTGTCCTCCAGGATCAGTGTCCTCGATAGTACGTAGTCATCACATTGCGCAATCATGACCAAGTCCTGTAGTATGGGGCAAGCCTATTGCTATCAACCGGGCTTCATGATGCAGACTACGAGCTGCTACTGAGAAATTCCTGATGGAAAAGCCGGAACACTTTGCCTGACCTGGGAATCGAACCCAGGACCTCATGCTCACCAGTGGCGACTATGATTGGCCAGTCTATGAAGGAATAGGCTTATCAACTGAAAAAATCCAAGTCGGTTAGATTATCAAAAAATATTTGACCCGTATTTTGTATTTTGTTACGTAAACAGAATTGACGAAGATAAGACGCTTTTAAAATTCTCAATACGTCACGCCGTGGTATAATCTTTAGTGCGTTCTGACGTCACGAGCCCCCACTCTCGAGTTTTAATGCGTTTTATCTTTGTCAATATTCATTGATTTACAAAAACAAAAAAAATATGTGTCCATTATTTTCTAATACTCTAACTGATGGACTAAATAGATCTGCAATTTATTGATGGTGGAAACTAGTCTATTCTATTATTATTACTTATTTTTGTGTAATGCTGGTTAACCTGTAATTGGGGAGTATAAGTCCAATACTGTAAAACCTATGTATACTTAAGAAATGTTGTACACAGAAGCTGTTGGTGAACCTATATTAATAAATAAATATTCCTTCTAATTACCTCAGGTTTTGCCTGAAGAGGTTCAATCTCTTCTCGTGAACTACATCACTGGCGTACTGCTTGTTGTGCTTCTGCTTGAACCTAGAATAGTAAAGGATTCGTTATTTATTTTAACAAGTATCATCAGGCCGCTTGTCAGGTTGTTGACAGACATACGGGTCTGAAGAACAGGGTGTAAAGCTCTTCATCCCCCATAGAAAAGGGAGGATCCTCCGACCAGACGGGTGTTCTGTCTGGTGGGCCACTGCCCGACAGTAAGTTATAGTCGGGTGTTACTAATGGTCTTAAGGCGACTACAGGAGCTAAATTAGCAACTCTATTTGTGGTGGTTCAAACTGCGTTTGAAATACTGTTAGAATAAAGTTCTAATCAGCTTGCACTACAAAGTGGTTGTTACGTCGGTCACTGCGGGCCGAATAGTGCGAAATGAGTGGTTTTTTGCGATTTACAAAAAATCTATTGATTGGACATAGTTAATTGGACCTAAAATAAAACATTATCATGCTAATATGTTGCTTGTTGAATTATTTGCCAAAAAATCATAATGATCGCACGTATTTTAGTACGGTTTTTACTCGTTAAAAGAATTTATTAGAGATAAGTTCGTGATTTTTTTTATCGAGTAAAATTAGTTATGTTTTCAAAACACTATCATACTAGCATATATCCTGAAGAATATCTTATATTTTTCTGGTTTTGTTTATTGCAGTGACTCATGTGCTTTCTTGGATTATAAAACTCGCGTTTAGCTCCTGTAGTCCCATTAAGTCGCGGACAACTTATTCGGCTTTTGACGGGGCTAAATGTATGTGAGCTTGCAGACGGACTAATTGCTATGTGACGGATTGGTGCTTATGGTCTTCTTCTTTTGTGGTATCGTCATCCCGACAGATATCTTTGACAGTAGTCCCTAATATCGCCATTTAGGAATATGATGCTAGTTCTTCATTTGTGGCATAGATGGCGCTGTATTCCTTTTTGGAGTGCCGCTAGCGACGACCTTTTCTAAATACAATCATGATTACGCTTGTATTCTCTAAAGGGTTAGGCACAGGAGTATAGTCTTGTAAGCGTGGGGATGGCAATTTAAATTGTCAGGCCATCAGTTCCTGTAATGAACGAACCACAAGACACACAGGACAGGATATTAAGTGCCACATCGTTAGTTGAACACCCACGTTTCGCCAGTTTTGTTTAAGTCAGTCGTCATTTCCTTAAAATCCTTTCCGGCTGCGTCTATGATTGTAGACGAAGCAAAAGGATTATGTAAAGACCTGAAGTTTCAACCTACCGTCGTGGGAAAAAGGCGTGATTTATGTATTTGTGTAAAAACATTTTTGCAAAAAATAAAACCGTCTTCACAAACACAAAAAAATGAAAAATAACTTTAGTTTCAGAAGTCGGTGGCAAAAAAAAACTGAATCAAACAAACAAAAACTACCGACTTCTGAAGCTAAAATTATTTTTTAAGTTTTATTTTTTGAAAAAAGTGTTTTATATTTGCATTTTTAGGGAACTCTTCAATATAATAGACAGCAAATCAGTCGTGATTGCTGCGATCGCTTGAATGTTTATTGTTTACACAACATCATTACATAACATCGAGCTAATTTATTGAAGAGTTCCCTTGTGTATCTCCGAAAATCTGCATCAGATCTTCACCAAACTTAAACGGGACCACCCCAAATAATATTCTTCCAAACAACAAACAACCATTAAAATCGGTTCACAAATGGCGAAGAAATCGCAAAACATACATACCAAAAAAAATCAGACGAATTGATAACCTCCTCCTTTTGGAAGTCGGTTAAAAACAATTAAGAGCTATTAACCTAAAAAGTAAAATGATGCCCTTACCTATCAAACTCATGGTGCACATGCTCATCGTTGCCAGGATACACGAACTCCATCATGGGGTTGAAGGTCGCGTAGTGACGGTTGCCGGGACCGGGGAACGACGAGCATTTCAGTGCTGTAACATGAAAAATTAATCATTTGTTGGTGCTTTCGTTGAACGTGGAGCTTGGCACAGGCAAAGAGAGGCCTATACCTAGCAGTGGATGAAGTGGAGTTGTGGATGATGATGATGATGCTTTCAAGCCATAGACTATTTTGTAAGACCTTTTTTTCTCTTTTTACCTGACTGCGCCAGAAGGAGGGTTATGTTTTTCGAGAGTATCTATGTATGTATAATTGTTTGGCACGCTCTGTGGCCTGAACGGCTCGATGGCTTGAGGTGTCGTTAGATTCGTATTTAGTGTGAGAGTGACACTGGGTATTTCAAAATTAAAAAAACAAAATGGCGGATTTTGGCGCCAAATTCAAATGTTTGGCACGCTCTGCAGCCTGAACGGCTCGATAAAGGGCTCATCATGAGGATTTTAAAATGGTATATCTAAGTAACTAAAAAGTGTGAAATAATAAAAAAAAATTAACAAAATTAAAAAATCCGACTGCTTAAAAATAAACTGAAAAGAAAAAAACAAGTTCAGGAAACAGGACAAATTGACTGCAACAGTCGGGACCCATATTGGTTGTAATGATTTTAGTCTAGATTATTTAATGGGCGGCCCATTAAATAATCTAGACTAAAATCATTATTATCTGTTGCAGTCAATTTGTCCTGTTTCCTGAACTTGTTTTTTTCTTTTCAGTTTTTATTTAAAGTTATTTGCTTATTTTTGTTACCGTCACCAATTAGGTAGGCCTAAGAAACGCTAGAGTTACGATTGGGGAAGGCCGTTAAAAGCTCATTGTAGATGGCGCCACCTTAGCTAAGTCCCAATCTACATGTCAACTAAATGTCAACTTTTTTGTTTCGTCTTGTTGTATTTATAAATATTTGTTTTGCGTTGCATGTTTATTTTATTTTTTTGCGTTATGCACATTAATATTTTTTTTTCTTTTTTGTTTAACTAGCGATATGTGGGTTTACTATTAGGTACACCACTGCTTAACCCTTCTGAGTAACAGGCGTGATGTTGCTATGTCTTATTTGAGCAGAATAAACAGTTTTTTCTTTCGTGTTTCTTTCTATGCTTTTGCTGAAGACAAATGCTTATAGAAACAAATTATGATACAAACAAAACACAACCGGAATTCTTTATGCCACATGTCACGTTATTACTTGTTTCACGTTATATGGTCACGAATCATTATAATACATTTATCCGACCAACGTCGCATCAACTCAGGGACTCGAGGTTATGTTTTTCACGCGTACCCATTTGTTTGAAATTACCACGCAGTAAGCAATATTGTTGTTTATCCTTTGTACTAGGTATAAGCTTTTACAATAATGCATTTATTGAAGTTGAAAATGTTGTTGTTTAATTATCTCGAATTCGTGCATTATCAAACAAAGGTAGTGTCAGTCAGACGTCAGTAGTTTCTATTCCAAAGATGTATGAACCCGGTTTTTCACGGGTATGGGATCAAAACCGGTTTCCGCATGTAGCCGTGGGATCTTGGACCATAATATAAAAACCGGCCAAGTGCGAGTCGGAGTCACGCACGAAGGGTTCCGTACAATTATCTATAGAACATTAGATAAAATGCCATAAAATCACGTTTGTTGTGAGGGAAAAATATTTAATTTATTGTAATTTAATTATTTATTTTTAAAGTGAATATTCAACTAAATATTTTGTGAATATTTCAAGCATCTACCTGTTGCCGTTATTAATATCGAGCAAATAACGGCAAAAAAAATCACAGTTGTACTTAAATATATATTTTATTCTGTTTTTCGTATTTGTTGTTGTGGCTCTGAAAATTTCAACTGTCTAGCTATCACGGTTCATGAGATACAGCCTGGTGACAGACAGACGGACAGTGAAGTTTTGGTAATAGGGTCCTGTTTTTACCCTTAGAACTAGACTTACAGAACCCTAAAAACTAGAACAAGGGCGGTACTTACAAGGGTCAATGTTGAAGACAGCGGGGTCGATGTCCTCCACATTGTAGTCGAGGTAATCGATGTAGTAGTGATCGTAGTGAGAGCCCAAGAGTTGGTTGTAGCCTTTCATCTCGTACCTAGGAAATTAAAATATAAATTTTATTACACTTAATCAATTGACGGGACGGTTGGCGTAGTGGCTGAGCCATTGACTCCTGCGCTGCGTGTCGCGGGTTCGATTCGAGCACGGAACAAATATTTGTATGACCTACTTGCTGCCTTGGCAGAATCATAATAGGATAATACTATGAATTACGTTACAATTCCTAAAAATGGTCTTAAAAGGGACAATTCATAATATTAACTGTGTCTATGATCATTTTAAATTTGTAACGCAATTCATATTATTATCCTATTATGATTCAGGCTAGAGCGGTCATTTTAGATCCCCAGATAATTGTTCCGGGTCTGGCTATTTGTGTATGTATGTTTAAATGTACGCACAATTTTTTTTTTTTCGGATGGGAAATTCATCAAATGACACCTCCCGCTCAGAGCGGAGGGAGGGCGGAGGAGGGAGTGTCAGACTTTTACTGACTCAAACCCAACCATGTTCCTTCATCGCCTTCATGCTAGCGAAGGAGGTAGCGGAACGTGAGAGGGAGAGATCCACACGTCCCGGCCGCCGCGGGAGACGCCCCGGCCACCTTGGCGCGGGCCTGTGGACGGGGAGCTATGGGCTAGCTCGCCGTCCGTCCGTCTCATGACGACAGGCCGTGTCGACGGCGCAGGAGTGTTCCACGCGCGCCTCAAAGAGAGTCAGCAATAGGGAAGGGGTCCGCAAGGGCCGAAGCCTGCCGGGGCCACGTTATGTCTTTCGAATAGTCCCGCAGCCCCGGCAGGAACACGAACGCGCCGGTGTTTACGCTTGGGTGCGTCAACATCGGCGCGTTCGTGTAGATTCAGGAGAAATACATAGTAGGTTTAAAAAAAAAACTGGGCAAAATTGTATTCTCGTGGTTTTATCTAAGGCGTACATACACTTTTTTAGCAAAAGCAAAATAGGTCATCTTCCGCCTGCCTTTTCCCAACTATGTTGGTGTCGGCTTCCAGTCTTAACCGGATACAGCTGAAACCAGTATTTTACATGGAGCGACTCCCTATCTGACCTCCACAACTCAGTATTACTGGGTAATACGCTACCCCCTGGTAAGACTGGTTGTCAGACTTCAGCAAAAGTAAAATAGGTAAAATGTGATATTACCTGACAGGAATGGGCACAGACTCGCCCCTCACTTTCGACGACTTCTTGTACTTGATCCATATGGTGTACTTGTTCAGCTTCTGACCCTCGGTCACAACTAACTGCCATTTTGACGTCTCCGAGTCTTGCATCGTTTCTGTACCTGCAATTAATAGGATATTTTAGCGATTTATCAAGCACTAGCGGACGTCACGCGGTTTCACCCGTGTAGTTCCCGTTCTCATGGGAGTACGGGGATAAAATATAGCCTATGTTACTCAGTAAAGACGTGGCTTTCTACTGGCGAAAGAATTTTTAAAGTCGGTCAAGAAGTTTTTGAGTTTATTCATTACAAACATACACACACACACAAATACAAATCTTTCCTCTTTATATTAGTGTAGATGGAGTTATTTCTGCAGGAGGAGCTCGTGGCTAGATAATAACAGCCGCTCGGATCAATCCTCAAGTTAAGCCGTACTTACCTAGGTTGGTCTGTGGATGGATGACCATTTATTACATACAGAGTTTCCTGAAAGCAGGTTAAGCCGTTGGTCCCGGCTGTCATTTGTAGATCTTTGACAGTCGTTACGGGTGGCCCAAAAAGTCTGACAACCAGTCTTACCAAGGGGTATCGTATTACCCAGTACTAACTGGGTTGCGGAGGTTAGATAGGCAGTCGCTCCATGTGAAATACTAGCATTCAGCTGCATCCGGTTACACTGGAAGCCGACCCCAACATAATTGGGAAAAGGCTAGGCAGATGATCGAGTTATTTCTGCAGTAGTTTTTTTCAAAATTATGGAATACTAGCAGGCTAATGCCCGCAGCTTCACCCGCGTGGAGTTCGGTTATTATTTCACGGGATTGTACTACCAGGATAAAAAGTATCCAATGTGTTCATTCAGGTTTTTGCGTGAAAAACTTATAGTTTACTACTAACTTACCGATAAACTTGAAAGGAGTCATATCAGGAAGAACCGTCTGTATCTTAATGGGGCCGTCGCTGGTTCCGTTCACCTGCAGACACGTCTCCTGGTTGAGGACTTCCTCTGTCGTGACCGGTGCGATCTGGAGACATTGAGGTTAAATATATCATGATCTGCCAAAGGACCGATTTGTTCGAGACACCATTGTTTAACTATTGTGTCTACTTCGTGGACAGATCAAGGAATTAATAAATAATTATTTGTTGCAAACAACAAGGTCCATATGAGTAAGTAAAAGAGTACTAAAGAACTATGTCAGCGGTGAGAAATTAGGTGGATTAGTTACATTCATTCAAATTTAGATCATTCTTCAAATAATAAATAAATAATTCCATAATTTCGTGTTGTTTATTTTTGTCAGTACCCTAATGTGATGACATAAAATAGGGCAGTCTGTTCACAATAACCGCCAGAATGCCATTGCCGCTGGCACGAACTCTGCTCAATAACGAAGCGACTTTTTTGCGCAGTATAGCTGCGAATCCGTCCGTTCGAGCCTCCTTGAACATAGCAGATGCGCTGCAGAAACGGGGGAGCCGCAATAGCATTCTGAAGGCATTGTTATATTGGACGCGCAAGGTAAGTATGGTTACAAATTATTACGAGAAACAAGTATTGTAAAAATTTACTCGTCTCCATAGCAACTTTTTGGAGTGCATCAAGAGGAATCCATACAAATGTATCAAATATGTCTGGGGACTAAGGACAGACGCATTCAGCCCAATTACTTTATCCTTTTAAAACAAAACCATTAGGAAAGCTCAAAAGTCCCACTGTCTTACCAAGGGGTATCGTATTACCCAGTACTAAGTCTGCTATGGAGGCTAGATAGGCAGTCGCTCCGTGTAAAACACAGGTATTAAGCTGCATCTGGTTAAAATGGATTCCGACACCAACATTGTTGGGAAAAGGCTATAGCCACGTGATGATTTAAGGATCAGAAGGATCTTTGGAACGTCGAAGTAGCTAATATACATTTTTTTTTCCGTCGACACGGCCTGTCGTCATGAGACGGACGGACGGCGAGCTACCCCATAGCTCCCCGTCCACAGGCCCGCGCCTACGGTGGCTGCGCCCGGTGCGTCTCCCGCGGCGGCTGGGACGTAAGGATCTCTCTCACGTTCCGCCACCTCCTTCACTAGCATGACTGCTTCGCTGAAGGAGGTGACGGCGTCCCATTCCATACGGTCCTCTCGCTCCGGACCATGGATTGAACCAGGGCCGGGAACGAGAGGTCGCCGCCGCAAATAAACCAAGCTAATATACCTGGTGTCAGACTTTTATGTCGCATGGACCTCTGACTTGGCTTTACACGCCGTCGAGAAAAATCACTCGGGCATGCTGGTTTCCAATACAAATACTGACCTTGATAGATGTCCCGTAAGGCTTGTACACAGAAGCTTGAAGCTGGTACGTCTTGACCATACCGCCATAGTAGTCGATGCGGGACTTACCCGCGCTTCTGTCATACCTGGGGATGAAACGTCTAGTTTTTAAACAGTCTTTGTTACTAATCCGGCTTCTATCATGTTATTCTTGCTATAGCACTCCCGCTCCGTTTCTCGCTTAGTCTACTACCTTTACGTTCTTTATCCTGTGGTCAGTACCTAACCTGGTGTCAGAGATTTTATGCCGCCCATGGGCTTGAAAAATAGAGAAATATCTCTAGGGTATGCGCTGGTTTCAATGTTTTCCTTCACCGAAGCAAGTGATAATTATACAATGCGCACATGAATCCGAAAAATCAAAGGTGCGTTTCTTGGGTTCGAACTTGAAACCTATTACTTCAACTACTGTGAGCATACAACATAATTTTACTTTCAAACACAGATTACCACAAGAAAACAGCGTAGTATCTATCAAACAAAGACTAGAGATTTGTTTACACGCTTTGAACTTTATCTAAAGGTCGGGTCGACCGATACGCGGTCATATCATATCAGTCTGTTGGTTGTCGCAGATATATGTAACGTTGTTTTATAGTTGTGAGGGCCGCCTTGGCCAACTTTGTTTTAAAGGGCGAGACAGTTTTAATGTAGAAGAAGAGTTAGTATAAAGACTAAGAATGAGCTTGCTATCAAACTTAGTGGAGATTAAAGTAAAGTAAAGTTTATTTTTTTTAAAGTAAACACCCACCCGGGAAGTGTCTCACCAAGCTAAAAACCCTAAACAGATACACTCGTACCAGACAAAGCAGTGGCTTATTGTTCTTTCCAACAGATTGCCACGGAGCGGAAAGAGAAATAAAATAGTAGCCATGGAATCTAGATTTTTGCGCGATTGGCAATAAGACCCAGGGGTCTTATTGCCAATTTTTCTTACCAAGGTAAGACTGGTTGTCAGACTTTCGGGCTACTGACTACCTGTAACGAATGCCAAAGATCTACAAGGCTAAGACTAAAGCTAAAGCAGCAGCAGGATCTAAGGCTAAAGCTCATAGCCCACATAAACGAATATAATTTAAATATGGGCTATAAGTATTGCTATTTAGATATACTTTACATTGGCAACATAAATTAGCAGACAGCTCGCTGTCAGCGAGGTTACCGCCGTCAGACTGCTCGGTTGCCAATGTAAGGTATATCTAAAGCCCAATACATAAAGCCCATATTTGATTTATATTCTTTTTGCCGGATGGGAGCGGAGTCGTTTATGTGGGCTAAGACCTTTAATTAACGTACTTTTCGAGGCACGGAGGAAACTCTGTATGGTGGTCACCCATCCACGTATCAACCTAGGCAAACACAGATTAACCTAAAGATCGACCCAAGCGGCTGTAATCATTTAGCCACGAGCTCCTCATATCAGTTCACCGTTACACCAAAAACAAAATGGCTGCCGTAGCTACAGTCATTTCAACGGCCTAGCAAAATGCACGGAAAACGTTGACCCCACAAAACAGTTTGCGTGTTCAACACCCAGAACACTGCAATAAAAACATGTAGCCTAAATCTGAACCGCACTAAGCTAAAATAATTGCTGAATCATAACCATTATGCGCATGCGATGTGATAATGTTTTATTTCAGATCTTGTTATATCATGACTAGGTATGATTTTGATCGCTGTAACTTGAGATTATGATCGTGAATTTATGTTGTGTTTAACGCATGCTTGACGTGGGTCAATCTTTGGACGATATTTAAAAAGGAACAAAGAAATGTGTCTGAAATAGCTTTCAGAATTAGTCAATGGGTCGGAGAACCAATGGCCGTTAGCGCAAACTATGTATCCATTTGTGGTATATTATGAAAGTTGGGGTAGGTACATATCACGCCTGCTATCCCGAAAGGGTTAGGCAGAGACGTACCTAATAGTACACCCACATTTCGCCAGAGCAGCGGTGGCCTAGTAGCAGCCTGGCAGCCCCGACTTACGAGCAGTAAGTCGTGGGTTCGATTCGAACCCAAACAGGCGCATTACTTTGTGTAATTTATTTCATTACCACTGCTCTCAAAACGGTGAAGGAAAACATCGTGAGGAAACCGGCATATCCAAGAACCAAAAATTCAAAGACATGTGACAATGTGACATCTACCAATCCGCACTGGGACCGCGTGGTGGACTATAGCCCATTCCCTCTCATAGAGAGGAGGCCTGTGTCCCAGCAGTGGGAACATTAATAGGCTGTGATGATGATTTCGCCACTTGTTTAAGTCCCACGTAGTAAGGGTACATTCGTATATTAATTCAGTAAAAAGTTGTTATTTTTTAATTACAAACAGACGCTTCAATTCGACGGCCCGAATGGCGCAGCGGTAGTGAGGCTGCCTTACATTCTTATAATAGGGTTCGTATCCCGGTAGGAGCAAATGTTTGTGTGATGAGCATGGACATTTGTTTCAGAGTCATGGATGTTTATATGTGTATAATAAGTATGTATTTACAAACAAGCAAGTATCTATGTAGTATATCAACTATCTGGTGTCCACGACACAAGCCTCGTTGCTTAGTGTGGCACTAGATGGCGCTGTGTGTAATGTCTAGCGATATTTATTTATTTTATTAATGTTATTTATTTGAATAGATTATGTGAAGTGAAATTAAAAACGGGTCGGTCATAAGAATCACATTCCCATAGCAACAACAAGCTATTAAAGACAGTTTCCTCGCAATTCGCTGCTTATAAACACGGACAAAGTTTACTCAAATAACAATGTCGCTTGTTGTGGTTCGATTTCCTAGTAAATCGGTACCTACGACTGGGTCAATGTGCCGCATGTTTTGAAGATAACAATCAACGCAGAAAGGAAGACGATATTGCCTATCTACTAGTAGACTATTGTTCGTTTTCACTAACAACCATTATCTGCCTAGCCTTTTAAAAACTATATTGGGGTCAGCTTCTAGTTTAACCGGATGCAGCTGAATACCAATATTTTACATGGCGAGAAATGTTCACAAGTCTCATATAATAAGGAGCAAGGCTATTCGGGCCTGTGGACGGTGAGCTATGGGCTAGCTCGACAGGACGTGTCGACGGCGCGTTCGTCAAAGAGAGTCAGCAAAAGGAAGGGGTCCGCAAGGGCCGATGCCTGCTGGGGCTGCGGGACTGTTCGAAAGAGATACCGCGGCCCCGGAACACAAATGGCCAAGAAGGAACATGGATGAGTTTTGTTTAGTAAAAGTCCGACCTCCCGCTCTCCAGAGCTGGACCCCTCCAGCTCTGGAGAGCGGGAGGTCGGACTTTGGATGATTTCCCTTCCGAAAAAAAAAGGAGCAACGCTATTGCTAACTACTGGGCACAAATCCAGACTCCATGGCTGACACTGAGAAATTCCTGATAGAAAAATCTATTAACACTTTCCACCCAGGAATCGAACCCAGGATCGCATGCTCAGCGGTAGCGACTACTTAACCAACAGACAGCTCGGCATTATTTACTATGAGTACATAAGGGGCCATCCATAAATTACGTCACACGAATTTCATGATTTTTGGACAAGAACGGGGGCCCCCCCGTCCTTGTCACAGCTGGTCACATTTGTGAGACTCCTCCCGCCCTAGTGTGACGTCACATATTTTGCAATATTACGTCTGCAAATGATTGAATTAAAAAAGCAGTTCCGAAATTAGTTTTATTTCGATTTAAATTCTTTTTTAATAAAATTAACATCAAATGCAAAATTTCAATAATTTAACAAAATTTAAAACAGTTATTAATTTTTATTAAAGATTCAGACATAAAAGATTTTGAAATGTGACGTCACGAAATTTAGGACCCCTCCCACTTGTCACACTTCGTTGACCCCCTCCCTCCCCCTTAACGTGTGACGTAATTTATGGATGGCCCCTAATACATCTCCTTGAGTAAAATTTGAGGGTAAGTACAAAGATTCTTTAACCGCACGCAACCCGTGTATTGTTACTCATAGTGTATTAATCATTTTAAGAACATTTGTTATTCATTTATTTAAACAAAATTATTGACACAGCTGCTTTGCTAATATTGTTTAACAAATGACTCACAATTGTTTTTTTTAGGTCAAAAGGTGAAACGCCGGCGAAGAATTTGAATACTTGCTGATTACAGATAATTTAATTCACACTATGTTAACACATGTGGGCTTTATTGATTTTAGTTATTTTCAGGTATTATTATTAGCTGATACCCACGGCATCGCCCATGAAATTAGAGGGAGACATATTTTTTACGACTTTAGAAGCAAGTATTCTCATAAACAAGGGTTCGACACTCAGGTCGGGCAAAGTTCTATTGGGTTGTTCCAGCAGGAATTTCTCAGTAGCAGCCACGGAGTCTGAATTTGTGCCTGGTTGATGGCAATAGGTTCGCCCCCTATTACATGGCACTTAAACTAAACTGGCGAAATGTGGATGTACTATTAGGCACACTTCTGCCTCAGAAACCTCGACATTATTTTTCAAGAGCTATCGATAGAAATTATACACGACACGATAAACGACGAAACGGACATTTTTTTTTTCCAACTCAATTGCATGTATGGAAGGACATCCCTATTTTTATTTTTTCATAATTTCACATCATATTTGTGTAGTGGTTCATAGAAGGCCGACTCTCCAAACAATTGTGGTGCCAATATTCTCGGAGTAAAATGGCTGGTGGAACACATAACCTCTTTTTTTATAAGTCGGTTGAAAAGTTTTTTTTTAAATAGGTAAAAGTTTTTATTGTATTACTTTAAATACGTTTATGACCCCCGCACTATTCTATCCATCTATCAGCACAATGTTTTAAGTGCGTTAAATTGAGTTCTACCGTTCTACCACAAAACCCAAAAAATAGTTATTTATCCAACAAGTGAGGAAAGTTCGTTTTTCCTATGAGTTTTGATTTTGAGTCTTGAGCGAGCGAAGGATTGAAAAATAGAATCACGAGCGCAGCGAGTGATTATAAATTTCAATCCTGAGTAAGCGAAAGACTCAACAAAACGAATAGCAAATGAACTTGCTCACATGTTGCATACAAAACTTTTCACCACTCCCAGCAAGAAAGTGTTCAGTCATCATAGGTAAATAAATTTTGTAATAAGTATAGCAAAATAATTAAATCAGCGCCATCTGTGAATTTTTGCTAGAACTAGAAATACAAAATATTAAACTTAAACTTACTTTTAATCAATCCGAGAAAAGTATCATCTGGGGCATCGTTTAAAAATGTCTTAACTTGATTTGCCGCAAAAACATTTGATTTCTTGCTTTTGAACCCAGAAGACTGTATTTTAAGCAATGAAATCAGCTTATGATATTCTTTTATATTTATGTTATGTTTCGTTACCAATACTAATTTTATTATAGAATAAATACTCCACAATGTACTGGGTTGCTTCATGTTTGAAATTTCCATGAAATAAGACAGCAAAACCGTTTCGGAGAAAGTTTTCGCATATTTTTGAAGGTATCGAACGTTTTAAGATATCTTTCCTTCGATTTTTTGGGCAAAAAACTTAGTTCGGCATTTGAAACAAGGTTTTTTAACTCTTTTGGAGTTAAACTTAAATCTTCCTCACTAGAATCACTCATTTTTTTTAGTAATCAAAATCGCACGTAAACAAAACTTAGAATTTTCGCGCTTCTAATGTACTTCTTTCACAGGCGTCTTTCTTTGAGTGCGTTCAAAAATTATAATCCTAAATTTGACGATGTAATTTTTTCAATATTTTATTAAACTTTTTTAATGTTTCTGAACTTATACACTTACAATAATTGGATAAATTTTATAAAAAACATTTATCTTAACTTATAAAGATTTCTATTATAAGCATAAAATTATTTATTTTTTAAAATATCTTTAAAACTTAACATGAAAAAATCAGGCAAGGTTAGTTTCTGAACGGGATCATTACTTTCCTCACTGTTCAAACAGTGAGGAAAAACCAACTTTCCTCACTGTTTTCGTAGAGGAAAGACACTTCTTTCGTGCGGGAGTGGTGAAAAAGTAATTTCCCAGCAATAATTTTTGCGTAAAGTTACTTGGTTTAATGTTCAGAATGCTTGGTTGACGGCTTCGTGATGAGGTTGTTTACACCCTGTATGTGTGCCCATCCAAATCCGTTTAGGAGTTTTTGCGTGAATATCCTCAAGAACTTTAGCAGTTATAACAGTAAGTACCTAGTAAGATTGATGTAGTACTGGCTTTTGCTCGCGGTTTCGCTCCCGTTATATACGGAATGTACTCACGGAAACGTTTTAAATGTCGCCTATAACACTCGGAGATAATGTAGCTTCACGTTAATGAAAAAAAATTAGGAATCGGATCAGTAGTAATGATAATGTTCTATCACGTAATGTTATAATATTAATCAGTAGTAATGTAATGACATGTTTCAGTAGGTAGACGTACGTAACCTATGGTACTATCGTGGACACTCCCGCCTGATCACCACTAAGCGAATTTTTGCTTGCACTTAAAACATAGAAACGCTCTCTGTCCCCTCCCCGTTGACTTTATATATAAAATAATTAATGAAAAAATACCGATCGGCGACACATGCCAAACGAGAGTTATTGTTATTTTGCGCGCCAACGTTGACGCTTTCCTAATAGGCCTAAAGTTTAAGGTGGAGTGGCTCGGCGCCTCCGCATGATTTAAGCGAAAAAAAATTTAACTGATCAGGCGGAAAAGACTACGACTGTACATTAACATTGACAAGTCTACCGCGCAATTAGCCTAGAATTCCAAGTCTATTAATTGATAATTAGTATTCCAACCTACATTAGATCATTTATTATGTCAGGCACATAATATGAATACCTACTCACTAACCCAATGTCATGTATTTCATAGCATAAACATATCACCACATTTCGCTTCTAGGCAGAAGCGGAAACTTTCGGGAAAACTGGTCGCTCGAGTCGATCTTTAGGTTAAGCCGTGCTTGCCTAAATTGGTCTGTGGGTGTCCACCCTTACATACCGAGTTTCCTCCGTGCCTCGGAAAGCACGTTAAGCTGTTGGTCCCGGCTGTGATTTGTAGATCTTTGACAGTCGTTACAGGTAGTCAGTGGCCTGAAAAGTCTGACAACCAGTCTTCCAAGAGGTGTTGTATTACCCAGTACTAACTGGGTTGTGGAGTTCAGATAGGCCGTCGCTTCATGTAAAATACTGGTATTCAGCTGCATCCGGTTAGACTGGAAGCCGACCCCAACATAGTTAGGTAAAGGCTAGGCAGATGATGATGATAGATGAATTCCTGCTCTGATACAAACTCTAGGTACAACTGAGTGCACAGACGGACCCTTATACCCTAAGCAATAAGGTTGAAAGTAGTCAGTGAACTCTGTACTCCTGAGTTAACTGACGACAACCACAATTAGTTTGCCTGTTATTCCTAGGAAACCAAGAGTCATCCTGTTTTGTGGTTTCAATATAACCACAGACTAAACAAAACACCAATTAACTAATATTTATGTCTGGTTTGCTTCGATATCCTTTATTATTAAATGGGTATTGAGGAAAAAGATCAAATTAATACTTGTATGATGGCAACAGTGATGTGGGTTCAAGGTTAAAATATTGTATAACACTTGTATTTTGTTAATTTTGTGACAGAGGTAACTTGATTGATGGATTGTGTGAGGAATGGTATGAAAGGATTAAATGATGCCGTGACAGTCCCCTGTGCAGAGCATGTATGGAGGCGGAGGAAACGGTGGCGCATGTGCTCCTTGAGTGCACCGGCATTACCAAGATTCGCGAGGAGACCCTGGGAGCACCAAGATCCCTTGCGGATGCCCTGAGAAGACCGGAAAGTTTGATTTGCTTCTGAAGGGAGGTGGGCTGGTTGGAGTAAACGGCCACCATGGTTCACGCACAATGGTCCACTTTAAGGACTAAGTGCGGAAACCAAAAACCCCATGATAATGATGATGACGATGCCGTGACGTCAGACAGGGGAGAATGGAAGAAGAAAACGTGTTGCGCCGACCCCGAGTAGAATGGGACAAGGGCGGGAAGATAATAATGGGCAGTGGTAACTTTCGATTTTATTAATTACTTTTTGGTTAAATTATTTCATTAAAAAGAATAGTTTTGTTGCGATTTCGGGTTGTTGCTCTTAATTATTGATGGATAAAATGTTCTTTTCAAGTTCTAGTTATTTCAATCAAACCTAAAGCCACCTTAAAAACCTTAAACTTTTTCTTGTAGTTTACATTTCTGAATGAAGTTGGTAAATGAAGATGGTATATTTTAAAGCATAATTAAGCAAGTACAACACATGCATAATAATAAAACAATTCATTTCTGCTTACCCCTATGGGGAAAAATGTGAGTTGTATATATCTGGCTGTATATATATTTTAATGATTGATTTAATGTTGCATTTAATATAGTTTTAGCATGGAAGATTTAACATAAAAAGAACATACTAACAATGAATAATTAAATTATTATAATAAGTTAATATAATTAGTTATGTTATGTTAAACAAACTCTTATACTTAAGTACAAGTGCAAATTGCAAACAGCTGCTAACATATTCTAAGAACTATGACTAATACAGGCATAATTATTTAAAAATCACTGTTTATTTATATCTTAACATCTGGAGTTTTTAAATAACTCTTGTAACTGCAAAGGAGAAGCTAATGATTAACAGAGTGAAACTGTATGCAAAATACAGGCTGAAGTGTAGCTCTAAGTTGCAATGGAGCAATGACTTAAGTCCCAAAAAATATTGGTTGGTTGAAAAATGAACTTTCTTTTTTTGCTCATAGAGCTGCTAAAAAGGCGACACTCTGATCAACATACGTCCTTTGCATATATGTATAGACACTAGCCCAATATACCCATACAATGCAATGCAAGAGCTGAAATTATGTAAAAAAAGAAAGTGTATGTGATGTGAAAATAAAAAAGTATAGCAGAAGACATGCTGTTTGCAGCTTTAATATAATGGTATACAGGTCGACCGTACTATACAGGGTGTTAAAGTAGTCGCGTGCCATAGCTTAGGGGTGAGCTCAGTATCGATAAAGGAACCCATAAAAAATAAATCCAAAAAAAATATTTAAGAAAAAACAAAAAAAATATTGCATCAACCTAATTTAAAATAGCAATAATTTAGAATTCAAATTATTTTATATTGCTTTTTGAAGTTAGAATTCAAATTATTTTATATTGCTATTTGAAGTTAGTAGGTACTAAATTAGGTTGATATTGCAATATTTTGTTTTTTTTTTTGGGATTTATTTTATACGCAATCCTTTATCGATACCGGACTCACCTCTAACGCGACACGCACGCGCACGCGACTACTTTAACACCCTGTATAGTACGGTTGACCAAGCTATTTGGTTTACTTTTTAACATACAAATTACATTGTAAAATGTAAACCGAATAGCTTGGTCGACAAACACCCTTAGGGTTACAAGATTTTTGGCAGACTACATTATGTATTAATGACACTACTTAATGTCTTTATCCTCATCATCATCATTTCAGGGGTTCTAAAATGGCCGCTTTAGCAGAATCGTAAATGAATCACGTTAAAAAAAATATTCTTAAAATGGACTTTATGTTCATAACCATAAAGTCGATTTTAAGAATTTTAAATTTTAAACGTGATTCATATAAGATTCTGCCAATGCGGGCGTTTTAGACCTCCAGACCAGAATCACCCACTGTTGGGTATAGACCTCCCACTTCTTCAGCCATTCGTAATGTCTTAATGAATATTAACTCACCATACGTAGAAAGGTTCTTTCAACTCAGCATAGGGAATACTTAACAATCCCTTCACAGTGTAAACGGTACTCCATTGTGGTGGAGTCTCTAAAAAATGAAAAAACAAAATTAACATTTGACCACTTAGGAATAATGTTGAATCCTTTGATTTTTATATGAGAGCAAAAAATCCTACTAATATTAAAAATGCGAAAGTTTGTAAGTACGGATGTATGTATGGATGTTTGTTACTCTTTAATGCAAAAACTACTGAACAGATTTGGATGAAATTTTGCACACAGATAGTTTATAACCTAGGTTAAAACCGGATACTTTTTATCCCCGTAGTAGGCTCCCATGGGACAAATATCAAACCTCACGCCGGCGAAGCCACTGGCAAGACCTAGTATACTAAATATTTAATACGTAGAAGCATGATTTCTGTGGTCTTTTTTTCAGGTACTGGCAAGTAAATAAATAAATAAATATCGCTGGACATTACACACAGCACTATCTAGTGCCACACTAAGCAACGAGGCTTCTGCCGTGAACACCAGATAATTGATATACTAGCTATATAGTTTTTTTTTTTTCAAATCTAATCATGATTATATGCTTCAGCCTATCACATTCCCAGTGCTGGGACACAAGCGTCTCCTTTGTGAGAGGGATAGGGCATAGGGCATACTTCAGTGCACCCAGTGTGTTTGGTAATAAATGTTTTATTTGTAGCAGTACTTATTCATAAATATAAATCGTAGTTTTTAATCAGTAATAAAATGTGCTCCATTTGTTTTTTAAATTGATTATCTAAGTCAATTTGAGATAAGCATTTGTAAACAATCAACTTCAAGAAATTTTCCTTTGTTTTTTATTTTGTCTGTAAACACCATTTATATGTAAATTACATGATGCGTCTACTTATTATAACATGTTATAAAACAAAAAAACAAGTTAGTAGGTAGTTTGATATAAGATGAGGAAAAAGAGAAAATATTTGGTAATTTCTGCAATGCTTGTAGGTTTGAACTTGAACCAATTCATATGACACCAATTACATCGCCCCGTATATAAATTGTTATAAAAACATCAATAGCGACGCTAAAAGCGCTAACACAAACATGAGTATTATACATACATATTATTTACATACCTTTATCAATATATCCAACGGCCGAGCCGAGTAGAACACAGAATATCGGCAGCACAAACATCTTTAATGACCGCTCAGGACCGCAGCCCTAGGCAGAATGGAGATTTAAAATATAATTGTCGGTAAAGCTATCGGAAAAACTCGCATTGTTAGCATTGCAGATCTAAAGTATTCACACGTGTAATTCTTATCTATTTCAAACTTAAATGCGAATATTTGAACTGGAATTTTTTACTATTGATATTTTATGTATTGTGGAGACAATTTATTTGTTATTTCGTAAAACTTAGGGTGGATTGTAAACAGATTGTAGTGAGTTAAGTTGGAAGCTCGTATTTTTGTTTGGCTATAATTTGGTCATATAACTTACCCAATCTCTGTATTTTTTCTGCTTTTCTCATATACCGTAGAATAATTATTAGCATTTAAATCCGTACGTTTTTTTGTTGATAGACGACGATGACCGGATGAAATGAATTGAAGTTTATTTGATTGAATAACGTCAAAATGACACGCGCATAAAAACAGTACGTAAACTTTACAATAAAACGCAAATGTTTTCCGAGGCAGCTTTGAAAATAATGAATAACAGGAATGCACAAGCATTGCTATAAATTAATAGGCACCATCTGTCAAAGATTTCAAAATTATGAGATTTTTGCTTGAAACTTTTCGCAACTTAATTCTCGAAAATTAAAACAAAACGCAACGAACAGACCACAATCACAAGTGACATGCATAGTTGACACTGACACCTTGTTGTTGATTGATCCCTATCTGGCTATCTCTTTCTACGGTGTTTGCAAAACAAAGATGCCACACCGTAAAATGCCAAAATATGAAATCATTTTAAGCTGCAATGTTTTTTAGAAACCATAGATTTTGACACTTTGACAGATTTTGACCATTTGACACTTGCAAAACAAATCAATCTTTGATTTTGCGATTGTGAGAAAAACTACGAAAAAAGGAATAGAATATTATTATATAAATTGTGCTAGTTTATGAATGTAATTTAAAATAAACATTCACGATATACCTAATTTCATGAATAACCCCTAGCTAGCACGCGATAAGAACAATCGATAAGAAGTGCGGTGTGATTAACAACGTAAATTAGAGATTAGTTAGTAAACAGAACCATTAAATCCTCAAAGATGCACAAAAAACCAATTTCCTTCGGGAAAATCAAGTTTAACATCAGCAAAACAGGTGAAAACAGTAATAAAAATGCTGAAGCTAACACGTCCGGTTTCGGCACTTTTGGTCGAACACCTATTCAAGAACACAGAGAAATAGAAGAAATAGCGGACGACTTGGAGAACCAGCACGTTCAACAAGTTATGGGGATCAGAAACTTCGGTAAAAAAGCTAAAAACTTTGACCTCGTCGAGTTAGTAGAACAGGCAAAGATAAATGCTCAAGAAGCCAACAAAAAGAGGTTAGAAGCCGAGGCCGCTATGCCAAAAGAATCAGAGGCAAAAAAGCATGATGAAAGTGATGTTGAAGTGGTTGGCCCGTTGCCTATAGGGCCTCCACCAGAAGACGTTGATGATGAAATTGGTCCACCAATACCTCCAGGGCTGTTAAATAAAGATGACAAGACTAAGAAGAGTAAGGGTGATGGTGAAGACAGTTATGATGAGTTGAGTGGTTCTGATGATGAGGATCTCCCAGTGGAAAAGAGGATACCAAATAGTCATGAGGTGTGAGACATTAAATTTACAATAAGCAATTGGTATTCTTTACTTTTAGAAAAACATGTCGCTCACACTGAAATGAGCATTATGTTTCAGCAATCGGAATGTTGTATGATGATTATGCTTGTTTAAAACTTTCATATGTGAAGGGACCTCGTTGATGTAGTAGTCACGCGCTTGACTGCTGAGCAAGAGGTCCTGCAAAGTGTTATTAGGTTTTTCCATCAGGAATTTCTCAATAGCAGCCATAGAGTCCGGATTGATGCCTGGTAAATATATGGCAATAGGCTCGCCCCCTATTACATGGGACTTAAACATAACTTGCGAAATATGGGTGTACTATTAGATACAACTCTGCCTAACCTTTCGGGGATTACAGGTGTCATGTTATGTTATGTTATAATTAAAGGAATAACCCCTATCTATATTATGGACCCATACCCATATCTATATCATCTTCATATAGGTTTGGCATTGTGTGTGAGCCCTGGTGGCCGTTACTCCAACCAGCCCACCTCTCTCCAGAAGCAGATCAAACTTCCCGGTCTTCTCAGGGCATTGGCAAGGGATCTTGGTGTTCCCAGGGTCTCCTCGCGAATCTTGATAACGCTGGTGCACTCAAGGAGCACATGCGCCACCGTTTCCTCCGCCTCCATGCATGCTCTGCACAGGGGACTATCAGTGATTCCTAGGGTGTGAAAGTGTTTATTACGAAATAAGGGTGTACTATTACATACAACTCTGCCTAACCTTTCGGGGATTACAGGTGTCATGTTATGTTATGTTATAATTAGAGGAATAACCCCTTTTAACATTCCAATTTCAGACCCCAACCATAAATTCACCCCCTTATATGATATGGCAACGTCTATCAGAAGTGCATCAAGCGTTTCTTCGGTCTTTCACTACTCTTATACCCATGCCATTAATACTCAAAACTTTCTTCACCACATTGTTCTCATTCCTCCGCCTCACATGCCTATACCAATTAAAAAATAACTGTTCAGTCACCAGTGCTACAGCCCTACATTCAGACCAGGCACATATCCAGGCAAATACCCTATCCGATAGTTGGGATTTATTCCCCCCGAAATCTGACAAAAAATAACCGGAACTTATACTACGGTACTTTAAGTTTTTAACAAGTATAGTACAGCGTTTTTTTTACACAGTTCACATGGTTGTTTCAATGTTTGTCCCCCCCCCCCCCCCCAAACCAAAAGTTTGGATACGTGCTTGATTAGTACTAATTTCATGCAATGTACCCAACAATTTATTTATTTACAGGTGGAGATGCTTCACGGCACTAAAGCTGTAGTGGCACTGGCTGTTGACCCGTCCGGAGCTCGTCTGGCAACAGGATCAATAGACTATGATGTATCATTCTGGGATTTTGCTGGTGATTAACCGTTTCATAGTATTTGTATTTGTTACTCTTGTGTAAGCTATTGTAAGAGAGCAGTGGTCGGCCAGTGGGGTGACTCAACTGAGAAATTGTTGGTTTTGAGTTCCAATTCCGGCAGGCAAGTTACTTTGTCAATTTATTTCATCGCCAGTCCTCTCAAAAATGGTGAAGGAAGACACTAAGGAAATCAGAATAACCTAGAACCTGAAAACTGCTGCAACTCACACTGGGTGCTCATGGTAGATATCAACCTACTTCTGCTCATATAAGATGTGCTGCTCCATTGTACAGAATATAACTTGATGAATGTTATTGTTTACCAAGTGTTAAATATATGCTCACAAACTCATCACTTTTAGCAGGTTTCCTAGCAATAAATAAATATCGCTGGACACGACACACAGTGCCATCTATTGTCATACTAAGCAACGAGGCTTGCAATAACTCTCTGTGGTCTCACCCCTATTAGAGCTTTGTCCATATAATAAAAGCGAATAGTCCGACACATGTCAACTCGAGTCATCAGAATTGAGACGAGGCAAATGACGTCCTTGTCACTTCTTGGTGTCAAAAATCAAAATCAAAGCATTTATTTCAAGTAGGCCAGTTACAGGCACTTTTGAATTGTCGAAACAAAGATGAAAATTAAATGTAGCTACAGTCCATACCATACCATACCATTCCATACCATTACAGACATAAAACTGTGAAAGTACTGTAGTTGCCCATTCCCTAACGTAGATCTCTATGGAGAAGAACGGGCAAGAAGTGGGAAGGAGAGTAGAAAGAAGGGTGTCCAGCTGACACCACGTCGATAAGTGTAGTCACTTTTAACATCTACTTTCCAGGTATGGACTCATCAATGCGTTCATTCCGCACCCTGCAACCGTGCGAGAACCACCCCATCAAGGCTCTGCAGTACTCCACAACTGGAGACTCCATCCTGGTGGTCAGTGGTGCAGCTCAGGCCAAGGTGCTGGATCGTGATGGCTTTGAAGTGCTTGAGTGTGTGAAGGGAGACCAATATATTACGGATATGGCTAAGTATGTTGTGGTTCTCTACCAAATTTGGTTTTCTTTATGTGCCCTGTTTGTATGAAATAGCAAAGGTAGTCAGCTGAGCTTAATTACTTGTGAAGGCTAAACTTCCATTAAAAACTTTTTTCCAGAAAAATTCGACTTCCAAAAAAACACTAAAAAGTCTAAAATAACTTTACTTTCAGAAGTTCAACTTCTTTTTATAGAAGTCTGTTAAAAATCATAGCAGTTCTCCACCAAAACATGAAATTTGTAGGCATCGGGCAACATGCTGAATGGCCCGCAAAGATTTTTATCTATGCATTACTATCCCACTGCTGATAACTGACAACCTCCCCAAATGGTTGCAAATACTCTTTTCCCCAAGCCATCTCGAGTCACCGCGCTATAATCGCGATACGCTTCAATAGGATGTTATAATAATAATAATAAGCCTTTTATTTCTCATCTCACAATATTTAACATTTTTATATTAAGTACTACTTACTTTATTTAAATGCAATAAGTGTTAGTTGTGTTAGTGTTCGTCTTATTCTAGTTAGTAGTGTTATTTGTTTGGGTATCTTTTGGAGATGTAGTCCCATATCGGGTAAAGGCCTCCTCCATCCGTTTCCAAGTCTCCCGATCTTTGGCAAGGGTCCGTCAGTTTGTGCCAGCAGTCTGGGCTATGTCGTCTGCCTATCGTTTGTATGGTCTTCCAACCTTTCTTTTCCCTGGTGGTCCTTTCCAGTTAGTGGCTCGTATCGTCCATCTGTCGTCAGTGAGCCTTGCGATATGTCCTGCCCACCGCCACTTTAGTGCTAGTGCATGTGTTAGAGCATCTGTCAGCATAGTCTTTCCCCTAATTTTTGTACTTCGCACCTTGTGAATCTTGAATCTCCATTGCCCTCTGGGTGGTTGTAATTTTTTTCTTGGTTCTGTCGGTGTGAACCCATGTTTGGCAGCCGCATAATAGGCAGGGTAGTATACAAGTGTCCATTACTACTCTCTTGAGATTCAAGGAGTAGTGGCCTTTTAGGATTTCTTTTAGTGACCAATATTTTTGCCATGTGATGTTTACTCTCCTTTGTATTTCCTCTTCATTATTTGTTTTGCTGAATGTCACTTGTTTTCCTAGGTATGTATAAGTTTTTACATATTCTATGTGATTTCCCTTGACCCCTATTTGGTTTTCCATAACTATTCGTCATTACTCTAGTCTTGTTTGCATTCATTTCCAGACCTACCTTGGAGCTTTCCGTGGCTAATGAACATATCATTTCCTCTAGAGTGTGTGGTGTTTCGGCCAGTATGACGATATCGCCTGCGAACCTTAGATGGTTAAGGTATCTCTTGCCTATTTTAATACCTATGTGAGTCCAGTCTAGCTTCCTAAAGATAGTTTCCAAAACAGCTATGAAGAGTTTAGGTGAGATGGGGTCTCCTTGTCTCACGCCTCTTTCGATCTTGATTGGGTCCCCTATTGTTTCTAGTTTTACCTTACTAGTGCTGTTAGCATATACGTTCTTCAGAATGTTTATGTATTTTTCATCGACGTTGGAGAGTTTCAGTGCTTCCCAGATTGAGTTACGACTAATTGTATCGAAAGCCTTACTGTAATCAATGTATGCTAGATATAAAGGCTTGTTAAATTCTTTGTACTTCTCCATTGTTTGTTCCAGTGCCTGTAGGTGGTCAGTTGTACTAAAACCCGAACGGAAACCTGCTTGTTCTATTGGTTGTGAGTCATCAATTGTAGGTGCTATTCTGCTTAGGATGATAGATGCGAACAATTTGTATATACTTGCCATCAGACTAATTGGCCTGTAGTTGCCTATATGTAATGGATTTCCTTTTTTATAAATTAGTGTTATTTCTGAAGTGCACCATTGTTGTGGCACTATCTCAGCATCTAATATCATGTTGAAGAGCTTGGTGAAATGGTGGAGTAGAACAGGTGCTCCTAATTTAATGGCTTCGTTGGTTATACCGTCGGGTCCTGGGCTTTTCTCATCTTTTAGCTTTCTAATGTGGTCATATACTTCTCTTTCCGTTATTGGGTTTATTGTTGTTCTAGAATCATTATGGTCTTGTGTTTGTGGGGTGTCGTTATGTATCTTTCTCTTGTACATTTCTCTGTAAAATTTTGTAGCGTGGTTAATAATATCTTTTCTCGTTTTTGTTTCCCTTATATTGTCTTCCAACTTCTGTATCCATGTTTTTTTAGTTTCAGGTCTCTAAAGGCTCTTTTTGTACTTCTATGATTCGTAAGGTTTTTTGTGATTATGTCCTGTCTATGCTTTTTATAGTCTTGGTTAATAGATTTGTTGGTTACCTTGAAAACTTCACTTAGCTCCTTTCCTAAGATATTATCTTTGGGTTTTGTTTTTATTAGTTCAGTGCGTTTCTTTATTAGTTCCTCAGTTTCTCTACTAAATATTTTTTGTTGTTTTTTCTCTTGGTAACTTGTGCTTAGACTGTGCATCACGGATTCTTCTAAAGTGTTGTAGTAGTTTTGGATGTTCGGGGTCTCTTTAAAATTGGTTTCTAGACGTGATTGCAGGCTATTCACGTAAATTTTAATTTCATTGTTAGTTTTTAGACTTGTAGCTGTAGGTTTGTAGTTTTTTCTATCATTCCTTGGCTGTTTTAAATAGAGAGGCTCTTAAAAGTCTGTGGTGGGAAGGGAATTTTATATTGTTGAGTACTTCTGTGTTTGTGATGAGTTGGGGGTGGCTTGTTAGTATGAAAACTATTTCATTTGTTGTTTTCTGATCTGGTGAGATCCAGGTCCATCGTTTGTTTTTTCTTTTCTTGAAATATGTGTTCATAATAGGAAGCTTGTGTTCGAAAGCAGAGTCTAACAGTAGTTCACCCCGGTCATTTCGTTCGCCATATCCGTACTGACCCATTATTAAGTTTTCTCCTTCCTTGGGGATGTCCTATTTTAGCGTTAAAGTCGCCCATTAGTATCACTTTGTCGTCAGCTTTGGAGAGTGCTTCTGTGATGGTGTTGTAGAATTTCTGTATCTCTTCTTCACTCGCTTTCTCTGTGGGTGCATAGACTTGTATAAGTGAGAGGTGCAAGTCTTCTAGTTTCAATTGTAGCAAAGCAACCCTTTCTGACAGTCCTGTGAAGTTGATTATTTTGTTTTTAAATGTTTTCTTCAGTAAAAAGCCAACCCCGTGTTTTCCCTTGGTTTCTCCCTTGTAACATAGAATGTAGTCTTTGTATTCTTCTATATTACAACCTGTTCTTCTGACTTCGGAAAGACCCAAAATGTCGAAGTTAATATTTTCAAGAGCATATGTGAGTTGAAGATATTTTTCAGTTGTAGACAGGGATCTCACATTATATGTGCATATTTGTAGAGATTCACTTTTTCTCTTCCTTGTAATAGATGGAGGGTGGTGGTCGTTATTCCCCACGGGGACCAGCCGGCTTGGGGAATGTGATTTGTTGTTGTTGTTGTTTGTTTTTGTGTTTTTTCCTTTCTTCTGCTGTTGTGGGTAGTTTTTGATTGATTGCTATTGCTTGTTGTTTCCGGTTTGTGAGTTGTGTCTGGAGCGGTTCATATATTCGAAAGCATTTGTTTTATTTATTTTACTTGGAGCCTTTGGTTGTGGGCTATCATCACCGTTAGACTGAGGTGGTGAGTCTGACGGGGCCCGTTTCCTCTTATCATTGCCTTTGTCTTGGTTTATTGTCCCTTTAATTATTAATTTATCATAACGGATGATTGCTATGTTTCCATTTTTCTTTTCTTGTTGCTGTTGTTGTTTTAGCTCTTTCCTTATTTCCAAGACTTCTTTGGGAAAATCTTCAGTGGCATATGTAGATGCTGGAAAGTATTTGTTATTTCCTAATATCTCAAGTTTTCTCCAAGCCAAAGTAAGTTTGACTAATATCGGTCTCCTTTTTTTGTCTTCTTTTTTCCCTAACCTTTGGACCTCACTGATTTCCCACATATCAAATTCTAGTATTCCTCTCTCAGTTACTATCTTGTTTATGAAATCCACGACCAAACTCATAAGTTCCTTGTTATTTTCCTCGGTTTCTTCTACGCCATGCAGTAGTATATTATTTCTCTTAACTTCCCTTTCTAACTTACTGACTTTCATTTTCAGTGTCGACACCTCACTGTTCAGTTTAAGGTTCTCTTTAACCAGTGGATTCAGCTTCTCTTCTATTGTTGCTGTAATACTTGCGGTTATTAAAATAGTGTGTTTCATGAAATCTTCTTTTAATTCATGCATCTTCGAGTCAATCTTCTCATCTATTTTCATTAGAAATAATTCCATCTGTTTGTCCATTTTCTACTGTTTGGTAGATTTTTTTTTATTATTGTGACAACTTTTCCGAGCTCTGGCAGCACTATCCTGTGGCGTGACGTGACACTGACAACAGTTGTCACTGTCAAATATCAATTATTTGTCATTTAATGATGAATCAATTTTGTGGGGGTAGAATTGTTTCCACTGAGCGATTTCAAGTTTTTGATCGCTTTTTTATAACACTTTCACCACGAGATGGACACTTTAGCTGCACTTTGGTAGTATTATTAGTACTTAAATCACAGTTTTTCTTAGCAAATCACGAAATTATTGGAGAGCACTAGAAACTACAAACTCATTAAGCTATTGAAATGTTTACATTATTCAATAGGATGTTAAACTTACGTAATTCGATCTGTTTCAGAACAAAAGGTCACACAGCAGCCCTAAACAGCGGTTGCTGGCATCCTCAAGTACGCGAAGAATTCATGACATGCTCCCAAGACGGGACCCTTCGACTATGGCTGACTGAGAACCCTAAACAACACAAGGCTGTCATCAAGCCTCGGCAGCAAGGAGGTTTGAAAGCCAAACCAACTGCTTGTACCTTTTCTAGGGATGGTAACACCGTAGCATGTGGTTGCTACGACGGTTCCATCCAAATGTGGGACCACAGGAAGAATTTTGTCAATACCACAGCATGTGTGAGAGACTGCCATCAAAAACAGACAGAAATCTCGAGCATATCATATTCCTACCTCGGCTCACAGTTAGTCAGCAGAGGAAACGATGACACAATGAAAATTTGGGATCTAAGAAACTTCAGAAAGCCATTGCATGTTTTTGGGGATCTGTTCTCCAGGTATGAGCAAACGGACTGCGCATTTAGCCCAGATGACACTTTAGTTTTCACAGGAGAGTCTTTGCAAAGAGGGCAGGATACAGGAAGACTTATTTTCTATAACACGAAAACTTTTGAACAGACTAATCATATAGATGTCACCAAATCCCATGTCATTAAAGGCATTTGGCACGCGAAACTGAACCAAATATTTGTGGGATGCGGAAATGGAGTAGTCAAATGCTATTTTGACCAGAAAAGGAGTTTACGCGGCGCGAAACTGTGCATAGTCAAAACACATCGTAAAAAGCATTCAGTAGAAGTCGTAAGCGCACAACAGATCATAACTCCCCATGCCTTACCTCTGTTCAGACAGGAGAAACTCAGAACTAGCAAGAAGAAGATGGAGAAGGATAGGCTAGACCCTGTGAAGTCTCACCGTCCTGATTTACCAATTACATCAGGCCAAGGTGGAAGAGTAGCGGCTTCTGGCAGTACACTCAGCTCCTTCGTCATCAGGAATCTGGGTCTTAGCAAGAGGGTGGATGATGAGCAGGACCCTAGAGAGGCTATCTTGAAGTACGCAAAGGACGCTGAAGAGAATCCGTTCTGGGTCGCCCCGGCTTACAAGAAAACTCAGCCGCAGCCTATATTCCAAGCGGGCAGTGAGGAGGAGGGACCGTCTGATCCAAAGAAACCTAAGTCTTCATAAATACTCATAAGTAAATGTTTTTTGAATTTAGAACTTCAGAAATCATGTTGGAACATCAGAAAGTCTTTCTTGTAGTAGTCTGAGCCTTAAAAGCAAGTTAAATTGCATGATTAAAGACTACATATAAATAGTACGCCATTTTTGGCTTAGAATTCCACCCACCTTAAAAACCTGCCATATGCTGCCTATTTCTCTCTGAGGACCACATTTTAACATTTAAAAGGTAGTGTATTCACGGTTAGTACAATCGTATTTCTTCTATCTTAGTTCTGATAGCGGTAACAACGAGTACCATTTATTCCTTGTACTAAAAGGAACAAAAATCGACGCTGATTATTTAAGGGACTACAGGAGCTAAACGCGAGAAATATATGGTATTCTTCAGGATAGTATGTAAGTATGATAGTGTTTTGAAAACATAATACAACAAACTTGTCTCTAAAAACAATCTTATAATGAGTAAAAACCATACTAAAAAAATACATGCGATCATTCTGATTTTTTGGCAAATAATTCTACAAGCAACATATTAGCATCAGAGTGCTTTTATTTTTTTAGTCCAATCAATAGATTTCTTGTAAATCGCAATCGCATGTAATCGCAAAACCACTCATTTCGCACTATTCGGCCCGCAGTGACTGACGAAACAACCACTTTGTAGTGCAAGCTGATTAGAACTTTATTCTAACAGTATTCCAAACGAAGTTTAAACCACCACAAATAGAGTTGCTAATTTAGCTCCTGTAGTCGCCTTAAATTAAACTGGGGAGAATGATAGAAGGTCGGAAAACAATGGAGTAAGGGAATTCGGAATCCCAGTCACCCTTCACACTTGGAACCGTAAAAAGGTTGCAGTACGGAGCTATACTACAGATGCTGTAATGAGGGCTATCGTTTTTGAGCTCACCAAATGGCACCACTGGCAAGTAAGGTCCTGTCATTATTTCTATTTTATACTTTAAAGTAATAACTGCATAAAAAGTTGAGTGTAAACTTCAGATACATATTTACAATATTGTTCGTAAATTACCAAACATGAAACATTTACTGCCTGAAGCGCCAACCCGGGATCATGGCGCTTGCTACAGCGTCGATCGAAATATCGGGAGCTCAAAACAATATAAGTACAGGGTGGTTACGAAGTATTATATTATCTGTGGTATAGGTATACTATGTCTTATGACATCTGACATTTCTGAAGACCTTACTCTACACGAACGCCTCTAGCGGCGAATTCATGCGCGAAAGCTATTGGATTGGCTTTCAGAATACAAAGGCGTTATGTAAAAAACTTTTTATAGTAGTAAAGTACAAATAAAGTACTTATTTAGCATTTTTCAAATTATCTTTGATGTCTATAGAAAAATCTACGATTATGTAATAATAAAACTTTTAGTATTTTATTGTCATTTCAGATATCTGTAAATATTATGTACTTAAGAAATAAAATTCTTATGATTAATTCTACTAAAAAGTTTTAATTTACATTTGCAACACCAAAATACAAGATGACGTCAAAAAAATATACTTTATTAGTTGAATTGCATTTTGTTAACAATTTCATGTGTTTTAATTTTTTGTCACGAACCCACTTTATCTAAAATAAAATTAGCCTAAGCCTTACTCCTTATAACATCAGCTATCTGCCAGTAAAATTCCTGACAAAATCAGTCCAGCCGTTTCGGAGATGAGCCGTAACAGACAGAAAAAAAAAATTTTTTTTTTTTTTAATAAGTACAGCAAACACTCTAAGAAGAAGAAAGTAAAAAAATGTTATTTTGAAACAGACACTTCAATTTTATTTATTTGTATAGATACTCTGTATTTAAGTATGCATTTACACAGCAAACCAGTACTTACCAGGCATAAATAAAACAAGGCCCCAAGGCATAAGTCCGCCTTTGTACTTATGTGCATTAAGTTTTATTAAATAAATAAATCTAGACTGGGCTGCTACTGACAAATTCCTAACGGAAAAACCCACAATAACACAGCTCCACGAGGTCCTGAATTTGACTGAATTCCCATAACAGAACCTGGGACCTTATGCTCAATAGGGAATATGCACGTAATTTTTTCTTAACTTAAATCAATAAAATACAGTACTATCAACCCAAGAAAAGTATTAAAAGTTAAGTTCAACTACTGCTTGTCGCACAAAAATAATATTAAACTCCTGCAATTTTCTACAACAGTTCAAACGTCCGTAGCTGTCGCGGCCATGCTGTGACGTCATTATCCACAATCTTCCTTGGTTACATCTAATTTTTTTAGCCTTAATAAAATAATGTTACCAATAGGCATGACGACAGCATCAAAAAATTGCAAATCTATTTAGTCCGTCCGTTAGAGTATTGGAAATTAATGGACACGTATTTTTTGTTTTTGTAAATCAATGAATATTGACAAAGATAAAACGCATCAAAACTCGGGAGTGGGGGCTCGTGACGTCAGAACTAGCTAAAAAAATTATACCATGGCGTGACGTATTGAAAATTTTAAAAGCGTCGTATTTTCGTCAATTTTGGTTTACGTAACAAAAGAAAAACCACGGGTCAAATATTTTTTTTCATCCCCCCATCTCGGAAAGAGTATTTTTGCTCTTCGATATCTGAGTGCAAAAGTCGTTTTTATCCTCTAGAGGATAAAGTAAATTGAATTTAGAACATCGTGTGCACTAAGTTTGTGAATTCAAACCATCATTAAACCTATTTACTTCTACCTCCATGGTGCCGAATTTATCATAGGTACAACCTTTTTTAATTTGTTTAAAACTCAGACTCGGAACCTTCTTGGTGTACTTTTATAATTTGCTTTGCGCGCGCCATGTTCTTGTCAGGTCAATTGTGGTTAAAACCTTAGGTAAAAACAAGTGAAAAACGTAAAATAAGTGGTTTTGGCGAACAAGAAGTTTATTTGACGCCAACAGAATTGACTGAAACTGTTAATAATGCGCAAATGAGCTTTCTCCCTCAACAATCACGCGAGAAGGATTTGAAACAGTACGATATTAAAAAAATTGAAAAAAAATTGGTAGAAAATGCCCAAGGCATTAAGTCCGCCTTTGTACAGTTTTTACTTGTGCATAAAGTTTTAATAAATAAATATTACACTCAACTTAACTAACTGTAGCAACCTTACTTTAAATTTTTCTTAATTGTACCTAAGTATTATTTGTTATAATTTAAAGATTATTCTGTAATACTTACCTACCATAATGTAGTAGTTAACACCTAAACTGAAATAAAAGTAAAAGTATCTTGTGATTGTAAATGTTTTTTTTTTGCATTTAGTCATTTCCTCGCTGAGGTGGGATGAAAAGTTACGTGTTGCACTCGAGTGCAAAGATTTTTCACCTCGTGCTCTTTTGATTCCCTCGCTAACGCTCAGGATTCTAATTTTTGAATCACTCGCTGCGCTCGTGACTCAATTTTAGAATCCTTCGCTTGCTCAGTTATCAAAATTGAGCACGCGGTTAAAAAGCAACTTTGCACTCTTGTATAACAAATAACTATTGATAATCTAAGTGACGGACTAATTAGTTTTTTTTGTCGTCTCGCCTATTGTATGTACTTTAATCAAGTAAAAATTGCAGTAACAATATTATAATAAAATTTTAGTGAAACTTTTAGCACTTTTCAAATAAAAGTGTTTTTTTGACACAATGAACTTTGACGTCAATACCGGCGTTATCGAGGACGGTGTGTTTTGACAGTGCGTTCCGTTTAACCAAAAACATGCTACATAAAACAGTAAATTGTAAAATAAGAGATGTATAATATTAGAAACTTAAACAAGTGTACCACAATGTTTTTATGCGCCAATACTACATTTTTCATAAATAAAAGGAGTTTTGTATGTCATGCATATTCCCTATTGCTCAGCAGAACTATTTGTGATCACTGGCCCAACAAGGCCAGCCACATAACTCTACAATAAAAACACCGGTAGTTAAATTCTTAACATGTTTTATTAACTTACAGATAGCTAAACTACTTATAATTACGGACTAATATAAGGTACTATCGCGTTCACGCCTTCATCGCTATGCTCTCCGGCTCCTCGCGGTCCACAGCTTTCGGGATCGGCGACTTGACGGCATTCTGAAAAGAGAAATAAGACATGAACGACGTGTTTCCGGACGATATCGATATACTTCGATCGGTCATTGTACTCATCATTATGAACAACCTTTACTATGGGTCGAAACCCAGAATCGCGAATAAAATCAGCTGTTACCTACAATTATGTTCGCATAACTCGCCAAAATGTATGGAACAGCTAATTTTTTTTTCGCAATTCAAGGTTTCGACCCATAGTAAAGGTTGTTCATAATGATGAGTACAATGACCCGTCGAAGTTTATCGATATTGTTGTTGAAAAGGGTGTATAACATCACGAATGTAATCCCGCAGGGTTTGGCAGAGGTGTGCCCAAGGCGCGGGACAAATACAAGAGGTGTCGAAGCGCGGTCCCGGCGCCGGTGCAGCGCAGAACAGGCGCGCTGACGGTGTCGGAAAGGCGAGGCGCGGGCGAACACAGGGATGCATTTGGGGCATTCTAGTGTTTAAATTCTATGTCGTCACGCATTTTCGCCGTCTAGTTCACTCCTGCGAACACTATCTGGCATGCCACTGCTAACTGCAGGTGCGCCGAGGGCGCGGAGGTGGCGCCGCGCCGTCTTAGTAAGTCTCGCGCCTCACCTCTTCTATACATTTTGTATGAAATTTCATAGAAGTGGCGCCTACGCCCGACGTCTCTTGCATTTGTCCCGCGCCTAATAGTACTCTCACAGCGCCGAAATATAAGCTATTAGTAGACATGGTAAATATCCCGTTTTCAGTGTTAATGATACTTATTTACATAAATCATGACCTGTCAAATGACCAATTTGTTCGAGACGCCATTGTTTAACTATTGTGTCTACTTCGTGGACAGATCATGGGTTAATGTTAGTGACCATGTCAGTTTAAACTTAAAGTACACCCACATTATACCAGTTATGATTTTAAGTCCCATGAAATAGGGGGCGAGCCTATTGCCATCAACTGCACAAATCCAGACTCCGTAGCTGCTACTGGGAAATTCCTGATAGAAAAACTCAATAACACTTTGCCCGACCCGAGAATGGAACCCAGGACCCACCCTCGACCAGCACCTACCAGTTTCTTAGCTCTCTCGGTAAGAATGGAGAAGGCAAAGTGGTTGATGATGACGCCGATGGGTAGCGCAACTCCTTGAAACCTGTACAGCTGCTTGATGTCACTGTCTGCTGAGCCTGAAACAAGTGTCTCTGTTTAATATTATGATAATGATATGTGGAAACGCAGAGATGACCGCCTTGGAGAGCTTCACGATGTGGGTACATCCTTTTTATTTTCGGATGGGAAATCATCAAAAGACTCCCCCCGCTCTGGGCGGAGCAGGAGGGAGTGTCAGACTTTTACTGACTAAAACCCATCCATGTTCCTTCATCGCCCTTTGTGTTCCGGGGCCACGGTATTTCTTGCGAACAGTCCCGCAGCCCCGGCAGGACGTGGGTACCTCCTTCAAAGCACCTACGTTCGACCACGGTGTAATGGGTTACCCACCATACATCTTCGGGATTTGCCAGCGCAGCTAGTATCAAACTAGCTGGAGTATGACTGGGATGAAGACGTAAGGCTGCCGAGGCAAGCCCTTAATTGTAAAAACATAAAAGATTATTTTAGCGATTAATGCAAATATATCGAAGAAATTAAATTGTTACCCACTTGAATCTATACTAACATTACAAAGCTCAAGTTTGTTTGGTTGGTTGAACGCGCTAATTACAGGATTGCGAGCGCTGCAGAACGACGACCCGAATGGCGCAGCGGTAGTGAGGCTGCCTTACGTTCTTCGGGTCCCGGGTTCGAATCCCGGTTGGAGCAAATGTTTGTGTGATGACCAATGAACATTTGTTTTCCGAGTCATGGATGTTTATATGTATAATAAGTATATAGTATAATGTATTTACAAACAAAAGGTATTATGTCCAGCGATGTTTATTTATTTATTTATAAAATCATGTATGAGAGAATTGTTCCTCTGAAAACGTTCTAAAAAGTTCTAAAAAAAAACCGCGATAGCATATGTCTATCTATTAACCTTTTGAACGCCATTGTCACATATACGTGACAAGCAAGTGCGTGCCTCGTACGCCAAACGACACGAATATGTGACAAAATGGTAGGTGAAATTGTGGCTTGGCGTGGAGGGCACGCGCATGCTTTTATGCTCTGGCGTTCAAAAGGTTAAGGTTGACTCACACTCTCTAACCCTCTCTCTCTCTCATGTGACGCAGACGAAGTTGCGCGAGTCAGCTAGTATCAAATATACGAAAGTGATCTTCGTCGTGTCGATGATTCCCTTTTATATAGGGTTCCGTAACAAACGGGACCCTATTACTAAGCCTCCAATGTCCGTCCGTCCGTCTGTCCGTCACCGAGCTGTATCTCATGATCCGTAATAGGTAGACAGTTACAATTTTCACAGGTGTATTTCTGTTGCCGCTACAGTATAACGATAACAGAGCAGTTTAAAATTAATATGATATAGTTATGTGTAGCGCCTTTTATGACTTTAACTCACCATCCTCTGCCTAGCCTTTTCCCAACTATGTTGGTGGGCTTCCAATCTAACCAGATATAGCTGAATACCAGTATTTTACATGGAGCGAGTGCCTTTCTGACCCCCACAAACCAGTTAATGGTGGACACTATAGTGTAAGACAGGTTGTCAGACTTTCAGGCAACTAACTATCTGTAACGACTGACAAATGACTGCGCCAGGACTAACAGCTTGTTAAGGCACGGCGCGGCGGTAACTCTGTATGTAATGGGTGGTCACCCATCCACGAACTAACCTAGGCAAGTGAGGCTTAACCTGAAGATCGACACGAGCGGCTGTTATTATTTTGTAAGTCGCACTTCTTACTCACCATTTAGCTTGTGTACGGACGCGATAGATACCCTTCCGATCTGTTTCGTGTTGCTGATCATGGGCCCCTTGGAGATATCTATGTGTTTGTTCACTTTGTACAGCGTCACTTTGCCTGCAAGTAATGAAATAAACAACTGAGTAATAGCTATTTATTCACCAAGGGGAGTAAGGCACAGGTTACTAATCGATTGTGCATTTGAGGCCCGACGCGAAACGGAGGGCCGTGAACCACACGAGTTTAGTAATCTGTACTTACCCTCGAGTGATATTATACTGCTTTATACTACACTGGCTTACAACGTCATCAAGACTCAAAAAAAATAAAACGCGTTAGTAATGGATTACTACCCTGATTTTCAGGGCAGTAATGAAATTCCATACAATATATGCCTAGATTTATGAGAATGTTTAATGAACAGCTTCCAAGCCTTTTAGTGGTGTAGTATTGGTACTCTTACTAAGCAAGTGTAGTATAAAACATTTTAAACATGAATTTGTCTCCAACGGAACAATTACTCTTTGAAAACAGTTCCGAATATAGCTACATAGCCACCTGTTGCTGTTTTCATAGAGTAATATAGAAACCATTCGCTTCTCTGCAGTCAGTTAGCGATTGGGCGGCTTTGCTGCTACGGTTTGCGTTTGCACTCGCCTTCCGAAATGTACATTTATCTGGCAAAATTAAGCAGTGGTAGTAGGGTTGCCACCCGTACTATAATACATAGTATAGTACTATATTCAGTCAATTGTACTATAAAATAATATAGTACGAAAAATACTATATTTTTATCCCTAATTCAACTGTCGCGCTTTTTTATATTAACTGTGCTGTGTGATCAAAACATTTAAATAATAAAATTAATGCTCTATTTTAATCACACAGATTAAAATAGAGCATCTATTAATTTAATTAAAAATTAATTTATTTTAATATGAATCTAAATTGTTCAGAGTCCCATAATTATTTTAAATGCAATAGATCATTGATGGCCAAAGCCAAGAGCAATGACAAATATACTTACCTAAATATATGAAAAAATACATAATTTTTAAAAATAAATGTGTACTTTTTTTCCTAAATTTCCCAAATGTACTATATTTTTGCACCTTTTTTGGGAAAAAAAACTATATTTGTACAAAATAAAGGTGGCAACCCTAAGTGGTAGCCTAGTGGTATGACCGTGGGACTGCCACGTTTAAGGTCTCAAGTTCGAACCCAAGATACGCACCTCTGATTTTTCGGATTCATGTGCGTATTGTATAATTATCACTTGCTTCGGTGAAGGTTCAGCGTGCCTTAGAGATATTTCTCGTCGGCATGTAAAGCCAAGTCAGAGGCCTACGGCCGGACGCATAAAAACTCTGACACCAGGGTAGGCAAGACGAAAATGACACTCGCAATAGGGTAGATGACAAAAAAAAAACTAATCAGTCCGTCAGATAGATTTCCAAAAAATATGGGACACAAATTTTTTCTTTTTTCACGTAAACAAAAATTGAAGACGATACAGTGCGTCGAAAACTCGCGTGACGTCACAATTGAATGCATTTTTTACTCAACTGTGACGTCACAAGCCCCCCACTCATGATCTTTGACACGTTTTATCTTCGTAAATTTTTATTAATTTGATAAAACAAAAAACACGTATCCAATATTTTTCGATAATCTAACTGACAGATTAAACAGAATCATATATTTTTTAGTCAGTCATCATCCCTATTAATTCAAGACTGCCTCTACAGTAGAAATTAAGCTGTAATAAGTAACCCACTCACCATTATTCCTAGCAATACTAGGTATCTGCTTGACCTTATGGTCGTTTTCCACAAACATCTCAAGAGCCAACTCCTCGCCCACCTCCAGCCGCTCTATGGGCTGGTCCTGACGTACCAGCTTCATGTACTCCGCGGCCAGGGTCACCAGCTCCTGGGGCGACGGCTTCCAGTCGTTCAGGGTTGGAAGGTCCACGTCGTAAATGAAGGAGCCGCTGCGGACTGAGGTTTTGCATTGTTTAGATTAAAAGTAATATTTTATAACAGATAATCAAACTGTTACCATATTCGGAAACTACGTATTGTTATGGTCATTTATTTTCTCCAGAATATTGCATTTTGAAAAAAATCCTTTTCAGACCATTTTCCTAAACTTAGGCTAAGTTCGAAAACGAAAACTGACAGAAGAGTAATCTCCGTAGAGTTGGGTAGAGGTGAATCTAATAGTACACTCACATTTCGTCAGTTATGTTTAAGTCCTATCCTGTGTAGTAGGGGCAACCTTAATGCCATCAACTGGACACAAATCCAGGCTTCGTAACTTTTCTATCTTTCTTTCTTCTCAGCACATTTGCGTCCACAGCTGTACATATGCCTCTCGCATGGTACTCCATTAGCTTCTGGCTTCGTGACTACTATTGAGAAATTCTTGATGGAAAAACTCAATAGCACTTTTCCCGACCCGGGAATCGAACCCAGGACCTAACACTCAATAGTCTGCCTTGCAAACACTAGACCAACGAGGCAAGGACAACTATAAAACCTAACGCTAAGATAGCTTCCTGTCTGTCAGGCGGGTGGCAAAATTGGTCATCCAGAGGATACTTGAAATTTTTACCAGTTAAATAATAAATATAAATGATAAATATCGCTGGATATTACACACAGCGCCATCTAGCGCCACACTAAGCAACGAGGTTTGTGTCGTGGACACCAGATAGTGGATATACTACATAGGTACTTTTTGTTTGTAATAAATAGTGCAACCTCACAACCGCTGTGCCATTCGGGTCGTCAAAAGTATAAGTAAATTGTGCATTAGAGTATAATTAAAAAACTCCTAATTCTGATTAAAATCATGGAACAGGAACATTTACAGTACTAACTCTAATATATAGGCAAGGCAGTCTTACTATCAGGTCCGGGGAAACTGTGCAGTTTGACAGGCACTGTGTCTTTGAAGGCAACCGTAGCGCAGGCACCGAGCATAAATGAGCATGTTCTCCAGAAAGCTTTGTTCACAAACTGGGGTTCTGGCACCGTGAAGTTTTGGAGCTGTTACGAACAAGATAGATAATTGAGATTTTAATAAATATCTGCTATATAATATTTTTTTGTTCTATGTTTTCCTCCTTATTTTGTATCTTTTTTTTATTGTGTGTGCGCTTTAATAACTGACATCAAATAAATATCTTTCTTTCTTTCTTATTTGAGTTTCGTTAAAACTGTGGCTCTAGAAACAGGGGCTTCTTATTCTAAACATGATGTTCACATCACAAGGGTTTTTATCAATAGCTGCAATTTTTAATTGCTAGGATGGAATAAATTCATTTACTTTCAATATGCAGTTGCTCCATGTAAAATACTGGTATTCTGCTGCATCCACTAAGACTGGAAACCGACATGAATATAGTTGGGAAAAGGCTAGGCAGATGATAATTCCTTGCTCATCTGACAAGGCATCTAGATATATGACTAATGCTTTTTTTAAGCTTTAAATGGTACTCATTTAAATAATACTGGCATTGAGACAAACTCTTGTCTCAAAACTGGAACTTACAGTACAGCTTAGTGCATAAACTGACATTTTATTTCATGCCGATTAGAATTATTACATAAACCAGATGTAAAAATTACTTACTTCTAATGTACAACTTTCTGTGAGAGGTCTGTGCATGTCCCAGTATACTGAGCCGTCCAACAGGGCTAAAGCACTTGTATCTGTGTGCCATTCACTTAAATCTGAAAATTCAATAGCAAAATACTTACATTATCATTTGGCCCACTATAAAAACTAATGATGACTCGAAAAGTATATAAAATAGTGATTTCAGTACTTATAAATGTTGACATATGAAACTTACGTCTCGCACAATCGTAAGGCGTTGAAATACCCTTGTTCATAACCAAGGTGCAGTCATTTGGTAAACCTTTATACTGAATTTCAATTTTCTCGATTCTGCCGACTTTATCCAACTGGCGTTTCTTCTCTAAAGTGAAAAGGTGATAACGTCGATCTATAGCCTCCTGAGTACTCAGAAATCCTAGAAAATAACGTTAGAATCAATGTTTATTCGGTCGTAAGAAAATAGTTGAACTTTACATTCAGTTTTAGTAAGTTTATACTTACTCGTCAATGGTAAACCTTTTGTGCAACTATTTTGAGTAACTTTTGTTGATAAACATAAAATTTGACGCCTCATTTTGTAAATTAAATGCAATATAATTAACAATAAAACAGAGAAGAATTTCTAGGTTAACCGCAGATGATCATGACATGAGTTTGACAGTAGCATTCCAGACACTCTCAAGTATTATCAGTATATTTTGAGCATAGGATTGTTGGTTCGTTAAAGCAGTGTTTGAGTGTGTAGTTTGGACCACTTTGTCCTCTGTGCTCTAAGTTGGTGGCATAAACGAGTGCACGACAAGGGCGGATTTACCAGCTTCATACGCGTGGTGTTCGGTAAGTGTCCCACGGGATTGCAATAACAAATCCGTAGAGTAGTTTTTGTGTAAAAGAGCAACAAACATTCATCCAATTCCATCCTCACAAACTTGCAGAATTTTAATAAGTATTCGTAAGAAAATAGGATAAGACTTAATATGATTATACAGGGTGAGAAAAATAACAGGTGGAAGGGACTTCGACGCACCAACGGTGACAAAAATAAGTGAAGGAGCAGAAAATAAGAAAAAAAAAACCTTTTGTTTTAGGCCCATGAGTAAAGTAAGGATTTCAGAGCATGTGTAAGCGCGGCCTACAATTTTTTGTACGTTTCTCCAGCGAAAGAATCGTCGATAGCCAGTCGCTCCCTCAGCGCGGCAGGGCGTGGGGGTAAGACAAGTGATGAGCTAATTTATATGTAATAATATGTGTGTATATTTTAATCAATTAAAAACACGTTTAGATTAAAAACTTTATTCCATAAATTTATCCAACCATGGTTCTCTTTCTCCCTCTTGCTCTCACTTCCTCAAACTTACTAATAGTTTCTCCAATCTGTTTCTTGCTGTGCTTCTTATATGCTTCTAAAATCTCTTCAAATATATGTGGGTAGTCATTATGAGTACTTATGATTGCTCTTTCAAGCACATACAAGTCTACACCTTTATCTTCCCCACTCGAACCAATGAATGATAAGCCAAAGTCTATCATTACTAGATCCAACTCTCCTTCAAGCCAATTTTCATCGCCATTCTTAGCTTTTGGAACAAGTAACATATTAGAAGTGGTCAAATCTCCATGTATAATATTCGATTCGTGTAATTTCCTCACTGTATGGCCAATCAATTTACTTATTGCTTGTAACTTGGGTTTGTTTTCTTCTTTTACGTGATTTATTATAAAATCTTTTACTGTTACACTTTTTTCCAAATGCTCCATGTAAATGCGTTGTCTATGGAAATCCACTAAATATAATGCTGGAGTTCTGACCGAAGCAGCTTTACACCGGACTATGGAACGCGCCTCATTTTTCATCCGTTCTTTGGTTATATTTTCGTCCAAATCTGGGTGTCGATACTTTTTCTTGAATCTCTCTTTGATCAATGTCGGTTTTCCGAGATAGTTACAAATATACAGCTTTCCTTCCGCACCTTGTTTCAGTATTTTCAGGTCTTTTAAGTCTTCTGCCATGTTGACACAAATTGATGATTTATATTCTTCCAAATATATTGTATGTTGTGCAAGTAGTAATTCTAATAAAAGCACTCGTAAAATACAACTTTTAGTTAAGATTTGTTTTACATTTGTAGCTGTTTATTTTGTTGATTTTCGGATAAACACGGCATGATTGATGACATTTCGACTGACAATGACATTGACGTCCAACAACGTCAATTCTTAGTTACGTTTAGTTTACTGGTTCGATTTAAAAAAATGTGCGGAGATTCTATTTCACGCAATCAGTTTTATTTTAATTATTTCATTTTGTTTAGTGTAGACATAATAACTTCCTTCATGCGTTGCCAATTTCGTTGCAATGTACGCATCCTGAGTATGAACAATTTACAACAAAAACAAAACGTATCCTTCATCCACCCTACTCCGTATATCGGAATGTTGAAAATCAGAAAACGTAAAATCGACGTATACAAGCCGCACCTTACATTTAACACGTAGGTAGGTATTGGGATGTTTATCTACTTTCTATGGCTATATATCTGTATGTATTCACTAACTGGAGAGCGAGGGAGGCTGTGGGCGTGATATTGGTTGCTGCACCCGGGCCGACCGGCACCACGTTATAATTTCATTCAAACAATAATTCCCATCAAATAGTTAATGGAAACAGTGATTTATCTCTGTAAGATTTAGTGCCGGTACGACGTTCTAACGCTCCGCTAGCTCTACATGAAACTATAATACCGTAGTGTGTTAGAACCGGTAAAAATACCAAAAATAATATAATTTTAGTGTTCGATTGTGATTTTAAAAATTGTGAGAATGATGTCCGAGGGCTTAGAATACGAGACCATAGTGCAGAATGGACCACGAAAAGTAAGTGCTTTTTTTTTAATTCCAATCGTGGCTTGAAAGAACAATGTTGTGCCTCTTAGTCATGGCAAGCGTGCCTAAGTTATATATATCGCTAGGTTCGAATGGGGGGAGGTAGTGTCCTATAGAAATGTCTGGGTGCATTTTCGTAGTTATAGGATGCAGCCGTCTCGAAATGCCGGCTGATGCGATTTCCTGCGTTCCCGTTTTGAGTAAAAACGTTGGCGGGAAATTACGTGGGTCGGGTATTTCATATGCGGATATAAATCGTTAAGGAATTGTATACAACAATAAATGTTTTATTGCTTAATAAATATGATTTATTTCGGCTATAAATTTTGAGTTTTAAATGTAAGATTTCAATGTGTGATGACGTAGGTATTCTGTTTGTATGTAAGATTGATTGGTTTAGCCGAAGGGTTTAGCATACTTAGGTCTTAGTAAAGTAGTAGTAAGAATATTAAAAAAAAAATGTTTTTGTATAATCAGAATGATGTGCCACTTACAACTCGCACTTACATTCTAAATAGATAGAATTTTATTAGAAAATGCGATATTAAATTAGGATCTCTTTAATTATGTAAGTAATGCTCTCTAATGAAAAAAGAAATTGTCTCGTTTACTGCACGTCTGCACCCCTTCCTTTGCCTATTGTGTCTATGTAGCAGGGAATGGAGCGGAAAATTAAAACGAAACCTTTTTAAAGTTTTCATTTTAGCATCATAATAATTATACCTAAGTAGGTACTACTTTTTTATTTTTTTATGAAAAGGCGCACGCATAGGTACCTACATTTGTGCCGTTCTGTTTTCAAAATCGAATTAACTAGGCTGGATTCGACGACACAGCACGTCGTGAACTCGTGACATGACTATATTTTTTTACAACGCTGACATAAATTACGATTGTTTTAAGAATGGGTTGGTAGGCCTCTTTTTCATAACTTGCATTGTGAACTGATGCTAATCCGACCCATAGACATAGACATAGGTGACATAACTAAGGGCTACCGCACACTTGAGACAAGACTGTCTTAAGACAGACTATTGCTTTACAAAACATATGAAGGCGCGCACACTTCAAACAAAGCGTCTCATAGACAAATTTGTCTAATCCCTACAAGAACTGCACAGCGACAAGTCTGACTACCGATTGTGGGCTTCCCTTTTGTATGTATGCGGGCGCGCACATCTACGACAAAACAGTCTCGGCCCAGGAGCAGGTATAGCTTTGCGAAAATATGTGTCTTGATAAATGTAATGTAAGGCTCTATTAATTTCAGTAAATTATCAAAAGTTGACACGTTCATTCGGAAATAGTCTAAAAACATCCGTCTTAAAAATCCGTCTCGTTGTCTTAATTTTCTATACAGTGTATAAAAAAATCCATTAAGCAGTCTTTCACTATATATGGGATGCACCCAATATTTACGTCTGCGCCGTTTTGCAAGTACACGCGTAACTAAGATGCTTTTAATAGAACAGTATCGATGAAGTCCATTTTGATACTGACATAAAAGTACTCTGAGGATACTGAAAAGGAATTGACGCAAACGATGTGCGCCGCACGCCCGCGCCGCTTCGTCGTAGTACACCAAACAGTATTGTTTTAGGTGTGCGATGTGTCGTAGACAAAACAGTTTTTGAGGCAGACTTGTCTATGTGAGGCAAGTCTGTCTTAAGACAGTCTTGTCTCAAGTGTGCGGTAGCACTAAATACTTAAGTGAAGAAATTTTGACTGAGTAAACTATGAATATAATTGAACCTAATATTTGAAAAACTAAAATAAATTCAGAGAATTTTATTTTCATCAACTCGTGAGCTATCTATTATAGTAGGTAAACCTAGTTATCTAGGTACAGTCGTGGTCTTTTCCGCCTGATCAGTTAAAATTTTTTTCGCTTAAATCATGCGGAGGCGCCGAGCCACTCCACCTTAAACTTTAGGCCTATTAGGAAAGCGTCAACTTTGACGCGCAAAATAACAATAACTCTCGTTTGGCATGTGTCGCCGATCGGTATTTTTTTCATTAATTATTTATTATAAAGTCAACGGGGCGGGGATAGAGAGCGTTTCTATGTTTTACGTGCAAGCAAAAATAAGCTTAGTGGTGATCAGGCGGGAGTGTCCTCGATAGTACCTGTAAAACAATAGGAGCATAGACTATCGGAATGATAATAAAGCCTACATGATCCGAGTGCCATCATAATGGTTATAAACAATAATATCAATAGAGTATTATGGCATCATGTGTTATCCGACCATATTAAAATATTGAGGATGTTTACACCTACCGTTGTTGTAACTGAGTGAATAATGGATGCTCTCAAGCTACTGAAAACATTGAGCGCATCCACCCTTTGGGAGTTCTAGATATCACGACTTATCTCAATAAACTGACGTTATCCTTGATATAAATTAATAACAAATTTAACCCTTACTTTGCCGTCGCGCAATCGGGTAAAAAAGGATAAAACCCAAAGGGCCACACTTGGCACAAACAAGACGATAACTAAACTCTACATAACTAGATAATATTATATGAAATATCTTCTGATAAAGCCTCAATCAAACTTTTTTCAAAACTGAGTTAAAACTATCGACCTCAAACTGTCTGGCCATTTCCATCAAGCCAGACTCGTTGTCTAGATATTATTGTCAATGGTCTGTCGAGCCCAGACAGCCAGCAATAGTTCTATAGGACGTATATTATCAGCTGGCTGAGTTAGTATCGACTAAAACAGGTTACCCTGAGGGCTGTGAATGATGGGCTAGCAACCTTATAATTGCATTACTTTGAAACCTGTTTCGTGTTGTAGGTATTTGATTTCGATCAATGTTGAATTAGTGGCGGTTGAATATTGAGTAGATTTGACTTTATTTACGTTAATGTAACAGTTACATTAATAGTGAAATGAGAGTGCACCTCTGCCTAATTCCTAGGGAAACACAGGTGACAGGTGTGTCTATGTAACAGGGAATCCCAAAAAGTTATTATTATGACTACAGAAATGGCAAAAACCAATCCTGGGATCATTTACCTTGTCCTAACGCGTGACCCATAAGAAATTATTCATAACCCAACCCTTTTCAACTGTCGCCATAAAATACAGAACACCATTACAAAAATGTCACCATGACCATTTTTACCTATATCACTAGGTCACTAATTAACCTAAATTAGACGTTCCGTGAAAAGGAACGTGGGGCCAACGTTCTGTTTTTCTGTCAAAAATAATTACGCGCGTAAATAATACAATGTTATTTTTGTTTTTAAAATAGAACGTCGTACAGTCGTGGTCTTTTCCGCCTGATCAGTTAAATTTTTTTTCGCTTAAATCATGCGGAGGCGCCGAGCCACTCCACCTTAAACTTTAGGCCTATTAAGAAAGCGTCAACTTTGGCGCGCAAAATAACAATAACTCTCGTTTGGCATGTGTCGCCGATCGGTATCTTTTCATTAATTATTTCTATATGAAGTCCACGGGGCGGGAATAGAGAGCGTTTCTATGTTGTAAGTGCAAGCAAAAATCAGCTTAGTGGTGATCAGGCGGGAGTGTCCTTGATAGTACCTTGTCGTTTTATTTTTAATTCTTCCGTCTCTATGGCTGGATGCAAAATAGCCGCTTCGGCTTCAGGAAAAATTAAGTTATGTGACCTCTATATTAAGACTTATTAACCATCGTTATCCTCATTGCGTCCTTTAATTTTCCTGTCTGGACTGATTGCATCGACTGGCTTCAGTCCGACTGAAAAACAATAATTATAAAGACACTTATTTTACGAGACAGAATCAATTTTTAGGTTTTTTTTTAATGAATTGTTAATTTTTCAAAAGAGGAACACAAAATATTCATCAAATATCATAAATTACTCTCCTAATGTATCGGTCAAGCCGTGTACGGACAAAATATTGTGGACGGTGGTCCGGTATCCAAACACGAACATCTTCATACGAATACTACTGAAGTATCTGCTAGTGACCGCGGTGTTTGCAGCTGGTCTGCAAATTGCCTGTATCAGTTTCACTGATTTTTTAACTTGGAATGATTCAAGGCCATGAAATCGTCGTAAGGCACATCGCATTCGCGTCAGATTCCAAGCGGAACCAGAGCAAATCATAGACAGTAGACTCATATTATAACAGTGTTTGAGTCTGTATATTTTGAGGTAACCTCCCACATAATGTTAGTTAGTCGGTAACGGTATCAAAATAACCGTGAGATCTTACCGCAGCTGACTCACTGGAAACTGGGACAGGTTAAAATTAAAGATCAAAAACTAGATTTTAAAAGCACTCGTGTATTCAAATCTTGTCTAAATTACAGAGACCATAGCGGGGCTCGTCGCCAGTGATCACGGCTGCACGCTATCCTTGCCGAGGTCGGGTCCGTCGATGGGTGATCATCCATTATTTATATCGAGACCCAGACGTGCGTCGGAAAGCTCGTTAAGCCTTTTGGTGCATCCACACCGCAGTTACTTTTTGTAGAGCAACGTTTCCAAGTGTTATTTATTGTTAGTTTATGTTGCCGTGTTAGTACCTATTATGTTAAATAATGTTGCCTAACTTTTGAAAACAGTCAACACGTGGTAACAATTGCTAACATTGTAAGCGTATGTTACCTCAACATGCGGTGTATGCACCATTTAGTCCTAAGACTGACAAGTCGGTATGAAGAAGTGTTGTCCTCCGTAGGAAGAAAACCAAAGACATTTGTGGTTGTGCCGTGCCTTTTTTACATGGGAACAAAACATACCTAGCGAAATTTTGTTATACTCATAAACAAGTATGACGTGAGGTTATTCGGTTGGTGTCACCACTGTGAGGATCGACCGGAGGACACGGTAGAGGTCTGCCCCGCGTGGGCGGAGCACCGCCGTGTCCTCGTAGCGGCGATCGGCGGCGGCGACCTCTCGCGTCCGGCCCTGGTTCAATCCGGAGCGAGACGGAATGGGAAACCGTCACCTGCTTCTGCGAAGCAGTCATGCTAGCGAAGGACGTGGCGGAACGTGAGAGGGAGAGAACCTCACGTCGCACCCGCCGCGGGAGACGTACCGGGCGTATGGCGTAGGCGCGGGCCTGTGGACGGTGAGCTATATAGGTTATCTCGCCGTCCGTCCTTATGACTACAGGCCGTGTCGACGGCGCGTTCGTGATCCACGCGCGCCTCAAAGGGATGTCAGCAGAAAGGAAGGGGTCCGCAAGGGCCGAATGCCTGCCGGGCTGCGGGACTGCTCGAAAGAGATACCGTGACCCCGGAACACAAAGGGCGAAGAATTAACATGGATGGGTTTTAGTCAGTAAAAGTCTGACACTCCCTCCCGCTCTGGACGGAGTCATTTGATGATTTCCCATCCGAAAAAAAAAAAATCGGTTGTCACATGGCAAGAAAGGAGGTGTCTGATGAGATGACGAGTAATTAATAGAGAAGTATGGAAGAAGAAGACATGTAGCGCCGACCCCAAATAAATTGGGTTGACCAGGAGAACGATGATTTATGAACGAGTTTCCAATGTGAGAAGAGATCACCTACCTAGCATACTTACTTACCTGCTTAACCACCAACTCGCATTGGGCATTTATGGTAGATTATGTACGGCCCACTGTGATTTTCTCTCACACAGAGAAAGCCCAGTTGTGGGATCATTCAAAGCTATTTAGTATGTTAAAGGATAGTCAGTAATGTAATCACTAAAATGTTTTACGATGTTTTAAAAAACTGTTTACGAGTGGCTAAGTGGGGTCACGTTCACGCACCGAGGGCAACGCACCTTCATTGATAAGTAGTCTCTTTGAATAGAGCTACTTTTTATTAATCTCAACAAAAATGTCTGCTTCCTACATAGTCTGTCTACCCACTAAGTACTTTATGACCTTCATCGTTGAAGACAGTGCTGCTTTCAAAGACAATATTCCAACTACAGAAATAATAACAGAATCTGTGATTTTAACGCCATCGCCAGCTGTCACCCGTGGCTTTCGGTTTTAAACGAACGCAGAACTTTTAAAATACTTTCATAGGGCGAATTTGAGCCAAAGAAACCACGCGATCAATGCGCGATCATTACAATTTGGTCTGCGTTCATTCAATAAGCTGTCAGTGTCATCATTTTACTATTATTTATTCTGTGGCATTGCTATGAAACACTTGGACGCTGTTTAGACGGGCTGTAATGTCCTAGCTCTAGTTTTCGACACCCTATAATCCTTTTCACTTTCTATCTTCATTGATTTAGTTGAGCTATCCCATCTTCTTTATCGTGTGGTTATTGCCTAACCTGGTGTCAGACTTTTTATGCCACCTACTTCCCTAATATTGTCTTTCAAAGCAGGCACTACCCACATAAGGTACTGCTTCCCTGTCCCCTAGATACTTGCCAAGCCACACATGCTACCAACATAAAGAAAGAAGCTTCTGTCGGACAGATAACAAAACCATTGAGTACCGTTAAGAGATTATTTAAATGTAATCAGGAATGTGTTTAATTAATGAGGTCAGTCCACCCGCGGCGCTGTTGGTTGCAGGTCGTTTTGGGTCGCTGAGTTCGCTCCTGAGAAATATTACATTATAATATTATAGGTAATTGTAGTGAGTATTACTATCTCGTTGGTCTAGTGATCGCAAGCACGACTACTGAGAAGGTCCAGGTTCATTTCTCACGCCAAGCAAAGTGTTTTTTGGGGTTTTCCGTCACGAAAAACCCAGTTATCAGTACTTATAGGTAGCTGTCTAGGGCCTGAATTCGACGGGCAGGGACGAAGGGCGGGTTTCGACGATCGTACGACGTAGACGAATATTTTTGACGACATTGTTGGCGCAGTTACTGAGCGATTGCGATTGACTGCTGCGTTGCGTGTCGCGGGTTCGATCGAACAAATATTTCAATGTATGGTGTATGGTTTGTTCTATAGTTGTTCAGGGTCCGGCTGTTTTTGAATGTGAGTTTAAATGTTGTGAACGCACCCACGATACAGGACAAGGAAAGGGAAAAAAATATAACTGACGAAATGAGTATAACATTTGCAGAGCGGTCTCCTAAAAGCGTTAAGTATTTTTCAACACACTTGCTCATAAAATGGCTCTAATTTCACCGCAATTAGGCACATAATGACACCTGTAATCAAACTGTGACTTTTTCATTGCCATTATTCACTAGTGAGTTATAGGGTTTTTTTTACTGGTTGAGTTGCTTTGTTCTTAAAAAAGTTTCTATACAAAAAAGATCGTGCTCAATAGTACAAATAAATTAATTCTGATCTCAATTTCATTCTCTGAACCGTTGGAACTCATTTTACTTATTACATTTATATTTATTATCTATGTAAATAATAAAGCAAGACGAATTTTGAGCTTTGCCGCCAATTTTCTATTTATCATCTGTGCCGAAAGGCAAACGCATTTAAGGCCATACAGCCACCACGTGAACGCAATTTGTACTAAGCAAAGAGACTTTACTTTGGTATGCCAAGAATGATAAAAGAGATCCAATCAAAGAGTATTTAATAAACCTAGCATGCCGTTTCATACAACATTGCTGGAGCGTTGTAATGTTCCAAATTCAAAAAACGCTCCTGCAATGATTCGATACTCCGCGTTTTCATTTTTCGAAAATAATGACAATATTTCCATGCATGTTTGAGAAAATTGATTATAATTTCAACTTGTACGTTTTTAATAAATAAAACTTTCACTCAAATATAACATTTGTTTTCTCTGTATTATAGAAATCATGATCTGTCAAAGGACCGATTTGTTCGAGACACCATTGTTTAACTATTGTGTCTACTTCGTGGACAGATCAAGGGTTTGAATTCCCCATTTTGTAGGTACGTGGCTAAAACGCTATCCGCGAAAAGCCAAAATAGTACATTGTTGACCGAGAGGAGAAAGTGACCGATTACCGTCGAGTACCGCTTTAAAACACCCTAGATCGGGAATCGCACTTTCTCTCGAGTAATACATAGTGCTTTATACTACACCTACGAGGAAAATAAAAAACTAAATCTTTACTAATTGAAATTCTGAATCCTCAAACAACACACAAATTGAAAATGGCGCCAATGGCGTCTGCAATTTTCACATGTTCTTTTTTCAAATTGTTTATCCTGCCGCCGCAGGGTCGCACTGCCAGCCCGACACCATCCAACACACAGCTAGTGGCCAGTGTCATTTTGCGAACTTGGAGATAAAAACTCACTGTAAAAACTTTTTGGCTTTTGATGTTTAGGTTACCGGCGCATAGTCTTACCCAAAATTAAAAAAGAAAAACCACGTAAGAAATGGATTTTCATACACTTTTCTCTCCCGCTCAGATGCGTTTTCTCCCCGCATATTTGTTCGATATGCAATGACGTACTTTCTACCGTAAATTTGATAAAGTATCAAGGTACTTTCCAAGCAGGTGTAGTATAAAAATATAAACCTCATTCTTTTAGTCTATAGCCGATCGCCATTGTTAGATGCGCGCGCATAGGAAAACTGATTAATTTTTCCCGCCATTGCGAAAACATTTTCACAACTCGTTTTCACTGTTGAAAATGATTTTTTAGTATTATTTTCGTCACAAGTGTGTTGAAAAACGTCGTATGATACACGTGTGTATTGATGATTACCGTCCTTTGCTCTCTTAAGACTCAATGGCGCCTCGGCGGTAATCACCAACATTACACACTTGTACCATAATGTACTATGTATTATTAATAATATTGGCTGTTTTTTGTGTCTTTGCCTTAAAAAAACGCTGAATCGCGCGCATCGCTGATTTGTGTACAAGTAATAGTACACTTTGCAGTGGAGAAAGTTTGTTATTGCATTCGAGGCGAAATTAACACCCGAGCCGTAGGCGAGGGTGTTTTTGAGCCGAGAACTGCAATAACTTGGACTATCAGATTATCTATCATAAAATACGACTAATAGAACAAATATGTAGTAAATACTATGTAACCTGTGAGCACCAAGCACCAATCAACACTATCAACAGTGGCGTCTATCTGAAAAATAAATAGGTAATACACACCTCAACTTACATACATAAGTACTTTCACTCGGCAACCTTCTCGCCGGATACGTTATCAGTAATCGAACAGCCTTATCAGTACGCCTCGTATATTACCAATGGGCCTACTAGCAATATCATGATTTCACGAGGAAAACTTGAAGGATAATAAGGTACGTAAGTACGTTACAAATTACAATGTAGATTATATAAAAATTGCTTTGCGTATTTTGATAAAACCGGGTCCTATTTACTGTTTTTTTTTTGTTAAACAAAAGAAGGAACTTGGGAACCTAAACAAAATCTAGAAGTCTTAATATTCTAGAATTTCTTCTTTTTCGTGTTTTCGCATTGCTGGCCAAGAACATCGTCACTTGCACTTTTGTTCGTTCTTTTGTTTAACAAAAACAATAATAAAAAAAACAAGTATGTGCTGTGGCACATACTTGTTTCACGTCCCATCCTGGGCCCTGGGCTCCACGTCCACACCTTGCGCTCTGTGAGGTTGGTCAAACTGAAACAGGAAGACATAATTTAACTGCAAATGCCAATCAAAGTTTTAAACGAGCTAAAAATAAGTTTTTCAAACCATCCAGTAGGTCTTTTTTTTGTTGCTGTTTGGGCACCTTGTATTTCTTTTTGCATGTAAGTATGGTGTTCCTCATGTGTGATACTTGGGTATCATATAAGTGTGTTTTCTATTCCTTTTATGTCCCGGAAATAAACAATTTACCTATATATCTAAATGGCATCCATCCACGCATCTTTTTAAAAATCTACGATCAAGAAATTACGTCACTTTGTTTTTTATTCGCAATAATCTCGTAATAACTGTCCAAATGTCTGACATAACAAGTTAATCCGAAGTGATCCTATAAAATATATGCTCTACTAGCTGATGCCGCGGCTTCGCCCGCGTGTATGTCGGTTATCGCGACCAAAAGTAAAGCTCCCAGACGGCTTATTTTTTTCCGACACCTCCAACGAATATCATTATATTTTAGCAAATGTATACAAAACTTGACAAATTATGTACTAAAACCTTCCTCGAGAACCACTCTATCCATTGGAAAACAGCATGAAAATCGGTGCAGTAGTTTTTGAGTTTAATCGCGAACAGATAGACAGACGCGGCGGAGGACGTTTTATAATATTATGTAGTGATGATACGATCCTAGACCAGACGCGGGTCAGTGACCCCCACCTACGACGCGCTACCTATTGAACGAATAAATCCGGTATTTTTAGGGGCCCGTAGGCGAGGGTTTCTTTTGTAAATTATTTATTTTTGAATTGAGGAACTCAAAGTGGGATTTATGAAGATTTCGTCATAACTCCTTTATGTTATCTGGTATATAAATTACATAGCTATGTTAAATAAATACTGGTCCATTTAATACATTATTTTGGAATGAAGTTAGTTATCCAAAAATTGTTTAACAATCCATTATTAAAATGAATCAATAAGAACGCGGGGGTTAGGGAAAACGATGAAAATAGCTTATCATCACGTTTTTCCGAATTCTAGAGAGGTTATCTCTTTTTCTAAACGGGTCATTAGCTATATAATATTACCGATACAATATCAGCGCTGAGATAATCTCACTGATCAAGTGATCAATACTGCCTTAATCAGTTAGCAGGATAAATTCGGTTTTTACCAAATTAATTAGTTAATGTATAGTTAGTACCTACTTAAGGCGACTACGGGAGCTAAATTAGCAACTCTAATTGTGGTGGTTCAAACTTCGTTTGTATACAGGGTGGAATTTTTCAACGCCACCTGGAGGGAAAGTACTCTAAATACTGGAGATAGCAAATTTTACTCAAAGGAAACATTCCTTTATTTTTAAAAAGAAAAAAATCTGCATTCACAGATTTTCGAAAATTCGTTTGCCACATTCGGGCATCAAACCCGGGATGGATCGACTGAAGTTCGAAAAAATAACATTCTGTACCTTTTTGACATCAATCGATAGGGTCAATCATATGGATCAAATCTCTCCAACAAACATGATAAATTAAATGAAAGGAAAACCATGAATAAAAGTGCTTTTTCTTATTGAATTTATCCCATTGAATTATAACTGTTCTGAAGATTTCATGATTTTCCCTTCATTGAATTTATGATGTTCGTTAGAGAGATTTGATCCATATGATTGCCCCTATCGATTGGTGTAAAAATAGTACAGGGTGTTATTTTTTCGAATTTTAGTCGGTTCGATTCCCGAGTGTGGCAAGCGAATTTTCAAAATTCTGTGAATGCAGATTTGTTTCTTTTTAAAAAATAAAAGAATGTTTCCTTTGAGTAAAAGTTGCTACCTCCAGTATTTCGAGTACTTACCTTCCAGGTGGCATTGAAAAATTCCGCCCTGTATATACTGTTAGAATAAAGTTCTAATCAGCTTGCACTACAAAGTGGTTGTTACGTCAGTACTGCGGGACGAATAGTGCGAAATAAGTGGTTTTTCTGAGATTTACAAAAAATCTATTGATTGGACTTAAAAATTAAAACACTATCATGCTAATACGTTGCTTGTAAAATTATTTGCCAAAAAATCAGAATGATCGCATGTATTTGAGTATGGTTTTAACTCGTTAAAAGATTTTTTTAGAGATAAGTTCGTGATTTTTTTTTATCGAGTAAAATTAGTTGTATTATGTTTTTAAAACACTATCATACTAGCATATATCCTGAAGAATATCATATATTTTTCTGGTTTTGTTTATTGCAGTGACTCATATGCTTTTTTGCATTATAAAACTCGCGTTTAGCTCCTGTAGTCCCCATAACCCATGATCTGTCCACGAAGTAGACACAATAGTTAAAACAATGGCGTCTCGACCAAATCGGTTATTTGACAGATCATGATTTAAGTGTTCACAACCACGCGACTTCGTCCGCAAAAATTGTGATAGCTCGGCTAATATACATGAAATAAATATAATTTATAGACTTATAGCACCCATGAATAACGTAGCTTTCTGCCAGTGAAAGAATTTTTAGAATTCAATTGTTAGTTCTGGAGATTACCCTTTACATACAAACTTACTTACATCTTTATAAAATTAGTACAGATTAAATTCTCGAGTCATCCTAAGTCCCTCAGATACACTCGAGAGCAATGAATCCGGGTCACTTAAAGAATGTTAAAAATCTCGGAAACTAAAAATGATAGGTTAATGCAATAAATTGTATTTAATAGACAATGTAATACTCCTTAAATGAAAGTAAAAAAAATATGAGTCACCATACATTTTATTAACACAAAATTACATAAAGAAAAAAACTGCTGATCTCTCCTTAAAACAAAAATAGGAAACATGAAATTTTTGAACTTTATTACGATTTTCTTGAATTTTAATACTTCGTATTGCCTCCTCGTGCTTCCATTACTGCGTTTACGCGGTTTGGCATGCTGTACACCAAGTTCCTTATACGATTTTGGGGAATATTCTCCCATTCCTCTGTGAGAGCAATTTTGAGCTCACGAAGCGTGATTGGGGGAGGGTTTCGTTGTTTTACGCATCTGCCTAGCTCGTCCCAAGCATGCTCGATCGGGTTGATATCCGGGCTGCGCGCTGGCCACTCCATACGAGTAATGTTCATCTCTTGAAGGTAGTCATTCACAATCCTACCTGTATGAGGTCGGGCATTGTCATGCATAAGTATAGCATCCTCACCTAAATTGACCATAAATGGACCAACGTGATCATTGAGGATTTCTTCCACATATCTTACGCTAGTTAAAGAGCCGTTTTCTATGATCACCAGCTCTGTGCGACTTTCAGAAGAAATTCCGGCCCACACAAGTACAGACCCACCACCGTAGGCTACTTTTTCTTCGATGCATGCTTGCTTGAATCTTTCCCCTGGTCTTCGATACACTCTGTGTCTTCCATCGTGCTTGTAGAGCATAAATTTTGATTCGTCGGAGAACATAAATTTTGACCAATCTTCAATACTCCAATTTACGTGGCTCTGGGCATATCTTAGTCTTGAAATACGATGCCCACGCTCCAGTTTAGGGCCGTTTGCAGGTCTAAGGGGTTTTAAGTTAGATTCAGCAAGCCGACGTCTTACTGTCCATGCACTTGGGTTACTTCCTCCGAGGCGTCGAAACTGATTTGTGAGTTCAGTTCCTGTGAGAAAGCGATTTCGAAGCATGGTGTTCACCAAGTATCGGTCTTCTCGTGCTGTGGTACACCTGGTTCTGCCCGTTCCTGGTCTGCGTAGGTTAGAACCAGTTTCTTCGTAACGTCGGAGAACTCTTTGTACTGTTGACAGCGACACACCGACAGTCCTGGCTGTATCGCGCTGACTCCGGCCGGTTTCCAGCATTGTAAGTATTCTGGTGCATTCTTCAGGCGTAAGCGACATAATTTCAGCTTGAATAATGAATATAGAGCACTATCAACATGGTTTATGTACCCACATAAATGACAGATTACAAACAAAAGCAAAACCAAATGCTGTAATTTCGTAGTTCCATCTTCGAAAGTGGCCCTTTTTCAAATTAGATTTTTTTATGATATAACTATACAATAACTAAGAAGTTTTAATACCTTCATTTAAGGAGTATTACATTGTCTATTAAATATAATTTATTGCATTAACCTAGCATTTTTAGTTTCCGAGATTTTTAGGATTCTTTAAGTGACCCGGATTCATTGCTCTCGAGTGTATTTTTAACATAAAAAATAGCTCATCCTATAGTGTACAGCTAGAGATACAGATTAGCCAGTCTGCAGAAGATATGGGTGCTTGTTAGGTACCAAGCATACAAGGGTGCGCCGGACGTATCTACTTGAGTACCCTCGCTCAGGGAGGCACTCTACAACCCCATTTAGAATGATGAAGTTAATCATGATACGATAGCAGGCTATACTGTGTAACCTTTGAGTTCTTCAGTTATTTTTTCTCTTACTTACCATCAATGTTAAATTACTGTGATCTTTATTACCGTAACAGTAAGGTTGCTGATGGGTTACCGCTGTCTGTGGAAGAAGGACGGTTCTTCTGACAGACCTATGGGCGCTGTCTATGACCTGTCATCACCATCTGCCGGCCTTTTCCTAACTATATACGTATTGGAGTCGGCTTCCAGTCTTACCGGATGTAGCTGAATACTAGTATTTTACATGGAACGACTGCCTGCACTCCACAGCCCAGTTAGTACTGGGACTACTGGGTAATACGATACCCCTAGATAAGACTGGTTGTTAGACTTTCGCGACACTACCTGTAACGACTGTTGAAGATCTATAAATGCCAACCGGGACCAACTGCTATTGCTTTGCAAACTTGAATCTTGGTATGTAATGGATGTTCACACATCCACGAAGTCACCTTTAAAAAGGCTTAACTTTAAAAATCGACCCTTAGGGCTGTTATTATTTTGCCGGGGCTGCGGGACTATTCGAAAGAGATACCGTGGCCCCGGAACACAAAGGGCGATGAAGGAACATGGATGGGTTTTAGTCAGTAAAAGTCTGACACTCCCTCCTGCTCAGCCCAGAGCGGGAGAAGTCATTTGATGATTTCCCATCCGAAAAAAAAAAAAAAAAGGGCTGTTATTATTTAGCCTAACTGACCATCATTGTTCAAACCACAGTGATCTTTATTCTTGTGGAACAATGAGGTTGTTTTTGAGTTGCTGTTTGTTGTCTACGGTGAAATGCCACTGTAAATAGAGTCCGACAGAGTGATGTTTATGATATATACATGTATATGATATGATCATATATGTATAAATACGATATATACATGTATTTATATATGATGTATATGAGTATCCTGCCAAAGCTGTTAGGAAAAAATGTGATGACTCGACTAACGTGTTAATTGTGACGATCAAATGGCTTGTCATTTCAATTGAGATGTTTGTTCAAACTGATATTAATTGGTTGCTTCACTGTCTAAATACAGGGGGAAATAGGGGTTGAGTATGAATATGGATGGGTGTAAGAGCAGAGGAAGACCAAACCAAAGAAACGATGGATGGACTGTGTGAAGGATGATATGGCTAGAAAGGAGGTGTCTGATGAGATGACGAGTAATAGAGAAGTATGGAAGAAGAAGACATGCTGCGCCAACCCTAAATAAATTGGGATACGGGCAAGAGAACGATGATGATGACTTCACAAAGAAAATACATAACTTTATGCCTGAGTTTAAGGCTTTAGCAGAGGAGTACACCCAATTTTTGGCAGTTAGGTATGTTTACGTCTCACGCCTGTTGGCATCAAACGGGCTCAGATCCAAACTACTGGCAAAAATACCAAATAAAACTGTGTCGGGCCTGGAAATTGAACCCAGCTGACTTCATATTGGGAGACGACATAGTTGCCATCGGGGATACAACCTGGGTGAGGGTGGCAGAGGACCGTGGCAAATAACACAAGAAAAAAGAGGCCTAGACCCAGCTGTGGGTGAATTTAAGCTGTGGATGATGAAGATGATCACTTATGTTTAGCAGTAACGCCTGCAACTACTGGACCAACGAGGAAGTTAAAAAACCGGCCAAGAGCGAGTCGGACTCGCGCGCCCCGGGGGTTACGTACAAACGTTTTAAAGGACAAACTTAACTTTGCTGTTCGATCCCTAGAAACAACTACATATTATTTACATCAACTATAATTTTGGTACTTACAAGTTTTCGCGGGAATCTAAATTTGCCCATATCTTTTTATCGGACTCAGGACTTTGGACAGGACAGGATTTTTATTATACTTATTGGGACTACCTATAGACATCAGTATCTGGGGATAAATTTCAACTTGCCTTGGCTTCCTGAGAAAATCGGTGGTGACAGACGGACAAGAAAGTGATCTTATATATATAAGGGTTCCTTTTTTACCGTTTGAGGTACGGAACCCTAAAAATTTAGCAGCAAAATTATAAATTAGACTATAATTTTGAAGGTCAGGCTATCCCCTAATTTGCACAAAAGATTATTCATTGTAACTGAGGAAATCCTTTCTAAAAAGTGATCATCCAAGCATGGCGTAGATGAAAAAAAAATTAGGCAAGGTTGAGCCACCCAAGCTCTTTAACACTACATAACTAACATAACTACAAGATAAAAATCACATTTCTTTACTTCGGACCTTTAATAAGTTAAAGTGAAAGCCAACAATTAAATTCGCTCCAGTCGTTTTTATTAACAGAAGAAATTATACAAATTGTTATGGTTCTTATCGTTAGTTACATTATCTAATCTTTACGCTTTTTTCTTAGTTCGTTTTGGGAGCTTGAAGTTTGGAAGATTGCATAAGGTGGATATCAGCTTGCAACGTAGGTAACCTCGGTACGTTGTCTCTTCTTGGCAACGGTAAAAGTGCTGATCTTTAAGCCGACACCAAATGTAAATAAAAAAGAGATTCATAATTGTAAAAAAATATATTAGAGCACATTGCATGCACAATCTTATAATAATAAATTACAAGGTGAGATGTTTAGGTACTTATTTCTGTTTCAGGGTAAAAACAAACCACTTTCACAATTTTTGAAACACATTCAAATAAAAACAATACTCATACGGAACCTGATTGGATGATTTAATAAGAAGGATTTTTTAACCAATTTATATTTAATCAGAAACCGGAGATCTGAGGCCTTTGATTGATTTGGTGTTTTTGTCACCGGCTTCTGAAGCTAGTTTCTTTTTCACTTTTTTTTTTTGTTTGTGTTTTTTTTTTTAAGTCGGTTTAGTTTTTGCAAAAAAGTTTACATCATAAGTTTTATTGATTGTGAGGAGGAATGTAGCTACTCCATGTATACGGTCTACAACAAAAAATAATAATAAGTGCGGTTTTTACTATGTCTGCGGTTTTGCCTGTTTTATATGAACATTCGTCATCGTATTCTGTCATAGGGGTTTATTTAGAACTCAGATATCACTTTATCCTGTTGTTCAAGTTATAAATGTATTACCTACAATAGCAATTGTTGAGTTGTAAAGGAAATCGGTTTCAAGGCATTCTTACTAGCACTTCGCCCGCGACATCGTCCGCTAAAATTGTGATAATTCGGCTAATTTGCATGATATAAATGTAATTTATAGCCTATTCCTGATAATTTAGCTTTCTTTTGGTATGTATATTATATATCTATTGGTTGGTATGGGTGTAATCAACCTCATCACGAAGCCGTCAACCAAGCATTCTGTACATCAAATTAGGTAACTTTACGCAAAAATTATTGCTGGGAAACGACTTTTTTTTTGGGGTGAAAAATCATGTTTTATTTATTTAAGTATTTATTTATTAAAACTTTATGCACAAGTAAAAACTGTACAAAGGAGGACTTAATGCCTTGGGTTGCCTTGTTAATGCTCTGGCTTTTGTGGTAGAACTCAATGTAACGCACTCAAAACATTGTGCTATATAGATGGATTGAATAGTATGGGCACGGGGATCGTGGAGGTGCTTAAAGTAAAAATCTTGCATTAAAAATTTGTATTAAAAAAAACTTTTGAAAAATTTGGAACTTTGACCCCCAATATCTCCGTACCTAGGTAGAACAAAAAAAAGATCGCAATGACTGACGGGGAGAACAAGTGCTTTTCAGCTTCGTTATATATGAGGATTTTTACACCCATTATGCTCCAAGGAATAGGTATGTACGAAATGACAACGATCGATGATGAGATCTAATATAAAGAAAGATATCTTTACAAAGTTGCTTACAATTTAGGATTGTCATGGTTACAAAATTATCGATTACTAGCTTATGTCCGCGTCTTCGCCCGCATCCGGTAATTGTTCCACGGGTTCGTATTACCGGGACAAAAAATATTTTATGTATTAATCCTGGTTTTAAACCATCTCTGTGCCAAATTTCATACAAATCCGGTCAGGAGTTCTTGCGTGGAAGAGTAACAAACAGCCAGACACGCTTTTTGCATTGATAATATTAGTAGGAAGAACTCTGTGCAATTCAAAGAGATCTATAAGACTAAGGTACAGAGCAGACATTGGGAATAATGTCATACAAACATTTTGATCCCGAACATTTCAATTTTGACTCACGAACGCTACAATTAACACAATTCTATTACGAGACCATTGGCCGAACAATGATCGACCATTATGAATTTGGCTGATTACGAATTTTTAGCAAAATGAGCATTGTCATCGATCAACAATAATTATGAAATCAATGATAGACCCTTGTGACACTATTGTAATAGCAGACTCGGCCCCTGACAAGCGGGCGTATGGCACTAGTCAGAACGATTTGTTACTAAGTAGTAACAAGTATTTGGAATACGATTTTCTTCGTCTTGTCCCGTCTATCGCTCGTAAAGATTTGAATGTCTTTGGTCCAATTCAATATTTTTCACTTTTCAAAATGTTTGAATGACAGATGAAAATCTACCTTCGAAATAGGAGGAGCTTTGCCTCTGTAGAGGTTACTCTATGGCGCGACATTTGTCCTAACTCGGAAATTATACGAATATTTCTGAAGCACATACATGTTCTGGTTTATCTGCACCGCGAGTACGCGGGTAAACTAGACTTTTCATTGCAATTTACTGCCGAAAACGACTCCAATCAAGTCCGTAAAGTTTTACCAACAAATGAAAAAGTCCCTTTACGAGTATAACTACTCCATTTTAACTCAACCGTTGAACGCGTGGCAGTTAAAAATAACCGCAGAGTAAAGCCGCAGTTAATCTTCGTTTTAACTGCTTGTTAGGGCAATATGTTTATCCTTGTACTGTTACTAAGCGTAAGCAGTGATTAAGGTATGTTAGGGTTCTTTGTTCGAGTGACTTAACTGTGGTTGGTCTTGTTGACCCGTTCGCTCAGTGTGGAGCAGTTTCTTCTGTGGGAAGATTGTGCTGGGGCTGTGTGCTACAGAGGTTGATTCTCTGGGTTTGCAGTGCTGCATTTTTCTGTCAGGTATTAGTAGTAACGATTTATTAATGTTTTACTACCGATAAATCTTCTTCTTCTTCAAACCTTACCATCTCTCCACTTTTGGCGGTGTTGTGTCAGTGTTGCAATAAAAAAAACTTTTTTGCCACCGACTTTTGCTGAAAGTAAAGCAATTTTCCACTTTTTTTGTAGTTTTTTTAGAAGACGGTTATATTTTTTGCAAGAAAAATGTTTACTAAAACCAACGCGTTTCTTACGCACATCACTTGTTAAATATTTTCATTTATTTTTATCTTGTTTCGCTCTTGACCGCTTTAAAGCGCAACAATGCAAGATAATTCTGCTCCCAAATATGGTTGCCCAAAAGGTAAGGAGATAGCCTTAAGGATGCCCATAGTTGGGAAACCGACCACCAAGGTTGACGCGAAATTATTTATTATGTTCATCACTACATATTATAAAACAAAGTCCTCCGCCGCGTCTGTCTGTCTGTTCGGGATAAACTCTAAAACTACTGCACCGATTTTCATGCTGTTTTCACTAATGGATAGAGTGGTTCTCGAGGAAGGTTTTAGTATATAATTTGTCAAGCGGGCGGGCGAAGCCGCGGGCATCTGCTAGTTATTATTATAAATAGGTAAGTTTGCAAGGGGACAAGCTTCGCAATCTTCGCTACTCCTCTTAAAATCATTCAATAGGGTGAAACATAGAGGCTGCTCCCAGCCATTTTCCCGAGAGATGGCGTTGATGTCAACATTTTTAGTTTATTTGGGTTTTTGTGTAATTACTACTACTACTTTATCCCTGAGTGCCATAGGCTATTTCAGGCCATTGAATTATGTATTTATAACTAGCTTGTACCCGGCTGCGCCCTCGTAGAGTCGTTAATTATCCCACGGGATCGTACTACCGGGATAAAACGTATCCTATGTGTTAGTCCTGGTTATAAACTATCTGTGTCCCTAATTTCATCCAAATCTGGTCAGTAGTTTTTGCGTGAAAGAATAACGTAAGTAAGTAAACATCCAGACATCTATATCCTCACAAACTTTCGCATTTATAAAATTAGTAAGATTAGTAGGATTTCCGAGCGAAACCGCGGGCAAAAGTTAGTTGTTTAGGTACTTATATCTTTTTAATAATTGCGTGTGACGCGTATTTTTGTCAATATGGTGCTTTAATTTTCTGTGGGTGACAATGGACCAAAGAACTTTAATTTAATTTATTATATATATTTTTAGACCGACAAAAAAGATTGCTTTGTCGTTATATTTCAGAGTCATCGTCTTGAATATATCCAGTAAACTTTCTTTAAGAAATTCGAATGAGATTCACTTTTTTTCTCATTATAATTATTTGTGCCAGTCATGATTCCAGTAAACATTATTAAAAACTCGTGCTGAAATTGCCAATAAAACAACGACACGAAAACGAAACGAAATGCTGATGACCTACCACAACTATAATCTTTTGTTCTGGTTGGTACTTTTAAAATACCGTTTCCCCCTTTTCCTTTTTGTTTTCTTTGTAATCTCAGACCAAATAAAAAACCAAGACATAGCGCTGAGAACAATAAAGTGAGGCCAGCTCAAAACTATGTCTCGTACTGTGCATACACGTTCACACGCACACATTTACATTAAACTACAATGAAACTACGTCTCAATAAATGCACACATGTTTACGAAACCGGCCTCACTTCTCTGTTCGCAGAGTTCCGTCTTAACTTTTTTATTTGGTTTGAGTTTGTAATTAGGTCCACCATTTACAGGAGAAATATCCATACCATTCCAAACGAAATAATATGAAGTCTAAAAGCATCCACGCTTTTTGCTAAAATTAGAAAAAAAAAGCATTGAACCCACGCTACGCCTGCAAGCCCTACATAACTCGACACTTTCGGGTGGCACTGCTGGTCAAGGCAAATGTCAAAGTCCTGTCAAATTCAGTACATTTGTTTTAGTTCAAAATTTCGCCGCGTTTTAACTTAAACTGGCGCCTTTTTTAGCGTTGTGACCCCAAACTGACTGCGTTTGGACAACCGCCAACACAGATTTATTATTAGAAATGTTATTAAAGGATCACTTTAGGGGAATTCGGTATTTCCAACGTGGAATGAGAGACACGTTAAGTAGAAGGTAAATAGAGAATGAGGACTGACTTTTATGACCGTGAAAAATATGGCGTGTTCGAAGTGGAGTGGATTAGGGAGCGGTATTTTATTAGGAATTATATTCTTATCGTTATTTTATTTGTAGATCAACATTTCCAAGTTGGTAATATTTGTATTTCCCATTTTTGCTTCTACCCTAAATTAAATTAATAAAACGAAACGTCTAAATCATAGACTAATATATATAGAATGAGTCTAAATTGAAAGCGACCCTAGACTGGTGTAAGGGCGCTTACAATTTAGACGTTTCGTGTCGCACCGCTCGCTGCGGTGCCGAAGCGGTGCGTTTGTCGTACCTATTGCGTACGGACGTTCGACGTTCGTTTGTTTTCATACAAAGCGCGCGGTGCGGCACCGCAGCGGTGCGACACCAAACGTCTAAATTTAAAGCGCCCTAAGACCATTATTGTAGGATTTCTATGTCATGCGACACACGAGAAACTAACTAATTAAACAAAAGACGACCTTGACCCTAATGGGCTCCTATAATTTAATTTTCAGTCATCTTTCTGATGACGTACAAACAATCGCTTCCCATCATGCAATAAAAAAGTAAATAAACCTAAGGGTAGGTACAGAGAGTTAGAGAGTCATTTAGCATAAATGTAGCTGGAGTAAGACATGACAAAGAAACTTTACCATAGACACACACCAGGCACTTCTATCTCCCATAGACAAACAAAGCCCTCTTTATTTCAAACCAAGTTACAAACACAACATCGAAAATTGAAACCCCATTTAAAAGCAAAAGAAAAAAAAACAATCCGGAAGTGATGTCCCATCCACATGTGTGGTTCTGGTTATACAAAGCTTTATTGTATTGCTGGCCAGTTACACACAGAGGATTGACAAGCCAGTGCGATGAACCGAGAATAAAACTCGGTGTTATGGATCATTTAGTTTAGAGGATAAACCTCCATTTGGTTTTTTTGGAAGATATCTTTATGTATTTGAATAGGTAGGTAAATAGTTTAGCGATTTTGTGTAAGGTGCGCGTTGTGTTTAGTTGTAAGCCGCACAAAATGATAGCTGGCTTTGCCTTATATTCTATTGGGGTTTTCCAGTGACAACTATTTTCCCACTGTAGGAATTCAAGTCTATTCTCCATGAAAGGGTGTGGATCGTTCCTACTCCATCACTTGGGCCATGATAATCATCTGTATAACCTTTTTCCCAGTTGTGTTCGGATATCGGCACTGGGCCCGCGTGGTGGATTATAGTCCATTCCCTCTCATAGAGAGGAGGCCTTTGTACCAGCTGTGGGAACATTAATAGGCTGATGATGATTATGAAGATGATCGGTTTTCAGTCTAACCAGATGTAGGTAACTGATTTCCAGTATTTTACATGGAGCAAGCTGGTCGAGGCCCATATGGATTTCGATTTTTTGCTACTGTGACATGTCGATTTCAAAACTATTATTTCTACGACCGATTTTGATGCTCTAGCATGTTAAGCATCTATTACTAATTAATGCTCAAGATCAAATCGTTAATTAGAAATAAAATTGAGTAATTAATAAGTATCGCAGAATGTAAACAATGATTGGTAGCTATTTGAAAATTGGAAAGCGTCGTGCGTTCCGCGTCGGAAGAGCATTGTCTCGTGCGGTGCAGTAGGATTGCTACAAACGTGCGATTAGTCGGAGTAATAAGTAAACATGCGGCGGCATTGCATTTCGACAAATCAGGTGATATGACAAAGAGATGTCGAGGTCACTGGCGAATGAAAGATCGCTTGAACAAATAGATGTACTACAAAAATATCATTACCTAAATGGTCTGTAACTGTTATAAATACGCATTTACCCAAAAACAATGTACTTATGTGACGCTAATACACATAAAAAAAAACCGGCCAAGACCGAGTCGGACCCGCGCACCGAGGGTTCCGTACAAACTTTTTAAAGGACAAACTTAACTTTGTTGTTCGATCCCTAGAACGGCTATAACCGCAAATAATAAGTTTGTAATAGTAAAATCGCTTTTTTTTGTTCTTAAACTACATATTTACGGTTTTCAGACTTTTCCTACTCAAACCTATTTTAACCTATAGGGTACTTCCGGTTGACCTAGAATTGTGAATTTTGGTGGAAAGCAAGGTCTTACTGCACAAGAAAAGGAAAAAGTCTGAAAAATAAAAAAAGTTGAAAATTAAGGTAAATTTTGGAACTTACAAGTTTTCGCGAAAATCTAAATTTGCCCATATCTTTTTATCGTGTTAACTCAGGACCTTGATTTTTATACACCTAATAGAAACTATAGATCTCAGTATCTGGTATAAATTTCAACTTGCTAGGTCCAACCGTTCCTGAGAAAATCGGTGGTGACAGACGAACAGACAGACGGAAAAGAAAGTGATCTTATAAGGGTTCCGTATGTTCCTTTTGAGGTACGGAACCCTAAAAAAAGTAAGACAGTGACCACAAAAAGAAATACATTTTGACATTCTCTACATAAAATGCCTTAAGGTCTAGACTCTGATTGAACATAAGGTACATTTTCGTCGCTCATGAGATGAGCCTACACACCGCCTACAACAGTTCCGTTAACTCATTCACTTAAATTGGTGCCAACGTCTCTTCGCGTGTGGTCTGTTCGCCCATTTCTCTATGATGGTAAATCTGAAGTTTACATAAACTGGTTGTAAGTTTAGTCCGCATTTATTAATAAAGAAGCAGATTTAGTTTTTGTTAAGACAGACAGAGAAGACAATGTGACATACAGCCCTACCTGCACTAGTGGCCCTACACATTACTTAGGTACCTTGAAAATGGCAAATATTAAAGAGGAATGTGTAAAATTTGCAACTCACATCACATGTTCTTGAGTCTTCCATCCTTCTTAAAACAGTTCCTATTTAAACATTATCGTAAAAAATATCAACTGCGAACGTTGAATTAGGTAATTTCTGCCCCTTCACAAAAAATTACAAGTGTGTCAGTTACTCCAGTCCTAATAAACGAATTAATGAGAGGTTTTCTTTTGAGTTAAAAAAAAAATAGTTTCCAAGAGCTCGGAGATGGCGTTGAACTGACTACGTTATATATAGTAACGTGTACGTAACGTACGTTATAGTAACGGTGCCATAGCCAAAACGCTTGAAAAAAAAACATTGCGTCACGTCACGTACGCTCGTTGACTGACACTTTCGTTTGCTATAACCATTACATCCAAGTGAAATTATGTGACGTTCCACTCCTTGCAGTAACTTACCAAGTTCAGCGCCATCTATCCAGCGACTAGGGAAGAGTTGAAAAAGAAAATCCCTCATTAAGAAAATACTAACATTCACTATACCACGTAACAAGTACTCAGATTTAATCGACGCCTGCGACTCATCGCGTAGAAATCCGACAATTCGTGGGTGTGTAGGCGGCCTTACGTCAAGCAATACATGGCTCAAGTCATCATGAGAAGTTTCACTCATTACTGTTACCGTTTACGACGGAAAACTTCAATTAATAATAAACGTAATATGTAAGTATACTTCACTTTTAATGTAATAAGAGAAAAGATTAATTAGTTATTAAAGTAGAAAGTAACAATCTAGATAGTAGTTGGTCATCGTGAAACGAAAGAGAAAATGAAGGATTATCAAAGATTTTTATTACAATTCTATTCTGCTGTTTTGGCGTCATAGTAATGTCTGTAAAGTCAGAGTCACGATCAAAACAAAAGTCTTAAAAAAAACATCAAATCTGACCTTCATCATTATTATCTGCCTAGCCTTATCCCAACTATGTTGGGATCGACTTCAAGTCTAACCGGATGCAGCTGAATACCAGTATTTTACATGGAGCGACTGCCTATCTGATCCCCACAACCCAGTTAAGTACTGGCTAATACGATACCCCTTGGTTCGACTGGTTGTCAGACTTTCGGGTTACGAGAAGATTCGGATAGTAAAGTTACTTGGACCCTTTTTTATTATTTTTGGAAGTCTGTTTTTTTTTTACAAAAATGTTTTATATTTTACTAGTTAGCTAGTAGTGCAACCTGATAAATTATTGTTATTCTGCTGCCATTAAAATTCGTCTCTTTCAAGAAAGTAAACCCGTTAATCAGAGCTAGTTAGAAATATTCTGTTAACCCATTGACCAAGCTACACACAACTCAGTACTTACAAATACAATATACATTCCTTGTAATGTTCCTTGTCAATTTCTCAGTAACCAATCGCGTTGATAGCATTAAATAAAGAGTTAACAAATGACATTACCACAGATAAGATATTACTCGAACGAAACGATGCACAAGTACCTAATTATGAGTGTTTGAAGATTAACTTGAAAGATAACTAGCCTTGCGGTAACAGTGACTGTGATGTTTACTACCCGTACTTGCTTAGAGAACTTATTGAAGGTTAATTTACTTTGTAGGAGAGTTGATAGTATAGTACAGCGGGCGGGGAGTGTGCGTGCAAATGGGTCTTTAAAGTTTTTACTGAAATGTAGAGTGATGGGTTAAAAGTTTGTGCGCTTATATAACTGGTATTGGGGCTCTGAGAGAAACCCTGAAATGTTTTATTATCTAACTTGATCAAAATAAATCCTCTTCATGGAACAGGTTACCTATGAATTGATTTTGTATGGGAATTGAAGCCACGACCGACAGCTTAAGCAGCCAGTGCACCAATTAGTTTACATTGAGGTACCAATTTACTTGACTTCACTATCAGATCTTCTGCGCTAATCATATCTAAGTGAACCTCTCTTTGTCACCCTTACTAGGTACATACTCAATTCATAATGTTTCTGTGGCCCTACTCTCTAACTTGGATCTATCCGTCTCTCTCACTCGCACTCATCTGCAGACGTGCGCGAGAGAGACGGATAGATCCGAATATACGGACGAAACGTTAGAGAGTAGGGCCCCTGTTACAGTCAAAACTGTTAATCGGTCAAAACCACTTTTGACTGGTGTCAGTCAAAATCCTTATGAAGTTAAAATTCGTTTTCTGGATTAAAAATATGTTGTTTTAGAATGCTTCAATTGTAACCTAGTCCTAGAATTACATCACATTTTTCAAAGGGTCACAAAAAAAAAACCTAACAACCTAATAAGTTTCTAAGTAAATGTTAGTTATTGTTAAAATAGTTTTGACTGATTAACAGTCTTGACTGTGACATGTCCATCCACCAATCTATACAAATAATAGTACATTATGATATAAGTGCGGTAAGTTGAAAATCACAGCCGAGGCGATATTGCTAGCCCGAGCCGTAGGCGAGGGCGATAAAAAAGCAGAGGCTGTAATTATCAAAGCGCGCGTATGTCATACGACGTTTTATAATATATTTGCGAGGAAATAAATTAACAAATAAAAACAATACAGCGAAAAGAAAAAGCGCGCGGAATAATTTTTACTTGTTCACAAATTAGCCAGGCGCGCGCATCAGCGCAAAAACAGCCAGTATTACTAATTGTTTTGTGTTTTGTTACAGATAAATGGTTGTAATTTATTGTCAAAAATAATTATATTAAAGAATTAAATGTTTATTTATTATATTTGAACTCCCAAAGTTAATTTTATTCATAAAATGTTGACCACTTTTCTGACATAAAAACTCTTTGCTAAGATTTAAAAAAGTATAAACCGTGCATTTTACTTTACAGCACAAGTACGTAATGAGATACATTACGATATTGAAATTGATGAAATAAGAGACCCTTTACAAGCAAATGTGTTATATAAATAAAATTAAAAGTGACTGTTTGTAATTTCAAAATAACAACTTTTTATTGAATGCAAATGAAAGTATATACCTGGACCTACGGTGAAAAGCTGTCGGCCTGTCTGTCTGTCTGTTGGTTCCGGTTAATCTCCGAAACGGCTGTACCGATTTTGACGGGAACGGGACTTTTACTGGCATATGATGTTACAAACAACGTGCAAGAAAATTAAAACCTTTGAAATTGTTAACAAAATCCGATATAAATAGGGTAGTAGGTAATATTTTTATAACAATTTCACGCAGATAAAGTTCGTGGGCAACAGCTAGTCAAATCATAAAAAAGTAAGGTGAACTTACTAGGTAGGTACTCCATAAATTCATCCCAATGTAAAATCCACCCCTCGTCCCACTATTCCATTTAAACCCCAGATCCAGACAGCATGCCCATCGGGAGATGACACCTCGCCAAGGTTAACACTCTATGGATCTAAATCCAGTCAGTGACGCATGCGCATGCGACGGAGTTGAACGAACGCGTCCAAGTTAGGTGCGGTGCAGACGGGATGCTGGCAATGTGGCTTGGTGGTTGATGAGCCACTTTTTTGTGGCTAGTAGATTGGGAGTCGGAAGGAAAACATTTTGTTCTAAAATAATAGCGCAATTACACTTGGTTGTTATTGTTAATGTTAACCCGAATTGGGGTGCTTGAAAGACTACTCGAGCAAAATTCGGGAAAAATAGCTATGGCAGGACTTTAAAACTCATCATCAACATCTCCCTGCCCTGCCCGCGTAGCATGACCACCGTAGACACGAAAGAGAATCGACAAATCTTTTGTTCATCTGTCATTGAATCGACAAAATGACAGATGAACAAAAGATTTGTCGATTCTCTTTCGTGTCTACAGTGGTCATGCTACGCGGGCTGGTCAAATTTTACTCGGGGTCGGCGCAACACGTTCTCTTCTTCCATTCTCCCCTGTCAGACTTGTCAGACGTCATGGTATCATTTACTTCTTTCTCTTTCATATCATTCCTCCCACAATCCATCCATCTTTAAAACTACCCATTCGGAAATAAATTGTCAAATATCCTAAAATTACTAATTTTAAAAAAGAGGAGAGATTTAAATTGGCGCAAGTAATTATTAGCAACTTTTTGCAGCCAACGTGAATTCATAATGTTGCCCGTCTGTAGAAAACCTAAAGCTGAACTGTAAACATTTACAAGGAAAACATATTTAAGTTTTTGTACAAGTAAATAATAATTATTTAGTTTGCCAGATGTTGAATGTATGTACGACTACATTCAATTAAGACGATAAAAAATATAAATTAGAATAATTGACTGCCTTCTTGGTCTATGAACTCCAGTGGACCTGTGGCACACAAATACGACTGATCGTGAGACCCAGCCCCGGCAAGATTTTATTGGGTTTTCCCATTAAAGCGCCTCCCCGAGCAAATGACCTTGAGCGAGCAGTTTTTTGGAGCCTAACCCCTCTTTACCCAAAAGAAAAACGAACTAATAAAACATACATTAAATTTCTACATATTCTTGACTCCAAAATTGACGGTTTTTTTTTTAAATCCCCTCACAACGAAACCGCAGAAATGAGAAATAATGATTTATAACATGCTACTCCTCGTAAAGTAACCATTATTTTGATTTGCTACTTATACTAATGGATAAGCAATTTAATAATGAACATAATTGTTGTTTTTTTTTCCAAAAGACGAATATTTGATTTTATTAAGAACTAGCTGACCCGCGCAACTTCGTCTGCGTTACGTAAGAGAGAGAGAGGCTTAGAGAGAGTGTGAGTGAACCTAAAAAAAATGCAGATAATATGCTTTAGCGGACTTTTTAAGAGGAACAATCCCGTCATACATGTATGATTGTTGAGTAACTTTAACCGTTTACGCAGCGCACGGAAAGGAAGCTCTCAAAAGCAATAATTTTTCGCTGCATTTGCAACAATTTTCATTGATGCTCCGCTCCTATTGATTGTAGCGTGATGTTATATAACGTATAGCCTTCATCGATAAATGGGCTATCCAACACTAAAATATGTTTTTAACTGGAATCAGTAGTTCCTAAAATTAGCGCGTTCAACCAACCAAACAAACAAACTTTTCTCCTATAAAATAAGTATAGATTCAAGTAGGTAACAATTTAATTTCTCGGAAATATATGCAATCATCGTTAAAATATTGTACTATGTTTTTTCCAATTTAGGGCTTCCCTCGACAGCCTTAGGTTTTCATCCTTAGACACACGATGACAGTCATACTCCAGCTAGGTCGAAAGTTCTCATCAAGGTGCATGAATTGAGCCCAAACACGATATAGCTTTTTTTTTTCGGATAGGAAATCATCAAATGACTCCTCCCGGAGCAGGAGGAAGTGTCAGACTTTTACTGACTAAAACCCATCCATGTTCCTTCATCGCCCTTTGTGTTCCGGGGCCACGGTATCTCTTTCGAATAGTCCCGCAGCCCCGGCAGGCATCGGCCTTTGCGGACCCCTTCTTTTTTGCTGACTCTCTTTGAGGCGCGCGTAGAACACGAACGCGCCGTCGACACGGCCTGTCGTCATGAGACGGACGGACGGCGAGCTAGCCCATAGCTCCTCGTCCACAGGCCCGCGCCTACGGTGGCCGGGGGCCAATACGTGGCTCTCGACGCCCGGGGTGTCTCCCGCTGTGGCCGGGACGTAAGGTTCTCTCTCACGTTCCGCCACCTCCTTCGCTAGCATGACTGCTTCGCAGAAGGAGGTGACGGCATCCCATTCCGTCTCGCTCCGGACCATGTATTGAACCAGGGCTGGGAGAAAGAGGTCGCCGCCGCCGACCGCCGCTTCGAGGACACGGCGGTGCTCCGCCCAAGTGGGGCACACCTCCACAGTGTACTCCACCGTGGCCTCCGGTCGATCCTCACAATGGAAGAACCCGGGCGTCTCCTCCCGCCCGAAAACACGATATGAGGCCAATAACAATTTAGCTGTAAATATAATCTACGTAAACTGCGTATGGATTATTGATTATTGCGAATAGCATAGCACAGTTCTTGCACGGCAAGAACACGTGGATTTATCAGGCTTCTGGTGTTCGCTATACTTCTTTTTGGAGAAATCATCCTCATCATCAAACTCCTGCCCGCATTCCAATTTATTTGGGGGTAGCATGATTGTATTCTTCTTCCTTATGTACTACTCTATTACTTTTTGGAAAAATATTTCACGAAAAAAATAAGAAATGCACACAACTTAAATACAAAATGAAATATAGGAAATCTCACAGCATCAAAAAAAAAATTAAACAAATCACAAAAAGTAAAAATAATGTTGGAGGGTTTGAACCCGCAACCCCGTAGTTTACAGAGCGGTCATGAAACCGCAAGGCTATTTACTTCGTTGACATAAGCCACAAATAGCCGTTCTCATGTACTTACGTCATGACTGAAACGTCAAACAATTGAAGTATACGGAAATAATGCAAAATTGCCTACCCCCTTAAGGAAGTAGCGTGATAATATATAGTTTAAATATTGAAGAAGCCTATGCAGTAATTTTGACGTGATGCGCGCACAAACATTTCGTACCAACTACTTATACCGAGGAAAGCTGATTTTCTTGAGTTCCGCTATTTTGTGCGTATTCACCTCAAAAATGAAATTTCAAGAAAACTGAGAAATTATATTTACCTGTATTAGATATGGAGTATATGTAGCAACTTTAAAAGGTTACACTTCATTGGTTTTGATTGTATAGGTGTTTGAAGTTTATTAATTTTAAACACAAAACCCTCTTTTTTGCGCTTCTGGATGAGATTAAAAAAAAATGCTAAGACAGGTATTTCTTTATTTTTATTAATAAGTATTTATTCTGAGTTTTATGATTCTAGAACAATCTAAATTTTTTTTTTCATACAAACTTTACCCCCCCTTTTCACCCCCTTTTTCCAAAAAAATCCAAAATTTCTATAGCCTATATGTTATTCTGAATGTATTTAAACAGATTTGTGAACATTTCAACAAAATCGGTTCAGCAGTTTTTACGTGATGCGCGGTCAAACAAACAAACAAACAAAAATTTTTAAAATGGTTTTAATATCTTCAGTTACTTATTTTAAGTCACCCTGGCTGGTTTTTTTTTTTTTAATCTTCAATGAACAGATTTTTTGGTCTAAACGATTTTATTATATGTATAGATAAAAACCACTTATTTCGCACTATTCGGCCCGCAGTGACCGACGTAACAACCCCTTTGTAGTGCAAGCTGATTAGAACTTTATTCTAACAAGATTTCAAACGAAGTTTGAACCACCACGAATAGAGTTGCTAATTTTGCTCGGGGACCCGCCTTAAGTATGAAGACCATCTGGCTCATGGCTAAATAATAACAGCCGCTCTTTAAAGGTAAGCAGCGCTTGCCTAAGTGGGTGGGACAGATCGGTGACCATTACGACACACCGAGTTCCTCTCGTGCCGGCTGTCATTTGTTGTCAGAATCGCTAAAATTGACAGCCAGTTTTACCAAGGGGTATTGTTGTATTACCCAGTAACTGGGATTGTGGAGACCAGAAAGGCAGTTGTTGCTCCATGTAAAATACTGTTATTCAGCTGCATCCAGTTAGACTGGAAGCCGACGTGAAATTGTGAAATGGGTAGGCATAATATATTATGACATGAAGACCATCGGGGTAACTGAAGATTCACAATGCCTTTATAACATCTTTTCTGTTTTGTTTGAGGTTAAGCGTATTTTAATCCAGTTAGTTATTCGATGGGTGACCGTTAGTTCACGACTTTTGTTCGATCGACTGTTATAAGGTCAGTGTTTTTTCATAGATTCGGCGCTATTGCCAAAATTATGCATGACATACACACGTCCTGTTACCCCAAAAGGTTGGGCAGAGGAATAAGTAGACACCCATTGTCATCAACCCGGCTCAGTTATTCCCCGACTGCGGCGAAGCCCAAAAGGAGGTTATGTGTTTGATTTCTTTCTTGTTCTTGATATAAAGCCTGTAACCTGTATATTTGTATAATCAGTTTGTTGGTAACATTCCCACTGCTGAGACACAGGCCTCCCCTCCATGAGAAGGAGTGGGCCATACTCCTCCATCCAATTTGTTCTATTTACATAAGCGTCACGCCTGTAATCCCGAAGGGGGTCCGGCAGTGGTGTACCCTATAGTACCACCCACATTTCACCAGTTATGTTTAAGTCCCATCTAATAGGGGGCGAGTCTATTGGCATCTACGGGGCACAAATCAAATCTCCGTGGCTGCTACTGAGAAATTCCTGATAGAAAAACCCTTTGCCTGACCTGGGAATCGAACCCAAGACGTCATGCTCAACAGTCGCGCTTGCAACCACTAGTCAAATATTTTATGGCATAGAAACAGGTAGAATACTTGCCAAAAAAATTGTGTAAGTAATCTTCATCAGTTTCAAAATAGTACATTATGATACAAGTGGAGAACGTTTGTTATTGCAATCGAGGCGGAATTAACTCCCGAGCCGTAGGCGAGGGTGTTTTTGAGCAGAGAACTGCAATAACAAATGTCCACGTGTATCAAACGACGTTTTTCAATACACTTTTGAAGAAATAAAATAACGAAAAACATTTTTGTCATAAATTAATAAGAAACTATGATTTTAGCCAGGTTGAAGGAGAAGCAAAGGTATGAAGCCGCTAAACAGCCTAATATAATAATTAGTTTTTTTTATATTTTTGAATTTAGAACACAAATAAATGTTAATTAGTTTATAAAAGTAAATTTTAGTTTTAAATAATCATGTTTATCTATGATTTTCTATTTATTAACATAATTTGAATATTTAAAAAATATTTACGCGGTAAAGACGCATTCTTGCTTTGCCAAAATAAAAAAAAAAAACATTCACCTCCGACTTAATGCATTGAACCAATTTGGACTAAGTATAGGCAGTATAGGTATAGTTATCTGTGGCAATTTTCATGCCCGCACACGTGTTGGAAAATGAAAAAAATCGCACACGTGTGAAATACATTGCATGTTGAACCTAATCGTAGTGCGTTATGAACCAGTTTTCGAGGAAGTGTATTGAAAAGAATATTACCAACCTATGTAGGCCCTAAAATAACATTAATTTTCAAATGTTAATAACCCGTCCGTTAACCGTTAACGAAAACATGAAGACGAAACCCTGAATACTAATTAAATTAATTAATATTATCCTAGGGACGCGTGTCCAATTAATAAGAGTAGCTACTTTATTCTTTCCTGTTTGTCTGTGGTTAGGCAGATGAGGTAGATTCGTTGACAGGTTGGTAGCATGTTCGTATTTATCATGGCATGGTTGTTTCTTTTGGTTGGTATAAATATTTTACTTTTTGCATGGCAGACGTCGTATTGTTTGACGTTACAATAAATTAATGATGAACTCTTCGATGAACTAATGATTTAATTGGGTACACATGGCCACACATCTAAACATATTTTTTTTAAATACTGCCGTTAGTACGGTGTGTAGCACCCCTTAATTTTACAAAATAAACGGAAAGAAACGGACGATTTATAATTTACTTGCAACTGCAAGTAAAACACACTACAACGATTAAACCGTACGATATCCGACAACTTTCTTTTGTAAAATAAACTTTAATCGAGCAAGTAAAGTGTTGAACAAATTTACGGCAAATTAAAATAATATATCCGTTTGTCATCTACAAACACAGGATGGATGCAAGTTTAAAGCGTTGAGCGGTTGACAGTCTCATCTAAAGAAAAATTTTAAACAGATCATGATGACCTAGGTTAGGAATTACGATCTTTTGTACGTTTTGTTTCAGTAGAATGTTCCCGTCAGATTGTAGGTACACTACAAAAGTACTACAGCAACATAGTCAAAAAGTACTACAGCGCCATCTACGACACACATGAAGAACTAACCTTAAAATTATAAATAGCTACTACAAATAGACGTCTGCCTACCACTTTCAGGAAACAGGCTTGACGTAATGTGCTTCAAATGCAGTAGGTCACTGGTTAATAGTAGCCTTCACGCTGCTGCAAAGAAAACCGTTGGAAAACTTACAAACCAAAAAAAAAACAAATAATAGATAATTTTTAAATAATATTAATCTTTTTTTTTTTAATAGATAATTTACAAACGCCTCCTTGAACTGCACACTTAAAGTGGTCATACTTTAAGTGTGCAGTTCAAGGTGGCGTTTCTTGTCAAGAAAACTTGCATCTTAAGGTCAAACTTGACATTCATTTTAGTTCTGTATTTTCCCGCGTGCACAATAAGTTGGTTGAAGTGTAGACCTTTTTGTGTGAAAGACACATAACTGAATTTGTCACCGAAAGAAGCACTACCAAGGCATACTTTACTCTGGTCTCTGACCTTCAACCTTGAGTTTACTTCGCGACCGTTTAGTCACAAGTTCACAACTCGCACGTCACACCTTCGTACGGTCAAGGTCAATAAGATTGGCGGGGTGAACGAACTCTTGATAGCAAGGGCGGCCGCGACGCGACGAAAGCACTTTACTGGTATCAGGCAAAAGTAAAAACATGACGATAATTCGATTTTCCACGTAATGGTTGACGCTAGTCTTGGTTAGACAGACGTCGTTATCAATAGATTCTTACTTAGAGTTATCATTACATTAACCACAAAATGAAATGCTGCGCCGACCCTCTCTATAAATTGAGATATTGGCATATTGAGATATTGAGAGATAAGTACCGACGCCAGCACCATCAAGCTACTAAAGTCTGTCAAATTCCTTTATTAGGTTTTCAACTCAATCTATAGTGGGAAAACTTGTCAGTTTCGGGTAACTTGGGTGTGCTGGCGTCTACTTATCTCTCAATATACCAATATCTCAATAAGAGGGTCGGCGCAGCATGTCATTTTGTAGTCATTTTGGTCGATAGCCAAGGTAGTGCTGATGATAGCAGTGTTTAGGTATATTGATAAAATAAAAAAAGAATTTCTCTATTATTTGGCAAGCGGCACCTTCGCAATTTGCAAGGCAATGAAGATGAATACCAGAGATGATTGGTCTGACTTGGATCCCGCAATGAAAGCTAGAACAGAACATCGGAGTAAGAAATAGGAAGAGCAATGATAACTGTCCATCCACATGCCATACATCCTGTTAAGCGAAGTCCTCAATCCTCTCGTACCTTGCACCAGACCCCGCTTGCTCCAGTTCCTCAGATGTTTTCGCTCAAATGAAAGTGATCCACGATCTTGCCGTGTAGCGTCGCGGTCCGACGCCCGTGCCGTGCCGCGATTGATAAACTTTTTGCAAAATAACCGTTTTTTTCCCGCGCTTGTCTGCAAGATGGCGGTGGAATGTGTGCGACGCGATGAAAGTTTTTATTATGAATGTTATTATTTATTTATGTACATCAAACACTTGAAAAAAAGAAAAATACAATAAGATATAGAAGAGCGCAGTACTGCTTATTATTTCTGTTCGTTTTTCATTAATATGACCAGTCATGTTTTTAAAATGGTCATTCGTTGATCTTTGGGTAAATATAGGAAAGGTACCTACGTGTGTGGTGCTGCAAAAATAGATTATTTTTGTTTGTCTTGCCTATTACATTTGCACATAATTTTACAGTAAGTATACAGAATACAGATACCTACGGTAAACGGGTTTTATATTTTTTGTCATAAACTTGGTACTGAGAAACTTTAATGTTAGGCTCCAACCCTTCAAAAAATAGCCATAGGTTGTCCGGGATCAAAAGTCCAAACAAAAGATCGAGGTTTGATTCCAAAAATCCATCCTTTTTCATTGCGAGACTACTGGCATAACCAAATAAAATAAAAAAACTAAACCCAACTGTCAGATATGACAAAATCCTCAAAAGGTATGGTAACTCTTTAATTAGATTAAAATGTACAAATTCTGAACCCTTAATTTGAATAATTATGGACGGGGAGGAGACTGGTAATGTAGAAGTCAGCTTCAAGTTACTGCAGGACCACATTAAAAAGCTGACAGAAAACCAGAACCATATCGTTGTAAAATTTGAAGTCTTGAACAACAATGTTGAGGAACTACGAAATATGTTGGGAGTATTCTCGGATAAAATTGCCTCTTTAGAAGATGTGTCCACCGACAGGAAAAAGCTTAAGAATGAGATTAAGACCTTAAAGAACAGGATTGATGAGCTGTATGCTATCGTGAAGGATGGCAAAGAGGACTCCTGTCCCGACTTAGATGGGCAAGATTTACACACGGCTGACGTCGAGTCAAGCCATTCTGGATTCTCCTGCTCTTCGAAGGTACTGATCCTCTTCTACTTTGCTAGTCGGTGGAACTTTTTATGTCAATAAGAGCCAGTAAGTGGTTACGTTAGTAGCAGCTTCATTAGGTCCTCAAGAGTGCAGTGGTGGCCACTTAGGACATTCCAGCAAGTGACCAGGATCATGTTCTGAACATCATAGCACTTTTACTGGTATAGGTATAATCCCCCATTTTTCCATGTTCAGATATGAGAAGATGTAGAAAGCTGCATCATCACTGCTATTTTGACTCGTTATGGGGTTAACCGCCTAAAACACCAGCTATTAGCTATCACCACAGTTTTGTTGGGCTGTCGGTAAAGATTACTAGTGTATCTTTGCAAGACCGCGGAGTAAGGTCTGGCAGGCCAGGTTCGCGGCTCGTCAGAGTTAGGTGTTTGTTAGAATTATTCTACATTCCGATTTCCTAACCATCGCCATCTTCCTGCCCTTGTACCATGTTACTTAAGGTCGGCGCGTCACGTTTTATTCTTTCCTTCTCCCCTGTCAACCGTCACGCTATCATTTACCACCCCCTTTTCTTTTAATATCATCTTTTATTTGGATTTCAGTGCCCTCACCATCCCCGCAACATTTATACATTTAACTTTTTTAGGTAGGTAACTAGGTACATGCAGTTCGTTCCTCTTCGTCACAATGCCTATCAACCTTCCTTCCTGCAACCTGCCTTCAACCTGTCTTCCAACCGAAACTTGGATCATATTCTTGGCGAAGTTGGTAATCAGTTCTCTCCGACATCCATTTAAAAAAATAAATAGATTCTTATCAATCGCTAAGCAAATGAAAAAGATCAAATCGGTTAGCTCGGCAAGACTCAGATCACTTACAAAAGAAATGGTTGAACAGTTTTAAATCGATGTCTGTCGTTTATCGAAACCGCAAGTCTAGCTAGATAGATCGATATTGAATTACGAAATAACGTAGGTAAGTAAGCACCTATTTGTGTAGATGAGATTGTACGTCCGTATCGATAAATCAAAATGCTCAAAATGGAAACCAATTTCACGGATGTTATGTTAAAAATAATATCCCTCAGTAATTTGGAAACTCTAATTCAGATGTCAGTAATTCAATTAACTTAAACGTTGTTGTCACAATTTAGACTGATTGCATTCCACTGCAGTGTGGTATCTAACCCAATCTTTTTACAATCCACCTTTTTGAAAACATTCGTTAAGGGTTGCGCCTCATCTATCACCATTGATTCGTACTTTTCCATGTTCTAATCCTTTTCTGTCGACTACGAAGGCCCTCTATGTCCTGAAGTTCTTAGAGCTCCACTATCTGACAGGTTCATTAATCATTATCTCCTGAAGTCGTGTAGATAGATCTGAGGTCATATTAAGAAATCAAGTAATTTAAGAGTCTACCACACTATCTTTAAAAGTCTAATATTTTCCTGTGATTTTACAAGCACCTTGCCTACTTTCACAACCAAATTAAATTATTACAGAACTTAATGATGTCATTCGTAATTATGAAACTCTTAGATAACAGGTCATTGTCCGCCGAGTTGGGCTGTGACAGTCAACGGCTTTTTTTTTACTTTTTCTTGAACAAAAGTGACCAGTGCCGAACATTTCAGCTTGATTGCAAAAAATGACGAAAGCGTAGCGGTCTGCAAACAGGAGTTTTTAAAATGGAAGGATTACTCCGAAAGCGTGGAAGGTTTTTGTCGTTGGTCCTGTGGCTTTCAAAATGCTTTCCTTCTTTCCTCGAACCAAGACTATCATTCTCTCTCTCTCTCTCCATGCTGTGGATAAAGATAATATTCTATCGAAATTACTACCAACATAACACATAACTTAACAGGTGTAAACGGACTCTTCACAAAGCCGTCAACCAAGCATCCTATACATCAAACTGAGTGAGAACTCTACGCAAAAAATATGTTGGTGCGACGATGGTATAGTGTACCTACTGTCAGATTTAACATTGTTAAATCTAGATCAAAGGTATACCTAATTTCAATTGACACGAAACTTCGAAAACGCTTTTCATTTCAAAGATACTTTCTTCCATCATTCAATTTATTTATATTCTTTCATGCTTACATTTACATTGTTTTAAACAAATAAATTATCTTTATCTTTACACAATACGAAGTTATTTATGTACTTTTGCAAAGATCTACTCTGCTTAACTTCCTAATTAGGGATCGAAATTGAGCTACCTCAAACAAACTTTTGGAAAAGTGGGGGACAGCTACCTGAGACCGCTTTTAGTCTAACTAACAAAGTAGGTAGGTACTCGTATACTAGGTATTATGTTTCAGAGTTCAATTGAGATTATTACATTTCCAGAATCTATTTATGTAGAACAGAAGGAATGAAATGATCATGGTGAGGATTTATGAATACTAAAAAGGAACCACAAGTACACAATATTGTGACGGGTCCTCATTTAACATCTCATACAGTAATGGGATGGCTAAGTTTAGCAGAAAGTAAAAACCCGTCAATAGGCATGACGACAGTATCAAAAAATTGCAAATCTATTTATAGTCCGTCAGTTAGAGTATTGGAAATTAATGGACACGTATTTTTTGTTTTTGTAAATCAATGAATATTGACAAAAGATAAAAGGCATCAAAACTCGGGAGTGGGGGCTCGTGACATCAGAACTAGCTAAAAATTATACCTAGGGGCTAGGCGTGACGTATTGAGAATTATAAAAGCGTCATATCTTCGTCAATTTTGGTTTACGTAACAAAAGAAAAAACACGGGTCAAATATTTTTTGATAATCTCACTGACGGACTAATTAGATTTTGGTTGTCGTCTCGCCTATTAACCGATGTAGATAGGTCGGACTGTAGCAAGTCTATAATGTTTAGCTATTTTCATAGTATCATGTCTTACGGTATTTTAGACTATTTTTCATTCGATGACACATTTCCTTTCGTTTGCAGTGTGTTGACGTAATTTTGCAATTCATCAAATCATTCTTATAAAATTTAATGTTATCGCGTTTTGTATCTAATTTCCTCAAATAAAAGATTAGTAGGTTTATTGCAGAAATGATTTCATATTACTGCAGTATTTTACTTTGGGATGCCGTATACATCGACGATACTTCTACAACAGGCATTTAAATACCTAAGTATTTTTAAAGGTTAGTTAGTCTCCTATTTAACCGTCTGGTGTGATCTCTTTCCTCTGCACCAGTTTATTTGTCAAGCAAAGTGATAGTGCCAATATGCCTTTGATCGTTAAGGTGGTGGTACTAGCCAACGAGAGGTTTTCTCCGTGTAACTCCTCTTTAATGAGTGAATATATATGTGCAAAAAAATATATGTTGCTTATTAAACTCTTAACTTTAATTGGTACAATTGAGATAAGTCTAACTTTATTATTACTATATGAAAAAAAAAAATAATTAATAAAAGCATTTTTTCTTTGAAATTTCGTAACTACTCATAAACGGCATTAAGTTTTAGTATTTTTTTTCCACACAAATATTCGTCACGTTTTTCTTCACAAAGTGTACAATTGGCATTTTGATCTAATGATTTATTAGGCTAAAATTAATATCCTATGCATTCTATAATAACGGAGGAGAGCGGGGAAAATATGTAACTCCGCCCAGATCCTCAAGGCCGTTCGCTAGTACCGCCGCCTTAAAGGGGCTTGTCCTTGCTCCGGAGATCATCATCACCACAACTGTTTCTCCCTTCAAGCATCATCATAGCTGGGTAAAGGCATCAAGGATCGTGTCTGATTCCAGTCCAACCGGATGCAGCCGGATACTAGTATTTTACATGGAGCGACTGCCTATCGGACCTCCACAACCCAGTTAGTATTTCTCCCATCAAGCATCTGGGTGTGATTTCGTTTCGCGGATAACGTAATGAATCTTCAATGCCTCTAGAATTACATTATGATCTTAGGCGGCGCTGGCAGTAACCACTCCTTCAGTTAAAGCGTTTCACCTGCTCATTTTTGATTATGTCTTCTTATTACTGGTGAATATGATTGCATACTAGGTATGTCTTCTTGTTCCTAAAGAGTATTGTTTGTTTGTTGCAGGTGACAATGACGACTGGACTGGACAAGGATACGATACGGGCCGCCTACGAGGATGTAAGATCTGACACATCGCCCACTGAGTGGTGAGTTTCTTTAACCTATACGAACGAAGAGCTAGGTGATCACGTTTTGACGTTTTTGTTATTGTCAATTTGGCGCGCAAAATAACAATAACTCTCGTTTGGCGTGCGTCGTCAGTGCGCTCGGCCGACCGGTATTGTCTTTCATTCATTATTTATATACAAAGTCAACGGGGCGGGGCTAGAGAGCATTTCTATGTTGCGAGTGCAAGCAAAAATTAGCTTAGTGGTGATCAGGCGGGAGTGTCCTCGATAGTACATGCTGGCCTACTGATTACTACCGAGGTTGCTCGGTTAATTAGGTAATGAGCTTCGACTAGAAGTAGAGATACTGATTTTAAATGAATGACTCTGGTACCCTATTCTGAATTTTCGTCAGCCGTTTAGAGTTTCATAAACACAACAAAGATGACTCAATTCCGCTCTTTGCCAACATTTTTGAAGCATTAGAAAACGTCCATTCCTGTTTAATCTCTTTAACCTACGCTATAAATTCACGCGGAGCAGAATCATGGGTCATACAAATATTTCGCACTTTCATTTTTTGATGTTTCTACCATTCCTCGACTTCCTACTTTGAATTCACTTCATCATCATCATCATTCACAGCCCGAATTCACCCACTGCTGGCTCCACGGTCCTGTGCCAACCTCATCCAGGTTTTTCCCCTGACGGCAACTATGTCTTCTGCCCATCTCGCCGCCGGACGACCCACGTTCCTTTTGCTAGTTCTTGGACGCCATTCGGTGACAGCCTTGTCCACCTGTCATCACTGCGCCTTGCTAGGTGTCCTGCCCAACTCCATTTGAGTTCCGTAACGTGATTTCCAATGTCGAAAACTTTTGTGCGTTTTCGTATTTCAACGTTAGGAACCCGATCTATCAGCTTTATGCCGAGCATAGAACGCTCCATGGCTCTCTGTGCAACTCTCACACAGCCTCTTGCGTGAGCGTCCATGAATTCACTTACTAACAGATAATGGACAGCGTAACGTGGCCTAACTAAATCGCTGGATTTAGTTAGATGCGTAATTTGCACAAGAGCACAATGAATCTAGAGGGGTCTAGGAAAATTCAACCACTAAACAGGTCAGCTAGGGGATCAAGTTCGTATTTTTTGCCGATTTGACATCCTAACCGGGCGCACCGCTTCTGTGCGTATAAAAGTAATATAATATCGTGTATGTATTCCCCAGGGCGGTATTCAAATTCGACGGCGCCCGGATCGTGTGTTCTGCGCGCGGCTCAGACTTCACGGAGTTCCGCACCCAGTTCTCCGACGACGACCGCGCCTTCGGTTATCTCAGGTTGGTTGGTATTTTATTGTTTACCTTCAGGAAACTACAGAATGGGTACTGGCTAAAGTAAGTAAGGCAATGATAAGTTGTTGATTCGGAGGTCACATATTATAGGTTCACACAGTGCACTTCTCTAGACACATCATTATCTTTGTATATTGTAGCAATACCCTAAGATCCTTCTAATACCTAGCAACCTTCTATTGAGGGACTCATACTGCTTCTCGATAGAAAGACTTCATCTCCTCTTAAGATGCAGTCAAATCGACCGGAACGAACTCCGGACTAGCTGTGGACACCGGATTCTGCATGACGGGAACTTTCTTAATCAAAATCTGGTGTCCGAAGACGGTTGATTTGTTCCAAGTCTTTAGCATGTCGATGGCAGGTTCTACTCATAATATAACCACGAGATTTCTGATTGATTGATTAAATCAAATACAAACATTTATTCCCTAGGTCAGCCCCTGTAAAATAACATTACTGAAAAAATATTCAGTCATTAAGACCGGATGAAATTCTGCTGCGGCCTAATTAGGCAACTGCATTTAAGTAACAGGTGAAGCAAGCGGTGTAACGCGATTAAATCGCTAAGTGGTGACCGACCCGCCATGCGTGACGGGACTGGTGACACAATTGTACTACCTAGGTACTTAGTTCTTTACTAAGTAGATTTACTAAAGAAAACTCGTAGCTCTTGGGACGTCCCTTAAATTAATGACAACGCTTTAGAAAATCGGTGTTTCTAACTTTTTCAATCTGTGTAGAGCAGGGATTTAGATAGGATCATGATACTATGTTATTTCTTTGGAAAAGTAATGAAGGCAATCTGCTGACGTTTTATTAGCTCCATTAATAAAATTGGGCCCCATGAAAGCCTCCAAGCATTGGAATTTCAATTTCAAATAAATTACACAAAGTAATGCGCCTGCCTGGGTTCGAACACGACTTACTGTTTGTAAGTCGGTGCCGCCACCACTGGGCCACCGCTGCACTTTAATTTATAGAGTAAATAATAATTATTGTTTCCGCCCAGGGTGCAGATGGGCGATGAGATGTCAAAACGTAAGAAGTTCCTGTTCGTCACGTGGGTGGGGCCGAATGTGTCGGTCATCAACCGCGCCAAGATGTCAACCGACAAAGCCGTCATCAAAGACATCATCTCTGTAAGTATACCTCTTCATCATTCCATTTTTGTCCCATCCATGTCAATCTTGTAATTGTTGCACCATTGTGCCGCACACCTATTTAGGCCCGGCGCCCACTATCGGCATCGGCACGGCTGAGGATTTTAGGTGATAAAAAGCATTATACATTAACTTCATGGCAATAAAGTAGAAATTTCCATGATATATGATCGTAGTAACAAAAATACCGCTTCGGTATGCTTGAGGCTACTGCATCGGCAGCTTTGAGGCTGCTTCGGGATCCTTCGGTACGCCGTCGCCCGCCGCGCCGCCGGCGTCGAGGCCACACTCGGGGGTAGCTTAAGGAGGTGCGGCATGCTTAAGGACGCCTCGTCATCCCTAAGAACGTCGCAGCATGCCAAGACATAGTTTCCGACAGTGTGCGCTTGCATGTAGGAATGCCGAAGGATCCCTTTTCTTGCCGATGCCGATAATGAGCGCCAGGCCTTAGTCCTTGGGTACTAGATGTAGGCACATGACATCACGCCTCCAATCGAAGGATTATGCAACGGTGTTTTACAGGGTGAATTTTCCAAGTGGGCGTAGATGGCCTAATCCGAAATCATGAGGAATAGCAAAAAATACTCAAAGGAGTCTCGGGCCAAGTCCGGGGCCTAAATTCGAGGCCGAGGCGACGCCGTGCTGCAGCTGTGCAGTTGCGGTGCCGGTATACTGTGCCTTGACCTTATTCTAATTGCGTATGAGCGTCCTTGCTCGTAGGAAAATGACAGGCTCATTAATTTTAGTAATGTTTTTGATTAGGTATACATACTATGTGTTAGTTACAGAGGTGTGTCTTCACCTAATAATTGAGCGATTTTTTATCTTCTTACACCGTAAAAATACGATAAGGTTACATTTTTAAAACGAAACTAGGTAGGTATGTCTCGATATAATTACGTCTAGTCGGTATCGATGGCAACATCAAACAGATTTTGGCATCGATAAAATAGCGCATTGGCATTGCGTTGTGAATTCAGCCAGACTTAAATACAGCGATACTCGGGCAAAACTTGCGTTAGTTTGGTCTGACCTGATGAATACCGGAGGATTGTTCAAAATTATGTGTAGGTACCGGGGTACCTACACATAATTTTATACGAAACAGTCAGAATGATTAGTGTTACCAAGCTATTTAGTGGATTATTCGTGGAATATTAAAATGTCCACCTGGTGCTTATCGATTTTTCACCAAAAACGATTAACGGTTTCTATTTGACACCAACATTCCACTTCTTTACCTCACTTGAGGGACAAATTATAGAAGTGGATTACAATAATCCTATTTGTGTAATGTAATGTATGTGAGCATTGCGTACACACCACTGTACTCACTCATTTACAAAAGATGTCGATGTACACAGAGCCCTTGACTGTCTCGCAGATTGGGTGTGTCATTCGACATTCATACAAATGGTTTTGGCAATAAATTCAATGTGGTTCGTTGTGATTCATGCTCAGGAATGATTAGGATAGGCAGATTTACGAGTCGTTCTTATTAGCTGGGAGAGGTCGGTGGTAACATGACATGTAAACTCTTTAATGATTAGGACTTACATGGTAATACTGGGGCCAATGAAGGAACGAGATTTCATGGCCACTGCCCTCATATAAGCCAAAAGGCGGTAACTCAAAAGCCGAAAATTTTTCAGGTGGAAAATATTGCATCAGACATACTTCTACATACATTTTTAAAAATCGTAGTTTTGTTTTGCGTTTTGGCTTAGAGGGGCAGTTATACAGGCTTATAAAGCTTTTAAAGTTTAAATGAAAAAAAAAGTGTTTTTGATTTTCAAACATTGTTTATTAAAAAACGCAATAAATAAATAAAAAAATGAAAATTTAGATCACATAAAATCATACAAATACTTCCTAACATTAAAACCAACAGTTTGAGCGACCGCTGCGATAAAATCGTAACCAACAATGCACTTGTACTTTGCTGTATCCAAATCTATCTCTTTACTGCCCGCTATCAACTTCAACTCAACTAAAGTAGCAATTTGTGCCAGCAAGTTACTTGTCAAACCTATTTTTTCTTCCAATATTGCATAGAATATGGCCAATAAACGGTCTAGCGTAAATACTTTTGGCCCAAGTTGAGTGTTTAACTTCTCGGTAATTTTTGCCTTTGCTCTCACTTGCTGCAACCTCTTTCGTTGCTTTCCGTGATGCTTCATAAACAGTCTTTTGTCTTCCTTTGGTGGGTTGTAGCTGGCTAAGTATGCGGCAATCAGTAGGAATTTAGCATAGTAGGGTAGTTCGAAACTCTGTGCAAACGTTTTTGTCGATGTTAACTCTTCTTTTAATGTGTTCTCGATATTGTGCATAGGTATGAGGTCCCCATCACTGTTTTCTTTCCCCGGTGATGGTTTGACAGGCTTTGAGTTACTAATACGTAGGTAAAGAAGTTCTAAACTTGATTTAAGAATTGGTGATATGTGACGCCAGAGTTTGGATAAATCGGAAGCATTTATTTCATTTTTTATTATCGGCTCGCAGTATTTTATGAAGTTGACGCATGCCATGTGCTGCAATTCAATCAGATCGCGACACGGTCTATAAAATACGCTCAAAAATGCATTGAGAAAGTTAGCAAACAACTCTGGTTTCTCTAATTCTTCTTTAATTTCTTCGTCTACTTCATAGGTTACAAGTAGATGGTTTATAAATCGTTTTTGATGCAGAAATATTATTTTGAACAGCTCCTCTTTGTTGTAATTCAGGAAATATATCTTGATAGGTTCTCGAACACCCATTTTGAAGTAGAAGTTCTCAGAAACCAAATGTGTAATGAATATTGTACAAATGTTAAGGTTACACAGCTCTTGTAGTCTCAAAAACGCGCTCATTATGTTATGGTCGATAGCACGTAGCCGCTCAGCTCTGTCAAACACTATTATTACCGGTTCATAACCTATTCTTGCTTCTTGTAACCTATTCAAACCGTTTGTTAGGTCCATCAAAGTTTCACATTTAACGTCGATTTCCTCATCTTCTAACCCTGACAGGATACTCTCGAACATTATTTTAGGTGTATAACACTCGATGCAGTCAATAACAACATGTTTATAATTTAAACTTCGTAGTACAGAGTTTACGCATATAGTTTTTCCCGTTGCCATACTGCCACTGATAAATATAGAACAAGGCAAACATTCGTCGCCTTCGCCGAGTAAATTAAACAACTCGTTCAACTGCTCTTCTCTGCACGGCACTTTGTTTTGTAATTCTTCCATTTTTGGTTATTTTTTTCCGGTTTTAAAATAAACCTTTCTTTCGTTGTACTACAATAAACACTTTATTTTGACATTCGGATTTTCTATTTTGGCGGTTGAGTTGACATCTTGACATGACATTTCACAACTTATTTTTTTTTGACGTATGATTTCAACGTTCCGTTTCCCAAAATGGCTTTCGCAGACCGCGAGCGATGCGGTCTCGCTACGTTGAATGTTAGTGCACAAACTCAAGTAATCAATATTCAAGTATCCCAAATGAGTGGGTCTTAAAATGTTGTAAGGATTTTCGTAAAGTAATAAATAGTGTAATTTTATTTTTTAACAAAACTTTTGTTTCTTTTTTTTTCAGAATTTTGCAGTGGAATTACAATTGGAAAATCAATCCGAAATAGACATCGATCAATTCAAAGACGCTTTGAATAGAGCAGGAGGAGCAAACTATGGGACTGGGGTCAGGGATTTATGAATTGCACAATAAAATATCCACCTATATCCTAAAACATATCAGTACTTTGATTTTAATATCTGTCTTCTTCATTTACAGCGAAAAAGCAACGTGTGAGTGAGAGATAGCTTCAATTAAAATCAAAGTTATGGTAACTTTTTTATTAATTAGGCCATCATCAGGCCCAAAATTGATTTTTCTATAAGTAGGGATGTGCTTTTTATTTTTAAATTTTTATACTGGTGTGATTAAGTTCTACATTAGTCATTTTATGCTGTTTCGGTCGAAAAGATACCTATTTATTTTTTTACTAAATTGATATTGGAACTTGTTTTTATTTAGGGAAATTGTAAAATTTCAATAATTTATTTTTTTAAAGTCATTGTGCAATTTATACTCGATAATCTAACGTAAGGATTTGCCAAAAATCTCAAGTGAATGTTGCCATGTATAGGGCGCGTTAAGTGCATTTATTTTTTTGTCTACCTGTATTTTACTGTGACGAAATTTTACAATGTATTGTATACAAAAGTATTTGGATTTTAAAACTGGCTTTTATATACATTGACTAGTGTTTTTACCCAGCATTATTGGTAAACGAATTGAAGTAAATACATACATTAACCAAACGACCATGCTTTGTTTTATTTACCCTTACAAAGAAAAATCCAACCACTTAATCATTACTTTAAACATAATAGTAAATAAAATATACGTTCACAACCTAAATAATAACTAACACTACAACCAACTTGACAATTGTATTGGTGATTATTAAACTTATTAGATTAATAAATATTATATTTATTAGACTAACTTTGGATATACTTAGTTCAATAAAAACTATTAAATTAACTAAAATAAATATACTAACAACAAACTATAAAAGGGCATCGAAAAACTCCTCCTCAACGCTGTAATGTGCCCAAGAGACTGGTGGCGTTGCTACGTTATATGGCAACACTTACCCTCGGGCCAAGGTAAAAGCCAGTCCTTGGGTCACGGGAAGCGTCAACTAGTCGTTTTGAAATTTCCTTGAACAGGCTATGGGCACACGGACCCCAATGCCCCAGAATCTCAACCCCAAACGGCTCGAAAATATAGTTACCACAAAGGTTTTACAATAATTATTATTGATGACTACAGAAAAATAACTGTCGTTTACAGTGGTGCAGGTTGCAGAACATTGACAAGTCTTTATTATCTGTGCTTTGGCCATCTCTCCATTCTCCATGGCTCATCACTTCCTTTTCCGAATTCCGGCAAGTTTTGTGCTAATTGTACTTTTGCTTTTTGCTTTGCTTCCCAGTTGCCGATCATCAAAAATAATACTAATGTATTTAAGTTATTTAGTTTTGCGATTAATTCCTAAAAACAGCAACGATTTTATTTATCTGCACTATTATTACAACGAAATGTTGGATAAAAGAAGTATTAGAAGGGTATATAGGTTCTGTGAAGAAGACTCAGTTCAGACCCAACGGTAAAACCCTCAGAAAGAAAATAGATGCTTCGAGATGTTGTGACATTGAGATTGAGAGATCATGCAAGGCGCTTGGTCCTATTTTTAATGTAGCCAGTAAATTGCGTGAGGATTTTTCCCTTGTGTGAACTAGCTGACAATTTCAAAGAGAAGCAGGTATGTTCATCTACCCCACAACATGGTTCAACTACAAAATTCAAATAACTTCTAATATATTTAACATATCCATATATCTTTTGTGTAATAGGTATAACCCAAAGAAAGCAGGAGTTTTATAATTAATGCATATAAAATCTGAATATTCTGAAACAAAAGCAGTCCTCATGAATACCTAAATATTTTAAAGAAATATCTCTAATTATGATGAGGACAACTCTGGAACATACGACACAGTGGACGTAACATTACTACAGCTAAGTATTTCTATTATTTATTTAAAGCTAATGAACTATTTAAAAGGAAGTAGAAAAAAATCTACCCTCTTTTAAAAAAATATAGTATCACTCAATTTCCCTATAATTTTTAGGAAACCTTGAGCTTATGCATATCTACAACTCCACTTCTAAGCATATATTTTGCATGTGGTTGACATATTGTTCAGTCTACCCCAACTTCAACAGACTGTCAGACGGACGGACTGGATGAATCTAAACAGTCTTACAAATCATTATCATCATTATTTATATAGTAAGTACCTGTTCTAATTTTTATTATTTTATTTAAGGTGTAATTGCATTCTCCATCCCTAAGGCACCTTGAATAGCAGCCAGAGAGAAAATGCCTAATACAACAAAACAAAATGGGTGGAATCGGTGAAAACTGATGGAGCCCCTACACAGAGCCTGCCTACTGCCCGAATTAACAATTGTGGCCTAGGTTGCAAGCATTTACGAGGGTACAGGCACAGTTCCAACCATACAAAGAAGTCCATGACATTGGGTAAAACCGGTGCAATTCTTCGTCAAACAACTGATGCTGGGTAAAACCAGTACTGATCCATACAACGCTGGGTAACACCAGTGTTGGCCGTCCCCCATCATTGGTGCTGGACAAAACCAAAAAACTCTGAAACTGATCCATACAACGATGACCAAGCTGGGTGACACTAGTGTTGGTTGTCCTACCAAACATTGGTGCTGGGTAGAACCAACACTGATCTATACAACGAAGACCAACGCTGGGTAACACCGGTGTTGGGCTTGTTAAACATTGGTACTGAGTATTGCTGGGTAACACCGGTAGTCCTGTTCCTGTCCTGATTCCAATACAAATATCAGTACCAATATTCCAAACGATGATGATGACGGTGCTGGGTAATACTAGTAACCAGTCATTGTCTGCATACCGACTGGCACTGAAAAACACCATTTAGTCCTCATCCTCAAATTACAGTGCTGGGTTAAACAGCAGGGGCTTTTTCTAATGAAGTTTTAAAGCCAGCATTATTTCAGTGTGAAAAGGGGATGGTGTGAGCTATTCAAGCCCGCTAGTGCCATCTTTTTTCGGAATGGAACAGTGACGGTTTTAATACTTTATGAATGGCTCCTGTTCTGGTTCACAACCATTAACAAACATACAACACTGGGTGTGACACGGGTAGCATTCCTCCTCTGAAAGCTCCTTCCATACCTCTATTTTTTTTTTAAATGGCCACTTATGATTAGTATCCACCACTTTATAACATTCAAATTCAGTGTGGTAGCTGACCAGTAATTAATTGTATTGTTATAAGTTATTTTTTTGAATTTCGTGTTAGTTTATTCCTATTTTATTTTTTATTCAGTTTTTAACATTTAAAAAAGGTCAGTTAGTCAGCATCCACCAATAGAAAACATTCGAATTCGGTGTGGTAGCTGACCAGTAATTTAAAGTATTGTTTTTTGTTTTCGTTTCAGTTTATCACTTTTAAGAATAGAATAGAATCATTTATTTGTATAAAACATGGTACATTAAAATCTTATGGATAATTAGACTGGACCATTATTATATTGGACTTAATTTCTAATCAGTTTTTAAAATTTAAACTTGGAACCAAATGTTTGTATTAAATCAAGTTCTTCTAACTAACCAGACAGATGTGTTGCTGGGGAGTTTGTTCCGCCACTTCTTCTTCCCAGCTAAAACACTAGGAAGTGGCGAAGGGTGGGCGTTTTGGGGGACTGTCTCTTGTAATTTTGACTTTCATTAACCATTAAATGATTTTGTTTTAAACTACCAAAATGTGTGTTTTTCTTGTCTAGTTGACATTGATTAGTATTGTCTCACTCACTCGTTTTGAAAATCGTGAGAACACTTTCCCAATAGTAAAGGGACACAATAGACTATCTTTGGTTGAAATCTTAAAACTACGTAATTCTTGCTATTATTCGCGATTTACCTTGGCAGTTCACATTTGCCTGGTTATAAATAAATATGGGTGTCGCACATGGGGGATTTAGTCTACCTAGGATGTAAAATTGTTGAGATAACATAACATTACGCCTGTAATCCCCGAAGAGTTAGGAAGAGGTGTAGGTACCTAATAGTACACCCAAATTTCGCGCCAGTTATTTTTGAGATGTTTGCGAAAGTTTGAACTCTTAGTCATACCAGCGAATGTTCCAAACACACAAGACAGTACCTAAGTCTCACATAGAAACAAGAGTAGGACACGAGAAAACTTAGAAATAAAAATCCAATATATTTAAATACAACTTTATTTTAAAAAGTCAACACTTTCACTTAAGAATACAATTTATTGACAAGTAATTCGTTTCAAAATGAATAAAAACTTATTATTTTTATTCCATATCGAAACTAAATGCTAGATTGTTTAAAATATAAAAAAATATTATGGCTTATGTTTTGGCTCAAAACGAACACATTTAAGTTGGTGCTAAATATTTTTAGATTTCTAGCATTCGTGATTGATAATGCTTAAAGATGTACCAGTAGAAGTAATTTATATAGATTCTTTGATATACATAACATCACGCCTGTAATTCACAAAGGGTAGGTGTTAATGATGCACCCTTCTCGGGTGATATTACTGAACAACCGCCCACCAGCCCGCTCCGCCTCATAGAGAGGAGGCCTGTGTCCCAGCTGTGGGAACTATACAGGCTGATTTACCTCTTGGTACATCTGAAAGCCATATTGATCAGTAAATAACAGACATATTAATAAATTATTGCTAGCTAATAATGGAGTAACAATAATTAGAAAACATTTCAAAATTGCAACTATACTATGTGAATTGCTATCTTATGGCATAGTTATCAGTATATTTTGCGTGTGTAACTATCTACCTTTCGTTTAAAGATTCTTTGATTGACAACAACATAATTATTATGTTTAACTTAACGTTAACGCCCGTATTTCCTGAGTGGGTAAGCAGAGGAGGTGGTAGGATAATAATAATACTGTTTTTTGCCGGTTTACAATTTCTATATCAACTAATTGCTAAGGCTGCCAACAGACGGACTGCATCGCAGCAACCGCGCGCAGTCGATATATTTAACTGCATGCAGTTGTACCGAACGAAATCTGCTCATATTTAAAATAAAATCCGTGCACACCATGTCCACATCTGTTTACCACCCCTAACGAATCATCGACACGAAGAAGAAGTAGAACTTCTATTGGTCCGCACAAAGAGTGTGCGGTACCAATAGTAGTAAAACGACAAAAAATATGCGACCCTTTTTTACGTTATCCTTTGTTTTACAAAAATTCTATTCTATTGTTTGACCACCTTTTTTTGACTAATAGGAATAAAACAAAAAAAAAAAGGGCAAAGGAAGAGAAAGTTTAGCGTTTCAATAGCGGCCGGATGCTGCAAACAAAAAGAGCCGTATTGGTGGTAAGATTTCGTCCGTTGAGACTTCATCTCTATCAACTTCACGCGGTCGGCTGCAGCAACCGCATACAGTTAGTGTGCAGGTGCAACTGTATGTGTTTTGTTCTAACATTAGTCGTTGTCGCAAAACGAAGGTAGTTAGTAAGGACGGTTTTAGTAATATTATCATAAATATTGTCAGTAACAGGTAACTGCAAATAACATTAACGTTTAACATTTTATTATTGTACATTGCTTATTGCTTTCCGTTTCGATCTAGCTAGCGTTACGCTAACGACCTGGGTGAGGGTTGTCAAGGATCATATCGCTCAATGAGCGATTTTCTTTTTAAACACTTCCCTACTCGCTGGATAGATGGCGCTGAACTTGGTAAGTTACTGCAAGGAACGGAACGTCACATTATTTCACTTGGATGTAATGGTTATATTCGAAAGCATAACCAAAGTGTATGTGACGTGACGCAATGTTATTTTTTTTTCCAAGCGTTTTGGCTTTGGCACCTAGTAACGTAGTCAGTTCAGCGCCATCTACCGAGTTCTTGGGAAACTATTTTTTTAATACTCAAAAAGAAAACCTCTCATTGTGACAAAATAGTCTTGCCTTTGGGTGCAACTCGCCTGATGTGAAGCGGTGACGCGGGCTAGGGTGGAGCACGCCTACCTAGAAGAAACCGATTCACTCGAACTTTAAAGAGATCCAGATTATAATGATCGGGACACAGAGAAGCCGGCAGATCCACTGACTGCCGGTTCACACAATAAAGGTGAACGCACACTTATCAGAGCCAAAAGAATCGAATTTTAGAATTTTATGAAACCTCGCACACTTATCCGCGTCGAATCGTGAGAAAATGTTTCTTTCGGTGTGGTCGGTTGTTTTGGCGCGGATAAGTGTGCGCTCACCTTAAATGTAAAAGTATAACGCTTTGTTCGGGTCCGTGGAGTTTCAACTATATAACGGTGACGCTTTTACGCGGTTCGCTCTTACGTATGTTAGGATAGGTCTCCTAGCAAACGTTCCTTATGTATTCTACACAAAGAGAGTGACTCCAAATATATTTTTGACAACCCCGCCCATGTAACGCAAAATCTAGTAACTAAATTCCGTCTCCACGAGCGAGCGAATCGCGGCGATTCAACGTATTTCTATACGATAATATCGCCGCGATTCTCTCGCTCGCGGAGACGGCCCCTTAGTCCTAGTTATAAATAGAACACTTTCTTATAACAATATCATTTAAAGTTTTCGCCATTATTCTAATATTCGGTTATAAAGGTATAAAATCTTGTACAGGGCAGTATTAGTAGATAGCCACAATATTAATATTATTAAAAGCCTTCATAATTATTTTTCTAAACAACAGTTATATTAAAATCTTCATTTTTTCTATCTTACACTCCAAAAAAAAAAAGAAAAGATCTCATTTACTCTACAAAAAATAAGAAAAAAATCTAGTATTCTTTGATATTACCTAATAATTATGCTTATTATTCTACAAGTATTAATGAGGGCGTTATAATCACACTTGTATCAGACATTGTAGGTGTAAATGTAAAATGCTGTGTCATCTTATTGCTTCAAATAATTTCTTCAGTAATTCTTTGATCTTAATAGCTGCTCAACATATCGACGCCGACGGTGGAAATTTAAAATATCGCAAGGGATTTTCCACTTTCGGCGGTGATTCGAACGTTACAAATCGCGCGCTCAATGTCTATTCAGTCAATTACAGCATTTCTTATTTCCACATCCGATATGTTGATATTTTCGCTCAGTTCAGGATTTATTTGTTAAGTTATTTAGAAGCCATAAGATTCGAAATTCATGTATCTAGCGTATTACTATTGTATGTAGTATAGATTCAAGGCTATTGTATAAGGCTGGACATCCACTATGAGAGTTTGTGTTTCGTTGCAAAACCATTTTAAGATGATAAATGATTTTTCAGCTACAGATCATACTTGTATATCGAATGTCCGCAAACTCTTGACGATGTGCATTCCGCTTTAGTGGATGTTGGGTTTTATCTGTTTTGAAAAGAATACGATTATTGATTAAACATTTAAGTTTATAAGATTGTATGGATCGCGAAACTACACGAACAATACGATTCAGGGTGTTTGTATGACAAATTGCAGACAGTTAAATTAATTAATAAATTATGGTTTATAATAGAGATTAGAACTTTATAACAGGAAGACGTTTTTCTTTTTATACCTTATAGTGTCTGTGCAGGTTCAGTAGTACCATCAGAGTGCGCTGGCAGGCGCCAGGCCGCGCAGCAGGCGGGCCTGCGTGTGCGCACCGAACAGTACGCACAGCAGCGCCACGCCGTAACCCGTCGCGCGCTCGCCCTGGGGGAGGGATGATTCTGTTTAGTCCGTCAGTTAGATTTTCGAAAAATATTGGATACGTGTTTTTTGTTTCATAATATTAATAAAAAAAACGGCTAAGTGCGTGTCGGGCCACGCGCAGTGTAGGATTCCGCAGTAGCCCGTCATCACAATATAGAACGCACCCGTTGGTACAGCGCCATCTAGCGACAGCTTTGTGAAACTTATGATAATTCTTGTTTTTTTATTTTAGATTTTGTTTTTCAATGCAAGTCTTCACCCGTTATAAGCAAGCAACTACTTTTTCTTAGTCACTTTATAGGATTTATTCTAAGGATTTTGTATTTGGTACAAAATTATACAACACCCAAGTTCAACGACTATTACTGCTAAACTAATAAAGTTATTTTTAATTCATGAAATTCACTATCATCATGAATTTTTCCAGATTTTTTAAGCCAGCAGTTTAGCAGGGGGGGGGGGGGTCTACTGGAACAAAAATTTGCACTTTAAAGTTTAATATTTCGTAAATGGAGCATTAAATCGAAAAGTAGTATTAGCAACCCCTAAGTCAGGTAGACGATTTTACCACTTTGTCGGCGTTATTGATATGTACACCTCTACAAAATTACAGCTCTCTAGCACTAACGGTCTCTTAGCAAAACCTCGGACAGACAGACAGACGGACATGACGAAACTATAAGGGTTCCTTGTCAGGACTAGGGAACCCTAAAAATTTACGAAGATAAAACGTGTCAAAGATCATGAGTCAAATGAGGAGAAACGAGCTTTCGACGCATTGCATCGACTTCATTTTTTGTTTACGTGAAAAAAGAAAAAACATTGTCCAATATTTTTTTAAATCTATCTGACGGACTAATTAGATTTTTTTTTTGTCATCTAGCCTATTGTATTCACCGGGTGGTTTGGGCGAGCGACTATTGACGAACCATTCAGGGAGTGTTCTGCACGCCACTCTTGTCGGCCAGTGGAGAGGTGCCGTAAATAATGAACGGAGGACTTATTATTTTATTATACTACTAACTGCTTTACAACGAATTTTTATTCAGAAACCTTCCCTGGTAGACCAACTGAACAAAATTTCATCGTTCAATTGTTTTGGAGTCTATAGGGTGCCTCGGAAAGCACGTTAAGCCGTTGGTCCCGGCTGACATTTCTAGATCTTTGACAGTTGTTACAGGTAGTCAGTGACCCAAAAGTCTGACAACCGGTCTTACCAAGGGGTATTGTATAACCCAGTACTAACTGGGTTGTGGAGGTCAGATAGACAGTCGCTCCATGTAAAATACTGGTATTCAGCTGCATCCGGTTAGACTGGGGGCCGGCATAGTTGGGAAAAGGCTAAGCAGATGATGAGGGTACGAACAAACAGACATTGATTTTTAAACATATAGATACTTACGCTGTGTGCAGGCGCAGCCATGTCAACATGCAGCCAGTTCCCGGGGAAGTCGAACCCGAGGTGCGACAAGATGAACAGGCCCGCACACGAAGACTGCGCGTTGTTGCGGTCCTGGGATATTCAGATACAAGTGCTGTTACATGGACTGAACAAAATAAGACATGTTACAAAAATCATTACTGGTATTGAGAATTTCGGAAGGTGTTACCAGTACGACCCGAATGGCGCAGCGGTAGTGTGGCTGCCTTACGTTCTTTGGGTCCCGGGTTCGAATCCCGGTAGGAGCAAATGTTTGTGTGATGAGCATGGACATTTGTTTCCGAGTCATGGATGTTTATATGTATAATAAGTATGTATTTACAAACAAAAAGTATCTATGTAGTATATCAACTATCTGGTGTCCACGACACAAGCCTCGTTGCTTAGTGTGGCACTAGATGGCGCTGTGTGTAATGTCCAGCGATATATTTTATTAGTAACTGGGTTGTGCCGGTAAGATAGGCAGTAGCTCCATATTAAAAAATAATTCCCCTGATTTGGTCCAGTAGATTCGGAGCAAATTGGTTGTGACAGACGGACGGACAGACAGACAAACGCACGAGTGATCCTATAAGGGTACCGATTTTTTTTTTCATTTTTTGTACGGAACCCTTAAAACTGGTATTCAGCGGAGTCCAGTTTGGCTGGAAACCACTTCGAACATAACTGAGAAAAGGCTACACAGATGATGATATAAGTCCCATGATAGGGAACGAACCTATTACCATCAGCCAAGCAGAAAATCCAGAGTTTGTTGCGGCTACTAAGAATTTCTTGATGGGAAAATCTCAATAATAACTTAACCTGAAAATCAAACCCAGAACCCCTCAATAGTTACTATTGAGACAACTAACGGCCATTTTCAATAACTTACTGTTCGGTTTGCTATCTCTGTCAGTTTGACATTTTGCTTAGATGGTTAGAAACAAAACGTCACAGAAAAGCTTTCTTTGATTTTTCTATGAATCAAGTGACAGGTAGGTGACGCGGAGAGGATATTCTTTGTTTATAGAAACACCGATAGCTACGGAAGGGCACATTAAGGTGGAAGCTCCACGGTAGCACGCGAAATTCATTTTTTTTTAGGTCAGTGTCAGGTTGTATGTTGATTAAAATATGATTTGCGTCCGTAATACGTATGTAGTTACAGAATTATAATCATTAAAACCATCAATACAACCCTCTAAGTTCATGTAACTGTATTGAATGACTTTTTCATGAAATAGTCATTCAATAAAGTACGGGCTACCATGGAGCTTCCACCTTAAGCAACAGTTATCCGTAAGTAAGTAGTAGACAAGGAGTACGTACAGCGACACTGTTCTTCATGTCGGCGACGCAGCTGGTGAACTCGGTGAAGTGCAGCTCGGGCGCGAAGGGCAGCGCGTGCGCCAGGTCGCCGCAGCGCAGGCCGGCGCACACGCACAGCGCCTCCAGCCGACTGCTGTTCGACACGATGGCGGCGTGGTACTTGCCTGTTGCTGTACCCTGGGGCAGGAAACGGATTAATAATAGAACAAGGTGTCCAAAAAGAGTATCGGGTATTTGATTTAGCGCTGAAGTTGCTAGGATTGTCAAGTCCGCCATTTTGTGCAATTTTAGTTGCAATGGAGCAGTACGCGGGTACAAAAAAATACTTGATTACAACTAGTTTTTGTTTTATTGAACAAACAAATACCCGATACTCTTTTTGGACACCTTTATAATAATGCAAGGTGTCGCTTTGCATCCTGGTCAAATTCTAGGAGGTATCTATGCTAATGATTCTCGACCCGAATCTATAACAAAATGGTTAGGTTTGTAATGGTTTTTATTTTTTATTTATTTACGGAAATCGGTAAGTAAGTGTAAACCACCTGTATTAAAACGCAGACCGTCCGTACTAGCCCTATAACCGCGCGATGGTTGATTTTGTTTATTACTTTCGTGTTATTCTGAAATACTGTCAAGTTCAAACAATTTAAAATAGCAGCTTTATTAATTATTGACCAGGTATCGTAATTTATATTGATTATTTATGTTTTGTGACAAGCTCCTGAATTTTGACTAGGATGCAAAACTGCACCTTGTATTATGACCTTATTGAGAAAAATCTCGAACGGGAATGTGCAAATGCCATGCATTACATGACCATTTCTAAAAGGTTTAGGTAATACAGGAAAATAACAATACTACCTCCAAACTTTGTTTATTTGTGACGTCAGAAGCGTTGATGTATGTTTACGTATGGGTTTAAAGACAGAAAAATATATCACCTGCGCCTTTGTGAGATAAAAGTATGATTTTAGTTTAGACTGAAGATGAGTTCTTCCGCAAATCACTAAAGTACCGGCGAAAGCGATTTGTAATTGAAGTGCATATTTTTATCTTAGTATTATCTGACTGACATACCTGTGCGCCGGTCAAGGTGGCGACATCTACAATCGTTTCAGCCTTCAGATCCCTGGACGCGTACACAACGCCATCACTGAGGACTAGACGACCTGGAACATCAAAAAGAGTGTGTAGAAAATCTTTTTTTAACAGATAAGTAATATTAGTCTTACAAAAAAAAAAAACTTATTATTTATTGTGTTTGAAAATTACAATGGTCTGGTGGTTTTCAATGGTGGTCAAGTCTTGTTTATAATACTAGCTTTTGGTTCGGCTTCGTTTTTATGTACGGAAATTAACCCACGGGAACGTTTTAAATGTATGCCTATGACACTCGGGTATAATGTAGCTATCCGTTAGTGAAAGAATTTTCGGAATCGGAGCAGTAGTTTCGAAGATTACCCCTTTTTTTTTTTTTTTTTTTTTAGGATGGGAAATCATCATATGACTCCTGCCGCTCTGGGCGGAGCAGGAGGGAGTGTCAGACTTTTACTGACTAAAACCCATCCATGTTCCTTCTTCGCCCTTTATGTTCCGGGGCCACGGTATCTCTTTCGAATAGTCCCGCAGCCCCGGCAGGCTTCGGCCCTTGCCTATTGCTGACTCTCTTTGAGGCGCGCGTGGAACACTCCTGCGCCGTCGACACGGCCTGTCGTCATGAGACGGACGGACGGCGAGCTAGCCCATAGCTCCCCGTCCACAGGCCCGCGATGATTACACCCTGCTACAAAATTACAAAAAAAAAAAACATATATTTATTTTTTTAATTTTAAATATTAGTATAGATTTATAGTTACCTTCAGCATCCGTGTTGTTGATTTCAACAGTGCGTCCTGAATACAGTGTGTGGATGTCATCAGGTCTGGAAATAGAAATAATCATGACAATAAAATGGTTAATGTTATCAATGATATTTAATATCTGAAACACGACTGGTGTCAATGACAAATTTCTGGACCGTTGGTTTACTGTTTATAAGAACCTCCTTACAAAAAATAAAAGACATTATATTTTCATTGTTCGTTTTTTTTTTCTAGACTATGCTTTAGTTAGGCACACGTCTATTAATTCTACATCCTAACCTGGTAGGCACGTCTGACTGCGACAAGACATCAAAGTTTTCCATGCTTCAACAATCCCAAATAAACCGGGATAAAGATCAAGAGAAACATAAAACGTAACAACGGCTGTAATGGGTTAGGTTAGGTTAGGGGCCATCCATAAATTTCGTCACACGTTAAGGGAGAGGGAGGGTTCGACGAAGTGTGACATGGTGTGACAAGGGGGTGGGAGGGGTCTTAAATTTGGTAACTCCACATTTCAACATCTTTACAAGTCTGAATCTTTAATAAAAATAATCAATCGTTTTTAGTTGATGTTAATTTTATTAAAAAAGAATTTAAGTAAATCGAAATAAAACTAATTCCGGAACTGCTTTTTTAATTCAATAATTTGTAGACGTAAAATTGCAAAATATGTAACACACTAAACACTAGGGCGGGAGGGGTCTCACAAATGTAACCAGCTGTGACAAGGACGGGGGAGGGGTCAAAAAAATCATGAAATTAGTGTGACGTAATTTATGGATGGCCCCTTAGAGTTGTACCTAATAGTACAGTCACATTTCACCAGTATGTTTTAAGTCTCATGTAATAGTGGGCAAGCCTATTGCCATTAATCAGGCACAAATCCGGACAGGTGGCTGCTACAGAGAATATGCTGGAATATCCCAATAACAATTAGCCCGACCCGGGAATCGAACTCAGAGCCTCATGCTAGACCAACGAGGCAAGGGCAAGATATTGAAGAGGATATTCAACATTACCTGGTAGCTAGTGGTCCCACCGCGTTCTCGGCCAGGCACAGCACGGCGTGCAGGTTGACGGTCGGGCGGGACCTCACGGCCAGCCAGAACGCCGCCAGCACGGCCGCCGCGCCGCCGCAGTCGCCCTTCATGCCTACCATGGACGCCTGTTCACGCACACGATCATTATTACACGGGAATATAAACTACAGACAAATGTATTACAGCGATGTAGGCAAAATAAAAGAGAACAGGGGGCCTAAAATGGCCGCTTTAGCAGATCTTGTTACGAATCACGTTAAAAATTCTAAATTCTTAAAATGGCCTTATATTCATCACCAAAAAGTCCATTTTAAGAATTTTGAATTTCTAACGTGGTTCATATTAAGATTCTGCTAAAGCGGCAATTTTAGACCCCCTGGTGGCCTACCATGACGTCTTAAAGCAGGATCGTTTTAATCGCGTTCCAGTGTGGGTAAGAGACGGAGCTATAGAGGACGTCTAGCGCCATCTCTTTCCCACACTGGCACGAAATTAAAACGATCCTGCTATAAAGACGTCATGGTAGGCCCACTGTTCAGTTCAGCGATTCGTGTAATAATGTCAATAATTAGTGTGTGCAGTTACAAATATAAGGCACACTACATAAACGAGGTAGCTTGTTTTAAAATATGTTTAGTAACTTTATAGCAGTTTTGTCATTATTTCTTTCTTATTATTTATTGCACACAAAAAAAAAAACAAATATACATATAAATTGCAATAATAAGTTTATGTACAAAGGCGAGCTTAACCCAGAATTCAGAATTAAAGAAAAAAATCAAGAAGAGAGAGAGATCGTTTCTTTTTTTTTCATTATTATGATTTGAACCAAAAGACGTCCAACTGCTGGACATAGGCCGTCCCCAATCCAAGAATTGGCACACAATTGGTTCATCTTTTCCAACATTACAAAGCGGTTATATACAGAATAAAGAGAAAAACACTTAACGATTGTCAATTTTTTTTCCAATTAAGTCCTGTCCAGTTTCAAGCAGATGAAAACCATGATATGATGTAACCTTGATTAGTATGATATGATTCAGTGGTTGTGAGTTAGAAAATAATTAAATTGCATTCATACGATTCAGAGAAACACACGGTGAAATAAGTATGTGGCTTGCTGCTTTCCTGTAAAGAACCCATTTTTGTCTCTAGTAAGCTTTGAGATCCCCCGTAAATTTTTTTTGGAAAGGTTCAAATGTCGGTGATATTTGAACCTTTCGAAAAAAAAATTTAGACCTTCAATAAAAAAAATAAAAAATAAATAGATGTATGTGTATGGAAATGTATGTGTGTGTGTTCCATTCCCGATTTATTCAAGTCTGTCCCAAAACCAGAAAATGATAACCCATATTCCTATTTTTTTGGAAAATCCCGCCAAGTGATCCCAAACCCATGAAAAAACAGCAGAAAAAAGCCATGAACTTTGCGCCACAAACTCACCCTTGCCTTAATACTGAGTCCGCCGGTGTCGTACACGATGCCCTTGCCCACCCAGGCCACGCCGTCGGCGGCGCCGGGCGCGCGGTAGGACAGCGCCACGAGCGCGGGCGGGCTGGCGGCCGCGCGGCCCACGCCGTACAGCCCGCCCATGCCGCGCGCCGCCAGCTCCTCCCCGCGGATGATCGTGGGCGACGGAATATCCAGATCTTTTGCTACTTTGCATGCTTCCTGTAGTTCAAAAAATTAAAATAAAATGTGGCAACAAAAACAAAAAACACCTACAACAGCTAGCGTTTCTTTCTTAAGGTGAATGCTCCAGGGTAGCCCGCGGAATTCAAATATTCTCATGTTTACGCATAAAGGTGCAGGAATGACTTTTTCAAGGTCAAATTCATTCCTGCACCTTTATGCGCGAATCATATTTTAATCAACATACAACCTGACACACCTGCAAATTGCAAAAAACGTAAGAAAATTTGTATTTCGCGGGCTACCCTGGAGCATCCACCTTAAGGTAGCACAAGTTGCGGGCTCGAACTCACTGGTGGGCGTGGCCAAAAAGCACGCTGTCTCACCTGGTATCGTGCCCGTGACGTGAGATGCACGATAATTCATAGCAAAAGGCGCGTAAAAAAATACGAAAAGAAAAATTCTTCTATAGTTGTGCTTTGTCGGTACCGTCTTTGTTTGAAAATTTGACACTTCTTTTATTACTAATTTTATTTACGCCCAAAGTTGCGTTAAAATTGGCAATAATAACGAATCTTTGGCAGCTCGTAACTTTTTAATGGCTTTTTATTTTACTATTCTATTTCCGCACAGACAAAATTAATAAGGAGACAAAACGATAATACCATATTTTACATTGGAAGTACAGTGTAAAACAGGGGAGTAATACACTCCCGAAATTTCTATGGAAAAAATGTCGACTAGTGTCACCTTAAGCTGTTATTATACTAGATTTTTTTAAATCAAAATGCTGAAAACATGATGACATGAGAGATGTGTTTTCCACTCATCCGCAAAAACCAGGCTGGTGGATAAGACCAACTCCCTTTTAGAGAGGAGTCTTAAGGTTAAGTCCCAGCAGTGAGAGCATTGTCGTTGTTTACAGTCAAGTACAATAAATGACCAAAAAACTTGGCCATGTATATTTTAAAGTCGTCATTTGCCTATACTTTTCCCAACGATGTTGAGGTCGGCTTCGGTCGGCGCTGGCTTTGAAGAATGTATCTCAAATACAACTCTATTATCCTATAGCAGCCTTACAAATAAACGTGGTATAAAAGTTATACTCGAGAATAAACTTAGAATAAGCAAAATGTCTACAAATAAACAAAGAATAGCTCATACCAAGTATAGCTTTGACATAAGTTTTCATACAACTGCTATTCCGAAGTTATTCGCGCCTCCACCCTTGTATAAAGCTAGTATAACCTTAAAAATACCACGGTTTGTGTTTGTTTACGCGCATTTAAATATTTTACGTTCGTTTTGATTATGGAATTAGATGCAATAGAAGAAGTAGAACCAGTAAATAACACTCTAAATCTAATGCAGGTTCAAAGAAAAGTTAAAATATTTAAAAAAGAGAAAATCCTTTTGATTTAGGTATACGGTTAGAATATCAATTTTCTAAAGGTGGTGTTTTTAGACCAATTAATTGGTAGATCTCTCAATATGGACACGCGCGGAGGTGGACTATCTTCTGTTTTGAGGTACTGGGGACGTAAATAAAGATTATTCTATTTTAATCGTTCTCCCAGTTGATTGATCGGTCTCTTTTAGCCATTTTAATATTCACTTTTAAAATTATATTTCTCTATACACAAAAATAAACAAATTCAATTACAACTGTATTGACTCAGTTCGCGCGCAAAGAATAGAACAAAAAAAGGTCGAGAGACGTCAAGTTGACAAAGGGTATGGACCCTTTGTCAACTTGTTTTTACGGACAGACTGTTTTTTTTTTAAGAAGTTTCTCTTTGGTCGCGCTGTTGCCAAATCGTGTATTTTGACATAACGGAAGAGTAGTTATACCAAAGATATACCTGGTTTATTTGTAACAAAATATTCTCGACATATTCTTAAGTTATAACTGTTATAACTATACTTAGTATAAGAATGGAATAGATGCGGTATAACACATTTTTTTTTTTTTTTTTTTTTTTTTATTTGTAAGGCTGTAGGAGTATCGACAGGCCGTGTCGACGGCGCGTTCGTGTTCCACGCGCGCCTCAAAGAGAGTCAGCAATAGGGAAGGGGTCCTGAAGCCTGCCGGGGCTGCGGGACTATTCGAAAGAGATACCGTGGCCCCGGAACACAAAGGGCGAGGAAGGAACATGGATGGGTTTTAGTCAGTAAAAGTCTGACACTCCCTCCTGCTGCCCCATCCAAAAAAAAAAAAAAAAAAAGGCTGTAGGAGTATAAAGAAAGTTCTTAAAATGGAAAACCGGCCAAGCGCGAGCCGGACTGGCGCACGAAGGGTTCTATACAACATTAGACAAAACGAAAAATATCACGTTTGTTTGTATGGGAAGTTGGGAACCTTTAAATGTTTCTTTTATTATGTTTTTAGTATTAGTTGTAATAGCGGCAACAAAAATATACATTCTGTGAAAATTACAACTGTCTAGCTATCACGGTTCATGAGATACAGCCTGGTGACAGACGAGAGGGACTGACAGTTGGACAGTGTAGTCTTAGTAATAGGGTCCCGGTTTTACCCTTTGGGTACGGAACCCTAAAAAGGGAGGATCTTCCGACCAGACGGGTGTTGTGGTGGGCCACTGCCCGACAGTTGATGTCGGGTTCTTGTATATAGTCTTTAGTCGCAGAGATCTTTAATATCACCATTTTATAGGAATTTGATTTTAGTTCTTCATTTGCGACACAGATAGCGCTGTAGTACTTTTTGTATTTTGTTACTATAGTGTCGCTACAATCCATAAAAACAAAAGCTCACCTCAATAAACTGATCCACATTCATGATATTAGCCGGTGTGTCCGTGATCCTAGCGGCGAGCCTGGTTGCGTCGGCCACATCCTGTAGAGTCTGCACCTCTTCGGCTGATAACGTGTTATCACATAACGAGGGGTCTAGGGTGCCGATACCTTCTTCCTCTGCATCACCGTCTGAAAGACGGCTTTTATAAGAAACTAGTAGCATCTGGATTGATTAAGAATTAGGTCAAATTAAATGGTGGTGATCTATCGTAGCTTAAGGTGGATGCTCCAGGGTAGCCCGCGAAATTCAAATTTTCTTACGTTTTTTGCAATTTGCAGGTCAGTGTCAGGTTGTATGTTGATTAAAATATGATTCGCGGCTGTAACACGTATGTAGTTACAGAATTATAATCATTAAAATCATCAACTGCTTGACAAATTATATACTAAAACCTTCCTCTTGAATCACTCTATCTATTAAAAAACCCGCATCAAAATCCGTTGGGTAGTTTTAAAGATCTAAGCATACACAGGGACAGACAGACGGCGGGGGACTTTGTTTTATAATATGTAGTGATGATAAGTAGGATAAAGGTGTGCGTAACGAGATTTCGTTACTATTTCTTGCCTAAACTTTTGTTAACAATAATCAGGTGGAGCGGCAGTGGTGCCGACTTCATCCCACTCACCCTGCCTGTCCTCCTTAAGCAGATATATCTCGATGGCCACGGCTCTAGTGCTCTGCGACACGGGCGCTGTGCTGAGCGGGGTGGCGGCGGAGCGAGCTTGGAACAGCGGGAACGAGCGCGCGATGCTGACTGTGCTGGCTAGAGCGTCGCGTTTGCGGCATACCAACTGTTGGGAGAAAAGGAGTTTTGAGGTATTTTTGCAGGGATTTGGTGGTGTATATTAACTTTCAAAAGAGGTACGGCTATAAGAAAAACATTTGGCAAACTAAATCGGAATTTGGAATACCTGTTTTGTCTTTTGAAGTTGTGAAAAACTTAACTACACTGACCTGCAAAAATAAGTATCACACTTTTAAATTTGCAATAACTTTTTAAGTACACAAGATATACTTTCGAAACAAAAAGGACTCAAAAAATAGTTTAATTTTGTCTATAGTTTCAAAGAAAGCAAATAAAAATTGCTATAAAACGTTTATTTTATTTTAAATCTCTAACTTCTATAGTTTAGGATGAATTGAAATTTTAAAAGTGTAGTACTTATTTTTGCAGGCCAGTGTAATACATGCTGGGCTTGTAACGCTACGATTTGAAGGATTTCTTTTGCATTTTAAGACTAACCAACTTGTTTTTTAATTTTGATCTTATGTGGCTGTGGTGTGCCATTTTGGCTGTTCTTTTAAAGCATTCTTACCTGGATAGCCTCATCAGTAGACCGCACGATCTTGGCAAGCACATGGCCTCTAGCAGGCGCGGTGAGTCGCGATCGGCGACAAGGCAATAACGCAAGGTCTTAAGTCTCTAGCCTAGGATTTTTACCACAATGGTCTCATCGGTAGACGGCATGATCTTGGCGAGGAGGGCATGGCCTCTCACTGGCGTGGCTAGCTGGCTACGACACGAAGTACAAGACCCGTAGGATTCTTACCACAATGGTCTCTTCGGTGGACCACTGCGTTGCCCTCACGATATTGACGAGGGCATAGCCTCTTGCAGGGGCAGCGTGGCGGGAGCGGCGAGCTGGCAACCACGCGACGTCACACTTGTTTAGGGATCTTACCACAATAGTCTCATCAGTGGACCGCTGCGTTGCCCGCACGATCTTGGCGAGGGCATAGCCTCTGGCTGGGGCAGCGTGGCGGGAGCGGCGAGCTGGCAGCGACGCGAGGGACGCGGCGCGCGGCCACAGCTCGCAGGAGTCCCCGGGGGATGATGTCACGCATTGTTGACCGCGGCGCCATGCCTAAGGGCGAGGTGGTTGATAAGGGAGGTTTAAAAAAACAAAGTTTATCTCCTGTATTGTGATGCTTGTGAAACGCTGAGGTGGTGGAATTAAATTATATTACGTTCGGGAGAAAAGTGAATGATACAAGTCTAATAAAAATGTTAACGACCATTTAAGTACGTTATGTACATAGTTCATGAGCACATTTTTATGCTAACAAAAGTTACAAGAAAATTTGTAATCTTTATAGTTATTTTTTTTCCTTTATTTCTTGTTTCAGGATTTTTTTATTTAAATTATTTACCTTTCAATCACACTCTGTAGAACAATAAAAAGAAACAGCTATGTAAGAATAAATATCGCTGGACATTACACACAGCGCCATCTAGTGCCACACTAAGCAACGAGGCTTGTGCCGTGGACACCAGATAGTTGATATACTAGGTGACTAGATAGATACTTTTCTTTTGTAAATACATACTTATTATAAATAGAAGAGTTAAAAAAATATATACAATGTTACTACAAAACCAAATAAAGAGTCGTTACCTCTTCAGTAACCCTGGGCTCCAGCTTGCAACGCACATCATCCCAGTTCAAGGCACTGAGGTGGGCAGCCTGCCCCACGATCAGCACCGGCTGCTGCTCGGGGTCCGAAGGGGTCAGCCCACTGCGGACCTTTATGCTCACTGAGGCGTTCGACATTGTGCGAACTGAGGGAAAAATAAATGTAAGTGTTGAGAAGCACAACCATCTAGGTTTATTTACCAGACTGTTTTAAATACGTAGTATAAGATTTAAGATATGATATGAATATTTAAAGAACTTGACTGTAGGTAAAGTTAATAAAGAGGGTCATTGTTAAGAATAAGTGGGCCATACATAGCTTTATATAGTCCCAGTAGGAACGCTGAATCTAAAATTAACATGATCTGTTTAAATGAATAATTACACAGTAAGAATTAAACTGTAAGCACACGACGTATTTAAAACGCGCAGACGACGCGCAGATGACGAGCGTATACGCGCAGATACAGCGATACAGACGCGCTGTAGTCGCTCGTAGCTTCCGCGTTGTGGTCAGAGACTCCTGGTCAGTTGTACAATGGCGTCGGTTGAGACAACACTGCTTACGCTGGCATTGACCCTTTGTACGGGCTTCAAACGGGTTCCGAACGTGCGTTTGAATCGAGTTTTACGCGAGTTTGAATTTATAAAAACACAAAATTAGGCATCTACGGCGCAGAAAACGCGCGTCGTCGGCGCGTTTATAATACGCCGTGTGCTAGGGCTCTAATAGTTGTCTTACTTTCACCAACTCTTGTGTAATACCTATATAATTGTATCTAAGCAGGTACACATAAGCATGGCATGGTAGGGCCAGGTTATACATATGCATGTTTTACCTGGGTACTAAACAATTTTCTATTTCTTTTTAGCTTTGTTTAGCAATTATTATACCACGTGAACGTTTTAAATATAGCCTACGACATTCAGAGATTATGTAGCTTCACATTAGTGGAGAATCGGATCAGCAGTTTCGAGGAATACTCCCTAATATTTATTTATCAAAAAAAATATTGAATAGTTACTACTTTTTTTTAATTAATCAAGTAAGTGTTACTTACTATGTTATTACACCACATTATGTCAAGAGGTCATTAAGATCTGTTACAAAAGTATGTGATAAAAGTGCAGGAAATGAAATACATCTTTCAAATGATTTAAATTAGAATTTTTGGCACAAATGTTAAAAAATAAAGAAAACAAATAAATATAAGGGCAACTCAATTTGCAAGTGGCACTTGAAACTCCCTATTCACATTCGTAATTTCACTTGTACACTGTTGCACATCATTGATTTAAAAATCACTTTCACTTGCCTTGCACTACTATTGTACAACTTTGTATACAAAATAGGCGAGCCGACAAAAAAAATCTAATTAGTCCGTCACTTAGATTATCAAAAAATATTTGACCCGTGTTTTTTCTTTTGTTACGTAAACCAAAACTGACGAAGATAAGACGCTTTTAAAATTCTCAATACGTCACGCCATGGTATAATTTTTAGCTAGTTCTGACGTTACGAGCCCCCACTCCCGAGTTTGGATGCGTTTTATCTTTGTCAATATTCATTGATTTACAAAAACAAAAAATACGTGTCTATTAATTTCCAATACTCTAACTGACGGACTAAATAGATTTGCAATTTTTTGATACTGTCGTCATGCCTATTATAACATTCTAAAAATCTATAAATAAGTCTATACAATTTACTTTGTCTAGCTGCCCATCTGTTCGAATGAGGTTGTAATCTAAACTGCAGCATCTTGTCCGACCAATCTCTAATTGACAACTGATTATAAAATTTTAAGATTCTAATTCCAATTTTAAATTTAACGAAATGTTTTAAATAATTTAATATTTAAAATATTGCTTGACAAGTTTGTTATCTTAATTGAAACTTAATGATGAGGTGAATATGTGACATGTGTGTGGAACACGAAGAAAAAAATAAAAGATCATAAGATTCACACATTACGTTAATAAATTAGTGTTTGAAGAGCTGCCTAAATGTATCTTTCTACAACCATTATCTGTATTAAGTTTTCTTTGCATAACACCAAAAGCCTACATTTTTGTGTTAAACAAATTTATAAGGCTCCTCAGATTTCTTATAGTCTACAGAAGGCTTATTACAAAGTGATATTCTACATTATGCAATAATGATTATGGAGAAGTAAAAACTATGTTGGGTTGATTTATAACTAAAAGCTCATGTCAATTCTGTTGAAAGTTATAATAGAAACAAAATGCTTTTATAAGGGATTGTCACTTGTTTTGGCCGACTCCTCATTCTCGGCCGTCATCAGCTGCCTAGCTTTTTCCAACTATGTGGGGTCGGTTTCCAGTCGAACTGGATACAGCAGAATGCCAGTATTTTGAGAAACTGCCTATCTAACCTCCACAACCCAGTTAGTAACTGGTAGTAACTGGGTGTCCTTGAGGTGGTCTACCAGTTCAGCTTCTGATTTTCCAATCTCCTCAATGCCAAAAAAGACTAAGTTGTATTTTCTTTTCTCTCTTTCCATGACCTCAAGTTTCTGCTCTAAAGTTGATATTTTGTCTTTTAGTCTAGTGTTTTCTTCGGTTATTATTTTTAGTTTCTCCTCCATAACATTTTGCGTCACCGACACTGTTATGAGTTTGGTTTGTTGGTTCAATTTCTCATCCAGTTTTAACAGCAATAATTCCATACTTTTGTCCATTTTCGTTTTATTTTCTGACAACAATGGCAGTAACTGGGTAATACTGTAATAAAAAAGATACAGAGATACCTAGTACCTACGTATCTCTGTATCTTTTTATAATAATGTGTTGAGGGTAATGTTGTGTCAGTCAGTTAAAATATATGCTGCTAAATACCGGACGATTGCGTTTGATTTATCTCCGAATATTACACCGCTTGGTAAGACTGGCTGTCAGACTTTCAGGCCACTAACCCTGTATAACTGTCAAAGACCTACAATTGACAACCGGGACCAACAGCTTAACGTGGTTTCCGAGGCACAGAGGAAACTCGGAACACAGACCAACCTAGGCAAGCACGGCTTAGCCAGAAGATTGATCCAAGCGGCTGTTATTATTAAGCCACATTCTCCTCCAAGAAAGGCAAACCTTGCAAAAGATTAAAAAAAAGAATTTACAGACCTTCCGCTGCCTTGTACACCAAACCCATCTATTCCAATTCACTATTAAAACATTTCTGTTACAAAACGTTAAGCAAAAACGCAATAAGAACCACTTAAATATGTCACAGACAATGCATGCTTAAATGCACATAAACATGCACTTTTACGACCTATTGATGCAGTTGCTACGGCAATTTTAAGTTAAGTACGGGAGAAATAATGACTTGGGTGTAAACTGTAATGCGTGACGTCCACTGGCTAGTATTACCGAGCAAATGGCTTCCATAGTTTTAGTATGTAACTTGCAATATGGAAAATAAATTGATAAATGTTTCACGGATGAAAGTGCTATTTTCATTTACAATCACAATTACCCAGTAGTAAAATAGACTTCTATTAATTTTATTCCACAAAATGGAGGTACATTTTCAAAAATCCTTGCTTAGAGCTCATCTTTGTTATTAAGTGAGCCTAGAGCAGTTTTTCTGTCTCATTGGTCTAATGGTCCAATGGCGACTGCCGTGCGAGAGGTTCTTGGTTGGATTGTAGATTCCCTGGTCAGGCAGTGTTACCGATTTTTTTTTATCAAGAATATCTCAGTAGCAGCCAAGAAGGCTCGCCTCCTATTACATGGGGCTTTGAAACATAACATGTGTACTATTAGGTACACCGCTGCGTAAACCTTTGGGATTACCGGTGGATGGATAGATATTTGTTAGTCTTTCTCACATAGGATACTATCCTGGTACATTCCAATGGGACAATTACTGAACTCCATGCGGACGTAAGCTGCTGGCATTAACTAATGGTAAAATAAAAATGTTTGTGAATAATAAGCCTAGTACTAAAAAGAGAATTAATGGAAATAATTACTCTCCTCAGTGTTTTAAAAAAACCACACATTTATAATTATAACGGGAACATTAACGTTGATTGAAGTTTGTGATTAGTGCATAGATTGCATTTTAATAAATGTGTCAAGTTTATAGTCAAAGAGTCATTGAAAAGAAATGACGCATTTATTTGTTTCGAATTTAAAATTAGCACAGTGTAGGAGAGTCTAAGGAGAGATATTTGAGGTTAACCTTCAGTAATTGGAGGGGCACCGGAAGTTGTTGAAGGTTTTGGTAATCTCTTCATAATATTATAATTAGAAACTTAAACTTTAGGGGGATTTCAAATCATTAATAAGTCATAGAAACATAAAATGTATCAAAAAAATTATGGCTGATGATGGAGAATCAGAAATCTTTCATGTATTGCTAACAGGTTGTGGGTAATTTTAACTACTTGAAAATAAATACTTTATATTTAATCAACCCTTTTTTTGTTATTAGCAAAGACAGACAAATACATGGTAAATATAACCTGCTTGGTTACTTTATGAAGCAGTTAGAAAAAAAAACGGGTAAGTACTATTTAGAGACTGGCAAGCAATGAAGTTGTTGGTGGTTTTGATAAGCCAGTCTCGATAGCAGATGCCCTCTGTGACATCAAGTATGAATATACACAATACAGCCTCTATTTATTCGCACGATTAATGCATTGTGCACCTTAAAGTCACGATTACATCGAAGTTTTAAGAATTTTTATTCATAAAACGATAGAAAACGTGGTCTCATTGACACTATTTGCTAAATTATTAACAGAACATCAGTAATACGTGTCTAAAAATACGACAAATGGAGCAAACAAGCAAAAACGTTTGGGTCATTTACCTGCCACATATGTAGGATGTTTAATTACACTTATATACGTATTAAATACTCTTAGCAACAGCATGATAACTTATATAACACTAAACATGACAATATACAAAACAGACAAGGTTTTCGTGCATCGAAATCGGCTCGACCGAACAAGCGCTAACTTTTAAAAACACTCACCGTTTTTCACGTTCACGACTTTTGGAGATTTTTTTATCGTACTAAATACATTTCTTAGTGATATATTCGTGTGAAAGTATTTATTTTGTTTTTATTAGAAGGGGTTTATTGTTTACTTTTGATAAAAAGAAAGTGGTAGCAGCAGCACTTTCCTGCAACACCAACTTGCCAAATCATTGGATGTTTTCGTTCTGTAATGAAATGAAACGTCACCACCAAATCAGTAATTAATAGAGAGGATTTATTTTTAATTGTTTATGTTTATTATAATAGTTGTAATATTCATAAATAACGGATTGTAATAATAATATGAAATAAATGTTGATAAACTCAATTAGGACTTTCAGTTATAATTAAATCTGAGAGCTAAATTTGGTGGTTTTGTTTCCGAACGAAAAGAAAGTTCAACCGCGCTACCTTTTACGCAGAATTATTGTTGAGAATTATATTTTTAGTACTGTTTATTTTTATTTTTTATAGACTCAAATTCAAAATGATTATAATGATACATAGGTAGAAGTACAAAGTGCTATCAAAAAAAGTTTTGTATCACTATGTTCTGCCTCACAAGGCGTACAAATAATCTGGACTCCTTTTCCTACTACGCCTTCTCTTCACACTATGTTATGTAGCACTCATTTCAGTATTTTTACAACTGAAAAGAGTATTTTTTTCCAACCACATAAACCCACGAAATCCTCTAAGATACTCCTCAAAGAGTAGAATTTTGAGTAGAATACTTAAGGTGGAAGCTCCACGGTAGCCCGCGAAATTAAAATTTTCTTACGTTTTTTGCTATTTGCAGGCCAGTGTCAGGTTGCAAAAAACGTTAGAAAATTTGATTTTCGCGGGCTACCCTGGAGCTCCACCTTAATGCTCCAAGGGCTTCAAGTGAAGGAACTTCTCCGTCAAAGACAAAAACCAAAGAATTTTAGCATGACATTATTGGCGCCAAGTTGAAAACTCAAAATCGGTTGATTTATTTTTTGTTTCTGTAGCCAAAAGCAGTGTGTTCCTCTGTGGCCGGACCACAGTTTAGTAGGTACTCAGATGGTATAGTTCGAAATAATACCTACCTAAAGTCTACTTTCATCGGAATATATATATTTTTTTAGTACCTCAAGAGATATCTTTTTAATTAACAATTTATGTGGTCCGGCCGCCAGGCAGTGCTCTCTGGCCGCGCCACCTCAAATTAAATAGAGTATAACGAACTATTAATAAATCAATATCCCGAAAAAAACTACATAAAGAGTACCTTGCATACGACAAATATGGTCCAATAAACCCCTTTTATTTATTGAGCGGAATAAAGGCTCCAAGGTATTTGCAAGAGATCTGGCTATTGGGCAGAGCCAGCTCACGAAACTGAAGACCGACGATGGTAGGATCTTGTCCGCCAAACCGGAGCTTCTGAGGGAGATCGAGAGCTTCTATGGACAGTTGTACACGTCAACCAATAAACCCGTCGTAGATCTAGCAAACGACCCAAGAGCTAGACTGACCCGACACTATACCGAAGACATCCCGGACGTCAGCCTGTACGAGATTAGGATGGCTCTGAAGCAACTCAAAAACAACAAGGCACCGGGTGATGACGGAATTACAGCCGAACTCCTGAAGGCGGGTGGAAAACCGGTTCTTAAGGCCCTTCAGAAGCTGTTTAATTCCGTCATACTTGAGGGAAATACGCCACAGGCATGGTGCAGGGGTGTGGTGGTACTCTTCTTCAAGATGGGCGACAATGCCCGGTTGAAGAATTATAGGCCCATCTCACTTCTAAGCCATGTCTACAAGTTGTTTTCAAGAGTCATCACGAATCGTCTCGCGCGGAGGTTTGACGATTTCCAGCCTACCGAACAAGCCGGTTTCCGAAAAGGCTTTAGCACCGTGGACCACATACATACGCTGCGGCAGGTTATACAGAAGACCGAAGAGTATAACCTGCCCCTCTGTTTAGCGTTTGTGGACTACGAGAAAGCCTTCGATTCGATCGAGACCTGGGCTGTACTGCAGTCTCTCCAACGGTGCCAAATTGACTATCGGTACATCGAGGTGTTGAAGTGTTTGTACAAAAACGCCACCATGTCAGTCCGACTTCAGGACCAAGCCTCGGAACCTATCCTCCTGCAGCGAGGTGTGAGACAGGGAGACGTCATATCTCCGAAATTATTCACCGCTGCACTGGAGGATGTCTTCAAGGTTCTGGACTGGAGAGGGCTAGGCATCAACGTCAATGGCGAGTACATCACTCACCTTCGGTTTGCCGACGATATAGTGGTCATGGCTGAGACCATGGAGGACCTCAGGACGATGCTCGATGACCTCAGTAGAGCTTCCGGAAGAGTGGGTCTTAAAATGAACATGGACAAAACCAAGGTCATGTTGAATGCCCATGTCACACCCACTCCTATCAAAATCGGTGACTCTATACTCGAAGTTGTAGACGATTATGGGTACCTGGGACAAACGGTCCGGTTAGGTAGGTCTAACTTCGAGAAAGAGGTCAATCGTCGAATCCGACTCGGCTGGGCAGCGTTCGGGAAGTTGCGCGGTATCTTCTCGTCCAACTTACCGCAGTGTCTCAAGACGAAAGTCTATGACCAGTGTGTGTTGCCAGTGATTACATACGGGACCGAAACGTGGTCGCTGACAATGGGCCTCATCAGAAGGCTTAAAGTCACCCAAAGGGCAATGGAGAGGGCTATGCTCGGAGTTTCCTTGCGCGATCGAATCAGAAATGAAGACATCCGCAAGAGAACCAAGGTTACCGACGTAGCCCGAAGAATTGCCAAACTTAAGTGGCAGTGGGCAGGTCACATTGCTCGCAGAACGGATGGCCGATGGGGCCGAAAAGTTCTGGAGTGGCGACCGCGAACCGGAAGACGTTGCGTTGGAAGACCTCCCACTAGGTGGACCGATGACCTGGTGAAGGTTGCGGGAGTCCGCTGGATGCGAGTCGCATGGGACCGGTCAATGTGGCGACACTTGGGGGAGGCCTATGTCCAGCAGTGGACGTCTTTCGGCTGAAATGATGATGATGATGATGAAACCCCTTTAGTTAAGGAGTTGTTGGTCGTAGGGTGTGGTCCGGCTGGAAGGTATACTCTGCAGCAAGTCAATTTTGCAATATTTACTGTTAACTATCCATAAATCAATTTATATAATAGTACCTTTTCTCTACTCTTCGTTGATACTTTTTTCTCTCAAGAAACTATTCATTTTGATTAATTAATCTTTAAAGTATGTGGCGCGGCTAGGGAGGATTACTTTCAGCAAATATAACGAAATATGCGTTATTTCTTTATGCCAACGAAAACTGCATATTAAGTACTTTATAAAAAGACCTGGACTTCATCTATAAACTGGCTGCTAAAGCAGCCAGGGGCGGTTGAGTGGTTATTACCAACAACGATTTTGAAAAAGGTGCACTTTTTGGTTTTTGTTTACCTATCTACCTAAGATTAGGTAGTTAATTTGACGAAGTAAGTGAAAATTTTGGTTTTTAAAATACTTAAACAATAAGTATACGAAAAACAAGTATATATTTTCTTAATCAAATATAAACAATAAAAAATTGTTAAGACAATAGGTTTTATAAATTGCGAAACTTATTATAAATTTAAACGCCTTCCAAACAAAACAGGAAAAATAAAAGCGGTCCAAAAATAAGTCGGCCGATTTTTTGGTAAATGGAAGTAGTAGTTCAACTGGTATTAAAGGCGTAGTTGTAGAAAATACTTGCGCCTTCGATTGTCTGGTGCAATCTTTAGCAGTTGTTTATATAGATAGAATGAACAACCGCAAACTAATAGAAACAAAAACGTCCGGTTTTATGACGCTTATTAAGTCTTTTGCTAATAAAGATCCCATACATTTATACAGCATACGAGTCAATATTATAAACAAATATTATTTTGACAAAACAATCACAAATGTCTTGACGATCGTAAATTCTATGTCGAATATTACTTTTGTTTTAGACAACATTTTATTAAAAGATTTTCCTATAGTTATATCGGAAAAACGATGCACAAATACACAATGCAGTCAGAACAACTCCACATCACAACGAGTATGTTCGTACACGCCACTGAATGAACTAATTCTGTCTAATAAAGGCATTTCAGCCCTTGAAGAATCGGCTCAAACAATGTTAGAGATTGATTCAGGTGTGCTATGTGTTAAAAGTAATGACGACGGTGTAAAATGTACCTACCGGTAAGCAAATTATTAACTACACATTGAATGATTTATTAATATTTGAAATTGATTTAGGCGTTGATCTAAATGACATTCCAGACACTATGACATTACAAGGAAAATTATTTACACTGTTGTCAGTAATTGAGTATTTACCAAATATTCGCCATTACGTCGCTCACTGCAAGCGTCTGGATGATACTTGGGAAACATATGATGATTTAAGTACTAAAGTTACAAGGACTAAAAACCAGTAAAATGAATGTTCATTGTATTTTATACGCAAAATTGAAAATTATTACTTATTTTTATCAAAATGTTTATTTTTAATTTAGGCCTTGCATTTAAAGTTGGAAGATAACTTCAAAACTTCTTTATTTGTAATACTGATTGACTATATTTTTAATACGCGGTTTTGTTACACTCTTTTTTTCATTGTTATTTCTTGTAAAAAAGAAAAAAGTTTAATAAAAATAAAAGTTTATAGATGAAGTCCAGGTCTTTTTATAAAGTACGGTAATATGCAGTTTTCGTTGGCATAAAGAAATAACGCATATTTCGTTATATTTGCTGAAAGTAATCCTCCCTAGCCGCGCCACATACTTTAAAGATTAACTAATCAAAATAAATAGTTTCTTGAGAGAAAAAAGTATCAACGAAGAGTAGAGAAAAGGTACTATTAAGTATATAAATTGATTTATGGATAGTTAATATTAAATATTGCAAAATTGACTTGCTGCAGAGTAGGTATACCTTCCAGCCGGACCACACCCTACGACCAATAACTCCTTAACTAAAGGGGTTTATTGGACCATATTTGTCGTATGCAAGGTACTCTTTAGGTAGTTTTTTTCGGGATATTGATTTATTAATAGTTCGTTATACTCTATTTAATTTGAGGTGGCGCGGCCAGAGAGCACTGCCTGGCGGCCGGACCACATAAATTGTTAATTAAAAAGATATCTCTTGAGGTACTAAAAATATATATATATTCCGATGAAAGTAGACTTTAGGTAGGTATATTATTTCGAACTATAGCATCTGAGTACTAAACTGTGGTCCGGCCACAGAGGAACACACCCAAAAGCAAGCTTTATATTAAATGAAGTAAGCAGCATACGCAGTATTATAAAAATTAAATGGCTTTGAATAAAAAAGGTAACTTTTCCAGTTTGTTTTACTTATCTATACATCTATACATATAATAAAATCGTTGAGACCAAAAAATCTGTTCATTGAAGATTTAAAAAAAAAACCAGCCAGGGTGACTTAAAATAAGTAACAGAACATATTAAATCCATTTAAAAAAAAATTGTTTGTTTGTTTGTTTGACCGCGCATCACGTAAAAACTACTGAACCGATATTGTTGAAATCTTCACAAATCTATTTAAATAAATTCAGAATAACATATAAAAATTTGGTTTTTTTTTTGGAAAAAGTGGGTGAAAAGGGGGGTAAAGTTTGTATGAAAAAAATTTTTTAGATTGTTCTAGAATCATGAAACTCAGAGTAAATACTTATTAATAAAAATAAAGAAATACCTGTTTTAGCATTTTTTTTAAATCTCATCCAGAGACGCAAAAAAGAGGGTTTTGTGTTTAAAATTAATAAACTTCAAACACCTATACAATCAAAACCAATGAAGTGTAACCTTTTAAAGTTGCTACATATACTTCATATCTAATACAGGTAAATATAATTTCTCAGTTTTCTTGAAATTAGATTTTTGAGGTGAATACACACAAAATAGTGGAACTCAAGAAAATCAACTTTCTTCGGTAAAAGTAGTTGCTACGAAATGTTTGTGCGCGCATCACGTCAAAACTACTGCATAGGCTTCTTAAATATTTAGGCTATATTATCACGCTACTTCCTTAAGGGGGTAGGCAATTTAACATTATGTCCGTATACTTCAATTGTATGACGTTTCAGTCATGACGTAAGTACATGAGAACCGCTATTTGTAACCTATGTCGACGAAGTAAATACACTCGAGAGCAATGAATCCGGGTCACTTAAAGAATCCTAAAAATCTCGGAAACTAAAAATGCTAGGTTAATGCAATAAATTATATTTAATAGACAATGTAATACTCCTTAAATGAAGGTATTAAAACTTCTTAGTTATTGTATAGTTATATCATAAAAAAATCAAATTTGAAAAAGGGCCACTTTCGAAGATGGAACTACGAAATTACAGCATTTGGTTTTGCTTTTGTTTGTAATCTGTTATTTATGTGGGTACATAAACCATGTTGATAGTGCTCTATATTCATTATTCAAGCTGAAATTATGTCGCTTACGCCTGAAGAATGCACCAGAATACTTACAATGCTGGAAACCGGCCGGAGTCAGCGCGATACAGCCAGGACTGTCGGTGTGTCGCTGTCAACAGTACAAAGAGTTCTCCGACGTTACGAAGAAACTGGTTCTAACCTACGCAGACCAGGAACGGGCAGAACCAGGTGTACCACAGCACGAGAAGACCGATACTTGGTGAACACCATGCTTCGAAATCGCTTTCTCACAGGAACTGAACTCACAAATCAGTTTCGACGCCTCGGAGGAAGTAACCCAAGTGCATGGACAGTAAGACGTCGGCTTGCTGAATCTAACTTAAAACCCCTTAGACCTGCAAACGGCCCTAAACTGGAGCGTGGGCATCGTATTTCAAGACTAAGATATGCCCAGAGCCACGTAAATTGGAGTATTGAAGATTGGTCAAAAGTTATGTTCTCCGACGAATCAAAATTTATGCTCTACAAGCACGATGGAAGACACAGAGTGTATCGAAGACCAGGGGAAAGATTCAAGCAAGCATGCATCGAAGAAAAAGTAGCCTACGGTGGTGGGTCTGTACTTGTGTGGGCCGGAATTTCTTCTGAAAGTCGCACAGAGCTGGTGATCATAGAAAACGGCTCTTTAACTAGCGTAAGATATGTGGAAGACATCCTCAATGATCACGTTGGTCCATTTATGGTCAATTTAGGTGAGGATGCTATATTTATGCATGACAATGCCCGACCTCATACAGGTAGGATTGTGAATGACTACCTTCAAGAGATGAACATTACTCGTATGGAGTGGCCAGCGCGCAGCCCGGATATCAACCCGATCGAGCGTGCTTGGGACGAGCTAGGCAGATGCGTAAAACAACGAAACCCTCCCCCAATCACGCTTCGTGAGCTCAAAATTGCTCTCACAGAGGAATGGGAGAATATTCCCCAAAATCGTATAAGGAACTTGGTGTACAGCATGCCAAACCGCGTAAACGCAGTAATGGAAGCACGAGGAGGCAATACGAAGTATTAAAATTCAAGAAAATCGTAATAAAGTTCAAAAATTTCATGTTTCCTATTTTTGTTTTAAGGAGAGATCAGCAGTTTTTTTCTTTATGTAATTTTGTGTTAATAAAATGTATGGTGACTCATATTTTTTTTACTTTCATTTAAGGAGTATTACATTGTCTATTAAATACAATTTATTGCATTAACCTATCATTTTTAGTTTCCGAGATTTTTAACATTCTTTAAGTGACCCGGATTCATTGCTCTCGAGTGTAGCCTAGCGGTTTCATGACCGCTCTGCACACTACGGGGTTGCAGGTTCAAACCCCGCAACTTTATTTTCACTTTTTGTGATTTGTTTATTTTTTTTTTTGAGGCTGTTATATTGCTTATATTTCTTTTTGTATTTAAATTGTTTGCATTTCTATATTTCTTACTTTTTCGTGATTTTTTTTCCAAAAAGTAATAGAAGAAGTATGGAAGAAGAATACAATCATGCTGCGCCGACCCCAAATAAATTGGGATAAGGAGCAGGAGTATGATGATGATTTCTCCAAAAAGTAGTATAGCGAACGGAAGCCTGATATATTCACGTGTTCTTGACGTGCAAGAACTGTGCTGTGCATACGCAGTTTACGTAGATTATATTTACAGCTATATTGTTATTGGCCTCATTCCATGCATCTTGGTGAGAATTTAAGACCTGCCTGGACTGTCATCGAAGGTCTGACGGTGGAGACAAAAGTCAGTTGCAAGAGGTTCGCAACAGTTTGCAGCAGCTAAATCGTGTTTGGGCTCATTTCTTGGACCTTGATGAAAACTTTAAACTTAGCTAGAGTATGACTTTCATCGAAGGTCGACGATGGAGACGGAAGGCAGTTGCGAGAGGTCATCAAGAGTTTACAGCATCTATATCGTGTTTGGGCTCATTTGATGCACCTTGATGAGAACTTTCGACGTAGATGGAGTATGACTGTCATCAAGTGTCTAAGGATGATAACGTAAGGCTGAGGAGGCTGGCGAGGGAAGCCCTTATTTAGAAAAACTGAATATTTTAGCGATTAATGCGAATATTTCAGAGAAATTAAATTGTTACCTACTTGATTCTATACTATACCTAATATTATAAAGCTGTGTTTGTTTGGTTGGTTGAACACGCTAATTTCAGGAACTACTGGTTCGAGTTGAAAGTATCTATTACTGTTGGATAGCCCATTAATCGGGGAAGGCAACAACGAACAACAACGTTACAACGTTTATATAAAATCACGCTACAATCAATAGGAGCAGAGCATCAATGAAGAATGTTGCAAAAAAAGGAAAAAAATATTCTTTTTGAGATCTTTCGTTGCGTGCGCTGCGTAAACGGTTAAAGTTACGCAACAATCGTGTATGACGGAAAAAAATCTATAAAAATCCGCGATAGCATTATTATGTCTATCTTTTAAGGGTGTCTCACACTCTCTCTAACCATCTCTCTGTCTCTCTTATATAACACAGACGAAGTTGCGCGGGTCAGCTAGTGTAATATATTGTTGTTTACTTATTTATATAAGTACCTACGCACAACTCACTCAACTCAACTCACTCACACAAACTCACAAAAAGAAAGCTAAATTATCAAGAAGTAACAAAGGCTACAATTTACTAATTCTGTAAACAATTTACAGCCTCAGGAAGGGCAGTTTTCAGGAATTTTTAACCTGACCGAAGCTCAAACTCTGATAGCTTGCTTTCGCCTAGCTTGCTTTCACCATAGGTAACTATTCAGGAAAACGCAGCCCATCCTAGATCTATGATGAACGTCCAATAGATACCTGTGGTGTACCTACTTGTACCTCACTTGGAATGCTTACCAAGCCTGTACCTACCATATCCTACGAATAAAGATCTTTGTCAATTTTAACATATCTACTTGTGGCGTGAGGATCCCTGCTCGGTTGAACCGTGAACCGTGTTTTCTCTCGTCTGCTTCGCCCCATTTCCTCCTCTGTTCAGCAGAGTTGTATCAAAATCATGACCTACGCGGTGCAGTGTTATTATATTTTTTCAAATTATTATAATGTGTTTGCCTTCCGTTTTTTTTGAAAGCTTTAATGCATTTTCAAGCGGTATGTATTAAAAGGGGCGCCGGTTTAGTGGGGTAAAGTAAACACGCCACTGCTTAGTGGGCCTTGCTTTTGCTTCGAGTAGGTACATAGTACCGATTGACAATATTAATTATCTGGCCCGATGACTACGATCTGACGCTGCCCTCTGGCCGCGCTCATCACCTCCTGGCTACGCTCACTGCCACACCGCCCCCCCCTGAATCCCCCCACACGAGGCCACTGCCCCCAGGCTATGCCACAGACTACACTCACTATTATATTTTTTTAAGGTAAAAATGAGCCTCTGAGTAATCATACTGCCTCTACAAAATTACACATTTTGCACCCTGGGAAAAAACTTTCATTACAGAGGCTCATTTGTTTTGCCTATGGATTGGCACTCCTGTTGATTGATATTCGCATGATTTACCGCTATAGACAGGGGCTGAAATAAATTAGGAGCCCCTTGCACCAAGACCTTTTTGAAAAACACGGAGCACGTAGATATTTTGATCTCAAATTACATAATTATTACATTCATTCAAGGCATGATTTAAATACTCACTTCGCTCGCTCTTGCGGCCTACTTTCTCTTGAATCTTATCTTTGTCCATATGTCGCCCATATAACTCCTGTATGAAGGGTCGAAATAATTCTAACCTGTCCAAAGTAGTTTAATATTTTTTGAGCTCGCTTCACTCGCTCTTGCAGACGACTACTTTCTCTTGAATCTTGACTTCGTCTAAAAGTCCACCACTTCTGTATGATGGATCGAAACAATTCAAACCTGTCCAAGGTATAGGGTGCTTAAATTTTCGAGTTCGCTTTGATCCTCCATCCATCCAAAACCTTTGATCTATTACTACTTGACTTCATATGAAGTTAAGTAGTAATAGATCAAACTAACTTACTTTGCCACATTATCATAATACCACGGGAGAGTGGTGTTATGACGAGATGATATGGTTGGACTTTGCGATGATGAGTATTTGTCTATTAAACCGTGGAAAAAAAAAGGATCTTGTTTCATCAAAAGCCTACAGCAGTCCACTGCTAGACATAGGCCTCCTTAATCGCACACCAACTCGATTCTCACCAACTCTTATTCAGTTGCTACCAGCCACCCTACGAAGACCCCAACGGTCATCGGTTCTACGGCTAACATGGCCGGCCCATTGCCACTTCAGATTACTTACTTTGTGAGCTAGATGTCGACAACTCTGGTTCTCTGTCGGATCACCTCGTTCTGGAACCGATCCTGTAAACCAAATAGCTTAGTCGTCCGTACGAGCCGTACCGTGAGTTTCCACGTTTTGGCTCCATAAGTCATAACAGACCACAATAGATCCACTGGTTGAAGACCTTAGTCTTTAGGCTCTGTGGGATATGCAACGAGAGGATCTTGCGTTAAAATGGGCGTAAATTCAAAAGAATTGAAATATATCAGCATTGAAATGTGAGCTTTATATCGTGTTTCTTACGATAGAACTTTCAATATGTACGAAGTGGATATCCCTGAATCGAATCTGTGTATTGTGCAAAAAACCATTCAGCCACGAAGGAAGCAGCCTCAAGAGGTCCTAAGGTCCTCAAAAGTACAGGTTGCATGGACACGTAGAACATTCTAGCAGGTTTGTAATTTTCTGTACGGTAGGTACCACGCTCATACAGTGTAGAAGGAATTATAGAAAGGGAATAAAATTCAGAAAAACAATATAATTAAACGGAATTTTCCTTTAATAATTTCATCATTATCAGCTACAGAACAGAACCACATAACAAATGTCAATCGTAGCACTTTGCGTTAGCTTATAATTACATAATTATTCATAATTAAGCATTATTTAATTATTTTTACAAACTTTAGAATTGTTGATGACTGTACTGCCTGTAAAATTATTGCGGTGCAGCAAGCCTGATGGAAAAATAGACCTTAACACTGAATAAATTAAGTTTATTTTTGTATGTAATGGAAGTCGGTAAAAATTGTGTATAGTACAGTCAGCGTCAAAACGAAATGATCATTGTTCATATTTATGAATACTTATAGTTTAAAAATAAAGTTATTTGAGTATTTGAGGAGTAAGTAGAAAATGTCACGTTCATTCTTCGTTTGGCGTCCCAAGGGGTCACGTATACATTTTTACACAATTATTTCTAAAAGACTTTAAAGAGGAAACTGACTGATAATGCCATAACATTTTACAGTAGACTTCCATTACAAAAAGTCCCACAAACTAGAGACTCAGTCCTACTAATAGTATCTTGCATAACACAATTAATTACATTAATAACTTAAGTAATGTACTTATTTATAATTTAACTATGGAAGCGCCTCTTTGTAATTTATCGATGGCTTATCATTAAAGTGTTATTATGGTCACTACACCGCAACTTATATTGATATAGCTTTATTTGAACTGTTTAATGTGAGCTCAAGGGACGTAAAGTAATCAAGCAGATGATTTGCAAATCGAAATAACCATTAGAAATTATACAAAATTCGTAGCTAAGTTTTCGACTCACAATAGATTATTATTATCGACACGCTAAGAACAAAAAAGAACCAAGTTTATTATTTCTATTAACTTGCAACTCCATATAGAAGTATGGAATAAAAAACACGACACATATAATCGGTGATATTATTATAGTCCCTTGAGGTTAAAAAGGATTAGACATACATATTGACTGAAGACTGAAAATACTAGTAGTACAGTCAGCTGCAGATAAAATTGTCACCTTATAAGCACTTTCTAGAAAAAAAAACACCTATCCTTGAAACTTTGATGTAAAACAAATGTAAGACTTTCCTTATTTTAAATAGTTTGTATTTACAATCAAGATTTAGCTATAATAACAACATTTATGGACGATTAACTTTCATAAACTGTATTTTTAAAATGTCAATATGTATGTCATTCATGTGGCATTGTAACGGTAGTGCCAGTTTTCACTAACACTAAGTGACACGTAAATGAATGCCTAAGCAGTATTGCTCTAATGGAATTTGAACTCTCGGTGCTAGCTCGAGTGTTGAAAAATCATCAACGCGCTTTTATTTAGTCATTCATTAAGTTATCGCTGATTCCTAATAAAGTATTAATGAAAAATGTTGTTTGCTAAATGCACCCATAAAATTGTCTATCAAAATCAAACGGCAGGCAAAGGCACTTATACTGTGTAATAATTTAAATAATACATAACTGTAAAAAAACTTGTATTATACTCTAGAAACGCCGAAACTAACACAGTCACATGTGAATTCTATTATAATTATTTAAACTACGAATTCCTTACTATTCTAGTTACTGGTTCAAACCAGTTAAAAAAAGTTTGTTAAATAAAAACAAGAAAAATAAAATATAACTATGTTTTATTAACATTTGAACGAGATTTTACAATTTTAATTAATATTTTAACAAAAATAAGAGTATGCACCATAACAAAGAAAAAGAATTGAATAAATATAATAAAACTAAAATTTAAGTACATTTAAAATACTAAGAGTGATTTCGTGTAAAAAACAATTCAAAAACAAGCCCGATTTATTATGGGTACAGTTGGCGTTGGTAAATAAGTTATTTGTGACGAATTTAACTTGACCGTTGTATGCAAGAACATTTACCATTATTACCAAAAAAGGTACATACATAGCAAATGATTTTGTCCACTAAAATAATTATTTTAGCTAAATTCAATAATAGCTAAGACAAGTTTGATTTAATTATAAATATAAAATTCATCTACTGAACCCAAAAGACTGGTAAAGTCAACATATTTACGTAGCTAATTGTACCAAGAATATACAAAGCGAGGATCACCAAAAACATAAGCACTAACAACATTGTGTTAAAATAAAACAGTAAAAAACGAAAATCAATTAATAACAAGAGAATTTTAAATTGTACTTTTAGTATTTAAAACATTTCACTAGCCCCCTATACATAAAATTCACTAGCCACGATTTTATAATTAAAATTGTTAGTTTTTTAGTAACTATAATAACTAATGTTTTTTTTTTCTCAATAAAAGGGAAGTTTTTTACTGACCAGAAAAAACCAACGACAAACTACGTGATAGTTTTCTTTTTACCCAACTGGCGGAGCCCAAAAGTAGGGTAATGTGTTTAGTTTTGGTCACTAAGTAATTATTACTTTACAACATAAGCTATATAATTCAGTATTTTCTTAAGAAACTGGAAGTTTAAGCGTAGGTCAGATAATGCGCATTTTTATTCAAGAAAATACTGATCACAGCTGTTTCTGGTATAATCAAAAGTAATATAAGTTTCATGTTGTCAGAAATCGTGTATTGTTATTTGGAGTTAAAATTATACCTAAACCTTGGCCACGAACTACCACGCTCGACACGCGGTGCGACAACGTGAAAGAATAAAAAGCGCGCGACGCAAATCGCATCGCTCAAGCCATAAGAAAGTGCAGTCCCCGTATTCACAAACGCTTCGATTCGAGAAGTCGTGTGTCTATCTTGTTTTGGCATTACGAAATCGAGCGAGATAAATAATATACGACTTCTAAACACGTTTGTGAATACGCAGGCTGGATAGCTGTTAGGTAAAATTGTATGACTTTTGAATGCCCATATGAGACGTCAATTTAATTTACATTTACTTAGAGCAGCAGGGCGCTGTAACAACTAAAAAATAATTTTAAAACTAATTTGTTCTGGCCCTTAAACAATATCATAATAAAAGTTATTATTACATTAGGAGACATCTCATAGTACAGGCATTCAAAAGTTAACATCTCCGAAATTGGCAAATAGTGAATTTACTTTATGCTTATTTTAACTAAGCGAAAAATAACTGACACTTTTGCTTTAGAACAAAACAGGATATATTGGCAAGTGTCATAATCATAATTACGTTACTTTAAACTTTAATAGTAACTAACAATAATATTTATTCACAAAAACATTTATATTTATTGTCAATTAATTTGTTAGTTAATTGAAAATGGTTTACAGTGTTTTTCAGTTATCTGTTAATTAATATAAGAACACTTATTGGAATAATCCATTATTAGTGTTATACATAGCTTTGGCTTTAACAGCCCAAATTAAACTAGAGTCAAATTCTGTACTTAATAAATCTTTTTAATACACTTCCTCGAAAACGGGTTTTTATCGCACTACAATTAGGTTCAACATGCAATGTAGTTCACACGCGTGCGTTTTCAATTTAAAAAAAAAACCACAGGTGACGTACACTTATACGAAGTTCAAATCGGTTCAATGCCTATAGTTGGAGGTGAATGTTTTTTTTCGGCTCAATAACACCCTCGCCTACGGCTCGTGTGTTAATTCCGCCTCGAATGCAATAACAAACTTTCTCCACTTGTATCAAAATGTACTATTCTTTTTCGTACGCTATATTAACGTAAGATAATTCACTTAGTTTTAAAAACCACGACATTTTAATAAATATTTTAATTTAATAGAAGCTACCTTTGCGAAGCGGCTTCGATGCCCAATTTTACTTCCCACATTGCAGTGCCAATGGTGTATCGTATATTTTGTAAGCAGCTGTACATTCACGCTTAAATTTTTTTTTTTTTTTTACTTTATGAAATATCTTTTAACTCTATAAAAAATATTAGGATCACGCCATACGTTGTATGATTTAATTTTCTTGTAATTAACGCATATTTATTTAGCTAAATACCATGTCTCGCACATCTATCTGATAAAATTACAATTCTAACGGAATTTGTATATAAATTATCTGCCAAAATACTTATCGAGAGTAGTAAAACCCACAAATAATAATAATTTAAAACACTATAGACCATTTTCATGAGTTAGTTAAAATTGTGACCTGCATAGCTATTCACAACGCTTCGATTCGATTTTCGATTCGAAAAGTCGTATGTCTATCTCGCTCGAGTTAATGTCAAAAAAAGATAGACATACGACTTTCCGAATCGAAAATCGAATCGAAGTATTGTGAATAAGGGGCCTGGGTACTGTTACATATAATAATACGAAAACAACCAAAACACCCGTATGGTAACTAAAATATTTAAACGATTTAAAACAAGCTTTCATGTCATATATTCATTTTTCTTTCGAATTTTTTGTGGCTTAAATATGCTATTAGTTACACAATTTGCGAATGGAACATTCTGCGTCAGATCCAAGTGATAGTCGGTTTCAAAGCGTTTCGTGTTTCCACAACGACCTTCAACAGGAATGACATAAGCTAATTTATGTCAATCCAATACATTTTTGACTTATATGACACGAAAGCATTTCGGAATCAACGGAATATAATGAGCAGCTTTATTACTAGACTTTCTTTTTTTTCTTTCAAGTTTTAGTTTTCACGACGCGAAACTTTAATATTGAATACTAATGATAAATCACCATAGATCGGAAGAGGGAGAGTGTATTTGCTGAACTACAAGTAACATGTGGATAATAGTTCCCTCTAAAATTTGCAATACAACTTCCTTACTTTTAAATTACAGGGACGTATTATCCACGTGTTATTTACTTCTTTAAAATCCAGACAAATAAAATTTACTTATCCGATCACTGCTCATCAATGACATGAACATCTGGCAGAAGACTTACCCTCCCACATTGGACAGCTCAAGCCTAATGCATGGCGGTAAAATTGCTCCATATAAGTACGTCAGAAAGTCTAACACAGCCAATATAATAATGTCATCTATATACAAATACATCAAACACTAGCCAACGACACATACAGCTCACGACGACACACACGAAAGTTACAAGCGCTATCTTACATAGACGTAGCTCTTTATATATACTTTATACAACGCAGTGAGAATTTTACGAAGGTATAATCGTGGTGAAGATGTCGGCTAGCATTCTAGCAATCAATAAAATACCTGTTTTTTTTTTTATAACATAACATCACGCCTGTAAACCCCGAAGGGTTAGACAGAGGTGTACTTAATAGTACACCCATATTTCGCCAGTTATGTTTAAGTCAAGGCTGCTCAAACCCAGGCCCGTGGGCCACAATATGACCCGCCAAGGTATTTGAATTGGCCCGCCGACAGTGGTCATAGATAATAGTCTTTTGACAACAGATTTCAGGATTTCGAAACAGAAAAAAATGCTTCTTTCTTATGAACCTATTCTCAGGAAGCCAATATCTAGCTAGAAATTACTTTACTATATTTTAATTGTGAAAGCATCTTTACCTACAGCCACAGGCCACAGTAGTCCTCAGAAATAGGTTCACAAAAGTTAGTATAGGCAAGTTTTATTTACTAGATGGCCCGCGATGACACGGAATCAAAATTTTGGCCCACCTTCGGAATAGATTGAGCAGCCTTGGTTTAAGTCCATGTTATACGGGGCGAGCCTATTGCTATCAAGCGGGCGCAAATCCAGACTCTCTGTGCTACTGAGAAACCCATTAGCACTTTGTCTATTAATTTCTATGATAATAACAAAGACAACGGACGGCTCAGACCTCAAGTGCGTATGCGGCGTCTCTCCACATACAATGGTCCACCTTCCATCTTGTGCTATGCCTTGACACCTGAGCACTTGAAGACCTAACAGCTGGGTCAGTGAGCGAGGTTCGGGTGGCTGAATTTTGGGTTAAGCACAATTTTTTTTTGTCACCGGTTCGCTAACATGAAGAAGATAATAATAATGGTCTTTCTGACTGTTTTCCGAAATGGTGGATTGTAAGTCAATCGCAGCAGATACTAGCCAGCGACGGAAGAAATTATTATAGTGCACAAGTGTTTGCGCAAGCACAGGCGCAATCGTTCCCACGCTCAACGTCCAATGGGATAGTAGAGTATTATAAAAAAATGAATCCGCGAAAACGCTTGATCATATTATGCACATTAGCTTCTTAAAAATTAGGTCTATTTTCGTATACAACGGTATGATACTTAAGTTTTGAGTTTAGTGCAAGTTCAGTCCATCTATCTCTAAGGCTGAATTTAGGTACGATAAAATTTCCATTGTGTCACACCATTATAGACCGGGTCGATTAACCTAGAATTATTTATATTCAGGTTTTGTAATTGTGTTAGAAAATTGACCTAATTTATGTATTGTTAAGGTGGAAGCTCCATGGTAGCCCGCTAAATTTAAATTTTCTTACGTTTTTTGCAATTTAAAAATTCATATTCAGTTCATGTAACTGTCAAGAATTACTTTTTCATGAAATACGTCATTCTTGACCGTTACATGAACTTAGAGGGTTGTATTGATGATTTTAATGATTATAATTCTGTAACTACATACGTCTTACAGCCGCGAATCATATTTTAATCAACATACAACCTGACACTGGCCTGCAAATTTCAAAAAACGTAAGAAAATTTGAATTTCGCGGGCTACCCTGGAGCATCCACCTTAAGGATTCTTTTTTTATGTGAGTCAGGTGTGAAACTTGTTTCAGTTTGATTAGTTTCTCACGGTCTGTCTATACAAAAAGAATATGATAATCATGCAATTTGTTTACATTTACATAATTTCGTCTCTAAATTAGCCGTTAATGTAGTGGTATATTAGTTTTTATTACATTTTGTAAAAAAAAAAGCAATTTAACTTTTTAGTCGCATTCATTTATTTGTTGCTAGTGTAAATATGTTCAAACTTGTTTTTTATAATGTTATGATGTTTTCTCAAAATTTTATTTAATTCACCGGACATCTTCACCACGACTTATATTTTTTTCAGCGATAAATATGATTTGTCTTTTATTACATTTCTCGAACCCGTATTAACCCCGCAACCACAAGTTTTAAAATTAACTTTATTTTAACAAATTATTTACTTATCTTGCTCTTCTTTTATGTGCAACTATACTCCATTCTCTATATTAATTGACGAGACAATTTTAACTAAGAAGGTTTTAATTTTGTAGGAAAAACCTACTTGGATTAATTTGTGACTTAAAAAAAACTATATGACTATTTTATAATTTTTATAAATATATATGAAAGTTTATTTTAGTTGATTATGGTACAAAACTAACACATTTCATCGTGGTAACGTCGTAAAAAAAAGAAGAAGATTTTTTTTTTTTTTTTTGGAATTGAAATCCTCTCACAGCCAAAAATGTTAACAAAGCGTGTTAATTTAAATCGTTCTTAATGCAATGTTTGATTTCTATTTTTATATCCAACATAATAGGCTAGTTTCCACCATCAATAAATTGCAAATCTATTTAGTCCGTCAGTTACGTTACGTATTGGAAAATAATGGACACGTATTCTTTGTTTTTGTAAATCAATGAATATTGGAAAAGATAAAACAAACGTATCAAAACTCGAAAGTGGGGGCTCGTGACGTCACAACGCACTAAAATCACGCACGGCGCACGGCGTGACGTATTGAGAATTTTAAAAGCGTCGTATGTTCGTCAATTTTGGTTTACGTAACAAAAGAAAAAATACGTGTCAAATATTTTTTGATAATCTAACTGACGGACTAATTCGATTTTTTCAGGACACAAGCCTATTTATTAGTAAGAAAAGTACCTCACAGGTAGTGCGTGCCTAGCCAATAGTAACAATAACAAAATAAAAAGTAATATAACATAATATCTTCGTTAAATATCGAATGGGGACTGACGGGAATACATATTTCTGTTTTGTTCTGCGGGCTTAAAATGGCCGCTTTAGCAGAATCATAATAAATCACTTTAAAAATTTTAATTCTTAAAATGAACTTTATGGTTACGTGACCATAAAGTCAATTTTAAGCTAAAGCAGCCATTTTAGGCCCACTGATCTCTTAGGCCGAGATCTGTGAACTTTACTTAGCACATACTTTGACTAAGAAATGTTACCGTCTTTATCTTGCACTACTAAACCTACACTATTACTTACGGGATATCTTCCGAGATTTTTAATTATTCGGAGCTCCAGATATTTCGACGCGGTTGCCAGCGCCATGATCGCGAGATGACTGGTCCCCCGAATAATTGAAAATCACGGAATATATCCAGTAAGTGTAAGTTTATTTTGACAGTTGTGCGACAGAAACAGAAATAACGTTTAGTCAAAGTACGTGCTAAGGTACGTTTATAGATCTTGGCCTTAGGGCTATAACCGCTTAAAGATTAGATTTGTTTTCATTCTAAAGTAAAGCGAAATAGATTTGTTTCAATATCAGTAAGAAATGATAAGCCCTTAGTTACATGTCCATAAAAATAATTGTTTCTCACAGTATATAATTAAATTCTTCTGTCAAAGCTATATTTATAGAGGTTTTATTTTGTACTAAAATCTGATATTTCTTACATTTTGTGACAGTATACTATCGAGTACATTTTGAAAAGTAAAGTAGGTACGTTTCATACAAATATCAATATAATACGTAATGAAATAAGGTTTTTATTGGCATGAAACTCTTATTCTCATTCGCTCATAGTAATATGAACACTATAGACAAACAAATAAGGTTTATATTTGTATAAATCGTATAAACTTTACTCGGGAATGTAAATTTCACTCTTAGGAGAGTTGGAAACACCCAGTTCCATTTCTTCACGAACAGTTTTTCTAGGTAAAAACCTTTATAAATATATCTTTTAACAGATCACAGGTACCTGACGCATATTTTTATAATATTTCGAATATTATTCTTATAATTAATACTAATAACCAACTCCTTTGTTACACATTAAGGCTGTATGGCTGAGAAAATTGCGCGGGAAACGTAGAAATGGGGAAGATTTAGCATGTTCAGGTTTTGCTGAACAAGGAAGCCGACTCGAAGCAATTACTTCACATAAAGGGTGCAAAAGTACCCTTAACGAAGCTGAAAGGCACAAGTTCTCCTCGTCATTGCGATCATTTTGACCTGACCTTACCTGGGAACCTTCTAGTTACGGAGATATTGGAGGATCAAAGTTACAACTTTTTCACAAGTTTTTAATGTTGTAACTTTACTTTAAATACCTAGACGATCTCCGTACTATTATCACAATTAAAGTACTTACGGGATGATTTCAGTGATTTTTTTTGGTTACTATCATCCGGTAAGTACTTTAAGTGTAGTGAAAAACCGTGAAAGTCTAAAACAATGTTTTAAATGCGTTACATTGACTGCTTCCGTAAAACGTGATTTTTCACCCAAAAAAAAAACAGTTGCCCCGCAATAACTAGTTACTTCATTTGAGGTACAGAATGCTTATATGACAGTTTCGTGAAGGGTCCGTTTACACCTGTATACTGTGATCGTTTTACGACGATTTGCATGACATTATCACATTAATCGATTAATTATTGTTTGACCATTTCCCATACAATTTTCTCGGCAATACAAGCCTTTCACCCCACTATAAAATATGTCAATTAAATAGCTACGTATGTAGTAAATAGTTACCCATTGCTCATAACACAATCACGACCAATTATACAAGGCTATTCCCCGTCTCTGAAAGCTTATATGTCTCATTATAAAAAACCTCCGAGCCAGTTTTTGTATTTTGAACCTTATTCCAACTGGGTTAAAATTGTATGACAAATTAGACTCTGATTTCAAGTTAGTTTTTCTAACTTAAACTCTGAGCATGTTGGAATAAAGTTCGAAATTGAACAACAGGTTGTTGGTTTTAACCCCATCAGAATTTACATTGAAGCTTTCAGACACATGGGGTAGGTATATTATTCAGCGATAGACATCCTATTTTCTCTCTTTTTCTAGCGCCTTCTTAAATAGCGCTGTCTCACTCTATTACACTTCGTTTTGGATGTCTCCTCGTTAAGTAATTAACCTATCTATATTTAAAACGGATTTATTTCAAAGCGTTGCTTAAAGTTAGGTAGACTAGGTTTAACTTCTGCTTAACAAATGTCACTTTACTGTAAGCAACGTTTAAATAAACCATTAAAGATGGCGCCTAGTTCAGTGACAGCACGAATTTTAAAACATTTTCATTGTTCCTTCATTATTATTTTACCTCTGATATCGATGTACAAACGACAACAAACCAAGCTACCCGAAACTGCCAAATTTTCCCATTCAACATTTGAACCTTATGCTTAAGCGATAAAGTTGAAAATCTATTAAATAAATTTGACAGATTGTAGTGGCTTGTTGTACTGGTGTTTGTAAATTGACCTTTATAATCGTGTACATAAGGTACCCGAGATAAAATAACTTCAGAGGTCTCTTTAATACCATTGAAAGCAGTAAAACTAGTCATACAATCCGCCTGTCAGAATCTATAAGCGCCATCTTTGAATTTTTAACCTGTGATTAAACTATAGTTAGCCCTCACAACAAACACAGATTAAAGGCTACAGTAAAAGTCTAGTTAACGCTAAGCCGGAAGCGAGACACAACCATCTAGCAGAGCCATTCGCACTGCGGTATACGCTGCAAGGAAATATATGAGATTATTAGAAATTTGTTAATCCATTCACGATATGAAATCCAATTCTCCGTTACTTCATTAGTGTGATAAAGGTTATAGTATTACCCAGTAAAAGGATTGTAAAGGCCAGACAGGCAGTCGCTCCAAAATACTTGTTTTAGGAATATTTAACGGCCCGAGCAGCTTACCTGCACAGCCTTATCGACTTGGAATCGGTATGAGCCGATCACGTTTACACTTTGAGCTAAGCCGTCCGAACCGAAGCAATGTGAAATGACGCCTTTTCGCTTTTTTCAAGTTGATTTGACGTCAATAAGTGCCTTCTGTAGGTCTGCTGAAAATGTAGGCCAATGGCTGTAAAGTACAGCAGTATACTTACAAGTATAAGTAGACGCGGTCACCAGATCGCCGGCGCGACGTCGTCGGGGAAGCCTGCCTCGCGCGCCTTCCAGTACTCCCCGTTGAATACCCACGTCTCCTCGCCGCTCTCCTGCGTTTTTCTATAGAAAACAAGTACAACGGAACTGAAAATATTCCTTGTTTTAGGTCAAAGTGGCCACAAGACATTGTAAACCAGCGCTAAGCTGTGAAAGTATTGCAATTATGTTCATTTTCGCATAGCGCCGATGGTTAATAAAATTGTCGTATTCATTTAAGTGCAACGTAGTGTTCATAACATAAAAAATCACGCCGGTAATCCCCCAAGGGTTAGGTTAGGTTAGGTGTACGTAGTAAGTACCTAATAGTACACCCACGTTTCGCCGGTTATGTTTAAGTCCCATAGGGCGAGCCTATTGCCATCAACCGGGCACAAATCCAAACTTCATGGTTGCTACTGAGAAATTGCTAATAGAAAAAATCAATAACAATTTGCCCGACCTGGGCCATCGAAACCAACGGGGCAGTCAGGTGGAGGTAGTATTCATGTAAACCGACAATTTCATAAGCAGTCATGGCTACTATCTACTTACTTACCATATCATTTAGAAATAAATTGCATGAATGGTTGTGTAGTCATAGCTTTTATAGTGTCAAAGACTTCTTTGACAATAAATGTTAAATATTGTCTTGAAAATTTTGTACGCTTATCACTGTTAAGCAAAAACGTGCTCGTTTTTTTTTGTATTTTACCATCTTTTTATACAATGTTTTTAAGCAAATAAATATTATTCTATATGTTTATGTTCAGTCAAACATTTTAGGTTATTGGATATGTCAGGATTGTGTTTAAAATAAACGAGTTACATATTGTTGAGAAGTTTAATCATACAAATATTACAATCGCAGAAGTAACTCTGTCTGTCTATTTCCACCTTAACGGGTGTATGAATTGCAATGAAATTTGACACACGGACAGATCAAGATCTGGATAAGGACATCAGGGTACTAGATATTTTTATGCCGGATGTATGTTCTCGTGAGATAATTTTTGACATTTATATCCACGACACACAAAACTTATTCAGCAAGTTTGAACTTCACAGAATAAGCTGGTCCTGTTTTAAGCTTTCACGGTTCATAACTATACTTAAAATGTCACTTACGGGATATCTTCCGTGATTATTGTTTATTTTTAAGCTCCCGATATTTCGACGCTGTTGCAAGCGCCATGATCGCGGGTTGACTGGATAATCACGTGACATTTTAAGTAGAATAAGCTGGTGTTTGTTTCGCGCATCGCGGATGCGGAATCCGTGATGCGTGTCACTTAGGACCCACACTCCGTGTGTATCGATTGTAAATGGGGAAGGCTGGTCAAAGCTGATTGTAGATGGCGCGTCCATAGCTTAGACCCAATCTGACCAATGAGGTAAAACTATTTTGAAATATAAAATGACATTGACAGATTTTCAACCAATGACAATGTTTGGTTCATGCGATGCTAGCGCCATTAGTTCCACCTGTTGCCCACCCCACTGGGTCGAAACTTTCCGTTGTGAAAACGGTCACTCAGGACATACGCTTGATTTTGCCAGCACCTGACAGTTGGATGCGAAACGGTTTTGCGAGAGAGACAGATGTATTATAATATATTATATTATATTTAGAAAGAAAGATAACATACAAAGAAAAGAAGGGCTTGTCTCGTATTTTCGGATTCCCTGTTAGTAAAGGTAAGGTAGTGGTGGTCTTTGATTGTTGTTACTGTCAGGCTGTACTTTAAGTATGCTTCTATTATCATCACTGTGCGGTATCTCTGTTAATCTGTTCTGCTTATAATGCCAATTTATAAGTTGAAGTACTCCTCTTCTTGTATTACTGAGGATTGCATTAAATTGGTTGTCGTATCTTTTTTTGTTTTCCACTTCCCACTTGTTTCTTTTCTGACGCATTATATCAAGAAGTGCATTTAAATCTGCTAAAACTGGATCGCTTACATTAAAATTATGAGATATCAAAATGTTGGGTAATTTTTCAGGATTAGCTTGTCTTGATCTACTTCTGAATAGGCACCTGTCTCCAAAGCATAGCACCCTATCTCTGTCGTCCTTAGAATCGCTTCTATCATTATACGTTTGATCCCTGTCATTATCTCTGACGTTTGTGTAATCATCATGATCTCTATTTCTGCCGCATCTGTTCCCAACGCATAGTAACCGACCTCTGTTGTCTTTGCCATCATATCTGTCATCCTTGGCATCATTACTATCGCTTCTATCATTGTACGTGCGATCTCTGTCATTATTTCTGCCGCATCTGTTCCCAACGCATAGCAACTGACCTTTGTTGTTTTTGCCATAATATCTGTTGTCATTGGCATAATTTATATCGCTTCTTTCATTATACGTACGATCTCCGTCATTATCTCTGACCTTTCTACCGCATCTGTTCCCAACGCATAGCAACCGACCTCTGTTGTCTTTGCCATCATATCTGTTGTCATTGGCATCATGTATATCGCTTCTATCATTGTACGTTTGATCCCTGTCCATATCTCTGACGTTTTTGTCATAATCATCATCTCTACTTCGGCCGCATCTGTTCCCAACGCATAGCAACCTACCTCTGTTGTCTTTGCCGTCATATCTGTCGTCATTGGTATAATTTCTATCGCTTCTATCATTAGACGTTTGATCCCTGTCATTATCTCTGACATTTTTGTCATCATCATCATCTCTACTTCGGTCGCAACTGTTCCCAACGCATAGTAACCTACCTCTGTTGTTTTTACCATCATAGCTGTCGTCATTGGCATCATTTCTATCGCTTCTATCATTATACGTGCGATCCCTGTCATAATCTCTGACGTGTTTGTTCTCATCATCTCTATTTCTGCCGCATCTGTTCCCAACGCATAGCAACCTACCTCTGTTGTCTTTGCCATCATATCTGTCATCCTTGGCATCATTTCTATAGCTTCGGTCATTGAACGTGCGATCTTTGTCATAATCTCTGACGGTTCTATCATTTTCATCTTTATTTCTGCCACATCTGTTCCCAACGCATCGCAATCTACTTCTGACGTCTTTGTCACCATATCTGTCGTCCATGGCATCATATCTGTCACCTTTGTCATTATCTTTGACGTTTCTTTCATCATCATCTCTATTTATGCCGCAACTGTCTCCAATGCATCGTAACCTACCTCTGTCGTCTTGGTGATCATATCTGTCACCCCTGTTATCATCTCTGACGTTTCTTTCATCATCATCTCTATTTCTGCCGCATCTGTTCCCAACACATCGGAACCTACCTCTGTCACCTTTGTCATCATATCTGTAGTCCCAGGCATCATATCTGTCAACCCTGTCAATATCTTTGACGTTTCTTTCATAATTATCTCTATTTATACCGCAACTGTCTCCAATGCATCGCAACCTACTTCTGTCGTCTTTGTGATCATTTCTGTCACCCTTGTTATCATCTCTGCTGTTTCTTTCATCATCATCTCTATTTCTGCCGCATCTGTACCCAACACATCGGAATCTACCTCTGTCGCCTTTGTCATCATATCTGTAGTCCCTGGCATCATATTTGTCACCCCTGTCATTATCTCTGACGTTTCTTTCATTATCATCTCTATTTACGCCGCATCTGTCCCCAACGCATCGCAGTCTACCTCTGTCTTTGTCATCATATCTGTCACTCCTGTTATCATCTCTGACCCAGATACATCGGTCCCCAAAACATTGCAAGGTTTCAATGTTATGTCCGTCATTATCATCACTGTTGGAACGCGAAATTCGGGTACTATCTTTATAAACACCATCGTCATCGTTTCTGATATTGGTGTTTTCTAAATTACTTTTTTTACTGCACCGGTCTCCGTAACATCGCAAATTATCTCTATCGTCGCCATCTCTATCTAGGCTGCATCTCTTTCCATTGCACCGCAGATGTTTGTCATAATTAACAATATTGTCATTATATTCTCTGCTATTGATGTCATCTCTGTAGCTATTATCATCTTTTCTGTTTTCGTCACAACCGTTACCCTTGCAAGCCAGTACTAAGTTACTTCTATATAGTTGTAAAGTTTTATCAAGATTATTTAGGAATTTTAGAACTTCATTGTTGTTAACTGAATTACTTTCTTCCTCAGTATTATCATCATCTTTTTGTTTTGTTCCCATGTTATTGGCGGTCTGTGGTTTTGTATCATTCCATAATATTTCTGTACATGTCATATCTTTTCTACATTTTTTTGTCCCTACAGTTATTACAGCATCGTTGTTTCGAAGGAATAAATTCACGATTTTTAGGGTTTCTTCCTCCTTCCGATCCGTCTTGTTTTTACGTAAACCTTGTTCAAATTTTGCGTTTCGGTATTCGTCATTGTAATAATTTTGATTGCCACTATTATATGTTATTTTAGTAAATTCATTACGATGATTTCCCGAGTGATCTTCGTGGTCATTTGATTTTGCATCGCCATTAACTTGTGCTAAGAGCGGTTGCCTAACGTGGTCCAGAAAATGAGGTTTTGTAAATTCCCAGCGGGGGTTCCCATTTGTAACAATTATTAATCCGAAAATAATTAAATTTGAGATCTTAGATACCATACTGTTAGGAACTGATAATTATAATGAGAGTAGTTTCATTATATCGTTTGGTTATAGGGCAGAATAATTGATTGTGAAATTGGTTTATGATGGAAATACGGTTCATAACAGTAAGCGTGAGATTGGAAATTAAAAAACAATTATTAAATAACGCAAACGAATTTCGTGCCTAAGCTTGAACCGTCTGTCTGTCTGTCACAGAGCTGTATCTTCAGAACCGTTAAGACACACTTTCGTAGGTGAAGTAGCGCTATTTTTTTGAACACGTGTTCGCTCTCTATATAAGGCATGAGAAAAAAGTAGGGAGAGTTGGATGGTTCTTTTCTAGCTGGGTTTATCGTCGTAAATGTCGCAGGACTAGACTTGGATAGAAACTTTTTGGTTTCAGAACTATCTAACATAATTGAGCATCAATCATCATCTCTACAAAGTGAAAGAGTGTCGTGTACATTATTTTTATGTAATGGCTTTGGCTACACTACCTGAATGAATAATAAATAAAAAAGACCAAAAAGATAAGAAGCTAACCCAACATAGTGCTATTTATAAATCCAAAATTAAATACGTCTGTTTACTTTTCACGCTTTAACTGCTGAAAGGATTGCGATAAAATTTTGCATATAGGTAGACCATGAATTTGATTATGATATAATATACTTCCATCCCAGGAGCACGTCCCCGTAGGATAATTTTTGCCCTAACGCGGGCGATGCCACAGGCAGAAGCTAGTCTTATACAAGCACGTATCCAAACATTTGGTCCGGGGGGGGGACAAACATTGAAACAACCATGTGAACTGTGTAAAAAATCGCTGTAATCACTGTACTATAATTTACGTACTTTGCAGTGGTTATGATCCCGTTGTTTATTTTCAGTCAGATTTGTGGGGGAGATAAATTCCAACTATCCCCCCCTCTATACAGGGTGTAAACAACCTCATCACGAAGCCGACAACCAAGCATTCTTTACATCAAACTAAGTAACTTTACGCAAAAAGTATTGCTGGGAAACTACTTTTTACTGGGGTGAATAATCATGTTTTGTGGTAGAACTCAATGTAACGCACTCAAAACATTGTGCTGTTTAAAGTAAAAATTTAACATTTAAAACTTGTATTAAAAAAAAAACTTGTCAAAAAGTTGGAACTTTTGACCCCCAGTATCTCCGTAACTAGAAGGTCCCAGGTATGGCGTAGAACAAAAAATTATCGCAATGACGAGGAGAACAAGTGCCTTTTGGCTTCGTTAAGAGGTTCTTTACACCCTTTATAAGTGCCTTTTATGACGGGTTTTTCGTTCGTACTCACCGGAACCAAGCGGCTTGGTGTAGCGAGCTGTCCCGACGCCTGTCTCGTTGCGACTGTTCCAGTTGGTGCTTCAAATGTTCTGCGGCGTCCACGTCGCCTTCTTCTAGTGCGCGCTGGTCGGGCCTGCGATGGGTGGAAAATATAAAAAAATGTTTATAGAAAAGCTTAAATAGAAGATTAATCTAACGAATTAAGTATTTAATCTTACAGCTAAAAAGCATATTAATTCCCGGCAACTGTTGTTTTTTTTTACAGTAGTTACTATGGCGAATTTTCGTTTGTAAATTGGAGTGGTTTCATGTCAAGGTGCCTCAGGGTGAAATCACATTTGTCAGCAGATTCGCATTTTATCTATTGAACATAGCTATTTTGTATGAAAGCGTGCCACGCAGCCGTTCGGGTGCGCCTGATTCTGCATAACAAGGCGGCAAAATATACATTCGACTTTGCCGCTCGGCCTGTGGCGAATCAGGTCGAGCGGCAAAGACTAAGCGAAACCAGAATGAATGCCTAAATATTATTGCACAGTTTAGCGCTGAACCGAGTGTTGAAGTTCCAAAAATGCAATTATATTATAAAGGAGCATTCATCATCATCACCTGCCTAGCCTTTTCCCAACTATGTTGAGGTCGGCTTCCAGTCTAACCGGATGCAGCTGAATACCTGTATTTACATGAAGCGACTGCCTATCTGACCTCCACAACCCAGTTAGTACTGGGTAATACTGGGATATACGTCCTCGGTAGGACTGGTTGTCTGACTTGCGGGTCACTGAGTACCTGTCCAGCATTAAAGAGTGTAGTAGTATAGATGTGGCAGAGACCTGTGCCTGGTGTCGGTGTGCGGCAGACAGTCCCGCATGGCGGGCTCCATCTCGTTGAGTTCCATGGCGAACCGCGTGAACCCGTAGTACAGCTCGTGCTCCGGCGGCATGGCGCCTGTAACACGACCGTCTTATTATTTCTGCTTTCAACATTGTGAAGGAAAACATCACCAGAAATCGGCACACAGTAATTAGTCCTCTTACAAGGCGTCGCACACAGTATTTAATATATACAGGGTGTAAGCCACCTCATCACGAAGCCGTCAACCAAGCATTCTGTACATCAAACTAAGTAACTTTACCCAAAAATTATTGCTGGGGAACGACTTTTTTTTTTTTTAGGGGTGTAAAATCATGTTTTGTGGTAGAACTCAATGTAACGCACTCAAAACATTGTGCTGATGGATGGATTGAATAGTACGGGGGGTCGTGGAGGTGTTTAAAGTACAAATATTACATTAAAAACATGTATTTCAAAAAAAAGTTGTCAAAAAATTGGAATTTTGATCCCCAATATCTCCGTAACTAGAAGGTTCCCAGGTATGGTGTAGAACAAAAAAATGATCGCAATGACGAGGAGAAGAAGTGCTTTTCGGCTTCGTTAAGAGGTGTTTTACACCCTATATGTCACCGTAAAATTGTAAATACCGTTAGATTATAATCAATCTCGCGAGATTGTAAACTCTCGAAAGATTGTGAACCTGTCCCTGACTGGTCGGTCTTACAGTAGGCCGTTCTGTTCGTTTCTTTGGTTAATCACAGATTCATTTTACTTCCATATATGAATAATTCTAAAGCTGTGAGTTATTTTCAACGCGAAATTAATTTACAATCACAAAAAAAAATAAAAAACCCGACTGCATAAAAATAACTTATAACTTTAACTAAAAACTGAAAAGAGAAAAATAAGTTCAGGAAAAAGGACATATTGACTGCAACAGTCGGGAGGGACCCATATTGGATGTAATGATTTTAGTCTAGATTATTTAATGGGTCCCGACTGTTGCAGTCAATATGTCCTGCTTGTGTATTGAAAAACGTCGTTTGATACACGTGGACATTTGTTATTGCAGTTCTCGGCTCAATAACACCCTCGTCTACAGCTCGTGTGTTAAATCCGCCTCATATGCAATAACAAACTTTCTCCAGTTGTTTCAAAATGTATTATTTACGCGTTACAACCACGGCTGCTATGACAAAAAAAAAGGCATTCTAATGGAACGTACCAGGCCTCCACAGACAGCGGGCGGCGGGCGGGTCCCCGGCGTACAGCGCCTCGGACCAGCGGCCCTGCAGGCGCAGGCGCTGCCCGCCGCCCGCCACCGCGCCGCGCACCTCGTGCCGACTGCTCGACCACGAGCTCGCCTGCACACATACCAAATGGAACCCGGCGATAAACAGAGGAGTTACAAAAGCCTGGTTGGGCTTACTCAGTCGATGTAACCCGTACGCATCATTCACTACTACAAGGTGTAGTTTTGCATCCTAGACAAAATTCAGGAGCTTGTCACAAAAGACTTAAATAATCAATTTAAATTACGATACCTGGTCAAATAATTAATAAACCTGCTATTTTAAATTGTTTAAATGTGTCAGTATTTCAGAATAACACGAAAGTAATAGAAGAATCACCCATCGCGCGACATGTCTGTGTGTGCGGTTATAGGACCAGTTACAGACGGGCTGTGTTTTAATACGGGTAGTTTACACTTACCGATTTCCGAAGATAGGAAAAAAAAAACTTACCCATTGTATTATCGATTCGGGTCGAGAATCATTAGCATAGATACCTCCTTGAATTTGACCAGGATGCAAAGCGACACCTTGTATAAAATTGACTAGTACTGTTCAGCATCAGACGTAATAAAGACCGGAGCAGAGCAAACGTGTGCGTCCGGCATGCGCTCGCGCCGAGTGACAACGGGCCTGACATCTTAATCCTAATTATTATAAATACGAATGTGTGATGTTCGTTACTCTTTCACGCAAAATTTTCTGAGTGGATTTGGATGAAATTCGGCACACTGATCGCTTATAACCTTAATTGACATATAGGATACTTTTCATCCCGGTAGTACGACTCCGTGGGATAATTACCAAACTCTAGCTCGCTAGCTTATGCTTTAAGTTAGTCTTTCATAATTTAAAAATCATTAAGTCTGCTCTGGTATTTAAAGCTATTGCTATCTAGGATTACCAGTCAATCTTAAATATATTCCGCTTACAATCGTTTTGTCGATAATGCTTTACAGATATACAAACATATGACATCGGATTAATAGCACATTTGCTATATTACGTACCTTAATAAAGTTCAGTTTGCAGGTGATATCAGTTCCGTGGCAGGTGATGTGCATGTCTCCGTACTGATCCACCCACCGCTGGCCGCCGAACAAGTTGTGGACACATGTCGTCACCTGTGTACGAAACAATCACAAATAGTAACTTCAATATAAAATAATATAAATATATTATATATATTATTATTTATATATATTTCTCTTTTTCGGTTTTCCGATACTCGACCTTATGAATATATATTATTAATATATTAATTTAATATTATTATTTTATACAGGGTGTTAAAGTAGTCGCGTGCCATAGCTTAGGGGTGAGTTCAGTATCGATAAGGAAACCGTAAAAAATAAAAAAATTCAAAACTAGAAAAAATATTGCAAGTTGACCTAATTTAGTACCTACTAACTTAAATAGCAATCGTTTAGAATTAAACTTATTTTATATTGCTATTTGAAGTTAGTAGGTACTAAAGTAGGTTGATCTTGCAATATTATTTCTTGTTTTTATTTATTTTGTTTCCAGGTTTATTTTTTATTTTTACGGGTGCCTTTATCGATACTGAACTCGCCCCTAAGCAATGGCACGCGACGACTACTTTAACACCCTGTATATACACCGTTATTTTTAGGTCGTTCTGGAACCGAAAGCCATAAACTCGATCATCGAACTCGGAACGATTGGGACTTAGTCCGTCTGATAGATTTTCAAAAGATATTGGACACGTATTTTTACTATTTTCACGTAAACAAAAAATAAAGACGATGCAGTGCGTCGAAAACTCGTGTGACGTCACATTTCTGTACACTTTTTACTGGAAAGTGACGTCATTCATGATTTTTGATGCGTTTTATCTTCGGCAAGTTTTATTGATTTGTTAAAAAAAAATACGTATCCAATATTTTTCGATAATCTAACTGATGGACTAAATAGCATCATATTTGTTTACTCAGAAAACATCCCTATTCAATTCGAGTAAAGGCAGCTGACAAGTTTGCTTACCTTATTCCAACTGTAATGGTCCCCGGTGCTGAGTAGCCGCACGTGCACTCTGCCGGTGGGCTGGAACTCCATGGACTTGCCCCAGAACTTGGTCTTGATGCGCGCCTCCTGCCAGAAGCACCACTTGCTGGACTCGGCGTGGCACGCGGAGATGGGTGGGTGGTGGGAGACCTGGTGGTTACGTTTGTTATTATAATATTTTACATAAAAGTGCGAGTCGAACTCGCGCATGTAGGGTTCCGCAGTGTCGTAGTAGGGGAGCACCTTTTTATTTTATTTGTATTAATTGTTGTTATAGCGGCAACAGAAATACACATTCTGTGAGAATTTCAACTGTCTACCTATTACGGATCATGAGATACAGCCCGGTGACGGCCAGACGGACAGCGGAGAGTTATTAATAGGGTCCCGTTGGTTACCCTTCGGGTACGGAACCCTGAATAGCGTGTTGATACAGTGAAAAAAGCTGTTAAAAAAGCTTATTTTTGAAGCAGAAAAAATAATGTAAAATTGTTGTTTTTCAATCATTTTTTCTTCTACTTCCCCTTTTTTTTTGTTTTGGGTTGCAAAGTTACGAAATATTCATATGACATGGATCCTTGAATTGTTGCATATAGACCAAATTCAGCCGAAACGAAAGCTGACAGAACGTTTAAAAAAAGTTTAACATCCATGTTCATCCATCATCGAAGGAGTCTGATGCTGAGTCAAGCTGTATGTATGGACTGACCTGCTCGGCCAGGAAGCGGAAGCCCTTGTCGTCGCGCACGCACTCGTAGGTCTCGGCCAGCAGCGGGTTGAAGGGCTTGGACGCGGCGCGGTGCGCGGACGACGCGTACGCACTCACCGCGAACGACGCCACCAGCGCCATGCGCTCTATTGCGTTCTTGCACTCTGACGCCGAGTCGAGGAGTTCCGAGTATTCTAGCTCTTCGCATAGTCTCTGTGGGAGGAAGGATTTCGTTATGTTAGTAATACTGAATACGAAAAAAACTTTTTATAATGCAATTGTGAAGATATCCTGATTGATGTGATATCCTGAAATTTTCAGAATCAGATCTTTATTGCTTTAAATGTTATATGTATAATAGACTCAGCCAAGTCAGAAGCCCATGGCCGGCTTAAAAAGTCTGATACCAGGTTAGGCAACATGTTTGAGAAAAACATATTTTCATAGGAGAATTAACAATAATACTGCATTATACAAATAAGTCCTCACCTGCAACATATTCAGCGGCTCATTAATAGTAACCGGCATGGATATCTGGCTGAGATCCTTCCCGATGTTCTTGTAGAGCAGGTTCCAGAGGCTGGGCCCGCCAGGAGTCGGCCGCGCGGCCGGCAGGCGCACGCGCCGCGACCAGCCCGCCCCGCGCTCCCCGCCCTCCCCGCCCGCGCGCAGCGTCACCTGCTCCGCCGACCCTGCGCCAGGACGTGACCATTATATAGACGACGGTGCTTGGGAAGGGGTGTTTGACGTTTGTTAACATTTTATTTAAATAACTTATAGGTAAATAAAATGGAAAAGCAATATTATTTTTGTAAGAAACTAAACGCTCGTATTTTCTTTTGGAAAATTATTTTTCGGGCGACTAATAAACCAATTAAGTAACTACTTATCCGGTCATTGCGGCAAAGAGAACATAGGAAGCAAGAGCGAGCGAAGCGAGCTCGGGAATTGTGGCACTCTGATTCGGACAGATTAGGGTCGAAAGGGATGGCGGGGTCTAGTAAGCGGGCGAACTAAGACCCCGCCATCCCCTTCGTGTTAGGTTAGTTTAAACCCTGCAAACAGAAATAGGCTACGTCGACTATGCCTTATCTACAATCTAGTGGTAAGCTAAAATAAGCTTGTTTTAGTTATTTTTCTGAGTCCTTGAATTCTCACACTGAACATATGGTTTTTTCAAGTGTCCGTTTTAAAATAGTTTCTACCTAGCGAACGAATATTTTTATTAATATTTTTTCTGTATTTTTAAGATTTTTGCAAATAACGTTTTGTCAAACACCCCATTTAGGAAAATGACAAACTAAGGAGGTTTACATTCAGGTTCATGGGATTGCCAATTGAATGAAGTGAAGAGATATTTAGAAGATAAGGGCTGAGAAAGAAAGAAACAGAAGTTTTAAATTGAAAGGTACAACGGACTTCTAAGGTAAAGGGGATACGGATATAAAAAAACCGGCTAAGTGCAAGTCGGACTCGCGCATGAAGGGTTCCGTACCCCATCATATTAAGGGAGACAACTTTAATTTTTAATTAATCTTTATTTGTATTATTTGTTGGCAGCAACAGAAATACATCATCTGTGGTCCCGTTTTTATTCTTTGGGTACGGAACCCTAAAAATAACATAACTGGCGAAAAATAGGTGTTCTATTTTAAAATTTCAAGGTATGGGTCAAATGTAATTTTTCCTTACTTATGCAAAACATAGAATAAAAGGGTCTTCAAGAATCTACAGGTAATGTACAGACAGCTGCATTAATTAGGTATCCGTTACGCATTAAGAAACTCAATAAAAGGGGTAACGAATTAATGCAGCCGTCCGTACAAGGGTACTTGCAACTCATCTACAAACTCACACAAAGTCCTCACGAAGCTCGTCAGCTATGAACACACGAACAGTTAGTGAAGCTACACACACAAATACAGACTCACTCGCACCATCAGAGTTGTCGGAGCTCGCCGAGCCTTCCTCGCTGCTGAGGGAGCCGGCTTCTGAGGAGGAGTCGCCTTCTAGCTCGATGACACCGGACTAGAAAGAGATGTTTTAGGTCAGGGTATTTTTCTTTTAATGTTGATGTGATTTCTGTATGTAGCGAATTAACGCACGCGTAGGATATAACCACCGTGGAAACAGGTTTAGTCGACGGAAGAATCGACAGATGATACCGACAACTACAGCACTTTCACAGTTTTAATGCCTTGTATCTGGGACTATAGCTAAGTTTTATTGTTTTCTTTGTATCGACAATTCAAAAGTGCCTGTAGTGTTTAATAAATGAGTTATGCGTGCTGTGGTGGGGGGTGCGCGGTACAGGGAGTGCGGGGCGACGCGCCGCACTCTCAGTCTAGTCCGAACAGTCGTAGCGACAGCACGCCTAACGCAGTAATATTGGAAACAGTGTTTTATTTGTACAACCCTGAACAAAACCACAACACTGATATATGGTGGTTTTACTCTAAACCCTAACTAGTGTACGAATGAACACCACAGTGCCCGTAACTTCAAAAATGCCCGTAACTGGCCTACTTGAAATAAATGCTTTGATTTTAATAAATTGTAGCAAGATTTCTATCGTCGTAAGCAGGGCGATGTTAAAAATGTAGAAAAGAAATGTCAATGATGAATTATTTGATAATTTTTCAGTCGACAAAAGTTTACAATGTTTTCTCTACTTTTGACACTTGAGGGTACAAACATTTCTCTTTAACAAAATGTCAAATAGTCTACATCACATCGGTTCTTTTTATTTCTTTTCTTTATATTTATTGACCTATATTTATTTTAATAACATGTCCGGGTCGAGCCGTGGCCGTCGACTCAAAGTAACTCCGTAAGGAATGCTGTACGAGCATAATCCGGGGCTCTTGATATCCCTGCTGTGTATGGCAAAGATTTTACCTGACAATGCCTATTTTCACCCACACTAAGTGACACCTAATGCTCCGTTTTCACCATCACTAAGTGGCACATATTTGAGTGCCTAATGCCCGTTTTCACCAACACTAAGTGGCACCTGGAAAAAAACTTCACCTCATCAGCCGCAATAATCGTCTCTGTGGGCTTCAAGTCCTCGTGCTCTTCAGCATCAAAGAACTCTGAAGCAGACACACAGGAGGAACTGTAGCTCAGTGACTGCTGAAAGGGACGGTTGTTCATCTGCGGAGACATTCGGGTTAGCTGGAACAAGAGTATGTGGTCAACAGATAGAATATGCTTTGTGTGGAGTCAGGGAAATTGAATAGGCTAGTTTCCACCATCAATAAATTGCAAATATATTTAGTCCGTCAGTTTATTGTCGTCTATCGTATATCGTCAGAGTATTGGAAAATAATGGACACGTATTTTTTGTTTTTGTAAATCAATGAATATTGGCAAAGATAAAACGCATCAAAACTCGGGAGTGGGGCTCATGACGTCAGAACGCACTAAAAATATACCACGGCGTGACGTATTGAGAATTTTAAAAGCATACCTTCGTCAATTTTGGTTTAAGTAACAAAAGAAAAAATACGGGTCAAATATTTTTTGATAATTTAACTGACGGACTAATCAGATTTTGTTTTGTCATCTACCCTATTGTTTACCTATATATACAACATGTAACGTAATTAACGCACACCCTCAGACACCCCAATTAGTTTATTATGTTATAATCATAATACATGCACTGAATTTTTAATTAAACATGTCTAGGCAATGATTATTTAATAAATTAGTTTTCCTAATTCCGGAAGAATGTTGTAGTCACAGTACAAATCAACGAACGCACAGTCGCATACGTAGGTCTCATACCTACGTATGCGACTGTGTGAGTCTTGCTAGCCTAGTAGGTATTCGCTCGCGTTCGAGACAGCTGTTAACGCCGTTGCTCGACTCAACTTCAATAGAAAAGTTCAATACATTTTAATGCCTGTTTTCTTAATTGATGTTTTAATTTAGAAAGCACTTCGTCATTTTTTATCAAAAGCGTTCACTATCCTATTTTTTAGATCCTCGGCACGTCTTGTTGTCGCACTAAAATAAACTAACGATTTAATACGTCCCCACAAAAATGGTCGTAAAATCAGCTGATTGGGGATTCTCATCAAATTAATCGCATATTTCGTTTTGAAAACGAGTACCTACGTGTACGCCAATCGGCTCCCCTGTCGATGGCTGTGTTCGGACGGAACGTTCCATGGCCACGAAGTAGCAGCTAACATAGTCCAACCCTGCGGTCTATTCTTGTACCATACCTTTGGTTCACTTGAATGTTCTGCCAGCTCGAACCACATTATCACCACACCACACCATGCCACAGTCCTCACTATTATGCACCATTTCACTGAACATTTTGTGTCAATTATTCGAAAGACATAGCACGCAAAAAACTAGTTGCATACTCTCTACCGGGTCGCGCGTGACTAAATATTGTTTACATTTATTTAAGTTAGCTTTCATCATAAGGAGCGCGGGCGCCGCGGGTGTCATGGTGGCTATCTCGCTCTATCCCAGGTTTTTAATTTGCACGAGAAAGGGAACGAAAACAAGTATGACATATTTCGCATTTTGTTGGTATGGGTAACTATTGTTTCCTTTGTATCCAGTGTCTGTCAGTGTGTGCCTGCGGTTAAATCGCCAAGTTTACTTCAACTGTTTTTGTAAAGACTTTAACTTACTTGAAATAAGGTTCATTTTTCTTTATTTTGTATTGAATGGCGGAATTTGTATTAATACAAATAAAACTGCACTTTTAAAAGTCTTATTGCCTTGAGTTACGGTCCATTTCAGTTTGTTTGGACTATATAAGGGTAGTGTGACTATAAATTACGTAGCTTTAATTATTTTTGGGATAAAAAATTACCTATATTCAAAATTATAGAAATCGATTCAGTAAACGATTCTGAACAAAGTAATTTCAGGATGTGCGTTAATTATGTAACATGTTGTATATGCTATAAGTTGTTTACTGTCTATTTGAATTCCAACTTTTGTTCTTAGACAGTTGTTCGTATCCGAACATTTTATTTTTATTAAGCTGGCTACAATCAGGTTTTTTATTTTTATTGGCAACAAATACGGAGTTTTTTGCTCTCCCACTCGAAATGATGGTCGAATAACGTTACGACTCCGTGGTGACTGAGAAATTCCTGAACATGAAAATCCAAATAACACTTTGCCCGGCCCGGAAATCGAACCCAGGAGTTCATGCTCAGCAGTTGTGCTTACGACCACTCAACCTATTTTTGATATTATAATTATCCTGCAACAAATACAAGTAGACTTACGGCTTCCGAGTTGGGTCCGACGGAGGATATCTCGGCGAGGTCCGACGCGTCGTGTATCCGGGAGAGGCGCGAACGTAGCTCTGTGCGGAATACTTCACTCGTCATTATTTACGTTACGATGTTGCTGACTGTTCTAGCGGCTGATGTAAATTGGTGGAAATTATGATTTTAGACTTCGTTTTGGTAATAGGGTTCTCAAACAAAAAACTCAAAATTTTAAGACAGTGTGTACTTTAGATGAAGTGCAGTAAAATGAGGGCAAATGTACTTCGTGTCTTCGTTTCAGAACTATTACTATGTCCAAAACATTTTAGACATTGTTTTTAGTATACCAAAATAAAAATTGGGTTTAAGAGGGCGCATTCAAAAAGTTGGCAACCTCGCAGATATCTGTCAAATATTTGCCTGTTTTAATTAATTTCGCAATATTACTGTATGGAAATAAGAAATATGGCTAACTATCTAGAATATTGATTATGAAATGCAATAATTAATATCGTAACACCGAATAATCAGTTTTAGACGAGAAAAAACTATTTGGAAACACATGCTAACTAAAACGGTTACAACATCAAATACAGAGTTTTAATTACAATTTACTATTAATATTCTAGATAGTTACTTAGCCATGTTTCTCATTTATTTTTATTTTTTATATTGCCAATTTAATTAAAATAGGTAAATATTTGACAGCTATTTGCGACGTTGCCAACTTTTTGGATACGCGCTCTTAAAACCTCGGGCAACGTTATTCACCTGACTGCGACAGAATGCAACATAGTAATACACACCATACGTACATAAGACCTATGTACAATTTATATTAACGAAAGTAAAAAATTATGTATGTACTGGTTGTTATTTGCTTGACATGTAACACTCAAATGACGGCTTGTTATGTACTGATAATACCCAATGATATTTGAATTTATTCATAATTATATCAATCATTTAGAAGTCTAAAAACCCCAGTATCTAGTACCACTGAACAGTCACAAGAAGTGTATAACTTAAAGAAACCTATCTACGTTACGTATAACGAGTCTCACCGGAATTTTGCTGCAGCGCCGTGCTGAGGTTAGACCTCAGTGCCGCCACCACCGCGCCCGGCGCCGGCGCAGACTCCGCCGCCTCCATCGCCGCGCGCAGGCGCCCGCGCTCACATACCTGGGATGAGACAAAATTAAGATGGCTGATCAGTATTTTATTGGAGTACTAATGTTATTATTTGCAAGGTTTGATGTAGTTTATGCAAAGTACATGAATCTTGTTAACACATGCGTTTGCCCTCGCGCTGGCGAAACATTCATATGAAACATGTTGAAGTCCTTATTTGTCTGTATCTCTTTACCATTAGTTAAAATCTTTATCTTTATCGAACAATATGTTTGAACACACCTTATTGAAATGTATATCTTGCGAGCCTAGTCATTCCCAAAATAATACATTTTAACTGATTACTAACAGGCCTATTTAATGGAGCTACAAGTAGATGCCATGTTCAGTTTTAAGTGCACATAATCTAATATTTATCTGATCAGCCTTTCTCGTTTCTATGAAAAAAATATCGGTTTGTGTAGGACTACATTAGAAACAAATGTTTTGCTACACAAACAACCAATAGGTTCGGTTTACTAAACAATAGGGTATTACACCCATGTTTTAAGTGTCTCAATTAGATTCTATAGTGCTAATGAACCTCTAAAAAATTCACAAAAATTTTATTCAATCGTTAAGTGCTATAAAATGCATTTAAATTTAGCATTTTCAAATTTCGCGCGTAATTTGACGAAAACGCTGGACGCAGTGGACGCCATATTTCTCTGTGGTTATGACGTCAGTTGGCTGTGTAAACAAATGCAGTGATATTTGAAGTTGATAGTTGACACTTCTAAGATTACTGCCGTATGACGTAATAACATGGCGACTACTATAATGGTGTTATGAAACAGATTAAAAAAGCTGAAACCTTTGAATTGAATTTTAAAATTTAGTTTTCTATTTTATGAACTAAAACGAACGTTTTCCAACTGCTTTTTGTCTAAGCTATTTCAATAACATATTTTTAGTTTTTTTTTTCTCATATGGAGTAAAATACCCTATTGCCAGCTAACAATTAAACTCACCAGCGTAGACACAACAGTCTTCAAATTAGAGACTAAATCCTTGGCCAGGACAGTAAAGTCTTCCCTCAGCTGATGATCAGGGGTCAGACTGGTCAGGGAAGCGGGTCCTTGCACCGTGTTCAACGTCTCAGCCGCCGGGAGAGACTGAGGCCTTGCAGCCGCGCAAGCTGCAAGAGAACGTTGAGTGAACGAATGAAGATGGATTGAATGGAATGAGTGAAGTTTTTTGAATGATATCGTGGACTGTGTTTGTGATAGAGATTGAAATAATTGCTGAAATGCTGCTGCATCGCACAGTGGGTCGGTGTTAAAGTAGTTCATTGCATCCAAAATGTTTATGCAAATATTGCGGCCTGCGCATCTCGAGTTTCAGCTTGTTAAAGTTCGGTCAAACCGGACACTCCAAGGTACGTCAGTACAATATCTTTCAAAGATTGGTATCCGGAGCCGTGTCCGCTTTTTGTCCGTACCGGTTTAACCGTATGAATGTTGCAGATGCGCAGAGCACAATTTCTGCGCAATTTTTATATTAAAGGTTCTTGACGAAATTTTAAGTCCACCTTTAGAGGTCTGGACAGAGTTAGTATTCAGTAAATAATTATGAGGTTAAATATGGTATCAATTTACAGTACAGTGGTGAGACGCTAAAATAACGCAGTAGCGAAACTCGAATGAAGTATAGAACATGTATTTACTCATAAAATACTGTAACATTAAAGCGTTGGATTAGCAACGCTCAGCTCAGTGCTGGAGGTTGAAAATCCAAAAGCACGTTTGATGTCCCTTAAGGTGAAAGTGCCAGGGTAGCCAAATTCAAATATTCGTACGTTTTGTGTAATTTGCAGATCAGTGTCGGGTTGTACGAGTATGTTGATTAAAATATGATTCGCGACCGTAACAAATACGGCTAAGTACAGAGTAATAATCATTAAAATCATTAATACAACCCTACTTTTTCATGAAATAGTCATTGATTATAATTCTGTAACTACATACGTGTAACAGACGCGAATCATATTTCAATTAACATACATCCTGAAACTGACCCAAAAATTGCAAGAAAACGTAAGAAAATTTGAATTTCGTGAGCTACCCTGGCGTTTCCACCTAGTAAAAATTCAAATTTTCACTATCGATATCAAAGTATAAGCATTTCTTTGATTCGTGAAGCAACACATGCGTCAACAGGGTTTTGAAATGGCGGTGTCTGCCGAGTTGTGATGTTAGATTCAAATAAATACATTTTAGTTGTCATGAAATGTTGTCACTAGGTACTAGTGGACTATCGTTATCCCTTCTAACGCACTATTATAGCACCCTATGCTGCTCAACGTAGAGATAACGGCCAGGTTTTTGGCTATCAATGATTCCCTTTGCAGTTTCCGGTATGCGCAGCGTCTAGCGGAGACTGCCTTAAGTTAGTATATGTACCAGGTGGCCTACCATGACGTCTTAAAGCAGGATCGTTTTAATCGCGTTCCAGTGTGGGTAAGAGACGGAGCTATAGAGGATGTCTAGCGCCATCTCTTTCCCACACTGGCACGAAATTAAAACGATCCTGCTTTAAGACGTCATGGTAGGCCCGCAGATAGCATTCACGATCTAAAACTTTACATCAGAGGCCGTAGCACGGGTGCGCTGTGTAAACGTAACGTAAATACGTCGATTTTAAAACTTTAAAATACTCGTTTCACATGATTGTAGTTTCATTTTTTTTTAAGAATTTTTCATGCTTTGGGTAAATTTATTCATACAGGGTGTAAACAACTTCATGACGAAGCCAAGCATTCTGTACATCAAACTAAGTAACTAAGTAACGCATAAATTATTGTTGGAAACGACTTTTTTTTTTGGGGTAAAATTAATGTTTTGTGGTAGAACTCAATGTAACGCACTCAAAACATGTGCCGTTTAAAGTAAAACACTTACATTAGAAACATGTATTAAAAAAAAAACTTGTCAAAAAGTTGGAACTTTGACCCCCAATATCTCCGTAACTAGAAAGTTCCCAGGTATGGTGTAGAACAAAAAAAATATCGCAATGACGGGGAGAACAAGTGCTTTTCGGCTTCGTTAAGAGGTTTTTTAAACCCTTTATAGTGATAGTGTTACTTGCAAACAATAAAACTAAAATGCTATAGGTTTATAGTATTTTCGTTTAAAAATTGACGTATTTAACTCGTTATTTAGTACAGGGTCGGACTTTATACCGTAGCGCAAGTTAATGATAAGCCAAGCGTTTACCAAGACCACTTCATTTCTATGACAAGCGAGGTGTTTTTAACACTAAGAACAACATCTAGCACTTGTGCAGAAGCATGTGGATTCTTTTAGATCAGTAGCTATTAGCCTGCTCCGAAGTTTGTGAAGACATTTCAAATTCCCAGTAAACGTATATCAAAGAAACGTCAACAGAGACTTCTTGTGTAGTTACTACGGTCTGTTCCTAAACTATTTGATAACCCACCCGCATACCTCTTCAGTATTCCCGCGATCATGATGCTTGCAACAGCGTCGAAATATCGGGAGCTCATCGACCATAAACAAAATCACGGATATCATCCCGTAAGTACTTTAAGTGTATTTGATAAAATGTTGCAAATAGATCAGAAAAGCTTTGTAGTGTTATTTACAAATTGAGTGCTTTGATTTAATTATTTGAAATACAGGATTTTTTTAAACAATATTATTCAATTGCGTGTCACTATTTCTTTTGACCGAGTGATTGCCTGCGAGGTTTGCTTTTTTTATAAACGTTGCCCCGCACTGATATTTTTCCTGTATCGTGGGTGCGTTTACAATCATTTAAACTTATCACAAACAGTCAGACCACGAAAAAATATCTGTAGGCCATACAAATATTCATTCCATGCGGGGATCGAACCCGCGACTTGCCGCGCAGAAGTCAATCGCTCAGCCACTATACAAGAGGTCTCTGTTGACGTTTAAAGAAGGTCAAAATCCAAGACGACGACGCAAAACACGAGGGGTCGCGAGTATACACGAACGGAACTTGCATACAAATCATTGTGTGATAACATGTGTGCAACAAAATTGAAACTATTGCTTTCAATTTTGTTTATTGAATGAATACGAAGATGCTAACTAATTAATGATACCCAATATTATATTTTCCTAAATTACTTATTTGAAAACGAAAAATGAAAACTAAATTGACCAACAACTGTGGGATGTTAATTCAAATGGCGAATATTTTAGAGGTGATACTAGTAGTCGTACTTTTACAAGTCCCTGCTACATCCTAGCAAGATAAATAACAAAAGAATAGACTCACGGCAGCGATGTATCTCTTCTCGTAAGACTTGCACAATGTATTGGAAGATGATTCTGGCTAGAGGCACAAATATACCGTCACTTTCTTTGGACATTTTTATGCTTTTTCACTTGGAGAAAATGCAAGTTAATTACATTGAATGCACTTTTAAAGTTATACATAAAAAGAGTTTTTTTTTTACTAAATGTCACTAAACTAACAAAAATATGGATCACTGCTTGTTAAAATAATGATTATTTCACTTATATGTTGTAAGTACCGTCTCCATTGATATTAATTCACAAACTACAATATTGATTACAACATCATTGTTCTAAGATCACGGAAAGTACTAGCATGTTATGATGACAAAGCGACCCATATAGATTTTGACACCCCATTCAAAAATAGACTCTATCTCCACAACGTAAGGTTGTTATTGCAAAATTTAATAGCATGTACCAGCATGTTGTAGGTATATGATATTCAAATCATTGATAATCTGAGATTCTGTTTATCTATGATACAAGAGAGTGAGAGATAAGTGTCAAGGCTGTTAGCAATTTTGTCAATTTTAAATCTTCTGTGTTGAGTTATAGAGTCGAAAATTGATCAACCTGATTTATATGACTAGTTTTATCACGTCACCTGTGGTGATCCGGAAGGGTAAGCAGATGTGTTTGAGTACTTTCTGACTATGGTCGAAAGTTCGAAACAGATGATTGTATAGAATTAAATCCATGATTCATTATATCTAATCGCGTTAGAAAAACATCTTTGACCTTTACTAAAACTATTATCTATGGTTCCTCAAAGACAAATCAAGAGTCAAATCTGCTGTAAAATACCATGTTAGCAACAGAGAATGGCTGGCTAAACCACTCGTATAGTTCGACGTGAGAATTACATAACAGATTAAATAGATACGCCTTTTATATCCTTGTAGATCCATAATTTAAAGGCGCTTCCTTACCGGGAGCATTCACGCGTAATATAACAATCCAAGATTCGATTTTGTACAGAAACAAGTGAATCTGCACTGTTACATTACAGGGAAGGCGCTCCCTCAAGACTAAAATAACAAAAGAAATCTTCGCAATTTTAACGTGATCTATAGACCGAAGATTTATAACGATATTTCTCCCTAAAGTAACGACGACGTACAGGGTGGAAGAGACTCCGACGCTTAAATGTGTATTCAGTACATCATTCACACTACAACACAGTACTTTCACAGTTTTTATGTCTTGTGACTGGGACTGTAGCTACATTTAATTTTCATCTGTGTTTCGACAATTCAAAAGTCCCTGTAACTGGCCTACTTGAAATAAATGCTTTGATTTTGATTCTGAATCCCCCCAAATACAGCTGTTTCCTACAAAACTGCAATACCTACACAGTCAAAATGTATAGAACAGAAGACTTTTTTTAAAATTACCTATGAAAAGAAGTGTCTGCTGAGATGACGAGTAATAGAGAAGTACGGATAAAGAAGACAGAAGCCATGGTGCGCCGACCACAAATGAATTGGGATAAGGGCAGGAGAATGATGATGATGATGATGACCTATAAAAATTTTCTACGTGGGGGAGGGGGGGGAATTCAGAATGATGTACTGAATTAGTTGTAACCGTTTGTTCGTCGATGTCCTTTCCACTCTGTAGAAATGGTGCTATAGTTGGTGCCAGTTAAGATCTCAATAGCGGTCATTGCCCTTTCCCGAATATATCTTTGTACGAACCAAAACAAATGAACTACGTATCGTTTTTAATTAGATACAATTTTGAGGTTCACGATAGATGACGATTCAACACTTGAACAGGCTTATTTTTGGATTTCAAAGTTAAGAACTTTAATAAATGTAGGTGGATCAATGACCGCTATTGCGATCATAACTGGCACCAACTATACACACAGTTGTTCGACAAAGTCTGCAGGCCTAGCCAAGTTACAAACGATTCGTATCGATTCTCTTTCTACAATCGTAAACGTTAAGTCACGTGGTCAAAACAAGCGAATAAAAACTTCGTAGAAAAGTTTACATCAGTTAAGATGATATAATGAAATGTATTCGTTTCTACAATCTTGATTGCTACATCCCATATAAATCGTAGCCAACGTACAGTTTTGACTGCACTTAAAAGTTTCTATTCGTTTGTTTCGATCACGTGACTTAACGTTGAAATGATGTCATTCCCATACATTTGGGTAGTTTTCTATTAGCGTTAACGATTGTAGATTGTCAATTTGGCTAAGCGTACTGATTAGACACAGGCCGAGCGGCAAGATCGCGTATTGGAATAAGTGCTATATTTCCCACCGTAATAGTGTCGAATTTGGCCAACCCAACATGTACTATCGCGCTCATTGACGGTCTCCGACTTTTCAACCTTATTACTTTGGGCATAAGGGTGAAAAATGGCAGACCATCAGTGAACTCAGTAGTATGCAGTACGCATTATAGTGAAGCACATCCATTGCTCCCTCAGCTAAAACCATGCACTAATTATACAGCTAGCGAAGTGAGCGTTGTATATACAGTCAATGTGATGCTCTCGAAAAGGGACAAAAGGGATCCAAAACGTAAAATAAAAACAGTCTTACGAACTAAGGTGGATGCCAGAAATGTTGAAAGAAACGCTGCAACGAGAAGAGAAGAGAATTTATTATATAGCCTTTGGGGTAATGCGTTTTGTGATGGAACTTATGTAGCTATACAAAGTGTATACGGCCCGTTCACGAAGCCGACAACCAAGAATTCTGTTCATTAAACTAAGTAATTGTACGCGTTTCTTTTTGGGGTCAAAAATCACGTTTTACGGTAAGACTCAATTTAACACACTCAAAGCACTGTGGTTGCTGATGGATGCATTAAATAGTTACTGGAATCGTGGTGGTATTAAAGTAAAGTTATTGAAAACATTGTACATACATTGTGAAAACATGTATTAAAAAAAGTGTATGGTTTACGTACATACCGTCAGACTGCAAACGCAGCAACCTACATTTATCTTTCGTATTTAAAACCATGTTGAATATAATTTTAAGTTAGTCGACAAATTACATACTTACGCGAACACCGCGGATTAGCATCCAACCCACTTTTACTTTGTTGTGATCGGTATATACTCTAATAAACTTTTAGTGTTACCAAATCTGTGTGTGTGTTTACGTCAACTCACCTAACTCCATGTACCTACTTACTTGCTTGCCACTTCTTACATAAACTGCAAGTGTAAGGTGAAAAAGTTCGAATTTTGACCCCTAATATCTCCGTAACTGGAAAGATAGGTGTATTTGTTTTGCTCTGGGGACCTTCGCATTACGGAGATCGGAGGTCGAAGTTCCAACTTTTTCACAAGTTTTAATACAAATTTGTCATGTTATAATATAACTTTAAATACCTCCACTATTCAATGCATCTGTCGGCACAAAGTTTTGAGAGCGTAACATTGAGTGCTCCCGTAAACCAAGATTGCTAACTCCAAAAATAGTCGTTTCCCAGCAAAATTTTTATTTATTATTTATTACGTAGTTTGATGTACAGAATGTTTGGTTGACTGTTTCGTGAAGGGTCCATTTACACTGTAATACCATAGGGTTAGTAAATACAATGTAAGGGACTGCGTCACACAAACTATTGCTATGGATACAGTACAGTTCGTAATTCCAAAAATTTGATATGTTACACAAAATATCAATACCTAATAAATAACACGGTTCAATTTAAAAAAAAGGTTCATCTCTGTCTAACCCTTCGGGGTTTACAGGCGTGATTTTATTTAAAAAAAGTATTATGGTTTAAATAGAATCGAAGAATGTATTAAAATTCATGGTAAAAGGCGAATCGAAGAATGTACTGAATTCATGGCAAAATTCTGTGTCTCTTACACTGTGTATGATTGGTTCAGAAGTTATAGTTTAAAAGCGGTTATTTCAGAAAGTAATACGAACATTAAGAGGCACGCTTTGTTCCTGTATGTAATGTTTACGTTATATTAAAGGCACGATTTTTTTTAGGCAAGTTACTTCTATGCAAGTTGCAAGTTGCATACAACTCGAACATACAAGCTACAACTTGTATGACGTAGTTTGAACTTGTACGTTTTTTATTCAAGTGACGTGCAAATTGAACGCACAAACGTTAGTTGCACGTTTCGAATTGCGAACGAGTGACGTGTCCTGCTCAATTGTTGCACATCTCCACTTGTATAACCTGCATGCAATTTGCACACTCTTCAAAACATGTTTCCAATGCAAGCAACTTGTACGCAAATGTAGCGTCATTCTTGCATACAAGACTTAACTAATGGAATCGTGCCTTTATTGAAATATCGTTTTATTGTAACTGAAACGAAGTTTGTAAATAAGATCATCAACAATATTTTGTTAAGAAGTCTAAAAGTGTAACTATTCTTTTCGTTGTACTTATTTTTGACATTAAAGACATTGCTAGATCGATTTAAAAAAAAAAAACTACTTCAGTTCATCATTGCGTACCGGAGCCAAAAGTTGGTTATTAATTTTCAAAATTGTTTTTAATACTTTTTAACTAGAGTACGATACGTTTTATTTGATTCTCAATTCATGCTGTATAGAAACAAACCAGCGAAATAGCCTTGTATGAAAATAGTCGTAAAATATGCATTTGCCATTCTCAATTTTAGTCATCAAAATTGTTACCAAGAAAGCATGTTAGTCATTTATCATCTTTCAGGCTAGCTTGCACTACAAACCACTTAAACGCAAACATGAATTTAAAACATCGCATCGTTCACTGGCAGTCGTTTGAAGATGATAGAGACGGAAGATGTTTTAAATATAGCAGTACAAGGATCTCTTGGCGCGTGGTCAAAGTCAGAACTAATTTGAATGACGTAGGCAGCCTGTCCTGTCAACGCCATTAGAGTGCCAAAAGACCCCAGGAAGCACTGTATGTTTACGGCCAAATGCATTTCATGATTAGTAGTGCACGAGGGCCTTGATGTTTTACTCATGAAACTGAGATGAAATGCTTTGAGCACCAACTCTACGGGAAGAGCCTGACATGCCTAGCCAAATGTCAATGTCAAACGTGCAAGTGATAGGCGCCATTTTGTTTTCGTTTTTTTTTTAGAGCCATGCCAAGGCGGCGCGTCAATTCCCAAAACTTACCGATTTCGTAAAATCCTTGCAAAGACATAAGTTTTAAAATAATTATTGTTTTTGTGAACAAAAAAAATATACGAGTTTTTATTTGAACCATTTACTTCACAAGAATAAATAATAAAAAAACATGATTGTGTATACAATATTGGTATGTACAAGTACATGTTACTAAATATTCCGATTATTCGTTTGGTGTTTCGGTTAGGGACAAACAAGGAGTGGGTTCATTGGGGTTCCTAAAAATAAAATATTTTATCACAATTACAGTTGTTTTCTTCGAGAATATGCACAATAAAAGGGTAATTCTGTTTTTTTTTTCAAGTAAATCCGATCTCAACCTGTCAACTTTTTTGCAGCTGTATTGCCATTTTAATAAAAATCAGACAGTTCCTTAACATTTGTATCAATTGCTTTAAAAAAATAGAAATATAAAACTAGAAAAGGTCGGTGTTTCCTATATCAAGAAAGAAACACCGAAACAAATCAGAGGTTATAGTCTCTTTAAACGTCGTGAAGACGACGCAGATGTTGATTATGTTAAAAATCTCTTTTACTGTGCAAATCCTCAACAAATAGCATAAGTAAGCAACTAACACACACACAGTTCTAACACTCACACATGTGCACATTAACCTATAAAGTAAATAGCACTATGTAATATCATGTGTCTTACCTATGGGCAGAGAGGCAGCAGAGTTGGGCATAGAGGACGCACCGCCGCCGGGGGAGGGGGGCGCCGTCAGGGCTGATAGCGCCTGGAAACGGAAACAGATTAGTGTGTGCTCCCCTTATGCTGTGCGACTAGCGACACAGATAACGTCAAGAGACACGTGCGTCACTTGTACCCTTCTCGTGAGTACCGTCGCATCGCAGTGATTTTTTTTTTGGATTATTCTTATTATTATTCTGATTTTAATTTAATTTGGATAATTGTAATAATTTTAATATGGATTAAATGTATGATGTTTTGTTTTATGTTCTTATAATATAATTTAGTTATAGACATTCAGACACGATGTAAAAATCGTTATTGAATAAATGAATTGAATTGAATTCATGGCATGCTCTCAGTAACTTCATTCATTTGTTTTATTTGCAGTCACTGTAACAACACGCATTTCGCTTGAGCGTGTAGATCGTAGCCAAACGGTTGGAGCCTTTAGTATTTTAGAAAAAAAAAAAAAAAACAATAAATGTTGTGGCGATCTGGACTTATTCTTAACGGATTGGTCGGAGAAGGCAAATGATAAACGGAATTGGAAAGCCACGGGGGAGGTCTTTGCCCAGCAGTGGAACAGAAAAGGCTGACCAGAAAAAGTGTTATTTAGCGGTAAATTTTTCACACTGATTACGCTTTAATTTTGTTGAAGAGAGTCCACAGGAAAAGCCTTACTAAGAAGTGAAGAGAGAATGGAAAAAAAACCGGCCGAATGCGCGAAGGGTTTGTAGAGTAAAAAAATCACGTTTGTTGTATGGGAGCCCCCTTAAATATTTATTTTATTCTGTTTTTAGTATTTGTTGTTATAGCGGCAACAGAAATACATCATCTGTGAAAATTTCAACTGTCTAGCTCTCACGGTTCATGAGATACAGTCTGGTGACAGACAGACGGACGGACAGCGGGGTCTAAGTAATACGGTTCCGTTTATACCCTTTGGGTAAGGAACCCTAAACACACTACCGCCATAATCACAATTCAGTAGAGAGGATATTATGATGAGTTACTCCTTACCATGTGTGAGCTGGACGGGTCTATGTGAGTGAATGAGCTTTGGAACTCCACGGAGGCACACTTGCTGTTCGACTTCTTCTTCCGAAGACCGAACTTGCGCCGGTCTTTCTTCACGTTAGGGGAGGCACCCTCTATTGATACCTAGAAATTGAAAAAGCAAAAATTAGCATAAAAATAATACTGGTTTGAAAAATCAAATTTTGATTCTCTTATAGAAAATCCTTTTTTTTTTCAATCAGTAAGATCATGATTGAGATTATAAAGATTTTGGCTGAATCATGAAAACTGTTATCACAAACAGCCCTAAAAAGTTGTTTATATTATTACGTATCCGGCCTGTGTAGGAGGTATTGGTGAAATGAATTGTTTACTATGTTTTGTAGCTTTACATTGTGTACACAATAGGCATGACGACAGTATCAACAAATTGCAAATCTATTTAGTCCGTCAGTTAGAGCATTGGAAATTAATGGACACGTATTTTTTGTTTTTGTAAATCAATGAATATTCACAAAAGATAAAACGCATCAAAACTCGGGAGTGGGGGTTCGTGACGTCAGAACTAGCTAAGAATTATACCTAGGCCGAGAAAATTAAAAGCGTCATATCTTTGTCAATTTTGGTTACGTTACGTAATAAAAGAAAAAAACACGGGTCAAATATTTTTTGATAATCTAACTGACGGACTAATTAGATTTTTTTTTGTCGTCTCGCCTATTTTGGAATAATGGTTGTAGGTAGACAATAAAATGGATCCTTGGCATGTCCGTGTTTACATTTTTTTGGGGCTGACTGTACCATTTATCAGACTCGGATTACTTCAACTTCTGATTGCTACAAATCTTATTTAAACAGAAAAACCTCATGTCAGAAATATATGAGCCCCAAGTGTTTTTCTGTGTTCTAACAACAGTAAACTGCCATAAATAACGCCCGGTTTTCACCAAAGCGGAAATGAGCGGTGAGAATTATGCTCTAGAGTCTGCCAATCACAGGTGAAAGGACAGCCGCGATGTGGATTTCAACCAATCGATACCCGGCAGTCCCTGATCCGTTTGACAGCCGTGATGATAGAAGTATTATCTTCTCGTAGCGTCGTATGGCAAGGCTCATTTCCATTTGTGGTGGACCTCAATGTTTATGATGAAACAATAAGATTACTAACAGTGCTTGATTTCTTTCTTAGTATAAATATGTTTCACGGACTTCACATAAATAGGACATCAACTTTTATTTCCACATACACAATTCTTTTAACGTACACGGACCTGTAATATAAGATTGAAATAAAATAATAATAAACTAACTACTTTCCCGAAAAATAAAACTGAGCTGGATTTTTTTTCCAACACTATAACGAGGATTAACACCTGTTTAAAGCTACGAATCTCCTGTGTACTTAGCTTTAAGCTGTGGTCAAACAGAAAAACCGTGAAGGACAAAAAAAAACTTAATGGCAGTTCTTCAAACCGTCGCGAATAGATGTGTGACTACTAAGGGGGAAGCGCCGCGAAACTTACATTTTTTTTATTCCCAGAGGATATTATATAATTAGTCGTATTGTTGGATTATGTTTTAGTAGATACCTAATTACAACCATACAGTCCACATTTACATCAACTTGATTATTTTATTCATAACATTGCCGCCTTCCAATTTAATATGATTTTGTACTTTGTTAGAGTAGTAGCAAATTAAACTTGATATAAGACACACGTTTGTTTCGTTGGTCCGCCTGCACAACCTAAATTGAACCCTAAAGCCTACAACATAATGGTCCTTCGAGCCGGATTGCCTACGCATTGAATAGACAACCCGTTCCGTGAGAACAATAGGCGCCGCACCGTACCGCATTCCATCAGAGATAAGAAGCGATCGAGCGAGTACTTTGCACAAACAAGTAATTAGTGAATATTACAAGTTAAAACGTTGTTTACATAGTGCAGTGATTTCATTATATTATTGAAGATTAACGGTTATAACATCTAAAGATGACTGCTACCCCTGAACAAGTACTTAATATTTTGGAAGACACGGCTGAATTACTTAAGAAGACACAAGTTAACCTGAGAAAATGTCCGAAACAACGCTTAACGAGAGGATATATACAGTCAAGAATACAGTGCATTGAAGAGTATTGGAAAACATTTAGTAACGCTCATCAAGAATTAGCGAAGATGACACCACGTGATAAACGCAATGTAGTGTCGTATTTTGTGAACGAAGAGTTTTTCATTTACGAAGACCTTTATTTGTGTTTGTTGGGGGAATTACGAGATATGTTGGAAAGGTTAAATACCAAACCGGAAACGGCGAATACTGAAGCCGTATTAGAAGATAGTCATCAAACACAAGTGAACTTGCCAAGAATAACAATCCCAACATTTACTGGTATTTACGAAGAGTGGCCTACCTTTAAAGACCTGTATGTATCATTAGTTCATGATAACAAATCATTAAGCCAGGTTCAAAAGTTGCACTACTTGAAGACCAGTATCAGTGGGGAAGCGGCAACTTTACTCAAACATGTGCAAGTGACGGAGAGTAATTATTTACAAGCATGGGAGACGTTGAAAAGCCGTTATGGTAACAAACGATTAATAGTTAACTCACTGTTGAAACGATGGTTTACACAAAGAAAGTCTACAACTCAATCTGCCAGTCAATTAAAGTCAGTTTTGGATACTACAAATGAAGTTCTCAATAACCTTCAAAACTTGGACGTTTCTACAGATTCTTGGGATCCAGTAATTATTTTTCTCGTCGTGCAGAAGTTGGACCCGGAGTCTCATAAAGACTGGGAGGAGTATTCTTACAAGGGAAATTCCGAAGAACTCTCTTCGTGGCAAGACTTGAAGACATTTCTAGAAGGCAAATTTCGTACTTTAGAGTTAGTTACACCTAGTTCTTCAACAAGTTCACGTGAGAAAACTAAAGAACGTGCTTTGCACGTTTCCACCACAACTGAAACCACTTGCGCTTTGTGTAAAGAGAATCACACCATGAGTCATTGCAAGGCGTTTGCTAAGTTACAACCTTCGGAACGAACCGAATATGTGAAGACAAACAAACTATGTTTTAACTGTTTGGCATCGGGACACGCAGTTTTCAAATGTCGTGTTCCATTGTCTTGCCGAATGTGTAAGAGACGTCATCACACTCTTCTGCATCAAACAAAAAAAACGGATACTGTGGGGTCACCGGGAACCACACAACCGACGGTATCACCTCAAGCTAGTGTAGAAGAACCAGTACAAGTTAACACAATGATGGCGTCATACTACAATGCCAAACAAGACATGGGTCTTTTAGCTACTGCAATGGTAACAGTACAAAGTGAACAAGGACATGCCATTGTTCTTAAAGCACTAATAGACCCCGGATCACAAGCGTGCTTCATTAGTGAAAAAGCTGCTCAAGCTCTAAAGCTCAACAGGCGATTTACGAATAAAATCGTCACTGGCATGGAAGCCATGAAGATTGTTGTCAAGCAAGAAGTTCAAGTAGAAATTCAGTCACGATGGGATTCTAATTTCAGTCTACCTATACAAGCCTATGTGATGTCCAAGCGCTTGACAATACAAATACCTACGACTACATGGTCACCGAAAAAATGGCCACATTTGACAGATCTGGATTTAGCTGATCCTGAATGTTGTGTATCAGGAAACGTTGATCTACTTCTAGATGTCAAAGGATACGCTAAAATCTTACAAGAGGGTTTACACAAGGGTCCACCGGGGTCACCAATAGCTCAAAGAACCAACCTCGGCTGGATTGTTTTTGGAGAAATAAGCATCAAGACAAACCCAAATGAAAAATGTTTTATGGCGATCAATGAAGATGTAGATGTTAAGGATTTATTAAAAACAATGTGGGAAATTGACACGGATACAAAAAGAAAATTTACCAAAGAAGAACAGCTTTGCGAAGAAATTTATGAGAAAACACACACGAGAAACAAAGAAGGTCGATACGTTGTAAGACTACCGTTTAAAACAGACAATCTAAAGTCACCAGAAGGGAAGACAAGAGAAACAGCGCTTAGTAGATTTCTTCAACTTGAGAGAAGACTGGACAAAAATCCTGAAATGAAAGAAGAATACACAAAGGTTATCGAAGATTACAAAAAACTAAAACACATAGAAGAAGTACCACATAACGAATTGCATACAAAGAAATCAGTGTACTTACCTCACCACGCAGTAGTCCGCAACGATAAGGAAACAACGAAGACTCGCGTCGTTTTTGATGCTTCTTGCAAGGGCTGTAACGGAGTTTCACTCAACGATGAATTGATATCAGGTCCGGTATTGCAAGACGATCTTCGCAGCTTGATAATAAGATGGCGTACACATGCAATATGCTACGTTTCTGACATACAGAAGATGTATAGAATGATTCTTGTGGCCAAAGAAGATATTGATTTCCAAAGAATATTATGGCGAAACAGTGCTTCTGAAAATGTTCAAGATTTAAGGCTTCTGACAGTTACCTTTGGTACAACCTCAGCACCATACCTAGCTGTTAAAACGCTTATGCAACTAGCTGATGATGAAGGTGCTCAATATCCTGAAGCAGCGAGGGTACTACGCGAAGATTTGTATATGGATGACGTCATGTCAGGAGAAGATACTCTAGAAGAGGCCATCAAAATCAGCAGAGACTTGAAGAATGTACTACATCGAGGTGGCTTCGAGCTTAAAAAATGGTCTTCCAACAACTTGGAATTTATGAAGACTATAGAGCCAAGTGAGAGATCTATGAATGCCCGCTTGAACATAAATATTGACGGTACTGTGAAGGCACTAGGCGTGCAGTGGAATCTAGGTACCGATCAATTTGAGTACAACCTAAACCTTTCTCCACTTGCAGTGACTGTGACCAAAAGAACTATCTTGTCAGATCTACAGAAACTTTTCGACCCACTCGGTTGGATTGCACCATCCATCGTACAGGCAAAGATTCTTATCCAGAAACTTTGGCAAACCAAGCTTGATTGGGATGAAGGCATTGATTCAGTTCTAAAGGAAGAATGGACGACCATACGAGCAGATCTCAACAACGTTAATGAAATACGTCTTGAACGTTGGCTAGGTACACTACAGGCCAGAAATGACTGCATACAAATTCATGGGTTTAGTGACGCATCAATGAAAGCGTACGCAGCTGTAGTTTATTGTCGCGTACACGATCCAGCAGGCAACATAACAACTACAATTATAGCTGCAAGAACTCGCGTCGCTCCATTAAAGACAGTGTCCTTGCCACGACTCGAATTGTGTGGAGCCCTTCTGCTGTCAAGATTATTAAAACAAATTTCCACTTCGATGAGAATCTCAAAGTCTCGTATATTTGCATGGACTGATTCAACAATAGTTATTGCGTGGATAAAGGGAGAACCTAGTAGATGGAAGGCTTTTGTTGCAAACAGAGTGGTTGAAATTACAGATAATGTTCCTAAAAATCAGTGGTACCATGTGCAATCCCATGAAAACCCGGCAGATATAGCATCCAGAGGGGCCCTAGTGACAGAGTTAAAAATGTGTAAGTTATGGTGGAAGGGACCAGAATGGCTGTCAAGTGAAGATATTGATTACACGGCACCAGAAGTTATTCCTACTGATTTGGAACAGAAAACCACTATACAATCATTCACAATACGAGAAACTGAAGAACAGTATAAAAGTTTATCGAAACAATTTGAACAATTTAATTCATTAACAGAACTATTAAGAAGCCTAACATTATGTAGAAGATTTTTAAAACAAAATATATTAAAAGAAGACATTCACGGAACAATCACAACAGAAGAGTTACAAGGTTCATTATATGTTTGTATAAAAATGGTACAGGCTGAGGAGTTTAGAGAAGAAATTGAATCGCTAAAGAGAGGTAAACAAGTTAAGAGAGCTAGCATATTGAAGACATTAGATCCGTACTTAGATAAGGAACAAATTCTCAGGGTGGGCGGACGCCTCAGACATTCGAATTTGACAGAAGAATGTAAACATCCCATCATCTTGGGTATTAAGAACAACCTAACACCCTTGATTATTGCCGATGCACATTTAAAAACTCTTCACGGAGGAATGCAATTAATGTTGTGCTACCTGAGATCTAAGTACTGGATAATCCGTGCTAAGTCCTCAGTCAAGAAATATGTTCATCGTTGCTTGGTGTGTGCCAAACATAATGCTACCGTTAGAACACAAGTAATGGGTGACCTACCAAAACCACGGGTGACACCAGCACGACCATTTTTACATTCTGGCGTTGACTTTGCTGGACCACTGCAAATACTGCAAAGCAAGGGTAGAGGAGGCAGGACGCACAAGGCGTATATATCTGTTTTCATATGTATGGCTACTAAAGCCATACATTTAGAGCTAGTTGGAGATTTAACGTCCGCAGCATTTATCGGCGCATTTAAAAGATTCTGTGCCCGAAGAGGAAAATGTGCACATTTGTGGAGTGACCAGGGCAGGAACTTCGTTGGCGCGAATAAGGAGCTGGTAGCCCTGTGGAAAGATGCATGTCTTGAGTTCTCTGGAGAAATTGCTGATTTACTTACCTCCGATGGCACCCAGTGGCACTTCATTCCTCCTTATAGTCCAAATTTCGGCGGCCTCTGGGAAGCGGGAGTCAAATCTGTCAAGTTTCATCTAAAGCGTATATTTAACAGAAACTTGACGTTTGAGGAGATGACCACCGTACTCTGTGAGATTGAGGCTTGCTTAAATTCTAGACCGCTGTGCCCGCGTGACGACTTGGATAATGAGAACATTGAACCACTAACGCCTGGTCATTTTTTGATTGGAGAATCGCCGATTGCTGTACCGAGTCCAAATTTACGAAATGTTAATGTGCAACATCTTTCGCGTTGGCAGTATACGCGAAAGTTATTGAATGATTTTTGGGCCAGGTGGCAACAAGAATACCTGTGCAGACTGCAGCAACGCCCAAAATGGCTTAAACGAGAGAAGGACTTTGAAGTTGGCAACATTGTTTTGATAAAACAAGAAAACCTGCCTCCCGGAAAATGGCTACTAGGACGGATAATAGACAAGCATCCGGGGCCAGACGGTTGCACTAGAGTGTATAGTGTCAAGAGCGGAGACAGCGTAGTGAAAAGAACTGTTACTAAATTATGTCCCTTACCAATCAATACTAATTGTGATTAAGTAATTTTGTAAATATAGACATGTATTGTTTGTTGTTTCTTGGTGTTGCCCGAGTATTTTAAAGGACTTGTATAGTCCTTTGGTGGGCGGCATGTTGGATTATGTTTTAGTAGATACCTAATTACAACCATACAGTCCACATTTACATCAACTTGATTATTTTATTCATAACATTGCCGCCTTCCAATTTAATATGATTTTGTACTTTGTTAGAGTAGTAGCAAATTAAACTTGATATAAGACACACGTTTGTTTCGTTGGTCCGCCTGCACAACCTAAATTGAACCCTAAAGCCTACAACACGTATAATTAGTAGTAGTATAATTAGTCACGTTTTTAATGGGGGAACACGAAATAGCGATGCTGCAATGCATAAAATCTGGAGGAGGAAAAAAATATTCACCTCAGTTTGAAAAGTCCTTTTACAGTTCAGTAGGCTAATTCACGTAACTAAAGAAGTGCTGTTTCAGTGCAGTTGCAGTTAAGTTTCGATCAAAACTACGCTTTTCGTATTCTCTACCGCTGTTAGACACGCTCGCGGAAGTTCGCGTCACGCGAGCGCAATAACGGCATTCTACTGTTGCGCGTCTTTGGTGCGTGCTTCGGAACGCAACATTATCGGTACTCTACTAAGTAAGAAAAATAACTAAAATCTGTACTGGGGTATTATTTTAATGTTTTGATAACGTCATATTCATTGAAATAGAATCGATTCTATTCGATTATTTAGTAAGTAATATTTTTTATCTCATATGGCCACACCATAAGTAAGTTTGGTAGAGTTGGGTTGTCGTACAGTTGACGTGCAATTCACGCACATCTTACGCGCAGTTCCAAGATTACAAGAATATCGTTTATTACTCGAACTTGAACTTAACTGCAACTGCACTACAACTTCATCGGCGCGTCATAAAATTACGTGAATTAGCCCTCAGAAGATATCGTTTTAAATAGACAGAGAAGTACAGCTATGCTTCCAACGTGACAAATACCCTCAGTCAGTATTTTATAGTTAACAGACAACAACAAAACTCACCAAAGTCCTTGTATTTTTCACAATTTTCAAAATTAGCTCTGAGATACCATATCAAAATCATTTCCAAATCAATATAGGCTGAAATGTCTTCTATATCTGTCCACTTAAAGTTTGTACAGCATCTGAGTGGCGCCTGCAAACACACTTACATCAGTATCATGGTGCAACTGCTGTTGCAGTTCCAGTGCATCCAGCAGGCGCTGCAGCTGCTGCACTGATAGCTGCGCCTGCCCCAGTTCCCGGGACGCGGAGTCTAGTGGACCCCCTGATTCTGTGGATTCAGGACAGTGGTAAATGAGCATATTGATAAAAATTGGGATCTTATCCCAATTTTTGATGTTTTTTTCACAAAAAGTACAATTGAAATTTTGATCTAATGATTTATTAGGCTACAATTAAATAAAAACCACTCATTTCGCACTATTCGGCCCGCAGTGACTGACGTAACAACCACGTTGTAGTGCAAGCTGATTAGAACTTTATTCTAACAGTATTTCAAACGAAGTCTGAACCACCACAAATAGAGTTGCTAATTTAGCAGATACCCCAGCCTTAAAGTGTATTGGATTGACATAAGCTACGGAAAAGTTATGTCAGTCCTGTCGAAAGTTATTGTAGAAATGCGAAACGTTTTGAACGCAGTCGTCATTACTTTGTAATCCCATTACCACCTGTAAATGGTTGTCCTCCCTGTATGTTAATTTCAACAAAAGCTAGCCTATAACTGCCATACGATCTAGAAGAGGCACCGACAATAATAAAATACATCCAGTCGTTCAGGGTATAAAGAGTCCCACTTACAAAGGATACGCATGAATAATATAACTCTTTTTTTACTATCACGCAGTTGGGTAATAAAATACAGGCGATATGGCTTCACAGAAATTGCCATTTTAAGAGTTTGCGCTACGGCGAACCAAACGTTTTTCTTATCGTTCTCCGCTGTCGTTTAAAAGAAACAACACATAATGAGCTAATTTATTGTATACCTTGCGCTTATCTATGATCTTAGAAAGCATTCTAACATCAATCTATTACTAGATTAGCGTGGAAGTATCTACGCCTTCCAAAGTAACTAAAAATAGTGTGCAACAGCAGTTACTGGCTTCAAAAGCATGTGCACACTTACACATGCAAACTATCTAACCATGCTTCTCAATCAAAATAATCTATGAGAAATGGAAAACCACTCAAGATTTTTACGGCAATTTTGTGTTTATTACATGCATAGGGTACACAAACGGCCATAGAGTTTGATGTGAAGTAGAAGAATGGGAGAACAGTGACATTCAGATGCAAGAGAAATATTTTGTTTCACCTTTACGAGCTAAGATACTTAGATGAATAATAAAGATATATTTCCATGTACTTCTTTCCTGGAAAAAAATACGTTTAAAGTAGATGGTAGTACGAGCCGTGTATTAAAAATATTCAGTTGAAATTTAAATATGTATTTAACATTGATGACGTTGGTAAATTAGGCCTTAAATTCAAGAACAGTAGTTTTCTTTTTGACTGAAAGTATTATAGGGGACAAAATTGTAACATGGTTTCAATTATGTTGTAACACTCAAGTTAATTAAATGCATAAAGACTAACGTACAGTTTTAAGCACTGCGCGGGAACAGAGTAAATTTATCCAGAAACTTGTCAAGATCTTAATGCACGGCTTCAATTACAATTACTATGGCAGGGGTGCTACATACCAATGATCCATCCGGCGAGGCGTCCACCCGGCGTGCCGGACACGAAGCCCGCTTGGGGACCCCTGAGCGGGCCCGCGCCGGGGCTCATGAGCCCTACAGACCAGACACTTCAATGTGGGAGGATAGGGGACCAGCGTTTTGGAATATATTGCGCAAATTGATAGGTTCACTCAGTACAAAGTGACTAAAACATAATTGGCGGAACGTATGTGTACAACACATCCTTATCTACCCGTTTTGGAGAATTAAGGCATGGGGATATTTCATAAAGCAGCGTTGAACTACAGTCAGTCGAAAATGTGTGTTTTGATTTATTAGGCTGCAAGCGCTGCAACGAAATTTTACGAATAGCTTTTCTCATAGTGACGACTGCTTTAAAAGTGAAGATAAAAGAGCAAGTTAAAAATTCCTCTACAAGTCTACCGTTTAAATGAGACGGTGCCAAAGGTTTTGATGACGTGTGAAAAGAGCTCTGTCATTCGCCCATAGACGGGTATTACACCTCTCCCGGACCGCGCATCTACCATAGTCCCCGTCTCAGTTAAGCAGTGTGTCTGTGGGATGCTTTTGAAAATATAAGAGAACTAAATGCCCTTATTAGTTTTTTGCTGTTCTCTTGGGTACTTTTTCTATTCAGGATGATAATTTCAAAAACTCATTATTTTGACCGTCTGTCATGGAGGATTTTTATATTATGAGATCTCGAGCAAGGCCCACCTGCTACCGGGGAGACCTAGCTGCATTTTCGTGGTCATTTGTTGCCTTCGTTCGGTAACAATTTTATCCTTTTAAATATGATTTAATGTTCGTTTGCCAATATATTCCATAACACTGCAATAACATACTTGCATGGGAAAAGGTGCATGAGTCAAACTTTATGAATAACTAACAGTACCTACGCTATTTACAACTCTAACCTTGTATGTATCATTGTTACATTATTGGTGATTAATTTAGTGAATTATCCCTTGATCTGTCGACGAAGTAGACACAATAGTTAAACAATGGTGTCTCGAACAAATTGGTCATTTGACAGATCATGATTTATTTGCGTTTATCAGATAGCTTGACTTCTTGGAAATAAACAATGAATTCTTTTGATAGCGTCGAACGTCATAATCTGCCTAGCCTTTTCCCAACTACGTTGCGGTTGGGTTCCAGTCTAATCGGCTGCAGCTGAATATCGGTATTTAACATAGAGCGACTGCCTTTCTGACCTCCACAACCCAGTTAGTACTGGGTGATATTATACTCCTTGGTAAGACTGGTTGTCAGACTTTCGGGCCACTGATGTCCTGTAACGATTCTCAAAGATCTACAAATGACAGCCGGGACCAACGGCTTAGCGTGCTTTCCGAGGCACGGAGGAAACTCGGTCTGTAATGGGGGGTCACGCATCCACGGACCAACCTTGGCATGGGCGGCGGCTGTTATTATTTAGCCACGAGCTCCTCAACAATTTTCAAGGGCAATCAAGGGCGTCGACTCAAAATATAAGTAGGTACTGTTAATTATTCAAAACATTTTAGTAGAAAAATAAAAGAAAACTCATGCAATGACTGAGAACTTAGAGTGACTAAATATTGAGAATTATATGGCTATGCTATGTTACTAATTAAATTCTAATGTCTAAAACATATTCCTCTACGACAAAATTTTCTCTAATATAATAATTTTACCGCCTATTTTTTGTATCCTGAGCTCTAACATTGTTATACTGTAAGATATATAAAAAGAAATTTAATCTAAAAAAAAACTTTTATTTGTTCCGAAATTCGTCTTTAACGATATTAGGTCTGCAAATTAAATGTTTAAGCTGCAAACCAATGACTACACTATTACTTGTATGGCACTACTTCGAACTACATTTAAAATAAGTATAGGAGCAGACTTCATCAAACTAATGCTAACAGCACATCTAAACGGCGTTCAAGTGCTGGCCGTGCCATTGCTATGAAATATAGAAACTCTTGCAACAGACGGCTCTTGATCGCTGTTGATGGTGGAATTCGCCAAACAAACTAACCGGAACAATATGACGGATCACTCGAACATCGATACAAAGTCTTCATTTCATCGCTTGTATTCACTTCTACGCTAGACTCAGTAAGAGAACTCGTTCTAGTAACTTCGAAGTTCTTACTAACAAACAGCTGATACACATTGTAGTCAGTACACACCGTCTCCTCCCTAACAAAACGTAGCATCTTCCTGTCCGTCTGCGATTGAGTTGAGACCTTAAACGCAGGTGGTATCAGTGATATTTCTTTAACCAAATCTTGTCTTGTCATTTTAGTAGCTTTTTTCTTTTTAGTCAGATACCCTTTCGGAGGTTGTGTTGGTTGCAAACGGGTGATTTTGTGAATGTTGTTATTTTTAGCTTCTAACATGCACTTGAAGGTTGTAGTCATAGAACAGTTTTTCGTTCCGGTTTTGTGAACCCAGTTCGAATTGGAGGTGGAGCAGTCAACAGTATGTAAATTCAAACTGTGTGCAGAACCTGTTTCAGCCATATTTGTCATCAGCGATGTGTTAGTATACAACGGTGCTTTTCTGTGGGGGGAAAACCTAACTTCGTCATCTTCAGGCAACGTTTGAACTTCTGAGTTCAAGTGTAGTGTCAAATCTATGGCACTGATGTTTGCATCTGTCAAGTCGTGTTTTTGATGGAGTGCATGTTTGCTGCATGCGTTGACTGCTTTTTCATCGCTATAGATGTCCTTGCTGGCTACGAAACACGAACACGGGATAAAGTTCCCTTGAGTGTTGGCGTCTCTTTTACCAGTGACATTCAGGTCCTCGTTATAAATCTTGCCTAAGAGACTCAACCCTTGGATATGATCACAGTTCTTCAAAATTTTCTCGTGTTTTTTCATTAATTTAGTGAACATGTTGTTGATTTCTTTGTGTAGACTTGGTATATTCTTTGACAGTAGCGACAAATTTTCTAAAAGCAACAGTATAAACTTTTCGTCGATCACTCGAGGTGCAGGCTTTTCGAATATTGAAAACTCAGTGTGGCAGACAGATGATCGATGTGGAGATATAATGGTTGGAGCCAGTACTACGGCAGTACACTCTGTGGGCTTCGCTTTGTTACCCGAATGAAACTTTGGTGCTATCTCATTTTTGAATGACATCAAGAAGCATGATTGTGAACCTTGATTTTCGAAAGACTGTCTCGGGTCATTTCTAAAAGAGTTACTGCTATTAAATGATAAGTCCAAGGAATGTTCGCTTTCGTGTATCACTTTGTAAGCTTTAGAAGTGGCATCGCTGCTACTCGAGTACGGTTTTAAATCAAACTGTTTTGGGCTATCAATAAAGGTATTATTAGCATTCTTAGGACTTTCGAATTTCTTTTGGAATATCTCAATAGACTTTGCGTCCACAGGATGAATACACTTTATCCAGTTATCATCCACGGCATACTCCTTCGTGGATTCTTTTTTCAGGTGTTGAGATTCATGTGTGTGTGCTTCAAGGTTCAAGTGTGTGCATTTAGAGTCGCCTATTGTCGCAGGTTTCAGGTGTTGAGATTCCGCAAATTGTAGGTTCAAGTGGGTTCGTTTAGACTCGCCTATTGTCGCAGGTTTTTCTTTAAGTTTTATAGTTATAGACATGATGCCTTCGATAGCTGGGTCTCTGAACATGGAAATATGTTCCAAATCAAATTTAGTAAGATCTATTACAACCGAGTTCTCGTCAAAGTTTTCATAAATGAGATTCTTCGCGAGGTAATCCCTCACAGGTCTTCCCAATTCATCTTTTTGTTCTTTCTCTTTAAAGACACTTGTTTTGTTGTTTTCGTTTAGTTTTACAAAGTTCCTGCTCTTTTCGTCCAAATGGTTTACTTTGGAGAATATCGTTGTTATTTTATCCAGGATATCTTTTAGATACATTTGCCCTGGATCTATGGGTCTAACGGCTTCGGCTGATTTCACCTTCGTAGGCTCCCTAAGGTGGAAGGTGGTGACGCTTTTAGACATTCTTTTTGTGACAGCTTCCGTTTGAACCTCGCAAAAATACATTTCGTTGGAAACTTTCGACGAGTTTGATTGTTCACTAGACTGGCTGTCTAGGCTGGTAGATGTGGTCTTACTCTCATCTTTCTTCAGCACGTCCAAGTACGCGCCCAAAAACTCTTTGGCAACGTCAGGAGGTATTGAAGTCTGGCTGATAAGATGGTTCATAGTATTTTTAATCTGCTCTGTAGAAGAGTTAGAAGTGTGTATTTCAGCAGTATGGTCCATCCCTGACTTATGGGATGCCTTCCCTATGTTATCAATCAGAGCTTTAGTTGTATTAATATCTTTCTGTTTGCTAGAATCAGTTCTCATCGTTCCGCACATGTAGACGGTGCTTTTAAGCAGCTTTTCAAGTTCTTGTATGCGTCGTTCTTTCTCGAAGCTTTCTGTGGGGCTTTGAGGCTTGAAAGGTACACAGACCTCGTCTTTTAACACTTTCGTCGAAGTCCTCGGAATCCGTTGTGGTTTTTTGTACTGTACTAACATCTCGCTGATTCCGTGAAACTGAGTTTGTTTAGGGACGTTACTGATGCAGACACTCGACAGATTTTGATCTTTTGTGAAGTAATTGTTAGACTGAGCGTTGATTGACTGGCTCTGTTTCATGGCAGCTTTGACCGGTTCTACGGAAGTGTTCTTTAGCCAATACTCCAACAGACTCCTAAAGAGCGCCTTCACCGGATGAACGTCTTGGAACTTGAAGTCGTACAAGTCTTTTACAACCTGTTTGACGTAATACTCGGCTCTCGCGACACTAATGTTTCTGTGGTTTTGAAAAATGGAGACCAGTAGTTTTTCCGTGATCATATCGTAATCTGAAGTGGTCATAGCGTCCTGTAAGGCCTTCTTATCGACGATGGTGACTTGGACTTCGTTACTCTCATGTTTAACAGCGTCGCATGCTACCGAGCAATCTACGCTTCTTTCCGTATGGGATTGTCTCGACACTTTCATCTTATACTTCCCTAGTAACATACACTTACTCAAAGGCCTTTGCAAAGTCGGTTCGGTAAATTCGTTTCTATATTTCACTACATTCGTGGACTTCTTGCTCGTTTTCATGGGCGAGTTTTTGACTATGCCTGATTTGTTGGGCGCGAAAAAGAAGTAAGCCGTGGTAGGCTCGATCTTTTCAAGGAATATTGGTCTTTTTGCGTCGGGAAATACGGGAGAGGGAGAATGTTGTACGGATGAGAACTTTCTGGAGACCATGACTTCATCTTCTAAGACAGTCTCTATAGTTCGTATAGAATTGATATCCAGATCCGTGCTATGTATTTGTTTCTCAGCGTCCGTGCTCCCGGGAGAAAGGGTGGGAGCTTTCCACCTTTTCAAATCTTCTTGTGTAAATCTGGCTACACAATTCATAGAGCACAAACTCCTGTGGTCGTTAATTAAATTTTTTAAGTACTCATCATAGATTTCGGATTGTTTTGAAGGGTTGTAGGAGTCTTCTGTTTCGTCTGTGGGCGGATGGCATGAGGAGTTGAATAAACAGAAGCTGGTGTTACTTGTTTCGTTGGTTAATGGCTTTTTGGCGGTAGGTGAGGTATACTCGTCGCTTATGCTTAGTGCGAAAGATTTCTGGCTCTCCTGGGATGTACCTTGGGGAGGGGGGAGGAACATATAAGGGAAGGATTTCTGGGAATAGATCAACGATACAGCATGTATCAGGAAGGTGGTTTTAACGATGTGGTATAGAACCTCAAACTGGACAATGGTGTCGATTCTGTTGCGCACAAACTAAACTTAATGTAGGCTATTGCTATCTTTTACTAAAAGGCAGTGCGAGAAAAGGACGGCTATAGCTATGAACTAAGTTAGAAATGTCAAACTAGTTTATGCCTTGCGCTTCACCGTGTTTTTAGTCGACATGTTTTTACGTGCACCCTTCATTTAAATGGAAATATTAGTTCCAATTAAATTTGACAGCTCTAAATTACGTCCGACTCTTTCTCGTTTTATTAGAGAGAAAAAGATAGCAATAGCCTAAATTAAGTTTAGTTTGTGCACAACAGAATCGACACCAATATTCTCCAAGGGACTAAAGCAGTCCTATCGATTTACCACACGGTTTTTTTAGTTTTGTTTGAAACAGCTGTATATGCTTTTCTGATACACGCTGTATAAAGGAAGGATTTATGGAAAAAGGAAAGGGTTATTCCTAACACAGAATAGATAGGACCTGAGCCTGGAGCCAAGTAACACACTCAAACACGCACGCATCACGCACACATACACGTTTCACGTACAGCGAGTACAAGCGCACTCGCGACCGGCATTTGTTTGTGATCGCCGAACGTCTATATGTGCGTGCGCTTGTTTCAGTTCGTTGTATGAGCTGAGCTGTTTCTATCTATTTTGTGTCCAAGTAATTTGTGGTGGTATTGGTTTTATCAGACTATGGTCACGCTTAAGCAGCCTTGTTGTAAGTAGTAGTCGAATGATGGAGGTCTGTTCTCCTACTTTGTACTATCGATGACACTCCTGCCTGATCACCACTAAGCCAATTTTTTGCTTGCACTTACAACATAGAAATGCTCTCTAGCCCCGCCCCGTTGACTTTGTATAGAAATGAATGAAAAGATACCGATCGGCCGAGCGCACTGACGACGCACGCCAAACGAGAGTTGTTATTATTTTGCGCGCCATAGTTGACGCCGGGTGGCTTGGCGCCTCCGCATGATTTAAGCGAATTTTTTTTTAACTGATCAGGCGGAAAAGACCACGACTGTACCTGTTTTAATTTTCTATACCCTATTCAGATGACCTACCCTAGCGCTTACGCCTTAGATATTAAATAATTTCTATCAAAATAGTTTTTTCATGTTATATGCCTTTTATCATCTATTTCACAACCCCTATCAGTTATATACTTTCATCAGTTATTCAGGATTATGTATAAACGATCAAGACATTCCTTAAAACACAACTCACACAGCACTTACACTTTAACTTAAACTACCCTCACAAAACATTCATAAAATTATCTCTAAACTAGCACCGTGCGCATGCTTCACACATCAAATAATAACAATAGAAGAATATAAGACTAGTATAGTAGACTTACGGGACGAGTTGTCAGTGGCCGGTAGATCGTCTAGCGGCGCGTGGATCTTTGGCACCGACTCCCGCGCACCGAAAGTTAGCAAGTGTTGGCGGTATAACCTGAGGAAAATGTAGTAAGTTTTTAAGAGTAGGTGGGATGCCAATTAAAAATAAACTTAAATATCTTTACATAAGGTTGAAATTGGGCTGCACTGATCTGTAAACTAGTGTATACATGTATGTTTTAATGAGTTTTGTGCTACATACATCATTTACATCCTATATAAGGTGTTTCTATGCATAAACGAAATCTCTTAAAAACTACCATTATAATGCACTGTAAAAGGTGTATCTATATACAGTTTTTACAGTGCATTATAATGGTAGTTTTTGACCAATGATGTAAGGGGCATTGTCAAAACATACGATACTATGTTGCAGTTTGGTATATCTGTTGTAGGCTAATTTTTACCGCCAATTTTCCGGAATCTTCAACACCGAGCGATGGACAAATTTCGGGAATCTTCGGTTATTTTCGTTTAATTACTGACCTATGCGCTTTGAGCACGTTCAGCCACGTTCGGAAGACATCGGGCGTCTTCGCTCGCAGGTGGTATATGAACTCGTCGGCGTCGATGTCGATGCGGCGCCGCCTGGCCTTGGCCGATATGACGGACAGCCCCACGTCCACGGAGCCGTGCAGGCGGCCGCGCGCCACGTCCGCCGGGGAGCGCGCGTACACCAGTATTCCACCGTCTACTACGAAGAAACGCTGGAATTAAACAATAAAAGATTAGAACGGTGAATAGCTTTGGAGGCCGTGCTCGACTGTTTGATACTTAATAAAATATTACTCTGTAGATCAGGAAAGGGACCGAATAATCGATAATCTTGGGAGAATATCCCGATTTATTTAGAGTTGGTGCAGCATGTCTTCTTCTTCCATACTTCTGTATTACAGGTCCTCTCAGCAGTCACGTCTTTTCTAACCATATCATCCTTCACACAGTCCATCCATCGTTTCTTTGGTCTTCCTCTACTATTATAGCCATCTACATTCATACTCAAAATTTTCCTCACTCCACCACATCACATGTCCATACCACGATAACCGATTACCACACAACTATTCAATCACCAGCGCTACTTTCAGATTTCCTCTTCCTCCTGGGAGAGCCGAGTCATTGGATAGAATGTTTTGAGCAACCAGAAATAATTTAAAAAAAAACGTAACTCCAATAGAACTACAACATTTTGACATTGCTGCTGCTGGTGTTGTTTGCGGTCGGTTTCAAAGTTGTACTTTAACACAATTTATCAAAAGAGACTCCTCATCTTGATAACTCAAACCCCATCTCAACAGGCGGTATTGTGTCAACAGCATTAAGCAAAAATACTTCTATAGCTGCTGCCAGTTAAGATCGCAATAGCGGTCATTGACCCACCTATATTTATTAAAGTTCTTAACTTTGAAATCCAAAAATAGGCCTGTTCAAGTCTTGAACCGTCATTTATCGTGATGTTCAACATTTTTTAATGAAAAACGAAACATGGTTCATTTGTTTTGGCTCGTACGAAGAGATATTAGGGAAAGGGCAATGACCGCTATTGCGATCTTAACTGGCAGCAACTATAGTGTTACCTTGTGCCACCCCTTGAGAGGCCATTTCCTCTTCTTGTGTAGGTACCCGTTGAAGACGTCGGGCCTCTTCTCGAACCTCTGGCCGTCTTTGAGACCCTCTAGCACCTCCCATTCGCTGCCTCGACGACGGCTGGAAACAAGAAGAAGCAAATTGTTAGTACAAAAAGGATCAAGGCAAGAATCCAAACGATATAGGTCTTTCGAGATGCTTTAGTTCTAAATACATTTGCTATTTGGTAAGATTGACTGTTTGTTGGCAAGTAAAAATTCGTACGACATCTTGTAAGACTAGGGAATATAATAAATTGGCACTTTTGGCTTGGTTTATTGACAGCATCCAAACGATTTATCAAAGCATAAGAAAGGACTGATAAACAAACAGTAACGATTATTTGACAGGTTTATGTTGGCACATGGCATATACATATAGGGTGCCATACGACCGGTACCGGTACACGTGGTATACCACCTCATCACGAAGCCGTCAACCAAGCATTCTGTACATCAAACTAAGTAACTTTACGCAAAAAATATTGCTGGGAAACGACTTTTTTTTGGGGTAAAAAATCATGTTTTGTGGTAGAACTCAATGAACGCACTCAAAACATTGGGGCCGTGGAGGTGTTTAAAGTAAAAATCTTACATTAAAATCTTGTATTTAAAAAAAAAAGTTGCCCAAAAGTTGGAACTTTGTATGGTGTAGAACAAAAAAAAAATGATCGCAATGACAAGGAGAACAAGTGCCCTTCGGCTTCGTTAAGAGGTGTTTTACACCCTTTATTACGCACGTACATTTATTTTACTAAAATTGTATAATAATTGTACATTAAACATAATTATGGTTTCCAACTGTAAGTGAAAGATCTATACTATAATGAGTAAAATACAAGGTAACATTAACTCTGCGGACCCCTACGCACCCAAGGAGTTTCGCTGGCTAATTTTATCTGAGCTTTTTTTGTACCTATTTCCTAAAACATAGGATTATCTTTATTTCTGAACGAGACCGATGCATAAGCTTTAAAAATAACATCCGCGGGCGACCCTTTTCAGTCTGCGAATTAAAAAAGGCTTCCAACATGTTAATATTAGATCAGTTCAAGTTTTAAGTTAATTGTGGACCCGAAAGGTCACGCTCAGGCATGTGCCCCACCGTCGACGATAAAGCGACTAGCTAGAGCTACAGACTTTTTTTAAGGTTCCGTACCTCAAAAGGAAAAAACGGAACCCTTACAAGATCACTTTCTTGTCCGTCTGTCACCACCAGCACAAAAAGCACATAATATGTAAAGCGAAAAGTCTGAAAACCGTAAGTATGTAGTTCAATAACAAAAAGAAGCGATTTTACTATTACAAACTTATTATTTGCGGTTGGTGCAATAGCCGTTTCTAGGGATCGAACAGCAAAGTTTGTCCTTTAAAAAGTTTGTACGGAACCCTCAGTGCGCGAGTCCGACTCGCTCTTGTTTAGTTAAAGAAACGTACAATAGGTGTAGGTCCCATCATCGCCATCATTCTTTTGCCCTTATCTCAATTTTCCTAGGGTAGCATCTTTCTTCTTCCAAACTTCTCTGTCTACTACATCATCTTTAACACATCCAGTCCATTTAACGCTGCTATGGTCTTCCCATACTCTTATAGCCTCATTAAAATTACCAATTATGAGAGAATTTATGTACGTTTTTAGGGTACCTTATAAGAAAAAAACGGAACCCTTATATCTAACTATCTACTAACTTCTATGTAACACTTTCTTGTTCGTCTGTCACCACCGATTTTCTCAAGAACGGGTGGATCTAGCAAGTTGAAACTTATTATTTGTGGTTGGAGCAATAGCCAAATTAAGTTTGTCCTTTAAAAAGTTTGTACGGAACCCTCGGTGCGCGAGTCCGCCAAGTCCCGTGTCAGTGAAAGAGATAAATATTTTAATAGTTGATCGCTGACTGTGTACATCACCGGCAAGAACTCTCTCAAGCAAAAAGCTCGTCTTTAGCCGCTAGTTCTACTCGCTTGTCGCTAATCACCAGCAGCGGTTAGACCTGAGCCTTACATATTGTTATTCTAGTCCGTGAGCTATAAAATGTTGTGTCATTGTGAGTAAATTAAGCTGTAACGAATTGATTATTTTAATTAGTTACGGAAAAAGGTTACTGTGGATAGTAAAGTTGATTGACTTGTATGTTTGATACCGATTGTACAAAATAAAAACATGAACAGTATTTGCTATCCACAAAACTCGTGCAGAAATGATGATGATGATGATGATATGATTTTTGTAACAATAATCTTTTTCCCAATGCTTTGGTGGAGCCTGGGCCTTATTATTTTAGTCCAGAAGTGCAAGTTACTTATCTAAATGGTGATGGATCACTGCTGGACTAGGACTCTTCAATCGCATGCTATTCAACTTGATTCTCTGTCAACTGTCATCCAGCTGCTACTAGCGACTCTTCGAGGATCGTCCCTGCACCTAGCCTAAGGACCGTAGGACTTGTAGGACCGCAAGACCACCTCCACTCAAGACCACGTCTGGTCCAATGGTTATCGGAACTACAGCTAAGATGGTCACTCAATTACCTTAGTATGATGATGCACGAAGGTGGTGGCGGAACGTGAGAGGGAGAGATCCACACGTCCCGGCCGCCGCGGGAGACGCCCCGGGCGCGGCCACCGGAGGTGCGGGCCTGTGGACGGTGAGCTATGGGCTAGCTCGCCGTCCGTCCGTCTCATGACGACAGGCCGTGTCGACGGCGCAGGAGTGTTCCACGCGCGCCTCAAAGAGAGTCAGCAAAAAGGAAGGGGTCCGCAAGGGCCGATGCCTGCCGGGGCTGCGGGACTATTCGAAAGACATACCGTGGCCCCGGATCACAAAGGGCGATGAAGGAACATGGATGGGTTTTAGTCAGTAAAAGTCTGACACTCCCTCCTGCTCCGCCCAGAGCAGGAGGAGTCATTTGATGATTTCCCATACGAAAAAAAAAATGGTTTTGCATTACCCCCTATTCTTCCCAGCGCGTGGTGGTTGCGGCGGCGGGCACACGACAGCGAGGCGGTCTTTTACGAACACTCCCGAATCGCACAGCGTTCCCTGCCTTACGATCTATGTCCAGCAGTAGACGTCTCCTGTCTGAATGATGATGGATCTCTTACCCCCTATTCTTCCCAGCGCGTGGTGGTTGTGGCGGCGGCCGCACGGCGCGGTCGCCGCTGTCAGCCGACAGTGACGCCGTCTCTCCGGAACAGTCAGAATCGGAAGGCGCGCGACGCAAGGCAGCTGCACGACCCGCTGCACCTCGACGTCGCTCACCTGCAAATAAAGAAGGTTTTTGTTTTAACTAGAGCATCGTTGGTCTACAGGTCGCAAGCCGACTGCTGAGCATGAGGTCCTGGGTTCGATTCCCAAGTCGGGCAAAACATAATTGGGTTTTTCCATCAAGAGCTTCTCACAAGCAGCCACGAGGTTTGTAGTGTAGGTACCTACTTAGTAATATTAAGATACTGATGGTAGTTGGAAAAGTGTTGTGACAGGAGTCCGGAATAAATCTTGCTACGAATCGGCTGTGTTTCCTTTGTGCTCCCTGGTCCCAAATATTACATTGGCGACGAGCAAAACTGGACGTTACATACGTATTCCAGAAAACGTTTCTGAATTACGATCTTTTTTAGGGATGGTTAATTTCTTTGCGAAATTTGTTAGGAATCTTAGTTTCTTGTTAGTTCCTTTGCATAGACTATTACGTACGGAAGTTCCCTGGCAATGGGATAGTGACTGTAAACGTTCTTTTGAGTCGGTTAAACGAGCGTTAGTCAGTAGTGAAGTTTTGGCTCACTATAACCCCAAGAAACCCATAATAGTAACTTGTGACGCTAGCGCTCGGGGTATCGGCGGCGTGCTGGCACAGCCGGGGACACACCAGGGCGAGCGGCCGGTTGCATACGTGTCACGTGCTTTGACCGCCGCTGAGAAAAATTATTCGCAGATACACCGCGAAGCTTTAGCGATCATATTCTGCGTGTCAAAATTCCACCAGTACTTATATGGGCGTAGGTTTACATTACGAACCGACCATAAACCATTAGTGTCTATATTAGGTAATCACGCAGGTATACCAACTATGACCGCCAGCAGGATGCAGCGGTGGGCAGTGATTTTGTCTGCCTACGACTATGATATAGAATACATTACGACTAACGATAACTGTGCGGACGGGTTATCACGGTTACCGAGTTCTACTACCGAACGGACTAAGGACTTGATTCCGGAACAAACTTATTTACATTTCGCTCAGGATGCTTTGTTATTAGATCACAAGCAAATTAGAAGTCAAACATTAAAAGATCCTATTTTAAGTAAGGTGATAACTTATGTACGAGACGGTTGGCCGGAAAAATGTGAAATAGTAGGTATGCAGCCTTATTTTAATAGGAGATCAGAGTTGTATGAGGAACTAGGTTGTGTGATGTGGGGTCACCGGGTAGTGATTCCAGAGTGCTGCCGGGATAAGGTTTTAAAACTCATACATGAGCCGCATATGGGTATCGTAAAATCTAAAGCCATTGCTCGTAGTTATGTGTGGTGGGCCGGCATCGACGAGGCTGTCGAGCGGGAGTGCCGCACGTGTGCCACCTGTGCTAAGCTGGCCGACGGGCTGCCGCGCGCTCCCCCACGGCCCTGGCCTTGGCCCCTCAGGCCATGGACTAGACTACACTTGGATTTCATGGGTCCAATAGATGGGAAAACATTTTTGGTCGTCATAGATGCCATGTCGAAATGGTTAGAGATTTTTCTAGTACCCAGTACGGCAGCGCGTAGCACTATTTCTAGACTAGGGGAGTTATGGTGTAGGTTTGGAATTCCTAAACAAGTCGTGACTGACAACGGACCACCGTTTACGAGTAGCGAATTTGCTACTTTTCTAGGAAGCGATGGTATTGAACACATTTTTACTGCACCATATCATCCCGCTTCTAATGGGGCGGCAGAAAATGCAGTAAAAACTCTTAAAAAAGTGGTTAAAGGCATTAGCGGAAAATAAAAATATTGAATTAACGTTAAATAATTTCTTATTACATTTTCCTTCTATGTTATTAATGGGAAGACATTTAAGGACAAAGTTAGATGTTTTGAAACCGGACAGGGAAACAAGGGTTCGGGAAGCTCAACAGAGACAGATTAGGACTAAGGGAGGAGTAGATGGGAAGGTAGGAATTTGGGAGGATGTTTGGTATCGACAGTATTTGAAAACGGAGAAATGGCAACCAGGATCAGTGGCGGGATCGATGGGAGCTCATGATTTTAAAATCTTGGATAGCAAGGGTAACATGATTCATAGGCATATCGATCAATTAAAGCGTAGATCTAGAGGTTCACTTGTAATCCCCACAAATGCTAGGCTATCACATCAGGATCCACCTGTCTGTGTACCGGCCGAGCCTGCTCAGGTCGGGTCCGGGCAGTCCGAGGTGTCGAGCGGCGCAGACGGTCTGCGGGTGGAGACACAGTCTCCGTCTGACGTAGTTCCGGGTGCACCAGCTGCTGAACAGTTTTCTACGCCTCCTACAACCCCTGTACCGTCCCGGTCGAGACCGATTCGTAAGTGTCGCCTAGCTAAGATGACAGATGGTAAATAATAAGATTATTGAAAATTAGTACTTAATTAAGCATCGTTTACATGGTTGTTATTCTTGTTAATTAAGTGGGGAGGGATGTAGTGTAGGTACCTACTTAGTAATATTAAGATACTGATGGTAGTTGGAAAAGTGTTGTGACAGGAGTCCGGAATAAATCTTGCTACGAATCGGCTGTGTTTCCTTTGTGCTCCCTGGTCCCAAATATTACAGATTTGTGCCCGATTGATGACAATAGGCAAAAAGTGGGTGTACTATAATAATAATAATAAAACCTTTAGTTTCAGGCTACTTTACTTTACTATTAGGTAGGTCACGGCCCAGCCCTTCGGGGATTACAGATATGATGTTATGTTAGGTTTTAACAAATTTAATATGGCTTCGAATTGTTACTACCTAAAACATTTAATCCATCTATAATCCATTTGTGTCCCACTGCAGGGCAAAGGCCTCCCTTCCCTCTTTACACTTAGCACCTGCTCTTTGCGGCCAATCTTTACGGTAAGAGTCGAGTTCGATTTTTTTGCTGCCAAAACTATATAAATAAATGATTGAAATTGTTTGGCGGTTGGTAGGTCGGGATTATGAGAACTTTTAATCAGTACGCAGTTTTCATTTGTTGAACTTTCAGAACGAAGCAACAGCTTAATTGGGACCCAAATCAGGAAATAGGGTTTTCAAAAGCAATCTTCGCCTCATTCGACAACTCGTTATTATTCCGGATCTGTGATTCCGCAGTTAAAATGTTGTCTATGTAGGTCGCTAACATCATCATTTACCTAGCTTTTTTTCAACTATGTTGGGGTCGGCTGCCAGACTAACCGGAAGCAGCTGAATACCAGTACCTTACATGGAGCGACTGCCTATCCGACCTCCACAACCCTGTTAATACGATACCCCTTGGTAAGACTGGTAGGTTGCTAACATGTGAACAAGAAAATCATGAAGAATGGAAGTAGTTTTTATTAGTCTACAGATTCAACAGCATGAAACTGCATTTATTTAGCAATGTAAGAGTGACTAAGCGATATTATTTTTTCAAGATAAAACGTGATTTCAAAGGTGACCTAATACATTGATTCGCTATCGTGCATTTTATTTCATTTCGATCATCTTCACACTGATTTTATATGTCACCATCCCTGTCTTGCACCTGTAGTGCGACAGTGACAAGTTATGTTTTTTTGTCATCTCGCCGGTCAACCGTATGAGGCTGGCTTCTGCTTAACCGGACTATCCTGAGGGTGCCTTGAGTGTAACGCCTTAAGCCAGGGGCATGAAACTTACAAACTAAGCGACAGCGCGCTAAGGGCACCCCTTGTGGGATACGAGCCTCGGCTAAGGGCGCCGTTGGGGAGAAGGGACAGGCTGGATCTGAGTTAGATTATTTAGGGGCTAATTTAAAACTACTGGCTCAGCATCCCGGGCTGGCTCGAGCAAGGGTCCGGGGGCGGGGGGGAAGTGGCAATATAATAACGCTTTGCTTTATAGATTTCGAGCTGAATACTTTCTATGCGACTTCAGCACAACGTGGCATCTGCAATCAACGTGGTTGTTTTAAAATCATGTCACGTGTTTGCTACGTAAACGTTTGATGAAGGTCTAGGTTAAGCTGGACCACCGCCAGATGGGTAGATGACCTAACTTGAAAAACCAGGACGTGCCCTACGTGTCGAGTTTGCCCGATAAATTTGAAAAGTATCATGTTCCTGTAATTACTTCGACGTCCTTCAAGATTTCAAAACACAGCTGTTTGAAGGCAAAAAGAGAAGAACTAATGATAATGTTCTAGTTTTATAAAGATATTGTCACAATAGTATGAGTGAACGTGTTGACGCTAAACGCTCGTTTGCGACAAGGATGACACATATAAAATGAACCTTTCATTTTCTGTTAAATGGTTTCTATGCAAAGGCTTTGGCAAAGCAGGGTGCAAAAATCCTCATCCATGGAGGATGATAAACTTCGAGGATCATCCGACCTGGCGATATTGTGTCAGTTGTTGTCAGGTTTCTGTATAATAATGACTAGCTGATGTCCGCGGCTTCTCCCGCGTGGATGTCGGTTATTACGACCAAAGTAATCATGAAATTTTGGTCCCGTTCCCGCAACCCTCCAACAAATATCATTATATTTTAGCCAATGTATACAAAAACTTGACAAATTATATACTAAAACCTTCCTCGAAAACCACTCTATCCATTGGTGAAAACAGCATGAAAATAGGTGCAGCAGTTTTTGGGTTTATCGCGAACAGGCAGACAGAGACGCGGGGAGGACTTTGTTTAATATGTAGTGATAGTGCTACGATGGTGATGAATGGTGATGGTGATAGGAACTAGACAAAACCAACGTCCTGTGACTTGCGTATGTAATGGGATCATAGTAAAAATAAAGATGCATTTATTTGTATAAACATGTGTGACATGATACATGGATATGCACATATGGATGGAATATGAGTTGAGAAGATTGCTGGTTCAACATGTTTTGTCATATTCGGCGTACAAAATAGTTTTACAAATAAGAAATAAAAATAAATAAAAATTAGAAAAAAAAAAAACAAAATTCAATCAAAATACATAATTACAGTCAATACAAAAAAAAAAGTAGTAACAGTAATAGTTACGATTGTGGTGTTCTACATGTCGCCAAACAACTACCAATATTATGCACTAAGTTCAATGTACTCCACAAATAAAGAGTATATTGTTAATTTATCATAAACCGTGAAGTTCATTAATGATTTCACGCCGCAGTTAATAACGAAGACAATCTCCTAAGTAAACGACAGCGTCGGCATTGTTTGATCAACTTGTATCAACATTGGTTGAGGTAGCGCTGGAGTTAAACAGATGCGGAATATTTTTTTATAGTATTTTCAACTAGCTTGTGCCCACGACTTCGCCCGCGTGGACCTCGGTAATAGGCGAGACGACAAAAAAACCAATTAGTCCGTCACTAATGGCCGAATACTGAAACGTCATTCAAAATTTAAGTAGCACTTATTTTTAACAGATACTCAAAAGTGACGTTTGGCTATACGAAATTTAAAGTTTAGGAGCTGCTCAAATGTTAAGCAGCCCCTAAATTTTGAGTGACGTTTCAGTATTCGGGGGTTAGATTATCAAAAAATATTTGACCCGTGTTTTTTCTTTTGTTACGTAAACTAAAATTGACGAAGACACGACGCTTTTAAAATTTTCAATTTCGTGGGTATCATTTTAAGCTAGTTCTGACGTCACGATCCCCCACTCCCCAGTTTTGATGCGTTTTATCTTTGTCAATATTCATTGATTTACAACGAATACGTGTCCATTAATTTCCAATACTCTAACTGACGGACTAAATAGATCTGCAATTTTTTGATTCTGTCGTCATGCCTATTGTCCCACGGAATAAAAAGTATCCTATGTATATCCTATCCAGGCTATAAACTATCTGTGTACCAAATTTTTATCCAAATCCGGTGGTTTGATAGTAGGATAATAATAATAATTTTTGTCTGTACTTTTCAGTGCGATAATTTGTGAAAAAAAAACGTTGTAACGGATCCGCAAGACATTTGTTCCGACCACATGGGCGATGATCGGGGGAAACCTTCTGATTAGGAAGATATTAAATGTTTTCACGACCCCTACTGCTGTTTGCACTTGTAAGTTCACGTGCGCTCTTCAGAAGACAGTGATTTTTCGGATCAAAAATGATAGTCGTATCTCAGGTGTTATTTTGTACCAGGTACATAAGTTATTCAGTTTGATGTAGGTACTATCGAGGACACTCCCGCCTAATCACCACTAAGCTAATTTTTGCTTGCACTTACAACATAGAAACGATGTCTAGCCCCGCCCCGTTGACTTTGTATAGAAATAATGAATGAAAAGATACCGATCGGCCGATCGCACTGACGAAGCACGCCAAACGAGAGTTATTGTTATTATGCACGCCAACGTTGACGCTTTCCTAAAAGGCCTAAACTTTAATGGGGCGTGGCTCGGCGCCACCGCATGATATAACTCATCAGGCGGAAAAGACCATGACTGTACAGAATGCTGAGAATGCGTAGCTGTGACTAACAACTGTGCGATGGGTCTTATAGCACCCTGTATAATCTCGTATTAATCGCCATCGGCCCGACCTAGCCTTTGCCTCATCGTGGGGTCGGTTTCCAGTTTCACCGGACGCCACTGGAATACTGATTTACTTATTTCTAAACACAAGGTTAACCCTTGAAATTTCAGAACTGGATTCAAAATATACGTGGCGTGATCATTTTCGCACGTTCGGCAAACGAAAGGGGAATCACACCCTACCCAGTTAATCTAATTCTTTCGTTTCGAGGACACCTACCGTATATCTTGTCGGGATTCAAGGACCAACATTTTTATGACTAGTTAGCTTATGTGTGCTGAATAAACAATTTTACCCAGCTATGACGAAGCCATAAGGAAGGGTTATGAGTTTAGCAGTCTATGTATGTTTATATTTACACGGTATGTTCCCCCGTAGCGCCCAAGCACTAAACTATTAATAAGGGGGCGATCGATTAATTTGTTGATCGGTTTGTTTGTTTTTGTTTGTTTGTTTGCCCTGGTAATGCAGGCTACATTTTAACCGACTCTCGATAGGAGTCGATTTTACCTTGAAACCCCGAATTATTTAGAACGTGATTTTTCAGCAGTCGGGTTTTACCCGACTGCCAAGGAACGGGTTATTTAGTTGACGTATACCACGCAAATTCTAATGCTTTAATATAAAGTTTGCCCCACACTAGGTATTTTTTTCTGTATTGTGCATGCGTGCGTTTACAAACATTAAAACTCACATACACAAACAGTCAGACAATTGACATGCTTCTTTAAGAGTTACCCTATCATTAAGTCAATCACATCGTACTTGTAAATAAACTAGGATGTTAATAGCTAGACAAGAATACTAACAACATTTCCTGCTAGCTACGAGCTAGGTAATCAATTTGCGCTGCCTTGCCAAGACTGCGGAAGGCTGTGTTAACCAATATAAAGTGCCTTCCTTATAACATATTGGCTGCCTAACTAGACTAATAACTACCAAGTTAATAAATCAGTGATAGCCTAGTGGTGTGATCGTCAGACTGCCAAGTCATAGGTCTCAAGTTCGAACCCACTTCTAATTTTTCGGATTCATGTACGTATTGTTGAATTAACGCTTGCGTCGGTGAAGGAAAACATCATGAGATAACCAGAATGCCTGAGAGATATTTCTCAACGGCATGTTAAGCCAAGTCCTCTGACTTGGATTAACATGCCGTTGAGAAATAGCTCTGACACCAGGTTAGGCACTAGCCACACGATAAAGAAGCAGAAGAAGACTACCTAGTTTCATAATCTACCTCAAATGGATCGTTTCCAAATAAGCGTAGCAATAAGAGCTAAGTATATGCCCAACATACACCAATTGCTTACATTAAAAAGAATGTATTCGTGAGGTCGTTGGGTTTAATTCTCTGATTGGCGGGCAAAGCCATGTTGGATTTTTCGATCAGGAGATTCTCCGTATTCGGCTCGAATTCTGGATATGTGCCCGGTTAATGGTAATACGATCACCCTCAATAACAAGGGCTTAAACATAACTGGCATAATGATTCACTAGAGGAGGAGCTCGTGGCTAAATAACAACAGCCGCTCGGGTTTACTTTCAGGTTAAGCCGCGTTTGCCTAGTTTGGTTCGTGGATGGTTAACTACCAATTACTCCGTGCCTCGGAAAGCACGTTAAGCCGTTGGTCCCGGCTGTCATTTGAAGATCTTTGACAGCTGTTACAGGTAGTCAGTGGCCCGAAAGTTTGACAACCATTCTGACTAAAGGGTCTCATATTACCCAGTCGGTACTGAGTTGTGGAGGTCAGATAGGCAGTCGATCCATGTAAAATACTGGTATTCAGCTGCATATGGTTAGACTGGAAACCGACCCCAACATAGTTCGGAAAAGGCTAAGCAGATGATGATCAACCGTCCTGCTGGAACCGCGCAGTGGATTTGGGACTAACTACTAATTCAGTTTACGCTTTGCTGGCCATTTGTGTAGTTAATCCTTTACGGCCTACTTTTTCTCACAGAGACGACGCATATTCCAGCAGTGAGAACGACGTGTATGATACATCACTGCCTTCAAGAAAGAAAGCCGCGATGCTATGTTATTATGTGTACCTCCAACAGATTAGGCATAACCACAAAACTTGCCAAGACGTAAACTCATTGGATTACAAACGGAACAAAAAGTCCAACATTATCAGGTCAGGTGTGAGTGGCGCAGTGCGACGTAGAACATTTAACTAGTGCAATGCGATTATGATTATGGGGTATAGGTTTTATAGCCTACGGAGTTTTTTGAGCCAAAATGTTCATAATTTTTGTGTGTACATGACCTGATTCCGGGAGCAAACAATCACTTCTATTTAGCATGGGAGTCGACAGAAACTACTGGACGCCAACAGCTACGATCCTTACATACTCCTTTGCCTCGTCCATGTTCATACACCTAACCAGGTGTATGAACATGGACGTACGCCGGTTGCGAGTACTACGCACCTGACCTTTCTGAAGAACTTCACGAATAAGGTCAGTGTTTCTAGGAAAAATATGGGAAGTGTGATAGTATATACGCTACTTAGCCGTAGAAAAGGTATGTCAGTACTTTCGACGAGCTCAAAATGACAAGACAATGGGCAGTAGTATCTTGAAGTGCATAACATAAAAACACGTCTGTGATCCCACAAGGATTAAGCAGAGTTGTGCCCAAATTTTGCCAGGTATTGCCATCGATAGGGCCTAAACTTTATGGCTTCTTCTGAGAAATTCCTGTTGGAAAAACCCAATATCACTTTCCCCGACCTGGCAATCGAACGCGGTACCTCATGCACAGCAGTTGGTATCCTGTACTGGTAGTAATAAACTGACCCGAATGGTGCAGCGGTAGTGAGGCTGCCTTACGTTCTTAGGGTCCCGGGTTCGAATCCCGGTAGGAGCAAATGTTTGTGTCATGAGCATGGACATTTGTTTCCGAGTCATGGATGTTTATATTTTATTTTATTTATTTTTTATTAAAACTTTATGCACAAGTAAAAACCGTACAGAGGCGGACTTAATGCCTTTGGCATTCTCTACCAGTCTACCTTAGGGTGATGCAGAGATAATACACAGTAGGTGCAATACCAGAAAAAAGATTTTTTTTTATCTAAAACATAAGAATAAATACATATATACATACATATAACAAAATATATAAAGTTAAGAAAGACAAACAACAAAAAAAAACTATAACAACTTAGTTTTGAGACGAATCTGCCAACTTCTTGTAAATATGCTCTCGAGCCTTCACTTTGAAGGTGAAACGACTAGTCAACGTCCTGATACTCTGGGGGAGCGCATTCCAGAGGAAGACCGCCTGGACAAAGAAGGAGGATTTGATAAAGCCAGATCGATATGTATAATAAGTATATATATTTACAAACAAAAAGTATCTATGTAGTATATCAACTATCTGGTGTCCACGACACAAGCCTCGTTGCTTAGTGTGGCACTGGATGGCGCTGTGTGTAATGTCCAGCGATATTTATTTAAGTATTTTATTCTACGGACATCTTACGTTGGTCACCAAAGTATGAGCACTGTTGACCGCGGCTGTTCACTTTATGCATGTCAATTGCAAGTCAGTCTTAGTTTCCTCACAATAATGCGTTCAGACTCCAAATACCATATATTTCCCACACAATTTCACGCCAACTTAAGTACCTGCTTACTCAACAGAGGTAACAAGCGTGCTGATAATTTACTAGGTACAATTTAGATTTACCATGACCGACGTGATGAAATGTCAGTTGTAAGACATGGACACTCCAAAATGATAGGTCAATAGTTTTGATGCTACAGAATTGTGAAAGCCGGCTTCTCTGACCCCTGATCATTATATTCTAGATCTATTCAAATTTCGAGCGAATCGGTTTCTCCTAGGCAAGCACCCTCCACGCTAGGCCGCAATATCGCTTCACATCAGGCGAGTTGCGGCCAAACGCAAGCCTATTTAGTCTATACATATAATAAAATCGTTGAGACCAAAAAATCTGTTCATTGAAGATTTAAAAAAAAAAACCAGCCAGGGTGACTTGAAATAAGTAACTGAACATATTAAAACAAACATGAACATTTAAAAAATTTTTGTTTGTTTGTTTGTTTGTTTGTTTGAACGCGCATCACGTAAAAACTGCTGAACCGATTTTGTTGAAATGTTCACAAATCTGTTTAAATACATTCAGAATAACATATAGGCTATAGAAATTTTGGATTTTTTTGGAAAAAGGGGGTGAAAAGGGGGGGTTAAGTTTGTATGAAAAAAAAAATTTAGATTGTTCTAGAATCATGAAACTCAGAATAAATACTTATTAATAAAAATAAAGAAATACCTGTCTTAGCATTTTTTTTAAATCTCATCCAGAGGTGCAAAAAAGAGGGTTTTGTGTTTAAAATTAATAAACTTCAAACACCTATACAATCAAAACCAATGAAGTGTAACCTTTTAAAGTTGCTACATATACTCCATATCTAATACAGGTAAATATAATTTCTCAGTTTTCTTGAAATTTGATTTTTGAGGTGAATACGCACAAAATAGCAAAGAAACTCAAGAAAATCAGCTTTCCTCGGTTTAAGTAGTTGGTACGAAATGTTTGTGCGCGCATCACGTCAAAACTACTGCATAGATTTATTTAAAGGCTTCTTCAATATTTAGGCTATATAATTATTATCACGCTACTTCCTTAAGGGGTAGGCAATTTTGCATTATTTCCGTATACTTCAATTGTTTGACGTTTCAGTCATGACGTAAGTACATGAGAACGGCTATTTGTGGCTTATGTCAACGAAGTAAATAGCCTTGCAGTTTCATGACCGCTCTGTAAACTACGGGGTTGCAGGTTCAAACCCTCCAACATTATTTTCACTTTTTGTGATTTGTTTAATTTTTTTTTTTGATGCTGTGAGATTTCCTATATTTCATTTTGTATAAGTTGTGTGCATTTCTTATTTTTTTCGTGAAATATTTTTCCAAAAAGTAATAGAGTAGTACATAAGGAAGAAGAATACAATCATGCTACCCCCAACTAAATTGGGATAAGGGCAGGAGTATGATGATGAGGATGATTTCTCCAAAAAGAAGTATAGCGAACACCAGAAGCCTGATAAATCCACGTGTTCTTGCCGTGCAAGAACTGTGCTATGCTATTCGCAATAATCAATAATCCATACGCAGTTTACGTAGATTATATTTACAGCTAAATTGTTATTGGCCTCATATCGTGTTTTCGGGCGGGAGGAGACGCCCGGGTTCTTCCATTGTGAGGATCGACCGGAGGCCACGGTGGAGCACACTGTGGAGGTGTGCCCCACTTGGGCGGAGCACCGCCGTGTCCTCGAAGCGGCGATCGGCGGCTTCGACTTCTCTCTCCCAGCCCTGGTTCAATACATGGTCCGGAGCGAGACGGAATGGGATGCCATCACCTCCTTCTGCGAAGCAGTCATGCTAGCGAAGGAGGTGGCGGAAGGTGAGAGGGAGAGATCCTCACGTCCCGGCCACAGCGGGAGACACCCCGGGCGTCGGGAGCCACGTATTGGCCCCCGGCCACCGTAGGCGCGGGCCTGTGGACGAGGAGCTATGGGCTAGCTCGCCGTCCGTCCGTCTCATGACGACAGGCCGTGTCATGACGACAGGCCGTGTCATGACGACAGGCCGTGTCGACGGAGCGTTCGTGTTCTACGCGCGCCTCAAAGAGAGTCAGCAAAAAAGAAGGCGTCCGCAAGGGCCGATGCCTGCCGGGGCTGCGGGACTATTCGAAAGAGATACCGTGGCCCCGGAACACAAAGGGCGATGAAGGAACATGGATGGGTTTTAGTCAGTAAAAGTCTGACACTTCCTCCTGCTCCGGGAGGAGTCATTTGATGATTTCCCATCCGAAAAAAAAAGCTATATCGTGTTTGGGCTCATTCATGCACCTTGATGAGAACTTTCGACCTAGCTGGAGTATGACTGTCATCGAGTGTCTAAGGATGAAAACCTAAGGCTGTCGAGGGAAGCCCCAAATTGGAAAAACATAGTAAAATATTTTAACGATGATTGCATATAATTCCGAGAAATTAAATTGTTACCTACTTGAATCTATACTTATTATTATAAAGGAGAAAAGTTTGTTTGTTTGGTTGGTTGAACGCGCTAATTTTAGGAACTACTGATTCCAGTTAAAAACATCTTTTAGTGTTGGATAGCCCATTTATCGAGGAAGGCTATACGTTATATAACATCACGCTACAATCAATAGGATCGGAGCATCAATGAAAATTGTTGCAAATACAGCGAAAAATCTTTTGAGAGCTTCCTTTCCGTGCGCTGCGTAAACGGTTAAAGTTACTCAACAATCATACATGTATGACGGGATTGTTCCTCTTAAAAAGTCCGCTAAAGCATATTATCTGCATTTTTTTTAAGTTGACTCACACTCTCTCTAAGCCTCTCTCTCTCTTACGTAACGCAGACGAAGTTGCGCGGGTCAGCTAGTATTAAATAAACCCGAGGAAATCCAAAGGACGGACACAATGATACTGCATTGAACGGAACGTCACATTATTTCACTTGGATATAATAGTGATATTCGGAAGCATAAGCCAACGAAAGTGTCAGTCAACGAGCGTATGTGACGTGACGTAATGTTTTTTTTTTAAAGCGTTTTGGCTTTGGCACCTAGTAACGTAGTCAGTTCAACGCTATCTATTGAGTTCTTGGAAACAATTTTTTTTTAATTACTCAAAAAGCAAACCTCTCATTAACCCTAATTCTTGATTCTCATTGAATAGACTATGCGTCACGAAACTCTGTCATCGCAAAGGTATCTTTTAATATTGATGACTCGATCGGCGCAAGATCTAGCCAATTCATTACCTTTGAGGTATTACGCATTACTTTATGTGATTAATTTTTCCATCCCCAATGCTCTCAAAACGGTGAAGGAAAACATCGAGAGGAAACCAGCATGTCCTATAACCAAAAATTCGAAGACATGTGACATCTGCCAACCCGCACTGGGCCCGCGTGGTGGATTATAGCCAATTTCTTCTCATAAAGCAGCAGTGGGCACATTATAGGAGGATAAAATCGAGTTAATGACATGAAAATTTGAAGGTTAAGACTTACGTTTATTTTCGAGGCGCGTCGGCTCTGTAACGACATTCTTCAGTCCTCCTTGATTCATAACTTTGCCGCTACACGCGCCCAATAGCAACCATCTTAATTCAGCTGAAGCAGAAGAAAATACAACATTAAATAATCTGAGATGACGACTAAATTAGTCTATTAAATAGAGACAAGTATGGAAGAAAGAAGACATGTCAAGACAAGACGTAAGAAAATGATTAACTAATGTGCATCCTATAAGTATTTCACGTGGAGCGATTGCCTATATGACCTCCACAACGCAATAACAATTAGATAACAACAATTAAAACAAAGTCGAAGTACGAAGTCTCATTTTCTTTCTGACACATTAACTCCCAGATTTCTGTCATCATCATCTGCCTAGCCCTTCCCAACTATGTTGCGGTCGGCTTCCAATCTTACATGGCGAGCGAATGCCTATCTGACTTTCACAATTGAGTTATGTGGCAACACGATTAGGTACCCCTTGGCAAGACTGGCTACCCCACTTTCAGGCTGCAACATGATGTGCTCCTAATATCTCCACCTATACAAAATAACAAAAATGCTACAAGAAGAAACCATTTGCTTGCTAATAGCCTAACATTCAGAGTTTCAGACATGCTTACGTAATCTCCTACTTATTACTGAATAGCTGAGATCACCGATCATCTCTCGATAGTCGTAAAATTAACTATTATAATTGAACATTAAATTGTGTTAGGAACAAAGACAATTCCAGTGTAACGGAAATGCGATTCATAAATTCTTGAACAGCTGATGCATCGTAGTCCTGGGCTCCTCGCAGTCAGTCTCACTACAACCTTGCCTTCCTTGCTTTGCTGAATGGCTTTTACTTTTGAATGAATTATTTTTGTACAGTCAATAGCGCGTAGTAGATTAGATACTTTGATCATGAGCTGACCTAGGTGGAGACTGGAGTAAACATGCAGCCAAAGTGATCTTTGCGCTGCTACCGTACGATGCGGTGGTGGTGGCGAGGTCAGCCCAAATCTGATAAAATATAAAAATTACCGTGCCAGCGACACGAAGAAGAAGAATGTAGTAATAGGATTAAATATTGGTTTTGTATCCACGAACACGCGACGGTCGTGCCGATACGAGAGACGCAGCTTGTAGTATCCGAAAGCCTGATATGAAGCAATCAGAAGACAGAAAAAAGAAATCAAATGACCCTTAATGTTGTTATTGGTTAACCGAGACAAATAAAGGTAATTTTAAAAGCCAACGCAACTGCAGCGGCAATGCTGCCAACCGCAATGAACTAGTTCTATGTAATTATGAAAACGGCAACAGGAGGCAATGTCGCCATCTGCGGAAACGAATCATTCCTTTCCTATATCCACGAAATTTGGATTGATTTGGTATTCAGAAACCGGGTGAGTATATTATGTAAAGAAGATTGACACTAGTTCGCAGATTCTTCGTAATCTCGCAAAGATCTACAGTAAAGCATAATAATTTGGTACTGCAATGTTATTTAAAGGGGACTAAAGGGACTTCATACAAGGAAGGAAGTTACCGTTTATTTAGGGATAAACAAATAGACGTGGAACCTCATCATCATATAAGCCTATCCTTTTGCAACTATGTCGGGGTCGGGTTCCAGTCTAACCTGATGCAGCTGAAGACCAGTACTCCATATGGAGCGATTGCCTATCTGACCTCCACAAACAGATTAGCGGGTAACAACATTTTAAACAAAGTCGCATAGTTTCTGAAACATTGGATTTATAGCAAATTTGTGTAGTTAAACCCAATTGAAACAACGCTTTTACGTTTACATACGGGACAATCTAAATATTTTCTTTAAAGATAGACTAAGATTAGATAGGCTTGGTTAAAACGAATACTATCCTAACTAAGCTAAAGAATATGCCTGCCTGATTTCGTTTTTGGGATTTCCTTAAGCACAGCTTATAGTGATATTGGATCTCAACATTCAGTTTTACGTCTACACCGTCAGGCAATTGCAGCATTTAATCATATATTTCTATTCCAACTAAAACCAAGAATTTTCCTTCTACAAAACTTAAAATAACATTTCGTGTTCATTCCATTTTGTAGGAAACTCCTAATGAGTCCTAGATTTAGCAATGCGCCATGTTGCAGTGACTGAAATATAAAGTAGGCCGCCGACTGTAAAACAAATATACACGATAACAATAATATCTTTTATTGCGATAGTGATATTGTTAATAATATAAACAATTACCACGTGGCTAGTCATGTGATTCGCCAAGGGTTTATACTAGGTCCGGTTAGGTATGATATGTTGGAAACAATTTTTTTGGGTACATTATTCATATTATATTATTGATATATCAGGCGCAGAATCATTCCAAGGCACGGGGGTATCATACCGCCAAGTTTCAGACTAGGAAAACCCAATGATAATGAGGCTTCTTTTGCAAGTAGGTTTTTACAAACATTTTTACGCGTATTTTTATTTTTAGACTGAGTAAGGCACGTGCAGCTGGCATCCTACGCGTCAAACTTACCGACCATGTACGCAACACCACACTGCGCTCCAAAACACAAATCACTGACGTTGGTCAAAAAGCCGCTAAGCTAAACTGGGACCGGGCTGGCCATGTCTGCCGAATGCCCGACGAGCTGTGGGCCAAAATAACCATTATGTGGAGCCCTATAGCAGCCAGAAAGCGACGCGGTAGACCTCGCAGGAGATGGCGAGACGAGCTGGACAAAACTGACGACCAGTGGTCCACATTGGCTCTGGATCGTAGAATTTGGAAATCATGGGGAGAGGCCTTTGCCCAGCAGTGGGATGACAAAGGCTAACTGTAACAGTAAGGCGGGTGTTTCGTACCTGACTACTCTGACAAGAAACAGCCACAACAAACTCAGAGCTCATAGTCTCTTTTAAGGTCCAGACATAATCTTGGTAGTCACATGAGGACTATGCAGATAAGTGTCTGAGATGCTCTTTTGAAGAAACAACAATACAGATTTCTGTGGAGCCCAACCAGTGCAAGCATAATTCAGGGGAAGAGGCCAGTGGTAACTTCTCAGTAGGATGAGGCAGTAATATGTTTTTTAGACAAATGAATGTAAATGTAGTAGTGTTGGAAAACAGATGGCTTATCAATACTGCCATCACAGATCCCTTTGTTAAATATGGTTATAGTGACAATATTATTTCGTCGTTCACTATATAAGTATTTGAAGAAACAGAAAGACCTTAACGCCTATAAATAACGGTCTACACTTTATTCAAAAACCAAATTCTTTGGCACTAGAAGACTATTCAGCTATAAAACCGCGCTAAAGTTTTCTTATAAGCAACATTATTCTTATGAAACGTCTACTAAATTGCCAACCGATAATCGATGACCCAGTGGCCAAACCATACCTAACATTAATCACTTCGACCTTCACTAAATGGGTTGGTTTCCGGGCAGTTTTTACATTAAATAATATATTGATAATGCATCACGTAGTCCCGAAGAGTAAGGCAGAGGTGTGTCTACTCATTTTGCCAGTTATGATTAAGTCCCATGTAATAGGGGGCGAGCGTATTGCCCTCAACCGGGCCCAAATCCAGACTACGTGGCTGGTACCCAGAAATTCCTGATGGAAAAGCCCAAGAACACTTTGCCCGGCTCGGATCGAACCCAAGACCTCACACTCAGCAGTCGCGCTTACGACCACTAGACCAACGAGGCATTGGAGTAGTTTTACCTTTACCTATATGGTAAATATTTATGAAGATAAGGAAAATACAAAGCGCATTCGTACCTATTCGCACGAGACTGAACGGATTCTTCACTTTCATTGTCACAGCACGATTATCAAATTAATATATCACCCTTCCATCAAGAGTTTTTATTTTCACCACAAATCACTTCTTACAAAACCTATTTAGCCAGAAATAATTTGAAAGCAGACCAAAGTACACTTTTATCACTAAACTCCCCCAATAAACACATTCAATTTTATTATTTTCCACAAGATTATCACGAGACAACGCAGTATGCCCAGTGATAGACCTGCATTGTACTGAGGTTTTAATCTACAAAATAAAAACGGTATCAGTTTTATCGATGATATTATCCAAGGATATCAATAAAAACATAAGCGTTATCTGGCATTATCTTGTGAACGCGTGAATTACTCATCTCTTATCTTGAGGAAGTACCTACTGATGAATTGTCGGACCAAATGTTAAGGGGGAATATTGTTTTGTCTATACCAGAAGCTTTTTCTTTGTTCTTCCAGTCTAGCTAAGGGGTAGCCCAGTAACTGGGCTAAAGGTCAGATAGGTTCCATGATAAATGCTGGTATTCATTCAGATGCATCCGTTTAGATTGAAAGCCGACCCCAACATAGTTGATCAAAGGCTACGCAGATGATGATCCCCATAAACTTTTTCCCGAGGATGCATCTGGGGAGAGATGGAATACGTGGGTTATGTGGTAGATAAACACTTCTATTAAAGACCAACTGCTAAAACTCTTTATAAAACGCAGACTTGCTCCGAAAATTCCAAAATATAGTACTGGCTGCTACTAAGAGCATTCAATAAAGAAAGCGAGAAAAAATATTTATTTGTCGCATGACGTGCATTAGCTTAGACCGGGTTCGAGTCGGCTTTCAGACTTATTAAATGAGTCTGAATTTAAATTAACAAAAATATGTATGCATGAAAAAATCACCATGTTTTTCAAGATACAATGCATGAAATATACTGAAGTCAATAGCCCAGTAAGGCATTGACTGGCGATGAAAAGGTCATGACTAAAAGTCAAGGGCCCTCTCAGTCTAGGTGTGTGAACCTAAGGCAGTCATGTAAAGAATGGCACGCAATGGAAGTGATTGACTTCGAAAAGTTTGAGGTATCTAATACAGCTAAGGGCCAGACAAAATGGTGAAACCTACGCAAGCAAAAGACGACCCTTAGTTAGAGGAATACAACGAAAAGATGAAGACGAGATCTAAAGCAAAATAATCAATAAGTCGTAGTGTTTCTAGAAACGGATCTTGCAAGTGCTGAGAAACTTCAAAAGCATTTCAAAGTAGTAATAAACGAAGTTCCACTTAGTATTCCAAGGTAGGGAGAGAGAATTGTAAGGAAGCACTTTGCATTATAAGTCAAAGTTCACAGTGCATTTACATAATGCTACTGTAGCCACTATCGGTATGGCTTCCACTCGATATTTTTTGCTAAGTACTTTATCCAAAAATACAATGGATATCCAATGATTACGCAGTGTATGTATTATTGAGAAATGACGCATAAAGAATATTTTAAAGATTCTAATGTGTAAACATTTCAAATGTTCGTCTTTCTTAGAACAAGACTTTTAGAACAATAGATTGAATTATTTCAATGCTATGATTCCGCTGAATTCTAATGTAGGCCAATCAGTATATTTTTTCTGGAGATGGTTCAAGTCTAGCAGTTTGAAATTGAAACATCTTACAATCCTTATAATATTATGTTGTCTGTTCTGTTACTTTTTGACGTCATAATCATAACTGATGAATGGATTTCGATTTCTGGCAAAGGGGTAGACTCATCATCTTCTTGCCCCTTTCCCTAGTTACTTGGCGTCGGCGCAATACGTTTTTTTCTTCCTTTCCCCTCTGTCAACCGTCATGCTATCATTTACTCCTTTTTCTTTCATATTCTCTTTTTATTTATCATTCCTCACACAATCCATCAATCGTTTCCTTGGTCTTCCTCTCCCTCTTCATCCATCAAAATTTATATTCATCACTGTTTTAGTTACATGCGCTTCGGGTAGACTATAAGCTGAGTATAGGATTATTTGTGTTTCGGTTGTAACTTTCTCGAAGAATATTCTTCGATATTCACACAATAGAAGCCGCAGGTAAAAACTAGTCTCTTGATATATTAAATAGAGGAGAATATTCGCTTCATCGATTGCGTCCAAAACAGTTCGAATTCCGACGAGAATCGAATACAGTTGGGAAGTTCGCCGGAGGGGAGCGTGTAGGAAGCGGATGGACAAGGGAACTAAATTGTCGCTTGGATATATCTACTGGAAATAGACACATATGTAGGGCGCAAACTGATCTAAATTATATTTATTGCTCTACCAACATAACTGTGATTTATGACGCCAGTAATCCTACGAGCGTAAGGCTGTAAGGCATGTATGTATCTTTAATAAACCTAAATTTCGCCAGTTTAAGTCCCATGGAATTGAAGCCGAGCTGATTGTTATCAACCGGAAAAAAATCCAGAATCCTCAACTTGATGGCTCAAAATCCATCTTGACACATCTGGACTAGTGGCAGTATATTCAATGAGTAGTGAAGAAAAATATTTATAGTGTTACCTTAGCTAGTTGTTACATACTTTGAGAGGCCATTTCCTCTTCTTGTGTAGGTAGCCGGGTGTCACTGAGAAATTACAGATGAAAAAACCCTATAACACTTTGTCAACCCAGGAATTGGGTTCAATACCGGTCTAATTCTTTCAAATGAAACCCTACTCTTTGAGTAATCGCAAAAGCCTGGAAATGAAATTACTGTGTTACGTTCCAATCTCGTAGCTAACTTATTTACAACAATTCATATTTGGAAAAGGTTTTCATTACTTCTTTCTTTATCACTGAGTCACTGCCATAATTTCCTTCTCCTATCCTACTGAAAACGTTTAGCATTGTATAGACAAACTTAGTTCATTAAACATTTGATTCACGCGATGTGAGTCGAGCAATTATGTTATGATAGTGACATCATCGTCTGCCGTTGTGTTTGCGAGCGAAACCTGTGTGGTTGGTTGTATAATGGATCAAATCTAAGGTGTGAATCAAGGTTGAACTAAAAATACTAGAATTACGATCCTTTTGTTGTTATCGTGGCGTGTTTGGCTGCTACAGGGCTTTGAAAAGGAAATTATAAGTAAAGCCTTATAAAAACACATAATTTTGTAGTAAGTTTCACTTCAAATTTCGCCAATTTTGTCACCAGGCCCAGTCAAAACTTTATGAATCCGTTTAATTGTCCGAACTTAGGACTTGGCGTATTCCAATAATTTGATCGACGAAATTCTTTCGTTGTAACATTCTGATTCTCAGCATCTGGCAGTTTGGAAATAAACTTTCCTCTATATTTCAGATCCCTAAAGGTTTCTAAAAACCTCTTATCAATTTCTAAGACCAACTATGAAAAGAACATTCTTATCGAGTCTCTTTGCTTTGCCTGATAGCCGACGTGTCTTAACATCAAGAGCGACGAGTATTTAGGTCAAGGTTGAGACAGTTTTCGGGAGATTCACTGTCGCTATTCACTGATGCGTTTCGTTTATCCACTGACCGTCTTCTGCTACATTATACAGTTTCTGGAAAGTTCGTTCTGCCACTTCTTCCCAGCTAAAACACTAAGAAGTGGTGAAGGGCACGCGTTTTTGGTAAATTTTGACTTTCAAAAAGTGCTGATTAGCAGTCTAATTTGAATAAATGACTTTTGATACAAACGCTTTGACAAGAAAACTTAGCCACTGAATTGTAGTTGTCTTTGGGATCACAAGAAGCGTTCCCATTTCTTATACACGTTAATAAATCAACGTACGACCCTTTGGGGAGGACGTAAAACAAATGTAAGTACAGGTCTACTGAATTTTATAGTCTTTTGAATACAAAACATTTTACATTTGGCATCAAAAAATAACGCTGTTTTCGAAACATCATCTTGGAAACTTCAAATCGTTATTTCCAAAAAGGGGAGTAGTTTTTCCGCGGCTAAGTCAATTTACGATTGGCAGTTTTCAACGAATTTGCTGGATGATTGTGGTAGTGGCAAATACATAACTTACAGCTGTTTCTAGGGAATGGAATCTAGAATGTTTAAAGACACCGAGCTCTCCACATATAGGGATCCCCACAATCGCACTATCTTCCTTATTCTATAGATGAGCGGTAAAACATTGAATGAATTAAATGGACGTCATTCGAGGAAAACCGTAAGGAAACTGGTATATTACCCTAGTGTGAAAGTAAACAAAGAAACGTTGCATGCACCTAATGTTAGTGGTATTCGTGAATAATAGAATGAGTAGAGTTCTAGCGCTAACGACGTAATCTACACTAGAGCGAAAGTTCGAGAAAATACTGACATACATAATCAGCTTATAATGTTGGGATCTGCTGGGACACGGGTATTCTGTCATTGAAAGGGCGAGGGCCGTAATCCGTGGGCAGAGTGCGGGTTCGTGGATTACAGGAGAAAATATTACAGAGAATTTTGGAGATAGTTTTGTCTGACATCTAGGTAACTGCAAGATATCGGCATTACTAGTGCTAAGTAATTGGAAAGTAAAGGCAAGGTGGCGGTTACTCTATTAATTTAGTTCTTCAGCCCTATTCGGTAAAAGTGAAAGCATCCCCTAACATATTAAGAGAAAATGGGAGGGCGATGACGACGCTACAAGATTTTCACCAAAAAAACAGTTCCTTCTTTAATCCAGATCAAGTGAAAAACTAAACAAGATTACGTCAGGAGGAAAGACAGCAACATCCTTTTGTGCACTGATAACAAGAGAGATGAAACAAAAACGCTATTCGTCCATTGTCTCACGCGACAAGCCATCAATATCGATATTGTCGGGACCATCACATTTAGGAGTGCACAGTTTTGAAGAGTCGATGTTATTCCTCGAATGTTGATTGTAGGTTTATAGTACACCCACATTTTCTCAGTTATGTTTTAGTCCCACGTAATAAAGGCCGAGCCTGTTGCTATTAAAAGGTTACGAAACTAAAGAATGATATGAAAGGAAATGTAGTAAATGGTAGTGTGTCGGTAGGCAGGGGAGAATGACAGACGAAAACGTGTTACGTTGATCTCAAGTAAGGGAGAAGAGCAGGAAGATGACATCATCTGCCTAGCCTTTTCCCAACTATGTAGTGGTCGGCTTCCAGTCTAACCAGATGTAGCTGAATACCAGTATTTTAAGGGCAGGAAGATGACGATTTTCATAAAATAAGAGTTAATAGAGCTGTTGGTGTGGTGTAAAACACCTCTTAACGAAGCCGAAAGGCACTTGTTCTCCTCGTCATTGCGATCATTTTTTGTTCTACACCATACCTGGGAACCTTCAAGTTACGGAGATATTGGGGGTCAAAGTTCCAACCTTTTTTTTTTAATACACGTTTTTAATGTTAGATTTTTACTTTAAACGCCTCCACGACTCCGCCTTCCCCGTACTATTCAATCGATCCATCAGCACAATGTTTTGAGTGCGTTACATTGAGTTCTACTACAAAACATGGTATTTCACCCCAACAAAAAAATTCGTTTCCCAGCAATAATTTTTGCGTAAAGTTACTTAGTTTGATGTACAGAATGCTTGGTTGACGGCTTCGTGATGAGGTTGTTTACACCCTGTATATTAGCCAGAACTGAAGTCAAGTCAGTAACGAATTAATTGGGATATAATTATCTAAGATAATTCTCTTAGGAGCAATACTAAGTTAATGGTTATCTGGAACTTCTCCACAATTCCCAAGTGTGTCGTCGAGATGTAAGTGGTATAGAATAGTTGAGTATTATCCCAGAATTCTAGATAGATGGTGGCTTACTGCTTACCAAGAAGTTATCTTGTGGAAACAGTCTGTGAGCTTTAACACTTTAGAGGAGTTACGGCAACATTTTGATGTACTACTAGGTGCGTAATTATATGGAAAATACTTTTTCCTTTTTCTCCTAATGATACTGGGAATTTGCGCAAATTGCAGAAAAGTGGGAAGGGAATCGTCTGTCTTTTTATGGACCTATCACGAGGAATGAGATTCATCACATGTGACTAAAAGAGTGATGAAGAGGTTTATGGCTGGAGAGGGAGAGGATGACTAAACAAAAGATGGATGAGTAACGATATTAAAGAAAAAAGGAGTAAATGATAGCGTAACGGTTACCAGGGAAGGATGGAAGGGAAAAAGTGTTGCGCCCACCCCAAGTAACATGGGATAAGGGCAGGAAGATTATGATGATTTAAAGAAGGTTTAAGGCGACTACAGGAGCTAAATTAGCAACTCTATTTGCGGTGGTTCAAACTTCGTTTGAAATACTGTTAGAATAAAGTTCTAATCAGCTTGCACTACAAAGTGGTTGTTACGTCAGTCACTGCGGGCCGAATAGTGCGAAACGAGTGGTTTTTAGCGATTTACAAAAAATCTATTGATTGGACTAAAAAAATAAAACACTATCATGCTAATATGTTGCTTGTAGAATTATTTGCCAAAAAATCAGAATGATCGCATGTATTTAAGTATGGTTTTTACTCGTTAAAAAAAAATTTTAGAGGTAACTTCGTGATTTTTTTTTATCGAGTAAAATTTGCTGTTGTATTATGTTTTCAAAACACTATCATACTAGCATATATCCTGAAGAATATCATATATTTTTCTGGTTTTGTTAGTGAATCATATGCTTTTTTGCATTATAAACTCGCGTTTAGCTCCTCTATTCCCCTTAAATTCTATCTATATCGCAATTCAGGTTAGGTTAGGAACGACACGTCGGGGCAGGTTAGGAAGAGGCATACATTCGGAACAATTTTCTTTTTTTTTTTCAAGTTCCTTAAAACCTAACCCGCGACCGGGTTAGGATTTCGGGTCAGATTCGGAATAAAGCTATCTGTGGTGTTTTTCACACAGAACTGAGCTTCAAAAAAAGTCTTTATTTGAGAAAAAGGGATCGCGGACTAGTAATCTTTTCATCTCAATCGAAATAGAACACTTCCCAGAAACTGATTTGATTCAGAAATCCTTTTGAGCAACGTTATTACTTTGACAAGGACTTGAGTGGATCACTCAAACTACGTTGAGTGCTTTATTAATGCAGGTTTAAGATAACTAATCTACCTGATGATAAGCAGATTATCTAGCTAAATCTGTGTACTATTTATGTACGAAATTGAAATAGGTACGATACGGGGCGATGACTTGCAAATTGCAAAATTGCGTCGAGGATCTTTTACAAAGAGTAGGTAATTATTATTATAAATGCGAAGGTTTGTGAGGATGGATGGATATTTGTTACTCTTTCACTCAAAAACTATTGAACGGATTTGAATGAAATTAGGCACATAGATAAACTAACCTAGAATAACACATAAGAAACTTTTTATCCCGGTGAATATTCCCGTGGGACAGTTACCGAACTTCACGCGGGCACAAGCTAGTCATTTATAAAGAGTAATTGGTACCATAACTTTCAGCGCCGACGGGATTTTGAACAACCAGTATTAAAAACCGGCCAAGTGCGTGTCGGGCCACGCGCAGTGTAGGGTTCCGTAGTAGCCCGTTGTATTTTAGATTTTGTTTTTCAATGCAAGTCTTCGCCCGTTATAAACAAGCAACTACTTTATTATATTTTTGAATTTGAATTGAACTTTATAGGATTTATTCTAAGGATTTTGTATTTGGTACAAAATTATCCAACACCCTAGTTCAACGACTATTACTGCTAAACTAATAAAGTTATCTTAACCGCTATAGTTTTCCTTGAAAGTTCATAAAATGCACTTTCATCATGATTTTTTTCCAGATTTTTCAAGCCAGCAGTTTAGCTTTTAGAGGGGTGGGACGCCACTTTAAAGTTTAATATTTAAAAAAATAAATAAAGAAAAGTACACTACTTTTCGATTTGCTACTACTCCATTTTCGAAATACTAAACTTTAAAGTGCAAAATTTTGTTGTAGGCAACCCCTAAGTCATTTTAAAAGACCTATTCTACGATGCCCTACATGACGGGGTAGACGACGAAAAAAAAATTCATCCCCACTTCACATTTATGGGAGCTACCCTAAAAAAATATATTTTCCAAAATTTTATTACCACTTTGTCGGCGTTATTGATATACACACCTCTACAAAATACAGCTTTCTAGTACTAACGGTCTCTTAGCAAAACCTCGGACAGACAGACAGACGGACATAGCGAAACTATAAGGGTTCCTTGTCAGGACTACGGAACCCTAAAAACGACACTTAATAGTAATCTCGTAAATCGCGTTTTACCGTCTAAAATAATATCAATCTCTTTTTACCATGTCTTCATTAAGATTGATACCGCTTTTATATATTTATCTCATTGACTATTAAAAATAGAAGCTTATTAATAAATAATTATTGAAAATGTCAAGGTTGAAGTTTGTAGTAGAAATAAATGTTATTGACGATGCGTTTGCAGAAGATCTACGTCCAGGCTGGCTTGCTTGAAGAAATTATAAGTCACTCTTTTCATCCTACTTTCCTCGGGGGTCTTTTCGTGTGGTCTGCCAAAATACCCTAACGCCTTCGTCTTGAGGTATTTTGGCTTTGAACAAGTATTTTGAAGCCGCTTTCCATTTTATCTTGGATTATAGTGTTCGCAAATGAACTTTAACGGGCTACAGGTGTATAATTCAGTCTCTCATAACATAAAATCACGCCTGTAATCCCGAAGGGTTAGGCAAAGGTAAAGCTAATACATAGTATATTGACGACCCAAATAGCGCAGCGGTAGTGAAGCTGCCTTACGTTCTTGGGGTTCCGGGTTCGAATCCCGGTAGGAGCAAATCTTTGTGTGATGAGCATGGACATTTGTTTCCGAGTCATGGATGTTTATATGTATAAAGCTTTATATAGTATAATAAGTATGTATTTACAAACAAAAAGTATCTATGTAGTATATCAACTATCTGGTGTCCACGACACAAGCCTCGTTGCTTAGTGTGGCACTAGATGGCGCTGTGTGTAATGTCCAGCGATATTTATTATTTTATTATTATTTATATCCACGCTTCTCCAGTTTTGCTTAAGTCCCATGTAATTGGGTGCGAGCCTATTGCCATCAACTGGGCGCACATCCATTCTCCGTGGCTGCTACTGAGAAATTTCTAATGAAAAATTCAATGACACTTTGCCCTACCAGGGAATCGAACCAGGACCTCACACCTGCCTCAAGGCAGACCACAAGATCACGAGGTTTCTCAAAACAGGCATTGCATATTCCAATTAGAGGCTAACTTGCAGTCTTACTTTACTGCAACCAAGTAGCAATAACAAGTCGTTATCTACTGATAACACGCCCTGCATCCTCCACTGCCTTATTCAATCAAGTATGTTAAATTAGCAGAAAGATAACGTGTTGAAGCCGATTGATAAATAATTAATTACGATAATAACTAGGTACAGTGTTTTGTTTTACCTTTAATTAGGCCCGGACTGCGGAGATGAACCAAGCGGAGAGGAGATGTGCTAGATTCGTCCAATCACAAATGAGACGACAGGTGCGATGTAGATTTCAACGAATTTGATTGGTAAGTTTCCACACGTCTGCTCTTTACTCCGTTGTCCTCCTATAGTGCGTGTACACGTAGAACGCTGGCTATCAGAAATTGTCGGTGCCTATAGTTATAGAGCCCACGACACTTAACAAAAAAAAAACGATTTTTAGTACGATCTAAAAATCTTTTTTTTTAATAGCGCCGCGGTTTTTTGCATTTCAGTATCGCCGTTTCGTGTCCCCCCATTAATAACGTGGCTAATTATATATTTATATATCATCTGGGACTCCTAACGAACTAGGTTTAGTGTCGTGGGCTCTCTAACTGTTATCGGCACCGACCTGCCAGCGCTGACAACCAGCGCTCTACGTGTATTACGCCCTTATGGTGGATACACAGGTCTTTCAATAGATCGAGAAAGAGTTGTTGGAGGAAAGGACATCAAGCCACAGATGGACACAAGTGGTGCACAAGTCTCGTCTCTTGGAAAGTGAGGTCACAATCTACTACTTGGGCCTAGTGAGGGTTGGTGGATGTCACGGGTCTTCGATATTCGAAATATGTGGTTGTAAGGTGGTTTTCTTTACCATTTTGAGAGCAGTGTGGTGATGAAACGGAATGGAACCTATGGCAACTACTCTTGAAATGAATCATGACTGATATTAAATCTCTATATAATCTATACATATAATAAAATCGTTGAGACCAAAAAATCTGTTCATTGAAGATTAAAAAAAAAAAACCAGCCAGGGTGACTTAAAATAAGTAACAGAACATATTAAATCCATTTTAAAAAATTTTGTTTGTTTGTTTGTTTGTTTGACCGCGCATCACGTAAAAACTACTGAACCGATATTGTTGAAATCTTCACAAATCTATTTAAATAAATTCAGAATAACATATAGGCTATAGAAATTTAGTTTTTTTTTTTAAAAAGGAGGTGAAAAGGGGGGGTAAAGTTTGTATGAAAAAAAAAATTTAGATTGTTCTAGAATCATGAAACTCAGAGTAAATACTTATTAATAAAAATAAAGAAATACCTGTTTTAGCATTTTTTTGAAATCTCATCCAGAGACGCAAAAAAGAGGGTTTTGTGTTTAAAATTAATAAACTTCAAACACCTATACAATCAAAACCAATGAAGTGTAACCTTTTAAAGTTGCTACACATACTTCATATCTAATACAGGTAAATATAATTTCTCAGTTTTCTTGAAATTTGATTTTTGAGGTGAATACGCACAAAATAGTAGAACTCAAGAAAATCAACTTTCTTCGGTAAAAGTAGTTGCTACGAAATGTTTGTGCGCGCATCACGTCAAAACTACTGCATTGGCTTCTTAAATATTTAGGCTACATTATCACGCTACTTCCTTAAGGGGGTAGGCAATTTAACATTATGTCCGTATACTTCAATTGTATGACGTTTCAGTCATGACGTAAGTACATGAGAACGGCTATTTGTAGCTTATGTCGACGAAGTAAATAGCCTAGCGGTTTCATGACCGCTCTGCAAACTACGGGGTTGCAGGTTCAAACCCCGCAACATTATTTTCACTTTTTGTGATTTGTTTTTTTTTTTTTTGAGGCTGTTAGATTGCCTATATTTCTTTTTGTATTTTAATTGTTTGCATTTCTATATTTCATACTTTTTCGTGATTTTTTTGTCCAAAAAGTAATAGAAGAAGTATGGAAGAAGAATACAATCATGCTGCGCTGACCCCAAATAAATTGGGATAAGGAGCAGGAGTATGATGATGATTTCTCCAAAAAGTAGTATAGCGAACGGAAGCCTGATAAATTCACGTGTTCTTGACGTGCAAGAACTGTGCTGTGCATACGCAGTTTACGTAGATTATATTTACAGCTATATTGTTATTGGCCTCATTCCATGCATCTTGCTGAGAATTTAAGACCTGCCTGGACTGTCATCGAAGGTCTGACGGTGGAGACAAAAGTCAGTTGCAAGAGGTTCGCAACAGTTTGCAGCAGCTAAATCGTGTTTGGGCTCATTTCATGGACCTTGATGAAAACTTTAAACTTAGCTAGAGTATGAATTTCATCGAAGGTCGACGATGGAGACGGAAGGCAGTTGCAAGAGGTCATCAAGAGTTTACAGCATCTATATCGTGTTTGGGCTCATTTGATGCACCTTGATGAGAACTTTCGACGTAGATGGAGTATGACTGTCATCAAGTGTCTAAGGATGATAACGTAAGGCTGAGGAGGCTGGCGAGGGAAGCCCTTATTTAGAAAAACTGAATATTTTAGCGATTAATGCGAATATTTCAGAGAAATTAAATTGTTACCTACTTGATTCTATACTATACCTAATATTATAAAGCTGTGTTTGTTTGGTTGGTTGAACACGCTTATTTCAGGAACTACTGGTTCGAGTTGAAAGTATCTATTACTGTTGGATAGCCCATTAATCGGGGAAGGCAACAACGGACAATAACGTTACAACGTTTATATAAAATCACGCTACAATCAATAGGAGCAGAGCATCAATGAAGAATGTTGCAAAAAAAGGAAATAAATATTCTTTTTGAGATCTTTCGTTGCGTGCGCTGCGTAAACGGTTAAAGTTACGCAACAATCGTGTATGACGGAAAAAAATCTATAAAAATCCGCGATAGCATTATTATGTCTATCTTTTAAGGGTGTCTCACACTCTCCCTAACCATCTCTCTGTCTCTCTTATATAACGCAGACGAAGTTGCGCGGGTCAGCTAGTCTTGGATATATAATCTTGGAGTAACTTCCCCTAACACCTTAAGATACCGTTTCTTGCGTGTATGTTGGAGTTTATCTAGCTTTCTCTAGCGCTTACATGAGGGCGAAAATCTCATGCCTCTCTCCTGAAAAATGCTAAGAGCTGGCCGTAGTTTCTACCGTCGTAACTTTGTCGTGTGTTGTTGAAAAAATGGTTTTACTAAGCGGCAATTTAGTACGTCTTCCAAATTGCACGGGCAAGGTTGGTGCAGTGGCTGCGCGATTGATTGCTGCGCTGCGTGGCCCGTGTTCGATCCCCGCACGGTAAAAATATTTGTATGGCCTATTAGTAGGTAGTTGTTCCGAGTCTGGCTGTTTGTGTATGTGTGTTTAAATGTTTGTAAACACACGAGATACAGGAGAAATTCCTAGTGTGGGGCAACGTTTAAAAATGAATGGTATGATTGACTAAAAGCGGTTTCTAAGAACGGAGAACTTGTGGTTCATGGCAAGTATTTATTTAAGCTTCAAACCGTACTTGTTTTAAAACCCAACCACAGTCGCAATTTTAGCAAAATCACAATGAATTCGTAACATAAATACAAGTTGTAAAAGGTTAGTAAATCGTTCTTAAACATAATAATGATTCATTTCCCGTAATCATTTGCGCACTGAGCTAACTAAATAACTTTTGGAGCACGTAATATTTTACTGTGGCAACACCAATCTTTAAAATAACTACAATTTAGTACGCGGTGAAGTGATTGTCCAAATATTTCAAGGACGACTATTTAAAATACCGTTTTTTCATCACGCATGTGTACCTATGGTTTATTGAATTAAGTGTCTTACTATTAAACATGTCAGTGTGCTTTTTGGAATGGGTAATTTATTAGGTTCGCATCTGTTTTTGTGGTCGCCATTTGTGGGGATCGCACGCGCAGTCTGGCTTTGTCGCTTTGGCGATGAATGAATGTTTCAATCAAATTGGTGGAAATTCTGTCAACAAACTGATCGTGCGCATGTGTTTTCATGCATATTGTGGAAGTAGGAAAAAGTAGGAGACAGGGAAGATATCATAGTGTGTGTACATACAAACCCAGGAGCACTCAAAATCAAAATGTTTTATTACACATAGGCCTACATGAGCTCTTATAGTCGAGAAAAGGTGCACGGGTCAGGTTGGTTGTTTCCTCTGAAGAAGAACCGATAAAAAACTCCATGGTTACTCTTTTAATGGTGGTTACTCTTACATTATTCTCATAGTCAGAGGAGACGGCATCCCGACACGACCGGAGAACCAACGGCAAAAAATAAAGAACTGTACGATACGAGACAGTTGTTTAATAGAAACTGCAAAGTCCAATGGAAAGGAAAAGAGTTTTGAAACTTGCACTACAAATGTAAAATATTTAGACCTCAATTTACAATGTACTAAACTGTCATTGGCGTTAACCACCATCTTGAGGATATCGCAGCAAGTAGCTTGAAAACGCAGAAGGCTACTTAATAAAAGAAAAAACATCGTGAGGAAGCCATCGTGCCTGAGAGATATTTCTTGACGGCATGTCAGGGGTCACGGCTAGACGGTATGTCAGTCAGCGGCATAAAAACTATGACACCAGGTTAGGCAATAACCACACGATAATGAAGAAGAATAAAATAACTAGCCTTTTGTCCGTAGCTTCGCCCCGTTTCGACGTGTGGTAGGGGGAAATAATTGGGAAAGGGAAATGGAAATTCCACGGCAAGGCGCGGCGGGATCGTTCTAGGATTCAATAGTACATTGTGTATCATTGTGGCTCTAGTAGAAGCCCGAAGTCGAAGACTGAGGGCTTTCTGAGTCGAGGTTCGTAATTCCCGTACCGTCCGTGATACATACAATGTTTTTCATCACATTTGCGAGTAAATTAATAAAATTATAGGGCAGAAAAACTTATTACTTCAAATAAAATAAATAATTCTGAAATACAGCTTTACACAAGTCAGCACAACAAATATTACGAAATTCGTGATTTTTTTTCCAAGCGGATGGCGGGCTTTTAACCACAGATAATACAAATGTTTCGTTCAGAAACATTAAGGGCAAATACGTATACAGCCATGACGCTGTAAAAGTAATATGTAGCGAGAATGCAATAAAATTCCTGTTTAGATAACATTTTAAGACATTTTTTTAATTTCGATCGGATGTAAACTCCTTGCTTGAACTTGAACCTGCATGACCTGTGTGCAGCTGCAGTGCTACAAATAAAAAAAAATACTTACCGACCTTGGGCTTCCTGGGAAGAAAAAGGGTCGAGGGTTTTATACGGAGCATTGCGGCCAAGTTAACCTGCATGTTATGATACTGTTTACGTGCAAGTGTGATGAAAATAAGCTTATGTTACCTATGTTCTATTGCTATCCCAGATCATGGCCTGCTTGTGTGCCAAACATCAAAACTCGTCAAAAGGTAACAGCCAGTTACTTTTCCTTTTGTAATATTACTAGGTACCTACCTAACCTACCTATAGATTTGTACGCGAGAAAAGGATCCTTCGGACCAGACGCTATCAGTACTGAAAGTACCATTTTTATTCGTGTGAGAATCCTCACGGGTAAACTCCGTAATAGGAAGGCGAAAAGTTTATGTGGCGAGAATTCTAGGAAACTTACTAATTCCCTCTGAAAGGCATCCATTAGATCTGGAAGTTTAAATTACCACCACTATGAAACGAATAAATTGGTAATTGGATTTATCTCCGTTTTCACTACGACTGCCTAGGCGACACCTAAATAAATGAGCAGTGTTGGATTTTCAACGCTAAGCTCAGTGCCGTAAGTTAAAAATCCCAGGCATCCAAATAGGTGTCGAATGTTTTCCAGGTAGACTCTGCCACTCAGTATAAACGATCATTTTGTCGCCATTTACGGCGTCCGCAGGATGACATGAGGACTGCAATGACGTCTATTTCTAAGATGAACCACACAAGCAATCATTATGCTCTTAGTTACAACTAAGCGCATAATGATTGCTTGAACAAAAAATCACGACGTAGAAAAAAAAACTTGGCTCTATAATCTTAATAAGGTGTGTGGTCGTAGAAACCGGTTGGCGATTACTATGTCTGCAATAAATATTATGTTAGCAAGGCAGTTACGGCACTGATACCTTTTTAGGAATGGTATGTAGTATTATTGAATGATCATCATCTGGTTTTAGGAATCTTGTCTTATGGAACATTCGTATGCGAATGCGATCTTATTTTTGCAGGAAGAAGCCGTCTTTTAGAACGTCTCGACGTTTCTCTCGATTCGACGTATTTTTTGATAAACACTTTTACACGTTCAAAACGAATTGTTTCTAACTAAATGACAGTTTTTCCTATTTGCTTACTCTGAGAAGAAGTACTGAGGTGGATGGTGGTGTGGTGGATGTTTATTTGCTCAAAAGAAGCGAATATTCGCTGTCGCTCAAAAATTGCAGCACATATTTCAATAATGCAACCTTGGAAGAATCAAATTTCATCCGTTAGTTTTGGCTTGTAAATATAAAATATAATTATCCACCAGCCTTTTCTTCCAAATCCAGGCTAATCTCTGGTTTAGGATGAATGGCCAAGAATGGCTTTTTTCATTACATTGTTTGACCACCGAAATGTAAATTCATTGGCGTTGAATGGACCGATATTGAGCCATTGAACTTGTTGACACTTTTTTGTTGTGGTATCTCACAGTTCTCACACAAATCCTTGCCAAGTATCAATTTCACGTTGTAACTAGAAGTTATAGCACAACATCTACCTACATAGACGAAGAAAAAAATGCATATTTTAGAGGACAAATCGTAAAGTACCGAAGCAATGTAAATAAAATTTACATGGGACCACCACACGAGCTTCCTCTATTAAAACGAAAAAGAATAACATGTAGCCGCGAATCATATTTTAATCAACATACAACCTGACACTGACCTGCAAATTGCAAAAAACGTAAGAAAATTTGAATTTCGCGGGCTACCCTGGAGCATCTACCTTAAGTCGGACATGAAACAAAAAAGATGCTCGTGGAATACAACCTCTCTTTTATTTAAAATTCGGTTAATAACACGTCACTTGGACTGCGTAGTGCGTCTTTTTTATTTTATAGCTTTAACAAGTTTAGTCCTCGGCTTCAGCCGTGTGGAAATTATGCCACGGGGACGTTCTAAACTGATAAAACGTTTCCTTTGTCCTCATCGTCAAGTGTAGAGATCAGTTGGGAGGCCGCGTGTCAAACACCGAAATCCGTGTCGCCCTTTATAAGGCGTGAAAAAGTAAAAGACCGAGTTACTTTCAGATTTAGTATAGTAGTAGTATCGCTGGACATTACACACAGCGCCATCTAGTGCCACACTAAGCTACGAGGCTTGTGTCGTGGACACCAGATAGTTGATATACTACATAGATACTTTTTGTTTGTAAATACATACTTATTATACATTAAACATCCATGACTCGGAAACAAATGTCCATGCTCATCACACAAACATTTGCTCGTACCGGGATTCGAACCCGGGACCCTAAGAACGTAAGGCAGCCTCACTACCGCTGCGCCATTCGGGTCGTCAAATAAAAGAACAAAAAAAAAAAAAAAAGAAGAAGAAGAAGTATGGATGAAGTGGTGGAGTATGGAGAAGTATGGATATAGCCCAGCTATGTACTATTGGAAACATTGAATGAGCATTATTTTACCCTCTCGTTTCGCACAAGCCGACGGTAACGGCTCAAACCGAGGTGAAAAGATTATCCATTCAGCAAGGTTGATACGTTGAAACTTGCGAACCACGGATGCCCCTCAAGTTACAGGGGAAAATATACAAGTCCGTGATTAGAACTGTCGTACTGTATGGATCAGAATGCTGGGCTGTGAAGAAGATGGATGAAAAAAGATTGCATGTAGCAGATGAGAATGTTGATATGAATGTGTGGAGTGACAAGAATGGATAAAGTAAAGAATGAGTATATTAAAGGAAGTTTGAAAATGGCGCCTGTTACAGAAAAATTGAAAGGACGTCGTTTATCTTGGAATAGACATGTAATGAGGAAGAATGAAATGCATGTGACTAAAAGAGTGTTGGACATGAATGTTGATGGATGGAGAGGGAGAGGAAGGCCAAAGAAAAGATGGATGGATTGTGTGAGGAAAGATATAACGAAAGAGAAAGCAGTAAATGATGCCGTAACGTCTGACAGGGGAGAATGGAAGAAGAAAACGTGTTGCGCCGACCCCAAGAAGAATGGGACAAGGGCGGGAAGGTGATGAAGGATGGCAGGTTGATACGTTGAAAGCCGGCAAGTCGGCAACTCAATTAAAAATAAGTACCTAGGTAGCTGGAGAGCCATAAATACTTAAAATAAATAGGCACCATTATGTACTCTGACATAAAAGATAACAATTCCTAAAGTAAACCGTAAGGAGTTAGAGTTATGCCTGTTTTCAGACACACTTGAAAGACACCTGAATGAAATTCAACGTTCGATTCAGCACTTAAAGATGAAAATCCAATAGCGCGTTTTCTAGGCATCCGTAAAGTGTCACTGAAAACGCGCGTTATTCAAATAGATTCCATTGTGTAGTTATTTGAATTGCTATTGAATAGTTTTGCTTTTATTCGTATATTGAGCAATCGTGTAGTCAGGTGTTGGTCATTGTTGAGAATAGAATTGGCTTGAGTGGTTCACACAATGGCTTGTAATGGAACATATTTGCAGTAGAGGTGGTTGTACTTTTAAGGTGAATCCCAAGGATCCTACTTTTGCCTTAGGGAATCCCCTTGTAGCTGTCAAATGTGATCAAACTATGACTTTTTCTGACAATGAATGAAGATAGTAGGTACATGAATGTTTGGAGACAAATGCATGCCAGCACCCTGTCTGATCTTCCTGCCATTGTCCCATGTTCCTTGGGGTCGGCGCAACATGTTTTTTTATACCATTCTCCCCTGTCAACCGTCAACCTCATTGCTTAATTGCCGGTCGTAGTGAACAGACGTATCGAACAATTATTGCAATAAACAAATAATCGCTTGCGAAATTGTGACCTAGTTACAAATAGCCATTAGTAACGCTTACTTGTACAGTAAATTTGTGTAAGGTGTATTATTAGTAGAAATGACCGGTGTTTAACAGGAACAATATATTATCCTGATTCATGATGGAGGACAGTCCATTCAACCGGAGTAGTAAATGTGTTCGCTCCCCGCCTTCTACACCTGTGCCCGGCACCAGTGCACCTCTGCCCGGGGTCGTACCCACCTCTACCCCTGTGCCCGTTGCCGTACCCGCCTCTACCCCTCAAGCGCCTATCCAAAGGAACGATGCCCCTGCAGTTGTTTCGACAGCAGAACTTCAGAACTGGATGGCGATTATTGAACAGAACCTGAACGAGGTGTGCGCTATTGCAAATGAGGGAAAGCTGAATGTGGAGCAGAAAACGCGCATCATTAACTTAACCCGGAAGATTAGTTACGGGACCTCGCAGATGGCCGTCATGTACCAGTCCGTCAAAACTAAAGCCCTCCAATCGCAATACGCCGTCAGAACTCTGGAAAATCAACTCGATCTTTCGCAGCAGCTACAGAACCTTAAGCTGAGTATAGAAGAGTCGACGAAACCTGCCCAGGGATCTTCCTTTGCTGACATGGTGAAGAAAGGTGCCAACAATTTTATCCAGCCAAGTCACGTAAGTTCTGTGGCCATTTATCCGAGTGACAAATTGAAGACCAGCGATGAGACGAAAACCCTTGTCCAGAAAATTATCAGACCCGAACAATTGAAGCTCCACGTGAGAGGCCTGCGCAAGACGAAGAACGGCGGTGTTATCATCAGCACCGAGACGAAGGATGACATTGAGAAGCTGAGGCAATCGGTGCAGCTCACCAAATCAGGCCTAACAGTCGACGAGCCCCATAAAAGAAAGCCTAGGGTTGTAATTATAGGAGTGCCTACAGACATGCAAGAAAATGAGGTTTTTACCTGTGTGTACAACCAGAACTTAGCCGAAAAACTTCAGGATTGCAACCTTGAGACGTTCTTGAGCCTAATTAAATTAAGTCATAAGTCAGGTAAGAAAGACTCGGAGACTTGTAATTACATTGTTGAGGTATCTGCAGTCATACGCAAAGCCCTGATATCACAAGACCGTGTTTTTGTAAATTGGTCATCATGCCCTGTGAGAGACTTTACTTTGGTCACACGATGCTATAAGTGTCAGCAGTATGGACATGCGGCCAAGTCATGTCGACAGACATCGTATACCTGCGGTCACTGTGGTGAGCAAGGTCACTCAGTTAAAGAATGTCCAAAAAAGGCTGACGAACCAAAATGCGCTACTTGCTTGCATTTCAAAAAGCCAGACAAGCATAACACAGGTGCTGCTGACTGCCCGGCGAAATTATTGGCTGAAAAAAGGTACATCAATTCTGTAGATTATGGAGGCGCCTAAGAGCGCCGTTAATTAGGTAATTTTCTGCCTTTTTATTTTATATTCTTATTTAAACTACTACTATGATAAATAGTTTAATTAATGATTTAGATAATTTCTCTGTATCCGAGTCCAAAGTTTGTGAAGCTGAAAACTGCAAACAATATCTATCCGGCTACAAATCTCCACTAACCATATTAACACAAAATATTCGCAGTGTTTTTAAGAATTTTGATAGCTTTAGCACATTTCAGCAACGGCTAAACATAAATTGTGACGTTATTGTTTTAACCGAATGCTGGCTTGCCAAACAATATAACATACCACTAATCCCGGGATATAATATGTATAGAAGTACTATAAATTACAACCAAAATGATGGTGTGATAGTTTATGCAAGAAATCATCTGAACGTCTCTGTTGAGGAACCCGATATGCATGACTGTAACAGATTGTTAGTTAAAATTGGATCAGATTTTGCGATATTAGCATTATATCGACCTCCGTCTTTTAAAAATACTAGCAATTTTACTGACTCTCTAAATGAGACCTTGCAGAACCTGTCATCCATCAAAAACACGATTGTAATTGGAGATATTAATATCAATATTCTTCCAGGAAGTGCTGATGCTTCTGCTCAGGACTACCTCAACCTATGCGCTTTTCATGGCCTGCTCCCAGCACACAGCTTTGCTACACATCACAGTGGCTCCTGTTTGGATCATATTATGCTTAAATCGAATTTCCCTTCACTAGCACTTGTTGTTAACTCAACAATAACCGATCACAATGCTGCCCTACTAACCCTAAATTGCAAATTTCCTAAACAAGGCACTCGCAAAATTTCTAAACTGAATATAAATAAACTTGAAGAAGATTTACGCGTCATCGATTTTGATCCAGTCTATAATTCCGCTGACCCGCAGTTTTGCATGTTGTTTGTAATTGAAAACTTACGAAATGCAATTCAGAAAAACACAGTCGTATCGCAGCTGAGCAACAAAAATCACAACATTAAACCATGGATCACATCAGGTCTTATTCGCTGTATGAAACATAGGGATAAACTGCATATGAAAGCTAAATCTAATCCAGAAAATGTTGTATTGCAACTTTCGTACAAAAGATATCGATATTTCTGCAATGATCTTCTTATAAAAATTAAAATCAACTACGACAAAGTGGCATTGGAAAAGGCTGGAACAAATAGTAAAAAGATCTGGAAATATATTAAAGACGCAACGTATTCTACAAAACAATATGAGTCATCTTCAAGTTTATTACAAGCACACTCGTCACCAGTGGAATCCGCTAACATAGCAAATAATTTCTTTGTTAATGTGGGTAAGTGTCTGGCAGAAAAAAATCTGGGTCAATTCCAAAACCTGACGAGCATTCCTTTAACTTCTAACACTGCTTTAACATCCTTCGCGCTGCTAGATACTGACGAGACTGAGGTAGATAGTATAATCATGACCTTGAAAGAAGACTGTGCAGTTGGCTGGGACAACATTTCGAATAGAATTATTAAAAGATTCAAGGACATTTTAGTACCACCACTGACCTACATTTTCCGCATTTGTTTATCTTCAGGACAGTTTCCAGAGTGTCTCAAAAAGGCTGTTATTATTCCTGTCTATAAATCAGGCAGCAAAGAGCAAGTGACAAATTATAGACCTATTTCTTTACTACCTTCTATGTCAAAAATATTGGAGAAAATAATAAACAAAAGGTTGTTGAAATATTTGGAAGATAAATCTATTCTGTCTGAAAGACAGTTTGGATTTAGACCTAAAGTTTCAACTGCCGATGCGGTACATCATCTGACTGACTATCTAGCGAAAGAACTTGACAAGGGTAACCACACAGTAGGAATTTTCCTGGACCTCGCCAAAGCTTTTGACACAGTTTCCATTCCAATTCTATTGCGCAAGCTTGAGATCATGGGTGTAAGAGGCACCCAATTAAAAATATTCAAAAGTTATTTAGAAGATCGTTCCCAGTGCGTAAAGATTGGCGATGTTCTCAGCGCTGTTCAAAAAACCACATTTTTTGGTGTTCCCCAAGGAAGTATCCTTGGACCCACCCTTTTTTTGATCTACATAAATGACCTTTGCAATCTAAAGCTAGAGCATGGTACTATCATTACCTACGCTGACGACACTGCTTTACTTTTTTCGGCTGACTCAGAAAATGAAGTCTACAAGCTTGCGCAACACGGATTTAATATTGTAAATAAATGGCTTCAAAATAACTCACTAACTCTAAATGCAGAGAAAACAAATTACATTAAGTTTTCGATGCGCAAGCATATAGTCAATATCCCCTCAGCGTTGCACGCTCATTGTTGCCCAGTCCCTGCAGATAGCCAGTGTAGGTGTCCCAATATTAAGAAGTCTGATAAAATAAAATACCTGGGTATTATAATAGATGAAACCCTTTCCTTCAAACAACATATGGAAGCTCTAAATAATAGAATTCGGAAGCTGATATTCGTATTCAAAAAAATACGATATATTACAGATCCAAAAATACTTAGGCAAGTATATTTTGCTCTTTGTCAGTCAATTCTGACTTACTGCATTACTTCATGGGGTGGGGCGAGAAAAACTCTGTTATTGCCCATTGAAAGAGCTCAAAGAGCTATTCTCAAGGTGGCTACTTGCCGCCCTTTCCTTTTCCCCACTAACCTCCTGTATAAATCTTGTGAAGTACTAACAGTTCGACAGTTATTTATTATGAGCACTGTACTAAAACAACACGCAGCACTTCCATACAGCACTGAATTCACAAAAAAAAGACGAAAAGATATAGTTTGCCCTCAAAAAAGTACAAAACACGCTTTCACAGCCAAGTTTTATATGTACCTCGGACCGCTACTCTATAACAGGCTTAATGAAAAAGGAAGCATCTACTCCTTAAATCACAATAACTGCAAGAAAATCCTCAAGGAAGCTCTTCAAACTATGTCCTATGAAGATACAGAGAAGTTATTACTTGTGCTAAAGTAAATATTGTTCACATTATTGTTATTTTTTTAATTAGTTTGCTAAGTTAAAATAGTAAAAATGTTATATACCTTTTACATTGTTACCAATATTATTAATAAGACATATGATTATTTAATCAATTAATGTTACCTCAAATCGCCTGAAACACAGGATTACCTAGTTCAGGCTCAAAGCATGGGTGAACTTGACATAGATTTAAGAAAAACTGTAAACATTTACCTTATATTTTTTGAATAAAATTTTATTATTATTATTATTATTATAACCGTCACGCTATCATTTACTCCTTTATCTTTCATATCATTCGTCACACAATCCATCTATCGTTTCCTTGGTCCTCCACTCCCTCCCTCGTCCCCCCCCCATCACATGCCCATAACATGACAGTCGATTCCCTTTCATTTTGTATTAGAACATGTTCCAGGACTTTTATTTGGGAATCCATGGACAGCTGCGACTTTGAAAAACTGTTACTAGTTCTAGCAATGATAATATTGGCTTCGCTGTAATACTAAGCGATTATCGAGGATATTAGGCATATGGAAGAATGTCGAGACATGCATTAGCTATCCACAACGCTTCGATTCGATTTTCGATTCGGAAAGTCGTATGTCTTAGATCGCGCTCGATTTCGTAATGTCAAAAAAGATAGACATACAACTTTCCGAATCGAAGCGTTGTGAATAAGGGGCATGGTAGGTACTACTTAGCATTCGTCTGGCGCACCCTGGGCAGACAGCCTTGCTATCAACCTTCTGCTGATAGCCTAATTTTCTGACGACCTAATCAATTATTTTTTATATTCATCTCACAAACAAGAGAATATACCTATATTGAAGAATTAAAATATCTAATAAACAGACAGACGTGTTGCTGGGGAGTTTGTGCCGCCATATCTTCTTCCTAGCTAAAACACTAGAAGTGGTGGGGGTCGGGCGTTATGGGGGACTTTTTTAGGTAACGTTGACGTTCAAAAACTGCGTATTCTCAGCCTCTTTTGGACAGATGACTTTTTATTTTGAATGATTGATGTTGAGGGATACTAAAAGCTTTCCACCAGTGCATGCTTTGAAAAAAAAACTAGGTAATTAGTCAGTCAGTTAGATTATCAAAAAATATATGACCCGTTTTTTTCTTTTGTTACGTAAACGAAAATTGACGAAGATACGACGCTTTTAAAATTCTCAATACGTCACGCCGCCGCGCCGTAGTATAATTTTTAGTGCGTTCTGACGTCACGAGCCCCCACTCGAGTTTTGATGCGTTTTATCTTTGTCAATATTCATTGATTTACAAAAACAAAAAATACGTGTCCATTATTTTCCAATACTCTAACTGCATTATATAGATTTGCAATGTACTGATGGTGGAAACTAGCCTATACCTCTTGGAAAGACTGGTTGTCAGACTTTCGAGCTACTGACTAAACATGCTCATAAATATAAAAATAAAACTAATTTACATGTCAACAGTATGGATCTACGTAAGTAATTCATTAACTGTATAATTTGTAGTAAATTATGTATCCGCATAAATTATATTGAATCCTTTTGTTTAGAGGTTATTTACAATCTGTTCTAAAGCCACATAATTATTAATGTTTGATACTTAAAATTCTTTTCAGAATGTGGGGTATAGTGTGAAAGACAGATGCAAGGTTAAAAAAATACCTTGTTGTATTAATTTGTTAAAAATAGATTCATTGATATTACATTACAGGTTATTGTTTAAATGGCAGCGAGGAAAAAAAAAATTACCTTGACATCACCCAATTATTCAATTCCGCAGTATCAGCTTTGATATCGCCTCCATCACAAATTGACGAGACCTTTATTAAGACATCAACTAAGACTATCAATACTCAGAATCTGCCTAGCTTTTCCTAACTGAATCGGTTGGCTTCTAGTCTAGCTGGATGCCGCTGAATACCAGCTGACCAGCAGAGAGCATACCTACTATCAATATAACTGTCTCAATGAGAATTTTTAGTTTAAGATTAATTGTCTTTTATGTAGGACAACACAGGAGGGAGAGCCCATGGCTAAATAATTACAGCCACTCGGGTCGATCTTTAGGTTAAGCCGTGCTTGCCTAGGTTGGTCTGTGGATGGGTGACCACCCATTACATACCGGGTTTCCTCCGTGCCTCGGAAGGCACGTTAAGCCGCTGGTCCCGGCTGTCATTTGCAGATCTTTGACAGTGGTTACAGGTAGTCAGTGACCCAAAAAGTCTGACAACCAGTCTTACCAAGGGGTATTGTATTACAAAGTACTAACTGGGTTGTGGAGTTCAGATAGGCAGTCGCTGCATGTAAAGTACAGGTATTCAGCTGTATCCGGTTAGACTAGAAGCCGACCTCAACATAGTTGGGAAAAGGCTCGGCAGATGATGAGATGATGATGTCTTTTATGTAGGACAACAAATATGACATCACTATGAATGAATTTTATCATTCTACCTGTGTTGTAGACTTTGTTAACAGCAGTCATCATTCAAAATACACAGGATTACACAAACAGATAATATGCATGTATTACTTAAAAACAACAAGTTTTTTTTTAATTCATTGCCGATATTTATAGTATTAAAAATATATTTTATAGTATTAAATGTATTTCTCTTGTCAACTAAATTGTTATTTATTAGAGATAATAAAAACCACTTTTTTTGAAAACAACAAAAACAAACCAACTGACTTGGATAATAACCATACAGCTGCAGCGGGGTCCGACTGGATATGGAAGTCAGTGAAACCGATTGTGTGGCACTATTTGGGAGAACTCTATGGCCAGCAAAGGAATGTGATCACTTACTTAACTTATGTGATTATTAATTATTTTGAGCTCCCAAATTAATAACCATGGAAGATATCCCGTAAGTGCCAGTATAATATGTTTAGTTTTAAACCGTGTTTGGTAAATAGTATATTTCCACTTAGAAAGTAGACATTTCAGGGGACTAATTTTATGTAAATTTGACTTTTATTTTTAACAGACTTCAAAAGAAGGAGGTTTTCAATTCGTCAGAACCTTTTTTTTTTTATGTATGTTACTTGAAGATGGCTGGACAGATTTGGTTTTATTTGTTTTGTTTGAAAGGGTATACTTCCCAGGTGGTCCCATGATCATCAAGTCAGGGTATGATGATGGGATCCTAGAGAAATAGAGAGAACTCTTCAAATTTTATAGGCACACTGTAAGTGATTTGGGTAGTTTTTGAAAGAGTACTTTCTCGGAGTGGTCCCATTTCAATATGGTAAAGAACTTCGGAGATAGGCAATGGAACTCCTCAATAAATGATAGCAAATGGACTGGGATTGCTGAAATCTCATGTCTGTCTATTGTTTACACCAGTTCATAACGTAACATCACGCCGGTACGCTGTGAAGGGGTAAGCACATGTGAACCATTAAATAGTGAAAAATAAAAACTTTTTTCCAAAAAATAAAACCGACTTTAAAAACACAAAAAAGTGAAAAATAACTTTAGCTTCAGAAGTTGGTGACAAAAAAACTAAATCAATCAAACAAAGGTCACCAGTCTTCTCAGCTCTATTTGCTTAAATTCCTTATCCAGATCAAGTAATTTATTTTATTTGATTTAAAAGTAAACGGTATAGTTAATAAAACTTTACCAAGCCAACATGCCAATTTTGTTTAAAATGGTGATTAACACACCAAACCCATTAGCACTATTTCATTTAATACCTGAGATTATGTCCAAGGTCCAATTCTTTGCTGTAGGTTCAAATGACCTTCAACTTATACCGAGATTAAGAAGCATACACACACTTCCTTGTTACATCTGTTATAAAACTATGATGACTGGAATTTTAAGTGGTTTGACTGCTAATTACAATGGCATATTAAGTTTTTGTTAGTCTGTACTACTAAGTAAATACATTAGATTTTTCAAGTAATTGATATGTAGAATTTAAGCTTAGGTTGAATCAAAACTATTAAGACATATGGTTGGAGCGCTGCCAGGAATATAAATTATTTCATTCGGAAATATTTTATTATACACATCAAAGTGGTATAAAAATAAATTAACCAGAAGTGATTTGTGATGCTTGATATTATAATTTTTTTCACAATTTTCTTTGATTTGGTGGCTTAAGAAGACTTATTTTTCTTAACAGATTAGTAATGGTAAAAACTAAAATTAAAAATCCTTAAAATACATACATGTACATACCTGCATAATAATAAATGATTAGGGACATTTATTAGTAATAGAAAACAAATCAATGACCTGAACTTATGTATTTTAAGAATAAACTGTCGCCAGTTTCATTACTACTGTATCAAAAATGTTCTCAATGCCAAGTCTATCGGCGGTAGGAAAATAATACGGCTTCCCAACTTATTGGTAGCTCGTTGCTAAGTACACAGCGCGGTAGCCTTCGACGATACCAGCAAACAAGTTTCATTCCGTAACAGACACTAGTAAAACCTTAATTATCTTCATAACAAACACGAATGCCGCCAAAATTGCGAAAAAAAGGGTGTCTGCCGCGACAAAATTCAATCTATTTAAAAATTACAGCAGTAACACATACGCAAATCTTGGCACTGTCAGCCCTCACCAAACGTGTTTAATAACAAAAATATGTAATATACTTACGTAATACACTCTAAATAACAGTCAGAACACAAACATCACAGTATTAATTGATTTTGGATATCGCCGATCAGATTTTTTTTTCACTCACTAAATTCGCTATTAAAAATTATCACAAATAATTTTCATTTACATTAACGGTATTCACTTCTTACACAAACAATTTACAGTTCATTTTAATAATAATTTATATAATTTAGAAAGAAACTCGTTAGTATGAAACACCATTTTGAAAGATTGAAGAAAAGATCGTCAAGGATTTTTCCCCTTCTTTCATGTCAACTGCTTGCGTCATTGCGGCAATTTGACGTTTGTGCTGCCAGTGTTACCAGAAATTTTGTTAAAATTTCCCACTTGAAAAAGAATAAACTTAAAGTTATTAGTACAAAATTATTTGTCTCATGATAACATAACTTTGTTTACTTTGTTATTTTGGATATTTTTATTTTATGTTATCACTTACTCTTTTAGTTCTAGTCTTAGTTACAGTAATTGGTTTAAATACAACCGTTGTAATTAAATAAATAAATAAACATCAGGCCTTAACTCCGAAGGGTTAGGCAGAAATGTAACTAATCGTACATACACCCACATTTCACCAGTTATGTAATAGAAGACAAGCCTATTGCCATCAACTGGACACAAACCCTGACCCCACCCCGTGGCCACTACTGAGAAAATTTTGATGGACAAACCCAATAACTCTACCTGACCCGGGAATCGAACCCAGGACTTAGAGTTCATCTAATAAATAAATAATTCGTCTATTGTTTGTGTTGAAAAACTAAAGCAAATTGCGGAAACTTTCCTGTGTGCTCTTAGAAAAGTTATTGCTCTAAGTTCTGTCAATATTTTGTAAAACTGTTTGTTTCTTTCAATTTTAGTATGTTCTTCCACATTTAGTGGTAACTTTAAATGATAGCAACATTATTTTTCCTCCATATTATTGAAGTTGCGTTCGAAAACTGCAATTATCATGACATAGTTGCGTTCACAAATCACACCAATACCTAATATTTTAATACCATGTAATTTTATATTTTACAACTACAAAGTGTACTACTAATATACCATACTTAAAATGTCCACATAGTAATTTATTACAGCAATAACCAAATCGTAAATTACAGCACTTTAATTTTACTTTTCATAAATTCTGTCGTTTCGGCTTTTTGAAAACGGCAGTGACCTACGAGTTACAGGTCGTAGGTCTGTCTGTACGAAGCAGACACTTTATTTTCACTATTTACCACAATTTAGCATACCACTGCTCTCAAAACTGTATAGGAAAACATCAAGAGGATACCTGCCACCAAAACTATTAAGACATACACCTGTGGCACCACGTGTGGCATCCACCAAGGCACCAACGGGTGATGGTTCCATGTGACGGACCAAGTCCTCCCTAGAGTATTAATGTTCTGTGACCACGTCCAACTAGGGAGTCACAGAAAGCGAGGCCAATGTCCCAGCAATGGGAAACTATAATGTTCCTATCCCCTACCTATGCCGAATAAACTTTACGTTTTTTAGCATCATCTGTTGATGTATTTTTTTTTTTCAGAAATCGTGACATTATACGTATGCTGTGGCACTAGAAGGCGCTGTGTGTAATGTACGGAAAGCATTATATTGGTCTGTATTTTGTCTCGAATTTGGAGATAAACTAATTCATCAGCAGGATGGTAAAGAAATCTTCGTGTTGATAACATCAGCAGCTCCGCGGTACGATACATGTCGTGACTACTGACTCTTTCTAGAATCATGTAGGTAGGTACCTTCATGATGACCTATAAAGATAATTTTGTTAGTCTTAACTACCTATCGTGTCAACGTTAGTTGGTAAATTGCAGAAGGTAGGGCCGTCAAGGCCTGGGAAGGGCCAAAATTAGGCCTCATATTGTGTCACTAGGTTTACGGTGCTTGTGAAATAATTTTATAACTTTATGATTCTGTATGAATATTTGAGATAGCTAATACTTACTAAAATTACATACACCTTTATGACATGACTTTAAACGCTATTAGAAGGCTTGCCCAATAAAACGTGGAATTTAAACATAATTGCCGAAATGTGGGTGTAGGTACTACATGTTAGGTACTTACACCTCTGCCTAACCCCACGGGTTGGGGATAACATTCGTGATGTTATGTGTAGGTATCCCATACCAATAGTGTCTATCACAATCAGACCATTGCTGGGCACTGGCCAAGTTGCGCCACAACACCCAATGTTTCACTACGCTTCTAGACTGTCCCAATAAGTTTTGAAGTGACTCTAAGTTCGTCGGTCGATCTAAATAGTTGGGGTAAGACTTGGAACAAGACTTTCATGGTTTCCATTCAACGTCGTAAGAAAATTCATTAAATAAAAAAATAAAAACTCATCACGTGATCTCCAAAAACATTTATTTAAGTATTTTATAGAAATTTAAATAAATGAATAAATTAACACTATTTCAATAATATTTAATTTAATAATAATAATATTATAAAGAGGAAAGTTTTGTTTTTTGTGTGTATGTTTGTAATGAATAAACTCAAAAACTACTGCGCCGATTTCAAAAATTCTTACACCATTAGAAAGCCACGTCTTTACTGAGTAACATAGGCTATATTTTATCCCCGTAATCCCACGGGAACGGGAACTACGCGGGTGAAACCGCTTGACGTGAGCGGACTAAAATACTAGCGGCGAAATATTTAATATTTCAATGTGAACGGGTTCGGTTCGGAACGATAGACTGAAGACGTGGTACCTAACCAGTATGGTTTCAATGATAGTCAAAATAATTTGTATCAGACTGGAATAGATACACTGGTACTGTTAAGCTGCATGTCTTTAACAACAGAATACGTTTAACTTGCAGAGCGCAGAGTGTGTATGGAGGCGGAGGAAACAGTAACGTTTGTACTCTTCGAGTGCACCGGCGTCAGCCAGATCCGCAAGGAAACTCTTGGAACACAAAGATCCCTTGCGGATGTCCTGAGAAGACTGGGAAGATTGATCTGCTTCTGGAGGGAGGTGGGCTGGTTGGAGTAACGGCCGCCATGGCTCACGTACAATGGTCTACGTTAAGGACTAAGTGCGGTAACCGAAACCTTACCATAGAACATACGTTTAATTTGGACCGAAGTTAAAAGATTACGGTGGGTGCATAAACGAGTAGAAACTATTTTTCAAAGCACATTGGAATGTGTTACCGTGGTGTTTCCAAACCGGCGCATGAAATGGTGAAGGAAATCTACAAAATATTTCACAATGGCGGTCTATTTTAGTTGACAAGTACCTTTGCTATGTGTAATACCATACCTACAGCTGTATCGAAATCAACATGTGGCATCTGTGTAGACTGACATGATAACTGACACACGGAATGTGTTTTATCTAGATCATTCATAAAGTTTTGTTTAGTTATCTGCGGTTGTTTGAAATACATTCGTCTTTCATACAAAGGAAAATTGAATTTGCTTGATTAACAAAAACATCTTATAACAGGCCTGATAACTGAGAAAAACATAAGAACATGTTTTATTTAGATCATATTCTTTGCCAAATCAATCTCAAAGCAAAATTGAATTTTGCTTCATTGCAAAAACTTTCGATGACAATTTTAGGAACTAAGATTTGGGCTTTGAACACAAGTGAGAAAACACTGTTTTGGTGCTCCTTTTAATCTTAAATAATCCTGAGTATTTTCTACATTGCATACTGCGTGATACTCGAAATGTACACGGATTGATTATGAGATCCCTATTAAAAATATAAAATACCTCCTTTATGGTTCTGCCCTCCTGGTAGTTGGTAGATAAATAAAAAATAGAAAATCAATAAACCCGTAGTCAAATTATGCAATCACTCGTTACCCGTGGTCCCTGTGGGATATGATATGCTGTTATTATGGATTTGCTTGCATTTTCTATCGATATATTCAGAAGTCCAGGAAACAATCCCTAATGCTATGGAGCCATGGATAATTAAAATTACACATGGACCCGGTAATGGGTCGACTCACCGGGACCACGGGTAACGACTCATTATAATCACTACAAATTATTCTTAAAACTTGTATACATATATGTATCACAATCCTACATCGGCGCTCTGGTCACCCAGCCCCGTCTCTTGATGTCCACCAGTCGGCTGGCTGATCTTGTCAAGCAGAAAACTCCAGATAGGTTATATAGAAAATGCAGTTCTGTTCTCCAAACAAAAATGCTAATTTCTACCACACTGTATTACGTATAGATCTCCGTCTCATCCCCACTATTGATATCAGTTAACCTTTTCCAGTAAACATTTTTCTCCTTCAACCCTTTTGCCCCCAAATAGAAGGGGTACTCCATAGTCGTGGCTAAATAGAAAACACCCCTCTTCCTTTTGTCTATACCCAACCCCATAACAATAGTTTCCATAGGATCATTGCTATAACACCCAGAATCCCGTGCTTGCTGAATATCTTTACACTTCATTCCGATAAATTTTCTAGGGTTCTTTAAAGCTGAGACCCATAATGGTAGGACTCTAAAATGACTGCAAGTTGTCGTGCATGGATAGATGCTGATGTCTGAAGGTTGGTACTCCCCTCCATTGACATAGATGTCTACATGCCCCATTGGAGTAGCCATGCCATAACCATCTATATTTGTATGTATGACTTGGACGAAATCTGCATCCGAAGCGTCGAGTCGATCTTTTGGTCCTTGGTTCCGGAAACATGGTCCTGATGGTTCTAAAGCGGAGATGGTCGATATATTTCGGCCTGTCATGGTGTGGAAGTGTTTGGCTGTGAAGCTGGCTGTGTGACAGCCTAGGCTGAAACCTAGGAGTTCTAGTTTGGATGGGTCTAGGCCGTATTGTGTGAGTTGGACCAGAATTTCCGCGACGTGTTTGCCTACAGGACGCATCAGCCGGGTCGCCCTGAAAATAAGGGAACGAAACATTATAAAACTGCTTCAAATAATCAACAACATTGATAGGTGCATACATAAAAAGGAAATATAGTAAAACTTGATAAAAACGGTGTAAAACACCACTTAACGACGCCGAAAGGCACTTATTCTCGTCATTCGATCATTTTTTTGTTCTACACCATACCTGGGAACCTTCTAGTTACGGAGATAACAAAGTCAGGGGGTCAAAGTTCCAACTTTTTGGCAACTTTTTTTTTAAATACAAGTTTTTAATGTAAGATTTTTATTTTAAACACCTCCACGACCCCCGTACTATATAATCCATCCATTAGTACAATGTTTTGAGTGCGTTACATTAAGTTCTACCTCAAAACATGATTATTCACCCCAATAAAAAGTCATTTCCCAGCAATAATTTTTGCGTACAGTTACTTAGTTTAATGTACAGTATGCTTGGTTGACGGCTTCGTGATGAGAAGGTTTACACCCTGTATGTATGAGTTCGCACTGACTACTTATCCAATTCAATCTATTTTGAAACAGCGGCATCGTTTTTTGAGAAGTGGTCTTTTGCAGCAATAAAGTTTTTTGCAAATCAAGGTACATAGATGGCTTTCTTTTAGACTCTCACACAAAGGCACTGTCATGATCATATATTATAAGGCCTTAAAGATGGCGCATTTCAGAAATGCACCCTCCCGGACTTAAGCGGCAAAAGACTGAGCGCTCCTACTAGTCGGACAAAGTTTAACTCATCGTCATGAGAGCAAGAAGGAGATTTTGTTCAATTCAATACTTACAAATGATAATGCACGGTGGCGAATCTCTGGTTGTCCACGATGATGACGTTGTACCCTCGGTCCTCGTACTCGTTGGCGAACATCGCTGATATCGGCAGGTTGGGGCTGTCCAGGTAGCCGATGGCTACTAGTAGTGTCTTCCTGGAAAGAGTACGATGAATTTTACGTTAGAACTCTTAGAACCATTGTTTATTTTCCACATTGGTTAAATGGTATGTAGGTTATTCCATTCTAAACAGATCGAAGCTCATAATAACTGAAATATTCGAATCACGACTAAGAAAATATCAAGAGGGGCCTGGCAAAGGTAGTTTGGTCATTATTTGTCGGTAGATTTTTAAAGCTAGCTGATGTGTCAAGAATCTAAGGAAGCTGCTGCATTGATTAAGAGCATCATGCAACGTCTACAAACCTCCTGGATGAATAATTCTGAAACCGACTGCAACCACGAACCGTAGCGGCTAGTCGCAATGACAGCCCGCGGTGGCACTACTGGATTCTGTTGCCAACCTCATAGTATCTTAAAACTTTTCCGGCAACTCTTTAAGTGAGGGGTGATCAGTATTCAGTAATAAGAACCATTAAAGACTAAAAACATTGTGGTTTCGTTAGTCTACACTTTCAGTTCAGAATACTCACCTCTTAAAATTAATCCTAGGATCATTAGCAATGTTCCTGGCATTCCAGTAGGAGTACTTTTGTCTGCTGCGTCCGTTGCCTTGCACCACGAAGGATAAGTATTTCAGCTGGCTCTTGGGGATCACTGCTGGTTTTGTGGACCCGGGACCTGGAAACAAAAGAAGATCATTCTTTTTATTGATCGGCCAAGAAGACCAATTAAATGGTGGAAGGACTGTGTGAAGGATGATATGGCTAGAAAGGAGGTGACTGCTGAGATGACGAGTAATAGAGAAGTATGGAAGAAGAGGACATCCGGCCCAGACCTCAAATAAATTGGGATAAGGACAGGAGAATGATGAAGAACTAAAAACGTGACAAATACTTTGGAAAAGCATCTGCAAAATCAGTCTAAAATATTCCCACGGCTGGGACGCAGGTCTTCTCTATTTGATACGGACTGGGCTGAAATTCACCCAGTGGATGCCACATATTCATATATTTTTGAAGTGTTTGGCTTTGGGTCTATGATATGCCAACAAACAATTGAATCTTTTAATTTATGTTTTACGTCAATGAGGAACTAACCCCACAGTTTCTTTCATTTAAGAAGATTGCTTGTGATTAAAATGTAATACGTTACCGCAATGCAATGAGTTAGTACATAAGACCTGTGGCTTAGAATGGAATGGTGCTGGAGCGCTTACGTTACCTAATCCTTGGTTTTAATTCATTATCGACTCATAGGGTACCGAATTCAAAAATGTCTAAGGGAACTTTTTTCTAACCCTCTCAAATAATTTCTAAGGGGTTGTTCTGAAAACACTCAACATTATACCGTAAATTACCCAGTACTAACTGGGTTGTATATTTCAGATAGGCATGTAAAATACTGGTATTCTAGCTGCATCTGGTAAGACTGGAAGCCGACCCCAATAAATTTGGGAAAAGGCTAGGCAGATGATGATATTTTGAAAATAATCTAATATGGAAACCCCAAAGTGCTGAAGGTCTCCATCTTACCTTTCTGCCTTGTCGTCGGCGCCTTACCGTATTGTATCAAGTCGTGCAGATTTATAAGGTCTTTTTCAATTTCTTTTAGGTGTAGATCAGTTGATGACGTTCAAAATACCGTCTCTACCTCTACATTACGAAGCGAAACTTCCCAGTTTACGTGTGCAGTAAAAACTATGTAACACAGTAACGTCGTGGCGGAACACTAATCTAGCTAATGAGTTACAATAAACTGTGGCTTGCCTTGCGTTGCATCATGCTATGATTGAGGATTGGTTGGACTACCTTCTTGAATAGCGTCATAAGGATGATAGGCGAGAAAACCGATACTGTTCTGCTCAGTAGGTTTTACTGAACTCCATGTGTTGCGAGACCGATGAGCCCAATGTGCAGGGGTAGAGGGTTTGTGTAGTTTCTTCCTTTTTAGGGTTCCGTAGTCCTGATAAGGAACTGTCTGTCTGTCTGTCTGTCCGAGGTTTTGCTAAGAGACTATTAGTACTACAAAGCTCTAATTTTGTATATCAATAACGCTGACCAAGTGGTAAAATAAAATTTAGAAAAATATATTTTTTTAGGGTAAGTATGTAGGGGCATAGAAGGGGTGTAGAAGAATTTTTTTTTTCGTCGTGTACCCCGTTGTGTGGGGTATCGTTAAATAGGTCTTTTAAAATGTCTTAGAGGTTGCTAATACTACTTTTCGGTTTAATGCTCCATTTACGAAATATTGAACATTAAAGTCCAAATTTTTCCAGTTAGCGTCCCACCCATCTAAAAGCTAAACTGCTGACTTGGAAAATTTGGATAAATTCATGATGATAGTGCATTTCATGAACTTTAAAGTAAAACTATAGCGGTTAAGATAACTTCATTAGTTTAGCAGTAATAGTCATTGAACTAGGGTGTTGGATAATTTTGTACCAAATACAAAATCCTTAGAATAAATCCTATGAAGTGACTAAGATGAAGTAGTTGCTTGTTTATAACGGGTAAAGACTAGCATTGAAAAACAAAATCTAAAATAAAAAATACAAAAAAAATAAAATTAATTATCATTAGTTTCACAAAGCTGCCGCTAGATGGCGCCATACCAATGGGTTCGTTCTATATTGTGATAACGGGCTACTATGGAACCCTACACCGCGCGTGGCCCGATACGCACTTGGCCGGTTTTTACTTACTAACATTAGTATAAGTAAAATCCTTGTCACTGTACTAACAACCATGCCTAGATGGACTTTTTTGTTGGTTTAGAAGTGGTGGTCGTGCGATTTGGAGGTTTATTCCCAAAGGATTAGTGAAATAATCTTCTACATGTTGTTGTAGTTGGCATTACACGAGGACCAATTAAATTGACTTAGGAACCCATTAATTTTCTAGTGACAGTGACACTGCAAATGACATTGGGGAAACAAATCACTGTATAGCGCTCATAAAGATACAAATTGCTGCTTTAAGAGTTTAAGCTAGTAAGGCTACGTGATTGAAAGAACAATCAAAAATCAGAACTTGAAGGAGAGGAAATAAATCTCAATCGAAGATTGCCTGTTGCTAATGCTAGGATGCTAGCTTATTTTTGTCCTTCTTAAAATCTAATTCAAAATCGATCTCAAGATTAAAAACAGCTATTTAGCACTGATTATGAGTAGATCTTTCTGCCAGAGAGCATTGGTTGGCCAGAGGTAACACACAAGTTTATATAAATCGATTATTTAAACGGTAAAAGAAAATATCGTTAGGAATCCGGCTGTTAAAAACTTGACTGAAAAGCACAAAACAAGCAATTACTTTCAGCTTTTCAGTTTTATAACTTCTTGATTTTTCACTTTAAATTAATGATTTGTCATTTCCAATAACCAACTTAAAATCATTGAAGATCCTAAATGGGTATTCGAAATGAAAAATGATATAAGAAATGATTAAGATGATTTTCCAATAACTATTCAATGACGTAATTCGTCACCTTTTTTATTTTTCACACAATGGTGTCTGGTTGTCACCTTATTGAATTTTGATTACTGTCATATATTTAGTGACACTCGCAAGATTAAGACAAATCGATTGACGTAAGAATCATCAAAATCGGCCCACGCGTTTGGTCTCTAGAGTTCCCACAGGAACAAACATAAATAAGCTGATAAACACATTAAACTCGGTCGGGTACTAAAAAATCAAAGACATGTGACATCATCATTGGGCTCACGTGATGGATGACGGGCTACCGGCCCACTCCATCATCGTTATCCAGTAGTGTCAGTGTAGGCCGGTGTATTAACTTAAGGTGAAAGCGTCAGGGTAGCCCGCGAAATTTAAATTTTCTTACGTTTTTTGCAATTTGTAGGTCAGTGTCAGGTTTTATGTTGATTCAAATATTGTTCGCGACTGTAAGACGTATGTAGTTACAGAATTATAATCATTAAAATCATCAAACATTCATATTCAGTTCATGTAACTGTCAAGAATGACTTTTTCATGAAATTGCAAAAAACGTCAGAAAATTTGAATTTCGCGGGCTATCCTGGAGCATCCACCTTAAATAAAAAGAGGAAGGATGACGTTATCCAAAACTTGTCCAATGAAAATCAATGACTAAGATAAATGGCGATCCTTCTTAAATTTGTACTAAAGCTATTGTTTTCCTGTTTCCAAACGTTTGAGGTCAATGTCAAAGTTTTATACGAATGGAATACGACTTTGTAATTCCTTCGATTGTATTGTTAGACTTAATTTAGACTTTAGACAGTACCTTGATTATGATTTATTACAAGACCTATTATTTGTATATTCACGGTTGTTTCCTGTTTTAGGGGATGAACAGAACTGTTAATTGGACTTAGCTGGAGAAAACTCTGCCCTCTCTTTTGCATTATTTGGGATACGACATAAGCCCCGGAAGTAGATTAGAATCTTGTTGCTGCCCGCGAGATCGAGACCGAGATTTGACCTGAAAGTCAAATCTCGGACGCTGATTTGTATGTGATTAAAACATTTAATTCGTGCGGGAGTCGAACCCTTGACACAAGTGGCACTTGGTGCAGCTCGACCAATTTGCCATTCGTAATCTGAGGATGTAGACAAGGGGCAGGCATTTACTGCGATGACTTTCAACAGGATTGACAGCTTCAAGATAGGGTATCTTGAAGCTGTCAATCCTAAGTAATATTTGATTACAGATGGCTATAATCAATTGCTAAAGCCATAGTAGAGGCTTCTAACGCATATATGACGATAGCTAATGAGTAACCTTTTACAAAGTGAGAGGTAAATTATTAATCTAGTGCGAATAGATCGGTAATGCGCTTCCCTCCATCAGCTACTAGTGCACGAAGATAATAAATAATAACAATGTAAATAGATACACATCTATCGAAGATAAGAATAATTTCCTCTTAAGAACTCCAAATCCAATCTAATCGAGGAGCATCATATGGCTAAATTACATAAGTACCGACCTGCACACCTCAGAAAGCACGTTAAGGTGAAAGCGTCAGGATAGCCCGCGAAATTCAAATTTTCTTACGTTTTTTGCAGTTTGCAGGCCAGTGCTAGGTTGTATGTTGATTCAAATATTGTTCGCGACTGTAAGACGTATGTAGTTTCAGAAATATAATCATCAAAATCATCAATACAACCCTCCAAGTTCATAAAGGTCGAGGAATGACTTTGACCTTGAAAAAGTCGTTCCTCGACCTCGACCGCACTGGCCTGCAAATATCAAAAAACGTAAGAAAATTTGAATTTCGCGGGCTACCCTGGTGCATCCACCTTATGTAGATGGTCCCGGTTGTCATCTATAGTTTTTTTTACAGTCTTATAGTCAGTGGCCCGATAGTCTGACACTGACTGTCTGTAGTAGATATATTTACGTTTACACCGGGCGCTCGTGCTAGCTAGGACTTCAGTTAAACCATAACACCGGTCCGGAGTTCGTTCCCGTGGGATAAGAATCGACCTCCACGTCGGAGCAGCTGGCAAAAATTACTTATAGTATCTTTTGATAACTTCCCCTTAACTTTTCTTTTCGTGTATGGCGTCCATAAATTGGCGTCCAGCCAATCATTGTGTATTGATTGACCGAACTGCTATTTTATATGGCATCTTGTCGCTAAGCCAATAAAGTTTTGGTGGTGATTGAAGGTTGCGGTTCCATATTGTTTATTACATTTGAATCATAAGTAAAACAGGATAGCTTTCATGGAGACAGATATACGAATTCATGGCCCTTTAAAATCACTAATATATTTTGATTGTTATTATCCTACTAATATTATAAATGCGAAAGTTTGTGAGCATGGATGTATAGATGTATGGAGGTTTGTTACTCTTTCACGCATAAACTACTAAACGGATTTGGATGAAATTTTGCGCACAGATAGTTTAAACCAGGGAGTCCCAAAGTGGTCGATATCTATCCCTTGGGGTCAAAATCGATTTCCCAGGGGTCAACATAAACGAAAACTGATTTTGGGGGTCGACGATGTCTAAAAATCGACCCCTATTAATAATTAACACAAGATCTTATTTGAAACTTTCAAGATAATGTTTAAGTCGTGTTAAGTGTACCAACTTGTTATAAGAATGACTAATATTTTAGTAGGAAGTATCATTGTTGTACTTTAAAAAAACTCAACAAGTCAATAAGCGTGTACAAGTACGTAGTTTTGTACAAAATGAAAAACTCGGCAAGTCAATAAGCGTGGACAAGTAATGCTGGTCTGAGGTATCAGTTCATTTTGGAAGGGTCTCTTGCTTAAAATAGTTTGGGAATCCCGGGTTTAAAACCCTAGATTAAAACATAGGATATTTTTTGTAAGATCCCATGGGACAATTTTCAAACTTCATGCGGACGAAGCCGCTGGCAGAAGCTAGTAGATCTATAAATTGTAGTTTGTAAATAATGTACATACTTGATTAAAATAAACTTATGTTTTCCTAATTTAAATAGGAAAACGTTAGTTAAAATCAAGATTCCTTGGTATGTTTCCCACGTACAACCTACCTGTCATTCTCAATTTTCTTACAAAAGAGAAGAAAACTTCAGAAATTCTAATTTTTCTATGCAGTTTAATTGGCAATTACCCCGTCAACGAGGACTATAGTACTTGGGGGTCAAACGATTTGACTGAAAGTCGATCTCACAACTGCATTGGAAAGGCTACAAGGAGAGCAACGCTTTAGCCTTGAAACTAGTAACATTTAACGTGATTATCATTTAGTTTATGCAAATTATCACCGTAACTAAAGAGGTGTCGATGGTATGTGTGAAGTTTTAAACCTGTATTATATATGTTGGCTCATCTTATTCATTCACATGAACAAAGACTAGCTTATTCCCGCCGCTTCGCCCGCGTGAGTTTCGGTAACTGTACCACGGTATCATACTACCGGTATTAAAAGTATCCTATATGTTAATCCAGGTTATAAACTATCTATGTGCCAGATTTCACCTAAATCCGTGGAGTAGTTTTCGCGTGAAATAGTAACAAAAATCCATCCATCCATCTCACAAACTTTCGCTTTTATGATATTAGTAAGAAGTAAGATAAGTTAAGCCATAATTATACCTATCTTGAATTAAACATTTGCTTTCTTTATTTTCATTTTTATCTCTGCCTGCACCACGTTGTTATCTCTGCTTCCAGGAGAAGAAGTAACCCATGTCTTTTACCCAGGTCATAGTCCACCTAAGTGGCCAAATTTCATCGAAATACGTGAATAGGTGACAGACAACAAATACATATAGACTGACAGACAAAAACACGTGGAAACGTAGCTCACTAATTTGTAAGAATGGTCTAGGGTTCAGCTGAAAATTCCCGAACAGAAATCTCAAAGACGTAGATTTCGTCAGGTAGTCCAACCCCAGACCTTAGTTTACGCTTCTCATGAAGACCTAGATAGGCGTGATAGACCTAGGATGTGCGGATGAATCATCATCATTCTCCTGTCCTTATTCCAATTTATTTGGGTTCGGCGCAGCATGTTTTCTTCTTCCTCATTTCTCTATTACACGTCATCTCAGCATGAATGAAACTTGTAAAATAATACATACAAATAGACATCAGTCCAGCCGGATATCCAAATTCTGCTCTATGGTTATCCGCCACACTAGGATACGACACCATAAACAAGAAAACACTGGCTCGAAACACAACCTTTAACATTTTCACAAAGAACTCACTTGTATTCCAGTCCTAATTATAATATTAACAAATTAGTACTACACGTGACAAAAATAATACTTTCTGTTTACTTTTATAATATTTCATAAATACTTTTTTATTTTTCATACTAATTTTGGCGCGTAATGTTTTTTTTTTTATTGTCGTTGCTTTGTGCAACGGCCGCGCGCTCATACAGCCTCTTCGGCACTGGCCGGTTATATTGTTACTTGGACCGTGGAGTCGTTGGTTGTGAAAAACTTAGGAGTTTTTGCGATAATCTTAGCGATAGTCTCGTAAATTAAATGCTTGTCCTTCATTTTTACACGTAGGGAGTTTGTGTTATTGCTGTACTTACGTACTACGTATGTTACAAAATTTCTTCATTGTTAAATACTTAACAACACAATTTGTTACATTGGTCTTCGGGTAATATTTCGTCAAGTTTACTTACTTATTATATCTGACAGCCTCGACTGGTGTAGTGCCCTGAAACGCGACTGCTGACAATAAGGTCCTGGGTTTGATTCCGGTGAAGTGTATTTTTTTTTCACACATGGGCTTCGTGTCTCGAAATCGCCATAATATATTTAATGGGCTGCCTCGTTAGTTGAGTTGCAAGCACAACTGCTGAGCATGAACACCTGGGTTCGATTCCCGGGTCGGGCAAAGTGTTATTGGGTTTTTCTAAGACGAATTTCTCAATGGGTATAGGTCGGCTCGGAGTTTAGATTTGTGCTCTGTTGATGGCAAAAGGCTCTCCCTATGGCGAAATGTCGGTGTACTATTAGGTACTACACTTAGGCCTAATCCTTCACAAATTACTTGCGTGATGTTATATCACTTCTGTCATTTTTTAATGTTAATAAAATAACTGTAATTTCAATCAAAAAACCTGCAAAGATGTAAGTACAGAGTACAAACTTCCGCCTATCTAAAGTGATTCATTACAAGACGAACCTTTTTTCACGTACTCACGTAGGAGATGGCAAGGCAGGTAAACTTATAAACTACTTTATTATGCAAATGTTATGATCAGATAACGTCGAACTAGAGCGCCGTAAAGGGCATTTTCTTTCTCGGAAGAATGCCGTTTTATTTTTCTGAATCAGTTTTTTTTTGGTTTAGGTTCTTTGAATATCCCATTCTTACACTTTTTTTGGTTAACGTCGACTGTCCCACTCCTTGGCAAAGGCGGAGGGCCTTTGCCAAGGAGTGGGACAGTACCATCTACCTAAAACTTATAATCCGTTAGTAAGGAGTTTTATTTTATTTTATATAAGCTTCCTGCACTGTAATGGTTGAGATAATATGGTAGATGACAAAAAAAAAAAACAAATTAGTCCGTCAGATGGATTTCCAATAAATATTGGACAAATATTTTTTCTTTTTTCACGTAAACAAAAAAATAAGACTATACTGTGCCAGAGACTAAGTCCCTTTTAATAGAGGGCGAGCTTATTGCCTCGCCCTCTAAAATTCCTGAAATTTCTTCCTTCTCTGAAATTCCTGATGGAAAAACCCAATAACACTGCCCGACTTGGGAATCGAACCCAGGACCTTAAGCTCAGCAGTCGCGCTTGCGACCACTCGACCAACGAGGCAACCTATTTAATATATTATGGCGATTTCAGTGTACCTACTTTAGTGAAGATAGTTTCACAAGATATAGGTACCATAAATCTAGTTACGTAAAGGTTGCAGATCAACTGGTCGTTACGGGTTTGCCAACACTATAAAATCACGACTTGTGATCCTACTTAACTACTATCACAAAACAAATTAAACAGCTATTGTCCCTACATTGTTTCTTTACCTGATTTTGCACTAACTAAATAAATAAATAAATGTCTCCACGAGACTGGCGGCGTTGCCACGTTGTGTGTATTATCGTCTGGCCAAGGTAAGAGCCAGCCCTTGGGTCACGGGAAGTGTCAGCTAAGCGTTTTGAAATTTTCTTGAAAAGGCTGTGAGCACTCGGAGCACACGGTCCTAGAGTATTATAATTAGGTTGATTTCTGTAAATAATTACACTACTTTTATACAAACTATAACTCTAAATAATAATAAAAATATGTACAACAACCTGTAACCGTTACAGGGCGTCAAAAAATTCGTCCACATCGCTGTCAACAGGAAAAGTGCCCAGAAGGCTGGCAACATTGCCACGTTGGATGGCAATGCTGATTCTTTGGCCAAAAAATAGGCCCGCCCTCTGGTCACGTGAAGAGTCGACCAACCGCTTGGCGAAGAAGTCTTATATAAAAATACTTTTTGTAAAGTCGAAGTCCAGCATGGGGGAATTACAGGACACGTCGATGTGACGAAGCTTGTGGGATACCTTGGGGTCTTTCGGCTGAAATAATGACGATAAAGAGTCGGCTCCCCGCCAGAATACAGCAAGTTTCCACATGCACTGCAATGTGGAAACTTCCTATGTAATCTTCCTTGTTTAATTGGACCAGGCAAATTGCATATTTGCCTGGTCCAATTAAACAAGGAAGAGTTAAATTAAACACAATATTGATAAACTATGGTAACAATTATTTATTGAAATAATTTAATTTAATTACATTTTCCTCGAGTCACCTTTGTTAACTTTTAACGTTAATTCAGTCTTAATTAATTATGTAAAAGTAGGTAAATAATTTTAATTACAAACCTACGGAACCGGGCCGTTTATTATTATGACACATTAGACCTTTAGAAGGAGATTATATGGGTCATAATTTGAAGCAGAGATTACTCTCTAACACCCTTATCTATAAACAAGTCAGTGATAACTTAAGATATAAATTTTATTCTGTAGATCAGTAATTGCTTGAAGTTAGAACTACTTATTAAAGATAGGAATTAGCTTTGCTTTCTTTCTCAGTTCAAATTGCTTGTCTATTGCATGAAAATTGCTGCTGTTGTGGTTTCACCATAATTCAGTATTTACGACGCATTTAATATTATGAATTGTCACAATTTTACTATTTGTAATCCTATATGCTTCTGCTAAAGCGGTCATTTAGGCCCTCAGTAAACTAAACAGTGTTCTTTATTTTCGTAATTTTAGCTGGGTGAATTTGCTGAAACTTTTAGACCAGGCAAGGTTTAGGTTAATAATACAGCTCTTTTAGCTTAATCTTCTTCTTCATTGCCCTTAGAGCCTCAAAGGCTTAGCATACTGACAATCTTCACACTCATTCACAACCTTGGTTTTACAGATTCCTCCCTTGCAAGGATACTCTCCCTTCCGAGGATACTCCGCGGGCTTGTCCGGAGTGAACCAGGGTTTGTGCAGCTTGTTCAGCATGGATAGCTCGTATTCTTGGAGGTAGTCTGCTGGAGCTGATGAAGAGAATTGGAAGGTGGCTGTGAGGATGATGAGGGCTAGCTGGAGAGAAAAAAAGATATTGAATAAAAAAAGAATTAAAAATTAAAAATACCCGACTGCATTAAAAATAACTAATAACTTTATATGTATAAAAACTGAAAAGCAAAGAAACAAGTTCAGGAAACAGGACATATTGACTGCAACAGTCGGGCCGATATTGGATGTAATGATTTTAGTCTAGATTATTTAATGGGTCCCGACTGTTGCAGTCAATATGTCCTGTTTCGGCTGCGGCTGCTGTTGCGGCTGCAGAGCGTGCCAAATATTTGAATTTGGCGCCAAAAATCCGCCATGTTGTTTATTTTTTTTATTTTGATATACCTAGTGCCATTCTCACAGTAAATACGAATCTAAGTTCACCTCTCAATCTAAAATCCATCGAGCCGTTCAGGCTGCAGACCGTGCCAAACATTTGAATTTGGCGCGAAATATCCGCTATTTTGTTTTTTTATTTATTTTGGTGTACCCAGTGTCACTCTCAGGTAACATACAATGATAGGAAACAAGACACATGAACAAAGTTAGTTAAAAAGAGTACGAAAGTTGAAGTACCCGTGGGCCCCAAACTAGGCACAGCCTGTATCTTGGTGGCCCAAAATCAGCGGTAAAGGCAGATTGCATTCGAAACTTCAGTGTGACACAGAACAGCGAGGCACAAGTTATAACTTATTTACGTATAACTATTAGTTAAAATATGGCAAGTCTCGTAGCTATCTGTGTTTCCATAAACAATGTCCTATCCGCGTCACCTAACTGTCATTTGGAGGACTGTGATTCATAGAAATAAAAGGAAAAAACCGAAAAATAAAAAAATAAACTTGAAAATTAAGGTAAATATTGGTACTTACAAGTTTTCGCGAAAATCTAAATTTGCCCATATCTTTTTATTTTGTTAACTCAGGACCTTGATTTTTATACACCTATTAGGGACTATAAACCTTTCTGGAACCGATCTGGTATAAATTTCAACTTGCTAGGTCTACCCGTTCCTGAGAAAATCGGTGGTGACAGACGGACAAGAAAGTGGTCTTATAAGGGATCCGTTTGTTCACCTGTTACTAAGTTATTGAAAATGGCAGAGTGGAAAGGGTATAAGTTCAAATCTATAGTTACATTGGTAACTGCATGAAAGATTTCAAATAACCATAAGGTTTTTAATATGGAAAACTTTAAAGAATCTGTCGTCAATGGTGAAAAACGTCGTGATTAGATAAATGCGTAACTACCGAGGGGATTAGTACAGTCATAGGAAGGCTGATGTAGGTTTCACACCAAACAAATAAAGAGAAATATACGGGGTGGAATTTTGTAATGCCACCTGGAGGGAAAGTACTCTTAATATACTGCAGATAGAACATTTTACTCAAAGGAAACATTCCTTTATTTTTTAATAGAAAGCAAACTGCATTCAAAGATTTTCGAAAATTCTCTTCTCCCACACCCGGGAATCGAACCGGCTAAAATCTGATAAAATTATACCCTGTACTTTTATTGCATCGATCGTTAGGGTCAATTATAAGGATGACCATGTGCATGAGTTTTCAGCGGAAATTACTCACATTGATAACACTAATTAGGTACCTACCTAATAGTAGATGATTATCCTTATAAAGTACGTGATTCATAACACGTAATGAAAATTAGGAGAATCAAAGGGTTATAGTGTGTAACTCAGTCAGTGAGTTGCGGAGGTAAGATAGGGAGTCGCTCCATGTAAAATACTGTTATTCAGCTGCATCCGGTTAGACTGGAAGCCGACCTCAACATAGTTAGGAAAAGGCTAGGCAGATGATGAATTATTTCACGGGAGAATATTATGAAGACTATCGTCTATTAATAATTGACAGACAGAATAATAAGATATTCACACGTAAACTGTAGGTTTTTTGTTAATTGCATCAATCATTAGATGTATTGTTCTTTGATTCGTAATGAGTTAGCCAAAAAGTTAATCGAGACTTAAGAAGTTAATTAGCGGAATATTTTTTCACACAGTCATAGGATTATCGTTTGATTAGATAGATATAAAGGAAATGAATGTGGAAGTATACAACCCAATTATACAAGGCACCCTTCAAAGAAAGTTAAATACGATCACAGTCTAAATCTTACTATCTTACTATTATTATAAATGCGAAAATTTGTGAGGATGTTACTCTTTCACGCAAAAACGGTTCAACGGATTTGGGTGAAATTTGGCACAAGGATAAGTACTTTATAACCTGAATGTATGATACTTTTTATCCCGGTACCACCATTCGGTGGGATAATTTCCAAAGGCGCGAGCGAAGCCGCGAGGATAAGCTAGTTATAAATAATAGGTAAACTGGACCATATGCCACTGCGTGTAAATATCTACTTCATCATTATTATTTCCGTACCTCAAAAGGTAAAAAAAGGAACCTTTATAAGATCGTCTGTCACCACCGATTTTCTCAGGAACGGGTAGACCTAGCAGGTTAAAATTTATACCAGACACTAGGGTCTGAAGTCCCTATTAGGTGTATAAAATTCAAAGACATGGGCAAATTTAGATTTTCGCTAAAACTTGTAAGTACCAAAATTTACCTTAATCAAATCAAATCATATAATTGTTTATTTATGGCAACTAGGCCTTTAATTTCTTTTTTTTTTTTTCGGAATTTTGCCTTTACTTGTGCTGTAAGACCTTGCTTTTAACCAAAATTGACAATTCTAGGTCAACCGGTAGTACCCTATAGGTTTTAGGTCGAAAACCTATATGGACTACCATACAGGTTTTTGACCTAAAACCTGTAGGGTTGTACATGTAAAGGGAAAAATCTGAAAACCGTAAATACACTCGAGAGCAATGAATCCGGGTCACTTAAAGAATGTTAAAAATCTCGGAAACTAAAAATGATAGGTTAATGCAATAAATTGTATTTAATAGACAATGTAATACTCCTTAAATGAAGGTATTAAAACTTCTTAGTTATTGTATAGTTATATCATAAAAAAATCAAATTTGAAAAAGGGCCACTTTCGAAGATGGAACTACGAAATTACAGCATTTGGTTTTGCTTTTGTTTGTAATCTGTCATTTATGTGGGTACATAAACCATGTTGATAGTGCTCTATATTCATTATTCAAGCTGAAATTATGTCGCTTACGCCTGAAGAATGCACCAGAATCTATGTAAAATAATATGTAGTTTAATAACAAAAAAAAGAAACTATTTTATTATCACAAACATTATTTATTGTGCAATAGCCGTTTCTAGGGATCGAACAGCAATGTTAAGTTTGTCCTTTAAAAAGTTTGTACGGAACCCTCGGTGCGCGAGTCCGACTCGCTCTTGGCCGGTTTTTCTTCTGCCTGAACATGTTTGCTACTTTTTTATTACATTATAAAGAAGTTGCCAAATTAAGTGTTTTCGTCGTAAAGTCGTGTAAAAATAGTTACGCATTATTTACAAATTGCTCTTACGCGCACTTGCACGCGCACCGACGGTATGCGATAAAAGGAAAACAATTGAACGCGATACACTATCAGTTACACACATAATAGAATAAAAAGTCTGTCAATGAAATACCACCATAAATCTAGCATTAATCCTTGTTTTAACACATAATATCCACTTAAAATACACAATATCACTCACCAAAATATTCATAGCTGCGTCTGTATTGGATTTAACACAAAAATTAAGTTGTTTTAGCTTTAAATACTGAAGAGAACCGCACACTGTCCCAGATCGGATGTTTGTACATCAGCTGGGAGCCCCGTTATCTGTTTTGTTATAAAAACTGCGATGTTACGCCGCGTTCACGGCCTAGGATGATGCGACACGCGCGTGTGTCTCTTGTTTTCTTCGCGTGAGTACCGTCGCGCTGCGAGTCTGACTGTAGTGACTCGCAGAGTCGTGGCTCTTGCTGGACAATATCTTTACTACACAGTTGCCGCAACGCGCAAGTCGTTTGAGATGTGGCCCCATTAAGCTGGAGATAATATAATTGGCGTATTGAATTGATTTACTTAATTAAATGGTTTTGATTGGAAGTAATCAATTATTGAATTAAATCAATTCATATAATTATCCCTTACCGTTGGTTTTTTTTTTAATTATTCTTTTTTAGTTATGTCCACTCGCAGATGCAACTCTATAAGGGTGCCAAACTGCACCGCACTATCCTGTGGTGGCCAAAAATTACTGTAAGGCCCCTGCCCCGGCCTGGCCCAGCCAGGGCTTACAATCTATGGATTTAAAATTAAATGAACATCACTAAGGGCACCCCCTGTGGGGTTCGGGCCTCGGCTTAGTGTGTCATTGAGGGGAGGGCAGCAATTATCAGTCTGGGTCGTATTATTATTAATTGGGGAATTTAAAGCTACATGCTCAAAACCAAAGGTTGAATTGAAGGGACAATCATCCATGACTCGGAAACAAAAAAAACTACTTTAGTAGATACAGGTTTAAAGAGACGACCCGAATGGCGCAGCGGTAGTGAGGCTGCCTTACGTTCTTAGGGTCCCGGGTTCGAATCCCGGTAGGAGCAAATGTTTGTGTGATGAGCATGGACATTTGTTTCCGAGACATACTTATAATACATATAGTAATATAAGTATGTATTCACAAACAAAAAGTATCTATGTAGTATATCAGGTGTCCACGACACAAGCCTCGTTGCTTAGTGTGGCACTAGAGGGCGCTGTGTGTAATGTCCAGCCATTGATATTTATTTATTTTATTTATCAAGAGTCAGTCACACGGTATGTAACAATTGCAACATGGTAGTGTAGTTTCTCTACGGATAGCTCAGCTTAGCCTATATCAAAAGCCTGATAATTTCTGAATACTGCAGTTTAGTAGCTTTTGTATAGAAAGAATGTCAAGCTGTCATATTACAAATCTTCAGATACAAGTAAATAAATAAACTTAACTTACTTTTATTTTCCTGTAAATTTTCAATTCTTATAGGTAAATGTGGTTTATTCTGTGTTATTTATTTACTACTTGTTTTATATAAATTTATCTGTTTCTAATGTATAAGTAACTATAATTACAAAAAAATATATATATTTAAATAAATAACTAATTATCTGTAACTATTTTTTTTTTTAATTTAATCTACCGGAACCCCAGATTGGGTAAAGGCCTCCTCCAGTGATGCCCATTTGACTCTGTCCTGAGCCACTTGTCTCCAGTTTGGACCAGCTATTGTTTTGATATCGTCTTCCCATCTTGTAATAGGTCTCCCTCTTGTTCTATTGCCTATTGGGCCATTCCAGAATGTTACTTTTTGGTCCATCTAAGATCAGTTAGACGCGCAACATGTCCTGCCCACTTCTATTTCAACTTTAGTGCGTGACAAGGCACGATGCAGGTAATCAGTCCAAAAATTTCTTGTTTGTTTAAAGATGCAATAAAGGTGCCTAAGTTTTTTTATTTAATGAAAATCTGCGCCTAACTCTGCAGTTGCTATTGTCTGAATAAGCGATAATGTGGCCGAGACCTAACATGGAACCGAGAAACATCAATGAATGAGTGAGTCAGGATCAACTAAACAAAACATTGATGAGTAGACACATCTTAAGTCAACGCCTGCTCATTTTGGTAGTATGTACTCATAAGACAATGACACTTTTATGTATATGTATGCCAAGTGATTCATTCGCCTGTCTTAATATGTTAAAGTTTATTGACATCCTTTGTCAAATCTTTACGTTAAGATTTTTGTGGGTCGATTTGATGGGACTATTATAATATTGTTTGGGTCTGGGACCGTAATAAATATACCCTTTCGGACAAATTTCAGAAACAGCGGCCAATTTCGATGAAGATGCGTGTGCGCAAGCACAGTTTTGTAATCTCAGCAGTACATAAATGGATAGGTACCAACTCTCAGTAACTCAGGCACCAATTTATGTATAAGCTTTGACATTTATTGTGTGACAATTTTTTTTTTGTATTTTGTTTTTTTTTTTGAGTCATCATACTGACTCACACATAACTATGAAGGAGGCAATAAACGAACGGGTTGAATACGAATTACTGGAGCTTTTTTAATATTTTTTTTAAAGCGTTTACAGATACGGGTAATGTAAGAAATTACCTTGACTGTAACAACAATAATCACTAAATAAACTGATAAAAGTTCATTGATTGTTGTGTAGTTTTTCATCAATTGTTTGAAGTCCATTGGTTGTTGCAATTGTTCGCGGGCAAATAATCCCTCGTTATTGGCAAAGCATGGTGATTATAGCCTTATAGCCTCTACGAAAGGCTACCTGTTGACATACAAGCCAATGATGTGATGCTAGCTAGTCCGCTTGCCAAACGTAATGATAACTTGCGCATAAAATGTTTCCAAAGAGCTCCATGTGTCTTTTATTTGTGGATATGGACTTTCCATGGGAAATCGCCGATCGTTGCATAAACGTCTTCACTATAATTTCGTTGAGCACTTGTTTGTATATTGTGCTAAACTGTCATGTTTAAGTCCCATGTAATAGGGGGCGAGCCTATTGCCATCAACCGATTTCAAATCCAGACTCCGTCGCTTCGGCGGCGGCGACCTCTCGCTTTCGGCCCTGGTTCGTGCCATGGTCCGGAGCGAGACGGAATGGGACGCCGTCACCTCCTTCTGCGAAGCAGTCATGCTAGCGAAGGAGGTGGCGGAACGTGAGAGGGAGATATCCTCACGTCCCGGCCGCCGCGGGAGACGCCCCGGGCGTCGGGGGCCACGTGGTGGCTTCCGGCCACCGTAGGCGCGGGCCTGTGGACGGGGAGCTATGGGCTAGCTCGCCGTCCGTCCGTCTCATGACGACAGGCCGTGTCGACGGCGCGTTCGTGTTCCACGCGCGCCTCAAAGAGTGTCAGCAATAGGGAAGGGACCCCTTCCCTCAAGGGCCGAAGCCTGCCGGGGCTGCGGGACTTTTCGAAAGAGATACCGTGGCCCCGGAACATAAAGGGCGATGAAGGAACATGGATGGGTTTTAGTCAGTAAAAGTCTGACACTCCCTCTTGCTCCGGCCAGAGCGGGAGGAGTCATTTGATGATTTCCCATCCGACAAAAAAAAAAAAGACTCCGTCGCTGCTACTGAGAAAACTCTTGATGGAAAAAACACAATATCACTTTGCCCGACCCGGGAATCGAACCAAGTACTCGACCAACGAATTTAAGGAAGTCTTGTGCAACAGTTTATCTGTTTTGACCCAGCAGTTAAGGTAGGTTGTGCGTTGTTGGTTAGTAAACTTATGATTGTTATTAAGGTGACTACAGGATCTAAATTAGCAACTCTATTTGTGGTGGTTCAAACTTCGTTTGAAATACTGTTAGAATAAAGTTCCAATCAGCTTGCACTATGAAGTGGCTGTTACGTTAGTCAATGCGGGCCGAATAGTGCGAAATGAGTGTTTTTTTGCGATTTACATAAAATCTATTGATTGGACTAAAAAAAATAAAACACTATCTATGCTTGTAGAATTATTTGTCAAAAAATCAGAATGATCGCATGCATTTTAGTATAGTTTTTACTCGTTAAAAGAAATTTTTAGAGATAAGTTCGTGATTTTTTTATCGAGTAAAATTAGTTGTATTATGTTTTCAAAACACTATCATACTAGTATATATCCTGAAGAATATCATATATTTTTCTGGTTTTGTTTATTGCAGTGAATCATATGCTTTTTTGCATTATAAAACTCGCGTTTAGCTCCTGTAATCGCCTTAAGTAGCAGATGGGAAAGTGGTGCTACTATGTTTGATGAATCTTCTAGAATTATAATCATCATCTGCTCAGGCTTTTCCCAACTATGTTGGAGTCGGCTTCCTGTCTAACCGGATACAGTTGAATTTTACACGGACCGACTGCCTATCTGACTTCCACGACCCAGTCAGTACTGGGCTATTCGATACCCTTACCCTCGAATACTGAAACGTCACTCAAAATTTAAGGGCTGCTTAACATTTGAGCAGCTCCTAAACTTTAAATTTCGTATGGCCAAACGTCACTTTTGAGTATCTGTTAAATATAAGTGCTACTTAAATTTTGAGTGACGTTGCAGTATTCGGGTGTGACTGGTTGTCAGACTTTCGAGCTACTGACTACCTGTAACCGCTGTCAAAGATGTAAAAATGACAGTCGGGACCATCCGCGGACCAATCAAGGCAGGTACGGCTTAACGTAAAGATCGACTCGCGCGGCAGTTATTATTGCCACGAGCTTTCTAGAATTTTATTGTCATTAAGTAAAGAGTACGCGGTGTTCGTTGTCGCTGCCACCTTGCGACATGTAACTAGTACGTTGCGATATGATCACGCTACTTATTTTCTAACGTAAGCAGCCTCATTAAGTGGCCAAGGTTATAGTTTACAAAGTGAGTAGTTTTTATGTTGTTTCACCCGCGTAAGTTTCGATTGCGTGGGAATATCGAGATAAAAAGATGACATAATTTTTATGTATCCAATAGTTTTCTCAGGGAAAAATTTCGTTAATTTGGGTTTTCATATGGATCTCTAATGTTTTTGAAAATAAATTATAAATAAATAATATGTTACTTTCAATAAATTAGCTTTCTTTGATGAAATTTAAATCGGTTCATTAGTTTCGGAACTTATTCGGTACAGACAAACAATAAAGTCTTTCTTCATAATATCTATACATATAATAAAATCGTTGAGACCAAAAAATCTGTTCATTGAAGATTAAAAAAAAAAAACCAGCCAGGGTGACTTGAAATAAGTAACTGAACATATTAAAACCATTTAAAAAATTTTTGTTTGTTTGTTTGTTTGTGCGCATCACGCGCATCACGTAAAAACTGCTGAACAGATTTTGTTGAAATGTTCACAAATCTGTTTAAATACATTCAGAATAACATATAGGCTATAGAAATTTTGGATGTTTTTGGAAAAAGAGGGTGAAAAGGGGGGGTAAAGTTTGTATGAAAAAAAAAATTTAGATTGTTCTAGAATCATGAAACTCAGAATAAATACTTTTTAATAAAAATAAAGAAATACCTGTCTTAGCATTTTTTTTAAATCTCATCCAGAGGCGCAAAAAAGAGGGTTTTGTGTTTAAAATTAATAAACTTCAAACACCTATACAATCAAAACCAATGAAGTGTAACCTTTTAAAGTTGCTACATATACTCCATATCTAATACAGGTAAATATAATTTCTCAGTTTTCTGGAAATTTGATTTTTGAGGTGAATACGCACAAAATAGCGGAACTCAAGAAAATCAGCTTTCCTCGGTTTAAGTAGTTGGTACGAAATGTTTGTGCGCGCATCACGTCAAAACTACTGCATAGATTTATTTAAAGGCTTCTTCAATATTTAGGCTATATAATTATTATCACGCTACTTCCTTAAGGGGTAGGCAATTTTGCATTATTTCCGTATACTTCAATTGTTTGACGTTTCAGTCATGACGTAAGTACATGAGAACGGCTATTTGTGGCTTATGTCAACGAAGTAAATAGCCTTGCAGTTTCATGACCGCTCTGTAAACTACGGGGTTGCAGGTTCAAACCCTCCAACATTATTTTCACTTTTTGTGATTTGTTTAATTTTTTTTTTTTGATGCTGTGAGATTTCCTATATTTCATTTTGTATAAGTTGTGTGCATTTCTTATTTTTTTCGTGAAATATTTTTCCAAAAAGTAATAGAGTAGTACATAAGGAAGAAGAATACAATCATGCTACCCCCAAATAAATTGGGATAAGGGCAGGAGTATGATGATGAGGATGATTTATCCAAAAAGAAGTATAGCGAACACCAGAAGCCTGATAAATCCACGTGTTCTTGCCGTGCAAGAACTGTGCTATGCTATTCGCAATAATCAATAATCCATACGCAGTTTACGTAGATTATATTTACAGCTAAATTGTTATTGGCCTCATATCGTGTTTTCGGGCGGGAGGAGACGCCCGGGTTCTTCCATTGTGAGGATCGACCGGAGGCCACGGTGGAGCACACTGTGGAGGTGTGCCCCACTTGGGCGGAGCACCGCCGTGTCCTCGAAGCGGCGATCGGCGGCGGCGACCTCATGGTCCGGAGCGAGACGGAATGGGATGCCATCACCTCCTTCTGCGAAGCAGTCATGCTAGCGAAGGAGGTGGCGGAAGGTGAGAGGGAGAGATCCTCACGTCCCGGCCACAGCGGGAGACACCCCGGGCGTCGGGAGCCACGTATTGGCCCCCGGCCACCGTAGGCGCGGGCCTGTGGACGAGGAGCTATGGGCTAGCTCGCCGTCCGTCCGTCTCATGACGACAGGCCGTGTCGACGGAGCGTTCGTGTTCTACGCGCGCCTCAAAGAGAGTCAGCAAAAAAGAAGGGGTCCGCAAGGGCCGATGCCTGCCGGGGCTGCGGGACTATTCGAAAGAGATACCGTGGCCCCGGAACACAAAGGGCGATGAAGGAACATGGATGGGTTTTAGTCAGTAAAAGTCTGACACTTCCTCCTGCTCCGGGAGGAGTAATTTGATGATTTCCCATCCGAAAAAAAAAAGCTATATCGTGTTTGGGCTCATTCTGCACCTTGATGAGAACTTTCGACCTAGCTGGAGTATGACTGTCATCGAGTGTCTAAGGATGAAAACCTAAGGCTGTCGAGGGAAGCCCCAAATTGGAAAAACATAGTAAAATATTTTAACGATGATTGCATATAATTCTGAGAAATTAAATTGTTACCTACTTGAATCTATACTTATTATTATAAAGGAGAAAAGTTTGTTTGTTTGGTTGGTTGAACGCGCTAATATTAGGAACTACAGTTAAAAACATCTTTTAGTGTTGGATAGCCCATTTATCGAGGAAGGCTATACTTTATATAACATCACGCTACAATCAATAGGAGCGGAGCATCAATGAAAATTGTTGCAAATACAGCGAAAAATTATTGCTTTTGAGAGCTTCCTTTCCGTGCGCTGCGTAAACGGTTAAAGTTACTCAACAATCATACATGTATGACGGGATTGTTCCTCTTAAAAAGTCCGCTAAAGCATATTATCTGCATGTTTTTTAGGTTGACTCACACTCTCTCTAAGCCTCTCTCTCTCTTACGTAACGCAGACGAAGTTGCGCGGGTCAGCTAGTTATTAGTAAAGCTTATATTTTTTATAAAGTCATGGCAATTGGCATGGTATACCTTCAAAGGCAACCATACCATGACATTATACAAAATTTGAGCCACGAGCCACAACTAATCACAAGGTTGAAGGTTGTTTTATATAATTATACTCTGCCGAAACAAAGTATTTCAAAAATACATAAGACTCATTTGAGTGTACCCCTCCACGGAAATCTTTAGTAAAAGGCGAAAGATTTATGCGTTTTGAAGGGAAACCAGAGATACCGAATTAGCTTGATGCGAGACACCCAACCAAGCGCCGGAGAATCTTAACACCGCGATTCAGGAACGTGACATAAATGTACAACGCCATCTGTCGAGTCAAGGTGAACTAACGGGTTTTAAAATAACTTGTCACAAGCGAGCTTGTGCTACGCTTTTAAAGTGTGTAGTGGAACTATAACTAGGGTTCTTCGTTAAGGGCCTTTTTACATCCATTATAATTAGTCGGCCTAGAACTTAGCTATGAATTCAGTCTCCACCTCTCCACGTACCTAAGCGCCAGTGCACGCAGGACACGATATCAGGAGTCCCATTGTTTGCACCAATGTAAAGGCACCGCATTGCACTCCATGCGAAAAAAATCTTATTCAAAATACTTGAAAAACATTTTGGCATAATCTGGGATATCAGTCATTTTTAATTAATTGAACAATAATCAGAGATTGATTTAATTAAAATAATCAGTTTAATCATTACAATGTTACTAACTACTGCCTAAATTAGCTGAAATACTGTTAATTATAGTGAGTTTTATCTAATTAAAATGGTGTTAGTTTGATCAAGTAAAGGTGCATGCTCAGTGACACGAAACAAACTAAAAGTAATGAATTCGTGGGATGGCTTCATTTTGTACCTATTTTTTCACATCTGCCCAAAACAAGGAGTGTTATGTTTCCAGGGTGCATGTAAGTATAGTGGCGGTAAGTCCCCTCTTTGAGGAGTGGCTGGAGAGACGCCACGGCGTCCTCACCTTCCGCCTGACGCAGGTTCTTACCGGACACGGATGTTTCGGTAAGTTCCTGCACCGAATCGGGCGGGAGGAGACGCCCGGGTGTTTCCATTGTGAGGATCGACCGGAGGACACGGTGGAGCACACGGTGGAGGTGTGCCCTGCTTGGGTGGAGCACCGCCGTGTCCTCGAGGTGGCGATCGGCGGCGGCGACCTCTCGCTCCCGGCCCTGGTTCGTGCCATGGTCCGGAGCGAGACGGAATGGGACGCCGTCACCTCCTTCTGCGAAGCAGTCATGCTAGCGAAGGAGGTGGCGGAACAGGACAGGGAGAGATCCTCACGTCCCGGCCGCCGCGGGAGACGCCCCGGGCGTCGGGGGCCACGTGGTGGCTTCCGGCCACCGTAGGCGCGGGCCTGTGGACGGGGAGCTATGGGCTAGCTCGCCGTCCGTACGTCTCATGACGACAGGCCGTGTCGACGGCGCGTTCGTGTTCCACGCGCGCCTCAAAGAGAGTCAGCAATAGGGAAGGGGTCCGCAAGGACCGAAGCCTGCCGGGGCTGCGGGACTATTCGAAAGAGATACCGTGGCCCCGGAACACAAAGGGCGAGGAAGGAACATGGATGGGTTTTAGTCAGTAAAAGTCTGACACTCCCTCCTGCTCCGCCCAGAGCGGGAGAAGTCATTTGATGATTTCCCATACTAAAAAAAAAAAAAAAGTGTGCATGTAAGTATGTATGTATGTATGTTTGTCAGTTTCTTCATTCCACCATAACTTTTAAACGCCTAAACCGGTTTCGATGGTACGTGGTATCGTTAGAATCCTTGTGTTACCCCGGTAACACAAGGATTCTAACATAGACTAGTAAAAAATAAAATTAGGATACTGCAATATGAGTATCAAAAGGGCTCATGAGGATTCAAACTCAAACTCAAACTCAAATCATTTATTTCAATTAGACCATTACGGCACTTTTGAATGTCGAAAATACAAAAAAAGGAAAGCTACAGTCACAGTCACAAGGCATAATAACTTGAGAAAGTACTGTAGTTGCCCATTCCCTAACGTAAATCTCTATGGAGAAGAACGGGCAAGAAACTCCATGGACACTCTTTTAAATCAAAATATTGTTACAAAATCTTGGTTACATCATTCATGTTGAGATTATACGTATATGTGAGAACGATGTAGAAAGACGTGCACATTAAGAGCGTCCAGAGTAAAATGATAAATCAAAAATTAAAAAAAATAAAATAAAAGTAATTAAAATGAACGAACCGTGGCAGCCAAGAGATGGCCAGTCCCAACTGATAGCGCCCGTTCACGAACATGACGCATGTATCGGCACCATTCAACTCGACCATATTTAAGGGAACTAAGTGACCCGACACACCCGCCACCATCAGCGAGACATTTGAGTGAGCATGACATCCTCTCATAGCCACCAAGGCATATTCAAGTCAATGAAAGATAACTAAATGTAAGTGGCGGCTGAACAGTACAAAGTACTCACACATGTGCTATGCAATTATATAATACTAAAAACTGGAATCTATACAATGCAAGTAGGTATATTTTTACAATCTTCTGCAGCTTCCACAATACATTAACATGGGAATCAATTCTTCTTCTTCTTTGCGTGTCGATAGACTCAAATAATGCCCGACCAGTACAATCAATTAGTTTGCAACTATGGTTGTGGAGCAGGACCAGCATTTAGCCAAGCATTTTTATCATCAATGTAATCCCCCAACTTATAATATGCTTGCCTACATAGTGTGCGTTTTATACAAGATTTAAATTTGGTCTCATTCAGTTGAAGAATGTGGGGAGGTATTTTATTGTAACATTTCAAACAGTACCCCATGAAAGATGAATCTACTTTAGCAAGCCTGAAACCTGGCTGAACTAGTTGGTCCCTATTTCTAGTGTTATAATGGTGTCTGTCACCTCTTTTACTGAATAAATGCAGATTTTTCCTAACGTACATGATGTTTTCATAGATGTATTGACAAGGTACTGTCATGATATTAATTTCCTTAAACAGTTCTCTTAGAGAATCGCGTCTACGTAATTCATATATGGCTCTGATGGCTCTTTTCTGCAGAATAAATATAGACTCGATGTCTGCAGCCCGTCCCCATAGTAAAATACCATATGACATAATACTATGAAAATAACTAAAATAGACTAGCCTCGCGGTATCAATATCAGTAAATTGACGGATTTTTCTAACAGCATATGCAGCTGAACTCAGCCGTCCTGCAAGAGATGTTAAATGAGGACCCCATTGTAACCTTGAGTCGAGCGTGATTCCCAAGAAAACCGTTTTATCGACAAATTCTAGTTTCTCTTGATTCAATATTATGTCACAATCATTACTTTTGACATTTGGTAGAGCAAATCTAATGCACTTAGTTTTTTTCCCATTTAGTACTAAATTATTAGCGGTAAACCAATTATGGACCTGCAGTAGGGCGTTATTTACGTCGTCAAGATCAGTCGCACGTCTGTTTATCCTAAATATTAAAGAAGTATCGTCAGCAAACAACACCATATGCGGATGGTTGTTAAATAAACGAGGTAGGTCATTAATATATACTAAAAAGAGGAAGGGACCCAATATCGAACCTTGTGGTACACCCATTTTAACTTTTAAACCCATTGAATTGACACCATTTATTTGTACCTGCTGCTGTCTATCATTCAAATACGATTTTACTAAACTAAGCGCAAGTTTACCTAAACCGTAATGCTCAAGTTTCAAGAACAGGGTTTCGTGATTTACGCAATCAAATGCCTTCGAAAGGTCACAGAAGATTCCTATGGCATCTTGTGCCTCTTCCCACGCAGTAAATATGTGTTTTAATAAAGTGACACCGGCGTCAGTTGTACAACGTCCTTTGGTGAAACCATACTGTTGCTCGTGCAATATTTTATTGGTGTTAAAATGGTTAAGCATTTGATTGAGCATTATCTTTTCAAACACCTTGCTGAAAACCGGCAACACGGATACGGGCCTATAGTTATTGGTGTCTTTACTATCCCCAGATTTAAAAAGCGGTATTACCTTACTGAATTTCATTAGATCCGGGAAGACCCCTTGATCCACGCACAAATTAAATATTAAGGCTAAATACGGCGCTACAGTCTCAATAATTGAGGTACAAGCTTTGATAGACATACCCCAGATTTTAAAATGGTATTATGATTCATGACCATATTTTAATTGAAAAAAGGTGTTATTTATTTATTTATACAAGATACGCGCAGATGACTATAGGTAGGTTTGTGAACTTTGAAGTAAGTTTAAAGTGATAAATGTACACAAAAATAAATAAAATTGCGAAATTCTCCATCTTGTTACAATCGTACCTAAAAAGTGTAAACTAAAAAAGTAATTTAAAAAAATAAAAAACCCGACTGCGTAAAAAATAACTAAAAACTTTAAATAAAAACTGAAAAGAAAAAATAAATTCTAATACGGAACAATATCGACTGCAACAGTCCCGGGACTGTTGCAGTCAATATGTTCCGTCTTCTATATTAGAATTTATTATTAAACTTGTTTTTTTCTTTTCAGTTTATATTTAAAGTTATTAAGTAGTTATTTTTTATGCAGTCGGGTTTTTTTTCCACTAAAAAAAGAAACATAAAATATTCAATTTCAAATTGGCGTCCTCTTAAAACACAAAAAAAGATCCTGGGCTGGGTTAGTCTGGATGCGAAGGACTGGGTGTTGTGGAGAGATTTAATGTCCATCTGTGAACTGTGATAGTCTCTGTAGATTGAGTTTACCTTTTTTACATCTAATTGGTATTCTTGATCAACAGTCCAGTGTAAACGCGCCTTAATTGGAACTTTTTTGCTATAAAATGTGGAATTTCGCAATAATGTGTCAATCCATCGTCAGAGATTCAAGATGGCGGCCTTTCCCGCCACTTTAGTTTTGTTTCTATACATCACTTTGGCTTCAGGGTACACTCTATTGCGTAAGTTTTCTTTTATTGTTGACTATTTTGTTTTTCTGGATATTTGTAACTTTCAAAGATATTTTTTTTTGTTCTGAAACTATTTTGTTAAAACCGGGTACCTGTTGGGATCTCCCACGGGCAAAAATTTCGAACATCTTACCGACTGTACTTCGACTGACGAATTGGATAAAAGTGACAAATCGACGAAACTGGCAAATTATGGAAACTGTCGAATTCACACAACTGCGAAAGTGCCGAATCAACGAAACTGACGAGTCAGGGAAACTGACCAGTGTTACGCGGACTCATACAAACTTGCATTCGTGGTTATAAGTAACAATCTTTTATGCCTTTTTTATATAACTTCGATAAGGGTATAAATTTTCAAAAATCCTGTAAAAGTTCAGCATCGTTAGGAACTATTTTTTAATCTTCATGGTTTTAGATTCGAGCACTTAAGCACTGCACCAGATTGTCATCACCTCCCCTCATTTTTACTAGCTGATCCTGATCCGGGTGGATACCGTTACTCCTCCTTTTTTAGTTTCTCCTGGCTATTATCCCAATTTATTTGGAGTCAGTCCCTTCTAGTACTTTTACGCCACACCATGCGGTTGTGGGTTCTCTTAATTTTGTTGTGTTGCTAGCTATCATGTCATTCGTAGCCAGTCCATTACTAAGTTGAATAGTAGAGGGCTCAGGGTCGAGCCCTGATGAACACCTACTCTGGCCTCAAATGTTTTACTTGTTCCTGCTGGGCTGACTACTCTTGTAGAAACATTGTAAAACAGATCTTTACGGATCCCGTTAAGGTGCTTATTCAATGTGCGTTGCAATAACTTAGAGTAGTAAAAGTGAGTTTCACAGGAAGGATCCCGTATAGTTCGATTTGGGGCGACGCTGTTATATATTAGCATAGTTGAAAATGTATACTATGCGTTGCCTGGCTGTGTGTAAGATAATGGGAAACCGAAATTCTTCTTATTTTGCCTTGGTTTTGCACAGAACTATTTTCTAATGCCTACATACATTTATACTTATTTTTTCATTAAAATTATAAATATTATTATTTGTACAGGAGATGATGAAAATGAAATCATATGGCCGAGCGAATACCACTTCAAGGGGGAAAAGCTCAATTTTAAATCGTCGCTAAAAGAAAACTTCGAAATCTGGTAAGTTTTTTTTACCTTAAAACTTTGAATGAATGAGCTGCAATAAACAGAGTTGTCAATGTCATAATTGTCTTGAACTCCGTATATTTGTGTTGATTGCGTTTATTTGTATTTATGAAATTTACCTTTAATCATTTTTAAAAGTATAAAATTAGTAGTAATTTAGGTTCATTTCATGAGCCTGTTTCATCACCAATACATCAAATAGTTTCACTGAGTTGCTCCTTCTACATGGTCCAGGTACAGTGCCGAAGTGAACCGCTCCCGCATTGACTTCTACGACGGCACTGTCCAGAAGTGGTACTACGGAGATACTGGAGAAGCTTTCGTGGTAAGACCTAAGGATTTTTGTCCGTAAAACCATCACACCTGCAATCACTGAAGGGTTTTAGCTGAGGTGTACCTAATAGTACACCCTCATTTCACCAGTTATGTTTAATTCCCATGTATTTAATAGGAGGCAGGCACATTGCCATCAGCTGGGCACAAATCAAAAACAAAAATGCCCGTAACTCGACTTACCAGAGTTCGACGCACCTAACTAACACACTTCCATTTTTTTTAATGGGAAAATAAAGTAACATCATAATTTCAGAAACATCCAGTCACCACGGAAGAGGTCACCAACGAAATTGAGTGCCAATCGAGGACCACCGAAGATGAACAGATCGACTTTCTTCCTGACGTGTCAGGGCTTACTTATACAGGTATGGAAGAATGATTTAATTACAAAGGTTAATAATAACTTGGCCAGAGGCTAAGCTTGCTGTACAACGTATTATAGCTATGTCGCAAATCTCTTGGGCACATTACCGGTTGACAGCGTTGAGGAAGACTTCTTTAATGATATATCTTAGTTTGTTGTAAGCTATGGTTTTTAATGTATTAGCCTTGCTTCCGCTATGTGCGAAAATTAACCCACGGGAAAGTTTTAAATGTAGCCTATGACACTCGGGGATAAAGTAGCTTCCTGTTAGTGAAAGAATTTTCGGGATCTAAACAGTAGTTCCGAAGACCCGTTCCCCTACATACAAACTTCCAAAACAAAGGAGAAGTTCCAAACTCCATAGAAACTTGGGCCTGGCTTTACAGGGCTAGAATTTTACCATAAATTTGAGCAATTGGGAAGGTTTCACGAGCCCAATTTTCACGTCTCCCAGCAATGGCCAAATTGGTAAAATCAGACAACGTTTACATTTCAGGTTATTTTACTATTTCAGTTATTAAAAGTAGTAGTAAAAGTTTTTAAAAGAGTTATTTATAGTTAGTTTTATTATTAGTGTCATTACAAGACTGATTTATGTTATTTAAAGCTAAAAAATGGCTTAGAAAATTGATCTCTTAGAACTACGTAGTTTGGAACATTACAGTACATTTTTAATTAATAGAGATATTTTAAAGAAATTGGTGCCCAAAGGCAGGTCGGTATTTAAAACCAATAGCATAAAATATTCACATAGATCACTTCATTAGTTTAGGAAATATAGCAGCAGATTGATAAGGCACCAAATTTACGATTGGTAGTGAGATAAGGCAAGATGATGATGAGAAACTGTATTCAATAATTTGATAGCCTCGTCGATTACCCTTGTAATAAGATCATTTGCACGTCTGCATGTCTCTCACATTTAAAGATATTAGCATTTCATTGAACATACCCTAGATCAGCCGATTAGAAAAACAAAATGGCTACATTCGCGGGATGTGGTGTTAGGAGTATTTATTGCATGTATTTGTCGATAGAAATGAGTAAATATATGCCCTTAAAGTATCAGTAACCGGTAGCCAAACACACTGTATACCTTTCGAATGCAATATTTACCGACATTAGAATTTAAAAAAAAAAAAGGTTTTTCTCTGACCTATTCTATAATAACACAGGTGTTACTTATAAGTCGCAATCGTTATTTCACAAAAAAAAATCTTTTGAATTTTGCTAATTTGTGCCCATAATTTAAAATGTCACTTACGGGATATAATAAATATCGGGAGCTGAAAACAATAAATAATCACGGAAGATATCCCGTAAGTGACATTTTACATTTAGGAATGTTGATTCTAATATTTCTAATACATTACATCTAATCCCAGGATGGCTACTGTGAAATCCATTATTTCGTGTGTATCCCGCGTTTGTAAGCTTCATAGACGATTTTAACTGGAGTCGCGTTATGCGTTTGTCGGAAATACTAGTGCGCAATGCGTTACCATCAAAATATATATTAAAGCGCTGTGGTCGCCGCAGTTTCAGCGCCTAGGAAAATTACAATCCAAACGCTAGCGTGTGGTTTGTTTCGCATTGCGCTGAAAATTTAAATAGTTATAAACGCACATAGCATGAAACGTAATAATAAGGGATAGGCAGAGGCGACCTATAGTACACTTTTCGCCCAAGCCTAATGCCATCAAACGCTCACATAATTCATCTTTACATGCGAATATTTCGCAATGTTTTGCACGCTCGGGCGGTCGGGTGCAAAAAAGTCGCGCGCGGGGCGATAGAGTGGTTATCCTCTAGGACGGATTTCAGCAATAAAACTGAATGCGATCAGCATATAAAGGACGTTCAGGAGTTGTCAGTGTTGTAATTGCTATTGAATATTTGACCGTCTGGCCGGATGCAGCTGAATACCAGTATTTTACATGGAGCGACTGCCTATCTGACCTCCACAACCCAGTTAGTACTGTAATACGATACTCCTTGGTAGGACTGGTTGTCAGACTTCCGGCACACACTGTAAGATTTATAAATAACAGCCGTTAACGTGCTTTCCTAGGAACTGAGGAAACTCGGTATGTAGTAGATGGTCACCCATCCACGGACCGACCTAGACAAGCGCGGCTTAACCTTGAACATTCTCCTGCGACTGTTTTTATTTATAGGAGATATTATGCCCTCAGGTCAGACAATGACTCTGTACGACAAGGTGGTGGACGTTTGGTCCAGCAATGATGAGTACGAGGCGAAGCTCTTCCGGGAGACGACGCTGTACGTCTTCAAGACTGACTCCGGCATCGATCTGCCTGTCCAGTAAGTGGTTTTGTTAATTATTAAGGAGTTAACATCTGGTCATCTGACCAGATGTATAAAAGAAGACGGAGAGAAAGCTTGCATGCTCAAGCAAGGATAGTTCTGTAATCCCTGCGTCGTTCCCCAAGGGAATAGACCTGATTTAATGTATGTGTTAACCAATTGAACGCTGGAATCATAAATTGGATTTGTTTAGCGCTAATCCTGTTTAAAACATAATTTCGCCTCTGTCTTCTTTATAGGATTGATAAAAACAACGCAATGGTTTAAGACACTCGTCATTCTCTTGCCATTTGGGGTCGACGCAGCATGCCTCCTTTTCCATACTTCTCTATTACTCGTCATCTCATCAGATACCTCCTTATCATCATTTAAGACACTATGCAAAACAATCGATAAAAGCATCAATCTAAAGGCGCTCGGTTACCGAAAGCATTCGCCTAATTCGAGCATTACATCAGTAAAGAGAACCGAGCATTACAGTGCGAAACCTGTAACGATACCTGTACCATTTGTAAAGATCACTTGTATTCTGTACAAAATCGAATCTTGGATTGTTGCATTACAAGCGAATGCAGGGAGCATTCGCCCGGGTGCGTCTATTTGTAACGTAATGCTCAAATTCGTTTTGGGATGTCACACTAAAAGCGAATGCTTAGGCTTAGCTGAGGGAGCGATTGGAAAAATGTTTGTGATAAAATGTTTCTGGGAATTGTTGTTCGTTATTTTAAAATTCAAAACGCTTAGTTGACACTTCCCGTGAGCTGGCTTTTACCTTGGCCAAAGGCTTAGCGTTGCCATACAGCGTGGTAACGCCGCCAGTCTCTTGGGGACATTACCAGTTGACAGCGTTGAGGAGGAGTTTTTTGACGCCATTTTTTAGTTTATTGTTGAGTTAGTTACTTAAGGTTATTTTAATTTAGTTATTTCTAATCAACTCCAAATAACATATATTTTCTTGTAGGCAAGTGACCAAGACGTACAACTACGACAAGGGTGAACTGGAGTCGCACGTCATCACCAACTACTTCGACTACTCCGATACCGTCTCCGAGGAGGACGTCACTGTCGAGGATCGTAAGTATAATAAGGGGCCTAAAAAGGCCTCTTTAGCAGAATCATAATAGGATAATAATATGAATTAAAGTGACAATTCATGATATTAACTGAGTCTAATTTACCTAAAGATTTAAAAAAATATAAGGTGATTCATATTATTATTCTATTATAGTTCTGCAAAGTGGCCATTTTAGACCCCCAGTTTTATACAAAGTGTGAGGAAAGGAACATTGTGACACCAATCACGTTACGTACCACGATAATATCTAGACCTCTTATATCTGACCTCCACAACCCACAAACTGACATACACGATTTCCCTTAATAAGATTGGCTGTCAGACTTTCAACACTCTGACAGCCAGTTACGACTGTCAAAGCTCCTCAAATGACAGCTAGGACCAACAGATTAACATTCCGAGGCCCGTAGGGGTTTCAGATAATAGAGGGGGGGGGGGGGGGGGGTTAGAGAGAGCCCACTCGAGAATTTTTTTGGCCAACCTGTCGCGAGTAGCACCCTCTGAATATCTTGTTCCGTAACTAACCATACTACTATACCTAATCTATCCTCCATTTTCATTTCGTTGTTTTTGCATTGCGGTACTTTGTAGTAGACATCAGTCAAGATGTTTGACATTGACGTTTCATTCGTTCGTTTTCGTTCAGAAATTATTTATTAATGTACACACGAAATACTTAACAGGACATTACATTAAGATAGATGAGCACAAAGGTACTGCTTATTTCATAAGAAATCTCTTCCAGCAGACCTGCGAGAGGAAAGTTGGGTTAGAAATGTAGATACAGTGTGTAGAAAAGACAAAATAGGAAATGTGGGTAAATTAAAAACTTAAAACAAAAATATATCTTTATGAAATAAACATACATACACATATGAAAATAAACTTTGCCAAAATATCGTTTTCGTCCAGAAATTTATTTTTATAGTACGGGTTATTTAGAAATTTAAATAAATATAGTGAATTTATGTTTCAATAATTAACATAAAATTAAATTAAAATAACGAAATTAATTTTGAAATGAAAATATCAATTTTCAACGAATATTTAGTTCTCAGTGGCTTTGAAGAGACATCTAGTACGTCCTATGTGAACTAAAAGTTGTAGAGACATCTAGCACGTCTCTATGTGAATTAAAAAACTTCAGAACAAAAATTTAGATGGCGCATCCAAAACTATTGCTGTGTACATGAAGGCAAGCCCACGCCCCCTTAAAGGATCTATTTCAATAATATTTATTGGTTCACTGATTCTAGCTAGGACACCTTGAAATGATTTCAATTATGAAGAAAGTCACTAACTAGCCGATTACATGCAACCTTTGTATTAAACCAGTCAGCTTGATTAGATTATATTATTTGGAGTCACTACCACTGAGCCACCACTACTAAGTGGCCCACAACTGCTCCAACCAGGCACTTACTTAAACCTGTTATCAAAATTCCAGCGGAGTCCTGCGAAGGGTACTGGCTCGGCAAGGACTTTCACAGGGATATAAAGTTCTTCCACCCGGACCTGCCCTCTGAGCTGGACCAGGCCTTCGAGCTGTACACCAACCACCACGGCAAACAGTACCAGGATAAGGAGCATCAGATTAGGAAGAAGCTCTTTGAGGAGAACTGGAGGTTAGGCTTTTAAACTTGGTTTTGATAAATCTGAAAGCAGTTCAAAGAGTTCTCTTGCATGCAAGAAGAAGCCATTGTGAAAACAGAAACAGTAGTTTCATATTTTGAGTATGCTCCTTTTTTATTTTTTTTCGGTGCTTTTATTTACTACCCTTTGAATTTTATAGTGTTTTTGACAAATCTCTCTATTCAAGCTGTATATGGGCTGAAAATGGCAGTGATTCATATTTATCAGTTCGACTTTATTAAATGATCTGCCTGTTATCAACTACGACAGAATTAAAAAGAAAGTGACAAGTCTTTATTTCTCGATACCGTATCGATACTCACAAAATTTTTCTTAAAATCCAGGATGATCGATGACCACAATCGCAAGAACCTAGGCTTCAGACTCGAGCTGAACGACTTCTCCGACAAGACCGATGATGAGCTGAAGTACTTGACCGGCACCTACGTCTCCACGCACGAGTACCCCGACATGATGCCCTTCCCTCACACCCTGGCTGAGATCGATGAGCTGGTGGATGAGCTGCCCGAGAGCTTCGACCTGAGGATGGAGGGTGCTGTTACTCCTGTTAAGAGTAAGTTTGTACAATGTTTTATAGGACTGTTGGTTTCCTTCTTCTTCTTTACGTGTCGATTTCACGACCTTTATGCATCCACCTGCAAAACTCTATCATGTTTCACCTTCTTGCTGGATATGCAGGATGGGCGGGAACGGAGTTGAGGCATATCCTCCAAGAGGCTTCACCTCTGGAACTGTGTTTGGAAAAGGTCAAGACCCCATTTGTCTAGATTATACCTGTACCTACATTCATAGCAAATAAATATCTGATTCTGATTCTTATTTCTACAACGTAACCTGTGTTAAATTTTCGACCGGTGGCAACTAGAAATGCTTAGACATTTGATTAATTAAGGCTTTTGACTGATTGCCTTATCTTCTACTCTTTACAGTTGTATTAACGTTGTCTATTTCTCCAGACCAGGGTCATTGCGGGTCTTGTTGGGCCTTCTGCACCACGGCTGCCGTCGAGGGCGCCATCGCCAGGACCAACGGTGACAGGCTACTGGACTTGAGCGAGCAGTCTCTTGTGGACTGTGCTTGGGGGTGAGTTAGAATGGAAAACCATCCGTATGTAGTCGTAGTGTCTAGTCGTATCAGTTGCATTCATCTGTCGAAGTGTTCTCTGTTTAATTCAGCATATCGTTAATTAAACAAAGATGGATGGGAATGGAGGTCTATTTCGTTTTTTTTTAGTCTTTTTTCAATGGCATTTTAGTTTTTAACAGGTTGCAACGCATCATCTTCCTGCTCTTATCCCATATAACTTGGGGTCGGTACACGTCGTTTCTTCTATTCTCCCCAATTAGTCGTCACTTTATCATTCACTCCTTGACCAAAGCACTGCAACATTTTGCATTGCGTGTTGCGTTGCACGTTGTGTTGCAAATAATCTGTACCCAACTCTAGGCCGGTTTCCACCGATTTATTCAAATTAACGTCAAAACACCACAACACAATCTATTTAGACCAGTTAACAATATAAACTTATTTTGCAGCTACGACAACTTAGGCTGCAATGGAGGTACTCTGGATGGGGCTATGAAATACGTGCTGGCACACGGCATCCCAACTGAGGAGGACTACGGTCTCTACTCGGCTAATGTAAGTCTAGATGGGTGTGTGTCCACCGTTCGCGGTATCAGATTGAATTAGCAGCGGATCACGGCGAGTTCTGTTCACTGATACCGTGATCCATTTCTTTCAAATGAAAGATACGGTTACTGTTAGCCTGCTTCATCCCACTGATTGGCAGAGGCCTCTCCCCCTCTCCCCTTCCCCTTCCAATTTTTTCGATCTAGGGCCAATGTTGAACACTGATCGTTGTTTTGTCCAGCTTGCACATCGTTGTTATTTTTGTCTCACCCATCGTGCATATGGCAGATGTGGCCTAAAATAATAATTTTAAAACTGCTGTAACTAATACCCATTTAGTTCCTTACATGAATTTCAAATATAACTTGGGAATACAAAAGTTGGTGTGGGCAGATGATAATCAAAACCAGTTTTAAATATAACTCCGTGAAAGTTGGCAAATACGAATCAGTTTTACGAAGTTCATCAGAAATATTGTTGAATATTGAGAAAATTCTCTTTCAAAGAGTTTTGGACACATCATTTAAACTACATTTAGGAACGTTGATTCTAAGACATTTTATCTATTCCCAGGATGGCTACTGTGAAATCCAGAACATGACAAATACGTACAAGCTCCGTGGGTTCTCCCGAGTGACCCCACGCAACCCTAACGCCTTGAAACTGACCATCTTTAAGTATGGCCCTGTCACCGTCGCCATCCATGCAGGCAGGCGGATGAAGCACTACTCCAGTGGACTGTTCTACGACTTTGAGTGGTAAGATTGCATCAATATCATCATCTCTTCATGTGCGACTCAGTCACCGTTGGCATCCACGCCGGTAGACTGATGCAGCAGCACTCCAGTGGACTCTTCTATCATTTTTCCTGGTAAGCCATTATTAATATCTCTTTGACAATCATCATCGTAGCTCTCTTCAAGTATGGACTAGTCACTGTCGGCATCCATGCCGGCAGACTCATGAAGCACTACTCCAGTGGACTGCTCTATGAATTCCTTTGGAAAGTATTCTGTACTTTTAAGCGTTTGACGTCCGATCAGACTACGAGACTTAGGGTAGAGAGAGTGCACCTGTGTCTGCTTATACACTGGTACATGTTCTATAAAGTACATGTGTTGGTATCCAGTCCAGTGCAGGACAAGGCGAAATGACTCGAGTTCATCCCATCACCTCCTTCTGGGGCTGCTTCTTAACAATTTTTCCATTTCCAGCGAAGACGACTACCCGAACCACGGCGTGACAGTCGTCGGCTACGGCGTCCGCGACGGAGAGGACTACTGGCTGGTGAAGAACTCCTGGGGAGAGAGCTGGGGAGAAGACGGCTACATCCTCATGTCTGCCAAGAACAACAACTGCTTCGTGCTCGACTCGCCTTACTATCCCATCGCTTAATTTTAGATTAGACAAATAAATTCCACGTGCTTTTGATACTAATCTATTATTACCTTTCTAAATGCTTTTTGCACCCTAAACTGATTAGGATAAGGTTAGAATTTGATCAGTGATGCAACAATCCAAGTTTAAAAAATGGTTTCAAACATATTGGTTAGATATCGGAGCGCCTGCTACCTTCCCTTACTTTTGAGCGAGACTCTAATCGTCCTTTCGAAAATTACAGGCCTGTTGTTGTATAATGTAATATAAAAACTCCCGAAGGATTTTTTTTTTTGGTTTAAGTCCCATGTAATATGGAGCGAGCCTTTTGCCATCTCTCGGGCACATATACAGACATATAGACACCGTGGCAGCTATTAGTGGAAAAAGCTAATAACACAGCCCGCCCGCATCTGCCCGTGCTGGGAATCAAACCCAGGATCTCATGCTCAGCCAGTCTTCAAAGTGACAGTCTTCGGCTACGGCGTCCGCGACGGAGAGGACTACTAGCCGGAGAACTTCTTGGGAGAGAGAGAGTTGGAGAGAAGACGGCTACATCCTCATGTCCGCCAAGACAGCAACTGCTTCATGCTCACTTTACTACACCATCGTTTAAATTTCCTTTCATGACTAAAAATTCCACATGCAGTTGATGTTGGTTTTCTTTAAGTGGCTTTTACACCGCAAGAATAGTAATTAATTCGTAAGGATATAAATAGGCAGGGAATAATAAATGAGTTGAAAAATAGGTAAAAATTTAGTATCGTGCCGCACGCGGAGCGGGGGTGAGGGGGTCTCCCTCTTGCCCCCTGGTACCACTCCCATGAATAGGTAATGCACGATTCCTGAGAAAAACCGATTAATGTAACCTAACCTCAAAACACTTTATAGTCGCAAGGCGTAGTAGGGTTAAAAATTGGGTTGGCTTTAGTATTATTTGGCAGGAGGAGGGACGGGGGAGGTGCTCACTCTTCCTTGACACCACTCCCATGTAAAAGCAACGCACCGTTCTTGAGAAAAACCAATTAATAAAACCTAACCTCAAAACACTTTATAGTCGCCTAAAAAGCGCTCAATGTGGCGCAGCCGAGGAAAGGGCGGTTGACGGAGCCCCGTAAGGCGGGGCTCCTATTTCTGAGTGGTTTGAGAAAAAAAGAAGGGTATGGCGGGGTCTATTCGCCGGTGTGCCCCAAGTCCAGAGCTTGCTTCGCTCGCTCTTGCATCCAAATTATCCTAGTAGCATTCTAAGCTTTTTGTAACATTGCCTATTGTACACACATACAATGAATGGGGCTAAATTGATGTAGGTTGTAAAGGATCTATTCTTTATTTATCAAATAAAACGATGATTACTTAGATGTAAACGGATTTAATTCGGATAAGTGTTCAAGTTCGGATAAGTGTCCAAAATCAAATGGCTTCATTTTACCAATTTTACCTTTCTTTTAAACGTCAAAAATGTCATACAAAGTATGGCAATAGTGAAGTCCGATTCGATTCGATACAATTTAATAATCGATTTAATATTTAACTATAAGGCTGGCTTTTACCTTGGTCAGAAGCTAAGTGTTGCCATACAACGAGGTAACGCCGCCAGATTTGGCACAAGCTGACAGCGACGAGGAGTTTTTCGATGCCCTTTTATAGTTTGTTGTTAGTTCATTTACTTTAGTTTATTTAAAAGTTTTTTATTAATAACGTAAATAAATAATGGTGTCAATTCTGTTGTGCACAAACTCAACTTAATTTAGGCTATTGCTGTCTTTTTCTCTCTAATAAAACGAGAAAGAGACTGTCAAATTTAATTGGAACTAAAATTTCCATACAAATAAAAGGTGCACGTAAAAACATGTCGACAAAAAACATGGTGAAGCGCAAGGCCTAAATTAATTTGAAATCTCTAACTTAGTTCATAGCTATAGCTGTCCTTTTCTCGCTCTGCCTTGTAGTAAAAGATAGCAATAGCCTAAATTAAGTTTAGTTTATGCAAAACATAATCGACATCAATAACTGAAAAATACGTTTGTCGTAAACATAATGCAATGAAATGCTCTAAGACTATTTTTTTAACTTGAATAAAAAAAAAAAACGTTTTTTGACTATTTCCAGAGGTATCTGCACTGGTCTATTAGATTAATGAATTCCTCAAAAGGATCTCTTTTATTTCTTTCTACATCTCATCTCCACAAATATTCATAATTATATTGAATCATTAATTTAATATTCTCTCGGTTAATATAATTGTCTTTATAAATGAACCTCTTTAGGACACGCCACTGAGATTCAATCCTTTGCCACAAAAGGGTTTCTAGGGTCACTATGATTGTCTTTACGGTGGATGTACTCATGGTCCCCCAGACAATCATAGGCCCGCCAAAAATCTGTATGTATGGTGGTGCCCTCAGCAATATGCTTCTTGATCAAGGGCACCAAACCATCAGCGGAACGGACACTGTCTGGGCAGACTTCCAGGCGAAGATCTTCGCTCCCATCCTGGATCATCCCAAGGATCCAATGTCCTTCAACTCGTTGACTCGTCGACCTCTGTTGTATTTCCTTTATTTTCCGAACTTGTTTTTATCAATTTGAACACAAACCTCTGATTTTTCGGATTCATGTGCAAATTGTAAAATTATCACTAGCTGAAGGAAAATATCGTGAGGAAACCAGCATGCCTGAGAGATTTTCTCATGTAAAACCAGGTCAAGAGGCCCATGGGTGACATAAAAACTCTGACACCAGGTTAGACACTAACCATACGATAAGTAGTAGTATCAATTTGAGCAACTTTGCCGGGACCACCAATCTTCCCGGTTATAGCCTGTTTATTTTTCATTTAAACCACAACTGCCTTTCCACAATAATTAAACCAATCATTTATGGTTGCCGTAGAGAAGCAGTGTTCTCCTTCAGTGAAGTCTTCGTTTATAGTTCGATCATAACTGAATTTACCAGCGAAAGTGTACATCAGGTAAAATAACTGGCAACCCCGTGCAGGGCACGCCACAATAGTGGCGGTAAGTTCCCTCTTTGAGGAGTGGCTGGAGCCACGGCGTCCTCACGTTCCGCCTGACGCAGGTTCTTACCGGACACGGATGTTTCGGTAAGTTCCTGCACCGAATCGGGCGGGAGGAGACACCGGGTGCTTCCACTGTAAGAATCGATCGGAGGACACAGTGGCGCACACTGCGGAGGTGTGCCCCGCTTGGGCTGAGCACCGCCGTGTCCTCGAAGCGGCGATCGGCGGCGGCGACCTCTCGCTCATGGCCCAGGTTCAATCCATGGTCCGGAGCGAGACGGAATGGGACGCCGTCACCTCCTTCTGCGAAGCAGTCATGCTAGCGAAGGAGGTGGCGGAACGTGATAGGGAGAGATCCTTGTATTAAGAGTAGTAGCGTTATAATCGGGGACTCAAACTCTATCAGCTTTAACCGCTTTTACCCCCATCCGCGTGCCGCACGATACTAAAGCCAACCCATCTCCGTAACTAGAAGGTTTCCAAGTATGGTCTAGAGTCTAGAACATATGCCTTTCTGCTTTTTAAAGGCCTTTTTACAACCATTATAATAAGTCGGGCTAGAACTTAGCTAATAATCTTTAGTTCCCGAGTGTCAGGCATCAGTGCACGCAGGACACGATATCAGGTGTCTATTGTTTGCACCAATGGAAACGCACCACATTGCACGTGTACTCCATGCGAAAAAATCTTCTTCAAAATAATCTATAACATTTTGGCATAATCTGGGATATCCTTAAGGGTAGTTCTTCAAAAACTATTCTCCGCGTACCTTTCTTGGCGAATTTTTTTTTAGTGTAATCTTCAAAGTAACGGACACACATTTAGGACGCTGTAAAAACAATACGTACAATATTTATTATATGTAAATCGGTGCATAACATACAGAGATATTCTTTTTTGAAAATTTGGTGCCCACGAAAGTTACGAAACTTTTTAAGCAAGAGGGATACAATCGGCAAAACAGCCCAGTTTGGGGTGGGGTAAACTGTTAAATTAAAACTTAACACTTAAAACTAAACTAAAACTAAACTAAACTAAACTAAACTAAACTTAAAACTAAACTAAACACTTAAAACTAAAAAAAAAAAACAAGAAAACGTACAAACAGAAATATAGTATACGAGTCGTTATAAGAAAAAAATTGAAACACGTGCAAGTATATAAATACTTATACAAATACATAACACCTTTCTTATGAGCTTCACAACAGTCGAGTAAATACATCTACGGCTCACAAAAAAATCTATAGTTATTATTTACCGTAGATTTGTAGCTTTTGTGGTGCGCTAGCTGAATTTTGTAGACAAATAACCACGAAAGTTGGGCCACGAAAGTTATGAAAATTTTACACTTTTGTGAATTACGATTAAAGTTATATGTAAATTAACAGACAAAGTACTTGGGAATAATCTCGACGATCTATCTTATTCCTTAATTCAAAATGATTTGGAAAATTATAAACCATTATCCTTCAAAATATATGCATGAAAGTTTCTTGACCATGGCTACCTGAAATTATTCATAGAATAACTTGCCTCTTTTTTTTTGTTTCGAAGCGAAGAACGTACAATGTCTCCCCCACTGACGCCAGGATACTACATAGTACCCGTGCAGCTAAAATGTGTAGCGACAAATTGGCGCTTTTGGAAGAGAGGTGCAGTTTTGTTGCGCGCTCGCGAAACTAGCAAAATCGTGTGACAGAGACATGATGTCTAATAAGTATTGTAATATAAGAGATACAATTAATGTGCTTTACTATTTATGATGCATAGTTAAACACGATTAATTTGATGTTGGTATACCATTATATGCTTATGAATTAAATACAAAAGTTATTAAAGTTTGCCGTGAACGCGAACCGAGTGTGACGCGCGAAGAACACCGATTTCGCTCCCGTTTTTGACGTTAGATGTTTATTTTTATAAACATTATATAATAATTTTAGGTGTTTAATGTTGAAATTATACACTTAAATAAGTAGAGAGTAATCTGTGTTTGGTCCTAAGACGGAATGTTCAATAGGTTAGGAATTAGGACCGTGTGACCGCGTTTTGAGGCACCTCGAAGAATCACCCTTAAGCATACGTTCAGCAGAGCAGTCATTTTTAATTAATCGAATCATTAATCAGGGTTCCTGCCTACTCTGCTCACCCTAGCTGTTCCGAAAAACAACGCGATAATAGGAATTCGAGCTTATCTGGCATTGATTTAATTAAAATAATCAGTTTAATCATTACAATGTTTCTAACTACTGCCTAAACTAGCTGAAATAGTGAGTTTTATCTAATTAAAATAGTGTTAGATTGATCAAGTAAAGGTGCATGCTCAGTAACACGAAATAAATTAAAAGTAATGAATTCGTGAAAGGGCTTCATTTTGGACATGTTTTTCACTATAAAAATATATTAATATTCAATTTCAATTTGTAGGGATGTTAAAACAAAACACAATCACCTAGTAACGCGTCTTCCCAGTAGACTTAGACAAGTTGACAATCTACAATCGTTAGCGCATAGAAAACTGACCAAATGTATGGGAATGACATCATTTCAACGTTGTCACGTGGTCAAAACAAAAGAATAGAAACAGTAAAGTTCAGTCAAAACTGTAAGTTGGCTACGATTTATATGGGATGTAGCGATCACGATTGTAGAAACGAATACATTTCATTCTATCATCTTGATCGATGTAAACTTGTCTATGAAGTTTCTATTCGTTTGTTTTGACCACGTGACTTAACGTTTACGATTGTAGAAAGAAAATCGATACGAATTGTTTCTAACTTGGCTAGGCCTGCGGGACAGTTAGTAACGGTATTAAAAAATATTGCTTGGCTGAGTTAGACTGGATGCGACGGACAGGGTGTTTTGGAGAGAGAGGTCTAATGTCCAGCTGAGAACTGCGATAGTCTCTGTAGATTAAGTTTACTTTGATATACCTAATTGGTATTCTTGATCAACAGCCCAGTGTGAACGCGCCTTAGTTGGAACTTTTTTGCTATAAAATGTGAAATTTCGCAATAATTTGTCAATCCATCGTCAGACATTTAAGATGGCGGCCTTTCCCGCCACTTTAGTTTTGTTTCTATACATCACTTTGGCTTCAGGGTACACTCTACTGCGTAAGTTTTCTTTTTTATTGTTGACTATTTTGTTTTTGTATTTCTGGATTTTTGTTACTTTCAAAGATCTATTTTTTGTGCTACACCATTTTGTTAAAACCGGTGCTGGATGTGATCTCTCATGGTCATAAATGACGAACTCCCATACAAACTTATACGCAGTTATAAATAACAATCTTTCATCCCTTATTTATCTTCATTATGGATATGAATTTTAAAAAATCCTATAAAAGTTCACCTTCGTTAGGTACTATTTTGTAAGCTGTTATGGTTCTAGATTCTAGCTAGCACTTTAAAGCACTGCACCAAGTTGTCATCACCTCGCCTCATTTTCACTAGCTGATTCCGATCTGGGGCGATGCCGTTATTCTTTCTTCTTTTTTCTTCCCAATTTATTTGGACTCAGCTCCTTTTAGTACTTTTTGTGTCTCTTTTGTTGTGTTGCTTGCTATCATGTCATAACGTGTAGCCAGTCCATTACTAGGTTGAATAGTAGAGGGCTCAGGGTCGAGCCCTGATGAACACCTACTCTGACCTGAAATGCTTTACTTGTTCCTGCTGGGCTGACTACTCTTGTAGAAACATTGAAAAACAGATCTTTACGGATCACGTTACCGTACAATGGGATGTATAGAAACGCAGGGGTGAATCGAGACAAAACTTTGAGAAGGATTATAACGTTGAAATAGTAATTATGGTATGCTGCCAACGATCGCGATATCTCAAGTAAAATTAAGGAAATAAAATAGAGCACTTTTTGGTAACATGTCATATCAATTCAACGTTAAAATTCCTTTCAAAGTTTTGTCTCGATTCACCCCTGCGTTTCTATACACCCCGTTTTACCGTTACGGTGCTTATTTATATAAAAACTAATAGTAGTAAATGTGAGTTTCACAGAAATAATCCCGTATGGCTCAATTTAAGGCGACTCTTCGCATGGTTGAAATGTATACTGAATTGGAAATCAAAATTCTACTTATGCATGATCATCACTCATCAGTCAAGTCTTCTTATTTTGCCTTGGTTTTGAACTGAACTCTTATTTACTGCCTACATTTTATCCTTATTTTTTCATTAAAATTATAAATATTATTATTTTTACAGGAGATGACGAAAATGAAATCATATGGCCGAGCGAATACCACTTCAAGGGCGAAAAGCTCAATCTTAAAACGTCGCTAAAAGAAAACTTCGAAATCTGGTAAGTTTTTTTGTCACTTTAAAACGAGTTGTTTTGAATGAATGAGCTGCAATGAATAGAGTTGTCAATGTCATAATTCTTTTGAACTAAGCTTATTTGTGCTGATCGCGTTCATTGGTATTTGTGAAATTCGCATTTAATCATTTATAAAAGTGTTAAATAAGTAGGAATTTAGGTTCATTTCATGGGCCAGTTTTTGGTGATGATACATGAAATGGTTTCACTGAGTTGCTTCTTCTACATGGTCCAGGTACAGTGCCGACGTGAACCGCTCCCGCATTGACCACAACGACGGCACTGTGCAGAAGTTTTACTACGGAGACACCGGAGAAGCTTTCATTGTAAGACCATCCTATTCTTATTCTTTAACGCACACAAAATTACAACTAAAACCATCCTTATTACTATTCATTATCATCATCAGCCTATTAATGTTCCCACTGCTGGGACACAGGCCTCCTCTCTAAGAGAGGGAATGGGTTATAATCTACCACGCGGGCCCAGTGCAGATTGTTAGATGTCACATGTCTTCGAATTTTTTGGTTCTAGGACATGCCGGTTCCTCACGATGTTTTCTTTCACCGTTTTGAGAGCAGCAAATAAATTACACAAAGTAATGCGCCTGCCTGTGTTCGAACCCACGACTTACTGTTCGTAAGTCGGGGCCGCCACTGCTGGGCCACCGCTGCTCTCAATTACTTTAACACTGATTAATACAAAAGGAACGAGGAACCATAGCCACCCGCGTCTCGATTATAGGGACTACGACTCGAATGTGGTTCTTTCTTTATCGTGTGGTTAGTATCTAACCTGGTGTCAGAGTTTCTATGCCGCCCATGGGCCACTGACTTGGCTTTAACATGCCGTCAATAAATATCTCTCAGGCATGCTGGTTTCCTCACGAAGTTTTCCTTCACCGAAGCAAGTGATAATTATACAATACGCACATGAATCCGAAAGTCAGAGGTGCGTGCCTTGGGTTCGAACTCGAGACCTATGACTTGGCAGTCCCACGGTCACACCACTGGGCTATCACTGCTTATGCTTTTTTTTATGCTTCTGCGAATGTGGTGGACGCCTCTAAATAACCACGCCTGATTTTTTAAATGAGAAAATAAAGCAACATCGTAATTTCAGAAACATCCAGTCACCACGGAAGAGGTCAGCAACCAAATTGTGTGCCAATTGAGGACCACCGAAGATGAACAGGTCGACTTTCTTCCTGACGTGTCTGAGCTTACTTACACAGGTATGGAAGAATGATTTAATTACAAAGATTTTAAATAAGTAACTGGCCAGAGGCTCTTTAGTATTATATAATCGCATAGCCCATATTGTGTGAGTACCTACTATGTACTAGAAAGCTATCATTCACTGGAAAGTGGAAACCTACGACTTTTCTTGACTTGAATGTGCCTTGGCGGTTGAAAGTATGTCATGCTCAAATGTCTCACTGATGGTGGCGCGTGTGTCGGATCATTTAGTTCCCTACAAAATGGTTGAGTTGAATGGTGTTGATCCATGCGTCATGTTCGTGAACGGGCGCTATTTTTTGTTTTACTTTACTATGGACACTTACGTGCACTTCTTGCTACATCGTTCTCTCATAATTTACCTTCTCAACATAAATGTATTTGATGTAATGTAGTTGGCTGCAATATTGTTAATACTTCAAAATTATGTATATATCACGGCAGGGAAAGCTTAGACTCCCTATAGGAACACTGTCCACAAATATTGGGCCATCCCCGCCATATTATCTTTCATTCTTTAGCCATCACATCGCCGTGCGATACGATTCTTCATTGTTGGTGGATAGGGTATTTGAAATCACACACAGCACTTGACTCAAACTCCAAACGTTTATTTCCATTAAACCATTTACGTACAGAAACTTAAAAACTTTCTTGAGTTCAGTCGTCCATTCGCAAAGTAATACGGTTGAGGAGAAGAATGAACAAAGAAACTCCTCACACTATTTTAAATCGTATTACAGTTGTCATTTTCACAACTTAATAACGTTCACTTCAATAAACACTTGTAATTACTTAGTATTTCAATTGTTTTGCTAATCCTAAACTAAAGAGACACCTCGTTGGCACGCACGTCCATCTTGAGTCGGCGGAAGTGACACGCCCCCTCAGTTCAGTGATTCATTACATCGTAAGTTCATTATAACATACAAACAATACCAGAATACTTCACAATTAATTATTGTAATAATTAAACAATACTAATATTCACAAATGCAAAGGTGTTATTAAGTTTAAGCTAAATTACTCGCTTCATTACTTTTTACACTTTGTTTTTAAAACTATTTCCGGTAGATTGAAGGCAGGTCTAATTAATACTAAGAACAGGACTTTCACTAACAAATTGCTTCGTAAATAATCTTGTTACTTTTTGGTTTGTAGTTAGTTTTAGGAAAACTGATTTAGTCGTAGTTTAAAATTATAAATTGAGTCATTGAGCACTAAAATCGTACTTGGCGCCACATTCCACAACACTGTGGAATGTTGCCATACAAACAAATCATAGTGCCAAAAGAGCAATAACAATTTGGTAAAATCCCAATTGCCATAAAGTATTTGCTTATCTTAATTTTAACTGTAGTTCTAGATAAAGACTTTAGTTTAATCAATTACTCTCTAAATTGTCACTTGAAGATCTAAGTACTAGTTAATACAAAAACCAATAGATGGCGCTTAACTATTCAGTTAATTGATAACAATGTTTGTAATAATCGTACTGCCAAGCGGAGATGGCAGGTTCATCAATACCATCATGGAATAGAACCATGAGTGTAATTAATTAGATGAAATCTTAGCAGATAGAGACTCTTGCGGCGACATATATTATTGTTATTTGTAAACATTATATATTGTAGCTGTTTATTGTCCCATAATAAATAAAATAAATTAATAGTAGATTATTGCATCGAGCACAAAGTAATTTATTATTGCACCGAGTGCCTGATTTAGAGCCCGAGCGTCAGGCGAGGGCTCTAATCTAACAGACACGAGGGCAATATAAATTACTTAAGGCGAGGTGCATAATCTGCTTTTCTTTCAACTATTACCTATAGGAATAGTAGATAAAAGAAACTCATATCAAACAGTTAAAATAGAAGTTTAATTATTGAAATTAAAAGTTATACTTGACCAATTATTAAACGTAAGGTTAAGAGTTTTGTTGGGCAAATTTATATTAAATCAGAGTTAGCAGCAATCATTTTTTAAATTTGGAACAAGTAGGATAGAAACGAATAATACGTACGTAAAAAAAAAGTATTGATATCGGCTGGCTGAATAGAGCTAATCCACTGTTTTAGACTTTCACGGTTTTTCACTGCACTTAAAGTACTTACGGGATGATACAAGGAGCTCATCGAACAAAATCAAAATCACGGATATCATCCCGTAAGTACTTTAAGTGTAGAGCTAATCCATTGAGATTGGTACCTTTTGGTGCGATTAAAAAAAAAAACTGTGCAATAATGAAATTTCATACATTTTTATTGCTCTAGAGCATTAAAGACTCGCTTTATACTAAGTTTTTAGTGTGATTGTGATGAAATTAAAGCATAATTGGAAGAAAAATAAATGATGTAACGCAAGATTTTGTAAAAAATATTTTGATTTAAAAGAGTGTCCATGGAGTTTCTTGCCCTTTCTCCTCCCTATAGATCTACGCCGATAATGCTGCCAGTCTCTTGGGCACATTACCGGTACCTATTTATAATTTTAACTTTGATTTTTTAATTGTTTTTATTTTCCAATGTATCAGCTTTTGCTGGCGGCTTCGCTCCCGTTATGTACGAAAATTAACCCACGGGAAAGTTTTAAATGTAGCCTATGACTCGGCACCAATGACTCGGGAGTCTAATTTCGAAATTTGATGAGAAATACCCAAATATAAGTAAAGAGCAATCTGTGTTTGGGTAAGACGGAATGTTTAATGGGTTAGGAATTAAGACCGTGTGACCGCGTTTTGAAGCACCTCCAAGAAACACCCTCTAAACGCTAGCGTGCAGTCTGTTTTGCATTGCGCTGAAAAGTTAAATAGTTATAAACGCACATAGCATGAAACTTAATCAAAAGGGATAGGCAGAGGCGACCGTACAGTACATCCACTTTTTGCCCATGTAATAGGGGCGAGCCTAATGCCATCAAACGCGCACATATCTAAAATCTTTATCCTCTAGGACGGATTTCAGCAATAAAACTGAATGCGATCAGCATATACAGGGTGTAAACAACCTCATCACGAAGCCGTCAACCAAGCATTCTGTACATTAAAATAAGTAACTTTACGCAAAAATTATTGCTGGGAAACGATTTTTTTTTTTGGGGTGAAAAATCATGTTTTGTGGTAGAACTCAATGTAACGCACTCAAAACATTGTGCTGATGCATGGATTGACTAGTACGGGGGTCGTGGAGGTGTTTCAAAACTTTAAAAACTTGTGTAAAAAGTTGGAACTTTGACCCCCAATATCTCCGTAACTGGAAGGTTCCCAGGCATGGTGTATGGTCCTATGACGAGGAGAACAAGTGCCTTTCGGCTTCGTTAAGAGGTTTTACACCCTTTATAAAGGACGTTCAGGGGTTGTCAGTGTTGTAATTGCTATTGAATATTTGACCGTCTAGCCTGATGCAGCTGAATACTAGTATTTTCCATGGAGCGACTGCCTATCTGACCTTTGAAACCCAGTTAGTACTGGGTACTGGGTAATACGATACCCTAATTTTAATTCAATTTTGATATAATTTTAATATTAGTTTATAGTATTCATTGTTTTTTCTTTTTTTGTTACTTTATTTTTAAATTACTTTTACGTTATTTTAAATTTTACTTTTCTTTACTTTATTTTAAAACTATTTAACCATAACCACTATGACCATAATATCTTTACTACTAGACTAGTTTACTTTGTACCACGTTCGATTTTTCTTATTATGTAACCTATTCTGGAAGGCGCTGGTGTCTGTGATACAATGATTTTAATCATTAGTACAGTCACCAACGACTCACTTTCGTCGGAAATGCTCATTTTTATTTGCTAATGTTTTTGTGAAACTTTTAAATGTGTCTTTTCTGATAATAAACATTATTTCCTTTATTTATTTTTTAACAAATTAATTACATTTTTAAATATTCTTTACAAAAAAAATATAAAAATATTTAAAAATATAAAAAATTGTAGCCCACCGGTATCGGGTCCAAGCTACCGGCGGTCAGGGCTCCAGAGAGAGGAACCTCCTAACAATACGAGCCGTGTCTAGGAGTACCGCTTTCTGAATCAAGCCCTTGATCCAGCTGCCTAACGAGAGCCTCCTCAGGTATTGATCGAGCCTCTTGGCAATTACCTAAGCCATGGGCTGATACGACTATCGGCACAATGATCGCTGAATTCACTTCCCACATGTCGACAACCTCGCGAGCCAAGTCAAGATACTTGACTAAAAAAAAAAAAAAACATTATTATTATTACCCCTTGGTAGGACTGGTTGTCAGACTTCCGGGACACACTGTTACTGTCAAAGATTTATAAATGACAGCCGTTACCAACAGCTTAACGTGGTTTCCGAGGAACAGAGGAAACTCGGTATGCAATAGATGGTCACCCATCCACAGACTGACCTAGGCAACCACGGCTTAACCTTGAAGATTCCCCTGCGGCTGTTTTTATTTATTGGAGATATTATGCCCTCAGGTCAGACAATAACTCTGCACGACAAGGTAGTGGACGTCTGGTCCAGCACTGATGAGTATGAGGCGAAGCTGGTCCGGGAGACGACGCTGTACGTCTTCAAGACTGACTCCGGGATCGATGTGCCGGTCCAGTAAGTTGTTTTGTTAATTATTAAGGAGTTAACATCTGGTCATCTGACCAGATATATAAAAGTGGACGGAGCAAAAGCTTGCATGCTCAAACAAGAATAGTTCTGTAATTCCTGCGTCGCGTCGTTTCCCAAGGGAATAGACCTGATTTATTGTATTGTTAACCAGTTATGCCCGCTGGAATCATAAATTACTGAATTTGTTTAGCGTTAAATCTGTTTAAAACATCATTCCGTCTCTGTCTTCTTTATAGGATTGATAAAAACAACGCAATGTTTTAAAGGCGTAGCATTCTCTTGCTCTTATCCCAATTATTTTTTGGGCGGCGCAGCATGTCTTCTTCCACCATACTTCTCTGATAGGTACTCGTTATCTCATACTTCATCAAACTTCTTTCTTGCCATATAATTCTTTACACAGGCCATCCATGATCAATCGTTTAAGGGTGCTCCTTCATCGGGAGCATCGATTTTGTACAGAAATCTGAACGGTTACATTACAGGCGATTGCTTACGGTGAGGGAGCGCCATAAGACACTATGCAAAACAATCTATGAACGCATCAATCTAAAGGCGTTCCCTCTCCGGAAGCATTCGCTTGTAATGTAACAGTTCAAATTCGAGCATTACAGTTACGCAACTCGTTACGATACAATTTGTGTCAATCACTAGTTTCTTTACAAAATCGAATCTTGGATTTTAACATTACAAGCGAATGCATTTCGAAAGCATTCGCCCGGGTGCGTCTATGTCTAACGTAATGCTCAAATTCCAATTTTGGGATGTTGCATTACAGGTGAAGCTGAGGGAGCGATTAGTAAAATTACAAGTTTCTGGGAATTGTGTGTTTTTAATTTTTTTTTGCTCGGAATCCTAATCGATTTTCTAAAATAAAAGTAGCCTACGTTAGGTACTTCTTATTACATCAGCTATCTCCCAGTAAAATAGGTCCAGCCGTTTCGGAGATTAGCCGGAATAAAGTTCAACAAACAGACAGACACAAAAAAAAAAATGTTTTATTTTTATAAAAAGTATCGTATATTCTTCATAATTATGTATTCAGTAAAAAGTGGACGAATGTTTTGACGGTCTGTAACCGTTTTGTTACTTGTACATATTTTTATTATTATTTAGAGTTGTAGCTTGTATATAAGTAGTATAATTATTTAAATGTTCGTAAAAAGTTATTATTTTGAAATAGATATTTTAATTTTATTTACATAATCAACTCCATATAACATAAATTTTCCTGCAGGCAAGTGATCAAGATATACAACTACGACAAGGGTGAACTGATGTCGCACGTCATCACCAACTACTTCGACTACTCCGATACCGTCTCCGAGGAGGACGTCACTGTCGAGGACCGTAAGGATTATAAGGGGCCTAAAATGGCCCCTTTAGCAGAATCATAATATGATAATAATATGAATTAAAGTGACAATTCATAATATTAACCGAGTCTAATTTACTTAAAGATTTAAAAAAAATTAAGGTGATTCATATTATTATATTCTATTATAATTTTATTATTCTAAAGTCGCCATTTTAGACCTTGAGTTTTATACAAAGTGTGAGAAAAGGAACATTGTGACACAAACCACGTTACGTACCACGATACGTTACAACGCATGGATTCACTGCATGATTATATCTGACCTCCACAACGCACTTACTGACACGACACGATTTTCCTTGGTAAGACTGGCTGTCAGACTTGCAGGACTCCGACAATCAGTAACGACTGTCAAAGATCCTCAAATAACAGCTGAGACCAACAGCTGCTTCTGCATATTTCGATTCCGAGACACGTAGGGGTTTCAGGTTCGTCTTCATAACTAAAGCGTAGTTTAAGCAAAGGACCGATTTCACTAATATTTTATTGGTTAACTGAGTCAAGCTAGGGAAACATTGAAATGATTTCAATTATGAAGAAAGGCACTAACTAGCCGATTACATACAACCTTTGCATTAAACCAGTCCGCATAATTAGATTACATTATTCAACCAGGCACTTACATAACCCTTTTATCAAAATTCCAGAGGACTCCTGCCAAGAATACTGTCTGGGCAAGGACTTTCACAGGGACATAAAGTTCTTCCACCCGGACCTGCCCTCTGAGCTGGACCAGGCCTTCGAGCTGTACACCAACCACCACGGCAAGCAGTACCAGGACAAGGAGCATCAGATGAGGAAGAAGCTCTTTGAGGAGAACTGGAGGTTGGGCTTTTAATCTTGGTTTTGATAAATGTGAAAGCAGTTCAAAGAGTTCTCTAGTTGCTGACATGCAAAAAGAAATCATAAATTGTGGTAACAGCCCACTGTTAAGAGCTCTTTTTATTTGTATGTTTTTATACCTGGAATATTATCAAAATTACAAAACGATACTACAGTGATTATCAATATAAAGACGATATTACAAAGTAAAATGAATGACTCGATGACTTTTTTTTTTGCTCAACGACCGCGACCGCAACTGACGCGAAATTTCGATAGCGACGATAGAATTGGGAGGAACCACAAGTCTTCTTTATTTCCTGATACCCACTAAAATCTTACCAAATTTTTCTTAAAATCCAGGATGATCGAGGACCACAACCGCAAGAACCTAGGCTTCAGACTCGAGCTGAACGACTTCTCCGACAAGACCGATGATGAGCTGAAGTACTTGACCGGCACCTACGTCTCCACGCACGAGTACCCCGACATGATGCCCTTCCCTCACACCCTGGCTGAGATCGATGAGCTGGTGGATGAGCTGCCCGAAAGCTTCGACCTGAGGTTGGAGGGTGCTGTTACTCCTGTTAAGAGTAAGTTTGTACAAGGTTTTATAGGACTGTTGGTTTCCTTCTTCTTCTTTACGTGTCGATTTCACGACCGCTATGCAGCCACCTGCAAAACTCTGTAACGCTATTATTAACTTCGTTTAAATCTTAGAAGATTTACCTTCTTGCTGGATATGCAGGTTGGGCAGAAACGGAGGTAGAGCATATCTTGCTAGAAGCTCCATCTCTGGAACTGTGTTTGGGATAGGCCAGATTGTTTCTACAGCATAATTTTGGCCCGTAGCAATGGTATATTTTCTGCCGTATTCGTGTAGAGGTTGTCTCATTCCTCATCATCGCAATATACATACACCGGCGACAACTACAAATGCTTAGACGAGACTAAGGCTTTTGACTGAATAAGTTATCTTTTACGTTTTACAGTTCTCGTATTGACGTTGTTATATGTTCAGACCAGGATCATTGCGGGTCTTGTTGGGCGTTCTGCACCACGGCTGCCGTCGAGGGCGCCATCGCCAGGACCAACGGTGACAGGCTACTGGACTTGAGCGAGCAGTCTCTTGTGGACTGTGCTTGGGGGTGAGTTGGAATGGATGGTTGGGGATGGGTTAGTTTTTTTGAGTTTAGATTTAGGTATGACTTTGTCGCATTTTGAAGTGTTCTCTGTTTAATTGGTGACCTGTTCAGGGCTGATCTGTTACCCAGGACCTTCCTACTGCAGACACATGTCTCTATATAAGATTGTGCATATACCAGCTCTGGATTATGATTATAGTTTGCTATACCGTTAATTAAACTGTACAAAGATTAATACCAAATAACAATGAAGATTTGTTAAAAAAAAATCTTAGTATTTTTTCAATGACATTCTGGTTTTCTTCTATTCTCCCCAATTAGTCGTCATGCACTTTATCATTCACTCCTTGACCAAAGCTGCAAGCAGTGCAACATATTGCATTGCGTGTTGCTTATCATTGCATGTTGTGTTGCAAATAATCTGTACCTTGCTCTAGACCAGTTTCCACTGATTCAATAAAATTAACGTCAAAAAAATATACAACGCGACCTATTTAGACTAGATATGAGCGCCGATGGCCAATTCCGCGGCGGCGGCGTGGCCTGGCAATTTGCACGGCGGCGGCGGCGTCGCGGCGGCGCGGCTTGGCCGGCCGTGGGCCTTAGTTATTTTTTATTATCATAGAGAGATTTATTAAAAATAACAAAGAAACCATATTGTTGTAACAAAAAAAGTTTACAATCTTCTAAATAATAATTGGAGATCACGTTTACTGAAAAATAATCATTTCAGCATTTTGAGTTGAAGTGAAACAGAATTTTTTAAATTAGAGCACTATCTATTTAAATAATAAAAACTATTAAAAAAATCGAAAATATAAGTATTTAATTAGTATCTTATATTTTGTTCATCTTTGATCTAAATATTTACATTTTTAAATATTTCTTATAAAAACATTTAAAAATATAAAAATAGTAGTCCGCCGGTGTCGGGAGCATGGTCCAAGCCACCGCCCGGCCCGACACACGTCAACCGTCCCGTCCTTCATAATATATTTCCGATACGAAGTCACACAGACAAAACCTTCAGTTTCCACAAAGAGGTCGCCGAAACGTAACCAGGACACGGACGCTAGAAAATCCACATCGGGCCCATGAAGGGCCCGGTAGAAGCGCCCGTGAAGTTCTTTGCCTTGCCATACTTCCCTCCGGTCATCGGTGGTAAACTTACTTCAGGTTTGCGCCAGTTCTCCTTCTCTTTAGCCATGGACAGCGGGGTGAGGCCCTTGGCCACTGCGACCACATCTCGGTGCATACCCACCTCGGCTTTTAAAAAATATTCTCTTAGACTGCACACCTCGTGGTTGTGGAGGGTCTTCGCGTTTAAAAAGCCTCCACCTCCGCACTTCCGCGGGATGTACAGTCTCATCACCGATGATCGTGGGTGATGCATCCGGTTTTCGGTCAGCAGTGTACGAACTCTTCTATCCAGGGCGTCGAGTTCGGTCTATTAGTCCATTTAAGTATGCCGAAAGAGTACATTAAAACCGGCATGACCCAACCATTGATGGCGCGCACCTTGTTCCCCCCTGAAGGAAGGCTATTTAATACCTTCTTCAGGCGACCGAAGAAGCGCTCCCTCAACGATTGCTTCATGTCAGTTACGTTAATGCCTAACGCTTCCGACATACCCAAATACTTATAGCTTTCGGATGAGGAAAGAGATCTTAGGTGTATGGAGTCCGAGAGCTGAAGTCCCTCGGATTACATAATCTCCCCTCGCTTTACATACATGACTGCACATTTGTCCACACCAAATTCCATCCTGATGGCGCTACTAAAAGTTTCAGTTACTTTAAGTAGCTCCATCAGTCGCAATTTGTTGGGGGCAAAGAGTTTCAGATCATCCATGTTAAGCAGGTCAGATATAACCTGACCATCTTTCCTCAACCGGCAGCCTAGGCCTGAATTCTCCAGCAATGTGCTTAGAGGATTCAGAGCCAAACAGAACCAAAGTGGACTCAGACTGTCGCCCTGGAATATTCCCCGCTTAAGCCATACAGGCTCATCGCTCCCCTGGATCTGTCGACATCCTGGATATCGAAGGACCGTCTTCCATTGCCCCATATATGACTCAACGAAGGCGCGTAGAGTTGCATCTATTTTGTACAACTCCAGCACCCTCATGAGCCACGTATGTGGCACCGAGTCATAGGCCTTCTTATAATCTATCCAACATGTCGACAGATATTAGCGGGATCGACAAACCTGTTGGCTAATGGCCAACAGGTTCGTATCATATATTTTGTTTGTTGTTAACACCATACAACAATACACGTTTACTCGGTAAAATATTCGACTCTAACATACTATGACGATTGACGATGTATGAGAGTAAACAAACAAACAATAAACAATAGCGAGATTGAGTGTTTACGGAGAAGCGATTTTACGCTGTTTGCTGACACACGCGCAAAAACAAATATATTCGCAGATGATACCGCCTCTCCGTAAACGGGAAAACGCGCAACGGGCCGCAAGACGCGCCGCACAACGCTCCGCCCGACGCGCCGCATGAGCACTTATGCGGTCGGACCGCGCGTGCGAGCGAGAAAGCAAGTTGCGAACCGTCGCGACGGCGCGCCGCGCGCTAAACTCGGCGGCGGTGCGCCGACATGAATTCACGGCGACGGCGGCGCGCCGGCGCGGCGCTCATATCTAATTTAGACTAAGTTAACAATACAACATGCGTTCGCTAGCGAGACAGCAAACTGACTGAGGTCATGGCTCATGGCTGGCTTGGTCATTTCGCGGGCGCGAGGCCGGCCGTCAGATTTTGCCGCGCGCATTAGGGTGAAAAGATCTTGAGGAAAATAGTGGATTTTCTTCAAAAAAAGGTTGCTTTTATTCATTTATTTTAGGTTCTATTAATGAAACCAAACCACTGGTTTCAAGGATAACGGTGTTCACGCTAACACCGTGATAAATTTATTTGCAGCTACGACAACTTAGGCTGCAATGGAGGTATTCTGGATGGGGCTATGAAATACGTGGTGGCACACGGCATCCCAACCGAGGAGGAATACGGTCTCTACACGGCTAATGTAAGTCCTAAGATGGGTTTTTCTCCACCGATCGCGGTATCAGTTTGAATTTGCCACGGATCACAGCGAGTCGTATCCACTGATACCGTGATCCGTTTCAATAAAAAAAAATAAAGATATTTATACTGTTAGCGTGCTTCATCTCATTGATTGACTAAGACCTTTCCCCCTCTCTTCTTCCCCTTCCAATTTTTTCGATCTACGGCCCTGTGATCGGTGGAGACCAACCCCAATGTTCACCACTAATCGTTGTTTTGTCCAGCTCGTCCCACAAACTCCTACGATGTCTACCGCGTCGCTGTCTCAGGGGTGGAGCCCTGGAGCCCATCGTGGTTATTTTTGGATCACAACGCAGATGTGGTCTAAGATAATAATTTTGAAACTTCTATAATTAATACCCACTTAGTTCCCTAAATGCATTTCAAATATAACTTGGGAATACAAAAGTTGGTATGGGCAGATGTTATTCAAAACCAGTTTTAAATATAACTCCTTAAAAGTTGGCAAATACGAACCCGTTTTTACGAAGTTCATCACAAATATTGTTGAATTTTGAGAAAATTCTCTTTCAAAGAGTTTAAGACATGTAATTTAAACTACATTTAGGAATAACACTGTTTTAAGCTTTCACGGTTCATAACTATACTTAAAATGTCACTTACGGGATATAATAAATATCGAGAGCTCAAAACAATAAATAATCACGGAAGATATCCCGTTAGTGACATTTTACATTTAGGAATGTTGATTCTAATACATTATATCTATTCCCAGAATGGCTACTGTGAAATCCAGAACATGACAAAAACGTACAAGATCCGTGGGTTCTCCCAAGTGACCCCACGCAACCCTAATGCCTTGAAACTGACCCTCTTCAAGTACGGCCCTGTCACCATCGCCATCCGTGCCAGCGGGTTGATGAAGCACTACTCCAGTGGAGTCTTCTATGATTTCTCCTGGTAAGCCATTATTAATAACTTTTTGACAATCATCATCATAGCTCTCTTCAAGTACGGACTAGTCACTGTCGGCATCCATGCCGGCAGACTCATGAAGCACTACTTCATTGGACTGCTCTATGACTTCCTTTGGAAAGTATTCTTTACTTTTAAGCAGTTGACGTCCTATCAGACTACGAGACTTCGGGAATAGAGAGTGCACCTGTGTCTGCGTGCACAAATTCAAATTCTTTATTGACTTATAGGTTACATGAACTTGTTTGAAGCCTCTGACTCCTGAACTAGGTGTACCTGTATGTCAGGAGTCAGCGCCCTCTCCCATTTTATTTGGCTTAGATACTAATGTCAACATAAGAATAGACAAACATATGTGCCACAAAAACAATTTTAGAAAACAAAAAATACAATAACAGAAATGAAAAGTATGAAAAAAATATATTAAAGAACATCAAAAATAATCAAGAATAAGGAGCCAATTCTTTACTATAGGTTTACATTCGTGCGGATAAAAATTTAGGATTCTATTGATTTTGTTGTATAAAAATACAGAAAGAAAAGCGTTTTGTCGTCTCGCAAAAGCCGTACGACATTTAACAGTTTCAATTACGTTTGGATTTGTTCGCTTACTTTGTAGTTTACCTGGATCAAAGGAGGTGTAGATATGTGTTTTTTTGTAATTATCTGTAAAATAAAAAGTTGTTTTACGTAAATACCCGGCACAGCTCGTATAATGTCTTCGTGGGAAATCTGTATGGTTTGAACGAAATTGTTTTAAGCAGGGACCGTAAGGCGTAAGAGATGCGTTTTACATGCACCTCCCCAAACCCTAATACAGTAACCAATGACCGATTGTGCCAATGCATGATAAACTGAACGAAGGAGATCGCTGTCAGCTACATGCCTCAGTTTTAAACAGCCATGTAAGTTTCCTGACTCGTGACGAAACCATCTCGATATGTGGTTGCCAGGATATTTACTCGTCTAAGAGAACCCCAAGGTATCTGACCGTGTTAGATTTGCCCAAAGTTGTACACGAGGACATTTGAGTGAAAGGTGATAAAGTGTGAATCCGGACAGCCACATTGGGCTGTTTTAGTAAACTGTACAAATGAGGTTTTTGATTATGCTTCAACCACGAGCAGACTTTATGGAGCCCCATCTCTGCATTTTGTTAAACGCCATCCCAAATCTCTGTCTGAAACACCAAGGCTGTGTCATCAGCGTGAGTAAATATGTTGCCTTTATTTCGTGTCATTTGACACAAGTCGTTAATGTAAATCAGGAAGAGACTGGGGCCGAGAATTCTACCCTGTGGTACTCCATAGATGACTGCGACATCTGAACTAATAGCACTACCCACTTTAAATTTCTGTAGACGTCCAGTAAGAAAGTCTTAAACAAACACACTGGTACATGTTCTATGAAGTAGATGTGTTAGTGTCCAGTCCAGTGCAGGACAAGGCGAAATGAGTCGAGTTCATCCCATCACCTCCTTCTGGGGCTGCTTCTTACCTATTTTCCATTTTCAGCGACTTCTATGACGGCCCGAACCACGGCGTAGCAGTCGTCGGCTACGGCGTCCGCGACGGAGAGGACTACTGGCTGGTGAAGAACTCCTGGGGAGAGAGCTGGGGAGAAGACGGCTACATCCTCATGTCTGCCAAGAACAACAACTGCTTCGTGCTCGACTCGCCTTACTATCCCATCGTTTAAGTTTAGATTAGACAAATAAATTCCACGTGCTTTTGATACTTGTCTTTTATTACCTTTTTACACGACTGCCCAAAAAAAGAGTGTTATGTTTTTGAGGGTGTATGTATGTTTGTGTTTGTGTGTTTTTAATTTTTATTTTATGTATGTTTGCGAGTTTCTTTATTCCACCATAACTTCTAAACGCCTAACCCGATTTCGATGTACGTGGTATCGTTAGAATCCTTGTGTTACCCCGGGTAACATGGTAAAATATGGAAACTGCAATATGGATATCAAATTAAAGGGCTTATCATGAGGATTTTAAAATGGTAAATCATTACCATATTTTAATTAAAAAAATGTTTTATGTATTTATCTATAAAAGATACGCGCAGATGACTAGGTAGGTTTGTGAACTTTTAAGTGATAAATGTATACAAAAATAAATAAAATACGAAAATCTCCATCTTATCACTAAAAAGTGTAAAATAAAAAAAAAAAAATTAAAAACCCGACTGCGTAAAAAATAACTAATAACTTTATATTGGATGTGATTTTAGTCTAGATTATTTAATGGGTCCCGACTGTTGCAGTCAATAATTATGTTCCGTATTAGAATTTATTATTTGTTCTTGTTTTTTTCTTTTCTGTTTTTATTTAAAGTTATTAGTTATGTTTTACGCAGTCGGGTTTTTTTTTTGTTTTTTTTTTTTAATATTTTTTTTAAATGCTTTTTGCACCTTTAAACTGATTCAAAAACCAAGTTTGTAGCCTCACAGATCACAGAACTTGGTTTAAAAAATGGTTTTAAAAATATTGGTGTGATATAGGAGCGCCTGCTACCTTCCCTTACCTACGAGCGAGGCTCTACTCATCCTTTCGAAAATTGCAAGCCTGCTGTTGTAAAATCTAATATAAAAATACCCGGAGGGTTGTGCGTGTTATGCTTAAGTCCCGTGTAATATGGGACAAGCGTACATATCTAGACACCGTGGCTGCTACTGAAAAATTCCTAATGGAAAAAGCAAAACACATGGCCCGACCTGGGAATCCAACTGTATCCTGAATGACAGTCAACGGCTCCGGCGTCCGCGACGGAGAGGGCTACTGGCTGGAGAACTCCTCGCAAGAGAGCTGAGGAGAAGTCGGCTACATCCTCATGTCCACCAAGACAACTGCTTCGTGCACGATTCACTTCTAGATGAATAAATTCCACGTGCTTTTTTTTTATTTATTTTTTAGATGGTATTTACACCGCATTAATAGGAATAAGAAACATTAATTCGCAAGAATATAAATAGGCAGGTAATTATTACAAAAAAAAAACGAAAATTCTCCCCGTCATTGCAATCAATTTTTCGTTCTAAATCATACCTGGGAACCTTCTAGTTACGGAGATATTGGGGATCAAAGTTCCAACTTTTTTTTAAATACTAGTTTTTAAACTTATCGCTTTACTTAAAATACCTCCATGACCCCCACACTATTCAATCCATTCATCAGCACAATGTTATAACTGCGTTACATTGAGTCCTACCGAAAAATGTGATTTATCACCCCAGAAAAAAGTCATTACCCAGCAAAAATTTTTGCGTAGCTACAGAATGCTTGGTTGACGGCTTCGTAACGAGTCTGTTTACACCCTGTATATTTGCAACATAGGTTTGAAAATATTTCTTAAACATGGAAATCTAATAAAAAGAAGCTGACGACGTTAAGGTTTGAGTTTGGTGTCTGAGAGTTTTGACCTTCCTTGATTGTTCACAACTAACTTTAAAAAAAAAGGTCCTCGCGCCTTAACTCGCACAGTAACCTAAGGCTATTCGTGCCAATCATATACAACTAGCAAACCCAAAGCGGGGTAAACTCGCATTAGTGCGAGTTTTGAAGTGCGAGTTTTGCACCTACGCCAAAACGTAGTACTAGTGAGAACAAAAACCCCATTCGTTTTGTGTAATAGAACAATAGAATTAGTGGGACTTTTTGTTCCCACTAGTTCTACGATTTTGTACCACCTTATATCGTAAGACTAGTGAGAAAAAAACCCACTAGGTCGTTCTAGAACTGTTGTGTGAGTACTTTGTACTGTTCAGCCACCACTTACATTTAGTTATCTTTCATTGACTTGAATATACCTTGGTGGCTATGAGAGAATGTCATGCTCACTCAAATGTCTCGCTGATGGTGGCGGGTGTGTCGGGTCATTTAGTTCCCATAAATATGGTCGAGTTGAATGGCGCCGATACATGCGTCATGTTAGTGAACGGGCGCTGTCAGTTGGGACTGGTCATCTCTTAGCTGCCACGGTTCGTTCATTATAATTACTTTATTTTTAAAAAATTTGATTTATTATTTTACTCTGGACGCTCTTAATGTGCACGTCTTTCTACATCGTTCTCACACACATGTATAATCTCAACATGAATGATGTAACCAAGATTTTGTAACAATATTTTGATTGAAAAGAGTTTCCATGGAGTTTCTTGCCCGTTATTCTCCATATAGATCTACGTTTGGGAATGGGCAACTACAGTTCTTTCTCAAGTTATTATGCCTTGTGACTGTGGCTGTAGCTTTGCTTTTATTGTATTTTCGACTTTCAAAAGTGCCGTAATGGTCTAATTGAAATAAATGATTTGAGTTGAGTTGAGTTGAACTGTGTAGTAGAACTAGTGGGAATGATCCAAAAAATGGATGTCCTTGCGCCTTTCCGCGATCAGATTCAGATTCAGATAACTTTAAACTAATGCTTTTATGACTAACTACCTTTCCTAATATTGTTGCAAAAGTGTGTTAATTGGTGGTTGTTATTATTTATTCGATTAAATAAAGACGGCTGGGCAAATAAAATTAAATATTCTTAACGAACATCATAAAAGTAGCGACATCTCTCGACATTTTCCAGAACCATCACACGCAACACTTACCAATAATTTAAAACAACGCCATCTACCGGACTTTTCCCGTACTACCGAAGGCAATAACACCCTAATGGCTGCTATAAACGCGTTTATGTCTTCGTTTGGTCTCATTTTATTTGAACGCATTAATTTTATTATAACAGCATCTTTATTACATGTTGGGTTACGTGAATGTGTTTACAGAATAATGGGACAATTTAATAACACCGTACGCGTGGTAATAACACGATTTAATATGAAAATAGGAACAGAATCTCATATTTTCATTTAAACATAACGTGACGCCTGTGATCCCCAAAGAGTTAGGCAGATATGTACCTAATAGTACGGTCGACTAAGCTATTTGGTTTACATTTGAATTTTTTATATTACGTTTTCTTTGTCTTTTTATTTTACGTTTTTGCATTTCCTTGCTCGTGATTGTACAATCACGAGCAATGAAATGCAAAAACATTTAGAAAAATCCAAAAGCATTTTTGACGTAAAATAACAGTTTGTACTTTACTTATGACTTATTTTGTAAAGGCTCCCAAAATACTGTGTTCGTGAAAAAGTAGACCGATAATCTATGCAGTAGGAGGAAAATAATTTTAAAAGTTGCTTCGTGTATACATATTAGAGCTCGTGATTATACACCCAAACGCTGGTTTAGTTTTAGTCCCAGTTTAGAGGTCAAGCACAAATCCAGACTCCGTGGCTGCTACTGAGAAATTTCCAATGGAAAACCCAATAACACTTTTGCTCGCGGTTTTGGCATGTAATGGGGGGCACCGGGCACAAATCTAATAAAACTTTGAACCCCCTGAGAATCAAACCAGCTCCTCATGCTCGGCAGTCGCGTTTGCCACCACTACACCGATGAAGCAATTCCAATTAAAATGATGAGATTTGAGTGATTGTTTAGTCTGTTGAACGTGGATCTGACATCCTTTTTTTTTTTTTTCGGATGAGATATCATCAAATGACTCCTCTCGCTCTGGGCGGAGCAGGAGAGAGTGTCAGACTTTTACTGACTAAAACCCATCCATGTTCCTTCATCGCCCTTTGTGTTCCGGGGCCACGGAATCTCTTTCGAATAGTCCCGCAGCCCCCGCAGGCTTCGGCCCTTGCGGCCCCCTTCCTTATTGCTGACTCTCTTTGAGGCGCGCGTGGAACACGAACGCGCCGTCGACACGGCCTGTCGTCATGAGACGGACGGACGGCGAGCTAGCCCATAGCTCCCCGTCCACAGGCCCACGCATACGGTGGCCGAAAGCCACCACGTGGTCTCCGACGCCCGGGGCGTCTCCCGCGGCGGCCGGGACGTGTGGATCTCTCGGGTCTGACATCCTGGAACTAAGTTTGAGGCCTGAGTAGGCCAACGCGTTACTAGATATTTCTATTATGAGATTCTCAGTATCCACTTGATCATGAGTGTATCTTCAATATTTGCTAACCCTCTATTTCATGGAACTTCAATATTACCCAATAAAGATGAGTGTGCGAAGAAAACCTTGTGAAATTATTTATTAGGGTAGATAATCTTGCCTTAAATAAGTTTTCTATCACAGGATACTGGATACCGTAGGCGTGTTTTAAAACGAGATTGAATTGGAAGGCTCACTTCACTTTCAAGCAATAAGCTGCATTCGAATTTCGAACTTGGTACTATTTTTTAAATCTCTAGCTAACTACGTCATTTTTGACAGTTCATCTGTTAAAGCATATAATGTTCAATACACTTCGTCGAAAACGGGTTCTTATCGCACTACGATTAGGTTCAACATGACATGTATTTCACACACGTGGATTCATTTTTTCATTATTCACATTTCACATTATTTTATTTTATTTCTTCAAAAGTGTATTGAAAAACGTCGTTTGATACACGTGGACATTTGTTATTGCAGTTCTCGGCTCAAAAACACCCTCGCCTACGGCTCGGGAGTTAATTCCGCCTCGGAAGCAATAACAAACTTTCTCCACTTGTATCAAAATGTACTATTATATGTTTTTTTTAGAGCGCAGCTGTAATCGGAACTAATGACACGATCTTGTTTTTATTACGAAATCCACAGACAATTTACAAAATGTTAACCAACAGTGACTCACTGACAATGTCCTTGATCATCATGTTCCTGCCCTTGTCCCATGTTACTTGGGGTAAGCTCAACACGTTTTTTTTTTCTTCCATTCTCCTCTGTCAACCGTCACGGTATCATTCACTCCTTTACTGGCAATGCCATTCAATCGTCAATGCAGCACTGACAGCTTATTTTTTAAATCGTAATGTAATTTTTGACAGTTTTCTTTAGTACAATATTATAGATGTCGCTAGTTTCCCTCTAAGTTCCCAGACATTTGATTTTATGGGCACTAACCGACAATGTGTCGTACAGCTGTGCCCGACGTAGTCACTTACTTACGCTTTACGATCCAGGTAAGGGTAGTTTATTCCTAGGCACAGTATAAACTAGCCATTTAAATGTGTACCTAAGGATATAAACATTTTATATCTATTACGTTGTAGGCATACCACTTTGTGGCCTCGTCGAGTCTAGACATATTAATTTTGGAGCTAACATTGTTTTTTTTTTCGGTCGACGTTTGTCATGACAATCATGCCTGTATTTCTTCTAAAAATTAGGCAGACCTCTGCCTACCCTTTAGAAGAAATATAGGCACACTGGACTGATAGAGAGAAGCTCACGCTGAGGCAGATTAATTACTGTAATTTTAAATTGTTGATTTAATCTTTTTCTCTGGACGCTCTTAATGTGCACGTCTTTCTACATCGTTCTCACATATTATATGCATAATCTCAACATGAAAGATGTAACCAAGATTTTAACAATATTTTGATTAATTAAAAGAGTGTCCATGGAGTTTCTTGCCCGTTCTTCTCCATAGAGATCTACGCTAGGGAATGGGCAACTACAGTACTTTCTTAAGTTATTATGCCTTGTGACTGGGACTGTAGCTTTGTTTTTATATATTTTCTACATTCAAAAGTGCCGTAATGGTCTAATTGAAATAAATGCTTTGAGTTTGAGACTGGTGAAATAACCCATGAAAGAGGGGGCAAGCTCATCACTATCAACCGGGAAATTCAAACCTCGGACTGCTACTGAGGAATTCCTGCTCGAAAAACCCAATAACACTTTTTGACAGGGCCTCATTTCACCTTAAACTCTTTTAACCTATTGACAGTCTTTACAGTCTGACTACTAGTCTTACCAAGGGGTATCGTATTACCCAGTACTAACTGGGTTGTGGAAGTCAGACAGGCAGTCGCTCCATGTAAAATACTGGTATTCAGCTGCATCCGGATAGACTGGAAGCTGACTCCAACATAGTTGGGAAAAGCAAAGCTAGGCAGATGATGAGGTAATAAGCAATTTACAGTAGGATATTCTATGGCGTAGTACATATTATTATAGGACTACGCCATTAAATTATTCACTTTGTATTCTTATCATTCAAATTCCGTATTTTTTTAAGGAACAATTACCATTTCATTATTTACATTAAGAACTCGAAATAAACATCAAAACAAAGGAAAAAATAACTGTCATTAATTTATCGACGGTGCGTATTATTTTGGGCAAATCTTTCAAAGTCGTCTCGCTAAGACCATTATTATTCAACAAGTATTTTTTAGGGTACCCTTTAAAGATATTTAGGTTACGTTGGTCTAGTGATCACAAGCGCGACAGCTGATCATTGGGTCCTGGGTTCGATTCCCGGGTCGGGAAAATTGTTATTGGGTTATTTCGGAGTTTTTCTGTAGCAGCCACGGAGTCTAGGTTTGTGCCCGGCTTATGGCAATAACCTCGCCCCCCAACCTCCTACCTACTATTCAATACATCCATCAGCACAATGTTTTGAGTGCGTTACATAATTGTGTCCTACCGTTAAGGGTTCTTACAGACGAGCGGCACGTTGCCAACTGCAGATAAACTGTAGCCGTCGCCACCTGTCGTCGGCTGACGTCGACGCTTGCAGTTGTGGCGTCGGTGGCTGCCGCCGGCGCCGGCGCCTCGACGCTTCGGCGGCTGCCGCCCGGCACGTCGACGGCAGCCGGCGACAGGTGGCTGCAGTTTATCTGCCGTTGGCAACGTGCCGCTCGTCTGTAAGAACCCAAACGTAATTTTTCATTCCAAAAAACAAAGTCATTTCCCAGCAACAATTTTTGCGTAGAGTTACTTAGTTTGATGTACAGAATGCTTGGTTGACGGCTTTGTAAAGGGTCCGTTCACACCTCGTATTTCTGACTGTATAAGTTAGGTACATAAATACTTAAATTGCAGGCTGTATATTAAAACACAAAGCCAGATTTCCAAATGAGGTAGATTAAAGTCTTGTCCACCGTGCAAAAAAAAAACAAAATGAGGTTTTTAACACAATTTCATAAAAACAAACGTAAAAGGTAAATCCTTCGCTACAATAATTCCATTTTCCTTCCGTATTTATAAACGAAAGCAGACGGAAAGCTTTTACCAGAGTTTGTTTTGTACTTAGATAATTTGAAACAGAACCCGGAATTTGGAACTTTTGTAAACTTAGGTGGGGGAAATTTGAAATGAATGATTTGAAAGTGGCAACTTAAGTGTCGTGGTCAATTCTAATTATTTTATTTCTCTTAAAAAGTGTGTGTTCGATTTGGTCGTTTCATAACTCAACAATTTATTGCATTCCACAACTTACACAACAACAACGTGCCTAAGCACAACGTACTTAGGTGAAAACTTAAACTATAACGAGATCATTATTCATTTTTTTATTGGTTCTAGTGCAATCAGGAAAACGCAGGGAAAACGGTAATCTAACAAAGGACTAGAGGAATCGTTTTTGTATGTCTCAACATATGTACATGTACACTTTATGCATCACATCACACCCCACAATGTACACTCACAGCATGAAACATCTGGTTCTGAAAGATAAAACTCTGCTGATTTCATGGGATATTTATAACCAAGCTTACACAGTCACTTACAGGGTAAAGTTTACATACCAATCCCTTACACCATGTTAACGGGGTCAAATTGAATTACCTAGCGAAACTAAACATAGATGAGGCTTGATGTTCCTCTAGGGAGACACAAGCGTTATGTTATATTCTTGTGAATTTAGGGCAACACCTAGAACAGTTATCCCAAACATCCATATAGCTTTAACTAGAGTACTTCAATGCCATAATTATAGTAAGTGGCTCATTAAACCCGATACGGTTAATGTCTGTCGCCTGAACCTCTGCTTATCACGTGGGGGTGTACGCGTGTTCGATACACACGGCCCGCTGTAGTGTAGAAAGCAAAATTGAATTATGTTGCTTGGTTTACTTTCACTAGAACGTAATAGTCGCGAATCGACGCAGAATGTGATTGTGTTTGGTTTTTTCTTAAATTATGAACCATCTACATCATTCTCCTGCCTTCATCCCAATTACTTTGGGATTTTTTTCCTTCTTTGGGATTACTCGTCATCTCATCAGACAACCTCTTTAGTGTCATGTCATCCTTCACACTGTCTATCGGTCCAAGAACCATCTACATGGAATGATAATTGCTTTAGAAGAATTAGTTCTTCTTCTTACTTAGGTATGCGAAGATCATCGAGTCATGAATGATTTGCGAGGGTTCAGAGGGGTTCTTGACGCTATATGTGCATACAGGCACTTCCGTGGTCCCCCAAGGTTGTTTATCTAGTTGACAATGTTGTTATAACCATCAGTTCAGCATTGTTGACAGCCAGTTAAAACGTTTTACTATTAGTAATCTAATGTTTTTTTTCGTATGGCCGATTGGGCCAGAAAGTTCTGGAGTAGCGATCGCGAACCGGAAGATGTTACGTTGGAAGGCCTTCCACTAGGTGAACCGATGACTTGGTAAAGGTTGCAGGGATCCGCTGGATGCGAGACGCACGTGGCGACACTTGCGGGACATTTAGGGGAGGCCTTTGTCCAGCAGTAGACGTCTTTCGGCTGAAATGATGATAAAGAATGTTTTTTTCACAAGACTTCTACGTATTGAATAAGGCTAGATGGCTTCGCTATCGAGAAAGATAAGTGATGTAGTAGCCTGAAGTCACAAAGTTCTACTTGCTAAGAAAAGTTTTTCTTTGGCAACTGAAGAAAAACTCTCAACAATTTCCACGCCCCGCTTTCCAGCTTCCCCGTCCGTATGTCTCAAGTCCCAGGGCTGTAGCAGGGAGGGGATCAGGGGACAGTACCTCAGATCGCGTCGCACCGCCGCGAAGGACGGACGCGTTTATAAAATGGTCCTGTAATCCCGTATCGGAACAATGGTGAAATACAACGTATTATTTGCTGTGTCAATCGCCATCTCCTTGGCAGTCGGTAAGTGCTAGATTTTATTACGTTCTGATTTCAAATGTAAATGGAACGGTTTTTTCGCCGTCTGGTTCGTGTTTTTGGTTCTTTTGTTTTTTTTTCTGTGTCGTGTTTTGTCAAAGGGTAATTAAATGTTTTTTCTTTTATTTTTACTGTATTGTTTTTGTGTCGTTTTTAGACGTGTTTATTTTAACAGCAGGGGTAATTGCTGTGATCTACATACATATTTATTTTCTGCGTAAAATCAGAATCTATAGCTACGTTTGAAGTCAGTTGTCTATAAACTATGTGATTCTCAATTAAAATGTACCAATTCAAATAATTTCAAAAAAGGAACATTCGAATTTTGTCACATTCTTGAATTAACTACGCATTATTTTTACGAAAATTAAGAAAACGTGGAACCGTTGTTTGGTATCAGTTGTTCTATATAATTAAGTGATTTTCAAATGACATGACTGTACCTACCAATTTATGTTTAAAAAAATGAGAATTCAACCCATTCGCCATATACTAAATTAATAGTTAGACAATACCGTGATTAAAACTATTCTACAATATTTAATAAAGTAAATCGCCTCATAAATATTGACAGCTGTTCCTACTGATTGTAGGCCCTTCTGTAAATGATGTTTATTAAGCAAATAGATGTTACACACGTCATTTTTTTAAACTAGATGAGGCCTGTCTTTCCTACCTGACTACTCTGAGAAGAAACAGCCGTAACAAACTTAGTGGGCAAAGTCTTTTTAGTCTCATTAATTTCTAGTCTTTAAGTTAGACATAGGTAACTAGGTTAAAGGCTATTACAGAAATGGGTTACACATATCGTCCTAGATTTGGGGTGACCACTTTATTCTTTTCTATCTGCTTTTATTACGGTTACCTTCATCTGTCAAATGTTTTTCCAATAATGTGTTTCGCTGACCTACGTTCGTATGAAAGCCTGATTTAGTCTCAATTCTACCTTCAATATCTTTATAATTTTTTGGAGGTAATTTCAGGTACGATCGAGTGCAATATTTTGTACTGTCTGAAAGGATATGTGAAGTACTCGTAATTTATAATATGGGCTTGGTAATGGACGTTTTTGCATCCGTTGTATCTACGATGTATTATTGTGCTCTGTATCCCATGATCTGTCCACGAAGTAGACCAAATAGTTAAACAATGGCGTCTCAACCAAATTGGTCATTTGACAGATCATGATTTATAGGGCGTTAGGTAAAATAATAACAGTCACTAGGGTCAATCTTCAGGTTGGTCTGTGGATGGGTGACCACCCAAAATTCCTCCGTGCCACGGAAAGCACGTTAAGCCGTTTGATCCGGGCTGTCATTTGTAGGTCTTTAACAGTCGTTACAGAGTCATTGCCAGTAGCACGAAAATCTGACAACTAGTCTTACTAAGAATTATCGTATTATCCAGTACTAAATGGGTTGTGGTGGTCAGATAGGCAGTCTTAACATGTAAAATACTTTTATGTAGTTGCGTCCGGTTAGACTGGAAGCTGACCTTGGACCTCAGAAGATGGAATTTCATGATCTTAGCTTATAGGGCGTTAGGTACAGATTATTATTATTTATTTTAAAATCTATTACAGTTTGGTTTTAGCCACACATCGAAAACTTCTTAGGGCTTATCTGTGTGCAGGCGAGCCGTTCGTTTAACTTTTACAAAATGTTACAATGTGTATGTGTGTGTATGTGTGTTAGATGTAGGTACAAGTTCGTTTTACAGTATATATTTTTCTTGCCCGTTCTTCTCCATAGAGATCTACGCTAGGGAATGGGCAACTACAGTACTTTCACAATTTTTATGTCTTGTGACTGGGACTGTAGCTATATTTAATTTTCATCTTTGTTTCGACAATTCAAAAGTGCCTGTAACTGGCCTACTTGAAATAAATGCTTTTGATTTTGATTGAGTAGTTCCTCTACTTGTGTTCTCGCATCACGGGCTATTCGCGCCGGTGAAATTACAGACACGCACGGAACTTCCCTCCCCTATATGCCTTTACCAACTTTGTCACTCATGGGAAAACTGGGTACTATTTCTTGCTAAGACCAAATCGTAGGTACTAGTTATATACACAAAACTATGTATATAACCGCAAGAGAATGAAGGGTACCGACGTAGCCCGAAGAATTGCCAAACTTAAGTGGCAGTGGGCAGGGCACATTGCTCGCAGAACGGATGGCCGATGGGGCCGAAAAGTTCTGGAGTGGCGACCGCGAACCGGAAGACGTTGTGTTGGAAGGCCTCTCACTAGGTGGAGCGTTGACCTGGTGAAGGCTGCGGGAATCCACTGGATGCGAGTCGCACGGGACCGGTCAATGTGGCGACACTTGGGGGAGGCCTATGTCCAGCAGTGGACGTCTTTCGGCTGAAATGATGATGATGATGATGTATATAACCGCACGTTTTTAGTATAGCCCGTTGGTCTAGTGGTCGTAAGTGCGACTGCTAAGCATGGGATCCGAAGTTCGAGTCCGGTTGGGCAAAGTGTTATTGGGTTTTTCATCCGGAATTTGTCGGTAGCAGCCCGCAGTCTGGATTTGTATTAATTGATCGCAATAGGCTCGCCCCCAATTCCATGGGACTTAAACAGGCGAAATGTGGGTTGTACAATTAGGTACATAAGTCTGCCTAACCCTTCGGGGAGTACATGCGTGATGTTGTTTTATAACCGTAAGTTTTTAATGTATTTATATAACAAGAAATATACAAACTCAAACTCAAAGCATTTATTTCAATTAGACCATTACGGCACTTTTGAATGTCAAAAATACAAAAAAGCAAAGCTACAGTCACAGTCACAAGGCATAATAACTTGAGAAAGTACTGTAGTGGCCCATTCCCTAACGTAGATCTCTATGGAGAAGAACGGGCAAGAAACTCCATAGACACTCTTTTAAATCAAAATATTGTTACAAAATCTTGGTTACATCTTTCATGTTGGGAATATGCATATATGTGAGAACGATTTATAAAGACGTGCAAATTAAGAGCGTCCAGAGTAAAGGATTAAATCAACAATTTAAAATTAAAGTAATTAAAATGAACCGTGGCAACTAAGAGATGACCAGTCCCAACCGACAGCGCCCGTTCACGAACATGACGCATGTATCGGCGCCATTCAACTCAACCATATCGAAGGGAACTAAACGAAAAAATAAGTATAAGTCATTGTACTTTCTGCTCTACTTTTGCAAAACTAATTAAACAAAAAATCTTCATGCTGTATGCTGCTGAACGGGTCGCACACACCTTAATTGATGGCTTGAATGAAAAGTCACGGAGAGCCAAACACGATGGTTTATTGAATATATTTAACTACCACGTAACTAATGCTATATGAATAATGCGTGAATGAGTACAGCTGACTATGAACGCTGATTGTGTACTGTCGCTTTACACTATAATTTGTGCAAGGTGACGGAAAGGTGCTGATCTATACAATGCGCGCGTGCCATGTACGTTACATGACTCGTACACATGCTTTCTCTCACTTCTAAATAACTATGTTTTTAGCACGAATAGGTGCTATTGACTGCCGTTTTAGTTTATGGCAGATGACAAAAAAAATCTAATTAGTCCGTCAGATAGATTTCCAAAAAAAAAAATCTTTTTTCACGTGAACAAGAAATGAAGACGATACAGTGCGTCGAAAACTCGTGTGACGTCACATTTGAGTACATTTTTTTACTCAAAAGTGACGTCACAAGCCCACTTATGATCTTTGACACGTTTTATTTTCGTAAATTTTTATTAATTTGATAAAACAAAAAACACGTAGGTATCCAATATTTTTCGATAATCTAACTGACGGACTAAACAGAATCATATTTTTAGTCAGTCATCATCCCTAATGCAACTGATGAACGTGAAGGTGATGAAGGTTAGATTCTAGGTTAGTCGGGCAAAAAGCATTCAACCATGCAGGGCATGACCGGAGCAAGCGCCAATAATAATTTATGCACGTGAATCAGTCAATTCTTTTTTCTGCGAAAAAGAACCCCAAACCTCTCAATATAAACCAGAATAAAGTGGCAAGAGAATGATGACATTCTGTCTTCTTTCATCACCTGCCTAGGCTTTTCCCAACTATGTAGAGGTCGGCTTCCAGTCTAACCGGATGCAGCTGAATACCAGTATTTTACATGGAGTGACTGTCTATCTGACCTCCACAACCCAGTAAGCTCTATCTTATTCCTTATTTACTAAATTTAATTCAAGAGTTGCAACAAGATGTATAAACTTACTCGTATCCGAGATTGCAAAACAAACAGTTAGTAAAATGATATTGCTGTCTTCTGCTGTTATTGTATTATTGTAGAACAACTTAATTAACTTCCTTAATTAACAGCAGTCGAGTTGAGTTGTATGTTGTTGTCTAGTTTAGCTTGCATGCTAACTAGTACTGGAAATGTAGAAGTATCTGAGTGATAGCTCGGATGATACTGAATAGTATCAAAACCAGGGCTTTATGGCTTTTTGAAAGAAACACATCAAACTAAGTAACTTTACGTAATTTATGGCAGTTATATTAAAAAAAAAACGTCTGTCAACGACGCGAGTTCGTAAAATATTACGTATCTGTGATCGAAACAGACGAGTTTCAACGTCGCTCTAAAATGTTAGTCAGTTTTCAGGACACGTGAACGTGCCCTGAAAATAAATTACGAGAAAAAAGTGAAACAAAATGAAAATTTTAAGCGTGTGTGCACGAGTTGTGTTAGAACACACTCACACACGGAAAGTATGTCTGGTATACTTAGACTACATGGTTTAACAAAACTACAATAATAGGCGAGACGACAAAAAAACTAATTAGTCCGTCAGTTAGATTATTAAAAAATATTTGACCCGTGTTTTTTTCTTTTGTTACGTAAACCAAAATTGACGAAGATACGACGCTTTTAAAATTCTCAATACGTCACGCCTTGTTATAATTTTTAGCTAGTTCTGACGTCACGAGCCCCCACTCCCGAGTTTTGATGCGTTTTATCTTTTGTCAATATTCATTGATTTACAAAAACAAAAAATACGTGTCCATTCATTTCCAATACTCTAACTAACGGACTAAATAGATTTGCAATTTTTTGATACTGTCGTCATGCCTATTATCATATTTAAATTAAAAATTCTGAGTTTTTCCTTCAGAAATTTCTCAGTAATGGCCACGAGGTCGGGGTTTGTGCCTGTTCATGGCAATAGGCTCGCCCCCATTACATGAGACTTAAACATGCAGAATTGCGCATTCCCAACCGTAGATCTTCATGAGGAAGAACCTTAATACAGTGACGGCACTTCTACCGATTTCAATCTTTGCTCACGTAAAACCACGATCAAAACTACAAGGTTTATCCAATAAAAGTTTTATTACCTTTACAACTAAAATCAATATTACCAACACAACTTATACTCAAGGATATTGATTTATCTTGAGAACGATATCAATAACTTGTGTTGAGCATGACGTGGGGTAGTCGATATTTCCCAAAGGATTCGGCTAGCTAGTTCGAACTAACGGGATATAGGTAAGGTAAATAACGTTATGTTCGTGGCTTGGCTTTATGTATTACATAATATATAACATACTATGTAATAAACTTGTGGCTATATAATAACAGCCGCTCGGATCAATCTTCAGGTTAAGACGCGCTTGCCTAGGTTGGTCTGTGGATGGGTAAACAAACACCCATACATACCCAGTTTCTGTTCAAGACCAATGGTCTAAAACAATGAAAAACATATTTTTTAGTCTATGCATAAAATAACCTAAAAAAGGGTGTGCTGTCTTACTGGGTACATTTCTTTGCTCTTTTTGTAAGAAATTAATAAAACGTCTGTTATTACAAAACAGCGGTATTTTTCTATGTTTCCTACACATCACCAGCGCAACCTAATAACGGTGTGAAACAGTTTCCTCTGTGCCTTAAAAAGCACGTTAATCCGTTGGTCCCGGATGTTATTTTTATATCTTTGACAGTCGTTACAGGTTGTCAGTGGCCCGGAAGTCTGACAACAAGTCATAGAGTGCCTACATAAAGAAGTACGTAGGATTCTGGTACGGGCGGGTCGGTACCGATCCGTGCAGGTATTAATTTCTATGTTATCTTTTGCGCTCACTTATAAAGAAGCAGGTTTAAACAATATGCAAGTTACCCTGCACCGATCGGTACCAACCTGCACAGATTTGTTTGTTCCGGAAACCTGCTTCTTTATGTAAGCACCCTAAGTATTGTATTAACCAGTACTAACTGACTTGTGGAGGTCAGATAGGCAGTCGCTTCATTATTTGGAAGGACTGGAAGCCAACCGTGGCGGCCAGCTTCCAGTCTGTAATTGAAAAAAGACCATTGGAATAGGCATGACGACAGTATAAAAAAATTGCAAATCTATTTAGTCCGTCAGTTAGAGTTTTGGAAATTAATGGACACGTATTTTTTGTTTTTGTAAATCAATGAATATTGACAAAGATAAAACGCATCAAAACTCGGGAGTGGGGGCTCGTGACGTCAGAACTGGCTAATAATTATACCATGGCGTGACGTATTGAGAATTTTAAAAGTGTCGTATCTTCGTCAATGTTGGTTTACGTTACAAAAGAAAAAAACACGGGTCAAATATTTTTTGATAATCTAAGTGACGGACTAATTAGATTTTTTTTGTCGTCTCGCCTATTATCTTCAACATCTACGCGAGTGAAGCCACGGGTAAAACCTAGAACAATATTTGAATTGAATATCAGTTTAGCACGGTTCTTTTATTTTAAATTAGAATGACCTCGATTAGATTTTGTTTAATTTGCAAATTCACATGAATTCGAAATTGGAACAGAAAATTTTGTTTTATTTTTTGGGCTCCCGATCCCAAGGCTTAAAATTCGAAGATTGAAAAATAAAACATGAAGTTGATTCGCTCTATTTTTAAAAGTCCTTACTTTTTCATTAATTTTGTTTTTTATTTTCTGCATGGCTGTCTTAATTATAGACTATTTCAAATTTTTTGTTTATAAATGTTACTAAATCGTACTAAATTGTTAATTATTTGGTTTACTGGTCTCAAGCACTACTGTTGTGCATAAGTTCCTGGTTTCGATTCCCAGGTTGGGCAAAATGTTATTGGGTTTTTCCTTTTTCCACCAGGAATATCTTAGTAAAAGCTACGGAGTCCGGATTAGTGCCCGATGGCAATAGGCTCGTCTCTATTACAAGGGACTCAAACATAACTGGCGAAATGTGGTCGTACTATTACGTACGTCTCCAGCCTAACCCTTTGGGGATAACAGGCGTGATACTATGTTATGTTATAATCAATTAAAAACTTAAAAAGGATCAAAATAATTGAGGTTTTAAATGATACCAACAAAAGTATCAAAGACACCATAATTTACAAAGTCCCACTGATTGTCTCTTAATTCAATTCAAAACTTAAAAAAAATCAAAGAAAACTCTTTAAAACTCTCCCAAAGGAAATTGATTCGTTAACTTAACTAACAAGTCAATTTGGGCCACGCAGTCAGAAAAAGGCTTCTTCCTAAAAATAGCTCCATTCATAGGTCAAAGCGTTTTCCGGACTCAGGGATCTAATAAAAAAAGTTGAGCAAACTGAAAATGAAAATAGAATTTCATCCAGCATTTTTCATGCAAACTGGTAGGAATTCTTATTCATATTTTGAATTTTTTGCTGATAAAAATACTAAAGCTCTTGTCTATGGAAGTAAATATTATTGTGATTTATCTGGTTTTTGGATTGGATTTTTTATTATACGTAGAATAGCCCCAGCGATATGTGATTATTGAATTGGTTCTTATCTCTGTTTTCATGCATACCCACACCCGTATCTATAGTCCAGTTAAAGTAATTACTTGAGTTCAAGTATGAGTTCAAGTAATTACTTTTACTGTGCGGCCAGGTCTTGGAAGATAAATAAATATTGAAATAAAAAAAACAGTGGATTATTTGTGAAATATGACTCGTTAGCGGTTTAGGTATGAATATGTTGACTTCATGTTTTTAATTGCAGACTCATACGTCAAAAAAATAAAGATAGAACCGTTTATTGATGCTTTTAAGACCACTCTTTGCAATTATTTTTTATCGAGCCGAATTCGTCCAATTATGTATCGAGTCCGTCCACGGTCTTTGAAATATAATGAACTAGCAGATGCCTGTGGCTTCGCCCGCCCGCTTGACGAATTATATACTAAAACCTTCCTCGAGAACCATAGTCATAGTCATAGTCATAGTCATTTATTCACAAACAAGTAACTTGTATCTGAATTTAAACACAAAAATTACACAATTACAGAAGACACACTAATATAAAATACATTTTACAACAACAATTTAAAAATAATAACAATAAAATAATTATAAAAGATAAATTTGATATATTGGTAAAATTAATTAAAAAATAATAATATCAATAAATTAGAATAAACAAAATCAATAAATTAACAATAAATATAAAACTTACTTAAAATAAAAACTCATTAAAAATAAAAAATACAGTTCAATAAAATCACAGCTCTTCTACCGCATATAGACACTTATTCAATAGGAACCACTCTATCCATTGGTGAAAACAGCATGAAAATCGGTGTAGGTGTAGTAGTTTTTGAGTTTATCGCGAACAGACAGACAGACAGAAGCGGTGGAGGACTTTGTTTTTTATTATGTAATGATATTAACTTATATATTTTTTTATGTGCTAGAACAAATGGTTTTTTTTAAAAACTGCTTAAATGACATCAATTAGGTGTTGTCAGCCTCTTAACAGTTCTAACTTCAAGTAATTCCTAAACTATAGAATACATTCAAAGGATAAGAAGAACTTCTTCTTCATTGAACTTTAACTCAAGTAATCACTTTGATTTGTTTATAGAATTGGATTTATGATACATCTAATTAAATAGGTCCTTAAATATTACCAAGTTTTACAGTAGAAGTTAGATTCAAACACAAATTGAAGGCTGAATTTCAAAGAGACCAGTTATTAGCACTTTAAATTATCAAGAACAAATACAAAAAAATATTTACAGTCCACCTAAAGGCGTAATTACTGTCAATGGACTGTAGTTGCCAAAAATTAGTGTAATAGTAATTATAAAGCGCTATAGCTATAGCTATTTTGAATAGGTCCTAAAACAATATTTAAGTTCCGTTTCTTACTAATTCATTGAAAACGGTTCAGACTAATAAATCATGTCAAAATGCAGAATATTTAATCAGTGCGTACAAAGGCACGTATAACAATGGGTGTTGCCATAAAAGAATATTCTCAGGTCACTTAGTGCAGTGTATTAAATTAGATTTCTTTATGTCAGGCGTGAAATTCTTGTTGTATTTAATGTATAGTGTTCGAAAACTATGCAACAGCTAAATATATACTACATACATGATTTTGTTCTTTGAAAAAACGAGTTCTTAAGAAAACTCGCCTTCAAAATTTGTTTCGTGGAAATACTTTAGCTGCAGGATTTCTTATTTCAAATCCTTGTTTTTTCAAATGTAAGTAGCCTGGCAACTAGGTACAGAGCAACAGTGTCCCTATTTTAAAAACTTTGCTGCGCAACGTTTGAAATGGTCTTGCTTGCTGCAAAGTTACTTCTTCTAAAGCAGAAAGTAAATGCACTCGATTCTCCATTTTCCTACACAAAAGTCCAGATTGAAATGAAATAGGAACCAGTCCTTTATTTTTCAGGACCATATGCAAATGACGCATGCCTGTGAGGTTTACGTTTTCATATCGCGACCGCCGGGCGAAGGTTTATCCTAATGTAAGGTACGGTTGACTAAAACATGAAGTTTATGTGAGTTTAATGATCTATGTTTTATTCTGAAGAGAGATGTTAGTTCTGGATGGAGATTTTAATAGCTGAAATACAACGACGGTCTAATAAGTTTTATAGCGCAATCTCATTAAAATTATAAACGGGGCTTTTTTTTTGGCCAAAGAATCAGCATTGCAAACCAACGTGATAATGTTGCCAGCCTTCTGACCACTTTTTCTATTGATAACGATGTAGACGAATTTTTTAACGCCCTTTAATTTTTTTCCCATTTTTAACCCAGTTCAAAAAGGAAGAGGTTCTCAATTTGTCGTAACCTTATTTTTTGTGTATGTTCCCCGATTACTCGAAGATGGCTGGACCGATTCAGTTTTTTTTTTTGTTTTGTTATAAAGGGTATACTTCCCCTTCGGATCTGATGATAGGATCCTGGAGAAATAGAGAGAACTCTTCAAATTTTATAGGCACACTTGAAGCGATTTGGGTAGTTTTTGAAAGAGTGCTTTCTCGGAGTGGTCCTATTTCAATTTGGTGAAGATCTGATGAAGAACTTCGGAGATCGGCAACGGAACTCCTCAAGAAATGATAGCAAATGGCCTGAGATTGCTGAAATCTCACGTCTGTTTATTGTTTACACCAGTTCATAACATAACATCACGCCGGTACGCTCTGAAGGGAAGTCAGTTTTCGTTTTTTGCAAAAATTAAACCGGTTTTATTTTTTGTAATTTTGTTTTGATAATTCATATTAGTTTATATCTACTTGTAGTTTGTAAATAATCTGTATATAAATAAATAAAAAACAAAATAACATTTCAAACTACGTATACGTTACATTACAAACTGCGTATAGAACATCCACTTCTTAATAAAATATGGTAAAAAGTCAGACTTTTGACTACTAAGGAATTTCTGAGTCAATAACACTTAGGCTACTCGGCAGTCACGCTGGTGACCTAGACAACGATGCGGTCTGAATAAACAATGAACCCATTACGTTTTGAGACCTATTGGTGCTTTAGTAACAGAAGGTCAGCTTCATTTTTATGGGTTTACATGTTTTTGCACGGAACCCTAATCCTTTTTCTAAAAGAAAATTAGCCTATTTTACTCCTTATAACATCAGGTATCTACCAGTAAAAGTCCTGTCTAAACTAGACCAACCGTTTCGGAGATTAGCCGGAACAAACATATAGACAAAAATGAAAAATATTTTTGTTGTTGTTATAAGTACCGTAGGAATATACTTTCATGTGCATTCAGTAAGGTTAAAAGCTGTTGATTTGAAATTACAAACATATACTTCAATTGATTGATGAGCCCATGTTCGAGCGAAGCAAAATTAAGCGTGCCCAAGTGCTGACCTTATATCACCTTATATAGGGTGTAAAAAACCTCTTAACGAAGCCGAAAGGCACTTGTTCTACCCGTCATTGCGATTACTTTTTTGTTCTACACCATACCTGGGAACCTTCTAGTTACGGAGATATTGGGGGTCAAGGTTCCAACTTATTGTAATTTTTTTTTTAAAGGCAAGTTTTTAATGTAAATTTTTTACTTAAATCACCTCCACGACCCCCGTATATTCAATCCATCCATCAGCACGTTTTGAGTGCGTTACATTGAGTTCTAACACAAAACATGATTTTTCACCCAAAAAAAAAGTCATTTCCCAGCAATATTTTTTGCGTAAAGTTACTTAGTTTGATGTACAGAATGCTTTGTTGACGGCTTCGAGATGAGGTTGTTTACACCCTGTATATGCCTGTACCCTGCCTATTGTAAACGCTGACTGAAAGCTCTTATTCAGGAACAATAGAAATATGACCTTGCGCCCTTGGCTGCAGCGCACTGGACCATTTCAATTTATGCTTTCACATACAGTAGCTTAATGTCATATTTATGTATGTATGTAGGTCACATTAAATAGGTATGTAATAGCAAAATTACCAGACCACCTTCTATGACGATGTATGTACGTGGAAGAGGCAAATATAATAAGTAGTAGTCGTAGAAGGTGGCGTTCTATGGTTTCTGCCTACCCCATGGGAAAAAGGAGTGAGTCTATGCATGTATTATGTACACATACTTATACAGGGTTATTTGTAAAACACCGACAACCTCTCAGGACTGTGTTACTAACATCATAATCAACAACTTTTGTTATATGACTTTTAAAAATTCATCATATTTTAGTTCATCAAATTTTCATTAAAAAAAAAAAATTGAACGCTTTTACGGGCCCTCGAAGCCCCGCTCCCCTCACTATTGTATTATCGCTTTCTTTTGCTTCTCATAGATTTCATAACATTTAGAGCGTTCAATTTAAATATTTTTATTTTTGTACCAAAATTTGATAAACTAAAATATGGTAAATTTTTAAAAGTCATAGAACAAAAGTTGTTGATTATGATGTTAGTAACACAGTCCTGAGAGGTTGTCGGTGTTTTACAAATAACCCTGTATAAGGCTAAATTATATCCCAACTAGTTATCGAAAATATGTTTCAGAGAAAACAACAGAACGCCAACTGCTACGGTCCTTTCATACTCCTAAAAATTCTCGCGAAAGAATAAGCTAGCTAGCTTTTTTATAAGCTTTTATTCAACTTGCATTGTTAGTGTGTTAGAAGAAAAAAAAACTCAATGCAAAAATGTCTTGCAGGCTGAGGCATTGTTCTCAAACGGGGTATGTAAATCCATGTATTGGTCAAATCTTGCAACTGAATTTCAAACCAACCAATCGAGCTGAAATTTTGCAAACACCTTCAGTTCTGGTGACAATTCATTTTTATGACTGACAATACTTAATCCTGCTGTCAGGATCGTCTCCTCACGTAAGAACTCTTCAATGGTTAATAGCGCGGACGAGAAACTTTGTATACTCGTTCAATTTTGATATTTCAACATGATTGACTTCAGCCTCAGCCAAGATCGTCTGCTTAGAGGGAAGTCCTCAAAGGTTACTAACACGGATACAAAGATAGTGTTGAGATAATGATGCATTGATTTATCCGAAATTATTAAGACAAATCTAAAATTTTGAAAATAAAATTTTTAATTAAAAACCTTTTTAAAAATAAGCTTTTACAAAACGCACATAAAAGAAGAAAATAAACCTTGGAGTAAATAAAAAAGAAAAAAATAGTTTTCATAAAAGCTAGTCGCGTGAATAGGAAATCCAAAAAAACTACCTACGCGACAATCTTTTAAGAAAACTATTCCTTTTTGTTTTTAAGTATTTCTTATACTTGCAGAGATATTTTTTTTGATAATTGAATGAAATTAACAGAGCATAATATTGTATTGTATACCGGGCTGGATATTATGCAGACATTCTTGTACACATATTCATTATTTTTTATCCAACAACAAACATAATTTTGCACTGGCAACATTAACACGTCTTACTCTAACTAAAAACTCCTTTTTCAAACGACATAAGAACCAGCTGTTACTTTATACGTTTCTGTTATTTCACCATCAGAAAGAAAAGACATTATTCTTCGTTCGCATGTAAGTTTCACATTAAAAAGTTATATATTTTCGTCTTGAGACGCCTTGCCTTGAGTCTAGACAGATATCTAGACATTATCGATGAAGCAGCGAGCTTGAAATCCATTATGTAACAGGGGAGCGACGTATTCGCAATATTTTGTTGAAAAGTTTGAGAATTTGTAGGTTATATTTTTGTTGTAGGTATTAGAGTGGGATTTAACTACTAAAAGATTAAGTAGTTGGGTAAATTAGCCATTTTATGTTTTTTTTTCTAGTAATGCAACATTTTTTAAAACGAAGTTGGTAATTTAACTTTTTCGATTGTGAGAATTAAAACATACATTAGAGGTTAGAATTTTTATACCGTGTTCAGTGGATACAACTCGCCGTGATCCGTGGCTAACGTGATCTGATACCGTGATCGGTGGAGACAAACCCCTTCTTTCGCCTGAAATATTTTCTTGTGCATTATTTTTTACTAACTAAAAAAGACAAAGCATAACTGGTTTTCTTTTAAATCGAAGTTCAGTAGGCTTAGCCAAGTTGACAATCTACAATCGTTAACGCATAGAAAACTAACCAAATGTATGGGAATGACTTCATTCAACGTTAAGTCACGTGGTCAAAACAAACGAATGGAAACTTTAAAGTTTATTCAAAACTGTAAGTTGGCTACGATAATATATATGGGATGTAGCTATCACGATTGTAGAAACGAATACATTTCATTCTATCATCTTGATCGATGTAAACTTGTCTACGAAAGTTTATATTCGTTTGTTTTGACCACGTGACTTAACGTTTACCATTGTAGAAAGAGAATCGAAACGAATCGTTTGTTACTTGGCTAGGCCTGCAGCTCTTTGGACACGTTCTGTACATTTCATTTACCTAAGTTTCAGTACAAAATAGATTTAAAACTCTTCTTACATATTCGCTCTGCTGTCTACAGGTCCTCGTACCTACTTTCTTTTTACGTAAATATCACTTACGTAAATGTTATTCTATATCTTTTTAACCGACTTCATCGTAAGAGTATTATGATTATGAGGTTACGTCGTATCGTATCTGTAACTACCGTAACTTGATAAGCCAGATGTTTATCACAAATATTATATTACCTTTTTGTACAATAGGCATGACGACAGTATCAAAAAATTGCAAATCTATTTAGTCCGTCAGTTAGACTATTGGAAATTAATGAACACGTATTTTTTGTTTTTCTAAATCAATGAATATTGACAAAGATAAAACGCATCAAAACTCGGGAGTGGGGACTCGTGACGTCAGAACTAGCTAAAATTATACCATGGCGTGACGTATTGAGAATTTTAAAAGCGTCGTATCTTCGTCAATTTTGGTTTACGTAACGAAAGAAAAAACACGGGTCAAATATTTTTTGATAATCTAAGTGACGGACTAATTAGATTTTTTTTTGTCGTCTCGCCTATTATTGTTTTCGTCAACCGAACAAAATTAATTGTAACATGAGAATTTGAAGCAGATCTATTGATCGATCTACATTAGGGTAACATAACATAACATGACGCCTTGTTATCCCCGAAGGGTAATGCAGAGGAGTAGCTAACAGTACACCCACATTTCGCCAGTTATGTTTAAGTCCCATGTAATAGTGGGTGTGCTTATTGCTTTTTTTAAACTTTCGCCATCAGAACACATTATAAAACATTTGGAAACGGGTATTTATCGCGAATTTTACCTTTAACAGGTATAAGCCCGACGTTTCGACCGGATTGCACCAGCAACCGTGGTCGCGGGAAGACTGAAGTATTAGAGGTACCGCCACAGCAAAGCGAAGGTGTTTATTCAACTACCCTCACTTGATCTTTATAAATGTTAATTAGGGCCGGTTCACACTAGGACAGCACACTAATTTAACAGTGTCCGCATCAAAGTATGCGGACACTGTTAGTGTTATAGTGTGCTGTGGCGGTACCTCCAATACTTCAGTCTTCCCGCGACCACGGCTGGTGCAATCCGGTCGAAACGTCGGGCTTATATTAAAGGTAAAATTCGCGATAAATACCCGTTTCCATATGTTTTAAAATGTGGTTATTGCCATCAATCGGACACAAAACAGGCTGTGTGTACTGAGTAATTCCTGATTAGGGTTACATATAGAAGAACTCCGCCTATGTACCAGTATTGTACATGTAGTTTAAGTAAATAACAATGGCAGCTAAGATCCCATGCGATCTCGCTGTCTCCTCTAGACTTCGCGTACATTATTTCAAGTGCTCTCAAAAGATAAATCTTGAGTTAAGTGGGTGGTGTCATTACAGGCATATGAGACATTTCATCTTTACGTTAATGAGACATTTCAGCTGTAACTATGTCAACGCACCTGTGTTGCTTCTAGTTTATGGGAAGGAGTGAACAATTCACCATTGATCACAAAGTGTGCTGCCTGATTTTTAGGACGAAATTCACTATGGATATTGAACGCGATTAACACATCTCAATCTCTTTTAAGAACTATTAGTGTCATCATTGATACACTGACAGCTGTTGAACGCCGTTTAGAGGTGCTGAACGCGTTTAGATAGTGTTAGTTAGGGAAATATACTTCTTTCTTTATTGTGTGTGTGGTGTCTAACCTGGTGTCAAAGTTTTTATGCCGCCCATGGGCCTCTGACTTGGCTTTACATGCCGTCAGTAAATATCTCTCAGGCATGCTGGTTTCCTCACGATGTTTTCCTGCACCGAAGTAAGAGTGATAATTATACAATACGCACATGAATCCGAAAAATCAGAGGTGCGTGTCTTGGGTATTTTTTTAATATTCGTATTAGTTATTCTGCTTTTATATTTAATTATTTAAAAATAAATGATTTAAAATTTAAATTAAAAATATTTATTTTTTGAAACTTAATTATTATTTTTTCCTTAATTCATTTTTATTTATTTATTTAAATAAAACGAGACTTATGAGTTGACAGTCCGACGGTCACACCACTGGGCTATCACTGCTGCTAGGTAACCAATGAACCAGCATCACATTACTCCAAGTCCCTCTCCCGAACTTTTATTTCCCAACTTATTTTTTTTCCAATCCATTTCCTCACGAACCAGTCTTACCCGTAACCTCTAACCGTCAGAACTAGCGAGTGGCGACTCAATAACCGTAATTTATCGTACGCAATCCGGCTCCCGACAGCTACCCGGTCCGGACGCGAGCCGTACTCGTGTCGGACGGCTACCGGACGCGGGTAGTATTGCCGATCGATACGATACTTTTCTGTTACAGTTGCGATACATGAGATGTAATGAATTGGGATTATTGTACTGAATAAGCTACACTTTTATTGTTGCTGGCTTTTATTTACTTTGCTGGCATATGAGTATTTGGCTGGCAATAAATAAATATCGCTGGACATTAACACACAGCGCCATCTAGTGCCACACTAAGCAACGAGGCTTGTGTCGTGGACACCAGATAGTTGATATAATACATAAATACTTTTTGTTTGTAAATACATACTTATTATTATACGTATAAACATCCATGACTCGGAAACAAATATCCATGCTCATCACACAAACATTTGCTCCAACCGGGATTCGAACCCGGGACCCTAAGAACGTTAGGCAGCCTCACTACCGCTGCGTCATTCGGGTCGTCTAATAAAACAAACATGAAAGAGAACTGTCAAATAGGTAATGTTTATTTATTGTTGGTATCCTTAGCTAGATAACGCAAGAGTACCTACTTTGTGCCCGGCTTAAGCATTTTATGCTTAACGTGGCGAAGGGAAATCAGTTTGGCTTGTCTTATAATAATTAAGTTTGATTGTTTGTATAAATGTTGGTTGGTTGACGCATTATTTTGCGTGATTTGTTGGTTTATTCGACTTTAAAAGTTACCAAACTAAATAAGACTTAAAGTTGCACCAAACCCTTACCAAGAGGTTAAGGTTTTAAGCTGTATTTAATGGGTGTGTCGTTTAAATCTTTTTGGAATTTTGCCAATTTCATAAAGTCTGATTTTTATCTTCGTTAAGGCGTTTTTTCAAACGTTGCCTCACACTAGGAATTTCTCATGTATTGTGGGCGCGTTTAAAACATTTAAAATCACATACACAAACAGCCAGACCCGGAACCCGGAACACCTACCTGAAGGTCATGCAAATATTTGTTCCGTGCAGGGATCGAACCCACGACACTCGACCTAGCAGCCAATCGCTCAGCCACTGCGCAAACAGTGTCGTTTGTTATTGATACCTGCACATATTTTTCGTAAAGGTTAGGTCCATAGAGAATTCTGTTTCAGACATCATGTACTACCAAGTTCACTGAGGGAGTGCCACTTTCACCCTTATGCCTTAAGAAATAAGGTTGAAAATGGTCACCTATAGGAATCAGGTCCCAGTGGCAATGATAGGATTTGGAGGTCAAACCGCCTACATGAATTAGTTATAGACTGGCTACCGGTTAAATTGGAAACCTAATGCAATTACTGACACAGTAAAGCCTAGGTTATTGATGATGTTAGTTTAGTCTATTAGGAGGTCTATGTGCTTAGGTATTTAAGACTATGTAGACACCCTCAGCCTGCGTAGCATGACCACCGTAGAAACGGGTTTCTTCGAAGAAGGAATCGATAAATCTTTTGTTGATCTGTCATTTTGTCGATTCAATGACAGATGTGACAGTTTCTACGGTGGTCGTGCTACGCGGGCAGGTCTAGTAGGTATGTATGTATGCCTAGGCATTATTATTGTTAATGAAATTGATGCTCATTACACTAACACTACAGTAAACTAGCATAATGTCACGCCTGTTATCCCCGAAGGGCTTTGGCTGAAGTGTACAGTCGTTTTCTTTTGCGCCTGATCAGTTAACAATTTTTTCGCTTAAATCCTGCAGAGGTGCCGAGCCACGCCCCCTTAAAGGAAAGCGAAAGGAAGGAAAGCAAAGCGTCAATTTGGCGTGCAAAATAACAATAACTCTCGTTTGGCGTGCGTCGTCAGTGCGCTCGGCCGATCGGTATTGTCTTTAATTCATTATTTCTTTACAAAGTCAACGGGGCTAGATAGCGTTTCTATGTTGCGAGTGCAAGCAAAAATCAGCTTAGTGCTGATTAGGCGGGAGTGTCCTCGATAGTATCTAATACACTCGGCGGCGTTACAAAAATGGCACCTCACCGAAAATAAGTTTCAAACGTGTACCGCCACAAACAAATACTTTAAAACCAATTAATATTGGTATCAATTGAAAGTATGTTTAACGACATTTAAATTAACAACAGTTAGAATTCCTAAACACAACAAATCTCATTAGCACGTAACGTTAAAAATTTTTTGTCAAAATACGCATTACAACGGCCATTAATTGCACCACCCTACAAGGGTTTAATAGGGGTGACCTGTTCCAAATGTGCGTCATTCGCTTTCCAACCTTTGAAGTGAATACACGTGAACGGCTACAGCAGGAAGAATGCCCCTGAAGATGGATACCACTGCAGATGAAGCCGCTCAAGTCATTGCACTACTGCAATCGGAGATGAGGGTACTTAGAAACTCCAAATGGAAAAACCATATAGCAGTTTGCACGACCTGGGAATCGAAACTAAATTAATTAAGGCACTTTTAGAATTTGAAGAGAGAGAAAAGCGTTACATTAAAAATTCAAGAGTGCGCTTTTCTTAGAGATACTGATAACGGTTGTTAATTGCTTTTTTATCTAGAACTCAGGATTTTGTATTAACATAAGACGTTTTTGTATAGTACAACTTTAATTTTCACACACACATTTTTGAAGTTTTGATTTTTTATCTTTAGAATGGTTTGAGTCTCGCAAAGTCCAGTTTTCAGAGCCTGCTCAGTAAAACTATAGCATTCAAAACTCGCAATTAACCTGGTTTTAACAATGAAAACACAGAATCATCCAATGAAATCACTCGACATATAATTTCAGAGCATGTTATTGATTTAATTGGCTCTCAGATATCGAGTGTCTCCCTCTCACTACAAAAAATCTGCCTACTCATAAAATACAGCTCCTGTTTCCCTGTATTTTATCATCAATCCATCACTCATGTCTGAATCAGGGTCCAAATATCACACGCACATACCGACGACCGACCACACATAGGGATGATGAAAACCCTTCAAATATTTGGTCCAGTATTACACCACTAAATAGATAGACAGAGAAGGTCAGAAGAACAAGGCATAACCATGATGTCTAGTTTAGTTTAGTTTATTTATTAATAATTATGAATAATTTCAGGTCAATTTATATATAAAAAGTAAAAACACAAATCATTTAAAAGAGCATCGAATTACAAAATTAAAATTATCATCAATTAAAATTCTCATCAATTAAAAAAATAAATAAAAACAATTAAGAACACGTGATCCACAGACTAATAGATCCAACAATTATCAAATTACCTTAAAACATTCTTTTAGGTCATATAACGCCTGGTCGGTTAGCCAGCCTTTGAGTTTAGCTTTAAAAGCATTATCAGACGTCGCGCTTAAGATGTTATCCGGTAGCCGGTTGGTATACTGATGGACCCATAACATGAATCAACTTTCCAGATTTAGATAGGGTGTGTGGGTAACCAGCTAACTTGTCCATGTAAGAATATCATCACCTGCCAAGCCTTTTCCCAACTATGTTGGGGTCGGCTTCCAGTCTCATGTCACATGGAGCGACTGCCTATCTGACCTCCACAACACAGTTAGTACTTCGTAATATGACACCCCTCGGTAAGACTGGTTGTCAGACTTTCGGGCCACTGACTACCTGTACCGACTGTCAAAGATTCTACAAATGACACCCGGGACCAACGGCTTAACGTGCTTTCCGAGGCACGGAGGTAACTCGGTATGTAATGGGTGGTCACCCATCCACAGACCAACCTTGTCAAGCGCGGCTTAACATAAAGATCGACCCGAGCGGCTGTTATTATTTAGTCAGAGCTCCTCATGTCCTTGTAGGAATATAAAACCAATTAAAAACGCTATATACAATAAGTGGAAACGCACGCACACATAGACACGTTTCACGTACAACGAGTGCAAGTGCACTCGCGACTGGCATTTGTTTTATATCCCCGTACGTAAGTACAGTTCAGCCAGAAAAGTTATGTGCTTCGGTGATCTTCGTGTTTCCGAATTATCACGAACGTCGCGCCATAAAGTATCCCTCACAGAGGTAAAGCTACTTACTTTGGTTCAGCCAAGCTTTGTAGAGTGCATCTATCATTGTGCGTTTGTATTTAGTTACTCCGGTAGTACGTCACCGATCTGTCATGCACGCAATACGATTTTATGTCACTGCCAAATAACGGTAATCTTTAATCTGTTATAATAAGGTTGATGTTGGATTGTGCTGTCAAATGGACTACTGTATATTTGATCACCGAGTTTGCGTATTTCCGAAGATAAACGATGATTACCGAAGCGCATACTTTTTCTCGGAGACCTAATCCTGTTTTCGCTTTCGTGTGTGTGGCGTGCCTTCTGAATTTACTTATTTTGTGGCAACACCCCGTTGGAGTATCTACCCCCACCGAGAATACGAGCGGTTAGGGGGGAGGCGTTTATTTTATTAGCACTTCGCACCCCTATTAAGTGGTATCAAAGTTATGGCGGACTTGATGCTGAGGTCTTCATGTACGGGTTTTTAGGGTTACGTAGAAATGTTTGGGCTGTGTGGGAAATATGTGGAGTTGAAGTGTAGAAATATTTATTTATTTATTATAAGGCTTCTCAACAATGAGTACACTGTTACATTATAATTTGTACATTGCAAATTTAAATCTAAGCGCCTCATCACTTACAGAAAAGCACAGCATGCACTACATTATGCGCAGATAATTAAATCATTAACTAAACAAGAAATACACAGTTTGGAAAAATAAATTATTAAAAATTTAAATTGATTACACTTAATTAAATTAAAATTATTGTTATTGTATAAGATTAGGTAAATTTTGACTAGAGTAGAGTTGTCCATTAAGTGGGCAGAATTGCCTCAAGTTGGTGTGAAATCTTGGCATGCAGAAAAGTCTCCTATTAGAACTTCTTGGCAGATTACGTGGCACTACAATGGTGACAATATGTAGTCAGTGGTGTCTTGTCTTGTCTTGTATTGACTATTACATTGAGGCAAAGCAATCATCATCTCACTGCCTATCCCAAATGGTAGGCTTCTAGTCTAACCAGATGTAGCTGAATACCTGTATTTTACATGGAGCGACTGCCTATCCGACCTTCACAACCCAGTTAGTACTGGGTAATACGATACCCCTTGGTAAGACTGGTTGTCAGACTTTCGGTAGTGAGGTAAAACAATGTATACCGTAATATTTCCTGCGTCGATGACTAGTCTATGCTGCTATGACATTGGTCGCCATGACCGAAAACGTTTAGAAGGACTATTAATTCTGCCGTTTGGCGCTTCAATGACGTTGAAAAGGGGTGAAAAGACGAGGTGGTTTTAGCCACGCACCATAAGTCAATATCCTTGTACTGATATTATAACGTTTGTCGACGAGTTCACTGAACTCACAACACATTATCAATAAAAATATACCATTGCAAACTACAGACCGGCTTGTTTTGCTTTAGATTAAGGCTTAGGGTTCTTACAGACGAGCGGCACGATGCCAACGGCTGATAAACTGCAGCCGTCGCCACCTGTTGACGACTGACGTCGACGCGTCAGCGGCAGCCGTCGCCACCAGTCGACTGCAGCCGTTGACGCATCGACGGCAGCCGCCAACACAAATCTATTGCAGTCGGGGTCGACTGTAGGCGCCGCCACCCGTCGACGGCAGCCATCGACGTTTCGGCGACTGCCGCCGACGCGTCTACGGCAGCCGTCGATGGGTCGCAAAGCTTGCAGTTGTAGCATACCGCGTAACCTGTGTCGGCTGCCGTTGACGCGCCGGCGGCAGCCACCGACACCACAACTGCTAGCGTCGACGGCAGCCGACGACAGGTGGCGACGGCTGCAATTTATCTGCAGTTGGCAACGTGCCGCTCGTCTGTAAGAACCCTTAGTCGTACTACATGCATAGCTTTTTCCTAAACGGTCAATACATTCTATATTCCTATTACACCCATGTCTTAATCAAGCGGTTATTGGAAAATAGGAGCAAATATCAAAGAAACCTCCGCTCGGTTTAATTAAAAGCAATACAATTAATATGGCCGGACCTGGCGGATATCGGCGGATATGGGCGGATATTTGAAGTAAACGTATCCGCTTTGTAACAGGTTCTATACGTGGTTATTATCTCTTTTTACAGGCACTATTTTATTATCTCACATGGAAGATAAAACTTGATGTAGATAGGTTAATCAAGATTTTATTACAGCATATACCTTGTTTTAATAACTAGCTTCTTTTACAATAATATGACATCACGCCTGTAATCCCTGAAGGGTATGGCAGAGGTGTAACTACCTAATAGTACGCCCACCTCATCACCATTATCCCGCCCTTATCCCAATTCATTAGTGGTCGGCGCAGCATGTCTTCTTCTTCCATACTTCTCTATTGCTCGTCATCTCATCAAACACCTTCTTTTTTGCCAGATCATCCTTCACACAGTCCATCCATCGTTTATTTGGTCTTTGTAATAGTATAGTATTGCAAACAAATATAATTGACGATAGGTGGGCGCACCTTTCGCCAATTATATTTTTTTGCAGTCCCATGTAATAGCGGGCCAGTCTGTTGCCATCAACCGAGCACAAATTCAGACTCCGTGGCTGCTACTGAGAAAATTCCTGTTGGAAAAACCCAATTGCACTTTGCCCAACCTGGGTCTCGAACCCGGGACCTCATGCTCAGCAGTCGCGCTTGCCACCACTACACCAACGAGGCAGTCTCCTAAGAAACTATTAAATCAAACGTAGTATTGAAAATTGTTTTTGTAGGTACCGGAAACACAGAAATTTTATCACACGCAGAAAGAATTAAGCCATATGTCATCAATCCATATTAATCTATCGAATTCTGTGAATGGTGAGAATATCATCATTCACCGAAAATATCCGCAGCAACAACCACTTAACAATTTGGCGGTCATTAATAAGGCGCGACAGATATCCGCGGCGGATATTCGGTTATTCGAGGTGACAGCGCGGCCATTATTAATTATAACTGATGCATTGTCTGAGTGGACTGAAAGCGAAGCGATGTCTTTGTTGTGATCGATTAACATTTGGTTCAAGATTTTATGAAATTACAGGGGTAGGACAGGGGATAAAATGACATTCTATCAACGATAATAACGATTGGAAAAGTCATAAACGTATTGGATTGACCAATGTCGGATGATCAATCATCTTAGGGATTGACATTTATACAGGATGGAAGGGACGCAGAAACGGTTACCACGTATTCAGAATACAACATTAATTTTTCATCGGTAAAATAAAAAGGAATCAGCTATTCCATACATTTTGACCGTTTACGGATGAAAAATTTATATTTGGATGGTTCAATATGACCTACTGAACACGTGGTAAAAAATTTGTGCGTCGGTGTGAATTTCACCCTGTATAATTATTTATGTTAAATTTTTCATTTTTTTTATTTGTGTGTTTCGATCCTGTTGAAAGTCTTGGTACTTTTAAGGAAATCTGGGACAATTTCCATAGAAAAAAAGGGATAGCTATTTTTATTTTAAATTTTAGTTTTACATACATATAGAAAGGGTCATTCAATAAAACATATGAATATTTCTTACCTTCGAAAAGGCACCATTTGTTTTAAGCTGACGGTACGACAGCTTTTAATAAATGACGCTTTTGCTGTTTTAAAAGCTTTTGAAAAGCGTTTTAAAATTGCGTTTGTAAAAGCCTTAAAATGGCTTTTACTGGCACCACATGCGCACCACAGTCACCTTACTTTATAGATTTAAGTGTCAAGGCATAATGCAGCTGCTGGGAAAATTGGAATATTCCTTACTCCAACGAAGCTAAAATATGGATGCAGCTAAAACTTACGAGGCACCCTGCACTAGCCCGTCCGATGGTTGCGATTACAAATTTTGATTTCGCTTTGCATAAGGCTTTTGTGTCGTGTCGTTGGCGAAATTAAACAATTCTTGTGTAGAAACAGTGTCGAGGTAATTTTGTTATATGGGATTAGGTCAGTTAGTTATTATATTTTAGTGTTGTTCGATCAAAATATCACGTCAGTAGAAGCGCACATGTCACTTTGACTGTATGTCACAGGGTAAGCAGGGTAAGATAAAGGGTCGTACTGTTTTGCGATAACAATTATACCCCCACTGCTTACGTTCCTTCGAGGTAGCCCACTTTAATAATTTGGAGTTACATTTTGCTACTTGGGTTCCGGTTCAACAATGAATAATAAAGAAATTTTTCCATACAATGCGTTTGACATGTGTATAAGAGAGTTTTTTTTGTCCTGTTTAAAGATTTTACCATGGACCTATAATCTATTACGTAGTAAATTCTTTTTTCATTGGATTTTACTAGAACGCCGCCTAAAAAAATATTCCCAAAGCTGATCAGCGCCATCTATTGATATTTACTGAAGCGTTGTGACAAACGTCAGTGGAAAATTCCCCATTGAGTTTGCCATCTTGCATTTATGAGAGGGCAGATCATAAATTAGAGATTGGACATGACAGTTATTGGCGCGTGTCATAACCCCTATCGGATCTGTTAAACATTGGGATAACCGAGTTGAATTATTAGCAGTAAAGATCGGAGCAGAGATACATTAATAATTTCGAGAGTTAAATTGTTACGAAGTGGTAGGGCTGACAGGTAGAGGGTCATTTAAGTCGCTACTCGTGGAGGCTTTGATCTGTCTTAATGATTTGGACAGCCCTAGGCGCTAACGTCTATCTAAAGACATTTGCATGTACTCTTGTGATAGACGGGAACAAAATTGTAATCGACTTGCAAGAGCCAACTATGTAGGTACAACGATATAATGTGTCAAACTTAGCAAATATGTTTCAAAGAGACATCATATGTGATCAAAATTTTTCTATGGCTTTTACCCCGTCTCGTTGATGTAGTGTCTGCAGCTGAGCATGAAGTCCTAGGTTCAATTCCCGGGTTGGGTTAAAGTTTTATTGAGTTTCGCAAGAATTTCTCAGTAGCCACCTTTTTTTTCTGGATTTGGTAATCATCAAATGACTCCTCCCACTCTGAGCGGAGCGGAAGGGAGTGTCAGACTTTTACTGACTAAAACCCATCCATGTTCCTTCATCGCCCTTTGTGTTCGGGGCCACGGAACCTAGATCTCTTTCGAACAGCCCCGCAGCACAGGCAGGCATCGGACCTTGCGGGCCCTTTTCTTTGGCTGACTCTCTTTGTCAGATTTTGAACAGTTGATGACAATAGGCTCGCCCCCTATTGCTTAGGACTTGAACATAACTGGAAAAAATGTGGGTGTAAAAGGTTACACCTCTGCTTACCCCTTCAAGGGACACAAGTGAGGGTGTATATTATGCTTATGTTATTTGTCCTGCCATCCTCTCTGCATATAGCATTTACATCTACATATAAAGATATTTTATTTCTCAAAAGAATTACAAATTCACTTACAGAGAAAAACATAAATACGTTTACAATGTTATCTGCCAGTTAGGCGTAGATAAAAACAAAAACGCATCTTAAAACTACGTCACAATAGCTTACTGACTTAGCATTCATCGTTTTAGCATAACAAGTACAAAATTAACAAATCAGAAGAAGGTAGGTTACACACAAGAAACAAGAAAGAACACAAGTATCAAACATCTATCTGATGTAAACTGTAGGTATAAAAACTTCAATGTAAAACAGCAACGTAATTAATCTTGTTAATCCATGTAGATACATGCAACGTTTTCATTTGGCTCAATTGTGACCAGATAACATTTTGCAACGTTTAAAAAAATCGCTGCTTCGAATTCAATTAAAATCAATTAGCAAGCCGGGCGTGTATATCCGGGTTGCGGATATTTCGGATATTATATCCGAATATGTGCGGATATTTGCGGCCACAACATGCGGTTTGCATTCGCGTAATGGCTGTTATATGAAGAGCTAAATGCTGCGTTGGTGAAGCTTACCTTATAACTTGTGTTTCAATTTTTTTTTTTATTTATTTAAAATTCCGTAAATAACACCTTAACAGCTATAGCTCCAATGCGATGTTACTAACACAAAGATACAGGTACAAGAAAAAACACAATTAAAATACATTAAAAAAAACCTACAATTAAAAATCACCTCTAAACCTTTTCAATGCACTCCAATGCTACACCTGTGAACTTCATCAGGCGAAATATATCAATCTCATCTGAAATAATATTTATAACACATTTGCTCGTAAAGGGTCTCTTATTTCACCAATTTCAATATCGTAATGTATCTCATTACGTACTTCTGCTGTAAAGTAAAATGCAACGGTTTATACTTTTTAAAATCTTAGCAAAGAGTTTTTATGACAGAAAAGTGGTCAACATTTTATGAATAAAATTAACTTTGGGAGATGAAATATAATAAATAAACATTGAATTCTTTAATTTAATTAATTTTGACAATAAATTACAACCATTTATCTGTAACAAAAACACAAAAATATTAATTTACTTTATTATTAATACTGGCTGTTTTACGTCTTTGCCTTAAAAAAAAAGCGCTGATGCGCGCGCCTCGCTAATTTGTGAACAAGTCAAAATTATTCCGCGCGCTTTTTCTTTTCGCTGTATTGTTTTTATTTGTTTTATTTATTTCCTAGCAAATATGTTATAAAACGTCGTATGACATACGTGCGCTTTGATAATTACAGCCTCTGCTTTTTATCGCCCTCGCCGACGGCTCGGGCTAGTAATATCGCCTCGGCTGTAATTTTCAACTTACCGCACTTATATCATAATGTACTGTTACTAGTCTCGTGACAAATATAACCACTCACTATTATAAAATTTGAATCCCATATGTTTTCAAGATGTATTTACGTTAGATGATTCGACCCGGGAATTGAACCCAGACCCTCATGCTCAGTAGTCGTGTTTGCGACCAACGAGGCAGTCAGAATTACATACAGGGTGTAAACAACTTGATCACGAAGCCGTCAACCAAGCATTCTGTACATTAAACTAAGTAACTTTACGCAAAAATTATTGCTGGGAAACGACTATTTTTTTTGGGTGAAAAATCATGTATTGTGGTAGAACAGGCATGACGACAGTATCAAAAAATTGCAAATCTATTTAGTCTGTCAGTTAGAGGATTGGAAATTAATGGACACGTATTTTTTGTTTTTGTAAATCAATGAATATTGACTAAAGATAAAACGCATCAAAACTCGGGAGTGGGGGCTCGTGACGTCAGAACTAGCTAAAAATTATACCTAGGCGTGACGTATTGAGAATTTTAAAAGAGTCATATCTTCGTCAATTTTAGTTTACGTAACAAAAGAATTTTGATAATCTAACTGACGGACTAATTAGATTTTTTTGTCGTCTCGCCTACTCAATGTAACGCACTAAAAACATTGTGCTGATGGATGGATTAAATAGTACGGGGGTCGTGGTGTCGTCCTGTTTAAAGTAAAAATATTTAAAAATAAAATTGTATTAAAAAAAATCTTGTCAAAAAGTTGGGACTTTGGCCCCCAATATCTCCGTAACTAGAAGGTTCCCTTTTTAAGGTAGGTTACCTTTATTTGTTTAATTGTTCAGAAACCCATCATACCATTCTGGTATGTGTTTCTAAGCTGTGAACTTCATACCATCTAGACATACAATAGACTACCTAACCCCACAATACATTGCCAGTTTAGTCTACATAGTTTCCGCACTGTTGCATGCATGAACTACGTAGCACGACTTGCGCGGTGTACTCCGACCGAAGTTAATAGATACTTTGATTGTGAAGTTGAGCTCCGAATTAATGGAGTGAACAACTTACTGTTGAACGGTTTAGCTAATGAAAATGTTGTTGTAAGTAAGTGTGGGCTTTGTTCGTTGCAGTCTATGAGCGTTTTTTGTGCAACAAAGAAAAAGGAAAGGTATTTGGGTAAGGGTAGTATAACTAAATAGGCCCAAGCTGGCATCGCGTCGTGTTCCCGCGCGCCTTTTACGTAAAAAGTCAGGGCGAGCAGCAGATCACTCCTCCCCTTTGCTTGAGACGTGGTTTGTCGCAAGCAAACCGTCACTGCTGGGGTGATTGTGGAGAATGGAAATCATTACCCGCAGTCCCGCACCCCAGCCAGAAGTGACGAGGAGGATTTAGTCAGTAGGAGTCTTAAAGACCATTCCGCCGGCCCCACAGCGGAGGACATCCATTGAGGATTTTCACACGTCTTACTAGAAACAATCTTGGTTACTTGGTTACTTGAAAAGTTTCCCAGAAATAACACTTCGTGTTTTTGCCGTTCAAGTCGCCAATATTGAAAAATGCATTCAATTCAAACACAGATTATTTTATCAAAATCTCTTTTCCGACACATTCTACGATGAAAATGAGGAAATTAGTTCAGTAGAAACTGACACATTAAAGAACAAAATGTATAGTTTCAGCGAACAAGCACCGCAAACATACATGCAGTACAAAAAGTATCAATGCATGCTCGCTCGGTATACTGCGACTGAAGCTAATAGATACTTTGATTCAAAACTTGATCTCTCCACTAGCAAGAACAACTTACTGTTGAACGGCTTAGCTAATGAAACTGATATATTGTACAGCTTAGTTTGGTTTACTTCATGGAAACTGTGTATTTTAACTTTGTTTCGGTTGATACCGGCTGTTAATTGTAGATCTTTGACAGTCGCTAAGTTGTCAGTGGCCCGAAAGTCTGACAACCAGTCTTACCAAGAGGAACGTATTACCTAGTACTAGCTGGGTTGTGGCGGTCAGATAGGCAGTCGCTCCATGATTACTGGTATTCAGCTGCAACCGGTTAGACTGGAAGCCGACACCAACATAGTTGGGAAACGGCTAGGCAGATAATGATGGTTTTGCAGGCGGGAAGGCTTTTTGACTATAAAAATAAAGGGTGTTGTTATTTACAGTCAATTTCAATTCATTTAGTCTCTCTTCACAATATTGGTTCATACAAATTTACATGTTTTTGGCAAGGTTATATTCCACCATTGGAAGAGACTGGTGCCTGAAGTATGTTTTCGAAGAAGCCTGTGGTACAAGTCACCAGGGCTACAGTCAGAAGGGGGCCTAAAATGGCTGCTTTAGCAGAATCTCATAATTACGAATCAGGTTAAAAAAAAAAAACTTAAAATGGACTTTATAGTCATAACCGTAATGTCTAATTTAAGAATTTTAAATTTTTAACGTGATTCATAAGATTCTGCTAAAGCGGCCATTTTAGACCCCAAGGTCACATTCTATCTCTATGTGTAGATTCCCTCGTTGGTCTAGTGGTCACGTGGCGTGACTGCTGAGCATGTGGTCCTAGGTTCGATTACCAGGTCGGGTAAACTGTTATTGGGTTTTTCCATCAGGAATTGCCCCGTAGCAACCACGGAGTTTGGATTTGTGCCCGGTTGATAGCAATAGAAAGAAAAGAAAGAAAGAGAAGAATTGAAGAAGCCTACTTGTCGCAATCAATGCGGTACTGGACTGTCAGGACCAAATATACTGCTGCGTCCAGCGATACCATCGACGTTGCTGTATGTGTCCCGACTGCATCACTCCACGAAGGTTGAGGAGATCGTGGAGTACATGAAGGTGAAGACCAGCTGGACCTTGAGGGTCGAGAAGTTGAAACCGCGTCACAACACCAACTTCAAGTCGTTTGTGGTGCGAGTTCCGACACAAGAACTCGACAAGTTTCTCAAGGAAGAGTTTGGGCCGAAGGGTGTAGTCTACCGACGGTTTCGCGGCAGGCTACGTGATGCCGCGCAGCGTAACACGACGCCGCCACTTCGTGTGTTCATAGTTTATAAGTTACATTTTGTATTAATTAGTATGTTTTTATGTTGTAATGTAATTTTGTGTATTTTATCTATGGGCCTTATGATAATAAAATGAATGATTGATTTATTGATTGAATAGGATCGCCCCCTATTACATTACACTTAAACATAACTGGCGAAATGTGGGTGTACTATTAGATACACCTCTGCCTAACCCTTGGGAGATGCGTGGTATTATGTTATGTTTTAGATAAATGTGTGGATGTTTGATCTTAGCTCAAAAACGACTGTTCCGATTTTTATGTTGTTAGCAAGCGCCCCTGCTAAACGTTGTGTCTTAAGTTTAATGTATTCACTATACAGTTATCTTATTAGAAAACAATTTAAGAAAAAAAAAACAACTCTTAAAACTCTCAAAGACTTGAAATGTCGGAAATAATTACAAGTCTTCCTGGAACAGTGAACACTGGATCCTCACTTTGAAAGGGGAGTCTTAAAGGAATTAGACATACGACCCGTTGCTTTATGTAATGTTACCCTGTGCTGTTTTCGTTTTCCTAGACTGAGTGAGGTTGAAAATTCGAAAGGTAAATAGCTCATTCATTTCTTATACTTCTGTTCACTTTGAAGCTAATAGGGAATCTTTTATCGTTAATGCTAGAGCAGTGAGAGCCTAGATTTGACCCTCGGACTACCAAGTTCGAACCCAAGACACGAACCTCTGATTTTTCGGATTCATGTGCGTATTGTATAATTATCACTTGCTTCGGTTAAGGAAAACATCGTCAGGAAACGTGAGGAGGGATATTTTTCAACGGAATTTATAATTAAGTCAGAGGCTCATCATGGGCGGCATACAAACTATGACACCAGGTTATTCACTAACCACACGATAAAGAAGAATGAAAGCTGGATACTAATTCAGACTCCAGACTATACAGGGTGTTAAAGTAGTCGCGTGCCATAGCTTAGGGGTGAGCTCAGTATCGATAAAGGAACCCGAAAACAATAAAAAAACAAAAAAACAATTTAAAAAAAAAAAAAAAACGTTAAAAAAATATTGAAAGATCAACCTAATTTAGTACCTATTAACTTCAAATACCAATATAAAAATATTTTAATTCTAAACGATTGCTATTTTAATTTTTTTTATTTTTAGTTTTCGCACATAAATCCGCGCATGCGACTACTTTAACACCCTGTATACTGAGATATTCACATAACAACAATAAGATTAAGGCCGAAGTGTACCTAACTATAGTTTGTTAAAGTCCCGTGTAATAAGGGGCGAGCCTATTGTGATTAAAACCGGCACAATCCAGATTACGCGCTGAAATCCTTGATGGAAAGCCCCGATAAAACCCCGACCGGGTATTCAAACCCAAGACCTCATGATCACCTGTAACTCTTGCGCACACCAAACTAACAGCAGTCAGCTTCAAAAGTAATTAAAAACCGGATCCACGTCAGTGGGTGTCAAATATCAGAACTCACGTATCTATAGTGCAGCTTGATTGACAAATCACCCGCATAGCACTTCGGCCGACGGGAATTGATGGCATTTTCCCAAAAAAAAACTGCAATAAAACGGGCGTGAATTGATAAATTAAAAGATCGGCTTTTGTGAGTGATTTTGGTGTACCTACCTGCATAGCCATGTATGCTACTATGAATACAAAATAGAAGATCTAGTGATTGCTTTTTGAATTAATATTTGAAGACTGGATATTGACTCATCATCGTAGAAATTGTGGGATGTGACTTGGAAATTTGGACAGTCAGCTTTTTGGAAGGATCAGTTTCTTGTAGGTTTAAAGAAAGTACATTAACTGCCTAGCCTTTTCCCAACTTAATTGGGGTCGGCTTCCAGTTTAACCGATGCAGCTTTAGATCACTATTTTACATAGAGTGACTGCATATCTGACATCCACAACCCAGTTAGTACTGGGAGTTACGGTACCGACTGGTTGTCAGACATTCGGGCCACTGATCACCTGTTACGACTGTCAAAGATCTTTATATGACAACCGGATCCAACGCCATAATGTCCTTTCCGAGGCACGGAGGAAACTCGGTATGTAATAGGTGCTCAACTAAAAGAAAGAAAGACAGAAAGAAAAGTTTTTATTAAACTCACACAGGACATAATAGAAACAAAAAGATAGAATTAGGTATGATAAAATTATTTACAGAAGTAAACATGAGAAACATAATAAACAATCAAATTTTATTGGTCCTGTGCAAGGTCAAAAGGCTCCTATCTCAGCAAGGTGCTGTGACATTTAAAAAAAAAAGTTACGCTGGTATTCAGCTAGGGCCCAAAGTGATGTCACGGCCAGTTATACGAATATAAATTTATAAGACAAAATAAAACTAATAAACAAATATAAATATGCTGCTCACCCATCCACCAACCAACCTAGACCAGTGTGGCCTAACCTTTGGCTAGACAGATGATGAACTAAGAAACACACCTACATATAACCCCACATACCTACCTAATAACTTCCAAAAAAATAACGACCCCGACTAAAAAAACCCCACTAATTAAAACCAATTAATATCCCGCAGTATACCTTGGTAACTGAATACCCGGAAGTGTGCTTTACCCGGCTATCCGCGACACGGTCCGCTTGATGGATGGGCTGGATAACTGCCAACCCCCGTATTTATGCGCTGCCAATAGCCGGGACAGATTGCTGGATATAGGGACATGGACACTGCTGTGTTTGGAGCGAGAAAGAATAGGTGGTATGTCGTGTGACTTTTTGGGTTCCGTACCCAAAGGATAACCAAAGGGAGGATAACGTATTACTAAGGTACCTAAGCCTCCGCTGTCCGTCCGTCCGTCTGTCTGTCAGCGGGCTGTATTTCAGGCACGCAGTTTAAATATCCATAGAACGTGTATTTCTGTTGCCGCTATAGCAATAAATAATAATTATAAAAAGTTAAAGGCGGTACTACGATGGTACAGAACCATTCCTGCGCCAGTGCGACTCGTATTGGCTGGTTTTCTAATTATTTTGATTTAATTGGTGATGTTCTTCAAAAAGGTCTGGCAGTACTCGCAACCGGCGTCCGTGTTTGAACGTAGACCAAACAAAAGGAGCACGTAAGGATCCTAGAAGGCCGCGGGCCTGTGGACGGTGAGCAATGGGCTAGCTCGCCTTCCGTCCATCTTATGACGACAGGCCGTGTCGACGGCGCATTCGTGTTCCACGCGCGCCTCAAAGAGATGTCAGCAACGGACGATGCCTGCCGGGGCTTCGGGACTGTTCGAAAGAGATACCGTGGCTCCGGAACACAAAGGGCAAAGAAGAAACATGGGTGGGTTTTAGTCAGTAAAAGTCTGACACTCCCTCTCGCTCCGCCCAGAGCGGGAGCAAGTCATTTGAGGAGAAAGGATCCTATAAGGCGGCGGTCTGTAGTTTGTGCCTGTACCATATGGGGGTCCATATGAAAAAAAAAAAATATATTTATCGCTGGACATTAACACACAGCGCCATCTAATGCCACACTAAGCAACGAGGCTTGTGTCGTGGACACCAGATAGTTGATATACTACATAGATACTTTTTGTTTGTAAATACATACTTATTATACATCTAAACATCCATGACTCGGAAACAAATGCCCATGCTCATCACACAAACATTTGCTCCTACCGGGATTTGAACCCGGGACCCTAAGAACGTAAGGCAGCCTCACTACCGCTGCGCCATTCGAGTCATCTAGTCGAAATGGCGTGAATGTATATTTTATTTTTAAGGTTGAAGCTCTGACCGACCGTCCATACATTTTTGTCTCGTAAAATACACTAAACACAGACACTCTTTCTTTCAAACTAATCATTTTATCACTTCTCTACAGTGAAATGTGTACGCAACGGACCTTTTTGGGCATTATCTTACATTATTTACTGAGAAAAACAATAATGAAATCCCGGCAAAATTTGACACTTCTTTAGTAGTGTGCGTGACTTTTGACAAGCAAACCAAAAGCGTTGTTTAGACATTGACACGCTAGATGGCGTGCAGACGATCTTATAATTCTGATAAATCAATATCTTAAAGTTCAATAATTGGTTAATTCCCTTTCCAACCGTTCAAAACAAAAACAATATAAAATAACATAAAACTGATGACATAAACATCAATATTTGTTTTTTTTTTTTACTTTTCTTACTTATTATTGTTGTATGGCAACATAAATACCAATAGTAGTAGGTAGGTTATAAGCAACGATGCCGTTCTTCCTAACCTTGACCTACATGCATTGTTGACGTAACAAAGCGTTGCCAAACTTCGTTCACTTGTATAGACTGTTATAAAATACATTCTTATTTCGGTAGTGACGCGCTATGATTTGCGCGCGGAATTTCTTGCGTATTAAATTTTGTATGCTATACATTTTCATTGATTCAAATTGCATTATTTCTCTAGTATATATTTAGTTCATATTATTTAGTAGACTATAATGTAATTTATCGTAGGTATAGTAATTATTTATTCTAAAAACGCAATTCAATTTTTTTCGGTGGTATTTGAAACAGCAAGTTGACCCGTGATTTTTATGAAATCTCGTCATAATACTAATTACCTACGTCATACGTAGCAGTGATGAGTACAAAGTCAGTGTTTCTTAATATTTGAATGTGTTTGAATATATTTTTGGTCAACAATAGATATAATTATTAATCGGTTAACTACCAAAGTAGTCACAAAATTAAACTTGCAAACATGTGCAAAATATAGCTTTGCCGGGCGGGACACCTGTTACGCATTTTGCAAACAGTTTCAGACAGACAGTCAGACATACATTAATATTAGTTGGTTTTATTTTGTAGTAGGTACCTAACTTACCAAGCTCTCGCTAGTTCACGTCAAATTGTTATGGTGCGTTCAGAAACAAATAGAAATCAGTTACTTACAATCTATTTTGTGCTTTATTTTAAATAAGTAACTTATCTAATCTGATTTTGTTTTCTTATTTGTCGACCAATTCTACCAGGAATATAAAGATAACATTGAAATATAAAGATAAATAAAATGTAACTTAACATTTTTCTAGATCTTTGGTTTCGAACGCAACCCTATTTTATTATCTATGATTTGGAATATTGCAATTTGCATCATGGTTGTGAAATACGAATTTACGATACTATTACATTATTTTCAATTTTATTGATTGTGGAAGCTGGTTCAAATATCTAAATGATTATCTGGGATATCTGGGCATCGCATTGTGGACTTGAAGGATGTAAATGTAATGGAGTGGGCATTTCTTCTGGAAATATGTACCTACATCGAAATATGTGTGAATCTAACAAATTGAATTTGTTAGTGAAATTGATGGATTTCGAAGTGAATTAATTTTCAAGTGCAATATGTGTCATAAAATTGTTCGGAGAGCAGTGATTAAATAAATACTGGACACAAGCAGCTCACAACAAGTCTTATGGATATTCCAACAATGTCAGCTTTATTTTATTATGAAAGATCAAATTGCTATTCAAAAAGGTTATGATGTGTCTTCAGACGGCGCGGCATTCCATTTGTTACTGTATAAGTAGATTGTATATGGAGCATGGTTCAAAGGTCAGGTAAGTTAATATTTTACAAAACACGAATTTGGTTCTGTAAGACATTTCTAATACGTGCAATATTTACAAGTGTTGATTTTCATTTCCAGGCCTGCATTATTGGTAAAGAAACTACTAAATGTCTATTTCTTGCTGCTAGAAAGAAATATTGTTAGACATGTCAATATTATGAGAGGAGAAACATCGATATGAAAATTATGAAAAAAAAAACTGCTGAAAAAATTTTACTGGATCATCTACAGCAATGGAATCAGAGAGAAATGGCCCGCTTCATGTATTCGGAGTACATGAAAACTGCAAGGATTATTACTGCAATGTCAATAAAACATTGACAGATGGAACTGAAAAGAAGGAAGAAGATCTCGTAGAAAGGCTGAAAAATACTGCTCCAGAGGTGTGGGCTCTGATTTATGCAGCCAATGAAAAAATTGCTTTGAAGGCAGGTCGTTTGTCAAATGAGACAACAAATGTGGCAGAAAACTTTATGAGCGTAATAAACAAATTTAACTGTGGAAAACGAATTAGTTTAGGAAAAGGGGGTTCTTACCAGCGACGTGTTCATGTGGCAGGTAAATATAAAGTCTTTCCTTATATAACCCAATTTATATCGCCGCAACATGTCTTTCCTGGAATATAACACTTAAAAATATGTTTTCAGGACTATCGCTTGCTAATGGACACAAATGGCATGAAACTGCATGGAAAAAGCAGACCACACAGAGCCCAGGGAAACATTTAAAAAAATACTTAAAACGGAAAGAACAAAGCAGAATACGACAGCAATCTTCGACACGCAAATGATTGTTTACCAATTTAACAATATGAGAGTGTAGCAAAAAGTATGTTCATGCAACAATATAATAAAATTGTCAGGCCTTCAGGCCTTTTTATTGATGAAGAATTTGGATTTTTAGCTGGCAGTCCAGATGGTAAGTTATTTATTTTTCAAACTTCAATTTTATCTTTGTGTTTGGCAAATGTGGCCAAACATAACACTAGTTATAATTGCGAGAAACAAAGAATAACCAGCACTAGAGACGATTGAATTTCTTATATCAAATCTCATAAAAAGCTACATCTGTGTTTTATATTTTATGGCAATTTGTTACAGGTATAATTGAAAATGAGAGAGCTGTTGTTGAGATCAAGTGCTTTCCATCATTGGCCAGGACAAATCAAAGCCTCGAGGCAGCTGCACTAGAAAAGAAGAACTTTGCTCTAAAACTGGACAATAATGTTTTAGTGATGAATAAAAAGCACGATTATTACTATCAAGTAAACTGAAAATTCTATTGCATGTCCACATTTTAATTAATTTCAATATCTGGTTTTCTCTTACTATAATTAAATTCTATTGCAGGTTCAAGGCCAAATGCGTGTCAGCAAAATGGATAAGTGCTACTTCATATGTTTTATTTCAGTCACGAAACCTTTGACTGTAATAGAAGTTTGTCGAGATAATGAATTTATCAGCAATATGATACCAAAATTATCAGACTATTTAAAAACTGTTCTGCCGGAAATAATTTTGAGACGTGTTCAAAAAAATGCTAAATGTATAGATTTGAATGGTATGTACGCAAAGCTTTTCCTTTTTTTTGTCCTCATTTTAATAAATTTCAATATCTGGTTTTCTCTTACTAAAATTAAATTTTATTCCAGGTTCAAGGACAAATGCGTGTCAGCAAAATGGATAAATGATACTTCATATGTTTTATTTAATAGAAGTTTGTCGAGATAATGAATTTGTCAGCAAAATACCAGAATTATCAGATTTTTTAAACTGTATTCTGCCAGAAATCATTTTGAGATGTGTTAAAAAAAAGCCAAATGTATAGATTTGAATGGTATGTACACAATGCTTTTACTCTTTTTTTCACTTCATAAATTGCATCAATTTCAATGTCTAAACTAAATAGAATATATTAGGTTATTCTAGTAAAAAATAGCAAAGAAGAGAAGTAAAGTTTTATTTTAGAGCAGCTAAATAATATTTTGAAGTGAATGGTACATAATATTCCTCAAAAAGTAACAAATATTACCAATTACCTATGTTTTCTTTGCAGCAGCAGTATAGCAGTGGTTTCCAGACAGGAACTTTCAAAGCAGACAGGGTAAAATCAACTGATTCTAGTTCGAATTGTATTTTAGTAGTAGTTTGTTTAGAATCGACATTATCATGGTATATTTCTTAGTTTTAGATTTGATGTTATCTCTTGTATAAGAATTATAGTTTCTGTGTTATGAAATGTCTAATTATTGTAATAATTGGTACTATTACAAATCAGCATAATTTACTTCAAATACTTGTTTTGATAAAAAATTCAAAAGTGTAATGTAATAAAATAAAACTGCGTTTTATTGTAATTAATGTTGACATAATTTATTTCCCAAAATTATAAATAAATAGTATACGCCAACAAATACAAACTTTTATTTTTATACCTATCTTACGGTCGAACAAGCTATTTGGTTAAAAGTTTAACCCACAAATTACATTGTAAAATATAAACCAAATAGCTTGGTCGACTGTACATATATACCGTAGCAGGTTAAGCAGGTGGCGTTCTGTAAAAATCATCAATCTCAATATAGAAAAATGAAAAACTTGTTTTTTTTTCATTCACGCCATCTAGTGTCAATCCTTGTAAACGTAGGGCTTACATACTCACCCACGTCTGTGTGTGTAAACAACACTATGTTCAATAGCAAATGTTAAAATCCGAAATTGTGTCGAATTGGGTGGATTTTGTGGCAATGATATGACCCAGTTCGATAAAGCGCAATGTCCTCTAATCGCTAGCGCTACTCCTACGACCTAATAATTTTCCAATTACACAAAAACCCAAATTAACTAAAAAATGTTGACTTCAACGCCATCTAGCGGGGAAATGGCTGGGAGCAGCCTGAATGCATCCCCTTAAGTAAGGCACACCAACGTCAAGTCTATAATGCTGTGTAAATAAATCACTTACAGGCATGCAAAAAATTCTTAGCGACTATCCTAAAAACATGTTTGTTTTTAATTCACATAAACACAACTGTTGCCAGACAGCCATCTTGAAATTTATTTTATCATCACTGCAAGCTAACTAAATGATGAATAAAAACATTATTTATACAGGAATCGACCCATGCAAGGATCTAAATACGAAGACATCCACCAAACCACACTGGGTCCGCGTGGTAGAACAAAAGCTGATTGCAGGGCTCTCCCGGGAAGAGAGCACACAACAAACACAGTCTGTTGATCTGTCTTAGTATACAGCCTATTTCGTTGACGTCATATCGAAGAGGCAGACTTTAAGTCGATCAAAACGACATCAGTCCGATGAGAGCCTCCCACATACTACCTACACAAGTACTTACTAAGTAAAAGAGTTAACTTAGTTATTTTAAGTCCAGTTGGCCTAGTTTAAAGGTGATAGAAAAGTTAAAACAGTTTTTTTTGTTTTTGTTTTTTTACGATCTGATCTGACAGACTCTTTGACTTCTGTCCCCGAAGTACCGGGCCTCCGCCGGCCTCCTTCGTCGGCCTACGGCCCGGTGCCCATGCCGCCCATAAAAAAAAACTGATCGCAATGACGGTAAGGAGCTGCTGAGTGTTGGTTTGCTACATTGCACGCCACTTTACCAACTCCATAACCAGCGTTGTCGACATAGCTCACAGAATATCAAAATCAAAGCATTTATTTCAAGTAGGCCAGTTACAGGCACTTTTGAAATGTCGAAACAAAGATGAAAATTAAATGTAGCTACAGTCCTAGTCACAAGGCATAAAAACTGTGAAAGTACTGTAGTTGCCCATTCCCTAGCGTAGATCTCTATGGAGAAGAACGGGCAAGAAACTCCATGGACACTCTTTTAAATCAGAATAATTTTACAAAACCTTGGTTACATCATTCATGTTGAGATGGTACATGATGTGAGAACAATGTAGCAAGATGTGCACGTTAAAAGTGTCCATAGTAAAAAACAAAACAAACAATTCAAAAATAAAAATATGAATTCAAATATAATAATAAGTAAGTTGATGTGGCAGTGGGCCGATGAAGGAAAACATCGTAAGGAAACCAGCATGCCCGAGAGAGCAGGTGTATTAATGCAAAATGTTTTGAAAGCCTTACTTATCTGTAACCATCTGATTTTCACTGAAACGGAAACAGGAAAAGCTCGCTAAAATGATATTCTATTGAATTTGTCAGCATTGTGCAATATAAATATTGTGAAATTGGACACTCGTGAAACGAAATATAACCGCTTAATTTTCACGATTATGCGAAATTTCGGCAGTAACGCGAAAATGAGTGTTATTACAGCGAAAGTTTGTTTGATTATAAATGATCATTGATTATCATCATCGTTCAGCATTAATTTGATTTTGGTTTATTCAACATATAATTAAAATTATATGTATGAAGATAAAACTTGTCCGTGTCAGACCTTTTGTTGATTATTAGATGTTAGGCAAAACGCATGGTAATCAAGTTCCATTCCTTCTTTGCATGCAAATATACATTTTCCTATTACAAGACTATTTCCTATCCAAATGTTACAACAGCATAAAAACGAATTTCCGTCCAGTTAATTGAAGCCATAGTATAGAAAAAGCAGTTTACCAATGCAAATGTTTAATAAATATTCATGTAAAATCGTTCGGTCTGCGTGCTTCACACAATCTGTCATTAGGGTATTGGCATACGAACGTGAATTTATTAACTACTTCCTGATGGAGAAATGTGATATTACATAATTGAGGCCCAATTTTATTCAGGCTGTGGTTCCGATTTTGGCGTGAAATTCCTAATGATGACTGCAGTCTCATTAGTCGCGTGGTCGCCAGCGCAACTGCTCATCATGATATATTGAGTTCGATATCTGGGCAGTATTAGGATATTTTCATTAGAAAATTCTCAGTAGCACCCAGGAGTCGGGAATAGGGTTGCGGGAATCCGCTGGATGCGAGTCGCACGGGACCGGTCAATGTGGCGACACTTGGGAGAGGCCTATGTCCAGCAGTGGACGCCTTTCGGCTGAAATGATGATGACCCAGGAGTCAGGGTTTGTGGCTGTTTGATGGCAATAGGCTCACCTTCTGTTACATGGGACTTAAAGCGTAGTATAGATCGCCTCTGTCTAACCGTTTGGGATTTGCAGGCGTTAAATTATGTTATGATTTTCCTTGTTTTAAAAATGCTTTTGTAATATCATCACGACGATATTTTAAATCCTCCTTTAGCTGACACCGAGGCAAAGTTGTTTGATCATTTTCCGAGTGTCATTCTTTATGCCTGGAGCCAAACACGTTTCTGAAATTCATCTTTCTGAAAAAGACATGTTGGTTCCCAAATAATTTGGGATAAGGGTATGTATAACATATTTTGTGGATAAGCGCAGTTTGTTTTTGCTATGTTTCTGGAATGAGGTATTCAAAATTGATGTGGTGGTTTATACCCGGTAAGTTACCATTCATAATAGGCTAGACGACAAAAAAAAATCTAATTAGTCCGTCACTTATATTATCAAAAAATATTTGACGTGTTTTTTCTTTTGTTACGTTAAGCAAAATTGACGAAGACACAATGCTTTTAAAATTCTCAATACGTCACGCCTAGGTATAATTTTTAGCTAGTTCTGACGTCACGTGCCCCAACTCCCGAGTTTTGATGCGTTTTATCTTTGTCAATATTCATTGATTTACAAAAACAAAAAATACGTGGCCATTAATTTCCAATACTCTAATTGACGGACTTAATAGATTTGCAATTTCATGATACTGTCGTCATGCCTATTATGAACAGAGAAATCTAATTTTGCGTTTTTTTTCTTTAGCCTATATTGTCCCACTGCTGGGCAAAGGCCTCCCCCATAACCTTCCACTCTAATCTCCTTTCTCTTTTCGATTGTCTATTTTTTCGTTTATATGTACTATTATATATTTTTCATTATGAACTCTTTTCTTTATGTCTCTTTCCGTAAGATAAAAAACCAAGCCCATTGTTATAAACATTCGGTTTTCTATCTTCTCCTTCCTTTTACCCGACTGCGCCAGAAGGAGGGTTATGTTTTTCGAGAGTATGTATGTATGTATAATTATTTGGCACGCTCTGTGACCTGAACGGCTCGATGGATTTTAGCTTGAGAGGTGTCGTTAGATTCGTATTTACTGTGAGAGTGGCACTGGGTATTAAAAAAAAAAAAACATAATGGCGGATTTTTGGCGCCAAACTAAAAAATTGTGAAATAAACAAATTAATTTAAAAAAATTTAAAACCCGTCTTAAAAAACAGTCGGGACTTTAGTCTAGATTATTTAATGGGTCAATATGTCCTGTTTCTTGAACTAGTTTTTTTCTTTTCAGTTTTTATTTTAAGTTATTTTTTATGCAGTCGGGTTTTTTTTTTTTTTTTGAGAATTCGTTTCTCGGAACTCGTAAAAATAGCAATAAATTAGTGACGACCAATCTCGAACACAAAACGGTGGAGGAAGACATCGTTAGGAAACATCTTAGAACCAGAAATTCGAAGACATGTAACGTCTATCAACCCGCACTGGTGGATCATAGCCCATTCCCTCTCATAGAGAGGAGGCCTGTGTCCCAGCAGTGGGGCACATAACAGGCGGCTTATACTGTCAAACTCATAAAAAAAAAACTCAATTAGTGACGAAAAATCTCGTGTCGGTATTACAGGAATCTTTATTACCAGACATTTTGAGTAATACGATTATATTCGTGATTGAAATGCGAGCGCTTCTGAAAACGTATCGATTGGATTCCATAAAAAATCAGTGTTCGGCCAGGTTTCATTATGAAACATGAAAAGGACAGTAGTTCAACTTTTGGAGTTTTGTCATAACATAACATCACGCCTGTAAACCCCGAAGGGTTAGACAGAACTGTACCTAATAGTACACCCACATTTTTCATACCATCTCAACATGAATGATGTAACCAAGATTTTGTAACAATATTTCGATTTAAAAGAGTGTCCATGGAGTTTCTTGCCCGTTCTTCTCCATAGAGATCTACGCCAGGGAATGGGCAACTACAGTACTTTCACAGTTTTTATGCCTTGTGACTGGGACTGTAGCTACATTTAATTTTCATCTTTGTTTCGACTGTTCAAAAGTGCCTGTAACTGGCTTACTTGAAATAAATGCTTTTGATTTGATTTGATTTTGCCAGTTATGTTTAAGTGCCATGTAAAGGAGCGAGCCTATTGCCATCAATCGGGTACAAATCCAGACTGCTACTGAGAAATTCCTGGTTGAAAAATCCAAAAACAGTTTGCCCGGCCCGGGAAGCAACGACCTCATGTCGCCAGACCAGTCACTTTATCTACACTAATCTACATCTAAATCTACACCAATATTATAAAGAGGAAAGATTTGTATTTTTGTGTGTATGTTTGTAATGAATAAACTCAAAAACTACTGCGCCGATTTCAAAACTTCTTTCACCATTAGAAAGCCACGTCTTTACTGAGTAACATAGGCTATATTTTATCCCCGTACTCCCACGGGAACGGAAACTACGCGGGTGAAACCGCGTGACGTCCGCTAGTAATATTATAAAGAGTAACGATTTGTATTTTTGTATGTAACAAATAAACTTAAAAACTGCAGGACCGATTTCAAAAATTCTTTCACCGATAGAAAGCTACATTATCATTGAGTAACATAGGCTATAAATTATATTGATATCTTGCAAATTAGCCGAGCTATCACAATTTTTGCGGACGAAGTCGCGGTTGAAGTGCTAGCTAGTACTTAATACATTTTGTCGTGTTTCTGAAATTTGTAAACTTGATAGGCCCTTAGCCAGAGTCTGATGAGATAACGAGTAAGAAGTATGGAAGATGAAGACATGCTGCGTCGACTCCAAATAAATTGGGATAAGAGCAGGCGAATGATGATGTTTATGATGATAGGCCCTGAATTGTTGGTCAAGTCTTCGTAAGGGGAGTTTTTCTGAATTTCTATCCATTTGATGGCTGGCTCGCGCCCGATAACAATACTATATGGCTTATAAGAAGAAGGAAAGAGGCCAGAGAAATGATGGATGGACTATGTGTGGCTAGAAAAAAAGTGGACTTGATTACCTCCTCTTTTTGGAAGTCGGTTAAAAAGCGGTGCCTGGGATGATGGTATGGAAGTATAGAATGGTAGTTGAAGAAAATAATGCTGCGCCGACTCCAAATAAATTGGGAAAAATGCGGGAAAATGATGATAAACATGAGGTACACCCCAGCTTTTATGAGTCAAGTCAAGCAACTTTATATGTCAAGGGAACTTAGTTAAAAATAGCTAGCCAAACATACCAAAAACTTAAAAAAAACAACAAGTCAAGTTACATTAAAGCTCATAATAAAAGCTTCTAAAAACACAGTCTACCTAACATGTAACTTAAGTCAACCAAACTAGCAACATTCATCAAACAAGCCGAACCAAACTAAAGCCCCCATTGAAGACAAATAGCGGAGTTAAACTTCTGCGACCCACCCACCACTCACCTGACTTCGAGCGAAACGATAAAACCAGGTGAAATAGGATTTTATTCACTGACCGATTCGTTTGCCAGCCGACTGGGCCCAACTCGTCCCAATTCCAGCACCCGGCCGGGCGTATCGCGTGCCGTAAAGGTTAACTCACACTGAGACGCGACGTGACGAGGCAGGCGCTTTTTTAGAACTTCGTTTAATACGCGAAATGGTATATATTTGAGTGGGGGCATTCGAATATCAACGTCCCGCGGCTTGGCGCTGTGTGATTCGGCCATGCTTTGTCGGTAGACCCGATATTAAAGAACAAGCGATTAGCGATGCAATATAGAACTTTATTTGCTACAAAAAGGAACAATTTATGTGAGAGAGATCGAGAGATCTTTGCTGTCCTTCCCGAGCGACGGCCTTAGCCGAGGCTTAGTTTTTATGTTTTATGCCCCTAGCTGGAGGCCTTACACTCAAGGCACCACAGGATAGTCCGATTACGCAGACAACAGCCTTCGAGGTGGACCTGCAAGATACCATTCACATTCATTGAGCTATTACTACTACGTATAGAGAAGACAGCGCGAACAAAATTTGTGCAACAAGCGCAGCAGTGCGGGCGCACGGGGGGCGGGTAACCCCGTATTTATAGATGCTGTGGCGAGCTGTGCGACTGAGTGAACTGCGGCCGGCCGACCGCAGTTGAGCGGAGCACAGATTTTGTTCGCGCTGTCTTCTCGATATAAATAGTAGTAATAGCTCAATTTAAAAAAAATACGTCGCACGGTATCACGATACGTCTCGTAGCGTCACGACGCCACGATGCCTTTTGGCGCGTCCACAATGCGAAGCCCGAAACGATTGGTCTCTTCAAGCATCGTCGCGTCGCGTCTGTGTGGACTGTGCCTAAGGCACTCGGTAAAACGTCTGTAAAACGAAATCGGCGGGATTATTCGGACATGACTCGATTTTTGAAAATGGAAAATTGTAATAGACAATCTAATTTATTGGCTTTTTTTTAATGGAATATGAGTTTTTTGTAATTGCTTCATTGTGTGGTGTTGCTAGTGAGCCAGTCAGACATTTACAAAAACTAATTACTTACATTAAAAAATAAGCTAAAAGTCGACTTCCTAAAGAACAAAACTATTCTTCCGAAACTGATTCAAGAATGGATTCAGAAGTTGGTCGTTTTTAAAAACAGAACGTTTATTTTGGCTTACATTTTGTTTTAAAAGTACTTACAAGGTTGTCTATAGATACCAATTTAAAAAAAAAACAATATGATTAAGTACCTACGTTACACTAAAACAATTACAATCCCTCATACTTTGTTTACACAATTACTTTATTCGGTTTGACAACACCATTAGGTCACTGAACAGAATTCTGTGTATGTGCGATTTCCACTAAAATCCAAGCTTTATTTCAGCAATTTGCGGTCTATTCAGAATTTGTGTGTTTTAATTAAACAACTGGATATTGGGATTTAGGTACTAGAATTCTACATTTAAATGCACAATGTTTGAAAACGGAATAATCATGGTAAAATGATATTGCATTCCATTATGGTGCACCCACACCGCATGTTGAGGTAACATTCTATAACAATGTTATCAAATGTTCTCAATTCTTACTACGTGTTGACTGTTTTCAAAAGGCAACATTACTTAACATATACTAACACGGCAACATAATATTCTAACAATAAATAACACTTGGAAATATTGCTCTACAAAAAGTAACTGCGATGTGGATCCACCATTAGACAGCAATTATTTGGATTTTAGAACTGCAGCTATCTTATCAAGGGCCTGAAACAGCACGATATGTCGTTTATTCCAACTGTCATAAGCAGATCTTTGATAGTCCTCATGGTAAGTCTTCGAAAGTGTGACAGCTAGTCTTGCGAAAGTGTTTCGTGTAACTGTGTTGTTGAGGGCAGAACAGGCTCCACGTTGCAGCCAGTTAAACTGGAAGCCGACCTCATAAAAGTGTAGAGGTATGAAATACAAAACGTGTATGAAGGTCTTCAACCACTATAGAAAAAGGAGGATCCTCCGACCAAACGGGTGTCATATCTGGTGGGCGAGTTTTGTCTATAGTCTTAAGTCGCGGATAGCTTTAACTGCGCCATTAAGGAATTTGTGTTAGTTCTTCATTTATGTCATTGATGATGCGCTGTAGTAATTTTTGTTGTACTATGTTGCTGTAGTACTTTTTATAGTTGGGAAAAGGCGAAGCAGACAGTGATGACCTACCTCATTAAGGCGAAGCTCGAATGTGACTGACGAACAGACAGACAGAAATCCCGATATTCGAATCCCTTTGCCAATTTTAACATAATCAATAAAAATGATGATAATGGTTGATGGCTATTAGATGGGACTTAAAAATAACGCCCATTAAATAGAATAACATTATTTATTTACTACCTACTACCCTCATCCGTGTGTCACTGCGGGGGGCCTACTGAAAACCAGCGCTGTGTGTTTTACACCCAGCATATGCTGAGTTGGTTACCCTTTCGTTATGGGCATGCTCAGCGCAGTTGAGCTGTTTAATTCATTGTTATATGTATATGTATGTGTTGCTCTATTGTGTTGCTGCTGTCCATTAACGAATAAATGATTATTCTATTCTATTCTATTCTATAACTAGCGAAATGTCAGTGTACTATTAGATACACCTTTGTCTAACCCTTCGGGGATAACAGGCGTGATCTTTATGTTATTACCACAAATAGCTTAATCCCAGTCAAAAGTGTGGGCACTATTGGAACCAACAGCCTGTAAAATTCTCGGTCTATAATCTCTCTAAACGTCTGACGACACTCTTGGGAGTTTGGGTCATCCCTATTACGTAGAACCCAGCCTCCATGGTTATCGTCGTTTATTTGAACATTAAATTAATGAATGAATGCTATTTTGTGTTTAACTTTTTCCCAAAAGATTCGTTCTTTTTTGCAGAGTTTATTACAGTTTATTCTGAAATTTAAATTGTTAGCTTCGGTTTTTATAGTGGAATGTTTACAATGTTCTGAGTACAGTTTTGAGTATGACTGTGGATGGTTTTGAAAATAAGGGAATACAAAAGACGACGGATGGACTGGGTTAAAGATGATATGGCTAGACAGGAGGTGACTGCTGAGATGACTAGTAATAGAGAAGTATGGAAGATGAAGTCATGCTGCGCCGATCCCAAATAAATTGCGCCAAGGGCAAGAGAATGACGAGCTCAACATGCTTTTATCTGAAGAGGGCATTGACTCTTGTAATACCAGTCTATCAACTGGAGTCCTTCACACAATTTTGTAACCACTTCATAATAAAAATAAAAATTATTTAATTGCACCTTCAAGTAAAAATGTTGTTTACAATACAATTAGGCCTTAAGGTACTTTCTTGTGTGATAAAGATTATTTATTTATTTAATTATGGCACTCCAACGACTTATTCATTAGTACATTCTTTGGGGTAATGTAACAATTATAATTAAAATCTAGAGTGAATTTGTTACTTACAGGTGTGCACAGCACTTACATATTATGGATATCAAGTTTTATTACATTTACAAATAGTACTTATGGCAAAAAAAAAATACAAAACAAAATCGAAAATTAAAAATAAAGAAAGGAAATCTGGTTTGTTGCTCTAACTAAAGAATGACACAGTCAATGACAAATAATAAAGAAACTAAATAATATTATGTAAGAAAAAATATTATATTATTATATATCAGAAGATGCCATCTTAAGCGTGCGTGGGTTTGCGGGCAAGGGGGCTCAAGTTAATAAAAGTCTTTGTACAATCACAAGTATCTAATCAAATTGTTGTTATTTAGCAATGATACGACATTCCACCGGGCACGTGGGGTACTAGTACAGCACTATATAGTTCGACTATCACAAGCGATCCAGTCACCACCAACAATAATTCACAAATTTACGATTACAGAAATACCATTAATCAATATCGGCTTCACGATCGATTTATCTGACATGCCTGTCAAAATTTCCCGCTCCCCAGTACCCGGTGTTACGTCAAGTTGACAGCTGCCATATTCGTACAGAAATCATTTATAAGAAGCGCGGTCGAACCAATTCTTTCGACGCGCCGTCACGGCCAGCCTGACTATAGCACGTCCTCGTGCTCTCTCTCATCCTGATATTGCACATCTGAAACGCCAGAGGAAATAGTATTCCATTAGGTTCAGCTCGTCCATTCCTGACAAGCGGAAGTGTCAGTTAACATTTAAGAATGTTCCACATAATAATGCATTGCTGTTTCGCACTGTTCGCACATACCGATTAATCGCATAGCCTTGTCAACTTCGTCCCATCGCCCAGCGACTATTCCATTCGCGCCGCGTAGACCGGGCATCCGAGGCCCCTTCGAGTAGCTCTTGACTCATTGTTGTAAGACCCACTTAAAAACAGATACTCAACACGCGGCGTAGGCTAGGCATACCAGGCCCATTCGCCTGACCACCAACTTATCATGCGGTGTGGTCCGAGCGTACTAGGCTCTTACGACCAACCACCAACTTACCATGCGGTGTGGTCCGAGCATACTAGGCTCTTACGACCAACCACCAACTTACCATGCGGTGTGGTCCGAGCATACTAGGCTCTTACGACCAACCACCAACTTACCATGCGGTGTGGTCCGAGCATACTAGGCTCTTACGACCAACCACCAACTTACCATGCGGTGTGGTCCGAGCATACTAGGCTCTTACGACCAACCACCAACTTACCATGCGGTGTGGACCGAGCATACTAGGCTCTTACGACCAACCACCAACTTACCATGCGGTGTGGTCCGAGCATACTAGGCTCTTACGACCAACCACCAACTTACCATGCGGTGTGGACCGAGCATACTAGGCTCTTACGACCAACCACCAACTTACCATGCGGTGTGGTCCGAGCGTACTAGGCTCTTACGACCAACCACCAACTTACCATGTGGTGAGGACTGGGCGTACTAGGCCCTTACGACCTACCACCAACTTCCCACGTGGTGTGAACCGGGCGTTCTCGTCCCTGACGAACAACCACCAACTTATCAAATGGTGTGAACCGGGCGTTCTCGGCCCTGACGAACAACCACCTTCACCCCTTTGTGGCGTGGTTCGGGCGTACTCGGCCCTTTCGACCAGCCATCTACTAAAAACTCAAAATCACACTGCGTTAATCGGGAGTTCCGGGTTCCTTCCAATAACCACTCACTTACAAAACGGTTTGGACCGGGCGTCTCAAGCCCCTACGACCATGCTAAACCAATCCTACTATTAACAATGTATGTTAAAGAAGGTTTTAAATAATCACAACATACTTTCATTTTCATGTACGTCCGCTTCATGAATGATTGAATGTGATTCATTATCCGTAGCTGTAAGGGTATCCGAACCGGCAGTCACGGTGCCCTCGCTGGAGATCGAGAGAGTATCGCTGTCGATATCAACGGGTGTTATTTCGTCAATTTGTTCCGAATCACGCGCCGTCTCGGTTTCATCACTATCAATCATATTCGATGCTATCTCTACTAATCCTTCAAAACCTCTGGGTACTAGACGCAAATTTTCATGGGAATATTTGTAAATGCGGTTTTTGCCATTCATGGATCTCAAGTCATAGCGATCATTATCAAGCACGCGAGTAATAACAAATGGTCCTCGAAATTTGCGCGATAATTTCGTCTGGTTACGTTCGCTACACTTAACAAAAACGTAATCACCTTGCAAAAAGGGTCGGACTTCAGCTCTGCCGCGATTGAAACGTTGCGTATCGGCTGCTGCAGCCGCTTTAATACCGCGGCATGCGTCATTTCGTATTGTTTCTAAATTCGCGCGGGTAGGAGTATTCGAATCGGATGATATTTTAGCGATACCTAACGACTGAGCTTTGATACCGAACATAAGTTCAGTGGGCGTGTATCCCGTTACCCTGGACCGAGTGCTATTAAGAGCGAGCTGAACATCGTCAAGTTCATCCCGCCAAACTTTGTTTGAATCATTTTCGATCACCGTTAGTAGGCTCTTAAGTGTACGCATTACACGTTCGACCTGCCCGTTAGCCCTCGATGAACCCGTAGCGACCAAATGTAAGTCAATGTTATGTTCAAGGCAGTACTTTCTGAAGTCGGCACTAATGTAACATCTGCCCTGATCTGCGATGACTCTTCGCGGTGCTCCGAATAGAGATACAGCTCTTTTGAGGGCTTTTACTGCGCAAATAGCATCCAATGATTGAGTGTATTCTAGTAAAACGTATTTAGTAAACGCGTCAATAATTACAGAAGCATATTCTTTCCTGTCACTTTTACCACTTAGTTTTCCCGTAAGGTCGATGTGAATTGTATGCCACGGTACTGCAATTTTTGGGATGGGATGCAATCTCACTTGCTGGGCGCCTGAAGGCCCCTTCGAAGCTTTACATACAATACATGATTCAACGAACCTACGGACGTTCTTTGCCATTTCCGGAAACCAATATTGTTCATAGATTTTGTCGAGAGTTTTCTCATAGCCTAAGTGTTTAATTTCAGTGTGTATGTGATTGATAAGTGTCCAAATAAGAGATCTAGGCACAATTGGTAACCACGAACTGATTTTATTACGCTCTACTTTCCTATACAGAATACCGTCACGTACATCGTAGGTATGAGCGACAGCTTCGGGTATCTCGTTATTTAAGTGCTTGCTTACCATTCTTTGTATCTCGGTGTCTCGCTTCTGCTCTACTTGAAGCCAGCTGTCATGAAGCTCAACGAAGTTAACAATTTTACGGGATTGGGATGACTCCGCCTCAGTACTTACAGTATCACAAACGATAGCAGGCATATTACTTGCAGGTAACGGGTTTCGTGACAAGTAATCAGCATGTTCCATGCGGCGTCCTTCCTTATAAACTATGTCGAAATCATATGCCTGGAGATACGCCCACCAGCGGTGGACTCGCGGAGAAAGGTCAGTTTTTGCTTTAGAAGCTTTTAGGGAATTGCAGTCGGTATAAACAGTAAAATGCTGACCGTAAAGGTAATGCCGGAAGTTCTCCACCGCGCGCACCACCGCTAATGTCTCCAATTCATACGAGTGATACCTGGATTCGGTTTCAGTAGTGCGACGACTAAAATAGGCTACAACGTGCGGTACATTATTATTCTTTTGGATTAATATAGCCCCATATCCATTTGAACTAGCGTCCGTATGGAGTTCTATGGGGACATGGGGGTCGAATATTGTGAGAACTGGTTTTGATGTGAGAATATGCACAATTTTCTTGTGAACGTCGCTGTGTTCATCAGTCCAAACAATGGGGCCCTTCAGCTTAGTAAGAGGATATAGTGGACTAGCCAAAGTAGAAAAATTTGATATGAACCTTCTAAAGTACGAAGCTAAGCCAAGAAACTGTCTCACCTGCGTTGCCGTTTTGGGAGTTGGTGCCTCTTTGAGCGCTTGGACCTTGCGAGGATTAGGCCTTACCTCACCTGCCCTAATGACGTAGCCTAAATAGTCAATCTCACGTTTCATAAATTTGCACTTACGTACATTGAAGGAAAATCCTGCTTCACAAAGCGCTACGAGGACGCTGTCGAGACGGTGTAAGCCCTCACTGATATCTGCTGAAAAACAAAGTACATCGTCCATGTATGCTAGAGCGACAGAATCCTTCAACGATTTTAGCGCCTTGTTAATGCATCGTTGGTAGACAGATGCTGCATTACGTAAGCCAAACGGCATGGCCAAATATTCGTACTGGCCGTCCGGAGTAACGAAAGCAGTACGCTCAACAGAATCAGGCGCCACGTTTATTTGATGGTACCCTGATGCCATATCTAACGAAGAAAAGAAATGGGCACCACTCAGGCGATCTACCTGTTCGTCGATCCTTGGAAGGGGATAGTGTTCAGGGCGCGTATTAGCGTTCAGTTCTCTATAATCAACACACATCCTGTCGGAGCCATCCTTTTTCTTAACCAGCAGGATGGGACTGGCAAAGGGTGATGAGCTTTCGCGAATTATACCAGCTTCCAGAAGAGTCTGTACTTTACCTTTGACAATATCTTTTTCAGCAGGTGACAACCGATATGGACGCCTCTGAACAGTCTTGCATGGGTCTATAAGATCAATTTTCAACTCACCTGTAGTCACGCGACGAGTAGGAACGCCATCTATGAAGAACTTACCATACTTCTGTAATACAACCACTAGTGCATCATAATCTTTACCTTCAAGATCGGTGTCCACATTGTCAAGGTCGAAATCATCTACTGTTTGGCATACCTGAATATCTTTACGTAAAGAGAATTTAATATAATTGCTATTAATTTCAACATGGACACCCTGTTCTAGGACATCTCTGCCTACAATTATTGGATCAGTTATAATATCATCTGGTATAATATGAAATAGTATTGTAAGAGGTATATCTTGAATTTGAACCGAACTTAGAACCTGTGTGGTGCATTTAATGTCCTCACCACCAATTCCCGTTAAATAGACTGAATCATTGCGTATAGTACCAAGGAGTTTATTAACAATGCTATTTTTTACTAATGAGCAAGAAGAACCACTATCAAATAGGAACAAAATGACCTCACCAGTTGATGTTGACAGGGTACCTCTTGTCATCTGATGGTTGCAAAGCTGAACTTCCTTCCGGGTTGTATATTGTTCAGACCCAGACTTTTTTTCCGGGCAGCTCGTACTAATGTGTCCGGGTTTCCCACAGACAAAACAGGTCACAGACTTTTCAGTTAATCTTGGCTTGGTTTCTGCATTGCGTTTCTTGCGACACTCTTCTTGCTTGTGACCTTTATTTCCACAGTAATGACAAGTTCCACTGAACCGTGTGTCATTGAATCGAGGCTTTTTGTTAAAATCATTGGTTTTAGTTTCAGAAGTGTCATGGTCCTCGCTGCGTCTCTTCAAGGAGATTCTATTTAAGACTCGGAAGAGCTGTGCTCTAGTGGAGATTGTATGTGAATTTAATTCTCTTCGTATAAAATTATCCCGCAGACAAAGTACAGAAATTAATAAACCCGTGGTAACCTCTTCATTAAAATCAACATTTGGTATTCGTTCAATAAGACCCCATAGTCGCATGGCAGCTTCACATGCTGTTTCTTTATTTCCTAACTGAAATCTTAAGATTTCATCAAAGTAATCTTGCATTAACATGGGACGTCCAAACTTAGCGAGTAGAACTTCCTTTATTTTTGGCCATGTTATTTCTGACACTTGAAGTTTAGTTAAGCAAGAGGCAGCTCTTCCTTTCAGAGAATCCATTAGGGCAAGTAACAGTTCAGGCCCACACAAATTTCTACTTTTAACAATTATTTCCGTCATCCTGCACCAACCTTCAATATCTGCTTCAGAATCATCGGGATCAAACCTTATTAATTTCATAGAAGAGTGACTAACCGGTGCTGTTTGTGTCGCCGTCAACAGGCGCGATAAAAGAGTCTCCATGTTCCCAAGTAAATTGCCAGTGTTCCCTTCATTGGTAACTTCACTTATCGTGGGTTGTTCTATAGGAATCTCACTAGCCTCCTTTGCATCCAGCCCTCTGCATCCCACTTCTGATAAAGGCGATTGGTCTTTATCAGAAGATGCCATCTTAAGCGTGCGTGGGTTTGCGGGCAAGGGGGCTCAAGTTAATAAAAGTCTTTGTACAATCACAAGTATCTAATCAAATTGTTGTTATTTAGCAATGATACGACATTCCACCGGGCACGTGGGGTACTAGTACAGCACTATATAGTTCGACTATCACAAGCGATCCAGTCACCACCAACAATAATTCACAAATTTACGATTACAGAAATACCATTAATCAATATCGGCTTCACGATCGATTTATCTGACATGCCTGTCAAAATTTCCCGCTCCCCAGTACCCGGTGTTACGTCAAGTTGACAGCTGCCATATTCGTACAGAAATCATTTATAAGAAGCGCGGTCGAACCAATTCTTTCGACGCGCCGTCATATATAACAAAATTAATAGGTAGTACTATAGATATTAATAAACATTATTATTGATTATTCTCCATACATTTGTTACTAAGAATGGCATATCAGCTATCTTTTAGTTTTCACGCCCTTTCTAGTCATATCATCAAAAATCATCATTTTCCTGGCCTTTTCTCAATTTATTTGGGACCGTCGCATCATGTCTTCTTTTTCAATACCTTTGTCAGCGTCATCTCAGCAGTCACCTCCTTTCTTGCCATATCATCCTTCACACAGTCCATCTATTGTTTTTTATATTTAATATCATCAAAAATAATGGTGTAACGTTAAAATTTCAATATAATTATTATTTTTCATTACCAAAATTATTAGGCCTTTGTGTCTCTGACATGTGACCACGGACCCGGTGCAAACGACATTATGTAACCTCCAATGTATTTAAAACAAACACGATATGATACGGTACGTTAATTTCAATTCATTGTAAATTGTGTGTATTTTATTTTGAATTAAATCAATGATTTGGAAAGTCATGGAAGTCGGCCGAATGTGTTTTAGTTGTGTAAAACAGTATTAGCCGAGTAAGCTAGCCAGCTACCGACAAGCTATGTATTACCAGTATATGCAGACCTTTCATCGTGCTGAAGCCTATAAAAGAGAGATTATACTGCATATGTATTGCTTGATTTGCCCGTTGCCGACTCGTAGTCACACCAGATTATCACACCAGCATGACAACAAACAGGTTTTTTTTTTCGATTGTCACACCACTGATTTTTCCACACCATGTTTACAATAATTGCTAGGGCAGTATCTTTATATTCTAATAAAGTCGATCTGCTGATCGGCGTTTGACGATTTTCGTTGTTTACTAAAAATTTATAAAAATCTAAATAGTCGATTTAGATTTTTATACTTTTTCACCAACTTCAAAAAAGGAGGAGGTTCCATGTTCGTGCCATGTGTACAAGAAGACAAAAGCAAATCAAGCCTTGGCGCACCACCCCCTGGCTATATATTATAGTTTCTAATATCTGTTTCAGATTTAGTAACCACTACGCTATATTCAATGTACTAGGAGTTTAATATCCGGTGAACTCCGTAGTTCTAGAATATCCGGATCTGTTCTAAACAATCCCGGGTAAAGGAAGCGTTCTTGTGGCTGCATACGTAATATCAAATTGTTAGGAGTTCAACGAGTTTTCGGGTAAATCGTATTATTTTAGTGTAATATTATTCTAATAGCAAAAGCACTTTTCGTAAACCGGTTTGTTCGGGAAAGTAGATATTTCCACCATTTATAAATTATAGGTATTTTATCGTATACTGTTAGGGAAACTTACAGCGTAATGGCGATAATCACGACTGTTGTGCATGGGGTTCTGGGTTCGATTTCCAGGTCGGGCAAAGTGTTATTGGGTTTAATTTCTCAGTAGCAGCCACGGAGTCTAAATTTGTGCCCGGTTGATGGCAATAGGTTCGCTCCTTATTACATGGGACTTAAACACTATGGCGAAATGTGGGTGTACTACTATGTATACACATTTGCCTAACTCTTCGGGGATTACTGGCGTGGTGTTATGTTGTCTTTTTTTTTTACTTTTTATACAGGGTTATTTGTAAAACACCGACTACCTGTCAGGACTGTGTTACTAACATCACAATCAACAACTTTTGTTCTATGACTTTTAAAAGTTCATCATATTTTAGTTCATCAAATTTTCGTACAAATATAAAAATATTTAAATTGAACGCCCTAAATGTTAAAAAATCTATGCGAAGCAAAAGAAAGCGATAATACAATAGTGAGGGGAGCGGGGTCAGGGCGGCGAGGGCCCGTAAAAGCGTTCAATTTAAATATTTTTATTATATTTATGAAAATTTGATGAACTAAAATATGATGAATTTTTTAAAGTCATAGAATAAAAGTTGTTGATTATGATGTTAGTAACACAGTCCTGAGAGGTTGTCGGTGTTTTACAAATAACCCTGTATAACTGACAGCAAGGCATAAGCTCGTCTTATACAAGCATTGATCACCAAACTTGCTCATTGCATGTTGATAGTTTAAGCCCAAGCTTATTATTGTTTTAACATGATAAAATATAAAAACATCACGCCTCTAATCTCCCAAGGGTTAGGGATCCACACACCTCGCCATACATGTTCAATTGTCATGTAAGAAGAGCCTTCAGACATCCACTAGACACAAATCCACACTCCAGTATAAACACACCCATACAAACTTAAATATACCAGACGGATTATAACACGATAACACTTTGCCTGGAAATCGAACCAACGATATTACATTGCTTTCTCCATTATTAATCGCAGCGGGTTCCATGTTCAGTTTAAATGGCGGACGAAAACAATTTCCAGCTGCACCTCATTTTTCATCCGCCACCATCCTATATTATCTACAGGTCCATCCAAAAACCACCCGGTTTTGGACCCACGCCAAAGTATTGGTCCGCCAGTAATCCAATGCACTTTGCCGCTTATTACCCGGGTCACCGGATCCGGATATCCGTTGAGATAAGGCTAACCCGGATAACCGGGACAATCTTTGCGAAGCATTGGCCCGGATTCTTTACATTTTCGAATAATAAAATCCGAATAAGGTTCGTTGGGAAAGTTCTGATTGTGATTAGGAATGTCGAGAAATTGAAGAAAACAATTTGGAACTTCGAGTCTAATTCGAGCAAGGTTGAGAAGAAAAGGACTAACTTAATGGAATGACGCGTTTAACGATCTTCTGCTTTTGTAGTGTTGTTGGTAAGATGAACCAGTCAGGAAGTTACTGCTGCGAACAGAATTTCTGAAGGAACAACTCCGAAGGTGTCTGAAATTGCAGAACTGCAGCGGCAACGCTGTTCATTTGTAACACAGACTTTAGCGATACGCCAGCCTATTACTGTCCCACTGCTGGGCAAAGGCCTATTCTCATACAGAGAAGGCACGACCATTAATCATCACGCTTGCTCAAGACGGGTTGCCAATTTCAGACTTAAATTAATTATAAGTCCAGGTTTCCTCACGATGTCAGTTATGTCCAAGACAAACTTAGAAAGTACTTATGAAAAGAAAAAGTCATATTAGTACCAAGGGGTATCGTATTACCCAGTACTAACTGGGTTGTGGAGGACAGATAGGCAGTCGCTTCATGTAAAATACTGGTATTCAGCTGCATTCGGTTAGACTGGAAGCCGACCCCAACATAGTTGGGAAAACGCTAGGCAGATGATGGCTAATTCAAACGGTAAAACAATAATCGAAAGGATCCGTTATCCAAAAACTTTACAACCCACAATCAATAATCAATTTCAATTTAACCCCGCTTTACTTACCACAACGCGCTTCAAGCGACAATTTGTGGAAACACTTAGCAACAAATTAATCCGCTGGCTCGCTTTGATCAAGTGCTTGAAGCGCTGGAAGTATCGATCAACTCGAGCTTACTTTGTTGATAGTATATTAACAAACCAGTAAACCAACTTGGCCCTTCTTTTGTGTATAAAAACGCGGTTATGATTGTCAACAAAACTTTTTGGTATCTAGTACCAGAATAAAACGTAATCACTTGCCTCGATGCAGCAGCTTAGACTTCATCATTCATCCCAGAATCTCCCACTATTGGGTATAGGGCTCCTCGTTCTTCTGACATTCTTCCCTGTTCTGTGCCTTCCTTTTCCATCTGTTTCCCGCGTCTTAAGGCGGTGGTGTCTGCTAACAAGAGGTTTTCTCCATGTAACTCCTCTTTGATGAGTGAATATAAATGTGTAAAAAAATATATGTTGCTTATTAGACTCTAAACTTTAATTGGTACAATTAAAATAATTCTAACTTTATTATTACTTTATGAAAAAAATAATTCAAAGTGACGCATTTTTTCTTTGGAATTTCGTAATTACTCATAAACGATATTAAGTTTTAGTATTTTTTTTTCACACAAATATTTGTCACTTTTTTCTTCATAAAGTGTACAATTGGCATTTTGATCGAATGATTTATTAGGCTACAATTTAATAAAAACCACTCATTTAGCACTATTCGGCCCGCAGTGACTGACGTAACAACCACTTTGTAATGCAAGCTGATTAGAACTTTATTCAAGCAGTATTTAAAACGAAGTTTGAACCACTACAAATAGAGGTGCTAATTTAGCAGATACCCCAGCCTTAACGATATCGTCATTCCAACGCGCTTGTAGACTGCCCCGGTTCCTTATGCCCAACCTTTGCTACCATTCGGTCAAAACGTTATCCCACATAATGAACCTATAACGTACCCACTGCTAAGACCGAAGCCTCCACTATGCGAGAAGTAGTCACTAACAAATTCCTTCCATTTTCAATTTGACGAAATCTCGCGTCTTCATCACGTAGAGTAAGGTATTGTCCAAATGGTGGCCAGGGTTGGGCCGTGGCCATCATCACACATCAGCCATCTCCGCGTCAAGCCCAGACTCTCACTAGAAACTTGTTACCTGGAGTTTAGTATTCTTATATTCGCTTTGCACGTGTGTGTGAGCCGATTTATAGTTGAAATACTGTATCAGCATTATTATCTGCCTAGCTCTTTTCCAACTGTATTGAGGTTGGCTTCCAGTCTAACCAGATACAGCTGAACATGGAGCAACTGTCTATCTAACCCAACAACCAAGTTACTAAGCAATATATTACTGGTTGACCGTAAGATTGGTTATCTGAAAATTTGAAATACTGAAATTAATACTAATGTCTCAACTGTGTATCGATCAACTTACTTTGGTCAACACTTCTGACCGAGCGCGGGGTGTGGTCACAGTGACAGCGTGTTGTAGGGCTGATTGCATTTCGATGGAGTGTAGTTTGATTGACGTAACCTGTTACGTCGAAAATGGGAGAGGCAGATGTGTATGGGATTACTTCGTCGTACTTGCTTATTGATGAAAATGTTTTTAGAGCCAGTGACGTGCTCGAAAGCTCATGCTAGATTTATTTGTCATTAGTCTCCTCAAATTTAATTCAACCAACTTGAGAACTAAAAATCACTTTTGCGCACGAAAAGATACAAGATTTCGTCAAATTACAATAGGAAGGAATTTGTTAGTGACGACTTCTCGCAGAGAGGAGGCTTCGGTATCAGCAGTGGGAACTTAATAGGCTCATTATGTGGTAAAACGTTTTGACCGAATGGTGGCAAAGGTTGGGCACAAAAAACCGGGGCCGTCCTAACTCGCGTTGACCATATCGTCAAGATCGTGGGAAACTGATGGATAAAGGACGCACGGCACAGAGAAGAGTGGCACAAGAAAGGAGAGACCTATACCTTACAGTGGGTGATTCCGGGCTGGAATGATGATGATGATGTTGGCTAAGATCTAATCTTCGTTTGATGTCAAATGTTTAATAATTTATTCAACTTTTAAGACTAAGAACACCATCTGCTATAATCCTGTTGCTTTGTCCACGGTCGTGCAAATTTCATATTCTATGTTGTAATTTTGGAAAATTAACAAGCAATATCCCAAACGACCCAGTTCCTCTCGCCAACATATCACCCACATCTACTCCTCTAAATTCTCCCATCCCCAACTCGTTAGCACTGGGACCACAACAACAGCAAAGTTGCGCAATCATTTACAAGTTACTGAGTAACGACCACCCGAACAGTAACGCGTTTTGTATTCAGTTTCCATCCAATCGGCCCGGTTCAAATTGATGCAGTTTTTCAGTTTCAGCATAAAATAAAACTGAATAAATTCAATATTGAACGTTTCGAGGACCTTGGCTACTGGCCGGGAAGTTAGTCGGAAGAGGAATTTAGATTTTTTTTTTTTTGCATTTAGTGCACTTTAGTTTATTTTTACGTAGAAACGCTGTAACTTTGATTTATATTTGAACCGTATAGTATTAGAATGTTACCGGGAAATAAATGCTCTAGGATATACAAGTGTTTTCAACATCTTCTTATCTCATGCCTTTTTTTTTTTTTTTTTTCGGATGGGAAATCATCAAATGACTTCTCCCGCTCTGGGCTGAGCAGGAGGGAGTGTCAGACTTTTACTGACTAAAACCCATCCATGTTCCTTCATCGCCCTTTGTGTTCCGGGGCCACGGTATCTCTTTCGAATAGTCCCGCAGCCCCGGCAGGCTTCGGCCCTTGCGGGCCCCTTCACTGATGCTGACTCTCTTTGAGGCGCGCGTGGAACACGAACGCGCCGTCGACACGGCCTGTCGTCATGAGACGTACGGACGGCGAGCTAGCCCATAGCTCCCCGTCCACAGGCCCGCGTCTACGGTGGCCGGAAGCCACCACGTGGCCCCCGACGCCCGGGGCGTCTCCCGCGGCGGCCGGGACGTGAGGATCTCTCCCTGTCCTGTTCCGCCACCTCCTTCGCTAGCATGACTGCTTCGCAGAAGGAGGTGACGGCGTCCCATTCCGTCTCGCTCCGGACCATGGCACGAACCAGGGCCGGGAGCGAGAGGTCGCCGCCGCCGATCGCCACCTCGACTTATCTCATGCCTGAGAGATGTTTCTCGACGGCATGTAAAGCAGATTCAGTCCCATGGGCGGCATAAAACTCTGACATCAGGTTAAACAATAACCCGGGGCTGCAGGACTGTTCGAAAGAGATACCGTGGCCCCGGAACACAAAGGGCGATGAAGGAACATGGATGGGTTTTAGTCAGTAAAAGTCTGACACTCCCTCCTGCTCCGCTCAGAGCGGGAGGAGTCATTTGATGATTTCCCAACGGAAAAAAAAGGTTAAACAATAACCACACGATAAAGACGAAAATCTTATTTGCTTCTGCGAATTAAATATTAAGTTCATCACCGGTGATGATCTCCAGCACCATTAGTTGCGAAGCCCTCGCAACCGGTTTGCGTGTATGACCAGATTAATGAGCGTGGGGGGCGAAGCAAAAGGAGTATAAGGATCACGCGCGCGCGTTCTGACAGTTCTGCGTATCCCCATGGTAAATATGGCGTTTATTTATGTTAATCCTACTAATATAATAAATGTGTGTTGTGAAGATGTTTATAGGTCGGAATATTTGTAACTTTTTCACTTCATGCAAAAACTCCTGGCCTTATTTGGATGTGGTGCGCAGACAGTTTCGCGCCTCCGTGGACAAGTGCCACACGATCGCACAATAACAGTGCTCGAGTGAAGTGAGTTTAACTAACATAGTTTTTAAGTTTATACACTAACGCACTTTGTACTATTATAATAAATATATATGTTAGTCTGTAAAGTATTTATCTATGGGCCAAAATAGCCTGAAAACTAAAGGTTTTTTTTATTATTATAACCTGGATTAACACATTTATACCGTATATGTATAAGATACTTTTATCTCAGTAGTACGATCCCGTAGGACAATTACGTAATTAAGTAATAAAAAGATATTTGACGGTAACTGAGTAACAAGAAGCTTAATTACTTGAACTAGTGCAGCCATTAACTAGATTGCATTGCACAAAGGGAAACTTCTACAGTTGCAATTCTCGTGATAGAAGATTTTGAATCCAATTCTCAAATAGTTCAACTAATTGATCCGTAACTGCAATTGCTTTTGTGTAACTACCCTTTTCTGGAGATTGGATCAATTAAATCTTCAGAACCAATTATTCCTTAGTTTCTTACTGTTCACGAAGCCGAATTTCCGCTTTCACTAGCGTTAAACACCTAAACGGATGTCTTTTTTTGCATTTGGTTTTTCAATGTCATTTTATGATAGACTAGCTGACCCGCGCAACTTCGTCTGCGTTATATAAGAGAGACAGAGAGATGGTTAGAGAGAGTGTGAGACACCCTTAAAAGATAGACATAATAATGCTATCGCGGATTTTTATAGATTTTTTTTCCGTCTTACACGATTCTTGCGTAACTTTAACCGTTTACGCAGCGCACGCAACGAAAGATCTCAAAAAGAATATTTTTTTCCTTTTTTTGCAACATTTTTCATTGATGCTCTGCTCCTATTGATTGTAGCGTGATTTTATGTAAACGTTGTAACGTTGTTGTTCGTTGTTGCCTTCCCCGATTAATGGGCTAAACAGTAATAGATACTTTCAACTCGAACCAGTAGTTCCTGAAATTAGCATGTTCAACCAACCAAACAAACACAGCTTTAAAATATTAGGTATAGTATAGAATCAAGTAGGTAACAATTTAATTTCTCTGAAATATTTGCATTAATCGCTAAAATATACAGTTTTTCTAAATAAGGGCTTCCCTCGCCAGCCTCCTCAGCCTTTTTTTTTTTTTTTTAGTATGGGAAATCATCAAATAACTCCTCCCGCTCTGGGCGGAGCGGGAGGGAGTGTCAGACTTTTACTGACTAAAACCCATCCATGTTCCTTCCTCGCCCTTTGTGTTCCGGGGCCACGGTATCTCTTTCGAATAGTCCCGCAGCCCCGGCAGGCTTCGGCCCTTGCGGACCCCTTCCCTATTGCTGACTCTCTTTGGGGGCGCGCGTGGAACACGAACGCGCCGTCGACACGGCCTGTCGTCATAGCCCATAGCTCCCCGTCCACAGGCCCGCGCCTACGGTGGCCGGAAGCCACCACGTGGCCCCCGACGCCCGGGGCGTCTCCCGCGGCGGCCGGGACGTGAGGATATCTCCCTCTCACGTTCCGCCACCTCCTTCGCTAGCATGACTGCTTCCAGAAGGAGGTGACGGCGTCCCATTCCGTCTCGCTCCGGACCATGGCACGAACCAGGGCCGGAAGCGAGAGGTCGCCGCCGCCGATCGCCACGTCGAGGACACGGCGGTGCTCTACCCAAGCAGGGCACACCTCCACCGTGTGCTCCACCGTGTCCTCCGGTCGATCCTCACAATGGAAACACCCGGGCGTTTCCTCCCGCCCGATTTGGTGCAGGAACTTACCGAAACATCCGTGTCCGGTAAGAACCTGCGTCAGGCGGAAGGTGAGGACGCCGTGGCGTCTCTCCAGCGACTCCTCAAAGAGGGGACTTACCGCCACTATCGTGGCGTGCCCTAGCCTCCTCAGCCTTACGTTATCATCCTTAGACACTTGATGACAGTCATACTCCATCTACGTCGAAAGTTCTCATCAAGGTGCATAAAATGAGCCCAAACACGATATAGATGCTGTAAACTCTTGATGACCTCTTGCAACTGCCTTCCGTCTCCATCGTCGACCTTCGATGGAAGTCATACTCTAGCTAAGTTTAAAGTTTTCATCAAGGTTCATGAAATGAGCCCAAACACGATTTAGCTGCTGCAAACTGTTGCGAACCTCTTGCAACTGACTTTTGTCTCCACCGTCAGACCTTCGATGACAGTCCAGGCAGGCTACGTAAACTGCGTATGCACAGCACAGTTCTTGCACGTCAAGAACACGTGAATTTATCAGGCTCCCGTTCGCCATACTACTTTTTGGAGAAATCATCATCATACTCCTGCTCCTTATCCCAATTTATTTGGGGTCGGCGCAGCATGATTGTATTCTTCTTCCATACTTCTTCTATTACTTTTTGGAAAAAAAATCATGGAAAAGTAAGAAATATAGAAATGCAAACAATTTAAATACAAAAAGAAATATAGGCAATCTAACAGCCTCAAAAAAAAAAATTAACAAATCACAAAAAGTGAAAATAAACCTGCAACCCCGTAGTTTGCAGAGCGGTCATGAAACCGCTAGGCTATTTACTTCGTCGACATAAATTACAAATAGCCGTTCTCATGTACTTACGTCATGACTGAAACGTCATACAATTGAAGTATACGGACATAATGTTAAATTGCCTACCCCCTTAAGGAAGTAGCGTGATAATATAGCCTAAATATTTAAGAAGCCTATGCAGTAGTTTTGACGTGATGCGCGCACAAACATTTCGTAGCAACTACTTTTACCGAAGGAAGTTGATTTTCTTGAGTTCCACTATTTTGATTTTTGAGGTGAATACGCTCACCTCAAAAATCAAATTTCAAGAAAACTGAGAAATTATATTTACCTGTATTAGATATGAAGTATGTGTAGCAACTTTAAAAGGTTACACTTCATTGGTTTTGATTGTATAGGTGTTTGAAGTTTATTAATTTTAAACACAAAACCCTCTTTTTTGCGTCTCTGGATGAGATTTAAAAAAAATGCTAAAACAGGTATTTCTTTATTTTTATTATTAATTATTTACTCTGAGTTTCATGATTCTAGAACAATCTAAAATTTTTTTTTCATACAAACTTTACCCCCCTTTTCACCCCCTTTTTTTAAAAAAAAAAACAAAATTTCTATAGCCTATATGTTATTCTGAATTTATTTAAATAGATTTGTGAAGATTTCAACAATATCGGTTCAGTAGTTTTTACGTGATGCGCGGTCAAACAAACAAACAAACAAACAAACAAAAAAATTTAAAATGGGTTTAATATGTTCTGTTACTTATTTTAAGTCACCCTGGCTGGTTTTTTTTTTTAAATCTTCAATGAACAGATTTTTTGGTCTCAACGATTTTATTATATGTATAGATCTAATCTAATATTGTATTTTCCTAGTAGTAGTTAGTAGTAAAAAAAAACAGACAATAATTCCAGAAATAACAAAATTTAAAAAGAATCTCCATGATCTGCTAGTAAACAAATGCTAATACTCTATAAAAGACTTCCTATCAGACAAATCTCTACTCCAATACAGTCTCCCTCAGTCATGACGCGTTCAGTAGCCCACTGATGTGTACCAACCTATGTCTACTGTTGTCTTTATTATATTGCATGTGACATTTCAATAATTTAATCATTTGTATCATTAATGTAATAATGCATGTAATTTGCATGTAATTAACTGTTGTATGCCCAATGGGCGGGACATAGCTGATCACAATCTAATTATTTAAGACCTGTATTATGTACATACCTTTTTTTTTTTTTTTTTTGGATGGGAAATCATCAAATGACTTCTCCCGCTCTGGTCGGAGCAGGAGGGAGTGTCAGACTTTTACTGACTAAAACCCATCCATGTTCCTTCATCGCCCTTTGTGTTCCGGGGCCACGGTATCTCTTTCGAATAGTCCCGCAGCCCCGGCAGGCTTCGGCCCTTGCGGACCCCTTCCCTATTGCTGACTCTCTTTGAGGCGCGCGTGGAACACGAACGCGCCGTCGACACGGCCTGTCGTCATGAGACGTACGGACGGCGAGCTAGCCCATAGCTCCCCGTTCACAGGCCCGCGCCTATGGTGGCTGGAAGCCACCACGTGGCCCCCGACGCCCGGGGCGTCTCCCGCGGCGGCCGGGACGTGAGGATATCTCCCTCTCACGTTCCGCCACCTCCTTCGCTAGCATGAATGCTTCGCAGAAGGAGGTGACGGCGTCCATTGAGATTATGTACCTATGATCCACAACCAAGATATTGATTGAGACAAGTGTGAATAAGATTTTCGCTCTGAGCGTTCCGTTGTGACACAGCCTTTGAATTTCCAATTCAGGATTAATCAGGACAAAAGATATATATATATATGAATAGAACTCACGTTGCTAACCCGGTCTCATTTTTTTATCATAGCCTATATTGTCCCACTGCTGGGCCTTAGCCTTCCGCTCTTGTCTCCGTGCAGTTTTCTCCGGTCAATCTCTCACAAACGCCTCTAAGTTAAATTAGATCATTTCGTTCATGCGTCGGTACTCTTGCGCCTTCTCATCTTCCAAGCTCGTCGTGTTGTGCTGGCGCTGCCGTTGCGGCTGCAGAGAACCTCAAACGGCGTAAATATAGAAACCTTTGTGGTAACTATATTTTCGAGCCGTTTGGGGATGAAACTCTGGGCCTAGTTGACGCTTCCCGTGACCCAAGGGCTGGCTTTTACCTTGGTCAGAGGCTAAGTGTTGCCATACAACGTGGCAACGCCGCCAGTCTCTTGGGCACATTACCAGCTGACAGCGTTGAGGAGGAGTTTTTCGATGCTCTTTTATAGTTTGTTGTTAGTTTCTTTATTTTAGTTTCTTTTTCATTCATTCAAAAACCCCGCTTAGACTAGCACCCCACCCGAATCCGCTTAAAGTCCGCTATACTGAATCCACAAAGCAAAGTCGGTATATTTGCAAGTCGAGAACTAACGACCGTACTGCCCTCTAGTCGGGAATTTAGCATTGAATGCGGGTAGCAAATTGCGCTGTTTCGCTGAACGGAAACATTTTACTATGAGTTTCGGTGAATAGGATAACTTAAAGGGTGATCGTTAGAAGTTAGAGACACTTTGCAGGAACTGTATTTGAAGTTAGTGATAATAGTAAACGTTTAACTGTTGAAGTTTCTATGATCTAAGGCTTAAATAATGAGGATAGAAACAACAGCTTAGAATTTAGGTTGTTGTTTCAACCTTCATACACATCTGACCTTTTTAAAGAACACTACCAATGAGGTTATAACTTTACAGGGTGTAAACAACCTCATCACGAAGCCGTCAACCAAGCATTCTGTACATCAAACTAAGTAATTTTCCTCCACCGTTTTGAGAGCAGCGGTGATGAAATAAATTACACAAAGTAATGCGCCTACCTGGGTTCGAACCCACGACTTACTGTTCGTAAGTCGGGGCCACCACCACTGGCCCACCGCTGCTCTCCAAACTACTTTTATACTACACTTGCTTAATAAGTGTACTAATACTACACCACTAAAAGGCTTGAAAGCTGTTCATAAAACCTTCTCAAAAATCTAGGCAGTTATATTGTATGGAATTTCATTACTGCCCTGAAAATCAGGGTAGTAATCCATTACTAAAGCGTTGTGTTTTTTTTTTTTTACGTCTTGATGACGTTGTAAGCAAGTGTATTATAAAGCAGTATATATCACTCGAGGGCAAGTACAGATTACTAAACTCGTGTGGTTCACGGCCCTCCGCTCCGCGTCGGGCCTCAAATGCACACTCGATTGGTAAACTGTGCCTCACTCCCCTTGGTGAATAAATAGATATTACTATCAAATCTATTTATTATAACTGCCTCGTTGGTTCAGTGGTCGCATGAGCGACTGCCGAGCATGAGGTTCTGGGATCGATTCCCTGGTCGGCCAAGGTGTCATTGGATTTCAGGAATTTCTCAGTAGCAGCCATGGAGTCTGGATTTGCGCCCGGTTGATGTCAAAAGGCTCGCCTCTATTACATGGGACTTAAACATAACTGGCGAAATGTGGGTGTACTGCTAGGTACACCTCTGCCTTACTCTTCGGGCATACAGGCGTGATGTTATGTGTTATGTGTATGGCTAAATCCACTCTGTATATGGAGTAACTGATATAAACTGAAAAAATGACAAACTGTATTAGAAATACGAATAAATGACAAACTGTATTCGGAAAACGCGATACAATACAAAGTCCGCGGTATATTTGCATGTTCCGCAGTAGCTAACAACCATGTTTTGCATTCTCTGCCCGGATAGCTCGACAAATTGCTATATTTTTAGGGTTCCGTCGAAATAGAACGGTTTATTGCAATTTTTGTGGACTGGGGATTGTAAAAATGTTATTGGATTTTGATGGAGTAGGGATTGTACTGCATCGGGTTAGACTGAAAGACTGAGTCTAACAGAGTAGTGAAGAGGTATAGCAGATGTGTGTGTGGAAAGTAGAAACAGGGATGATACCTGCCAAAAACAAATATGATTCTGTTTAGTCCGTCAGTTAGATTATCGAAAAATATTGGATACGTGTTTTTTCTTTTATCAAATTAATAAAACCGACCCGGAAGACGTTGCGTTAGAAGGCCTCCCACTAGGTGAACTGATGACCTGGTGAAGGCTGCTGGGATCCGCTGGATGCGAGTCGCACGGGACCAGTCAATGTGGCCAGTATTTCCTCATGTATTAACTTTCTCATTGGAACACTTAACATAGGAATAGAAAGTTATCAGTATAAGTTATCAGTATAAGTTATGATCTGGATAAATACCCAATAAATTATGTAAAAGCCCATAAAACTTAGCAATCTTAGCACTCTTACGTCTTACCTATTTTACTGTTTTATTGATTTTTATCTAGAACCTAAGGTACTGGTCCCACAACACGAGGAAGCGATTAGTCCACGTGACTTGGGGTCGGCGCATACCGTTTTTCCCCTATCAACCGTCACGCTCTACCATGTACTACTTTGTCTTTCATATTATTCCTTACATAATCCAACCACTTGCCAGATCTACTCGCTTCTCGCTTGCGGTGGAACCGGAGCCTAAGCAATATTTAATACCCATTATTTATTAAAACAATATAAGTTTCTCTAAGAAAGCCTTTGAAGGCACTACGGACGGAAGTGCACAACTTTGAAACTAAAATCACGAGACAGCTATTTATTAAATCAACAAAATGTTATATTAGTTTCTTCCGGGAAGTCGTAGAACGGAAGACAGTGACAACTTTTAATTATTTTATATAATTTATAAAACTTGCGTCGAACGTAAAACCAATATGAAACTTTGTTGTATAGACAATAACTATAGCGATGCGCCCCTGCTTCGTTCGGTTTTACGACTAAAGAAACATCGAGATTTCATATCTAAACCACGTGACATAATGCGTGTTGCGCAATGTTACTTAGTTTGAGGTACAGAATGCTTAGTAGACAGCAGTGTCGCACTAGCGTGCATTTGAACTATGGTGAGTCGCAGTCTAGTTTTGTCGCACAAGTGTTAATCTTGACGAGTATGTAGGTTGATAGGTAAAACCGCTTCAAAATCGCTTTAGTAATGGTAAAGTTTTAGATCATCTTGCTGCGCCCTAACAGGGTCATATACTCAATTAGCCCAGCGTATAACTATGTGTACATTAAGTATTAAACAAATAAATAAATAAATCATCTTCTATGTGTTTATCCAGGCCTGTCTGTGTGCTAAATTTTATACAAATCCGTTCAGCAGTTTTTGCGTTAAAGAGTAACAAACATCCATCCGTCCTTAAAAACTTTCGCTTTTATAATAATATAGTAAGTACGAGTACGTAAGGGGAGTATTAGATATTTAACGTAATAAAATACGTTTATTCTGTCCACGGAACCCTGTGGAGAACTAGACTAGATTAACAGATTTGCGTAGATTTATGAACACAAATTCTAAACATAGAGATAGTATTAATTACTAATGGTAAATTCATTTCATACCAATAATATCAAAATGTGATTCTATCTAATATAGGTACTACGTTGGTGGACTCTAGTTTAATAGGGATGATGACTGACTAAAAAATATGATTCTGTTTAGTCCGTCAGTCAGATTTATCAAAAAATATTGGATACCTACGTGTTTTTTGTTTTGTCGAATTAATAAAAATTTACGAAGATAAAACGTGTCAAAGATCATGACGTCACATTTGAGCAAAAAAATGTACTTAAATCACACGAGTTTTCGGCGCACTGTACCGTCTTCATTTTTTGTTTTCGTGAAAAAAGAAAAAATTGTGTCGAATGTTTTTTGGGAATCTATCTGACGGACTAATTAGATTTTTTTTTGTCATCTACCTACCCTATTATAACAGATAGCTTTTGCCTGTGGCTTCGATCGCGTGGAAATTGTAAGTTGCTCCACGGGGACGTACTTCTGGGATAAAAAGTATCCTGTGGCCAAATAAACTAGCTCATGGTCTACTTGCGCGCCAAACTTAATTGAAAATATATGTAACTGACAGAGTAACTTACTCATTTATAATGACCGCCAGGAAGTATGGCAAGGCAAAGAGCTTCACGGGCGCTTCTACCGGGCTCTTCATGGGCCCGATGTAGATTTTCTAGCGTCCGTGTCCTGGTTACGTTTCGGCGACCTCTTTGGGGAAACTGAAGGTTTTGTCTGTGCGATTATGGACGAAGTTATGTTGACGAACAACTACCGGAACTATATTATGAGGGACGGGACGGTTGACGTGTGTCGGGCATGCCACCTTCCGGGTGCGTCCATCAGACATATTATTTCTGGTTGTTCTCGTCTGGCTAACGACGAGTACTTGCACAGGCATAACCAAGTAGCCAGGACTGTACACCAGCAACTTGCCTTGAAATATAAACTTGTGGAATCTGAAGTACCGTACTACAAGTATGTGCGACCCAGTTCTCGAGAAAGACCATGTCACGCTATACTGGGATCGGTCTATCTTTACTGACAGGACTATTGTCGCCAATAAGACCGACATAGTGGTGGTAGACCGATCAGCGCGCCGCGTAATGATAATCGATGTTACCATTCCGCATGAAAGCTGAGAAAGAGAAACAAATAAAACATCTCGACTCGGCACACGAGGTTCGCAACATGTGGAATATGAACTCGGTTATCATTGTGCCGATTGTCGTGACAGCCACTGGCCTTTTAACCAAGAGCTTCGATTTCAATCTATCGAAGCTCTCTTTAGGCGGTTGGATCACGGGCCGGATTCAGAAAGCAGTACTCCTCGACACGGCTCGCATTGTGAGGAGGTTCCTGTGTCTGCCGCCCTAACCACCGGTGGCTTGGACCCTGCTCCCGACACCGGCGGACTACTATTTTTTATATATTTTATACGTTTTTATAGAAATTTTTAAAAATGTAAGTTATAAGATTTTAAGATGAGTAAAGGAAAAAATAATAAATTTATTTCATAAAAAAGGAGATTGTAGTACATGAGGCATACACAGAGTTATACATATAGGTTTGTACAATGTCAGTCACAATCTGGTGGGTGTTCTGCTTTCCTAGCTAGGTTATAGAATAACCTGTATTAAGGATTAACAGTACCTGTTACAAAAATTACAAAAAAACTAGTAGGTACAATATTTTTTAACCATCTGCCTACCCTGTTTTTTTAGATTTCGGATTGGAAATCATCAAATGACTCCTCCCGCTCTGGGCGGAGCAGGAGGGAGTGTCAGACTTTTACTGACTAAAACCCATCCATGTTCCTTCATCGCCCTTTGTGATCCGGGGCCACGGTATCTCTTGCGAATAGTCCCGCAGCCCCGGCAGGCATCGGCTCTTTTTGCTGACTCTCTTTGAGGCGCGCGTGGAACACGAACGTGCCGTCGACACGGCCTGTCGTCATAAGACGGACGGACGGCGAGCTAGCCCATAGCTCACCGTCTCCAGACCATCTGCCTAGCCTTGTGACAACTATGTTGTGATCGGCTGCCAGTCTAAACGGATAAGTATATCCGTATTTAACACGGAACGACTGCTTATCAGTCAGGGGCCTAAAATGACCGCTTAGCAGAATCATTAAGGATAATAATACGAAATAAAATATGCAATATTGTAAAACAGTTGTGTTTCAATTTTGGTGTACAATAAAGTATAATATATGCTATTCTACTATGTGCATGGATACGTAATGTAATATTAAATTCTCCATTTTATCTATTAAACATTCGGACGTCGGAGTTTTGTTTGCATAGGACCGTTTACGCCAATATACAGAGCGGACCCGTTTGACCCGTTGTAGAAGTTTTACTGTTAACTTCGTGTCGGATCGCGTTAAAAGGGACGCTTCACTCTCTTGCGTTGCTTCTATTTGGCATGTAAATAGAAAATCGAACTAGTTTTTAACGCAGCGTTGGGTGGGTGATAAGTCTAGTCGTGTCACCATCGGACTGCCAATTCATAAGTCCCGAGTTCGAACCTAAGACTTGCTGAGTTTCGGATTCATGTGCATTGTATCACTTGCTTCGATGAAGGAGAACATCGTGAGGAAATCAGCATGACTGAGAGATATTTCTCGACGGCATGTAAAGCCAAGTCAGATGGCCTTGGGCGGCGTTAAAACTGATACCAGGTTAGGCACCAAACACACTTTAAAGAAAGAACGCAGCGGATTTTGATTTACTAGCTTGTTTGTCTTGACTGCTTCATTTGTCGAGCAGCCGTAAGCGCGACTAGTGAGCATGAGGTCCTGGGTTCGATGCCTGTGTCGGGCAAAGTGTTATTGGGTTTTTCCATCAGGAATTTGTCAGTAACAGCCACGGAGTCTGGATTTGTGCCCGGTAATAGACTCCATATTACACGGGAATTAAACATAACTTGCGAAAACCACGACTCGAATCCACTTGTACTATAAGGTACACGTGTTATGTAATTTTATTAACGTACGTGTTACGTAATTAAATTAGCGAAAAAACAGAACATTTCATTACTGAAATTAAACAATTTCTCTTCAATAAAATTAATAAGTCATAGCCAGTGAAGCTAACAACGTGTTGAATCGTGTAGAACAAAGACAGTGATTGTGACACCCCCTCACCCCCAACCCACTGGGGTAGTAAGAGGGGGTGAAGGGGGTCTATTGGTCTATAGTGACCTATTTTCTTTAACGGCTGTTACAGCTGAATTCAATAAGCGATAAGAGGTTGAATGGGTCAGTTAGGGAGGTTACTGTTCGCCATTCATGGGTATTATTGTAAATATTTATTTATTAGAGAGTATGTAAGCATGAAAGTAGGGGTATCATTTCGATAATGGGATTGTAATGCGGTCTTTACTTTTATACAAAAGTAACCAACAATATATGGCTAGAAAGGAGGTGACTGCTGAGATGACGAGTCTCCTTTTTTATCGTCTGGTTAGTGCCTAACCTGGTGTCAGAGATTTATGCCGCCCTTGTGCCTTTGACTTGGCTTTACATGACGTCAAAAAATATCTCTCAGCCATGCCGGTTTCCTCACAATGTTTTCCTTATAAAACATATGGAGACGGGTCTTTATCGCGAATTTTACCTTTAATATAAGCCCGACGTTTCGACCGGATTGCACCAGCAGTGGTCGCGGGAAGACTGAAGTATTAGAGGTACTGTCACAGCAAAGCAAAGGTGTTTATCACCTTCGCTGTCAAAACGTCGGGCTTATATTAAAAGTAAAATTCGCGACAAATACCCGTTGACATATGTTTTATAATATGTTCTGATCGTGAAAGTTTAAAAAAGACAAATGTTTTCCTTCACCGAAGCAAGTGATAATTGTAGAATACGCGCATGAATTTGAAAGATCAGAGGTGCGTGTCTTGGGTTCGAAGTTAAGACCTACGACTTGGCAGTCCGATGGTCACACCACTAGATAATCTCTGCTCTTTACAATGATAACCGCATTTTTATTCACAAAAAAGGAAGACATGCTGCGCCAACTTCAAATGAATTGGGATAAGGGCGGGAAAATGATAATGATGATGTCATGCGAAAGTATATCTGTCAGTCTGTCTGACGGCTGTCTGTTAACTGCTGAACGGATTTTAATGTATTGACCTGGGTTAACACAGCAGTAGCTAAGGCTCAATTTTTGTAAGAGGTAAACCGGAGTACATATCTTTAATGTGATTATATGAATTTTCTATAGACACTGACACTGACTGTGCCATTTTTCAAATGGAATCCGGTAGGAATCGAGTTGTATGAAACCTTCGCCACTGTAACACAGAATAGTTTTTATCATTTTGTCTACGTTTTCATCGGGTGGTTTTTTTTTCGAATGGCGCAGCGGTTGTGAGGCTGCCTTACGTTCGTTGGGTCCCGGGTTCAAATCCCGGTAGGAGCAAATGTTTGTGTGATGAGCATTGACATTTGTTTCCGAATCATGGATGTTTATATGTATAACTAGTTTGCGTGGGTGCGCGAGCTGCGCGCAGCTCGCGTGTTTGGTGTTTTTGAGAAGTATTTCATATCCTTATAAAATTTTGAGAATCCATAGGCAACCTTAAATGAATTGGAAAATCCGTTAGAATTACCCCTAAATCAGTATGAGAACCCTTAAGCACCCCTAAAACATTTGAGAAGTATAAAAAAAACATTACCCTAAGGGTTGCTTGTCGTCGTCCCTGAGTTACGCTTCACCCACTCAACCTTCGTTACGCTACGGAGGTCGGCGGCTCGCTTTGCTCGCCACCTCCCCCCTTCGCTCCACTCGGTCTCGCAGGTTCGCTCCGCTCAGGACCTACCTACCACCGGACAGGTTTCGACGCCTACTATAATATTTGTTCAAACACCTGATGGCTACCGCTAACCGTTATGAAGTTACAGCCCTTTCAATTTTAGGGGAGGTTGGGGAGGGGAGCTTCACCCACTCAACCTTCGTCACGCTATGGAGGTCGCCGGCTCGCTTCGCTCGCCACCTCCCCCCTTCGCTATACTCGGTCTCGCAGGTTCGCTACACTCAGGACCTACCTACCACCGGAAAGCGGAGGGGAGCAAAGGGGAGGTTGGGGAGGGGAGGGTATAAAAATTTCAACGCCCCTCAATAATAAAGTATAGTAAAAATCAAAATGCCGCTACGTGTCCTAGTTTCCGAGATACGATGGGGGGAGGGGTGAAGGGGGGGAGAGGGGGGAGTTTTGAAAAATAATTTTGACTAACAATCAGCCCCTTTATACAAATCTGAAAAAAAAATGTTCCAAGTCTCTTAACTTCCGAGATCCGCCTTAAGGGGGGGAGAAGGGGGGAAAGGGGGACAACTTTGAAAACTGGTTTTTACTTTTTCGAGCTTCCTCTATACGAATCCGTAAAAAACAAAAAATACGGGTCCCTTAGTTTTCCAGATACGATAGGGAGGGGGAGGAAGGGGAGCAAAAAGGGGAGGTATTGGGACTTTTCCCATACTCGCGGGAATTACTTGTTTACGAATCTGTCAAAAAATACCCCCCTCCCCATCCACCATCTGGGAGAACAATTATGTCAATGAGTCAGTGAGTGAGTCAGTGGTAATTCAGCTTTATATAATATAACTAGTTTGCTTGGGTGCGCGAGCTGCGCGCAGCTCGCGTGTTTGGTGTTTTTGAGAAGTATTACTTACCCTTATAAAATTTTGACAATCTATAAGCATCCTTAAATGAATTGGAAAATCCGTTAGAATTACCCCTAAAACAGTATGAAAACCCCTACGAACCCCTAATTAAATCTAAAACCTTTTAACCTAAAGTTTGCCTGTCGTCGCCCCTGAGTTACGCTTCACCTACTCAACCATCGTTACGCTACGGAGGTCGCCGGCTCGCTTCGCTCACCACCTCCCCCCTTCGCTCCACTCAGGACCTACCTCCCCGGGGCTGCGGGACTATTCGAAAGAGATACCGTGGCCCCGGAACACAAAGGGCGAGGAAGGAACATGGATGGGTTTTAGTCAGTAAAAGTCTGACACTCCCTCTTGCTCCGCCCAGAGCGGGAGAAGTCATTTGATGATTTCCCATCCTAAAAAAAAAAAAAAAAAAGGACCTACCTCCCACCGAACAGGTTTCGACGCCTACTATAATATTTGTTCAAACACCTAATAGCTATCTCTAACCGTTATGAAGTTACAGCCCTTTCAATTTTAGGGGAGGTTGGGGAGGGGAGCTTCACCCACTCAACCTTCGTTACGCTACGGAGGTCGCCGGCTCGCTTCGCTCGCCACCTCCCCCCTTCGCTATACTCGGTCTCGCAGGCTCGCTCCATTCAGGGCCTACCTACCACCGGAAAGCGGAGGGGAGCAAAGGGGAGGTTGGGGAGGGGAGGAAATACAAATTTCAACGCCCCTCAATAATAAAGTATTGTAAAAATCAAAATTCCGCTACGTGTCCTAGTTTCCGAGATACGATGGGGGGAGGGGTGAAGAGGGGAGAGTGGGGAGTTTTGAAAAATGATTTCGACTAACAATCGGCCCCTTTATACAAATCTGAAAAAAAAAATGTTCCAAGTCTCTTAACTTCCGAGATCCGCCTAAAGGGGGGGAGAAGGGGAGAAAGGGGGACAACTTTGAAAACTGGTTTTTACTTTTCCGAGCCTCCTCTATACGATCCCGTAAAAAACAAAAAATACGGATCCCTTAGTTTCCGAGATACGATAGGGAGGGGGAGGGAGGGGAGCAAAAAGGGGAGGTTTGGCACTTTTCCCATACTCACCAGAGTTACTTGTTTACGAATCTGTCAAAAAATACCCACCTCCCCATCCACCATCTGGGAGAACAATTATGTCAATGAGTCAGTGAGTCAGTGGTAATTCAGCTTTATATAATATAACTAGTTGCCTTGGGTGCGCGAGCTGCGCGCAGCTCGCGTGGTTGGTGTTTTTGAGAAGTATTACTTACCCTTATAAAATTTTGAGAATCTATAGGCACCCCTAAATGAATTGGAAAATCCGTTAGAATTACCCCTAAAACAGTATGAAAACCCCTACGGACCCCTAATAAAACCTGATTTAAAAACTGAGACCTTTTCCCATAAAAAACATTACCCAAAAGTTTGCTGAATTACGCTTCACCCACTCAACCTTCGTTACGCTACGGAGGTCGGCGGCTCGCTTCGTTCGCCACCTCCCCCCTTCGCTCCACTTGGTCTCGCAGGTTCGCTCCGCTCAGGACTTACCCACCACCGGACAGGTTTCGACGCCTACTATAATATTTGTTCAAACACCTGATGGCTACCGCTAACCGTTATGAAGTTAAAGCCCTTTTAATTTTAGGGGAGGTTGGGGAGGGGAGCTTCACCCACTCAACCTTCGTTACGCTATGGAGGTCGGCGGCTCGCTTCGTTCGCCACCTCCCCCCTTCGCTCCACTCGGTCTCGCAGGATCGCTCAGCTCAGGACCTTCCTACCACCGGACAGGTTTCGACGCCTACTATAATATTTGTTCAAACACCTGATGGCTATCTCTAACCGTTATGAAGTTACAGCCTTTTCAATTATAGGGGAGGTTGGGGAGGGGAGCTTCACCCACTCAACCTTCTTTACGCTACGGAGGTCGCCGGCTCGCTTCGCTCGCCACCTCCCCCCTTCGCTCCACTCGGTCTCGCAGGTTCGCTCCGCTCAGGATTTTAGGGGAGGTTGGGGAGGGGGGAAAAGGGGGAGAGTGGGGAGTTTTGAAAAATGATTTTGAATAATAAAGTATAGCAAAAATCAAAATTCCGCTACGTGTCCTAGTTTCCGAGATACGATGGGGGGAGGGGTGAAGAGGGGAGAGTGGGGAGTTTTGAAAAATGATTTCGACTAACAATCGGCCCCTTTATACAAATCTGAAAAAAAAAATGTTCCAAGTCTCTTAACTTCCGAGATTCGCATAAAGGGGGGGAGAAGGAGGGAAAGGGGGCAACTTTGAAAACTGGTTTTTACTTTCCCGAGCCTCCTCTATACGAATCTGAAAAAAAAAATGTTCCATGTCTCTTGGTTTCCGAGATACAATAGGGAGGGGGGAGAAGGGGGGCGAAAAGGGGAGGTTTGGCACTTTTCCCATGGGTTTGAGAGTTAGTTGTTTACGAATCTGTCAAAATATACCCACCTCCCCATCCACCATCTGGGAGAACAATTCTGTCAGTGAGTGAGTGAGTGGTAATCGAGCTTTATATAATATAACTAGTTTGCTTGGGTGCGCGAGCTGCGCGCAGCTCGCGTGTTTGGTGTTTTTGAGAAGTATTCCCTACCCTTATAAAATTTTGAAAATCCATAGGAATCCTTAAATGAATTGGAAAATCCGTTAGAATTACCCCTAAATCAGTATGAAAACCCTTAAAAACCCCTAAAACATTTGAGAAGTATAAAAATTACATTACCCTAAGGTTTGCTTGTCGTCGTCCCTGAGTTGCGCTTCACCCACTCAACCTTCGTTACACTTCGTTACACTTTTGCTCCACTCGGTCTAGCAGGTTCGCTACGCTCAGGACCTACCTGCCACCGGACAGGTTTCGACGCCTACTATAATATTTGTTCAAACACCTGATGGCTACCTCTAACCGTTATGAAGTTACAGCCCTTTCAATTTTAGGGGAGGTTGGGGAGGGGAGCTTCACCCACTCAACCTTCGTTACGCTACGGAGGTCGCCGGCTCGCTTCGCTCGCCACCTCCCCCCTTCGCTCCACTCGGTCTCGCAGGTTCGCTCCACTCAGGACTTTTAGGGGAGGTTGGGGAGGGGAGAGGAGGGGAGGGTTTAAAAATTTCAACGCTTCTCAATAATAAAGTATAGTAAAAATCAAAATGCCGCTACGTGTCCTAGTTTCCGAGATACGATGGGGGGAGGGCTGAAGGGGGGGAGAGGGGGGAGTTTTGAAAAATGATTTTGACCAACTCTTTGCCCCTTCTTACGAATCTGAAAAAAAAAATGTTCTAAGTCTCTTAACTTCCGAGATCCGCCTAAAGGGGGGAGAAGGGGGGGAAGGGGAACAACTTTGAAAAATGGTTTTTACTTTTCCGAGCCTCCTCTATACGAATCTGAAAAAAAAATGTTCCATGTCTCTTGGTTTCTGAGATACAATGGGGGGAGGGGTGAAGGGGGGAGAGTGGGGAGTTTTGAAAAATGATTTCGACTAACAATCGGCCCCTTTATACAAATCTGAAAAAAAAAATGTTCCAAGTCTCTTAACTTCCGAGATCCGCCTAAAGGGGGGGAGAAGGGGAGAAAGGGGGACAACTTTGAAAACTGGTTTTTACTTTTCCGAGCCTCCTCTATACGATTCCGTAAAAAACAAAAAATACGGGTCCCTTAGTTTCCGAGATACGATAGGGAGGGGGAGGAAGGGGAGCAAAAAGGGGAGGTTTGGCACTTTTCCCATACTCGCGGGAGTTACTTGTTTACGAATCTGTCAAAAAATACCCACCTCCCCATCCACCATCTGGGAGAACAATTATGTCAATGAGTCAGTGAGTCAGTGGTAATTCAGCTTTATATAATATAACTAGTTTGCTTGGGTGCGCGAGCTGCACGCAGCTCGCGTGTTTTGTGTTTTTGAGAAGAATTCTCTATCCTTATAAAATTTTGAGAATCTATACGCACCCCTAAATGAATTGGAAAATCCGTTAGAATTACCCCTAAAACAGTATGAAAACCCCTATGGACCCCTAATAAAACCTTATTTAAAAACTGAGACCTTTTCCCATAAAAAACATTACCCTAAAGTTTACTGAGTTACGCTTCACCAACTCAACCATCGTTACGCTAAGGAGGTCGCCGGCTCGCTTCGCTCGCCACCTCCCCCCTTCGCTCCACTCAGGTCCTACCTACCACCGGACAGGTTTCGACACCTACTATAATATTTGTTCAAACACCTGATAGTTATCTCTAACCGTTATTAAGTTACAGCCGTTTTTAATTATAGGGGAGGTTGGGGAGGGGAGCTTCACCCACCCAACCTTCGTTACGCTACGGAGGTCGCCGGCTCGCTTCGCTCGCCACCTCCCCCCTTCGCTTAACTCGGTCTCGCAGGTTCGCTCCACTCAGGACCTACCTGCCGCCGGAAAGGGGAGGTTGGGGAGGGGAGGGGAGGGTATAAAAATTTCAACGCCCCCCAATAATAAAGTATAGTAAAAATCAAAATTCCGCTACGTGTCCTAGTTTCCGAGATACGATTGTGGGAGGGGTGAAGGGGGGGAGAGGGGGGAGTTTTGAAAAAAGAATTTAACTAAAAATCGGCCCCTTTATACGAATCTGAAAAAAAAAATGTTCGAAGTCTCTTAACTTCTGAGATTCGCCTAAAGGGGGGGAGAAGGGGAGAAAGGGGGACAACTTTGAAAAATGATTTTTACTTTTCCCAGCCTCCTCTATACGAATCTGAAAAAAAAAATGTTCCAAGTCTCTTGGTTTCCGAGATACGATAGGGAGGGGTGAGAAGGGGGGTGAAAAGGGGAGGTTTGGCACTTTTCCCATAGGTTTCAGAGTTAGTTGTTTACGAATCTGCAAAAATATACCCACCTCCCCATCCACCATCTCGGAGAACAATTCTGTCAATCAGTGAGTCAGTGGTAATTCAGCTTTATATAATATAATAATAAGTATGTATTTACAAACAAAAAGTATCTATCTAGTATATCAACTATCTGATGTCCACGACACAAGCCTCGTTGCTTAGTGTGGCGCTAGATGGCGCTGTGTGTAATGCCCAGCGATATTTATATTAATTTTTAATTTATTTTATTTTACTTCCCGACCTCCAAACTCCATCGATCCTCCTCTGCAGGTACAGTTGCATTAAAAAGCTGATATTCTTTAGAGTTCTAAGGTATCTAAACCAAAGCCAGCCACAAACTTGAATTCAATCATAAAAAAAAAACTCATTAAGAAATACAACGACAATCTTATAAATTGCAATATTTTGTAACTGAATTACTTATTTTGGTAACGGACTTAAAACGGATAGAACGGCAATTTAAAATTACCGGAGGAGAGAAAAAAATAGTATTTAATTAATTTCGCTATCCTGAAATTCTATTTCTAGCTATACACACCCCTTGTTAATAAATTACGGAAATTGATCCTTAATTTTTGTCAATATTATACGAATCTTCATACACAAGTAAACGACAAAATAGCCTTAGCTGGGCGCGACAGTACAATTAATATACTGGCCTGCAAAAATAAGTATCACACTTTAAAAATTGCAATAACTTTTTAGGTACACAAGATATACTTTCGAAACAAAAAGGACTCGAAAAATAGTTTAATTTTGTCTATAGTTTCAAAGAAAGCTGATAAGAATTGCTATAAAACGTATAATTATTTTAAATCTCTAACTTCTATAGTTTAGAAAAAATAGAAATTTGAAAGTGTATTACTTATTTTTGCAGGCCAGTGTAGTATGAAAATCGAGGATTATCGCCGTAACCCGATAAACCCAACTACATAATACACATTTACATAACCATAGCAACGCGATGAACCGAACCAGACGGGACTATTTGCAACTCTAAAATAATCCCCCGATAAGCCTTTTCAGCCATCTTTTAAGCAAATTCTGTCCAACCCTTTCCTATCTACACAGCGGTATCATAAGCCTTCGATAGTTTTACGGAGTGTTGATACGATAGTCAGCGTTTACTAGGTCCACTACTGGACGTTAAGAACACAGAGTAATGTTTACAGAAGCTTTATACATCATCATCTAGCCTAGCCTTTTCCCAACTATGTTAGCGTCGGCTTCCAGTCTAACCAGATGCAGCTGAATACCTGTATTTTACATGGAGCGACTGCCTATCTGACCTCCACAACCCAATTAGTACTGGGTAATACGATACCCCTTGGCAAGACAGGTTGTCAGACTTTATGGGCCACAGACTACCTGTAACGACTGTCAAAGATCTACAAATGACAGCCGGGACCAACAGCTTAACGTGCTTTCCGAGGTACAGAGGAAACTCTGTATGTAAGGGTGGTCGCCCATCCACAGACCAACCTAGGCAAGCACGGCTTAACCTAAAGATCGACCCGAGCGGCTATTTTTATTTAGCCACGAGCTTTATAAGAGAAGCTTTATACAACGAGCAAAAATTCACGCATGCATTTATATTTTAAACCGTTTAGTATTTCCACAACTATTTTCAACAGGATTCTTATAAGGTTTTTGAAATCTTATTTCAATTTCGTTGGTGGCTGCAAGCGTGTCTGCTGTGCATGACGTCTTGGGTTCGATTCCCAGGTCGAGCAAAGAGTTTTTGGGGGTTTCCATTAATTTCTCAGTAGCAGCCACGGAGTCTGGAATTGTGCCCGGATGGCTATAGGCTCGCCCCCTATTACATGGGACTGAAACATAACTAGCGTAATGTGGGTGTACTGTAACGTTAGGTACCTACACCTCTGCCTAACCCTTCAGGGATTACAGGCGTGATGTTATTTAAATCCAATACGTTTGTATTTTCTCGTATCATCGTAATTGTTGATATAATGTTGCCTTTTTTTTCGGATGGGAAATCATCAAATGACTTTTCCCGCTCTGGGCGGAGCAGGAGGGAGTGTCAGACTTTTACTGACTAAAACCCATCCATGTTCCTTCATCGCCCCTTGTGTTCCGAGGCCACGGTATCTCTTTCGAACAGTCCCGCAGCCCCGGCAGGATATAATGTTGCCTTGTCTCGCTAATCGCTTTAACTACTAGTATCGGTGATTAGCGATATTTCGACTATATCGATGCTGCACCGTGTTTTAACGACTTTCTACGCATGATTCGCTCACATAAAAATGCGTTGACTAGCATGTTATAGATAGGAGCGTTCGGTTGTAGCAAGCTTCCGAAAAATGACTAACGCTTCAATGGACAGGCAGCCTAAATCACGGATCACATAAGCTAAAAGCATAAAAGTCAGCTGGTCGCACACGCGTCAAAAAGCACAAAAGTCTTCTCAGTGAAATGCTAAACGCGAGTGATAGCTACACGTAAAGCGTGTCTATGAGTGCGTGCGGTTTTGATCGAAACGCTCGAACAGACTAGCCCTTCTGTAGTACTATCTACTCCGTGTCGTAAGTAAGCATATTAGATCGGAGTTTGGGACGGGGCATTACCATAGGAACGATGTCGGTCGGACCGTAGTCCGGTTCTCACTGGGATGGGAGGCAGATTTTGTTGAATATTTAACGTTAAGTTTGGGGTTTATCAATCTTTTGGAGAATCAGGTGTTGGTCGTTGATTTATTAATGAAAGTTGAGTGTTTAAAGCTTTGCAGCTTCCGAAGATTTTGTTGAAGAAAAGGTTCAGGAACCTTTTATCCTTTTATCGGTAACTACAACTTCAAACAACTCCAAGTTGTAGTTATCGACGTTTGAGATTTACTTGTTGAAGTTTTCTTTGAAGGCGGCGTTTTCTTCTTGAACATAATAATTGTCCTTCACTTCACTTTGTGAAGCGTCTCCTGAAAATAAATAATACTTATTGATTTTTGTTATAGTTATAAAAAAACGTATACATGTCAAAAATACGTTGTAATTTTAAAACTAGGTGAGATTACGGCTACACTGAAAAGAAACACTATAGGGGTATGAAGAACAGGGTGTAAAGCTCTTCATCCCCCATAGAAAAGGGAGGATCCTCCGACCAGACGGGTGTTATGCCTGGTGGGCCACTGCTGCACGACAGTTGTCATCGGGTTTACGTTGAACGTTCTCTTTTTAAGGGGACTACAGGAGCTAAACGCGAGTTTTATAATGCAAAAAAGCATATGATTCACTGCAATAAACAAAACCAGAAAAATAGACTAAGAAAATAAAACACTATCATGCTATATGTTGCTTGTAGAATTATTTGCCAAAAAATCAGAATGATCGCATGTAGGTATTTGAGTATAGCTTCTACTCGTTAAAATAATTTTTTAGAGATAAGTTCGTGATTTTTTGTTATCGAGTAAAATTAGTTGTATTATGTTTTCAAAACACTATCATACTAGCATATATCCTGAAGAATATCATATATTTTTCTGGTTTTGTTTATTGCAGTGAATCATATGCTTTTTTGCATTATAAAACTCGCGTTTTGCTCCTGTAGTAGCCTTAAGCCGAGATATAATCTTGATCAAGTCATATTCATTTATGATAACTATGTTTTTTTGTGTCGGAGAGAATTTTTTGAAAAAAGAACCTCACGAATTTTTCAATTTGGTGATGCCCGATCCATCCCTATTCAGACCTACTCGTATTTGAGAAGAATTCTGTTACAAGCAACGAGACATATAATACTTTTGCAAATACAAAAACATCACTTATTCGCAGCTGCCCAACATACATTTACCCTGAAAAGATTAAGATTTACATTTCCCTATGTTAAGCCATGAAGCAAAGATACGAGAGCTTTAATTAATCCAATAACTATTTCGCAAGACAAAGAAATTTGAAACTTATCTCTAACGTACTAAAGCATTTAGTCCCTTAACCTGATAGAATACGTAATTCTCCATGCATGAAACACGGTTTGGTGAGGACATTCAGCCTGTATGCAGATCTAGACTGAAAAGCGGCTTGATATGTGCCTGGAACAGGAACATAGCGTTACAATGTTAGGATTAGGTACATGCTGGAGGTTTTAGATGGGTAGCACCAAAGTGTTCGTTAACACATGGTTTTACTGGCTGTTAAACTTCCGTCAAAAGAAATTCGTTTTCTGCTTAATGACATCGTGAGTTTTTAAATACGCTGTCACCTTTCCAAACTTCTTGACTGTTGAAAAATACTAGGTATAATAGATTTTTTAAATTATATTTTATTTTACCTTGGATTCTTTTTTGTCATCTTTTGAGTTGCAGCCCTTCCCTCTTGGTGCAAAAGCAGATGAAGTTAACTAGGTTTTACAAGTTCACTCTCCGGAATGCAAAAAATAATGATTTGAGGTCACAGAACAGAAACAGGACCAACCAACATTTTTATACTTGTAATCAGTCTATTAGTTGATAGTTTCTTATTCTTATTCTTTATTGCACACAAAATAACAAATGTATAAAATAAATTGCAATAATACAGCTTATGTACAAAGGCGAGCTTAACAAAAACTTGGGTTTTCTTACAGCAAACCTCATTTTGATAGCGAGATTTGCAGAAGAGGATACACTTATGTATGTGCATTAACATTAGTGCATACTTCCTGTTACTTAAATTAATTAAATTTATAAACTAAACTACATACATACAATATAATATACGTAATACATACCTATAATATCCTTCATAGTTTGTAAGTAATGTACTGTATAGTCAGTTTCACGATGTGGTACCCCCTTGAAAGCACATACGTTCGAACCCGGGGTACTACCCAATTGTTGCAGCCCACCGTACAAACTTGTAGTTGCACACTTTATCCTGCTAAAATCATATTTAATCTTAACGCCTCTGTTTTATTACAGTTAAGTGATGGAATCGGCCCTAGCGTGTTATTTGGATGTGTTATGTATATCTACACAACATACATGTTTGTTATTTACATTATCTGTCTTAAATTAAAGCTGCTCTGTGATGCAGTAAGCCTCACAGTGCTTGTAACATGGCTTACAGAGAATAGACAAGGGCTTAATTCTAATTTAATAGCATTAAATTGCCTACAGGGCTCAGGAAAATACGCGCCTATGTTTGTGTGTTTAGCTCACGCTTAATTTGGGTAATTTCGTTTTATTTGAGGTAATGAAAGATATGGCAGCAGCTGCAAGTAGCATCTGATTTTCAACGATATCATCGTCATCATCCACAGCCCGACGTCCCCCACGGATATAGGCCTCTCTTTGCTTTTGCCAAGCTGCACGCCAGCCTCATCCAGGATATTCCCGCTTTGACAACAATGTCGTCTGCCCATCTCGCTCCCGGACAACCAAACAGTTCTCTTTCCAGTCCTTGGACGCCACTCGGTCACAGCTTTACTGCACCTGCTATCACCGTGTCCTGCTCAACTCCCTTTGAGTTCCATAACGCGGTTTACAATATCGATTTTCAGCGATATACCGCAAATGAAAACAGAAATAATTAATTACTAATAAATTGAATTCTGCCTGTTAAATTAAATTCAAAATTATGATTCTGAACTGTACATTCAACCACACAATACCTATCCTGCACGATTCTCGCGTATCTGTAGGCATACTGACATGTTTCTTTTCAAGCCGGAGAAATCTTCTTCCTCTGGATAAACCCTTTCGCAAGTGGGCCCTATTATGTACACAGCAACAGTAACACAAACTTACCAAAGATAAACAATCTTACACAGTTCACACAATAAAACAACTGACGTTTACCCGATGGCGGCCATCACTAGTTGATTGTCACTTTCACCGAGTTTACAACTATGGTAGATAAGCTGTTTGTATACAACGTTACTTTTATAGGGAAATGAATAATATAAGTTGCCTTCCGAGGCGAAGTGACAATGTTTTACGGGCTGTGAAACGGAGAGATAAAATTCTTGGTGTCGGTAAAAAGATAAAAGGAAGCAGGAATATAAAAGAAAGATAAAGATAGAGTATGCAAATCAAAGTTGGTTTATTTTCTCATTTATCGTGAAATTCCAAATTCTATCGAAAAGGGAGTGAATGACAGCTTGACGATTGACAGGGGAGAATGGAAGAAGAAACGTTTTAATTAACGAGATAGCCATCCAAGGCGTCCCGCCATCTTCTCAGTCTGCCTAACTGTCTCAGGGCTCCAGTTTTGCGATATGCGGGCCCACAGCTTTGTCAGGCAGACCTATGTTACAGTTAAACCATCCATGGCATCAGTTACTTTTCGAAAATCCCGAGCGGCACCCTTATTGGTTGAAACATCAAACAAATTACAAACACATTAGTTGTCCAATCATGAACGATTTGCGCGATGAACAGTCATTCAAATGCTGGTTGACAAACATTCATATCGTTTGTGGATGCTGCGAGTACACGAATTCATGCTGCGGAATCAGCGGAATACGATAAACGTTGAATACATGCGGGATGTAACAGGAGCATAATTTTGCAGAAGGTTAATTTTTTGTCTGGATTTATGGCCCATCTGATGGTTGTTTTGTCCCTGTTAGGTGGGACTTAAATATAACTGACTAACTAACTGTGTGGAACCCAAATGCCGATGAAGGAACATGGGTGGGTTTTAGTCAGTAAAAGTCTGACACTCCCTCCTGCTCCGCCCAGAGCGGGAGGAGTCATTTGATGATTTCCCATCCGAAAAAAAAGGGACACTTCTGTCTAACCTTTCGGGCAATAGAGTATTCTGTTCTGTTGATAATAGTACATTATGATATAAGTGCGGTAAGTTGAAAATTACAGCCGAGGCGATATTGCTAGCCCGAGTCGTAGGCGAGGGCGATAAAAAAGCAGAGGCTGTAATTATCAAAGCGCACGTTTGTCATACGACGTTTTATAACATATTTGCGAGGAAATAAATAAAACAAATAAAAACAATACAGCGAAAAGAAAAAGCGCGCGGAATAATTTTTACTTGTTCACAAATTAGCGAGGCGCGCGCATCAGCGCTTTTTTTAAGGCAAAGACACAAAAAAAAAGTATTAAGTAAATTAATATTTTTGTGTTTTTGTTATAGATAAATGGTTGTAATTTATTGTCCAAATTAATTAAATTAAAGAATTAAATGTTTATTTATTATATTTCATCTCCCAAAGTTAATTTTATTCATAAAATGTTGACCACTTTTCTGACATAAAAACTCTTTGCTAAGATTTAAAAAAGTTGAAACCGTGCATTTTACTTTACAGCATAAGTACGTAATGACATACATTACGATATTGAAATTGGTGAAATTAGAGACCCTGTACGAGCAAATGTGTTATAAAAAAATTAAAGGAATAGTTGTCGTTGTCGTTGTCTTAGGTCCCCGTGAAAAAGCATATAAAGCAAAGGCAGCTAAGGTACCCTATCTAAACGTGCGAAGCTGTTCTGGAGCAGCGCCTTAATAACTGCTAGAAAGGTGCGTATTCTTCGATGAATTTTCGCAATATTTCCGGTCCAATCGTAAATATTTACTGCAGCTATATTTAATGTGTTTTTAATGATGTTTTTATCTGGGTAATGCTTATTGAGCGTTATTTTCTGTGGAAAGCGACGCTTTGATCCAATTTTCACTTTAATTTTGGCGCTCCATCGTTTTTCCATCCTTCCTTCTAAAGACATTTTTTTTATTAAAGGAATGTTTTGATACCATTGCATAAATACTATTTTAAAATGCCATATTATAGCGCATTTCAAATCGTCCTGTTGTTTAGAATTTACCAGAACGTAGTATTCTAGATTCTTCTTTATCGTGTGGTTATTGCCTAACCCGGTGTCAGAGTTGTATTGCCACCAACGGGCCTCTGACTTGGCTTGAATTTAAACTACTATCGACAGGAGAGAAGATTTTAACATAGGAACTAGATGGTACAATTCTGTTGTGTCTGAGAACCCGGTTTTATTTTTGAACCCGGCTTGTGTTAAAAAATAAAACCTCTAGGGACTGTTCAGTAGAAGTATTATTTTTGGTAGAACAGAATGATATTTCTGCAAACATAACCTTCTGCATCTAACCGGCCTCATACAAACCTCCTCTGGATCCACAATACAGACGCGTAGTATGATGAATAGCGTTTACCAAGCTACATATTTCCGTATCGCGGCGAGAGAGGGGAATTCTAATCAAGCTCTGTCTGAGTTAAATATGAGGATTCGGACTATGTTGTGTTGGTTAAGTATTTTTATGAAGTATGAACTTCGATGTCATGTTATCTTTCTTTAGAACTGTTACTTACATAATCTGATTATAGAAAAAAAAAAGCGCTGGACACAAAGCGCCATCTAGTGCCACACTAAGCAACGAGGCTTGTGTCGTGGACACCAGATAGTTGATATACTCCATAGATACTAAAAAGACAAGTTAAAAAGAAAAAAAAAGAAAAAAATAAAGAAAAAAATAAATAAAAAAGACAAAGACATTAAAAAGAAAGACATTGATTTAATCGTTTCTCTAAATATTTTATTATGGCTAGATATACTCACTCATGGATTAAAGCGGATTGAGATACAGAATCAGTGTCTCATGTGCTGATTTTTGTAGTTGCTTTGACACTATTACAAGTTACACAAAGGCGTACCTTTATGTATTTAATATTTATTCCCTTTCCCAGCGGATTCGCCCAAGTGGGGGTCAGAAACCAAATGGGTTAAATTACTATGGCCTAATTCAGATCATAGTCTAGTTAAATATTAAATATTCCATCTCTCATTTTTTATCCTGTATGCTTACCATATCACGGATTATTGTTTTTATTTTTTAATTATATATATATTTTTTTTACCATTAGAATTTATGTCAATGTTAATCATTTTATTTATTCTTCTATGTTTTTATTTCTACTAAAATTATTTGTATGTGTTTTATCTTTCTTAAACTGCCAAAAATAATTTTTATTTTAATTATTAGGGGCTTAATTTATTAACTTTATTGTGCATGCTCTGGTCTCCTATAAGTGAAGGAGTACACCTACCCAATACCTTGTGTTTTACATTATATAATTATGCTTTGTGTACATCTTTTGTTGGAGATCCTTAAATAAATAAATAGTCAATCTGTAAACCTACTCCAATCTGTTCAGCACGTAAAGCTGTAATATATAACATACAAACAGACATAGATACATCTTTCTTTTTATAAAATTTTGTACAGAAACAGGGATATTTATACTACAATATTTTCTAATAGAAAACAAGCGCAGCAGAAAACACTTGCAATTATAAATCACGTTCGCAAAAAACAAAAATGCATGAAGTCGTACCAAAAAGATTATGTCCTTTACATTTTCAGCAAGAATATTAAAATTTCAGCGTTCTTTGGTTGAATAGTGTCAGTTTTGGTACCAGAGAGCAGTAGAATAAGCCACTTAATTAACAGACTTACAATTAGCGATATAACCGGGCACCTGCTGTGTGCTGTTGTATTTTTTTTGGATTTTTTAAAATTTGTTGGAGATATTTTGAGGAATAAGCTCGTTTTATAAAAATACTTTCAGGATTCAGGAAAAAGCATTGGAGATTTAAATTTTAACGACACAATGGCCGTCTCTCTTTTGAAAATTATGCGAAATAGTCCTGGATATGTTGATTTATCAACGTGAAATAATTTATGAATATTATACACATTTTAAGATGCATTAAAAAATCTCTTGTTTTTAATAAATAAATAAATAATTACTAGACATAGAACGCTCTCAGTTGTCAGAGGGCCTAAATAGAAGCGATTATTTTCAAAGAGTTTTATTTTTAACCTTTAGAACGAATTTTAAAATTTTTAATTTCACCCTCTTTCTTCTTTTAGCGCGACTGCTGAGCTTGAGGTCCTGGGTTCGATTCCCAGGAATTTCTCAGTAGTAGCCACGGAGTCTGGATTTGCACTCGTTTGACGGCAATAAACTCGCCCCCTGTTACATGGGACTTAAAAATAACTGTCAAAATGTGGGTGTACTATTAGGTACACCTGTGCCCAACCCTTCGGGGATTACAGGCGTGATGTTTAACATTTTTAACTTCCCCGTCATCGTTTCCGCTGATAAATAGTATATTATGCAACTAGTGAATAAAGGACGGATTTAAAGCGAGGGCCGTAGATGAGTCACGAGCAAGTGAAGGATTCTTATGATTATTTTTATTTATTTTTATGTTAGAATCCTGAACGACGCGAGTGATTCATGGCCCTCGATATAAATTCGTACTTTATTCAGGAGTTGCATACTATACTTTATATCATGACTACGAGAAAAGACATATTTTAAGCGAAAATAGAAATTTAATCAAGAAATAAGAATTGTTACATTAATTGAAATGGACATTAAAATTAGAGCAATGACTGAAATTAAGCGTAATTTTCTTATTATTATTATTAGGGTGGTCAACTTGTGAAACAATATTTATTAATCTAATGCCAAACTCCTTGTCGCAAATATCGACCAATCAAATCTCGAGAATTTATTTGCACCAAAGAGTTTTGAATTTCGAATCTTAGCGCAAGGAGTTTGTGTAAGCATTGAAATAGAGACCGGATATATTTTTGTGTTCCAAATTCAAACACCAAAATAGTGAATAAAAACAAAACAGTGAATAAAAGGCCTTTTTATTCACTGTTTTGCGTGAATAAAATAAGCTTTTTAGAGTAGGTATGGTATAAATGTCATTTTGTACAGAAACTCTGCAGACCTACCATGATCTAATTAAAAACGATTCAAAAGCAAGGCAGTTCAGTTTAGGTTCCTAAACTGCATCGCTCAAACTCGTACCATGACGTCCAATACGCTCAGCGGCATTTGGATCGTTAAAAGTGAATGAAAGATCGCAATTTGTGGCTGAACCGCATTTGAAACGTTGTTGTTGAAAAAGAGACAACGCTATTAGTATCAAATAACTTTGTTTCGCAGACATTTTAGTGTCAGACACACTCAGAAGCAAGTAACGTTTTATTTGTTTTTAACTTAGTATAGTCTAGTATAATCTTCCTCAAAAAACTCAAACTGTTCATCAGACATCTGTTAGAGAAAAACAAATGCGGTTAGAAAAGGCATATAAATAGGTATTTTAGACTTTAAAAGAAAGATTAAAGTACACTTACATTGGTTTTAAAACTTTACTTTCGTCAATAATTCACCAAACCTTTCAGTCTATGTTAGAGAAATAGTAACTTTTATTGAATCGCTTATTTTGACAGTTGAGCGTTCCAGTTGAGCTGCTCTATGGACGTCATGGTACCAAACAAGTACAAAATTGAATGAATGAAACCAAAACTTGCGACTCAGTTTGGGGTCAATCGCTGTCAGATGGCATGGCCTAAATTGAATCGTTAAACTGACGTCATGGTACGAATTAGAAGAACAGTTCAGTTTAGGTCCTAAAATGGATCGCGTTAAGAGCTCGTGGTAGGCCTCCTGAACTGATATTCAACTTTACCTGTCTAAATAACTGAAGGCCGGCCATTTACTTAGAACTAAAACAATTTAAACGGCAACCCGCAGATTTCCCGATACAATTCTTCCACCAACTTCATTTAGTTTGTTAAACAATACAGTTTCCTATCTGTTTCGCAACACTTAGGAAGTGCTACAAAAAGAACTAACTAGCGCTAAACAATACGAGTGAGAATGCTACTACAGTGACAAGAGGGAACGGGCGCGATATTCTTCTTCTAATCAAGCGTTGTCGCGTTCAAACATCGAGCTTTGTTTGAATAGCCATAAGGCGCCCTCTGTCGCCAAGAGCGAGCGTTTGGGTTCGTCGAACAAAATTAAGAAGCAGATGAACGATCTTTCCCACTAGTTCTACTACACAGTTATCAGTCTCCGAGTGAGCCGTTCATGGTAAGCATTTGATATCAATCAAAATCAAAGCATTTATTTCAAGTAGGCCAGTTACAGGCACTTTTGAATTTTCGAAACAAAGACAACAATGAAATGTAGCTATAGTGCCAGTCACAAGCCATAAAAACTTTGAAAGTACTGTAGTTCCCCATTCCCTAGCGCCATGGACACTCTTTTAAATATGAATATTTTTACAAAACCTTGTTTATCGGTTTTAGAGCAAGGCCTGGGTCCTTCCAGGGACAGCAAACTTTTACCCTGAGGAATGGAAACACATTTATCCGCTACCCTCGACATAAATGTATCCCCTGTGCATTTCAATCTGCATGCTCTCTGAATACTACATATCATTGGAATGATCTTCATTCCGACCCGCCAATAACTCAGCTGTACTATCACAATAATGTCGAAATAACATTGATCTTTACTACTGTTACAATATAGTAGTTGTTGGGTTGCTGCTGTCAGAGTTTAACCTTTTGACCGCCATAGTCATTTATTGTCATTCATAGTCACTTATACGTGACAAGCAAGCGCGTGCCCTGTACGCCAAACGACACAAATATAAGACAAAATGGTAGGTGAAATTGTGGCTTGGCGTAGAGGGCACGCGCGTGCGTTTATGCTCTGACGGTCAAAAAGTTAAATAACCTGTAAAGTTGATCTTAGCTTTCAAAGCTTTTCGTGTGTACGGCAACAATTTTTAACAGGCAATATAATCTTTATAGTATCTTATGTTAATCCAATAAATTTTTTAACGATTTCTGTCTTTTTGCCACGGCCCTAAGGATTGATTACTTACCCGGTCGCTACCGCTCCTCACTGTAGTCGAGGCCTTAGACTTAGATCTATTACGAAGGTAACCTGCCGTGGGACCTGCACTGTTGTATCCGTATCGGCAGGGTAGGCAGTTAGATAAGTATTGGAATTGTTAATATGGTTTATATGGGAACTATAAATACTTAGTTTATAAGCTTTTTCTTTCGAAACGATGAATGGAATGTGTTAAGAATGATATGGCAAGAAAATAAATGTCTGATGAGATGACGAAAAATAGAGTATTTTGGAAGAAGAAGACCATGCTGCGCCGACCCCAAATCAATTGGGATAGGGCAAGAAAATGATGATATAAATACTTAGTTTGCGGCCAGTTCGTTTGAATATTGGGTTTTTCCATTAAGAATTTCTCAGTAACAGGAGTCACATTCTGGATTCGTGCTCGGTTGGTGGAAAAGCCCAATTCTTCCTGGTTCTGTGCGATATCGTCAACCCGTCAGCTTTAGGACGGCCTATATACCTACCGACTGACTAAAACCCATCAATGTTCCTTCATCGCCCTTTGTGTTCCGGGGCCACGGTATCCCTTTCGAACAGTCCCTCAGCCCCGGCAGGTATCGGCCCTTGAAGAAGGAAGGAAGGAAAGAAGGGGTCCCTTCTTGTTTGCTGACTCTCTTTGAGGCGCGCGTAGAACACGCACGCGCCGTCGACACGGCCTGTCGTCATAAGACGGACGGACGGCGAATTAGCCCATAGCTCCCCGTCCATTTCATAGGATTTAAACATAACTGGCGAAATGTGGGTGTACTTTAATTGGCTACATATCTGTCTATCCCTTCGGGGACTACAGGCGTGATGGTGTTATGTTATTTCCTTTGAGGAAGAGTAATGAAGGCATAAGCTTTTTAAGGAAAAACAAAATTCCGTAAAAAAATAATATTGGAAGATTATTCCGAGTATTTTCCTCAATTTTCACCGACAATAATTGTTGGTATTCTCCAACAATACCTTTTATAAATAAATTATCAATCCCGAGTTCTTTGTGAAAAGAATGTTTTCATGACAAAATTGTGTGAAAATCTTGAAAATATGTCACAGTTCGCAACATTTACTATTTCTGCACAAAATGGAGGTGTCTGTGTGTTACAATATACTGTCTGTCTGTCACAGCAATATACGATTGTACGAAATAAATGCGGTCACGAAAAATGTACTTGAATTGTGATGTTCATCCTTGTTTGGGATGAATAGAGATGGCGTAGACGTGTCGACGTTTAGAATAAAACTAGGTTTATTTAGGAAAATGGGACACGTTACAAAATACAATTTACAGGATGATGACGACAAATACAGAAAGTATGAAAGAAGGTCTTCTTTTACCATACTTAAATAAGTACATGGTGCGTCGAACCCTAAGGGTCAGTTCACACCGAGACAAAAGATACACATTTCATTGTGATAATTCAGAATACGTTGCATCATGCAGCACTGCGCCTCGACAATGAAATGTGTATCTTTTCGTGTAGTAAATAAAGTTATATTTTGAGTCGCTCTGCGCGCAGCGTCGCGTCGCGTCTCGGTGTGAGCTGACCCTAATAAATTGGGACAAGGGCAGGATAATCAAGTCTGTCTTGCATAGGGCATTATCATAAAAGTGTTAAAGGAATATTATTGTTATTCGCTATTGTCTTTTTCACTTACATAAAGATTTATAAAATGTTTGTAAGTATATTTTTGTTTTTAGGGTTCCGCACCCAAAGTGTAAAAACGGGACCCTATTACTAAGACTCCACTGTTCGTCTGTCTGTCACCAGGCTGTATCTCATGAACCGTGTTAGCTAGACAATTAATATTTTCACAAATGATGTATTTCTGTTGCCGCTATAACACATACTAAGAACAGGATAAAATAAATATTTATGTGAGGCTCCCATCCAACAAACGCGTTTATTGGTTGTCCTTAATTAAATAAATAAATAATGATAAATCATGATCTCTTCGAGACACCATTGTTTAACTATTGTGTCTACTTCGTGGACAGATCAAGGGTTAATGATGTCAATATCAAGATAAACCTTTGAAAAAGATAACGTTGATTATCATAAACGAATTGTTTCCCATAAATCTCAAAAATAAGAGTTTCAATATATCACCAGAGAGCTGTTGAAGCTTGGAAGTCATTAAACTTATTAATTATTTAGTAACATATCTCTACTAACTTGAGTGTTAACGTGCAAAGCTATCGTGAAGGTGCGTTTGCATTGGTCGAGTACGTATAGGTAGTCAACTGGTGCCAGTAGAGTATTCAAGTTATGGGTTGTTTACCATTTGCCTAGCCATTTCCCAACTACGTGGGGTCGGCGCCCAGTCACACCGGATGCAGCTCAATACCAGTATTTTATATGGAGCGACTGCCTATCTGACCTTCACAATCCGGTTAGTACTGAGTACTGGGTAATATTAACATATTACCCATTTTTTTTCTGATGGGAAATCATCAAATAACTCCTCCCGCTCTGGGCGGAGCAGGAGGGAGTGTCAGACTTTTACTGACTAAAACCCATCCATGTTCCTTCATCGCCCTTTGTGTTTCGGAGCCACGGTATCTCTTTCGAATAGTCCCGCAGCCCCGGCAGGCTTCGGCCCTTATGGACCCCTTTCGTTTTGCTGACTCTCTTTGAGGCGCGCGTGGAACACGAATGCGCCGTCGACACAGCCTGTCGTCATGAGACGGACGTCTCCCGCGGCGGCTGGGACGTGAGGTTCTCTCCCTCTCACGTTCTGCCACCTCCTTCGCTAGCATGACTGCTTCGCAGAATGAGGTGACGGCGTCCCATTCCGTCCCGCTTCTGACCATGGATTAAACCAGGGCCGGAAGCGAGAGGTCGCCGCCGCCGATCGCCGCTTCGAGGACACGGCGCACCTCCACATTGTGCTCCACCGTGTCCTCCGGTCGATCCTCACAATGATAGCACCCGGGCGTTTCCTCCCGCCCGATTCGGTGCAGGAACCTCCCAAAACAACCGTGTCCGGTGAGGACCTGCGTCAGGCGGAAGGTGAGGACGCAGTGGCGTCTCTCAAGTCACTAGGACTTATCACCACTATTTATAGAAATCGTTATAGAAAACGGCCGTTAAGGCGACTACATGAGCTAAAGCAGCAACTCTATTTGTGGTGGTTTAAACCTCGTTTGAAATACTGTTAGAATAAAGTTCTAATCACTATCATGCTAATATGTTGCTTGTAGAATTATTTGCCAAAAAATCAGAATGATCGCATGTATTTGAGTATGGTTTTTACTCGTTAAAAGAATTTCTTAGAGATTTAGGTTGTTGATTTTTTTATCGAGTAAATTTAAACAACATTCTAAACATTTTTAACATTCATATATAACATAATATAAAAAAATTAAAAAATAGTAGCCCACGTGGGCGAGTCTCGACATAGATAGCGACAAAATCGCTAACTTTCGATTACTAACAACTCACGAAAAAATTCGGTTGCAATAACGATGCTTGCGAGAAACGCATCTTGGATGTAGAGACTTGCGAAAATCGCATCTTGGATGTCTAGACTTGCATTTCCCGCAAGCATCGTTATTGCAACCGAATTTATTCGTTAGTAATTAGCAATCGAAAGTTAGTTATTTTGTCGTTATCTCTGTCGAGACTGCCAGCCGCTGGCTGGCTGCCTGATTGATACCGGTTGTGCATTCTGCATGCCCTAATTGCATACCAAGGAAGGCCTGGATCTACTAATGTAAACGCGCCTTCACGTAAGTTACTACATACCCCGAATATTGCGACCATTAACGAAATTCAGTAGACACCAACAATTTTGTGGCCCAATAATCGATACCTCTTCCAGTTTCAATCCAAATTCAACGTTAAACTGACGTGTTAAAGTTGACTCTCGAAGGGAGGGTAGTTTCGGAACAATTTATCATTTGAGGATATAACTCAGGGTTTTGATATCATATCTGGGAGATACGGTGAAGAGATGCTTCATTTTATTACGAAAATGGGGTAAGCAGAGAGGGTCGCTCGTAATTTTAATGCTTCGTAATGTTTAGCTGACGAAAGAGGTTGGTTTTTTAGCGTTTTTGGTGCTTTTTATGTATTCTTGAAAACGGAAATTGCTATCATAATCAGACTTAGAAAACAAACAGGTGACTAGTAGTTAATCTTAGCACTTCCTATTATTTTACTATGTGAAAGTTTGTGACAATGTTGTTTACTTTTTTTACGCAAAAACTACTAAACGAACACAGACACACAGGTAGTTTATAACATGTATTATTAATACATAGGATATTTTTCATGCCGGTAGTACCTACGATCCCGATAATTCGATAATTAACGAACTACACGCATGTAGTTAGCTAGTATTCTACAATACACTCATTACGTCTTATGTATAGGATTTTCAGCTCACATCTATCTAACTGAGGACTACCTCTATCCGCCGCGGGAGACGCCCCGGGCGTCGGGGGCCACGTGGTGGCTTCCGGCCACCGTAGGCGCGGGCCTGTGGACGGAGAGCTATGGGCTAGCTCGCCGTCCGTCCGTCTCATGACGACAGGCCGTGTCGACGGTGCGTTCGTGTTCCACGCGCGCCTCAAAGAGAGTCAGCAACAATGAAGGGGTCCGCAAGGGCCGAAGCCTGCCGGGGCTGCGGGACTATTCGAAAGAGATACCGTGGCCCTGGAACACAAAGGGCGATGAAGGAACATGGATAGGTTTTAGTCAGTAAAAGTCTGACACTCCCTCCTGCTCCGCCCAGAGCGGGAGAAGTCATTTGATGATATCCCATCCTAAAAAAAAAAAAAAAAAGGACTGCCTCTATGGTCTAGTGATCGCATGCACTACTAGTGAGCACAAGATTTTGGGTTTGATTCCCAAATCGCGCAAAGATTTACAAGGTTCCTCCATCAGGAATTTCTTATTGGTCTGGATTTGTAACCGGTTGATGGCCACAGGCTCACGCCATGAGATTTAGACATTACTTACGATTTGTGGTTGTTACACTACACCTCTGTCTACTCCTTTTAGGAATACAGTCGTGATGTTAATACATGGTTCCCATGAAACACTATTTCCAACTTCTCCTCAAGACAAGGTGAATAGTTACACCAACATTTTCCGGCCAGGAAATTGGCTATCCATACCCTGGCAGAAAATATAGGTCTAACTAGGTACGAGTTTATAATTGGCTTGAGCTACAAAAATGCTTGTCATCGTTAGCTTATCTTGAACGTCAGTTAGGAAAAAGTTTTTGAGTGATGTACAATCAGTGGCAAAAGTCGATTAACAATGACACTTTTTACACAGCTAGATTTGCTCAAAATTATGCGATGCATTGCATTTCAGCAATTTTTAATTAAGTAATTAAGAGTAGAGAGTAAATTGTTTAAAAAAAAAAAGGATTTAAGTATATAAATGACGTACAGTCACGAGCAATGAAATGTAGACACAGAAAAAATCAAAAGGGATTTTCACTGTATTTCTTAATTTGTTCACGAACATATTACGAAATAGGCCTTATTATAAAGTAGAAATCTTTAGTTTTAACTGCCCTTACGTATTATCGATTATACTCTATCTTTCTATCTTTTTCACTTCTGTTTGGATTTGATTCAATATTTGGCTCACACAAAAAAACACACAAATGCTAATCAACTTTTGCCGCCGACTGTACTCACCATGACATGAAGCAGCAACTTATCTTTCGCCACAGTTCCTCTGAAAAATTGCAAAAGATCTTTGCGTTCGCCAAAATTGTTTTTAGGGGAGATAATTGAATAGAATAACACAAACGAAAGAAAAACAACAGCTTTCAGCGTTTTTTCTTTGATGTATCGCAGCCTGGTATACGATGCGGAGAAAAAAAAAGGAACTCATCTGTCATTGTTGACATTTCCGTCCAATGACCTGTAAGGGTCATTTGCTTGGCTTTGTTACAATTTATTTGGGGCCGGTGAGCGCAGCGTGTTTTCTTCTTTCTTATGTAGGTACGTCTCTATTAGCCGTCATTTTAATATATTTCCTTTATTAAATAGTTATGGGTCATGATATTGTCAAGCACACTTTTTAGGCAGAGCTTGCTTTTAATTTTTTTTCAATACACTTCCTCGAAAACAGGTTCTTATCGCACTACGATTAGGTTCAACATGCCATGTATTTCACACACGTGGATTGTTTTCATTTTCCATCACCGCGTGCTGTGCCGCGTGCAGAAAGGAGCCTATTTCGCACGCGGCACAGCACGCGGGTGTTGGAAAATTGCCTCAGATAAAACCATACCTACACTTAGTACAAATTGGTGCAATGCTATCAGCGGTGATTGTTATTTTTCATTATTTTATTTTATTTCTTCAAAAGTGTATTGAAAAACGTCGTTTGATACACGTGGACATTGGTTATTCCAGTTCTCGACTCAAATACACCCTCGCCTACGGCTCGGGAGTTAATTCCGCCTCGAATGCAATAACAAACTTTCTCCACTTGTATCAAAATGTACACTCGAGAGCAATGAATCCGGGTCACTTAAAGAATGTTAAAAATCTCGGAAACTAAAAATGATAGGTTAATGCAATAAGTTGTATTTAATAGACAATGTAATACTCCTTAAATGAAAGTAAAAAAAATATGAGTCACCATACATTTTATTAACACAAAATTACATAAAGAAAAAAATGCTGATCTCTCCTTAAAACAAAAATAGGAAACATGAAATTTTTGAACTTTATTACGATTTTCTTGAATTTTAATACTTCGTATTGCCTCCTCGTGCTTCCATTACTGCGTTTACGCGGTTTGGCATGCTGTACACCAAGTTCCTTATACGATTTTGGGGAATATTCTCCCATTCCTCTGTGAGAGCTATTTGAGCTCACGAAGCGTGATTGGGGGAGGGTTTCGTTGTTTTACGCATCTGCCTAGCTCGTCCCAAGCATGCTCGATCGGGTTGATATCCGGGCTGCGCGCTGGCCACTTCATACGAGTAATGTTCATCTCTTGAAGGTAGTCATTCACAATCCTACCTGTATGAGGTCGGGCATTGTCATGCATAAATATGGTTCACCCTTGTTTGATAGAACAACGTTTGATATAATATTACTAAATCGAATTTTAGTTGCAATAAAGTCATTTCGAAGAATTATTCATTTGACCGAATAATTCATTGGTAAATTTTTATTTAGCGTAATTATTTATTTGAACTAATTTCATTTGAACTAATTTCATTTCGCCGAATTTTCAAATGCACTAATTTTATTTAAACTAATGTTTCACTACACTAATAATTATTTAGTCGAAAGATCGTATCGAATATTTAGTTCATTAATAATTCGTTTCTTTCATCGTCTATAAACTAACATTGTTCTTCACCTATCGAATTAATGCCACGCCGCGCGCCGTACTTCTAACGCCATCTAGTAGATGTAAGTGGAACAATATTGAGATTTACTATAATCGTAAATATGAAGGTAGTACCAAGAAAAATGCATCATGCAGGTTGTCATTGTCATGCACTATAATGATTTGTGTCTCATCATAAGTCATTACTAAGTAAACATTATTTATTTTTTGTGCTAAATTGTTTAGTATAGGTAATTAAAATTGTTTCGAAATGTGCAGCATATTCCTTAGCAAGAGAGGTGGAATGAAGCTAAATATAGATGGGTTTTCGTTCAACAAAAATAAGGAAGATTTACTAAAAGCAATTGCAAGTAATTTAAGATTAGTTTAACTGTTTTCTTGTTCAAAATTAATAATTTTTCAAATATTTACAATGTTTTTTTTTCTGCATTACATTACACCAATTGAATATTCGATAAAATACATGGTTATACCATCTGAACAATACATCAAATGAACATTATACCTGTTGATCATTAGCGCAAATGTTGTTATAGCAAATAAATATTCGATGAACTGAAAATTCTGTCAAACGATGTTATACAAAGTGATGATTTTCTTGAACGTTGTTCGATTTAGTAATATTATATCAAACGTTGTTCTATCAAACAAGGGTGAACCAAGTTAAATAGGGGATGAAAGTTTGTATGAAAGTCCGTCAGTTTTAAAGTTAGGGTCTTAAAATATTGTGTTTAGGCTGAAGATTAGAAATTAATTTATATGTGTTTCAGCGTTTTTGATAATTCCACCCCCAAAGAATTAAAAAGAGAGATGAAGTTGTGTATGGAAAGTCCTTAATATTCGAAGTAAAAATCACAAAATTGATCATCTAGGCGTATGGTTAGAAGCTAACGCTACGGTGTTGTTAGAATTTCAATCCTTAAGGGGGTGAAAAGAGGGATGAAATTTTGTTTTTAAGTTAAAACTTTGTATTTAGCCTTTTGGTTATTAATTAATAATTACATGTATCAGCGTTTTTGAAAAATCATCCTAGAAGAGAAATAATGATAATTCAGTGATAATAATTTAATTCAATTCATAACAGTATGCAATTTTTCAGCAATGTTCTCTTATGACGTTATCACGTAAAATTATCGTCTGTAAATGTACAGACAACCATTTTTATTTATTATTATCATGCTGAGTGGAACCCTGTCAAATATTTTGTTCCGCATTAAAATGCCGCTAATAATTAACTAACACTTCTGCCTCAACAGCGCCATCTTCCGGGTCCAAAACTATCCTATCTTTCAAGTTGAAACCAACCATACAGCTGACGCATTTTAAAATTTAATTGAAATCGGTTGGGTGCATGGTTTCGAAGATTAGCATGTACGAACATTTTCGACACGTGATTTTTAAACATATACATAGTAAGATTATTTGTGTTGTTATGTGTTATATGTTTTCGTTTTATTATTTTTTTACTTTTATAAGCACGTCATGTCTCTGCCACAATTATTTTCAACACGCATTCTCGAAAACTGGCTCTTATTGCACTAAGATTAGGTTCAACAATGTATTTCACACTCGTGGATTTTATCATTTATCACAACTAGTGCGGAAATAAAAAGTTTCCCCACTTGCATCAAAAATTCTAAATGAACTATTATTTTCTTTCTTTTTTCTATAATTTAACACAAATAGAAACCTAGTAAAATAACAGTTTTTACACAATCTATAGTGCTATTTTCTAAATATCGGCTACCGTAAATCGGGGTGTATAGAAACGCAGGGGTGAATCGAGACAAAACTTTGAGAAGGATTATAACGAATGATATCTCGAAATAATAAAGTAAAACGCAGTCGGCTAATTATGCAAAGAAAATAGAGTACTTTTTGGTAACATATCATATCAATTCAACTTATAATCTAACCTTAAATCCCTTTCAAAGTTTTGTCTCGATTCACCCCTGCGTTTTTCCAAAAACCGTTACTAAATAAGAGAATAACCAACAATATCGTTTCATAACAAAGATCTTTCTTAGCGACGGAACCCATTACATCAATAATCGCGACAATAGAGGGCCGCTCGTAAAAACCGAATATTGCCGGATAATACCGATTTTTTCCTGCCTAGATAAATTATCATCGGTTATTTTTTTATTACCTACATTGGATTTCGTTTTATTGGAGCATAAATTATTGGTTAAGTACCTAAGCTAGAAAACAAAGAACTTGATAACTTGCTAGGTAATGACATAAGTCAATCCTACTCGACTCTTTCAGAGATAAAAAACTATACTTAAACCAAAAAAAAATATTGCACAAAACAAGATGTTTTTGAGAAAAGCTTCTGTGACAAATGGGTAGACGGAACCGGGGCCTTTATAAGACACACGGTGTAAGAACCCTAAATCAAATGATTCTAGACCCAAAAGGGTTGTTATTTTGCGTAGATAAAAAAAATGCTGTTTTTTATACAAAAGAGCAATATCAACACTGTCAAAATAGACGGAAAAGCTGTTTGTTTTTTTAACAACCGACGAACGCCGGGTATTTTTGACGATTGTTGCTGGTTCTAAAATTATGTGCTGAATTCATGGTAACGTATTTGTGCGTCGATGTCTAATACACCCTAAATACTTGTGTGTGATTTTAGTATCACCATTCCATTCCAGTAAACTATAACAAACCACACAAAAACATTTAATAGTAAACACACTTCGACCCCTGCTTCACCCCTTAACCTACCGGAAGCACCCTCAGCACTGATTGTAGAGGAGACATCCACAATTTACCGCCATTGTGTAAATCAGCCCCGCCATCTACCCCCATTATGTGAGGGCAGCCCTTAACCCGGATGGGAGCCTTGGCCTAAATAGCCGGTCGGGGAGTTGAGAAGCGACGGAGCAAGGGCATGTCGTTTGTCGCTGGAGTATGCTGAAATTGTGCATGTTTTTCTTTTTCACACTTGTGCGCCGCGTGGGGCTATCCACGTGTACTGCAGTGGAAACGTAGACCCACGTTGTCAAACAAATGAATCCACGCAGCTAACGTGCGCCGCGTGACCGTGCACAGCTTGCACCGCGGTGGGTTTGCGCCTTATATAGTGCCTGCAGCTGTGCCGAAATATCGGAAACTCAAAATAAATAATAAACATGGTAATTTACATGGGACTTAGACATAACTGTCGAAATGTGATTGTATTATTAAGTACAGTTCTGCCTAATCTTTTGGCGAGTGAGGTTATATTTTATTACGTGGAAAATATCGTTTTATTTATTTTTATATAGGTTTGTAGACCAGAAAACATTTTTCATGCCGTGTTGCATAATGGCAAAACTTCTTCATTACAGACAATTGGTTGTGGCAAGATCCCGATTTGTAATATCTTAAATTCACTCACTGACAACCAATACACGTCTTGAACTAATGGACCTAGAAGTTTGAAATTTCATATAAAACTCAAGGAACAAAATTATAAAGGCAGCCTAATAAAGTAGATAAACCACTTAATTTTAATGACATATGTGCGGTAAAAATGTTAGTTGTTTATTCATTGATTGTTAGAAATACACCTGGAATAGTTCACACTAAATTAGAACAGTTTAATTAATGGAAACGTATTTTGATACGAATGAATAAGCAAGCAAGCTGTACTTAGTTATAATGTAACCGTTTTTATAATTGGACCATTATTTAACGTTTTTGTGACCTGTCATTAGTTCCCATTAATATAAAATTGTTTTATGGTCCTTCGACGCCGTTTATTATGATCATAAAAATGTTCCTGTTACCGCGCAATAAAACAACTATGATTGGATGTTCCCGGAATTTACTGATTTTTGCTGTATCTTTGAAAATTATCTCGTTCGATATTTTTATGAGTAGGTGCATAGACATAGGTTATTGTTTTTTTTTTCTGAAGTTAAAAATCTGTAGAATAAGTGTAACCTCTAAAACACAATATTTACCATATTTTTTCTCAATTTTTTCATCGAACTTTAAAAAATCAAAATGATTTTCTACATACAGTATTTTACTACATAAGTAATAAATTAGAACTTTCATTCATGAAGTTAACGAATAAAATAACAAACATACAATACATATTTTATTTGACTATCATTTTACTTGAAAAACAATGAACAAGTAGTAACATTTTCTCAAAGGAAAGTGTTATGTATTGGCGCACATACTTACCCGACTGCGTTACATAAGTGAGGTTATGCACGCGATGCCAATGCTCTGTGACAAGAGATTTATAAGAAATGTGTGTATACAGCGTGTATCGGAAAAGTGTGGTCATATTTTTAAGGGCTACGTACGTTTTTAAGGGCTGAGAATATGAGTATATATCCTAGTTTTCACCTACAGAATCCAAGTACGTCAAGTGTCACGGTAATGGGGTGGGCAATTGGTGGAACTAATGGCGTTAGCATCGCATGAACCAAACATCGTCATTGGTTGAAAATCTGTCATTTTATATTTCAAAATAGTTTGACCTCATTGGTCAGATTGGGTCTAAGCTATGGACGCGCCATCTACAATCAGCTTTGACCGGTCTTCCCCATTGTGATAATATTTTCTTTATTTCACGAATTGCCACGTCCAAGTCATAAATATTTTTGCTTGAGGTCGCAATAGAATGTTATATTTTTTTATATTATCTACCTTCAAATTGAAATTACTATCTTATAGAAATTTTCTTCTTGAAAATGATATAGGTATGCGCTATCAAAATCTTAAAACAATTTTGGCTATTAAAAATCTTGTAAATACACACACAATTCCTCAAAAATTATGTCGATGATTTTACCAAACACCCTGTACATAAATGTGTATAATGAGTGACATGACAATGTAACGAGTTTATCGTAGGCAAGTGGTGGAAAGTTTACCTCCATGGGTGGTTACTGGGTTCGATTACTTGAAAATGATTCTGACACCTTCGAGACGAACGATTAGTTCACTATAGTGCTACATGGTCATTTTGGCGGTCTTAAACAGAAATAACGACGCCATTTTGTTTTTAATACAATTTCTACAGTTCATCGTTAGCCTATTTTGTCTACGTCTGAACGGACCTCATTTTGGTCCGTTCAGACTAAACACCCATCTGACAGGCCTTTTCCCAAATATGTTGAAATCGGCTTACAGTCTAACCGGATGCAGCTGACTACCAATTTTACATGGAGTAACTTCCTATCTGACCTCCACAACCCAGTTAGTACTGGGTTATACGATACCCCTTGGTAATACTGGTTGTTGAACTTTCGGGCCACTGACTAGCAGCAACGACAGTCAAACATCTAAAAATTATAGCCAGAACCTGAATCCAGATCGTGGAGTACATGAAGGTGAAGACCAGCTGGACCTTGAGGGTCGAGAAGATGGAACCGCGTCACAACACCAACTTCAAGTCGTTTGTGGTGCGAGTTCTGACATAACATCTCGACAAATTTCTCAAGGAAGAGTTTTGACCGAAAGGTGTACTCTACCGACGGTTGCGCGGCAGGCTACGTGTCACCGCGCAAGTTCATAGTTTATAAGTTGTATTTTGTATGTATTAGTATATTTTTATGTTGTAATGTCATTTTGTGTATTTTATTTAAGAACCTTATGATGCCTGATAGTAAAATTATTTATTGATTGAAAACGGCTTAACGTGCTTTCCGAGGCACGGATGGAACTCGGTACCTATGTATTGGGTGGTCACCCATCGATGGACCAACCTAGGCAAGCAAGGCTTAACCTGAAGATCGACCAGACATTACAACAACCGTATTGTAACGAAAACACAGATGACTAAAAAAAATGAGAGATAAAAAACCTATGAAAGCACTGTAATGAAGCTATCCTTTATTATTTCAGTCAACCAATCACAATAGTTTACATGGCCATGATCTGTGATCAAAGTTTACCCTTTCAAAAACCGGGTATATGAATATTATTTGTATGTATTTTTTCCTGCCGTCATATTTCCTCAATGCTGAGGGTCGTGGGGTCCCCCAAGGGGTCACTTTTTCACGGATGTTTTTTCCGTCATCTGTTTTTATCCTCTGCGGCTTGGGTAACGTAAACTGTGATGAAAACTGAAGAGCGTAACGGGGGGTTATTCTGTAAAAGTTGACTTCGAACCTTATTTAAGTGACCGAACATTATAAAGCGAACTCATTCGTTAGGGTTAGCCGGGACGTAGAAACACGGGATGGTCCTTTTTGTACTACGCTCCGCTGTCCGTCCGTTTGTCTGTCAGCGGGCTATATCTCATGATCCGTAATAGGTAGGCCGTTGAAATTTTCACAGAATGTGTATTTCTGATACCGCAGTAACAACACCCCTACTACGATGGTATGGAACCCTTCATGCGCGAGTCTGACTCGCACTTGGGCGGTTTTATTTTTATAGTAAGGTCTACTGACAACCAATAAGCAGCCAGACTCATATTATAGCTGTTATATAAATGAAAGTCTTATTAATTATAAACTTTGCCGTATATTTCAATAACTTAAATGCAATCAACCATACAATCGTGTCTCAGATTCACACACACTGACGTCCCAGGAGGCGGGCTGTCAAACCTACATTTTTATGAATCTGACACAGTGGCTATTAGCCCATACAACAATAGCATTAGCATTTTAATGGTTGTCCGTTCAAAATGCGAGTAACTAGTTTGTGAATGGTTGCATCGAGATCGGATCGCCATTGGGCTCTTAAATTCTGGCTACTCTACGTTGATTTGAGTTTTATTTATTTATTTAACACTTCAAGCACAAAGTACAGAGGCGGATTTAATGCCACAGGCATTTTCTATCTGTCATCCTTTGGGTGATGAAGAGTCAAACAGTGGTAGATGAATATCTGAAAATAATTTAAATTGAATACTAAGTTATACTAAAAGGATATATACAATACTATTTTTAAATATATACCAACGAGTTTGGGTTTATGAGTTTGTTACATGTTACTTTTGAGTCGTGGACGAAAGGCCCCATTCTATAAAGTATTAATTGCTAAGAAAAATATCAACTATTGGTAAGACTTGGATAGTACCAGACATGATATGCGATATTTAACTCTTTTTTAGTACACTTAGTCGATATCGATGTTTTTGTTTAGACTGTGATCTTATTCACTAAGCAATGTAAAAAATAAGTCCTCAATAAAACTTCTAACAAAAAAAAAGTAAATTGTTAAGTTCAGCTTTCAAAATACCTGAAATCTATGAATAAATAATGATCATTATGTAAATATAAATCCTCTTGAAGTCTTAAACCAAACTAGAGATGGCTTAGAGGTTATGAAACTGAAAGGTAAGATTATTTTTAACCGACTTCAAAAAAAGAGGAGGTTATCTTTTATCACAACAATTTTATCTTGAAGAAAACAATTAATTAAATAGAGAATCTTTATTTACTTAGAGTGTAGGTTAATAAAAATAAGTTGTTAAATTAATTAGGATAGGATCCATGTACTGTATTTTAAACCATGATTGACAGAAACCTTGGACAGCTTCAATAGGCGAGACGACAAAAAAAATCTAATTAGTCCGTCTGTTAGATTAACAAAAAATATTTGACCCGTGTTTTTTCTTTTGTTACGTAAACCAAAATTGATGAAGATATGACGCTTTTAAAATTCTCAATACGTCACGCCTAGGTATAATTTTTAGCTAGTTCTGACGTCACGAGCCCCCACTCCCGAGTTTTGATGCGTTTTATCTCTTGTCGATATTCATTGATTTACAAAAACAAAAAATATGTGTTCATTAATTTCCAATACTCTAACTGACGGACTAAATAGATTTATAATTTTTTGATACTGTCGTCATGCCTATTATGGTTACCAATTTGATGTATCCATCCAAACAAGTATTAGGTCAGTAGGTCGATTTTATTAGTTTTTGATAACCAGGCAGTTATCAAGCTCTTGTCCAGCGCCTTAGTTCGGTGCAAGCTCAAAACCAGCCCTTGTGTATGGAATCCTCACGAGGTTATCTAGGTATACACTCATGCTGGAAAAAGTGCAAAATGCTTTTCTCTGGTCACCTCCTTCTGCGAAGCTGTCATGTTAGCAAAGGAGGTGGCGGAACGTGAGAGGGAGAGAACCTCAGGTTCCAGTCGCCGCGGGAGACGCACCGGCGGCCACGTGGTGGACCCGGCCACCGTAGGCGCTGGCCTGTGGACGGTGAGCTATGGGCTAGCTAGCCATCCGTCTGTCTCATGACGACATGCCGTGTCGACGGAGCGTTCGTGTTCCACGCGCACCTCAAAGAAAGTCAGCAAAAAGGAAGGGGTCCGCAAGGGCCGATGCCTGCCGGGGCTGCGGGACTGTTCGAAAGTGATACCGTAGCCCCGGAACACAAAGGGCAATGAAGGAACATGGATGGGTTTTAGTCAGTAAAAGTCTGACACTCTCTTCTGCTCCGCCCAGAGCGGGAATTTCCCATCCAAAAAAAAAACAATTACCTCTACAAACATGTATTTGGATATTATCCATATAATTATGTATCCTACTAAGTTTCTTTTAGGATGTTTGAATTTTAATTCCCTTAAAGTCAGGCGTGCTGTTGTCCAACCAACAATTGCGTATAAAATAAAAATAAAAAATACATGGTTATACCGTCGCCTCGGAATTACATGCGGAGCTGTGTCAATTATTTGTTCCAAATTCGCTCTAGAATACATAAATTCTTTAACGTCCCATTTAGTCGCACTGTAGCTCGATCCACTTCCCCTATACCGCGTATGCTTACGAAGCTCAACGCGCTCGTGGAGACCAACCCTGGATTGGACTTGTTGGAAGACGATAATGTTAGAATGTTTGTGGTTCTGCGAGAAGATCGAGTAAAAGGATTAGGTATTTAATTTAGTGTTAATGGTTTAAGCTGTACTAAATAAATAAATTAGCCTGCCTCACTGCTCAGCCAAGACCTCCCCCAATTTCTTCCATGAGCTCTTTTCCCGTGCCTCCTCGGACTAACCCTCGCGGTACGTGTCCAGTAGGGCTATTACGTATTTTTGTTGACAGCCCGAAATTATAGTAACTGGGCTTAGTGTCCATCAATTAACGGTCAAAAGGTAAAGTTTCGTATTATGTATGACCCTGTTAGTCACCGTAAAGTGATATCCACTCAGTGTGATTACGTAATACCAATATTAAGACATTCACGGTTGTTATCAAAGTTCAGTGTACAACCGAAGCTTGATATTCACTGGATATCAGAAAGATGCGTAATAGCCCTGCAGATCGTCTCGCCACCTCTTTCTGGGTTGGCCTCGGCGGCGCCGTCCGTCTTCCGGCAACCATCGTGTGAAGACTATGCCCAGATTTTATAACTAAGGCTACTTATAATATTTTCATGAAATATGTACAGTCGTGGTCTTTTCCGCCTGATCAGTTTATTTTTTTTCGCTTGAATCATGCGGAGGCGCCAAGCCACGCGCCCTTAGAGTTTAGGCCTATTAGGAAAGCGTCAATTTGGCGCGCAAAATAACAATAACTCTCGTTTGGCGTGCGTCGTCAGTGCGCTCGGCCGACCGGTATTGTCTTTCATTCATTATTTCTATACAAATTCAACGGTGCGGGGCTAGAGAGCGTTTCCATGTTGCGAGTGCTAACAAAAATTTGCTTAGTGGTGATCAGGCGGGAGTGTCCACGATAGTACAATTGTACGTATCCATAGAAATAAAAGTACCTTTATTAAAGTCAGACTCTATGCTAAAAGGAAACAGAAAGAAAATTAATAAAAGATGTCTTTCTCATTTCAATATCAAAGACGTTTCAATATCTTTTGAATATCATTAAGTTTTTCATCTGCTTTTAGTAATGGTCTGTCTTGTTGGTCTAGTAGTCGCAAGCTACAGCTGAGCATGAGGTCTTCGGTTCGATTCCCGGGTCGGGCAAAATGTTATTGGGTTTTGTACAGGAATTTTTCAGTAGCAGCCAGGAGCCTAAATCTGTGCCCGGTTGATGGTAATAGGCTCACAAAAAACACACACAAATAACTCATCATCATCAGCCTATTAATGTTACATGTCTTCGAATTTTCTGGTTCTAAGACATGCCGGTTTCTTCACGATGTTTTCCTTCACCGTTTTGAGAGCAGTGGTGATGAAATAAATAAATTACACAAAGTAATGCGCCTGTCTGGGTTCAAACCAACGACTTCCTGCTCGTAAGTCAGGGTCGCAACCACTAGGCCACCGCTGCTCAACAAACAGATAAATCAGTAATCCTTATTAATATTCTCTAAATCATTTTCATTTATTACACACCCTAGTGGTAGCCACAACGTACAGACGGAACTCGTACATGGTGTATGTCGTATGTACAACACAACCTTCCGGGAAGCTGAGATCGACTTTTTAATACTAGTACCGCTAAATTGAAGAAAACTTTATCGAATAGCTTCTTTGAGCGTGTTTAGTAATTTTTCTGTTTGGTGTTTTATATAGTCTTATTTTTTATGTCATATTATTTATACACTACTTACATGTGGAAACTTGTAATTGGCCATATTTTGTTTAAACTATTACTCACTGTCTGTTTAGCTGTAAGTTTTCCTAAAAAAGAAATAAATAAATAATAAATTACTCTAAACAACATCCTACTCCCTGGAATTTCCCTTTATATTTGAAGCAAGTAAGTAGTTTCGCGTGACAGAAGGGATTGCACACATGACCTACATATACGACCTCGTCTGTTTTGACGTACAGTTCACAACTTCTGAACGACTAAAGTTTGCATTTTCTAAACTTGCTTCTACTTCATATAACTTCAAGTTTCTTAGTAATAACTTGCGTTGTTTTATGAAGCATACATTTTCCCTGTTACCCGGAATGGTTAGGCAGAAGCGTACTTAATAGTACAGCGACATTTTGCCAGTTATGTTTTTAAGTCCCATATAATAGGGGGCGAGCCTATTGCCATCAACGCGGCGCAATTCCATACTCCGTGGCTGCTACTGAGAAATACCTGATGGAAAAACCCAATATCTCTTTGCCCGACCCGGGAATCGAACCCAGGAGCTCTTGCTCAGCAGTCGTGCTTGCGACTACTACATAGACCAACAAGACATTATAATGAAGACCTTTATAAGTTATATTCAACATCAAAACTAAACATTTTAATAATACCGTCACAATTTCACATAGAAGTAATAGCTGCGAACAGGGACTGCCAACTTCTACACAGTTGATAACTGTGTGTTAAAACACACAGACCCGCATGCGGGTCGTATGTGCTCGCCCTTATAGCAAACATTATTAGAGTAGCTTTCATTTAGAACTCTGTTCAAATGAATTTGCTATGGTCTTACTTTAATACGACTGAATTTCACAAAACACAGAAATAGAAACCAGAATTTCCACATTTATTGTACTGAATGGAATTCACTGCCGGCTTCTCTGTGTCTCGATCATTATAATCTAGATCCCTTCAAAGTTCGAGTGAATCGGTAACTTCTAGGCAAGCGTGCTCCACCCTATAGTTGGTGCCAGTTAAGATCGCAATAGCGGTCATTGCCCTTTCCCTAATATCTCTTCCTACGAAACAAAACAAATGAACCATGTATCGTTTTTCTTTAGAAAAAATGTTGAAGATCACGATAGGTGACGATTCAAGACTTGAACAGGCTTATTTTTGGATTTCAAAGTTAAGAACTTTAATAAATGTAGATGGGTCAATGACCGCTTTTGCGATCTTTACTGGCACCAACTATAGGTCGCGGCATCGCTTCACATCAGGCGAGTTGAGGCCAAACGCAAGCCTATTTAGCAAAAAATAAGAAATATGAGCTACCCACCAATTCTGGGTCTACGTGATGTACAACGGCATCTGTGTCCCAGCTGTGGGAAACATGTTGGCTGATAGTGTTTTATTAATTCACCTACATAGCCACTTATTACATTGATCTCTTTGAAGAGGAGCTTGTCCGGGAAAGTATCTGCTACCACCACACCTATATTATATTTCGATGGCCATCGCTAAGGTGGTCCCTGGTCATATCTTGTGGTCGGCTTCTAGTCTAACCGAATGTAGCTGAATATCAGTATTTTACATGGAGCGACTGCCTTATGATCTTTGACAGTCGTTACAGGTAGTTATAGAAGCTCGAAAGTCTGACAATAATTCTTGTCAAGACTTAGGCCCCTCGCCCACGGCGACTTTTTGTAGCGATGCTGTCGCGCGTTTACGAAATGCACGACTGCATCGCTACTAACGCGCGTTATGCGCATTTGCAACGCGCTACAAAAGCGATGCCAACGCGCTACAGTATCGCGACTGTATCGATGCAAACGCGCGACCGTGTCGGACGACATCGGGGAAAGAACGGAGGGAGGGTAGTTCGTGAGTGGAGAACCGAGCATCAGTGCAACACAGCACGAGAGTGCGTGTTGCACTGATCACCGTCACGTGCGCAACTCATCTTGCAACTGTAGCGATCGCAGGTATTTTTGTGCCGATACTGAATCGCGTTTGCATCGCGACAGAAGCGCACCAGTATCGCGTTTGCATCGTGACTGAATCTGGGCCCGTGGGCGAGGGCACACAGCTAGCGACCGCTTCGCGACTGTATCGATGCGGACACGCGACAGCATCGCTACTGCATCGCTAGAAAAAGTCGCCGTGAGCGAGGACCCTTATCGTTTACACAGCTACTGGGTTGTGGAGGTCAGATATGCCGTCGCACCACGTAAAATACTGGTATTCAGTTGCATCCGATTAAACTGGAACTCGATCAACATAGTTGGGAAAAGTTTTCCTCCATATTCTTCAAGTCCTTTGACCTATTTATGTTTCGTTTACTCCGGCCAATTCGAAAAGAACACACAGGCTGAGATTCGATGATTTATGTCCGGATTCAAACATTATCGTCGAACATGATTCTTGTTGTGTATTTTGGCTTTAAACCAGCCTGTGAATACAGTTTACGATAACAGTTCGAGCCATTTCGTGTGTTGACTCACATAGCTTGTGAGAGGTGACAAATAGCTGACTTGCAGCTGGTTTTGTTGTGTGTGTGTGGCTAAGTTTGGTTTTATTGCCTCAGCTGATGGGAAAGACAATCACCTGAACATTGAGGTTGAATCTGCGTGGTTGACGATTTTTCCACTTAAATATTATAAATGACTTGTTACGCAGAAGACTTGACATTAGATCGACCATAACAAGAGAATCTAGACATAATTATAGAAGGTAATTCTGCCCTCGTAAATGAAAAGACAGAAAACTCCGAAAATGCTATATTGTAAAAAACGCGGTTAAAGTTGAATTTTTAAATCGTTTTGTTATAGACCATACATTTAAGTATAGGTTGAAAATTACATTTTTATATGTTGTAAAATGAACAAAGCTTCAATTCAGTGTGTAAAGAACTAAATTAATATAATATTAAATTACTCTGTGAATGTTGAAATTTCGGACTTCGCTTATTTATTATTGATTCCTTTCTTTTATACACTTTGACATTGAATGATTTGACATGAATACTTATTTTGTTAAGTGTTTTACATTTTTTATTATTATTGTGACATTTATTGATGTTTGTTTTATTATTGACATTTATTTTGTAAATTATTATTAATTTTATTTAATTGTTGTTCTTATCCCCACGACTGTCTGGCCGTTTGAGTACTTTAAGCGACCTACCCAAATGTCCCTTCTTTGGTATTGTTCGTCGTTCCGTTGAGCTCCTTGAGTTATAAGTCGAGCTACACGATAACTGACAAATGCTTGCACTGACTGGACAAGTCCACTCAAATCTGTGTGGTTCTTTCTTCAAAAGACCATCTCAGACACTAATCTGCATAGTCCTCATGTGAATTGAGCAAGATTATGTTTGGACTTCAAAAGAGAGTGACCTCTGAGTTTGTTTCGGCTGTTTCTTCTCAGAGTAGTCAGGTACGAAACACCGGCCCCATCTAGTTTAAAAAAAAAGACGTGTAAAAGTGTTTGTAAAAACCTACTTGCAAAAATAAACATCATTTCATCATTTCATTTCAATATTTTATTTAATTAAATCAGTTAATGTGTAATAAAGTAGGAACAAAATTCATAAAATTCATTTTTTTATGTTAAAACCCAGTAACTGATTGGTTACTGTGGTTTAGGTTAGTTTTACACGTTACTGTGTTTTTACCATTTAAAGACAGGAACTCTATTGTGTTATTACGACACAGTAACTGTACACATACTGGGTTAAAACCTAATAACAGCAGGCTTCGCAGGCATCTTAAACCAGGTAACTAAGATACTGTGATTAATTTAAGTTTAACTTAAGATACATTTTTCGGAAATTTTACATAAAACCACAGCATTTGACGAAGCTGTGTTATAGCCAAGTAAAACAAATTTATAAAAATACATGAACACATATTACAGCACTTTAAATAGTAATTTACTGTGTTCAAACCTAAAAATTCTAACGCACTGGGTTTTTTATTAAAAAGTCTTGAATTTTAGCGAAATACTGTGTTTTTATCTATCGTATCTCAAATACAGACAAACCGAAAAACCGTTTTTCCCAGATAGCGCTCGGTCTCCTTAGTACAATAACAATACAAGCATAAACACAGTAACTGAAGTCACTTTATTTTCATTTACGAGGGCAGAATTAGGGTAAAATGATCTATATAAATAAAATTTAATTGCCACATGTATTCGATCGACTTGACTGTGTTTCTTGTTGTGTTGGTAATTGTCAGGACAAGATGTGTATAAAACATTTTTTGGAAACTCAACGTAAAAAGATAAAGAAGGGTAATTTGTATAAAATTCGCAATTGATTTTTCTTCTTTACTAAATTGCATCCGTGTTAAGCCGAGGCGGGTCACTTATCTACATTAATATTAAAAAGAGGAAATATTTGTATTTTTGTGTGTGTATGTTTGTAATGAATAAACTCAATAACTTCTTTCACTATTAGAAAGCCACGTCTTTACTGAGTAACATAAGCTATATTATCATTTATCCCCGTACTCCCACGGGAACGGGAACTACGCGGGTGAAACCGCGTGACGTCTGCTAGTAAGTGATAAAACAGCTAGGCCAAGTGATGAGAAATAGATTTTCAGCCTTACAAATAAACATGGTATAAAAGTTATACTCGAGAATAAACTTAGAATAAGCAAAATGTCTACAAATAAACAAAGAATAGCTTATACCAAGTATAGCTTTGACATAAGTTTTCATTCAACTGCTATTCCGAAGTTATTCACGCCTCCACCCTTGTATAAAGCTAGTATAACCTTAAAAATACCCCGGTTTGTGTTTGTTACGCGCATTTAAATATTTTACGTTCGTTTTGATTATGGAATTAGATGCAATAGAAGAAGTAGAACCAGTAAATAACATTCTAAATCGAATGCAGGTTCAAAGAAAAGTTAAAATATTTAAAAAGAGAAAATCCTTTTGATTTAGGTTTAGAGCAATGAGCAGTTACGGTTAAAATAAAAATTTTCTAAAGGTGGTGTTTTTAGACACATTAATTGGTAGATCTCTCAATATGGACACGCGCGGAGGTGGACTATCTTCTGTTTTGAGGTACTGGGGACGTAAATAAAGATTATTCTATTCTAATCGTTCTCCCAGTTGATTGTTCGGTCTCTCTTAGCCATATTAATATTCACTTTTAAAATTATATTTCTCTATCCACAAAAATAAACAAATTCAATTACTTACAACTGTATTGACTCAGTTCGCGCGCAAAGAATAGAACAAAAAAAAGGTTCGAAAAGTCAAGTTGACTAAGGGTCCATACAGTTTTTACTGCTTTTTTTTTTAGAAGTTTCTCTTTGGTCGCGCTGTTGCCAAATCGTGCATTTTGACATAACGGAAGAGTAGTTATACCAAAGATATACCTGGTTTATTTGTAAAAAAATATTCTCGACATAATCTAAAGTTATAACTGTTATAACTATACTTAGTATAAGAATGGAATAGATGCCGTATAACATATTTTTATTTGTAAGGCTGTTAGAGTTTAAACGATTGTCTTTAATTGAGACTATAACATATGAGTGGGAAACGATTCCCATATCATAAATAAAAAAAAAATTGTAAATACATACAGTGAAAATACAGTTTCCAATTAGACCAGATACGCCTGAACAGATATTTAGGTATATCTAGCAAGACTCGTACCTCCCATCCTGTTTCCCAGCGGTTGGAAACTGTACACCTTCCGCTTCCACAACGCATGGAGCGGTTCCGGTAAAAGTGCGCGCTCTAATGACTGTGTGCGTGTGGTGAGTCTGAGAGTAGCGGAGCGGAAAGCGGGTACGTGAGATAAGAAAAATTTAAATAAATGTAAAACAGTTTTGTAAAATTTAGGTATACCTAATGTTCGATGTGTACGTCGAAATTTATTTTGAGGAAACATTTCCATAATAATTGAAAAGTTCGAAGAAAATATTAAACCAATTTGAAGCAAACTAAAGCTGTCGTTTATTCCAAAAAACGCAACTAATCACCAATGTATACAATTCTAACATTGAAGGCAAATTTAAACATTTATTTCTCGGACTTTTTAAAAAACGATGTTGTTGTTTATGTATCTGTACCTTAGTAGATAATTTGTGACCCACCAACAACAACAATTATTTCGATTTTCGGGGTTTCGATTCCTGGGTGGGAAAATTGTTAATTGGGTTTTTTCATTAGGCATTTCTCCACGGAATCTGGATTTGTGGTTCAGAATGATTTACTGAACACGTGGTAATAGTTTGTGCGTCCATGTTCCTTCCTCCTTGTATACTAGGTTATGCCCGCAGCTTCGTCCGCGTGAAGTTCGGGAATAGGGATGATGACTGACTAAAAAAAATATGATTCTGTTTAGTCTATCAGTTAGATTATCGAAAAATATTGGATACGTCTTTTATGTTTTATCAAATTAATAAAAATTGATGAACGTAAAACGTCTCATAGACCATGACAATAGCAAACTTTGTCAAGTATCTTGTCAAACCACTTTGATGCGCAGAAGTATTTATTGCATGGCTCCTAGAATTTTCAATAAATTGCCAAGTGGCTGGAAAGATTTAAATACGGTGATGTTTAGGAGTAGACTACGTAAATTTTTGACAGATAAAGTGTATATAGCATAGACGAGTTTCTAACAGAGAAAAATATGTTTTTTTGATTAAATTGAATAATAATGATATTTTATTAATTGAATGATAATTGTAATGAAAATGGCAATTTAGTAATTTAATGATAATTTCAATGAAAATGATAATAATTTATTAACTGATTTATATGTATATTGAATGATAATTGTAATAATAATATAATCGATTTGGTCTTTGTAATGTAAGTACATATATGTTTCATAAATAATGTAAATGTTTGCATGCCGAATGGTAAAATATGGCTGAGCTTTTATACTATGTCATAACAACTATTTAATTTTATTACCCATATTTGCAAAATAAAATTCTATTCTATTCTATTCTATTCTATTCTATTCTATTCTATTCTATGCTATTCTATTCTATGAGAGGCTGGTGACGTCACATTTGAGTAGAAAATGAATTCAAATGTGACGTCACACGAGTTTTCGACACACTGTATCGTCTTCATTTTTTGTTTACGTGAAAAATAAAAAATTTTGTCCTATATTTTTTGGAAATCTATCTGACGGGTTAATTAGTTTTTTTTGTCATCTACCCTTTATTATCCCACGGGTTCGTACCACCGGAACAAAAAGTATCTTACGTGTTAATCCCAAACATCCATTTTCATTCACATACTTTCGCAATTTCAATAGTAGGTACCTGAAGATTTTGCTTACCATAACTCGTAACCTAATTTATCGTGAGCGCAATAAAGCGAAACGTTAACAACATTCACGTCATCGGTACAACAAAATGATCGTGTTTTATTTTCGTGTTAAACAAAGGCATGAAAGAAATGATTTCCTTTTCACATTCCAAGTGTTGTTTCCTTTTGTTAATAATTGATTATGAAACGTTATGATTATAATAGGAGTTCGGTAATGATCATTATTATATTCTTGGTTCATAATAAAACAACACAGAGGCGTTTCTATGTTCTAATATTTGTATGGTGAAATATATATGTGAGATGAAAATCCTATTTGTAAAACCTTTAGGTACAGTCAACAAAAGAGTTAGGTATGCAGGCTAGCAATCTTCTTACTACTATTATAAATGCGAAAGTTTGTGAGGGTCAATTTGGTTATTCTTTCACGCAGAAACTACTGAACGGATTTGGATGAAATTGCAAACACATTTAAGTATTATAATCCTTTCGCATTTATAATATAGTAAGAAAGTTGCTAACTCTTGCAAAATAAGCTTGTGTCGTGGACACGAGATAGTTGATATACTACACAGATAATTTTGTTTGTAAATACATACTTACTATACATATACAATAAAAAATATTGCTTATAGATCGTTATCATACTGATCACAAAATGTTACGCGAGTTACACATTTTTCAACACACTTGCTCATAAAATGGCTCTAACTTCACCGTAATTAGGCACATAATGGCACCTGTCAGTGACTTTTCCATTGCTATTATTCACAAGTGAGTTAAAGGGTTTTATTTTATTTTATTACTTGAGTTGCTTTGTTCCTAAAAAAGTTTCGATACAAAAAAGACCGTGTTAAAATGTATTACACAAACATTACACACTTGTACCATATTGTACTATTACAATTTAATATCGTGTGCCCGTCAGCCGTGACAAACGTCATCGCTACAAAACAAATGACTGCCAAATGATTTGTGTTCATTTCTCATTTCCTATTCACATTCTGATGTGTTGTTTTTGGTTGTAGCGTGATGTGTTTTCGATGGTGGCGGCCATTTTTATCTGATACGGTGTTGATTTTAATAGGATTATGCTAAGGTATATCCGTTGTTTGTCCATTTGGGTGTTTAATGGAATAGAATTGCGAGTTGGTCACTTACATAACATGACGCCTGTAATCCCCGAAGGGTTAGCCAGAGCTGTACCTAATAGTACACCCACATTTCGCAAGTTTGTTTTAAGTCCCGTGTAATAGGGGGCGAGCCCATTGCCATCAACCGGGCACAAATCAAGACTTCGTGGCTGCTACTGAGCAAATAGGCAAGGCGACAAAAAAAATCTAATTAGTCCGTCAGTTAGATTATCAAAAAATATTTGACGCGTGTTTTTTCTTTTGTTATGTAAACCAAAATTGACGAAGATATGACGCTTTTAAAATTCTCATTCATACGTCATGCCTAGGTATAATTTTTAGCTAGTTCTGACGTCACGAGCCCCCACTCCCGAGTTTTGATGCGTTTTATCTTTTGTCAATATTCATTGATTTACAAAAACAAAAAATACGTGTCCATTAATTTCCGATACTCTAACTAACTGACTAAATAGATTTGCATTTTATTGAAGTTGTCGTCATGCCTATTCCTGTACCCAGGAATCGAACCCAGGACTTCATGCTCAGTAGTCGTGCTTGCAACCACTCGACTCGACCAACGAGGCAGTCACTGGCACACAGAGTTTGCAAAGTCACTAATAGACCTTTCCTCATTGAAATATGTTAGACAACTCAGAAAAACGGCAGGTTCAGGATTATGTACTTTTATTAATCACTTTATCACCATAAACAAACTCACAATCAAATCAGTCTTATCACAATTTCGCATACGGTAAATTATTATATTTCTCGGTACTCAACAATATTTTAAACTTTCAACGGTCAATCAGGCAGAGGTTTCATTATAAGAACTTCTCGGGTCGGATCAGAGATCGAATGGTCGAGTCTTAGCTGTTTCCTAAACACTACTCTTAGTGGGAGGGGTATGGTGTTGTCAACTCTTAACAGTGTTTCTAGTTAAATGTACACAATACTATATATTTTGTAACAAATAGTTGTTGCAAGCTCTTATGCTAAGCATAAGGTCTTGGGATCAGTTTCCAGGCAAGGAAAAATGATTTTAATGTGTTCTTCAATCAAGATTTTCTCAGCAAGATCCCTTTTTTTTTCTCGGATGGGAAATCATCAAATGACTCCTCCCGCTCTGGGCGGAGCAGGAGGGAGTGTCAGACTTTTACTGACTAAAACCCATCCATGTTCCTTCATCGCCCTTTGTGTTCCGGGGCCACGGTATCTCTTTCGAATAGTTCCACAGCCCCGGCAGGTATCGGCCCTTGCGGACCCCTTCTTTCAGTAAAATCCCTGAGTCTCTAATTATGTCCGGTTGATAGCAAAATATACCTCTACGGGACTCAAATTTAACTGGCCAAATGTGGGTGTATCATGGGTCAGTCTCTGCCTTGCCCCTCGGTGATATCAGGCTTGATGTTATTTTGTGTCATGGTAGACTTTAATCTGAACTTTATCCTGGAATAAAAGCCAAGTAGTAAAATACATTTTGTGGGCACTATTTCATTAAAGAGCAACACAGTCTAATGTCCATTAGGCTTTTAGTGGATGGTAAGGCACTAGGTATTTCGTGTTTTCCTTTAATCTGGGCAAAGTGTTTTCTTATCAGATTATTACAAACTTTTTTATGACCATGAACTTTTTCGTACACCTAATCTAATAGATTAGACCGAGGTCTTCTTTGTTTTAACGACTACAAACTTAGGGTCAGGTTTAATTGAGGCTTGGATTGATGAGGGCCGAAAATCAAATCCATTGTGTCAGCTAACTTGTATGGAGATGTTCAAAGTGTTCAAACACACTTATTGCGTGAATTATTGATCATTGTAATCAATGATGTCATGATTGTGTAATCATTGCAATCAATGCTGTCATTGTAATCAATGATGTCGTTGTAATCAATGATGTCATTGTAATCAATGATGTCAGTGTTTGTGCGACAGGCTGCTGCAATGCGGATCGCGGGTGCTGCACGAAACCAATACATATTTGTAAGGCCTACTGTAGGTAGTATTGTTCCGGGTGCGGCTGTTTGTGCGTGAGTTTAAATGTTTGTAAAAGAACCCACGATCGAGAACCCACGACGTGAGAAATTCCTAGTGAGGGAGGCAAAGTTGTAAAAAAATCGTTAACACCTAGGCCACGACCTTAAGGGATACGACATGCGACGTACTGTTCAAGTAATTTTCTTCCCGTGATTACCGTCGTGTCGCGGTGTCTCGTGGAATGTTCTGAGCTTTTTTTTTCATTTGTTCTCTTTGCTGTCACAGTCACAACAAGCATGCCGTCTAAGCATAGCTATTTTTTTTTAAATATTGTGTGAGCCTAGTCTTGACCTCAATCTTGTCCTGACGAGAGAGATGAGGTCAACGATGGAACATGCTGATCCAAAAGAAGCTACATCGCGACTTAAATCGGTTCGGGAACACCGACGCAGCATGTAGCTCATGGCCAAGCGTTAAAACAAATTGACACGGTATTCGCCTCAGTTTAAACAGTCCCTTAGCAACACAAACACTTAGTTACCCACTTTCTCCCGCTCTCCGCTCCGCTCGTCTCAAACCTAACCGTTACGCTTCCCTCAAGCGAAACAACCGTCATCGCTGCTAATGCGGCTCAAATGATTAATTACTTATATTCCTGCTTCACATTGTATTGTATTTTGTTATAGTTTAGCGATGTTCTGTCTTGGAACGTATTGTCGGTAATGGTGGTGAATGCTGCGTCAGCGGTGCTTAGAAGGTTTTCATTAGAGAGAGGAGGGGTTTGCAGAGTGTAATGGACGAAGGAGAAAAGAAAACAAGCGGTTCTATGAATGTTGACTCAATTTCGACTCGAGATCTTAGGTAGAATAGAGGAGAAAGATAAGAAGCAAATTATAAAAAATTAGGGCCATGTTGGTCGTGTGTGCAGTCCAACACAGGGGCAGGTATTTAAAGTAAAGCTACAACATTTAAAACATGATATTAAAAGAAAAAGTTGGAACTGACTCACAATATCGCCTTAAATAGTAGGTCCGCAGGTATGGTGTAGCTCTAGAACAAAAAAAATACAACAATCGAAAGAATAAGTACCTGTGAGTTTCGTTAAAAGTGTTTTTACACCCCTTATTTAAATGTATTTGTCTTAACCCCTTCAAAGTAAACATAATAACATAACTCACAATTACCTTCACAACCCATTTATAAACCGATTCACAATTAAACTCAACTTTACCGTTAAACGGGAACACTAACAAACTATCGAGCGAGTAATCCCGGGGCTATCCCCGGGGTCTGGAGTACAGGACTCAAGCCCAACTTGTAGTGGCCGTTAAATAAATAATTAGCTACTCAAACCCGGACTGGTAATGTTTGGGGACTGCTCAGTATAGTACAGGTCTCAGGGGCCGATTGGACAAGCCGTGTTTTGTTTCTTGGAGGTTTAAAGCGGAAGTGGGTAACAAGGTCGTGTTTCCTTGGTGAATAATAAAAAGTGACACGTGTAGGCTGACGACGTTATGAAATCATGATTTCAAACGAATTGGTCCTTCGAGCCGGATTTTCGGTAAAACATCCGGCCCGAAGGACTAAAATGTTTGAACATTATGCTATTATGTAAGTTTAGTAGGTAAAGTGAGGTTGATTACGAAGCTATGAAATAACTTTGAATGGCAATTATTGATACGGCCCAATATTTCCGGAAAGAAAATAAATTATTCCTTACTTTACCAAAGTTAGTCAAAATCAGTAGAAGCGTCGAATAAATTATGATCGACTCTAATAAAAGTTCAAATGAGATTTTACGAAAAGCGGATTTGGAAACATTTTTCATTAGTTTTCATCTTGTCTTCTTTAATTTTTTTCATGGCTATCAATTTGAGCATTGTTATAATAAACGGAGAAAATCCAAGGCCTTCAACACACTTGTTCTTCCACAGTTAGTATGCTTCTAATTGGGACATCACTGTCAAAATTACAATGATCAATGAATTTTAAAATCGCTTATTAAAGCCCAGGAAAATTAAAACAATTTGTCAGGATTTCATTCACAATATTTATTAAGTTTTCTACAAAATGACTTTTCACTTGTGTACACTTCAACTGTTCGACGTCGAGTGACTAACGATCGTGCGCACTACTTCCCACAACATGTATATTTTACCGGAAACAGCCTAGGTTGACATTTATAATAAAATGTGATGGTGCAACCGGAAGTAGTGCGTGCGATAACACTTAATTTTATTATTAATGTTTACAGTATTTAAATATTGTTCTATTTTTTAACTATTCCGCTGTTCACTGTAAATTTTATTTAGCTATAACTCTTGTAGTTTGCGATCGTCAAGTATTTTTTTATCTAATTGTCTAATTACTTGCGAATAGTGTCGCGAACATGCGCGGTTGACGCGTTTCGGTGCGTTGACGTAACGCGGGCCGCGCTGGTGAGAGGATAAGGTTGCTAATCCTGTCAAATACCACTGATCTTTATTCTAATTACGATAAGTTTGTTGTTAGATGTTAACCAGGCGTGAAAGGACTGCACCTATAATTCTGAAGGCGACACCTCTATTTGAGTAAGACAGCAATTACTGGGTCCTTTCATCCTTCGGAGCCTTATTATGTAATTAAGGTCCCTTTGTCATTGCGTACGCTTCTGACTAATTAGATTTACGAGACAATGAGTACATGTGGCTTCTTTGGGTGATTATTGTTATCTCAGAAGGAGGTGGGTGGATTTGGGAGAGGTGGAATTGTTTTGGGTGTAAATATAGGATTCATGTGTGATTGTTAAGGAAGATGTATATATCTACCTAATTGTTATCTTTATGTACGTTTGCTATGAGCCTACATTTTATCGAGGTATTCTATCCAGAGCACACAAAATCACACACACTATTAATAAACACACGAGAGCACGAAAATAATTATTTCACAAAGCATTATTGCAAGTTTTTTGTACCAAAAATACAGTTTGATAGATTAAGGAAGCATTAATTATTCTAATTTTAATGTACGCTCTTAACTTATGCTAGCAACGGTGATTTTGAACCCAGTCAATGGTGGAACATTGATATTCATATCATACCAATTTTAATAATGACGTAGATACTTATCGGAGGAGCAATGGGCAAAAATTACCCCTCAGTGGATACCAAGTAGCAGGAAACGACAACGCGGCCGGCTCAGAAGGAGATGGCGGGATGAGCTAGACTCTTTTGCAAAGGATTTGCCTACAATCACATTAGATCGCGAAATGTGGAAGGAGGGAAGGGAGGCCTTTGCCCTGCAGTGGGACAATATAGGCTTATAGTACAAAGCTTTATATAGTATAAAAATAAATAATACTTATTGGTTGTTAGGTTGTATTAGTATGTAAGAAAAGGAATGTAAATAAAAAATAAAATGCAATCATTTCAACTGTATCCTACGTAGGTGTATGTTACCGAATTCTAAACTTACATAAAAACTCAAAACATTCGTATCAATATTAACAACAATTATCTGTTAATTCTCGGCCCCTGGAATGATGCGTCGCCTTTAAGACTCCCACGCAAAAAGATTAACATTGTTCATTCATACGCGCTTAGATATAAGCTCCCTCGCAATGTTTCTAACCCCTGCTATTTTTAGATGATTAAAGAATAATTAGGTTCATTCAAAATTAAAGGTTAATGGCGTCCATGCTATTGAGATGAAATTGTTATTGAGACAGAAAGGGTTTACCGACCCCAGAGGATTTTTCGCCGATTATTTTGCACGAAAACCAAAGCACGTTAAGCCGTTGGTCCCGGCTGTCATTTGTAGATCTTTGACAGTCGTTACAGGTAGTCAGTGGCCCGAAAGTCTGACAACCAGTCTTAACAAGAGTTACCGTATTAACCCATACTAACTGGGTTGTTGAGGTCAGATAGGCAATCGCTCCATATAAAATACTGGTTTCCCGCTGCATTCGGTTTGACTGGAAGCCGACCCCAACGTAGTTAGGAAAAGGCAGATGATGATGATGATTAAGCACGAACTCGATAGACATAGACGATACATGCGTCATGTTCGTGAACGGGCGCTGTCAGTTGGGACTGGTCATCTCTTAGCTGCCACGGTTCGTTCATTTTAATTACTTTATTTTTTATTTTTTGATTTATTATTTTACTCTGGACGCTCTTAATGTGCACGTCTTTCTACATCGTTCTCACACATATGTATAATCTCAACATGAATGATGTAACCAAGATTTTGTAACAATATTTTGATTTAAAAGAGTGTCCATGGAGTTTCTTGCCCGTTCTTCTCCATAGAGATCTACGTTAGGGAATGGGCAACTAAAGTACTTTCTCAAGTTATTATGCCTTGTGACTGTGACTGTAGCTTTGCTTTTTTGTATTTTCGACATTCAAAAGTGCCGTAATGGTCTAATTGAAATAAATTATTTGAGTTTGAGTTTGACTCTTGAAAGCTGAATAGGTAGGCGTAATGAGAGAACGTGAAAAGTACAAGACTGTATTTGAAAAGTTTTAGACAGGAGCCGGATTAGCTTTAAGGTTTCAAAATAAGGACAAAACATAACAACGGAAAGTATAGCGACGTTTCACTAAATCTGACTAATCTAAAAATAAATGTTTTCTTTTCATAGAATATTCAGCACGAACAAGACCTGGGACAGTATCTTAATCCTTTTGTTTTTGTCATTTAAAAGTGCCTGTAACGGTCTAAATAGAATTAATGCTTTGAATTCGAGTTTGACTTGAAAGTATTCCTTGTCCTGAATGTGATATTCTTGTGAAAGATTCAAACAATGATATCTTACCTTGTTTTCTGGTGCAATAAAAATATTTCTTGAAGCAATTACCCCCAGGAACTCAAATCAATAATGTTATCAATACAACCCAATAACACCCTCCATCTCATTGTTCTAGCGTCAGCCCTGCCAAGCCCGACAGCTGCCGACGATGATGATGACGACGACGACACCACACAGCAGAGCCGAGCCGATGCTGATGATGACGGCAGGATCTACAAGAACCCCAGGAACTCCCCCTCGGCGCAGTGCCCTAGAGATGAGGAGCAGGCTACCTTGCTGGTAAGGCACTTAGAAAGACATCATTATTATCATGAACCTCATTAGTAGGCTTGTTTCATCTACACATAACATCACGCCTGTAATTCTCGAAGGGTTAGACAGAGGTGAATCTAATAGTACACCTACATTTTGCCAGATATGTTTAAGTCCCATGTAATTAGAGCCCATTACCATCAATCAATCAAAACATTTATTTCAAGTAGGCCAATTACAGGCACTTTTGAATTGTCGAAATAAAGATGAAAATTAAATGTAGCTACAGTCCCAGTCACAAGACATAAAAACTGTGAAAGTACTGTAGTTGCCCATTCCCTGGCGTAGATCTCTATGGAGAAGTACGGGCAAGAATCTCTATGAACCGGGCACAAATACAGACTCTGTGGCTGCAACTGAGAAATTCCTGATGGAAAAATGGCTACTAGCTAAACTAGCCATTTCCTTAACTACCCATTTGATTTAACGATATACGACGAGAATGGAAGAAGAAAACGTGTTGCGCCGACCTTAAGTAGAATGGGACAAGAGCAGGAAGATAATGACTATAACGATAGAACGATTTAAAAATTGTAACTCTTTTTCTAAAAGTCTTTCTCATTTCAGGGTCAAAAGTGTCTCCGTAAGTGCTCATCGGACGAGGACTGCAAGAGTAAAAAGAAGAAGTGCCTCTGTGACGGAGCTTGCGGCATGTCCTGCATCAAACCAGGTCAGTGGTAGCAGTGTAGAGTTACTGATTGACAATAGTACAAAGGGATGTCGCCTTATGTTGAATGTAGTACATTTTTAAGGAAATGATGATGCAGTGATATCGTTTGGAGACGTCCTTAAAAAAAGGACAAACGGGATTTTATCTTTGTTCACAATTAAAATTGAATCGTTTGACGAAGAAGGGACTTTAAAACACGCAAATAGTTTCGTTTTCAGTAGTTAAAGCGGTTTCAGTAGACCAAGACTGTTGATGAAATAACTTTGACTAAATACATTCTTAATATTACTAGTTTAATATACTTTTCCATAAAACTGTGACCCACTCACAAATAGTTATAATAGTGAAACAAAAACAACACAAGAACAGGCTAAAGCATTCTAATGGAGAAGCTATCACACAAATTCAGGCATTTTATTTGTCGGATGTAAAGGAAATGGACCGATATTCACAAGAGGCTCGTAGCGTAGTGGAAATTGTACAAATTGCATAGTTGTCGGTCCTAGTGCCCGCTAGATGCTGACGGTTATTGCGACTTATATGGCCAGAATTATGTGGGAAATAGACGTGAATTGTGGAATGGTTGAGAATGGTTGTTCGGCGATAATGATGGAGAATAGGCAGGACGACAGTATCAAAAAATTACAAATCAATTTAGTCCGTCAGTTAGAGTATTGGAAATTAATGGACACGGTATTTTTTGTTTTTGTAAATCAATGAATATTGACAAAAGATAAAACGCACCAAAACTCGGGAGTGTTTTGAGGCGTGACGTATTGAGAATTTTAAAAGCGTCATATCTTCGGTCAATTTTGGTTTACGTAAAAAAAGAAAAAAACACGGGTCAAATATTTTTTGATAATCTAACTGACGGACTAATTCGATTTTTTTTTTGTCGTCTCGCCTATTATCAATACTGTATACTACTGCAAGAATCAGTATGTGCTGCTGAGAGGTTTGTTCCGCCACGTCTTAGAATAGAATACTCTTTATTACGTACACCATACAAGTAACATTAATGAAAGAAAACATTTCACATTGTGTGACACAATGGGCGATCTTATCGCTGAAAGCGATTTTTTCAAGAAACCCTTTGGGTGTATTACATGAAGAGCGATAGACAATACTGCTGGTAGTCTGTGGTGTGCCGATTACATATCAATATACTTACATACATACTTAAAGCATAAATATCGGGTTAGTTAATATACTTCTCTGCTAACCCAGCCATAATATTACTTATAACCCTAAATCAGCCAAATTTACGTTTAAAACCCGATAGCACAATAAATGTTACAACTACTTTCTTAATGGCTTCCACGCCAAGTTTTATAACTAGAGGAAACATGGAGAGTATTCCTGCTCTGTAATTTTCTGAGCATCAGGCAGCGCGCAACGAGGCGCGGTGCCTGATGCTCATTCTTTCTCTGAATGAGAGCTCTTCGCCTGTAGCAGAACAATTACTTACTGTTTTATTAGACATTCATTATCTGTGAAATGTTGAGGTTTTAACGTTGGTAGTACCGTTAAATAGAGTTGTGACCCACCCGCTTCGTTTGTTTTACGACTTGAAAAAATATCGAGTTTTCTTTATTGTAGTTTAGAAGTCCTAAATTAATAATAAACCTACCCAAAAAAAAAAAACGATGTTTTGTCAGTACGTAATAAAGAGACGTATAAAGAGGTATAATTTGTTTGTAAGTTTGTATGCAGGGGGTAATCTTCAGAATTACAGATCCGATTCCGAAAATTCTTGCACTAACGGAAAGCCACATTAACTCCGGGTGTCATAGGCTACATTTTAAATGTTCCCGTAGGTTAATATCTGTACATACTGAAGCAAAGCCACAAGTAAAAGCTAGTTTTACAATAAAACTGAAATTACAGGGAAATTTTGGCCAAAGGAGAAGGTGTTGTAATCGCTAATCCATTCACAATCTTTTAGGAATCAGTTCAAATGACACAGTTGTGCCGTCCTGCCTCTTAGTGCCAACTGGTGACAGTAATTGCGCCTTAAGTGAAAATGGCAGACGTGGAGTGGAATTTCATTGCATTTTCTTGTGCAGACATGGATTATACACAATTTAAATGTGCACCACCTACACCTAATAGAAGTGTAATTTTGTCGTATTACTGTCTGCATGGTTAGGGCGAAGACTGAGTGACGTTTTGGAGTTTTATATTTTGTTAGATAGTGGTCCCAGAAGTTTGGATAGGTACAGTCGTGGTCTTTTCCGCCTGATCAGTTAATTTTTTTTTCGCTTAAGTTATGCGGAGGCGCCGAGCCACGCCCCCTTAAAGTTTAGGCCTATTAAGAAAGCGTCAACTTTGGCGCGCAAAATAATGGCCCCCATTACAAGGGTTTTTAACAAAACTGACAAAATGGGTGTACTATACAGGGTGTAAACGACCTCATCACGAAGCCGTCAACCAAGCATTCTGTACATCAAACTAAGTAACTTTACGCAAAAATTATTGCTGGGAAACCACCTTTTTTTTGGGTGAAAAATCACGTTTTGTTGTAAAACTCAATGTAACTCACTCAAAACATTGTGCTGATTGATGGATTGAATAATACGGGGGTCGTGGAGGTGATTAAAGTAAAAATCTTACAATAAAAACTTGTATTAAAAAAAACCAGACCTTCGGGTATTACAGGTAAGCGTGATGTTGTAAAAAATAGTTTATTCCTACAATTCATGCCAATATCTGTGTGCCAATAATGAGTCCAATGTGTGCTGAGGATTTACGTGCTTAATTTCAGTTTAAAATTCGGAGCTTAAACGTTCATTTCTGCGTTAAACGAAATGTAATTTCAGCCGTATCTGACACCTCGTGATAATTAAGGTATCCGTATCTGTGGGCCTTAACCAAAATTCCTCCATTTTATACAATGTTTGAGTCGAAATCATTGCAATTACCTACTGCTTTTAACCCTTGATCTGTCCACGAAGTAGACACAATAGTTAAACAATGGTGTCTCGAACAAATCGGTCCTTTGACAGATCATAATTTTTTGTTGATTATTTTATGGCTGCCTCATTGGTCTTGCGATCGCAAACGTTACTGCTGCGCATGAGGTCCTGGGTTCGATGCCCAGAGGGCTAATTCACGTAATTTTATGACGCGCCGATGAAGTTGTAGTGCAGCGGCAGTTAAGTTCGAGTTCGAGGGGTAAACGGTATTCTTGTAATCTTTGAACTGTGCTTAAGCTGCGCGTGAACTGCACGTCAACTGTACGAGAACCAAACTTACTTATGGTGTGACCATAAGAGAGAAAAAATATTACTCACTAAATAATCGAATAGAATCGATTACATTTCAATGAATATGACGTTATTAAAATATTAAAATAACACCCCAGCTCAGATTTTAGTGCTTTTTCTTACTTAGTAGAATACCAATCATGTTGCGTTCCAAAGCACGCACCAAAGACGCGTAACAGTAGAATGCCGTTTTTGCGCTCGCGTGACGTGAACTTGACGCGAGCGTGTTTGACAGCGGTACAGAATACGAAAAGCGTTGTTTTGATCGAAACTTAACTGCAACTGCACTGCAACTGAACTTCTTTAGTTACGTGAATTAGCCTACAGGTCGGGGAAAGTGATATTGGGGTTTTGCATAAGGTATTTGTACATAGCAGCCACGTCTGAATCTGTGCCCGGAAAATGTTTTTGACATACATTTCAATATCTTTATTTTCTTTATTTCCTTCGTATATAGTGTAGCTCAAGTTGCATGAGAATATATAATTCCATTCCTTCCTGAACTAGAACACGAAACACTTAACATTGCTACACAGTTCGCCAGTATGTTGTACATAATATACAAGTAAGTACAAAGTGAGCCGGTAAACACACACTCTGCAATAAACGCCAGCCGTCGGCACGCGACGCGAGTGACAGACTGGCGCTACGTTGCCATTTGTACCAGCTTGGTAAATATGCACTAGGTTCTCGATAGAATGAGCAGAATTTGTTTTAAAATATTTTAATAATTTATATTCGTTTATTCATTTTATAACATATCGTTACATTTTTAAATATTCCAAATATAAAGACCATATAAATTAAAACTTATAAAAATAGTAGCTCACCAGCGCTGGGAACAGAGTCCGAGCTGCCGGTGGTCAGGGCTCTTGAGAGAGGTACCTCCTAACAATACGTGACGTGTCCAGAAGTACTGCTTTCTGAATCAAGCCCTTGATCCAGCTGCCGAGCGAGAGCCTCCTAAGATGTTGGTCGAGGCTCTTGGCTATTAAGCCATTGGCCGACACGACTATCGGCACAATGACTGCTGTACTCATGTCCCACATGTCGACAAGCTAGCGAGCATAGATAATTTATTATTATTATAATATTTTAAAACAAATTTTAAAACAATAATATAATTATTATTATTGAATTTTGACTGAATGAATCAAAGAAATTCTTTCAAATTGTAATCGCTTATAGATTGTCATTTTTGGTTTACGCTCACTTTTTAACTGACTTCCAAGGAGGCGGTTATCAATTCGTCTGTTTTTTTTTGTGTTGAACATACGTTCAGCGATATGTTTGCCAATTGTGAACCGATTTTGATGGTTCCTTTTTTGTTTGGAAGAATATTATTTCGCGGCGGTTCCGTTTAAGTTTAGTCAAGATCTGATGCTGATTTTCGGAGAACAAGGAAACTTTTCAATAATAGATGGCAAATTGGTCGTGATTGCAGCAATCACGACAGATTTTCTGTCATATTGAAGAGTTCCTTAGAAATGGAAAAAATAAAAAAACTTAAAATAAAAAGTCGGTTTTATTTTTGCAAAAAAGTTTTACTACCTACGCATACTGTGAACTTGCGAAGAATCAGATTGCTTTTCACGTTTAATCCTAACCTTACACTTAACAATTTTCATGGATTTTATTTGGTTTCGCACGCCTTTCTGATTTCCTCAATTCTCGTAAATCAGATTGTGCCGATATTTTGCGCGCGCGTGTAGATTCAATGTCAAACATCCGTATTACGTAAGCTGTCAAAAAGTCGATCAGGGGGCCTAAAATGGCCGCCTTAGCAAAATCTTATTACGAATCACGTTAAAAATTCTAAATTCTTAAAATGGATTTAAGGTTCATAAAGTCCATTTTAAGAATTTTAAATTTCCAACTTGATTCATATTAAGTTTCTGCTAAAGCGGCCGTTTTAGACCCGATAACGGAAAGGAGAAATTAATTATCTTCTTTTGTTGCCAATGTTCGTCAGGATAAAAACAATTCTTTACAAAATATTTGTAAGTGCTTCTGCCAAAATGAGATACTCACAACCTTTTATTAATTCAGTTGAATACGTCAAACTACATAATTCAACATACTAAATGAATAGGTACTATTCAGTAAAATCATACATAACTTCACGCCTTTAAACCCCTTAGGGCTAGCCAGAGGTGAACATAATAGTACACGCACATTTGGCCAGTTATGTTGGTGATGATGTCCCATGTAAGGGCGAGCCTATTGCTATCAACCTGATGGATAAACCCAATAATACTTTGCCCGACCCGGGAATCGAACCCAGGTCCTCGTACTCAGCAGTCGCGCTTGCGACAACTAAACCACCGAGGTAGTGAACAACTTGGCAGTGGCAACTTTCAATTACATTAATAATAAGGTAACTTTTAAAATGATGAATAGTCATTCAAAACCAATTTCAGACTTCCCCGGGGATAAGCTATCTCCATTTCTCAGCTACTAGATAATAAATAAGAAAAATCTTCAAGACAATGTTTAATTAAGAAAAGAATTTATCTACAAAGGCGAGCTAATCCTTTGAGAGACGGGCTCTACAAGTTGTCCTTAGTCTTTGTGCGGTATTATCTATCTTGTGGTCCTTGGTTCCAACCTACAAGTCGTTTTATAAATAACTAGCTGATGCCCGCGGCTTCGCCCGCCCACAAATTATATACTAAAACCTTCCTCTTGAATCACTCTATCTATTAAAAAAACCCGCATTAAAATCCGTTGCGTGGTTTTGAAGATCTAAGCATACTTAAGGACAGACGCGGCGGGGGACTTTGTTTTATAATATGTAGTGATGAATGGTTACATGAAGAATTTAGGGTCGCCTAAGTTTCAGTAACTACCACTGGGCACGAGGTCCAAGGTTCGATTACCAGTTCGGGCAAAGTGTTAATTAATTTTTCCATTAGATATTTCTCAGTAGCAGCCTGAAGTCTGGAATGCTACCCAGTTGTTGGCATTAAGCACACTTCCTATTACATAGGACCTAAAAATAAATGGCAAATGTGAGAACTCTAGGAATACCTCTGCCTAGCCCTTCAGGGATAACCGTGCGTTTGTAGATAATTTAATATTTAATTAAAGATTGTCTTGAAGACTTTACTTATTTATTATCACTAGATAATATTAAAGTTGAGAAACGGAGCTAGCTTAACGGCATGAATCCCTGAGGAAGTCGGAAAAGTTCTTCGTAGATACTTCATTATTTATAGTTGCCGATGTCGTTTGGGAACCTATTGAATTAACGCGCGTTTGAAGTAACTCTAGATGATCCACGCCCTGGTTCAATCCATGGTCCAGAGCGAGACGGATTGGGAAGCCGTCACCTCCTTCGGCGAAGCAGTCATGCTAGCGAAGGAGGTGGCGGAACGTGAAAGGGAGGAACCTCACGTCCCAACCGCCGCGGGAGACGCACTGGGCGTCGGGCCTGTGGACGGTGAGCTATGTGCTAGCTCACCGTCCGTCTTATGACGACAGGCCGTGTCGACGGCGCGTTCGTGTTCTGCGCCTGAAAAAGATGTCAGCAAAAGGAAGGGGTCCGCAAGGACCGATGCCTACCGGGGCTGCGGGACTATTCGAGAGAGATACCGTGACCCCGGAACACAAAGGGCGATGAAGGAACATGGATGGGTTTGAGTCAGTAAAAGTCTGACACTCCCTTCTGCTCCGCCCAGAGCGGGAGGGGTCATTTGATGATTTCCCATCCGATAAAAACAAGAATAAAAACCATAGGTCGACATTTCTTTCCTTATCACATTTACGCCCATTGGAAATTGTTGTTGTCCATGCATGAAAATGACAAGCATGTTGGTCGATCTGCCACACTTTTACGCCTTAGAAAAACTGAACAAACCACGTGATATTTTCATTACCTCCAAGTTATGAGGCGGAGCCGCGGGCATTAGCTAGTTAGTAGGAAACTAAATTAAATTGCGCGTTTAAAGATAGCTAAATATGGGTGCATGACATCTTTGTCTATCCCTCGGTAATGTTATGTTATTGTTATGTTAATTACGTCAAGCCTGAAGCCTGTCACGTCTCAGACAGGCGCTATTAACCTATTAATTATCGCCATAATTTTCAGTAAGTGTTCATTATGATGAATAATTAATAGGTTAATGAGACAGTTGTTACGGATAGTCAGAAACTCGAAGCCGGTTATGGTTTCGAACTTCGGAACCTAGTAAGTGGGTTTCCTTTTCATATCATGTCAAGTCATGCTGTGGCTCCATATAAAATACTACTGACAATAAAATAAACAAAATATCGCTTTACACACATACACACACAGCGCCATCTAGTGTCACACTAAGCAACGAGGCTTGTGTCGTGGACACTAGATAGTTGATATACTACATGGATACTTTTTTGTTTGTAAATACATACTTATTATACATATAAACATCCATGACTCGGAAACAAATGTCCATGCTAATCACAAAAACATTTTGCTCCTACCGGAATTCAAACCCGGGATTCTAAGCACGTAAGGCAGCCTCACTACCGTTGCGCCATTCGGGTCGTCAAAATAAGCTGTAGGGTTAGTCTGGAAGCCGAGCTCAACTTATTTGCAAAAGACTAGACAGATGACGAACAAACAGTGGTTTCCTGCAAAAAACAACCTTGTAACTCCTACATCTAAAATCAAATTGAAATACCCGTGTTTTCCAACAAAAACTTCTGAAGAGACGTTAAATAAAAACTTAAGAGGAAGTTCTCAAATAAAAGCATTTAAGTAAAACAAGACCATTATTCGTATTTATCTTTTGAAAAACACGATTGACTCGTTGGTCCAGTGTTCGCAACTTGTGTTACAGCTGCGCACGAGTTCCTGGCTTCGTTTCCCAGGTCGGGATATGCTTTGTTAAGATATTTATCAATAATTTTACAGTAGCAACCTGGACTCTAGATTTGTGGCCAGTTAATGGCAATAGGTTTGCCCTCGTAACAATAGTACTTAAATCATAACTGACGATATGATCTTCTTCGGGGAAAAATATACAGGCGATGTTATTATGTGATTCAGTAAGCGCCAACCGTGGGGACGCAGTGGCTGGGCGATTGACTGCTGCTGCGTGTCGCAGGTTCAATCCCCGCACGGAACAAATATTTGTAAGGCCTACTGCTAGTTGCTCCGGGTCTGGCTATTTGTGCCCATGATACAGCAGAAATTCCTAGTGGTTAACGTTAAAAAAAAAAAACTGAAATCAAGTAAAAACTTAAGAGGAAGATCTCAAATAAAAGTGTTTGAGCAAAATGGCTCCTTAATTCTTACAGTAATTTTCCTCATCAAACACGGTAACTTAAAACTTCACAAATTTAATTTAAGCTCCTCATTTATTTTCAAATAAATAAAGCAATCTAACAAACGGTCCTTCGAGCCGGATACGACAGTTTCACAAAGCTGGCTTTAGTCACAATAGTTAATTAACTACTAGATCTAATTAGACAGATCTCCAGAATTATTTATTACCAGCTTTGTCGTTATACTGTTAGCTTCGTGATGTATGTTCATCCTTGTTGTGATTCAATGGTGGGCAGAAGTCTAACTGATATTTTGTGAGTGTATACAGAAGTATTTTATAGAATACTAGCTTTTGCACGCGGAGAGATATGTAAGTCTTCCTAACCTAACCGGATTTAGCTGAATACCAGTATTTGACATGGAGCGACTGCCTATCTGACCTCCACAAATCAGTTAGTACAGGATATCCCTCGGTAAGACTGGTTATCAGACTTTCGGGCCGCTGACTACCTGTGACGACTGTCATAGATCTACAATTGACAGCCGGGACCAACGGCTAAAAGTGCTTTTCGAGGCGCGGAGGAAATTTGGTATGTAATGGGTGGTCACCCATCTACGAACCAACCTAGCGCAGTTTAACCTGAACTTTAACCCGAACGTCTGTAATTCTTTTGGCCACGAGCTCCTCCCATGGGAGGGTACTACGGGAATAAGAGTATCCCATATCCTAGTTTCCTTGTGTGCCATATCGTAATCTATTCAATCATTATACAAGCTTGAAAATATAAAAGATGACAGAGTTGCTTTTACATTGAAAATCCTTAAATATGAATTGACACTGGAAAGCACTGAAATCTCTTCAATGAAGTCTGAAGCTGGTCTGAAAAATTCTGAAACAAAACCAGTGTCTCATAAAAGCTAAAATATTTCATGACTAAGGGAATTCCGTCAAAACATTGTTTTACATATTTTATGTACAACCATTTTTCTTGTACAAAACCTAACAATTTATTCACTTCTAACGATACTTAATACAACAACAAAAAAGTCCTTAAGTATCCGGTACCGAAGGACCAATCCCGAAAAAAAAAATTGCTGTCAAAACTTTTTCGTGCTTTAATCAAAACTTGGTCGGCTTTTCATAATAATTAACTCAATATAACTCGGCTAAAATGAACCGAGCTGAAACCTAAAAAAATCCATGCCTCTCTTACTTCATAAACAGGCACTTTTAACTTTAAAAGGTCGAGGGTTGGCTTCGAGTTTTCCTTTTTAGGGTTCCGTGGTAAAAACAGAACCCCTATTATTTCGTCATGTGCATGGCTTGGTCACATCGGTTATTCTCGGAGATTATTGAAACAATATTGATAAAATTTGAAAAGGGGTATTTTGTTCACCACCAAACAATGATAATATAGTTACCTAAAGTACCAAATAACAATGGATCAGCAGTTCCCATATTGTAAATCGTATGTATTTCTGTAACTACGCGACTTTTCATTCCAACAACGGAACCCTTTAACTGGGCATGAAGACACACTTGACCGGTTTTTTATAATATTTTCGTAGCGGTACCCCTGACACGGTTTTAACTGAAAAGACGGTAGTTTGAATACATTTGGCTTATTAAAGGCTTGAATTTTCATCCGCTATGGTAATGAGGACGTGCTGAAATATATGCTTATTGGCTGAAAAGCTGAAAGGCTTAACCTCTTCTATATTTTTGTTGCTTCTAAGTAGGTTAGTGGATAAGCAAGCTGAAGTTGGTGCGGGCTGGCCAGGTACTTCTGCTTTGCATGATACCTTTATGGATAAATGAATTGACTGTCTAATTGGTATGTGATAAGGAGGGATGAATCGCATGTGACTAAAAGATTAATGAATGTAAATGTTGATGGATGGAGAGGGAGAGGAAGACCAAGGACACGATGGATGGATTGTCTGAGGAATGTTATGAAGGAAAAAGGAGTACATGATAGCGTGACGGTTGACACAGGAGAATGGAAGAAAAAAACGTATTGCGCCGACCTCAAGTAACATGGGACACGGGTAGAAATTTTATGATGTTTATTTTTCAAATAGGTTTGTACAAACACATTTACACGTCGACTTTTTTTACAACTAATCTTCTATTTTCCTAATCGTTTGCACACCTAGACTTAAGTTAGCAACTAAGCGGTACTCTGGCGTCTTTGTTGACAATGTTGTGTTTACCTGTAATTTGGCATATGTATTAGAATATTACCGTATGATTAAGTTTAATATATATGTATGTATGTGCTGTGGGTGAACCTTAAGTAAATAAAATAAAATAAAATAAAATAAAACTAGATGAGGCCGGTGATTCGTACCTGACTACTCTGAGAACAAATTATCTCTCGAATTTATGTTCTAGGCCATGACAACGGGTTTCCTTACAATGTTTTCCTTCACCATTTTGAACGAAATTAGAATTACAAATATTGAGGTTTAAAATCATTTGGAAAAATATGACAGTTTGTGGTAACTTGATATGTTGACGACTGTATACAACTCAGAGCGTGACAATATATAATTACACAGTGTTCCTATTTCTACTCGCGTCCTACTTTGATAACACAACCAGTTCATTATAACGTCGCTGTTTCATGCAAATAATAATTAAAACGTAGCGTCTTGTGTTTCTGTTACGAGTACCGTATGAATAAGGTTTGTTCAGAAGAAGTCAGTTACTCGTTAAGTTGTTTTTAATTTTATTGTTGCTTAGACGAGGTAAAGTTCTGTTGGATATACATAAATTTATATATTCAAAGGAAGAAAGTACTATCGAGGACACTCCCGCCTGATCACCACTTAGCTAATTTTTGCTTGCTTTCGCGACATTGAAACGCTCTCTAGCCCAGCCCTAGAGCTAAAGAGGTGTTTTACACCCTGTATTTTGGTGCTAATAATAATGAGATTCTTCATTTTAAAAGCATTACTATTAGGCATGGGCAAGCGTGAATATTCATTATTATCAGCCTACAATTTTCCCAACTGACCAAAAGACCAAATTACAATCAGAATTTTCTGAATTACAAAATATAAAATTGCAATTAAATATAAGTCTAGACTTCAGAGCTTTTATAAGTGCTAACACAAACAACAATTAAAACAGAATACGGCCCCGGCGTCTTGTGTTTACGAAACGCTGTATTTCTAAGAGTCTGGGGAAATGGCGCGACGTATTGTTAATTACGTTTCTCCGACAATTATATTATTTCAATCAAAGTAAATATGGTTTTAAAACGGTTTTTTTTTTGTGTGGAGTGACTGCTATAATATATTCACTTGCTAGACAATTTCAATATCCTAATTCTGGATCATTTATAGATCTTTTAGGCTTCGTGCATGTTGAATAAAATTGTTCTTTTTTTTTAATTTCGAAAAAACAAAATGGAAATGTTTAAAATGCCAATATTTTAGTCCTTCTAACACTATAATATTTGTTGTTTAGATGTATAGTTTAGGTAGTTAGTAGTAGTTTAGTTTAGGTGGTATAGGTTTACTGATTACGCACAAAACTTAGTTACCGCTGGCCAGCGGCTGCTCAGCACTGGAACCTTAATTTAGTGAATGACTCGCTTTTAGTCAGCTTTTTGGGTTCCGTACCTCAGTCGGCAAAAACGGAATCCTTATTGGATCATTCTGTTGTCCGTCTGTCAAGACCCTTTTTCTCAGGAACACATGGAGGCATCAAGCTGAAATTAACATCAAACCATTTTAGAATCAACGTTAGTTTCCCACAAAACTTATTTATTTAAAAAATGGACGCTGCGATTTTTTTGTCGCAAGCCACTGACAACACTAGTTAGCTTCGGTATTTAATTTAGCTGGCTTTGGCGACGATTAATGTCGCGTGGTCTTTTATTAACCGAGTAACGGATTGTTTCAATTTAGTCGTGTGATGTGTGACTGCAATAAAGCTGTGTGGTTGTAAAATGAATGTTTATTATGTTACGGAAGTGATACATGCTTGCTGAATGGAATAAGGGGTGAATTGTAACTTATAAAAATAATAATAATCGTTTATTGGACTCAGTAAAATATAGACTAATACAATGTCATCCATTAGGAGGTGTACAAAAAGGCTGCAATAAACTAAATGTTCGCCTGACTTTCAAACTAGGTAAAGAACTTGTATCTTGGAGATCAGTACACTTCCATAGACAACATTTCGTTATTATAGGTACTTATAGAATTAATAGATGACAATTCCAACAGATAGATATCCGACATCAGGCCTGTAAACCCCGAAGGGTTGAACAGAGGTATACCTATGAAACACCCGTATTTCGCCAGTTATGTTTTATTTAAGTAATAGGGGGCGAGACTATTGCCTTCAAGCAGGCACAAATCCAAATTCTGTGGCTGCTACTGAGAAATTGCTAATAAAAACAATAACACAATAACCCTTTGCCCGAGCTGGGAATCGAACCCAAGCCCTCATACTCAGCAGTCGGGTTTGTAACCACACGACCAATGGAAAGTCACCTCGACTTTCCGTTGGTCCGAACTTCCGTTTCCGATTTTCCATCTTGTAGCCAACAAAACGTTGGAATGAGGAAAATGTCGTGAAATGCGGAGGAATGACGAAAATGACGTTAGGAAAGTTTTGAGTAGGAGTGTTGATGGGTATATAAGTAGAGGATGACCAAAAAAACTATGGATGGGCTGTGTAAAGGATCATACGGCAAGAAAGAAGGTGTCTGATGAGATGACGAGTAATAGAGAAGTATGGAAGAAGAAGACATGCTGCGCCGACCCCAAATTAATTGGGACAGGCCAGGGGAATGATGTAGCCTACAAAACATAGTAATTCCTTGCCGGTAGCGTATCATGGGTTGAAAACTAACGAAAGTTTAAACCTTCGTTAAAAATTACGAGCAAATAGTCGTGTTGCCTGTCACCGCAGTACTGAAATAAACGAGCCAGCATATTGCAGAAATAAATCACTCTAGTGCTGCAGCGCTTTAGAATTATGGCCGTCTAGTGGGCCGTGTAAACTGTGTTGCTACAGGGGATTTTTGTTGACTTTTGGAATGTACGTGTATGAGAATTTTAAATGTTTTAATTGATGTAGGGTGGAAAATAACACGAGGAAGAAAAAATTGTGATACTTTGTTAGTTTCCACGGAAATCGTATAATCTACATTCTATCGTATATCTATAAGTTTAAGTTACACTCATCGTATTTAGCTTGTGATTTATCGGTAAACACGATTTATTTTTAGTTTATCTGCCTATAGCTTGTTCTCAATTACATTGGGACTGGCTTCCAGTCTAACCGGACACAGCTGAATATCAGTATTGTGTGTAATTATGTCTGGATCGCGTTAACTTACAAGTTTGATTTTTTCACTGCTAAAAGGGTAGCAGATTTGAGTATTTGATATTAATTTCTGCTTGTTGTCATGCGTTCCTAAAAAAAGAGTATTGACAGACGGACAACAAAGTGATTCTTTATGAGTTTAGTTTTTGACGACTGAGGCACGGAACCATAAAAACATATTATCTTTGAGCTTTTAAAATCAAAATACTCTTAAACATTTTCCATAAGGAGCCAAATCTCTTTATCACTTCCTTTTACTTAGTAAAATCTCCATAAAAAACCTTCAAAAAATATCAGAGAATATTGCAAAATATACCGTCTGTATATAAAATATCTAGAATATTTTGAATAATTCATGTGCGCTTAGCGTGCTTATGTAAAGACTCGACACGACTCCGGCACCGAGACGGGAATCACACGGTTATACTGAATGAATATTTATACTTAGCTTTGGATGCTGAATATAAGCAAAAATGAGGATTTTGTATAAGCTTGGATGTATTTATTAAAATTGGCGATGATTTTGATAACGTGAAATTGAGTCTGTTTTGTCTCCTGCAGATTTGATATTGAACTAGCCAAAAATGGTCGGGGAATTGTTGAAATTATGCCGGAAGATTTTCGAATTTATGAAGCGCTTCTTCGTTTTGACAAAGAATTGAACACTGGCGATTCTATAGATTATTCCTTTGTCAATATTATAAGTAGGGGTAAGGATTTGAATTACGAATTATTAGGTTTTGAGAAACCAATACTTTCTCATAAATTTGCTAAATATGGGGTTTTTATTTTTCTCATAAAATAATAAACTGTGATAGGCAGACAGACAGTTGAAATCGCTCCTTAAGGTGGATGCTCCAACCAGCCCGCGAAATTCAATTTTTCTTACGTTTTTTGCAATGCAGGCCAGTGCTAGGTTGTATGTTGATTAAAATATTGCTCGCGACTGTAAGACGTATGTAGTTACAGAATTATAATCATCAAAATCATCAATACAACCCTCCAAGCTCATACAGGTGCAGGAATGACTTTTTCAAGGTCAAAGTCATTCCTGCACCTATAAGCACAACCTAGCACTGGCCTGCAAATTGCAAAAAACTTAAGAAAATTTGAATTTCGCGGGCTACCCTGACGATTTCACCTTAAGGTTATTTTTTAGCAACGAAATACTATTTAAATAAACAACAATACACACTTTTTCTTCAATACACCTTTCCATCTATCAATTTTGCTATCATACAAAACACAAACGTATTCAGTTTCACGAATTATTCGAATTTTTATTATTAATAATTTTACTCAGGCGAAACCGTAACCAGAGCTTGTGCATTTGTAATATCGTTCTAACTGATAATTTAATGAACAGAACCGCTTTTAAAAGTCATGAAACGTAATTCGTTCGTGTAATGCTTGAAGGGATTTTCAAACAAATTATCTAGTCATGCTGTCTCTTTCTGGAACCCGATTTGAATTTTTCCAAGGTTTTGGTAGTGTCTGTGATTGCTTAAATCTAAATGCACTTTTAAAATTACACTGTTGGAATTTCAACTGTCTGGGTCAACACCGAAAGTTGAAAAATCGCTTTTGGCGTAACATAATAAACGAAGGACCTCTCGTGGGGTGTCTCAGACCATGATACTGAACAACTTTTGTTCAATGACTTTTGTTTTTTTTTAGTTTTGCGATACATGTTGATCAGCTGTTCGCGTCAGTTCCTATAGATAGCCCATTTTTTTGCATATTTCAAGGGCTCGTAGAACAAAAGTTGTTCAGTTTCGTGGTCCGAGAGCTACACGGTAGGTCTTGCGTTTATAATGTTAAACCTTGTATAGGCTTCATTCAGGTGTTGCCTTGTATAAATAAAAACGAGCAATGGGGAATTTTCAGTGCTTTTTATGAACGAACTAGATGGCGCTGATCAACCTTGGGAATAATAAAATGGCTCGTTTTTATGTCCACAAAGCCTTAACTGAAGTTCGGAGGAACCTAAGCTCGACTCGACGCACCAGGAGTTTAGACATAATGCAAAAACACTTAGGAGAACAGCAAAAACCATGCCAAAACTTGTAGTTCAGTTCAGTGATGCAAAAGAACAGTAGACTTTTTAGGTTACAATTTTTGACAGAAAAAGGTTCTTTACAGTTCTCACTTTATATACAACAATGAATAATAAAGAAATTTTACCATACAATGAGTTTGACATGTGTCTAGGAGAGATTTTTTTGCCCTGCTAAAAGATTTTACCATTGACCTATAATCTATAAGGTAATAAATTCCACATTGGGACTAAACTAGAATCCATTAAAATGAAATAATAGTTGATATTACAATGATAAAATTAAAAAGGGTTTGTCTCCACCGATCACGGTATCAGATCACGTTAGCCACGGATCACGGACAAACATGCGCATAATAAAAAACTTGCCTAGCTTCTTACGTTTAGATTACGATGCAAATATGTACAAAGTAACCTATTTGCATCTACTTAACATAATTCTTACTAGAGCAGGTCGGTCAAATCTAACCTAACTGACCCGTGTAACCCAGATATCTGTTACCACCGACGACTATGCTGCTATTGTCGCCAGCGGTAAAACTGATGCGTCGCAGCCTAATCGACAAACCAGGAAAGGGGAAAAGTTGAAAATGGGTGCTCGACCAGCCCTGGCTGCGGTCCGTAGCTCCGTGCCAAGAACGAGCCAAGTTGATGAGGAGGGCTTCACTAAAGTGGAAAGGAGGAGGAAGAAGAAGCCCTGTCCTCGTAACCTGTGCGGTACCGCACCGAGCGGACCCAACATGCTGCTGCGTCCTGCTGTGCCTACGACGCAGCTGTACCTTTCACGTCTGCATCACTCCACTACAACTGAGGAAGTGGTGCAGTATTTGAAAGTGAAGACCAACTGGACTCTGAGGGTCGAAAGGTTGGAATCGCGCCACAACATCAACTTTAAGTCATTCGTGGTACGAGTTCCAACCCACCATCTACAGACCTGCATGAAGGAGGACTTTTGGCCGCAGGGTGTCGTATATCGACGTTTCCGAGGGCGGTTACGCGACACCACGCAGCGAAACACGACGCCGACAACGTTGCGTGTTTAGTTTAAGTTTTCGTAGGGTTTAAAATATGTATTAGTTTATTATTGTTGTTAAAATGTTATTTTGTGTATTTTATCTATGGGCCTTAGTTGCCTGATAATAAAATGATTATTATTATTATTAATGCAACTAACGGACTTTAGGTCATAGACAACCCTGTAACTGTCACAGGTATTAAAGTATGACAGCCATAATGACGGCTTTAAAGTCTCATCTAAGGACGAAATAATGGCGGGTCTCTCTCCAAATAATAGGACGAAATAATGGCGGGTCTCTCTCCAAATAATAATAATTGAAGGTTATTTATGATAGAATAGAATAATAAAATAGCATAGAATAGTAAGGTGCAGCGCAGACGACAGACTATCCGTGACGCACTTTTTAGTCTGTGAAAATAGAACCTATGCAATTATATGCAGTAACGCAAACGACGGGCAAAAAGTCCGGCGCACAAAAAATCCGTGTAATTCGGGCAGATCGCGCCACGCCCCACCGCTCAAAAAGTGCGCGAAACGTTTGCTCCAACACGTGCTAACGCAGACGGCGCACACTTTTAGTATGCAATCTGCACTCGTTAGTGGTTCTATCTGCACTATGAAGATGTGCGTCGTGTGCGTTGAGTCTACGTAAAATCCGCGACGGACTTGTTGTATGCCATGCAGACATTTTGTGCGACGCAGACTCGATCGCACAAAAAGTCCGTCGTCTGCGCAGGCCCTTAAGTTTTTTGTATTTCATTTTCACTTCTTCTGTTTACACATTAGGTATGTCTACATGTCTTTTTTTTTAGTATCTCCTTTCGCAGGTATGCTGGAAGACATTTGTTTTCGAAATAAGCATCACGTTCGTACTATTTTTGGGAAAAGATGATTTTGATATTTGTTCATTATGAGATCAGTACAATAAAGGGATCAGTCCTAAAAGAGCAAGGATCCTTTCTTCTTTTTGTTAACAAGAACACGAAAACGAAATTAACTCGTCATCTCATCGTCATGCAATTGTCGGAAAGTCAAAAACATCAAGCATAACCTTTTTAATTATTAGTAGATTAAAATTAAATTTGTAACCCGTACCCTGAAATAATTAACAATGAATGCAATTAAAAATACATCCCCACAAACAAAAGCACCCTTTTTCTACCTAATCAAATAATTTCACCATATAAAACCTTTTCACACATACAGGGAACTGCATTTTTAACACCGCGGTGATCTGAAAATGTAGGTTACCTGCCATAATGAAGCTTGGGTTCCGTAAATCCCTGTCAAAAGATGTTTTTTTAGCTAAAAGAGCTTCCGACACGATACGTGGCTGACGCATAAAAAATGCAAGGGGTCAGCCATCAGGGTTGCGAGTGAGAAATTAAAATGAAAATTGGATTTTAAATGAAATAAAGCGAGTTAATTAAATTCGGGTGGGTTGGTGAGGTAAATGATGTTTTTTTGCGAGATTTGCTTGTTAAATGGGTTATTAATTTTTCTGTTGGGCTTTTTCTTCTTAGTACGTAGCAGAGTTTTTACTGAACTGTTGCTAGATTTTATTTTATTTATTATAAAACAATTAAAGCTGTGAGCAGCTGAGTTTTTCTTTTCAAGAGTTAGCGATGAATATATTGGAACTACGCTAATTAATTAGGTAAATTCATCTCGTGTTTTATTTCTGTGTTAAGTACCTAATAAATCAGAGGAAAGATTCAGTGTCGCTTCAGGGACGGTCAAAGAAATGCTGTTTATTAATTACTGGTATTTATTAGGTTTTGTGGTGTTTTAATCATTCGTAACAAACATAATATTTTAAATGTTTATAATTTTAGATTTTTTTTTCTTTTATGTTTTATTTTTAAAGAAAAAAATTTAAATGTTTTAAATGTAAAGAAAGTGAATAAAGGAAATAAAAACGCTTTTAGTTTAAGTCTGTGACCGCCTTGTTTTTCTAAAATCCGCAACGGATTTTGATACGTTCTTACAATCATTTAGAGAAATAATACCGTAAGGATTACATTATATTATTTATAAATTAATATGAAACTTGACTAAGATAGATTCCCTAAGTTTGTAATCTCAATGTTTATTGATTAATTACCGGACGATATTAAAGAGTGCGCTAACGTGAATACATATTTTTAAAAATAAGCTTAAGAAACATGTATGTACATTATAACTTCTAATACTCTGGAGGAAATTGTATTGTATTTTCATACTAATTACTTTGTATCTCATTTTAAGCGGACTGTATGTTCTTATGAGAAAACAATTTTTTTTAAACCGAAGTCACGCCATAAAAACCTTGCGAAGCAAAGGCTAACGCACGCTTTAGAACACATTAGTAAATAATCAAAAGTTTTCTAACCTTGTCTTTCACACAAAAGAAAACGCTTTACGGTCATAATTTTTAGACAAACCTGAACGTTAAACAAAGCACTAACGAGCCTCAGTGTTGCCAGGTTAAAAAAAGACTAACACTTCATCAACTGTCCTCTCTGACGTTCGTTAGAAAGTTTTGTGTCTGATGGACGATGGAGGGTCACTGTTGGTATTTGTATGTGTTTTAAAAGGACGACTTTGACCTTCAGTTGGTCTGGCGTAACACTGCGTTTCAATACAAAAAGAGGTTAGTTTACGCTGGTTTTGTAGCCTGACAGCCTGACTGACATGCAACTTGCTGTACAACATCATCTCTGAAAATATTACACCTAGTAAGATGAAATTTCTCCTGTATCGTGGTTGCGTTTACAAATATTTAAGCTCACAAACAGCCAGACCCGGAACAAGCCTGTAGGCCATACAAATATCTGTTCCGTGCGGGAATTGATCTCGCGACTCACAGCACAGCAACCAATCGCTCAGCAGCCACAGCGCCAACCGTGCCGTCAGTTACAAAGATACCAGTATCGTGGTAACTTCTGTGACTGCGATTGGGCAGCTTTGCGGTTACTCTGCCGCTGCCTTCTGCAGTTGCGGTCACTTAGGGAGTTGTGCTTTTCAAAACCTTTATTTCAACAAGTAACCCTTTGACAAGTTGTTGGCAGCCCTACACACACGAGTATACTGACCCGGGGCCTGTATTTCATAATAAGCATCATGCACGCGTTCCCCGCGTTACCGTACCAAACATTTCATGCATTCCAGACTCGGAATCTGCTCCAATGGACGAATTGAAGCTGAAAAATTATTTCAGCCTGAAATATTGTGAGCAGAAACTTTTGGAGCAGATATTTCACGTTAATGAGATGAGAATTTTTTTTTTCACTGTGTTAATATTTGAGATGAAAATATAACACGTAACCTCACGCTTTTAATACGTGAATGGTAAGGCAGAGGCGTGCCAGAGTATATTTATATTTCATCAACCGGGCACAAATCAAAACTGTGTCTATTACTGGGAAATTTCTAATAGGAAAACCCAATAACACTTTACCCGTCCTGGGAATAGAACCTGCGATCTTAGCAGTAGTGCTTTGGGCCACTAGATCAACAGATATAAGGTGGAAGGGATTCTGAAACCGCTAAAACGGTTACTACACGTTTAGGTATTGCAATCTTTTAGGAAACTGCTGTTTTTTAGGGTTCCGTTCCCACAGGGTGAAAACGGGACCCTATTACTAAGACTCATCTGTCCGTCTGTCTGTCTGTTACCAGGCTGTATCTCATGAACCGTGATAGCGTGAAAATGTGTGAAAATGTCAACTGTCTAAGTTGAAATTTTCACTGATGATGTATTTCTGTTGCCGCCATAACGCCGCTATAATATTTATTTTGTTCTGTTTTTAGTATATTTGTTAATATACTAAAAATAGAACAAAATAAATATTTAAGTAAGGACTCCCATAGGTACAACATACAAGAAATTAGAGATTGAAATATGAAATTAAGATTGAATTTATTGGAATAGGGTAGATGACAAATAAAAACTAATCAGTGCGTCAGATAGATTTCAAAAATATATTGGATACATATTTTTCTTTTTTCACGTAAATAAAAAATGAAGACGATACAGTGCTTTGAAAACTCGTGTGACGTCAAATTTGAGTACATTATTTACCCAAATGTGACGTCACAAGCCCCCACTCATGATTTTTGTCACGTTTTATCTTCGTCAATTTTTATTAATTAAATATTTATAATAATATTTTATATTTTTATTAAATAAATGCTGTACTGGAGACGTGGTAACCGTTGCACCTTGTATAACTCCTTTAGATTATTTTTCTAAAATCTGCGTGCTTTTTTTTTTCTATCACATTAAACGTTCAAAAAAATCCACTAACAAATAGTTTGTTGGATCTTACATTCGTAACTTTGGACCAGAGAAGCAACTACAAAAGCTTCCCGACAAAGATAAAACAAACCAGAAATAAACCCATTTTAAAGGAAACTCCGTGATAAACCGCATTTACAATCGTCCCCACTTCCGGAGCGCAAAAATTTCAACGAAAAACTAAACAAAGACGGGGCACCATAAATTTTCTCTAGCAAAAGCATAGGAAGGAAACCACGGAAGAGACTCGTTGTAAATTACAAGTTAAAAGGGAATGTTTGTCATTTATAAAATCTATTCAAATCTTTGTTTCTAGTAAAATGTCATGCGGAATTATATTTCAGTTATAAGTCCGCAAAAACGAGATCTAAGTTGGATGAACTAGGATGCAGTATGCAGCACTGCCCTCTTATCTAAATGCAGATGCATAAAATGTGTGGTAATTTTAAATGCAACATTGATAAATGATTCATATATGACTCTGCTCTGGAGTGCAAATGTGGTGTTGCCCCACAAACGATGTGACACTCGATATCGTGTCCTGCCGGACGCTAGTGTAAGTGCCAAACTTGTCGCCAAATTTTGGGCTGACTTACTTTAAAGTGTAATCGACACGCTACAAAGATGCACTATTAAACTCAAACCTATGCTCGATAAGAGTTTCGATCTTCCACACCACACATGGCATCATCAGATCGAGTATAGATTTGGTTTCATGTTCCAATCGATTGATTACCTCCACATAAAAAAACTATTACTAGTGTAACTTAATTTGTGCAAAGTGAATCTTATTTAAAAGCATATTAGGTAGGTAAATAGCTGTAATAGCGTTAGTTTTAGTTTTTATTTAAGTTTCAGTTTTATACACATAAAAACTACCTGCACTACTTATGTGTAAACATTATTTGTACGCCTTGCAAGGCAACACATAGTGAAACATATTTTTTTTTGATAACACCATGGACAGATTTATTTTTACCTGTGTTACCAATAAAAAAAAATGAATTTGAAAATTTCTCCTAACACAAATATTCGTTAACATTTTTAGAAACAAAATTGCGCATGCAGTATGGTTCTTTTATACAGGTTAGAGAAGAAGTTTAGTTTTACACTCTGCTGTTTAGCTTGCATCTGGGTCGGGGTTATTTAGTGGTTCAAGTGACCTGGTTCTTGGGTTAGTCAGGCCTTTTTCTTGTGGGTGGCATTATATAGAATAGTTAGCATGCATTCTACTTTCTGTTCGAACTGAATATGACATTATTACAAAGGCATTTTAAAATGTTGGATGTACTATCGAGCACACTTCCGCCTGGTCACCACTAAGCTAATTTTTGCTTGCACTTACAACATAGAAACGCTCTCTAGCTCCGCCCCGTTGACTAATCACTGCCTTGAAATAATCACTCCCGACCCGTGGTACAACTGCGATGTCCAACTGGTTGTACTACGGAGAAGTAAATTTACCCATGGTTCAACTGGTTGTTCTATGGGGAAATATCTTTACCAATGGTTCAACTCGAGTGAGTTGTTCTTTCCTTGGTCCAACTAGTTGTACTTCTGGGATTTGAATGTATCTATGGAACAACTACTGGTAATAAACAGGAAAAGGTTATCTATCAATGCTGAAGTGCAATGCAATTACTACCTCTTTTGATTAATTGTCTATTGATGATTAAGACGTTGATATTGATGCGTGAATATTTCTCGTTTTCACACCATACCAAAGGAAAATGTCGGAAAATTGTGAAGTATTAAAAAGTCGACAATTTTACAAAGTGAAAGCTTTTAAAGATGAGTCGCGTGGCGCATATTGGCGGTGCTCTATGTACAAAAAACTCAAATGTTGTGGATCTGTTACAGTTAATAAGGTACGATTGTATGTATTAGTATTAGAGTGCGTTTCCACTGACGCGGAGCTGTGTGGAGTGCAGAGGAGTGGACCGTGAATTGGTCAATCATAGTGCTCGTAATCTCCCTCTGTTTCACATTAATGTAACTAAAACTAAAACTAAACTGATACGCTGCATTTTAGAGTGAGAGTGGAACTCAGCTCCGCTCCACTCCGCTTCAATGAAAACACCCTGCACTCTGCACTACTTCCCCCAGCTTGACGTCAGTGGAAACTCACCCTTATAAGTATTTATTGAAATTGTATAATGTATGCTTTACTTTGTTGTTGATAATATTTGTTATGTCATTGTTTATATTATTTTTATCAGGACATGCAAATAATTAAAGAAAAAGAGCACTCTTGCCAACCTAACTTCGAAAAAAACGAAATAGCCGAAACAGTTGTAAGTTTAAAAAATGAGGCAGCAAGCACAGATGTCCCGATGCCACAATTATACAAGAGACACGAGGCAAAGTTGAGAGACAGAGGTTACGATCTAATAGACAGTATACCGAGTTTCGATAGTCTAAAGCACTCCCTTTATAACGCGAGGCATAAATCGGCGTATCGAGAACAACTTTTTCATCTGTGGACGAAGTTGAAGTGCCTGACCAGTTTCTTGATTTTATGCTGGGTTGCGACACAGAAAAAAGAATACTTATATTCTGTACCCCCCAAGCAAGAGAAATGATTGACCACATTGACGAATTTTTTGGAGATGGCACTTTCAAATGTAGCCCGCACCCGTACGTACAGCTGTTTACTTTGCACGGTGATATTGGGAGTGATAACAAAATTACTAATGTTGTTCCACTAATTTATGCCCTACTCTTGGACAAAAAAAGGGAGACATACGTCACAATGCTTCGTATAATCAAAGCGCAATTGCCAAAATGGGAGCCTAAAAAGTACCATTGCGACTATGAAACTGCAGCAATCAACGCAATGTTGGAAGTATTCCCACGCGTCGAGATAAACGGCTGTTACATGCATTTTTCTAAAAATATTTGGAAGAAGGCAAATGTATTGGGACATATAAAGTCCAAACCTGAGAAAAGAGTAGTCGGAATGTGTTCTATATTACCCTTAATACCAGCCGGGATAATCAATGAGGCATGGACATACATAAAGAACGAAGTAAAAACATTGGGATTTCTGAAAATGGCTAAATTCTTGAAGTACATAAGTCGCGTTTGGTTAAATAAGAAAATCAAAAGGTACATAACTGTCTTCGAAGAACGTCATAGGACAAATAATGTGGCCGAGTCCTTTCATGGCGACAAGGCAGTTAACAAGAATAATGTGAATTTAATTAGATTGTTAAATGCACTTCGTGAAAAAGGTAACTTATCCAAGGGTAGGTCCCTTCCCCCGTGACATCCCTGTAAAGACATTTAACTGTCCTTGCAATAGACGGGACAACTCGAACAAAATAGTAATCTACTTGCGTGAGCCAACTGATTGCTCCCGGTACAAATGCCTCGCTGAGACATGGCTTCACATTTTTTTATGTCTGTTCTTCTGATAGTCTCTCTAATACCTAATATCTTAAATCTCTTTTCATTACTGTTTTACTTTTGTAAAGGCTATGACCGGTTTATATTGTAAGTGTCTGTTTTATGGGTTTTCTAATAAGCAGGGGCACATTTTCCACTTAAGGTAGAAAGCCTACAAGCTTTTGTAACAACAAAAGCATAAAGGCTATCCTAGCGTATTCGAATTTACACTCCTAACCAATTCAGAATTCTAGTCCAACTAGATGCGGCTGAAAACCATTAGTCTACACTGAGCGACCGTTATTAATTTCAGTCTAAAACCCAGTACTACATTCAAATAAATTCGACATACTTCTAACACAAACGCTCATTAAAATCTAACCTAAACCAGGGCCAGAAACAAAGGACCATCAGTTCGGGAATAATAGGCCAAAAAGTTCGCCCTGCTATTATTTAGTTTATAGGAGATTATCGCCCAGTGGTTGCGGGTCAGCTAATTTGTTCTGCGGGTCAGGGAAGTCTGATGCCTCGTTCATGACCTCAGGTGATGCGAAACGCGCGTGCATCACTTGTTACTTTCGCGAGAGTACCATCGATCAAGTTGCGTCACGGTGGTTTCCAGTCTCGCGACTTTCGACGCGTCTTGTGTCGCGATTTGCGTTAAGTGAAACGCGCGTTAGTCATTTGTTTCCTTGGCTTGAGAACCTTCCTTCATTCCATAAGTTGCGTCGTGGTTTCGAAACATCTCAGTCGATGCAATTTTTTTGTCAAATGATACACGTTACTTACTGGTTTCCTTCGATTTAATATTTGCATGATTTTTAAATCACGTCATGTCACCGATTTACAGTTCACGGGTACCTATTCTAACATGTGGCGTATTCCAAACATCATCATCATCAACTCGTGTCATGTGTTTTCTCAGAAGTGGTTCACGCAACCTGCCTCGTTATTGAGACTGCGTCGTTGGTCTTAGTGATCGCAAGCGCGAGTGTTGAGTAATGTCCTGGGTTCTATTCCCAGTTCGGGCAAAGTGTTATTGGGTTTTTCCATACGGAATATTTCAGTAGCAGCCAAGTCTGAATTTGCGCAAGATTGATGGCAATCACACCCCAATTACACTAGTTAATTAGGACTTAAACATAACTGGCGAAATGTGGGTGTACACATCTGCCTAACCCTTCGGGGACTATAACAGGCGTGATGTTATGTTAAGTGCTTGCATGAGTTCGAACCTGCGACCTCGTAAGTCCCGACCGTACTCTCAGGGTCAGCACCTCTCCTATTGTGAGTCAGCTAACGCACCAAATTAACAAAACTGTAAAATTTTCGCATTCGATTTTGAACATAACTATCAAAAATGGACGGTTTAAAATCATGTTATATGTTTGTTCTCGCAAGACGCGTGTCGCTTGTACTCGTAAGTCGTGGCCTAGGGGTCAGGGAAGCGTGGCTGTGATTAATCGTTGGGTACAAAGATGAAGTGATAGTGTGGCGGTGGTTACATGAGGTCCCGAGGATCTCGGCTTTTGACTCAACTATAATGTGAAAATGTGTTTGAAATTCTGGTTGATCTTTGGGTGTCCTTTTTGGGTTAATACCCGAAGTAAATAAGCTGTTAATGGTTTTTGTTGGATGATGACATTACTTAAGCTTGTAAATATTGAATTGGTTTTAGTCAGATGAGTAGTCAAGCATTGTCAATGTCTACTTTTTCCATTTCGGTTTTAACGAATAGACGAGACGACAAAAAAAATCTAATTAGTCCGTCAGTTAGATTATCAAAAAATATTGACCCGTGTTTTTTCTTTTGTTACGTAAACCTAAATTGACGAAGATGTGACGCTTTTAAAATTCTCAATACGTCACGCCTAGGTATAAGGTTTAGCTAGTTCTGACGTCACGAGCCCCCACTCCCGAGTTTTGATGCGTTTTATCTTTTGTCAATATTCATTGATTTACAAAAACAAAAAATAAGTGTCCATTAATTTCCAATACTCTAACTGACGGGCTAAATAGATTTGCAATTTTTTGATACTGTCGTCATGCCTATTGGACAAAGGCCCCTCTAATCACAAAAACGCTAGTGATTAGAGGGGAGAGAATTTTCTTTTAAATCGGTGTTATTATCAAAATGGTTTTATAAATTAACTAGTTAGTCTAGTGCTAAGCGTTAGGTCGGGATATTATTTGGAAGGAATTTCTCAGTAGCAGTTTGAGTCTAGATCTTTTTTTACACTAAATGCGCTAGCGTTTGCCCGAACTCGCCTGATATGAAGCGATGCCGCGGTCTAGGATGGAGCACGCTTGCCTAGGAGAAACCGATTCACTCGAACTTTAAAGAGATCCAGATTATAATGATCGGGACACAGAGAAGCCGGCAGTGAATTCCAGACTGGCAATTCGCACAATAAATGTAGAAGCAAAGTAATCTGTTCGCGTCCTTGGAACTTCAACTATATAACGGTGACGCTCTACCGTATATCTGCCCGTTTGATTATAGAATGGGGATGGGGGAATTATTAGTCTAGGGTGATGGCAAAAGACTTGCTTCTTTTTACATGGGATTTGAAGATAAATGGGAGAACTATTGGAACACCTCTGTCTAGCCCTACGGTGAAAACAGTCGTGATGATATGTTTGTATGCCATATATTATCATTCCAAAATTTAAGTAGCACAAACATAGACAAGAACGAAAGATGGATTATAGCATAAAACTGCTTACATACAAGATGTTTACCTACAATAAATTTTCCAAAGACACTATACAGGGTGTTTTAAGGTAGCTAGTCGCCTGTCACGCCCTGTAAGTGATGCTGTCGACGGTGATACATTGGGGGTCGAACCTCTTTCATAAAACACTACATTTTACTTACATTTTGTTTTGTTTATCGGAAAAAATGGTCTTTCAGTACGAAAGGGATTAATGATAGGGATTAAGTTAATGGAAAAAAGAAATGTATGTAGAGTACATTGTTGTTTCAGAATAAATTCGAGTGCTTTTTGATAAATAATAGGCTAGCTTAGTTTTCACCCTCGTTGGAGGATTTTTAAGGCCACTAAAGGTTGTTTGGGAGTTTTGATCCTTCGACTATACAGGGTGTAAACAACCTCATCACGAAGCCGTCAACCAAGGATTCTCAACATCAAACTAAGTAACTTTACGCAAAAATTATTGCTGGGAAACTACTTTTTTTTTGGGGTGAAAAATCATTTTTTATGGTAGAACTCAATGTAACGCACTTAAAACATTGTGCTGTTGGATGGATTGAATAGTACGGGGGCCATAGAGGTGTTTAAATGAAAATAAAAATCTTACAATAAAAACTTGTATTTAAAAAATAACTTGTCAAAAAGTTGGAACTTTGTCCCCCAATATCTCCGTAACTAGAAGGTTCCCAGGTATGGTGTAGAACAAAAAAATGATCGCAATGACGAGGAGAACAAGTGCCTTTCGGCTTCGTTAAGAGGATTTTAAACCCTTTATTATAGCAAATCTGTAGTGTTTGTATTTTTCAGTGGCCAGTAGGTACTGAATGCACGAGGTCTAGTCTAGTCACTAGGTCTTTAAACGTCTAGAAGAATAACATATTAATCGATCAACGCCTTCATAAAGAAATTTTGAGCTAGGCAACGTGTTTGGGACATTTAACGATAAATAACATCAATATTTAGTTTATTATAATAAAAAATAAAAATGCTTAATTCAGACTATTGATGTCTATATTTATTAGTATTAAATTCATATACGATAATGCTGTCAGCCTATTCAATCATTTACAGTTGTAATTTTCATTGACCGTTTTTTTGCATAGACGTGGTACTTAGTACTTAAACTCAAAGCATTTATTTCAATTTGACCATTCCAGCCACTTTTGAATGTCAAAAACAAAAGGATGAAACTAAAGTCCCAGTCACAACGCATTATAGCTTGTGAAAGTCCTCTAATTACTACAGAGACTAAAATTATTTTTTAGAACAAAAACTGACTTGAATTGTTTCAATTAGGAACAATTCAAAGGTACTTTGAAACTATAACTTGAAAGAAGAAGGCCAAAACAATTGAACTCTTACAACCCAAAAGTATAATTGAACTTACAACCCAAAAGTATAATTGAACTCTTACAACCCAAAAGTATAATTGAACTCTTACAACCCAAAAGTATAATTGAACTCTTACAACCCAAAAGTATAATTGAACTCTTACAACCCAAAAGTATAATTGAACTCTTACAACCCAAAAGTATAATTGAACTCTTACAACCCAAAAATATCAGTAATTTTCCAATTTTCCTTCTCATACAGCTCTCTCCAATAAACCTACTTCCATACAAACTTTCCCCAACGTCCCACGTACACGGAGTAACAAAGTAAACAAGATATTGTACCCTGAGCCAGTATTTCCGTTCACTCCGCCCGCGGCTTGAGACAAATCAAATAATATGAAACAGGTCATTGCTTTGCAGGTGATGGGGTTTCCAGCTTTTGGGGGAGCTTTAGGACAATCCTCTAGTATTTATTTGTTAGAGAAATGAGACTGTGCCAATTGTGTGTAACTTGTTCTAGAAGTAAAATAAATAAAATTCAGAATAAAATACAAAATATATGTGGGAACGGTTTTAGCATCGTTCTACATTCCACCCTGTATTATTTATTATATTTTAGGAAAACTTACAGCTAAACAGACAGTCAAATCAAATCATTTATTCTTTGCAAACACGGGTAATAGTTTAAACAAAATATGACCAATTAAAAGTTTCCACATGCAGTAGTATATAAATAATATGACAAAAATAAATTACTAATTACGCTCTAAGAAGCTATCAGTAAAAGTTTTCTTAAATTTTTAGCAGTACTAGTATTGAAGATCGTCGATCTTAAGTTTATAATGCATTTTGTTAAAATGCTATTCTTACATTTACACTTATTATTCATAATATGTGAACCTTTTTGAAGAGAGAAAACAAAGATATTGTATTTAACAGTAATCCTCATTTTCTCATTTCATGCACACCCTACTCGCTACAAGAGTTCGCTCATATTTCATTACACTGAATACTTCATAAACGTACAAATATACTTACATTACATATAATACATACAAGTACACATAGCAACATAACATAACATATAACACAAACAGGAATATGTACGGCAAAGCAGCGGAACTCGAATATTTGAGCTCACGATGGATTTCTCCTCGAAACTGGAAGAGTAGTTCGTTTTCATTTACTTTTGAGAGCTCTATGCAAGTTGTTAACCAACTTTTACAAATGAAAAGGTTCGATGCTAATAAAGGGCTTTGAATTCTGCCTAGCTTCCGCCACTTTATTTATTTTCAAAATATCGGCTACGCATTAAAACCTGTTTAAATCATTACAAAGAAGTTTTGTATTTGTAGGCAGGTATTTTACAGTCGTTACAGGTGGTCAGCGGCCCGAAAGTCTGACAAACAGTTTTACCATCGTATCGGGTATCGTATAACCAGTACTAACTGGGTTGTGGAGGTCAGATACGCAGTCGCTTCATGTAACACACTGGTATTCAGCTACATCCGGTAAGACTGGAAGTCGACCCCAACACATTGTAAAAAAGGTTAAGCAGTAGGCTTAGCCAAGTTGACAATCTACAATCGTTAACGCTAACCAAATGTATGGGAATGACATCATTTCAACGTTAAGTCACGTGGTCGAAACAAACGAATTGAAACTTTTAAGTTCAGTCAAAACTGTAAGTTGGCTACAATTTATATGGGATGTAGCGATCACGATTGTAGAAACAAATACATTTCATTCTATCATCTTAACCGATGTAAACTTGTATACGAAATTTCTATTCGCTTGTTTTGACCACGTGACTTAAAGTTTATTGTAGAAAGAGAATCGTTTGTAACTTGGCTAGGCCTGCTGATGATGCAGCACTTGGAAAAAGCATAGGGCGACATCGACGTGTAAACTATTTCCAAGAATTCAATATTATTTATCCAACAAAAAAATTCAAAGCTCTTGGATCATGTTACTGATTCCATGGTTACAGTCCTGTTCTACAGGTGGTTCTTCTCAGAATAAACGACATACTTCTTCTCTGTAACAAAAAGTTTCAAACAACAATTTTAATTTTTTTTTGTCATTATGCTCACCTTTCAAAGAAACGGATGTCGTCTTTCCTATAATTTCTTTTTCAACGACAAAGCGTAAAAAAACATAACTGCCGAGAAAATTGTGCTAGTTTTATTAAAAATATTTTCTTGTATTACATTCCTCATTTTAGTTACAATAGTCTACGCGAGGTGAAGCTTGCGAAATTCACTTGTTTTCAGTAACAGGCGCGGCTTTATACAACTTGAAGAAGAGCGTAATTGGAGCAATAAGAAATTCTTTTGCTACGTTTTACTAGGGTGCAATTTTTCTTACTGTTTTTTTTTATTTTTTGGCTGACAGTACCGCGTAGATGTAGGTTTACATTTCAAATAGAGTATGAAATTTGGTAAAATCAAGAGTTGTGTTTTACCACTATTAAGGAGGCTAGATACCTAAGCCAAAAGCATTTAAACCTTATTTTTTAGGGTAACTTTAGGCTGATTGATCAGTGACATAAAACATAACATAACATCACGCCTGTATTCCCAGAAGAGTTAGGCAGAGATGTATCCAATAGTACCTACACCCACATTTCGCCAGTTATGTTTAAGTCCAACGTAATAGGGGGCGAGCATATAGCCATCAACCGGGCAATCCAGGTTCCGTAGCTTTTGACACTTTGCCCGACCCGGGAATCGAACCCGGGACCTCAAGCTCAGCGGTCGCGCTTGCAACCACTAGACCAACGAGGCAGTCAACCAGCCGTCAATTGATCAGTAACTACTAAGTAATCAGCGTAAAGCGACCTGAATTTACATGCGGACATCGATAAACTCTCGCCTTTTCACAACGGGGGTAGGCAGAAACAACAGAACACCACATACACACTAAGATTCTCACATACTTCATGAATTTACTGGCAATGCAGCAAGCAATGTAGCAAATTAGTGGTCAGTTACTTTCGTATCCTGTAATATCTGTAAACTCTTGAAATGACGAAGTGTACCTACCAATCCTACCATGTTAAATGATAAATGATGTTTATTTTACAAACACTTTTACACGTCGTTTTTTTTTAAACTGGATGACGCCGGTGTTTCGTACCTGATTACTCTGAGCAGAAAGAACTCAACTTTATCTCTTTTATGGTCCAGATATAATCTTGGTCAACTCGTCATGAGAACTGCATAGTCCTCATGTGAGTCCCGCTAAGTGTCTGAGATAGTCTTTTGAAGAAAGAACCACACAGATTTGAGTGGACCTGTCCAGTCAGTGCAAGCAATAGGGTATTTAACTCTATATGAGAAAAAATCTAAAAATATAATTATTATTGAGATAGCTTTAAGCAAAAAACAGTCGATACGTTAGTTCATAAAATAGCAAACTAAATTTTAAAATTCAATTCATGGGTTTCAGCTTTTTTAATCTGTTTCATAACACCATTATAGTAGTCGCCATGTTATTACGTCATACGGCTACATAGCCGCAATGACGTAATACTTAGAAGTGCCAACTGTCAACTTCAAAAATCACTGCATTTGTTGACACAGCCAACTGACGTCATGACCACAGAGCAATATGGCGTCCACTGCGTCCAGCGTTTTCTTCAAATTACGCGCGAAATTTGAAAATGCATAACTTAAATGCATTTTTAGGGCAATTAGTGATTGAATAAAATGTTTGTGAATTTTAGTGGTTCATTAGCACTATAGAATCTAATTGAGACACTTTTCAATAATGGGTGTAATACCCTATTGACAGTTTTTGTGTAGCTTGACTCATAAGTTAAGTACTTAGAGTACTTAAACAATAAAAAAACACCCTCAACGACAAAACTTTCAACTGAATTTGTATATTTTATACAATAACACTTAAATAAAGTTTAAAAAAAAACATAATATAAAGTCAGCTCACCTGCTTGGAACTCAAATAAAGTTTTAAAACTTGGCCAAGAATGGGGCTGTATTGCCAAGTTGCCAACGGTAAACTTGGGCAACTTGGCAAGGTGGCCAAGTGATGGCAAGTCGCCGAGATTTAAAACGAAATGGCTGGAAAAGTTTTGTCGATAAAAAAATAAGATTTTCTGTTTTAAAAGATGGAGTTAGCTGTACTTGGTTTTACTTTGTTTTTATTTGTCTGGGATTTAAAAAAGTTTAGTGAGCCATTTTGAATTCGTTAAGTTTATAAAGTGGATGCTGCGGAAACGCTTATTTATTATTTAGTTTGTATTTTAGGATTCTTTCCTTCTGCGTGTGTTTAAGTTTCAGTTCTTAGGAACATTCTCATTCCCAAGAACCTATATAGATACCCATTATTACTTATAATATAAAGAGGTAAAGCTTGTAAGTTTGGATGTAGGAGTTAATCTCTAAAACTGCTAATCCGATTTCAGAAAAGCATTATCATAGACTTTTGCTAAAGACACACAGAATAGGACTGAATACATGCTCTTACAGTCGTCTTTTTCCAAACCTAATCTACACTAATATTATAAAGAGGAAAGATTTGTATTGTTGTGTGTGTGTATGTTTGTAATGAATACACTTAAAAACCACTGCGCCGATTTCAAAAACTCTTTCACCATTAGAAAGCCACGTATTTACTGAGTAACATAGGCTATATATTATCCTCGTACTCCCACGGGAACAGGAACTACGCGAGTGAAACCGTGTGAAGTCCGCTAGTACGAGATAAATCAGACTGTAGTCGGAAATAAAATCCACTTAGCCTTCTCCCAACTTAGACGAGATTGGCTTCCAATCTAACCAGATGTTCGTGATATCAATATTTACCAAGACACGACTGCCATCCGACCTCTATAACCCAATTACTCCAATCAGTACCGACATTGAAAATATCCGACTCGATAAGTTTTTCCGAGAGAATGTTTCAGACGTCCTTTGAAGAATACTCAACAAAAGAGTGGAGGCTCGTTTACACGACAAGAGTTTCTCGCATTCTCGAGAGGCGAAAATGTTCATACTAAGCTTCGTGCGATAGCTCTTGAACGTAGTTTAGAGGACTGATCGTGTTCAGTTCCATGAGTGAATATCGTCCTTATCAGATTGAAGAGCGATATAGTGCGGTCAAATCGACTAGTCCGGGCTTCGGACTGTCTGAGGAGTTAGGACACCTTTGCCAGATATTTCATCACTTCATCTGTCCGGAGTCCTGTCCGGTCGATTAGACTGCTCCGTAAGTTAAGTCAATCTAGTGGAATAAACTCCTAGAGATTTGCAGTAACAAACACAGATCACTTTTTCCGTCAGAATCTGGGTAACCATACTATATTGAATGTGAAGATTTCAGATTGGTGATAGGACTTTTTACAGGCTAGGTACAGTGGAGGCTCTTTGATTTGATTTGATTGTAATTTCGATTTTGATCTTATCTTAATTTGATTGTAATCATAAAGTTTGAAAATGATTTTAATTTTGGTTTAATTATGAATTTAAAAACCATAACTGAGTGTGGTGAGTACTTAGGTACTCATCTGATTTTAAGTAGACACTCAACGACAAATAAGTAGTGCATGATGTGCTTACCTGTAAGAGGTCACTTGTCTGTGCAGTGTATTCAATTGTTGGTGAGACAAATAAATAAAAAAAATAAAAATAAAATAAGCTATATGATTTCACTAGTGAAGTTGAACGTGATCAGTCTTAATGCACTTTGAGTAACTGTCAGTGTCATAATTTCTATGGATTATTTACACTTTTGAGACACCGTTCGGCTTAACATAACAGAAAATCACGCTTGTAATCTTCGAAGGGTTGGGCAGAGGTGTACCTAATTAATAGTACAGTAATAGTACATTTTGCCAGTTATGTTTAAGTCTCAGGTTAAGTTAAGCTAAGTAACCGGGCGCAAATCTAGACTCCGTGGCTGCTACTGAGAAATTCCTGATGGAGAAACCCAATAAGACTTTGCCCGATCTGGGAATCGAATCCAGGACCTCAGAGCTGTCTCGCTTGCGATCACGAGACCCGCGGGGCAGACCCTTCAGTTTCGTTGGTATAATTCGCCCCCAAGTCTTTTTGATCATTGAATAACTATAACTGCTTACCTTTATCTTGATTTTAAAGTATCTTTAACTAACCCAGTCTGCCTAAACTAGATTTGCAGGAGAGTAGCTATCCATGTGTAAACGATCCTTCGCAAGACATTCTATTAATAGAATTTCTATTGATCAACAAAGATATTTATCGGCAAATTCCAGACCCGGGGCAGGAATCTCTCACCCCTTCGGACCCTTCTAGATTAGAGTCCTTGGAATTTTATGTTCTATTTTAAAGATTGAGCAGAGAAAGTGCTTGTTCGAATTTTTAGTTTGGTCTGGGTGAGCTAATAAAAAGCCAAGCTTGGGTGACGTCACGGGAGCTGATAGACGCTACTGAAGTGTACAACTCGTCGCCAAGTTTTGGACTGACTCAATTTAAATTGTCATCGACAGTAGACACGCTAAGAAGACGAAAGGCGACCTCTAACGCTAGACTTTTTGAAAGCCAATACCAACTGCAATCGACAATCTTTGTCACGAATGGCGAACTAGTGAATATTGCATTTAAGCTCGTTCTGCCGTTTAAGCATGACGTCACGTGTTACAAACTCAAATCACCGCTGAAGGCAGAATGTCACGTCATTAGTAGTTTTTAATGGTGGTCTGTCCACCTGTCGTATACGATGCGACTTAGCGGTAATAACTCGTTTTTTAATTTGTTTCGTGAGTAGCATATCTCTTCTTTCTGCAATCTCCTATATTGTTTACCTACTAGTTGTGGCGACTGTGGCAATTTTCTCACAAAATAGATACTAAAAATACTCTCACACGTACTCACGTACCTTTTTCTAAGATTTTCCTGATAAATCATGAAATGTTCTTGTAAATATATACCTGTAGTATCTTTGAAGGATGCCTTTGCCCTGGAACCTACACGAAACAAATCACGGGAGCTCTCTGTTTTATGTTAACTAAACGTATAGCCGCTGTGGAATCTATTTACTATTTGTGCGCTTTTTTTCTGTACAGAAACATAGGGATGATAGTTTGGCTCGCAAACGCAGATGATAGAGTTAAGATAAAGTGAAGTTCAATCAGCAATAAAGATGGTAGGAAATCAAAAATAGAGCTACCGTAGAGTACCGTGTAGCCTATGACACTCGGGGATATAATGTAGGTTCCCATTAGTGAAAGAATTTTTATAATCGGATTAGTAGTTTCGAACAAGTCCGCCATCTTTGGGAGTCCGCCCTATAAGATTTAGAATGACGTCATTTAGCTAACCATGCATTGTCATCCAAACTAAACATGTATGCAAAATTTCAGCTCAATTTCAGTGGGTTAAACATAACTTCTAAGATTTTTTACATAGTTAGTTAGTTACAGGTGAAGCATGTAAATAAAAGCGTGTTAATGAGTCTAGTTGTCCATATAGCTTGACATCCGCGCTTCTGTATCGTTCTGAGCCATTACAAAAAACTCAATAATTAACTCACAATAATCGCCCGCGATCCCAAATGACGCTATCAATCCATCCCATCACATGATAAACCCGCATCGGGCCGGCTCGCAATACATTCCCGTATGTTCTCGGTAAATACTGCCTTGTATATTATCGCCCGGGGACCCAATCCGTGTCGAGGACGTACTCGTATTTTATTTATGTTCTAGTAGATAGGTACTCTTGAGATGAAAGGATTTTAAAGTGGAGAACGAAATGAGCTTATTTTGGTAGTCACTAATCCTTTGCTAGACGGACTTAAGTTTCTGAAGGGCTGATCAAGTCTTCGATTTATAAATAGGTTGACTTACAAACATAAGATAACGGCTGTAATTCTTGAAGGATTGGGCAGAGCTACACATGTTTTAGGTCTGATAATATGATCGGCGACGAGGACGAGGAGCTCGTGGCTAAATAATTACAGCCGTTCGGGTCGATTTTCAAGGTAAAGCCTTGCCAAGGTCAGTCTGTGGATGGGTGACCACTATTACATACCGAGTTTCCTCCGTGCCTCGGAAAGCACGTTAAGCCGTTGGTCCCGGCTGTCATTTGTTGATCTTTGATAGTCGTTACAGGTAGTCATTGGCCCGAAAGTTTAACAACCCAGTCTTACCAATGGGTACTGTATTACCCAGTAGGTACTAACTGGGTTGTGGAGGTCAGATAAGTAGTCATCATCATCATCATCATCAGCCTATAATGTTCTCACTACTGGGACACTGCCTCCTCCCAATGAGAGGAATGGGCTATAATCCACCAAGCGGGCCCAGTGCGGATTGGTAGATGTCACATGTCTTCGAATTTTTGGTTCTAGGACATGCCGGTTTCCTCACGATGTTTTCCTTCACCGTTTTGAGAGCAGTGGTGATAAAATTAGTTACACAAAGTAATGCGCCTGTCTGGGTTCGAACCCACGACTTACTGTACTCGTAAGTCGGGGTCGCCACGTTTTTTTCGTGTTGATTCATGTTTTTATTTTTACTTTCCTTGTATTCGTAATGAAAAGCACAGTGTTTACCTCGGGTTAAAGAACTTATTTAGTCCCTCGAACTATTAGCGCCCTCGCTGCGCTCGGGCACCAAACCCCGTCTCGGGACTAAATAAGTTACTTTCACCCCTTGGGTAACAATGTACTATTTTTAGCTCCCCTACATGTGAAGTGGGGATGATTTTTTTTTTCATCGTCTACCCCATCGTGTGGGGTATTGTTGAATAGGTCTTTTAAAATGACTTAAAATGACAGGGGTTGCTAATACTGCTTTCCTATTTAATGCTCCATTTACGAAATATTAAACTTTAAAAACTTTGCAAATTTTTGTACCAGTACGAGGCGTCCCCCCCCTCTAAAAGATAAACTGCTGTCTTGAAAAATCTGGAAAAATTCATGATGATAGTGCATTTCATGAACTTTAAAGTAAATCTGTAGAGGTTAAGATAACTTTATTAGTTTAGCAGTAATAGTCGTTGAATTAGGGTGGTGGATAATTTTGTACCAAATACAAAATCCTAAGAATAAATCCTATAAAGTGACTAAGATGAAGTAGTTGCTTGTTTATAACGGGTGAAGACTTTCATTAAAAAAAATCAAAAAAAATCTAAAATATAACGGGGTACTGCGGAACCCTACACTGCGCGTGGCCTGACACGCACTTGGCCGGTTTTAATGATGAAATTTAATATGAAACAACCATTTTCTTAAGTTATAAAATTAATGGCATACCTAGGATATGAGATGAGTCAACTAATAAATGAAATACTTAAATTTCTAGGACCTTAGCCTTTTCAGAGTATTTTATGATCTGACCAAACTTTTCTGGAGTTCTTAAGTACCTTTTCTTCAAAGGACCCTCGTCTGTATTCATTAGATACCTTCTATATGTTTTTCTTTAAAGTTCAATATTCAAGACACAAAGTTTTATATCGTCGTAAATAACGTTGACACTTTCTAAACGACCACATTTTCAATATCGAGAACGTGTCGGTGTTTTAAGTATAGACTAAAACGTTTCAAGTGAAATGTTTTAAGTTTTTAAGATCTTAAGGCTGGATGACATTGCACGCTAAAGGAAATAGCATTTACGTAAAATTGCATATAGCTGAACGGTTTTACGTTAATTAAACGACTTTTCGTTTCACCAGGAAAATAATAATATTGTTCATCAGCACAATGAATCTGTGCATCGTAGGTCTAGTAGTGGCAAGTGCGACTGCTGAGGCATGGAGTTCTGGGTTCGATTCCCAGGTCATTCAAAGTATTTCGCAGCAATATGCTCGCTCCCTATTAGATGGGACTTAAACATAACTAGCGAAATGTAGGCGCATTAGTAGGTACACCTCTGCTTACCCTTTTGGGATTACAGGCATAGTGTTATGTGTGTTTTATAATGAATCTGTGATAAACTTATATTCTCACTTACGGGATGGGATATCTTCCGTGATTATTATTTATTTTGAGGTCCCGATATTTGCCGTAAGTGACAATATAAGTTTACTTTTAAACCGTGAAAGCTTAAAACAGTGTTTGAATACGTGATAGTTTAAAAAAAAAACATTAAACCCCCCCCCCCTTCAACCCCACCCCTCCCCCCACTCAAAATTTTTAGATGTCCTAGTTTGATTGCTGTTACTTAAATTAGTTTTAATGTGAACCGGGAAATCATCAAATAACTCCTCCCGCTCTGGGCGGAGCAGGAGTGTCAGACTTTTACTGACTAAAACCCATCCATGTTCCTTCATTGCCCTTTGTGTTCCGGAGCCACGGTATCTCTTCGAACAGTCCCGCAGCCCCGGTTCATACTCAAACCTAACGAAACAAACGTTTCATAACTTTCAACAATACTTTAAACCACAATAACTTACTTCATTAAAATGTTTTCAAACAGTTTACCCAAAAATCTATTAAATCCTTCATTAATCGTAGCTACGATCCCATCTATAACAATAAATCTATCGAAGTCTATGCGAGACACCACCGAACCGCTCACAAAATGTCTCCGTACACTACAGTCCGTCGGTAACGTGTATTAGTGCCCAGGGAGACGACCCGTGTCGGAATGTCCCCCCGCGTGTTACGTGACATGTGTCTCACGACGCGGACTTTATTAGCGACGATTAAAGGACGGTTTCTGTAGTAGTTAATTGCTAGGATTCATATTGAATGATTGATTTTAAACTGACTTTATGAGAATGAGGAAAATGTAGCGAGCAAAATGTAGACTATGAATTCAATGTGATGTGTGTGTTCATTCATAGTTGACGACCCGAATGGCGCAGCGGTAGTGAGGCTGCGTTACGTTCTTAGGGTCCCGGGTTCGAATTCCGGTAGGAGCAAATGTTTATGTGATGAGCATGGATATTAGTTTCCGAGTCATGTATGTTTATATGTATAATAAATAGGTATTTACAAACAGAAAGTATCTATAATGTAGTATATCAACTATCTGGTGTCCACGACACAAGCCTCGTTGCTTAGTGTGGCACTAGATGGCGCTGTGTGTAATGTCCAGCGATATTTATATATTATAGTCTACATTTTCCTTGCTCTAAGAGTAGAGGAAGACCAACGAAACGATGGATGGACTGTGTAAAAGATGATATGGCTAGAAAGGAGGTGTCTGATGAGATGACGAGTAATAGAGAAGTATGGAAGAAGAAGACATGCAGCGCCGACACCAAATAAGTTGGTATAAGGGCAGGAGAATGATGATGATTTTATACTGACTCGAATGCCTTGTTTTTCCAAGTGATACTGCTGAGCGTCAGGTTCAACTTCTAGGTCAGGTATTGTTTTTTTAGTTTATCAATCAAGAATTTCTGAATCAAACAGCCTGGAATCTGGATTTGGGCCCGGTTGATGACAATGGACTCCAAACTCGCACTAGTGCGGTGTGGGGATACATCACTTCACGTTATGTTAACTTGTTCAAAAGCCGATCTCAACCCCACTTTATCCCTTCGTCGGCCTAGAGACTCATCGCTGATCAGACAAGACACACTCACAATAAACATAACATAACATACATACATCACGCCTGTAATCCCCGAAGAGTTAGACAGAGGTGTATCCAATTATAGTACACCCACATTTCGCCAGTTAATTTTGTAAGTCGTATCTAAAACGGGGCGAGCCTATCGCTATCAACCGGGCGCAAACCCAGACTCCGTGGCTGCTACTGAGAAATTACTGATGGAAAAACTCAAAATCGCTAAGCCCGACCCGGGAATTGAACCCAGGACCTTATGTTCAGCAGTCCTGGTTGCGATCATTAGGCAGTCGCACACAAAATACACTCACAATATCTCTACGTACCTAATAGTGTTCTGTGGACTATCAGTTCTCCGTACTTCAATAAAGGTAAAGCGTGTTTATTAGTGTCCAGGGAGACGACCCGTGTCGGGACGTCCCGCGCTGTGGCGTGACATGTTCCTCACGAACTACAAGCTGGGACATGATTAACTGAGATTAGAGAAACGATGTAACGTGTAGACTAATGACTTTAGGCATAAATTAGCATTATCTAATTTTAGATTATGGTTACTAATTTTAAAAAATGATAACAAAATGATGACACACACTGTTTCGATTCGGGGGTAAAACATTTTTAAATTAAATGGGTTTGGACCACCAGCCACGCCATTCGCGGCATCAGTGGCGTTTTAGATCTTCAGAAGTGCAGATGTTCGGTTACTGCAACATAATTAGGACATGGACTAGGTTTCGGGGTCTATAAGCTTTTCGCTAGATTGTGCTTGCTGCAGCGGTCTGCTTGTAACAGCAGTAAGTTAATTGTTTTCCATAGATCATAGGTGTACTCTTCAGGAGCTAAAACTGGCTATACAGGGTGTAAACCACCTCATCACGAAGCCGTCCACAAAGTATTCTGTACATCAAACTAAGTAACTTTACGCAAAAATTATTGCTGGGTAACGATATTTTGTGGTAGAACTCAATGTAACGCTCTCAAAACATTGTGCTGATGGATGGATTGAATAGTACGGGGGTCGTGGAGGTGTTTAAAGTAAAAATCTTACATTAAGAACTTGTATTTCAAAATAAGTTGGCAAATAGTTGGTACTTTGACCCCCAATATCTCCGTAACTAGAAGGTTCCCAGGTATGGTGTAGAACAAAAAAATGATCGCAATGACAAGGAGAACAAGTGCCTTTCGGCTTCGTTAAGAGGTGTTTTACATCCTTTTATAAAGATATCATTAATTGAGTGTCAATGGTTCGCTTTACTTAGGCAACAGTGTTTGTCAGTTTTGCTTTAAAATTCAAAGAAACAGGCTATTCTCTTGGTTTTGTCATATAATTCTTTTTGCAAGGAGAATAAGGGTAAAATGCGTCCAATTTTTATACTTAACCACAATACTGATACAGTCCTTTATTCAGTGACATCAAAAAGAGCTCAATGACTTTTCAGCTTTTTTATTATTTATTAAAGGAACGTTTATAAAGTATATATAGTATTTAGTATTTATGACAATGCCCCACAAAACAGTTTTGTCACACCAGTCTTAGACAAGCAGTAACTTTTTTAAGGTTCAATAGTAAAACAGGAGCTACCATTATGGGTTCGTCATATTTTTTTTTATAACCGACCCATACTATCTCGTAAAGAATTTGGACCCAACTTTATTTAATCATACAGATCACAAATCTATTATTCATGGACGAAATACGAAACAAATCAAATAATTTATTCCCTTAGACCCATGACAAAAAGGTTTTATTTACTCTTCACAAATTCTTTCCATCCTTTTGTTCGGCAGCATGTGTTGGCAATCCATCCAAGTCTTGACTAATAAATATAAAAACAATGTTACTGGAGCTCGACCCTTCTGGGCGATTCCGTGATTTCCCTGCGACGTGACATGCTTGCGACATGAGATTTTCGATTGACGAGACGTGGCCCATTTTAATATTTTATGCTACGCCCGCGGGTTTGTCTGTATGATCTATTTTCTTAGTTTCTTGTTTTAAAATGTAGGAGTAATTTTGCCTAGTGTGTAGGAATCTAGTTCATCCCCCTAGTTACGACCGGGTTAAAGAAACAGATCAAAGAACAGATAAAAGAGTGTCCATGGAGTTTCTTGCCCGTTCTTCTCCATAGAGATCTACGCTAGGGAATGGGCAACTACAGTACTTTCTCAAGTTATTATGCCTTGTGACTGTGACTGTAGCTTTGCTTTTATTGTATTTTCGACTTTCAAAAGTGCCGTAATGGTCTAATTGAAATAAACGATTTGAGTTTGAGTTTAATCTTTTGAAACGTATAAAGATTTGCATTTTCCTCCGGAAAACTAAAATTAAAGAAGACATCATCATCTGCCGAGCCTTTTCCCAACTACGTTGTGGTCGACTCCCAGTCTTATGGGGTGCAGCTGAATACCAGTATTTTACATGGATTACATGGAAAGACTGCCTATCTGACCTCCACAACCCAATTAGTACTGGGCAATACGATACCACTTAGTAAGACTGGTTGTCAGACTTTCGGCCCACTGACTATCTGTAACGGCTGTCAAAGATCTTTCTCTGATCTTACATACCCAAACGGTGCTTGCATAGATTGGTCCGTACCAACCTATGCAAGCACCGTTTAACCTTGAAAATCGACCGTGCGGCTGTAATTATTTAGCCACGAGATCCTCCTCCGAAGGAATCAAACAATTAAAATGAGTGGTTTACCTTTTCTTTCGCAGCAGCACTCGAAATCAATCACATTGTATCCTAGCAAGCACGTTTGAACATTAGGTGACCCATGACATGTTCGGACGACCTCGGCTTGGGTCTTCGGGACAACACAAGTTGAGGACGAACGTGACCTGACCCTCGCGGACCCTTGGATAGAGTGTCATTCTTGAGCTAAAAGGCTATGTAATATTCTTCTTAGTGTTATAAAGTTTGATAAGAGGAATGGATGGATGTTTATTACTCTTTCACGCGAAAACTACTGTAGGCTTAGCCAAGTTGACAATCTACAGTCGTTAACGTTAATAGAAAACTAACCAAATATATAGGAATGACATCATTTCAACGTTAAGTCACGTGGTCAAAACAAACGAATAGAAACTTTAAAGTTCATTCAAAACTGTAAGTTGGCTACGATTTATATGGGATGTAGCGATCACGATTGTAGAAACGAATACATTTCATTCTATCATCTTGATCGATGTGAACTTGTCTATATACGAAGTTTCTATTCGTTTGTTTTGACCACGTGACTTAACGTTTACGATTGTAGAAAGAGAATCGATACGAATCGTTTGTAACTTGGCTAGGCCTGCTGGACGGATCTGGATGGCACATAGATAGTTTATAACCTGGATTAACATTTAGGATATTTTTTATCTGGGTAGTATGATCCTGGGCGAAGCCGCAGGCGTAAGCAGTAAGTAGTCTGTTACTAAACATCTTGCTGAAAGTATTTTGTGGTTTATTTCAGTTAATTTTCATACTTACAAATTAGCATGTGTCTCATTGTCGAGCTCGGGTAAAAGCTTCCTAGTGTTGCCATTACTTTAATTTAGATAAATAAACAAACCTGCTCCGTTGGGACTGCGTTGCTGTTCGTTGGGTCCTGGGTTCGATTCCCGGGTCGTGCAAAAAGTGGTATTGGGTTTTTCCATTAAAAATTTCTCAGCAGTTTGGAAGTAGACGGTATGATACCCTTGTGCCTCGGCCTTTTATTTGACAAGCCCAAAACTTTGCCACATCCACGGCTTCTTCAGTTCCCTCATAGTTTCTGCTCTTCAATAATCAATAAAAAAAAAAAAAATAAAAAAAAAAAAAAAATTGAAAAATAAAATAAATAATATATAAAAATAATAATATAAAAAATAATAAAAAAAAAAAACATAAATAATATATAATATTAGATGAATTCAATTAATTCAATCTAATTTCATAAAAGTAATCTAATTCTTAACTGGTAAAATATTGCTACCATTTAAAGTTAAACATGTAGTAAAAACCAGACGTATTTTTAAAAAGAGATTCTTATTTTACAACTCAAATCCAATTTCCCGAATAAAACTAAACTCACACTATCTGTCGTACACAATTTGAAAACTACACGAAGCCAAAACTAAAAGTGCAACAAAATAAATCACTTGACGTGGCTGCTATCACGACCGAAAGTTTCGGAGCTTCAGTAGTGACATGAGTGAACACATGTGGATGGATCAAGTCGGATCTCGTTCGGTATCGTGGCATAGTGGGTTGGATATGGTGGGGCCACGAGAAAAGGAGGATAGTTACGAAGTTGTGTTGCATTTCTTTTGATTTATTTTCAAGTGGTATATACTGGCCTGCAAAAATAAGTACTACACTTTTAAAATTTCAATTTTATCTAAACTATAGAAGTTAGAGATTTAAAATAATTAAACGTTTTATACCAATTTTTATCAGCTTTCTTTGAAATTAAAGACAAAATTAAACTATTTTTCGAGTCCTTTTTGTTTCGAAAGTATATCTTGTGTAGTACCTAAAAAATTATTGCAATTTTAAAAGTGTGATACTTATTTTTGCAGGCCAGTATAGTTGTTTATAAAGCATGTCACTCGGCCGAGAGAGGTGAGTTCGTTGAAAGAAATTGTGGTGTTAAGTCTAATAGTCGAGTCTATGAGATTACAATTTGACACATTCTATCTTCGACGACCCGGTAGTGAGGCTGCCTTACGTTCTTAGGGTCCCGGGTTCGAATACCAGTAGGAGCAAATGTTTGTGTGATGAGCATGGACATTTGTTTCCGAGTCATGGATGTTATATGTATAATAAGAATGTTTACAAACAAAAGTAGTATATCAACTATCTGGTGTCCACGACACAAGCCTCGTTGCTTAGTGTGGCACTAGATGGCGCTGTGTGTAATGTTCAGCGATGTTTATTTATTTTTTATTTATATTATGAGATTAATGACCACACACTCAGAGCGAGTGCGGTGCTACTGATCAGACCACGTTCCACTTGCTGAAATGGCCTAAACCGTTCATAACTTTAAAAATTCCACTAATGGTCATCTCAATTCGGGCTCAAATAATTTGGAGAGCTGACAACACAATAAAAAAAAAACAAAAAAGCTTCTAAAGCTGTGAATGCTCAGACCGCTCAAGTTTTAATTAAAGTTCGTTAAGTCAATCCAATCCAAAGCTTGTCTGGAAGAGATCGCTCTCAGCGATAAGACCGGGCGGTCCGCTAAACCCTTAAAATTATTGGCAAATAGCTGTGTATACATTTTTGTGTACAAATAAAGTACGTACATTCGATCCATCTAACTATCGCTTGTTTCACAGCCCCACGTAAGCTGAAAGCGCACAGGTCTCGTTGTATGGCATAATGGGTATAACAACGCACTTGATCAGTTTTCTGTCGATACGTCACTACGCTGTGTATCTAACGATTCACTGCAGTTTACTAGTGTACCAGTTAAATATAGAATCCATTTTTTTGTTGGTTTTGTTGGAAACAAGCTTTTAGGGAGTGCCAATTCCAGTTTTTTGTAATAAAAAATGCATGCTATTTTTGGCGTCAAAATAAATAATTCTGTGCAGATATTTTTTTACAAAGCTAGCTGGAGTTAGATTTTGTTAGGACTATAAAAAGTTTTGGCTCATATTCATGTATAACAAAACGGTACTATATCTATACTTGGATAGATTGGATGGATATACTTCATGTCTTTATTATACACAAAAGGGGTTTAAATTCTGGCCTGCCTAATTTTCCGCCATTTTGTTGTTTTAAGAAAAGCAGCCACGTATAAGACTTGTATTAATCAATCCAGCTATTGATTAATACAAGTCACAACATCAATAAAACAAGTATTATAAGCGGACCTTCTAAACTGTCACGTTTCTAAGATTTCTTCCAGGCAACCACTACTACTTGCAACCCAAAAACTTCTCCAAAGCAAAGAAATTACTTGCCTTGCCAACAATCGTAAGATAATTGTCCGTTTTACTAAATTATACTTTTATTATGCTTCTAAAGGTAAAAGATGAGAAGACGAATATAAATAATTATCATGTTCAAATCAACCGCAACCAAAATCCACCAGTATCAACCCAAACAATCATTCCAAATATCACACTCCGATCAAAAAACATCAGTTTCCAAACTCACCTACTTTTCAATACACATCTTTTCAATACTCCCCTTCATACTCCACAAACGGGGCATGAAAATACCCCTCCACTTGGCCCTCCAGCCTCTGGAGGGCTATTATGAGACATGGAGGGCTCTCCTCCCGGCTTTATGCCCAAGGTCAAGTCTACACTGGCGGGAGAAACGCTCAACTATTTGACTTTGAGTGTGACTTTGCTTTATGCAAATGTTTCGTACTTTGTCGTGATACTTGAAGAGTGAGTTGGAAGGTTACTAGATTAAGGGCAGCAGAAATATAATTTCGGTCTTCATTTTTAGGTTTCTGTACGCGAAGAATTACTAACGAGACCTTATTACTTAGCCTCCGCTGTCCGTCCGTCCGTCCGTCTGTCATCGGGTTGTATCTCATGATCCGTTATAGGTAGACAGTTGAATTAATAACTAAAGGGAGGGGAGAAGGGGAGCCAGGGAGAAGGGGAGCCCCCCTTCCACGATGGCACGGAAGCCTTCAAGCCGGACTCGCACTTTGACGGTTATTTTATAGGAATAAAGAAACTCTCGGCTGCATTTGCAGATCTTTAACACTTTCGTTACAAGCAGTCAGTGGCCCGAAAGTTTGACATCCAGTCTTACCTTATCGTATTAAATTACCCGGTTTCTATCTGGATTGTGAAGGTCAGTAAGCAGTGGCTCCATGTGAAATACTGGTATTCAGCTGCATCCGGTAAGACTGGAAGCCTGAGCAGCTGGCTAAATGGTGAGGATTAAAGAGACGATGGATGGGTCCGACTGAAATATGAAATGGCTAGAAAGGTACTCATGAGATGACGAATTCTTCTGAGCGTGTCGATGACAATTCAAATTGAGCCAGCCCATCATCTGGCGACGAGTTTTCGCACTTTCTTCTGAAATGACGACTAACACAGAAGTGTAGTAGAAGAAGACATGCTGTGCCAACCCTAACTAAATTAGGATAAGGGCAGGTAAAAATATTAGTTCTACCGTAAAATTGTGTAATAGAACAGTAGAAGTGAAGTGTGTGGCAAGATAGAGGATGCACAGCATGTGTTGGTGGAATGTGTCCGATATACTAATAAGAGAAACGCAGTTATCAATACGATGAAATTATCAGTAATGGATGTTGGAGTGTTCCATGGTATTTTAGCTAACCCTACCTCTGAAGCAGCAAAAAATTTATATACTTTTTTATTAGATAATAAACTAGATTAAGTTCGTGCGGTTTGAGGTTTTTTATAAGTTAAATTAGTTTAGGAAGTAAGTTAATATTTGTAAAAGTACGATGGGATTGACATCGTCGCAATTATGAACAAAAATCCCAAATAATAAAGAAGATTTAAAAAAAAAGAACAGTAGGACTAATGGGACTTTTATGTTCCCACTAGTTCTAAGATTTTCTACCACATGAACTCGTAGGACTAGTGGAAAAAAAAAGTCCCACTAGTGCTACCGTAGAACTGTGTAGTAGAAATAATGGGAATGATCCAGGAAAAGATGCAGCGTAGTCAAGGAGACAAATTCTACCGAATTTGTACTTTATTTCAATAACATGAAGATAACGACAACCCAATAATGACAATGACGACCCAAATGACATAGCGGTAGAGAGGCTTACGTTCTTAGGGTCCCGGGTTCGAATACCGGTAGGAGTAAATGTTAGTGTGATGAGCATGGACATTTGTTTCCGAGTCATGGATGTTTATTATGTATAATAAGTATGTATTTATAAACAAAAAGTATCTATGTAGTATCATCAACTATCTGGTGTCCACGACACAAGCTTCGTTGCTTAGTGTGGCACAAGATGGCGCTGTCTATAGTGTCCAGCGATATTTATCTATTTATTTATAAGTAATTTATCAGATACAGGGATTAACTATGAGTAACCTTTTAAAGCAAAGTAGATAAATACTACACCACTTAGCGAGTTATATAAAAATATTACCTAACGAATAAAAATTACCACAAAAAAGCTTTTTAGCCAAAAACAAGATAATTAATAGGAGGCAGCCATATTACAGAAGAAAGCCATAAAACCTCTGCTTAAGCTTAAGACGTTTTATTTGGGTTCCGTAGTCAAATTAACGTTAATATGAAATGGTTCTGTAATAGCTTGGAAGATAAAAGGTGCCTTAGCCTTTGTGTGTAGAAAATTGTAGTACGAGGAATTCAGGTTTTCCACGTTTAGGTCTTCATTAAAAATGGGTGGTTCTTGCCTGGTTTCGTTGAGAAAACTTAAAGAATTTCTAAATATTTTGGGATTGTTAGAACTTAAACTGCGTGGAAAGTGTTAATTTAGGCATTAATTAAAGGGTTGCCTATATTCGGTGGAAACGAGCATTTATTTAAGATAGTTATTACGATACAGTCATTACCTTTCTCAATCACCAAGCTGCACATTTGGCTGTTCCTTTTATGCTTTTGTTGTCTTAATTTCTTTCAAAAGAACATTCTTTTCACATCAAAAGCATTGTCTGGAAATACTAATGGCATTGGGCCGGGTAGACTGTAAACGTGCGCAGGGCGGAATGATCCACACTACAATCCTCAACATTAAGGGAACGACGAAGGAGAAGAAGACAGTTTAACGGGTGTAAAGGTACTCTTAACCAAGCTGAAAGGCACTTGTTTGTTTTGGACCATGCCAGTCCCTAGATATGCTCTAGTTACGGAGTTATTGGGTAAATTTCCAACGTTTTTAGTTTTTTTTTAATAATTACATGTTTTTAATGTTACAACTTTAAATACCTCCATGACACCCTCGTACACATCCATCAGCACAATGTTTTGAGAGCGTTTCATTGAGTCGTACCGTAAAACGTAATTTTTAATCCCAAAAAAAAAATCGCCAGCAATAATTTTTCCGTAGAGTTACTTAATTTGTTGTACAGAATGCTTGGTTGACGGCTTCGTGGAGAGTCCGTTTACACCCTGTAGGTTACCTACTTAGGTAACCAAACCCGAAAATTACTGGTAACAAAAAGTAAAAAAACGATTCACGCTTGCCCGCTGCCAAAAAATAGCGTCACTCAAATCTGTGACGGATTCATATTTGGCCATTTGTCAGTCATTTTAATTAAAATCTACGTTTCATAAAGTTTCCTTTGAAATGACTTTGACGAATCACAAATGCTGAGACAATGGACGGCGCGGGAAGCTAAATTAATTCATTAAGTATCATCTTGTTTTAGATTATTAACGCTCTTGACGACAGTAGGCTTTATTATTTATTTAAGTTTTCTTCATACAAATTAATAAAATGTCCGTTTATTCCGGCTAATCTCCGAAACGGTTGGACCGATTTTAACAGGACTTCACTGGCAGATGGCTGATGCTATAAGCTGTAATTGAAGCTATTTTTATTTTAGAAAAAGGAATAGGATTTCGTGCAGAAAAGAAGGTAAAAACCATGAAACTGTTAACAAATTGGGTTCGAAGTATTATTTTCATAATAATTTCACGCAGACGAACGTCGCGGTCAACCTAGTGAGTAATAAACTTGGCCACATAATCTGCGTGAATTATTAACACTTTAACTTAAATATGTAGTAGGTACTTACATTGTTATGAAACACTGTTTTAAGCTCTCACGGTTTATAACTAAACTTAAAATGCTTGCAACAGCGTCGAAATATCGGGAGCTCAAAATTAATAATAATCACGGAAAATATCCGTAAGTGACATTTTTAAGCTGCACACTATGGAATAAGCGAGCAGACACAAAGCTTTTATTAATGTCTTACCGAAAACAGACTCAGAAAAAAACATAAAAAGAAAGTCATCATCATCATTCTCTTGTCCTGTCTTCTTCTTTCATACTTCTCTATTACTCGTCATCTCATCAGACACCTCCTTTCGTGCCATATCATCTTTACACAGTCCATCCATCGTTTCTGTGGTCTCCCTCTTCTTCTATACCACAGTCATACTCAAAACTTTCCTCACGACATTTTCCTCATTCCTCCGCATCACATACCACGACAACCGACACAAAAGGAAACTAATCGAAACAAATGACAGGGTATCAACCCCGTGAGTCTCGATTGTAGCTTCCCATCCTTACATTGGTATCTCACAAATATCAGTAACTACACAAGAAAACCTCCTGAATTTTCTGAACCCAAGAGTTTGTCCCGAGGCTTTACGGATTAGTGATTTATCTCCCAAATGCCTCCTCAGGCTTTGGGGATTGTGTGACGGAGATGGCCATTTATATCTATCGAGTTTTTGTGAAGACAGGTGGCGACATCTAGGGAGATTTGCGGGCGTTTTACGTTGTCAATCTAATTGTTGTATTTATGGATAGAGGCTTTTATTGTCGAAGTATGCGGTTTTTAAAGTAGTTGCGATAAACAAGCAACTACTTCATCTTAGTCACTTTATAGGATTTATTCTAAGGATTTTGTATTTGGTACAAAATTATCCAACACCCTAGTGTAACGACTATTACTGCTAAACTAATAAAATTATCTTAACCGCTATAGTTTTCCTTTAAGGTTCATGAAATGCACTATCATCATGAATTTTTACAGATTTTTCAAGCTAGCAGTTTACCTTTTAGAGGGAAGGGGGACGCAAAACTTTGCACTTTAAAGTTTAATATTTCGTAAACGGAGCATTAAATCGAAAAGTAGTCTTGGCAACCCCTAAGTCATTTTAAAGAGACCTATTCAACGATACCCCACACGATGGGGTAGACGAGGAAAAAAAAATCATCTCCTCTTCACATGTAGGGGAGCTACCCTAAAAAAACTATTTTCCAAAATTTTATTTTACCACTTTGTCGGCGTTATTGATATACACACCTCTCCAAAATTACAGCTTTCTAGTACTAACGGTCTCTTCGCAAAACCTCGGACAGACGGACGGACAGACAGACATACAGACGGACATGGCGAAACTATAAGGGCTCCTTGTCAGGACTACGGAACCATAAAAAGGGTACATTGCATGAGGTAGACATAATCATAATATAACATCGCGCCTGTCATCCCCGAAGGGTCGGCATTGCTGTACTTAATAGTACACCCACATTTCACCAGTTACGTTAAAGTCCCACGTAATAGGGGGCGAGCCTTTTGCCATCAATTGGGCATAAATCTATACTCCGTGACTACTACTGAGAAATTCTTGATGGAAAAACCCAATAACACTTTGCCCGACCTGGGAACCGAACCCAGGACCTCACGCTTAGCAGTACACATAATCATTTAAAATAATTCAATGATATCTTTCTTATTGAAATAATGTTAAATACACACACAAAATAGTTTTTTCTTTTATGTGTTTGTACACACATTTATAAATCCAGATATTAGTTCCAGGACAATGACCGTTGTATATGTATTGTATTTGTGTTGTTACTAGCTAGTTTTAAATACTTTAAATTGTAATCTGTGGAGAACGTTGTGGGTAGCATAATTGTTTTAAAATGTAAAATTTAAAATATTGTTACAAATTCTTATTGTGCTACTGTTTGTTTTTCCTTAATTTTAATAAATAAATAAAAACATCGTGAGGAAACCAGTATGCCTGAGAGATATTTCTTGAGGGCATGTAAAGCCAAGTCAAACATAAAAACTCTGACACCAGGTTAGGGACTAACCACACGATAAAGAAGAACAAGAAGATTAAAATAATCAGCCGTTTCAAGTTTACCTAATCCTACATAACTAGGTATATGGAGTAACGATATACATGCGATAACTGACTCAACGAAACCCTCCTAGCTCGGCAGAATTAAAAATAAAAGACAGAAACTACATCCGATAGAAAAACTGCTCACGTTTATATTGAAATAAATTCAATTTATTGACTGCTAGCTGTTTCTTGTGGATTCGCCTGCGGATAAGTCCTTAGAGCATTTCTGTAGTGGAATCTTAAATCCCTCTGCTATTTCTTTTTGCTTTGACACTGTTACAAACGGAAACATTGAGTTTTATATCTTATAAAACGATGTACTTCGATCTTTTTTGCAAAACTGATATCTAAAATTAAAAAAGCCGAAAATGTTGCCATTCTGATTCAAGGTCCGGGACCCATTCGTGTCTTAGAAAGTGCTATAGGTCGTTGCTACCGATTGTCATAATAAAGTTTTTTGACAATCGTTATATCGTATAGGTTTCACAACCAGTCTAAAAGGTGTTAATCAGTAACTGGGTTGTGGAGGTCAGTTATACAGCCACTTTATGTAAAATACTGGTATTCTGGGAAAAGGCTAGGCAAATGATTAGCCAGCTTAACAAGGTGCTGTCAGGCAGAGACCACGCATTTAATATCAAACTCAAAGCATTTATTTCAATTAGACCATTACGGCACTTTTGAATGTCAAAAATACAAAAAAAAAACAAAGCTACAGTCCCAGTCACAAGGCATAATAACTTGAGAAAGTACTGTAGTTGCCCATTCCCTAGCGTAGATCTCTATGGAGATGAACGGGCAAGAAACTCCATGGACACTCTTTTAAACCAAAATATTGTTACAAAATCTTGGTTACATCATTCATGTTGAGATTATAACATATATGTGAGAACGATGTAGAAAGACATGCACATTAAGAGCGTCCAGAGTAAAAGATTAAATCAACAATTTAACAATAAAGTAATTAAAATGAACCGTGGCAGCTAAGAGATGACCAGTACCAACTGACAGCGCCCGTTCACAAACATGACGCATGTATCTCTAAGAGACCCCGTTACTACTTAATATCATAAATTATAAGACCACCAACAATTTTTCATGAACAAACCAACACAGTAACATGAACTCTAGTAAGAAAACTTTAAGTTCAACATAATTTTTATTCCTCCCCGTCTGAGTACTTCAACCCGACAGTTTTTATATCGCTTTATGCTTCTCAGCTATAAAATTTATACCAAGTGGTCGTATTAATTTTAGCGGAGTTGGCAATTGTTTTTTTTTATATTCTTCTCGAGTGAACTGGGGCAAAAAAGGGGTGGATTTTATTACCTCGGACTTGTGGGATAGTAGTTCATTAGGGTAGGTTTATTTGCTGTGTCAATTCAGAGAGATGCTTTGTGGGTGTTGAAAGGAAATTTGCATTTGACCGTTGTCAGTTGTGTTGGAGTTTTGACCAGCAGGGCTATTACGTATCTTTCTGATATCCAGTGACTATCAAGCTTTGGTTGTACACCGAACTTTGATGACAATCGTGAATGTCATAATATTGGTATTACGTAACACACTGAGTGGATATCACTTTACGGTGATACACATAATATGGACACTGAGCCCAGTAACTATCATTTCGAGCTGTCAACAGAGATACGTAATAGCCCTACAGGTATAATTAGGTATCTTAGGTAATTTAGTTCTCATATACCTTGAAGTTAAATGAAACCCCGTCATATTCAAGACCTTACTTTTTCTTCAAGCTTGTTGCCTCGCCTTTTGTCAATGTTCCACATCTGACTGCGAATATGAACAATCTGCACATGATATTTTAGAGGAAATTTGGAAGAATTAACGCAATATTATGTTGGATAGTGTCAGGAACTCAGGACGGACCTTGTCGAAATTAGAGAAAATTTCAGTGACTTCAAACGTTTTTGCCGCTTGTCATAAAACCAAGAACAAAACCTCCACCTGCCCACGCCGGAACCACGTGGTGACGCAAAAGGTGGTGACTGAAGAAGCCTGTGTCCCAGCTGTGGGATAATCATAAGCTAATAATGCCCTTAAGTAGGTAAACGACGATAAGGTTCTGGTGTTTCTCTTACTCAAAACGGACAAAAATCGTACGCATTAATATAACGCCTGCCCACGACATCATAGCAAACCACCATTCATTGTCATATTTCGTGAAAATCAAATCATACACATTCAGGCGTTTTTTTTTCATAGAGAACTTATCAACTTACCAATAGAAAATTTAAGTAATAATCAACCTATAATGTTCCCACTGCAGGGTCACTGGTCTCCTCTCTATGAGGAGGAACGGGTCGTTCCACCACGCAGGCCCAGTGCAGTATAAATAAATCTATTTATTTTACCATTGAAAGCCTTAGACCTTGTGAGGAAAATCATCATCATCATTTCAGCTGAAAGACGTCCACTACTAGACATAGGCTTCCTCCAAATATCGCCACATTGACCGGTTCCGCGCGACTCGCATCCAGCGGATCCCCGCAAAATGAGTGACAAAAACAAGTGAGGAAAATGATGAGGGTATGAATGTGATGTATGAATGATGGATGGACTGTGTGAAGGATGATAATGGGTGACTACTGAGATGACGAGTAATAGAAAAGTATGGAAGAAGAAGTGATGCTGTGACCCCAAATAAATTGGGATAAGAGCAGGCGAATGATGATTGAAAGCTTCAGCCCTATTTATCCTTTTAATTGAATCTAGACGACGACGTATAGTCGAAACAGTTATTTGAGTAAACACAGAGGCAGCCATTAGATCGGCTCCAGTCTGCGCGGATGTTATCCTAGACTAATCACTCTATTGTTTGGTCGACGATTAGGTTCTGTTGCTAGCTGATTGAGTAGGTGTTACGTTGATTGGACTAGTGTTAAAATTATATTGTTCTACGTTATTATTAATGGACGTTTTCGAAAAGTTTCATACTTACTTTAAGATCAACCTGTTAACATTATTACAGTATTGTCTCAAGTTTCATAATGAGATGTTTTCTTTTTGAGTATTTAAAAAAAGAGTTTCCAAGAACTTTCTAGATGGCGTTGAACTGACTACGTTACTAGGTGTCAAAGTCAAAACGCTTGGAAAAAAAACATTGCGGCACGTGACATACGCTCGTTGACTGACACTTTCGTTTGCTTATGCTTCCGAATATAACCATTACATCCAAGTGAAATGATGTGACGTTCCGTTCCTTGCAGTAACTTACGAAGTTCAGCGCCATCTATCCAGCGACTAGGGAAGAGTTGAAAAAGAAAATCCCTCATTTGAGAATCTAACTTCCCAATTACCAAAGAGGTTCAGACAGTCAATCGCATTTTGGAATATTAGACAAAGTGTCAATATGTAGAAAAAGAAAAGTCATCACTTTGGAATAAATATTCGTCTTAAATACCCTTTGGTCCACAGAGCATCTATGTATACGGCTTTGGTCATAACTCATTCACTGACAGATTGACACATCAACATAAATCTTGGACCTAGATCAGTTATAGACAAAGATTTTCTAAACGATGTAGACAAGGATTAAGGTTTTTCGGCATACCCACGGGCAGCTAATATAGGGCGAACGAAATTGCTGAGCTAGTTCTGAAATATAAAGGGTGTTAAAGTAGTCGCGTGCCATAGGTTAGGGGTGAGTTTAGTATCGATAAAAGGACCCGTAAAAATAAGCATAATATTGCAAGATCAACCTAATTTAGTACCTACTAAATTAAAATAGCAATCGTTTAGAATTAAAATTATCTTATATTGCTACATCTTATGTTTTATTGCTATATTTTATGTTTTTATTTTAATTATCGTTTTTTTTTTTTTTACGGGTTCCTTCATCGATACTGAACTCACCCCTAAGCTATGGCACGTGACTACTTTAACACCCTGTATTTATGTATGCCATTCAATAAGAGTTCGAGAGAAAGAAGAACATTTTCTCAAAGACGTTCAAGTATTTATTAAATCTCTTGGCCGTTTCAAAAACTTCTACTATCTGCAAAATAATATACATAGACTGACTACCGTGACTACCTCGTTGGTCTAGTGGTTACAAGCGCGACTGTTGAGCATGAGGTCCTGGGTTCGATTCCCGGGTCGGGCATAGTGTTATTGGGTTTGTCTATCAGGAATTTCTTAGTAGCAGCCACGGAGACAGCATTTGTGCCTGGTTGATAGCTATATGCTTGCCCCCCTATTACATGGAACTTAACCCATGATCTGTCCACGAAGTAGATACAATAGTTAAAAGATGGCGTCTCGACCAAATTGGTCATTCGACAGATCATGATTTAAATGTAACTGGCGAAATGTGGGTAGGCGTACTATTAGAGACACCTCTGCCTAATCCTTTAGGATTACAGGCGCGATGTTATGTTATGTAATATACATAGAACCACACACCAATCTATCCTTACCCTATACAGAAGTTACTAATTAGTACTTAGTCAAACACAAAAGCAATGCCGCCAAAATTAACAGAAACAAATTATTTCCGCGAATTTACTGCGCCAAGTAAATAACTGAACTGAATACTGATAACAGATGTTTATGATCCCACGCATCCATTGTGGGGTGCCGGGGTAAAGCTGCCTATTGTTTTAATAAGCAATGGAGGGTAGGATTTATTTGTGCACTTATGGAGCATCTGTATCGTAATGGTGAATTGTTTTGTTCGCTGTGAAAAAGTTGGAACTTTGACCCTCAATATCTCCGTAACTAGAAGGTTCCCAGGTATGGTCTAGAACAAAAAAATGATCGTAATGACGCGGAGAACAAGTGCCTTTCGGCTTCGTTAAGGGTCTTCTTACACCTTTTATGTGTTTGAAACGGATTCAACCACCGATTTGCTACTCGCATTAATAGTTGTTATGTTTCTTGTTGCAGATCGTGAATGTCCTGAACTAACGCAGCCTGAAATCACAGGAACGGTTACCCTCACTGGAAGGCTTTTTGGCGATAAGTATGTTTGCATCCCTTTTCATCTTACTGTTTCAAACGCTTTCCAAAGTTCTTGAAGTAAACTTACACTATCACTTACAACAGTGATCATGGCGCTTGCAACAGTTGTCACTCACGGAAGATATCTATCATTCTATCATAGGATTTAGGTTTCCGCAATTAGTCCTTGAAGTGGACCATTGTGCGTGAGCCATGGAGGCCGATTACTCAAACCAGCCCACCTCCCTCCAGAAGCAGATCAAACATTCCGATCTCCTCAGGGCATCCGCAAGGGATCTTGGTGTTCCAAGGGTCTCCTCGTGAATCTTGGTAACGCCTGTGCACTCAAGGGGCACGCGCCACCGTTTCCTCCGCCTTCATGCATGCTCTGCACAGGGGACTGTCAGTGATTCCTAGGGTGTGGAAGTGTTTATTTAGTGAATAGTGTCCAGTGATGGTCCCCGCCACCAGTCGCAGGCTATCTCTGTCCAGGCGCAGAAGGTGCCTGGTCAGCTTTGTATCCAGGGATGGCATGGCTTCCTTGGATTGCCTACATCCTGGTGTCGAGGTCCACCATTTCTCCGCTTGTATTTGAGTGTGATCTTTTAACCAGCTTCATAGCTCACGGAATATATCCTGAAAGTGACAGCGTAGGTTTAGTTATATACCGTGAAAGCTTAATACAGTTCTTGAAGTAATATTATGGCTTTAAATTTCTTGTTTTCTCAATGGGATTTTATAATAGTCATCTAAATTAACGCGAGCGAAGCCAGGACAAAAGCTAGTTATTAATAAGTTTTAGTACTTCAATCGCTAACAATAGACGAGCTCGTGGCTAAATAATAAACCGCTCGGGTCGATATTTAGGTTAAGCTGCGCTTGCCTAGGTTCGTCTGTGTATGGGTGGCCACCAATAACTCAAAATCAAAGCATTTCTTTCAATTAGACCATTACGGCACTTTTGAATGTCAAAAATACAAAAAAAAAGCAAAGCTACAGTCCCAGTCACAAGGCATAATAACTTGAGAAAGTACTGTAGTTGCCCATTCCCTAGCGTAGATCTCTATGGAGAAGAACGGACAAGAAACTCCATGGACACTCTTTTAAATCAAAATATTGTTACAAAATCTTGGTTACATCATTCATATTGAGATTATACATATATGCGACAGTAACGTGTGTAACATACCGAGTTTCCTCCGTGCTTCGGAAAGCACGTTAAGCAGTTGGTCCCGGCTGTCTTTTGTAGATCTTTGACAGTCGTTACAGGTAGTCAGCGGCCCAAAAAGTCTGACAACTAGTCTTACCAGGGGGTATCATATTACCCAGTACTAACTGGGTTGTAGAGGTCAGATAGGCAGTCGCTCCATGTAAAATACTGGTATTCAGCTGCATCTGGTAAGACACGGAAGCCGACCGCAACTTAGTTGGGAAAAGGCCAAGCAGATGATGACTTCAATCAGTATTCTATAATACTTTTATTCACCTATTTTACGTGTTACCAAAGTAAATTTTTAAATGAAGTATACCTGCATAGAATGAACTTTACCAATACGTAAAATCTGTTGTCAAATATTTTCTAAGCAGATATTTACCAAAGGTTTACGTAAATATACCTATACCTGTACCTACTTAGGTGAATAAAAGTATTGTACACTTTTTTTTTTTTTTTTTTTTTTTCGGATGGGAAATCATCAAATGACTTCTCCCGCTCTGGGCTGAGCGGGAGGGAGTGTCAGACTTTTACTGACTAAAACCCATCCATGTTCCTTCCTCGCCCTTTGTGTTCCGGGGCCACGGTATCTCTTTCGAATAGTCCCGCAGCCCCGGCAGGCTTCGGTCCTTGCGGACCCCTTCCTTATTGCTGACTCTCTTTGAGGCGCGCGTGGAACACGAACGCGCCGTCGACACGGCCTGTCGTCATGAGACGTACGGACGGCGAGCTAGCCCATAGCTCCCCGTCCACAGGCCCGCGCCTACGGTGGCCGGAAGCCACCACGTGGCCCCCGACGCCCGGGGCGTCTCCCGCGGCGGCCGGGACGTGAGGATATCTCCCTCTCACGTTCCGCCACCTCCTTCGCTAGCATGACTGCTTCGCAGAAGGAGGTGACGGCGTCCCATTCCGTCTCGCTCCGGACCATGGCACGAACCAGGGCCGGAAGCGAGAGGTCGCCGCCGCCAATCGCCACCTCGAGGACACGGCGGTGCTCCACCCAAGCAGGGCACACCTCCACCGTGTGCTCCACCGTGTCCTCCGGTCGATCCTCACAATGGAAACACCCGGGCGTCTCCTCCCGCCCGATTCGGTGCAGGAACTTACCGAAACATCCGTGTCCGGTAAGAACCTGCGTCAGGCGGAAGGTGAGGACGCCGTGGCGTCTCTCCAGCCACTCCTCAAAGAGGGGACTTACCGCCACTATCGTGGCGTGCCCTAAGTATTGTACACTGGCCTGCAAAAATAAGTATCACACTTTTAAAATTGCAATAACTTTTCAAGTACGCAAGTTATACTTTAAAAACAAAAAGGACTCAAAAAATAGTTTAGTTTTGTCTATAGTTTCAAAGAAAGCTGATAAAAATTGCTATAAAACGTTTTTTTTATTTGAAATCTCTAACTTCTATAGTTTACGAAAAATTGAAATTTCGAAAGTGTAGTACTTATTTTTGCGGGCCAGTATAGATTATCTTTGTCTAGTATTCATCTACATAAGTTCTAATCGCATCATTCTTCTTACACATAATAAATAAGTATCCTCCTTCTTTATCACCACTTTTCGTTTACCACCACTTACTGAATTCCATCTCATCTTCAGAGCGGTATACTCCTGCCCCCACGGGTACCACGTCGTGGGTCTGCAGAGCAGGAGCTGTCAGGCGGATGGCAAATGGGCTGGCCAGCCACCAGCCTGCAAGGAGAATAGTATGTATTTATAAACATGGAATAAAATTCCAATAGTCTTTCAACGAATTGCTGAGCTGATCTTGATCAGCACATCTAAACTGCGTTCAAAAGCTGTCAGTGTTTTAAACAACATTGAGAATGAGAGCACCTGAACACCGAGCAGATGAGCTGGTCGCAATCACTCTAACACTTTGCTTCAGATCAAGTTTTTAAGAAGCAGACGATAGAAAGATCTTGAACTCGGATATGATCAGATAAACATAAATAGCTAGTTGGTCCTAAATCTACACAAAGCGGTACAAAAGGGACGTCATGTTGCCCACTTGAATTTGAACACAAACTAAGTACAAAAGCGTAATCAATAAAGTTCGTACCACAACGTCTGATATCCAATAATCAAGTTCAAAACATTGTTTTATTACTTTAGATGATGTACTACTTGGTTTAATTCTTGTGTACTCTGCTAAGGCGTTATTACGTCTCAAAGAGGCACATAGATAAAACAGACTTGAGTAAAAGTAATAACATTTTTATTCTATAGTTCAGTAATTGCTTAAAGTTAGAACTCACAAAATAGAATTCTTAGATTTGCTTTCTTTGACGGTTCTTACTTCGATCAAATTCTTAACTATTGCATAAAAATTGTTGCTGAAATTAATTAAAGTCAAGTAATTACTTTAACTGGACTATAGATATATCAGGGTATGAGTATAGTTGCCATGTGACGCTCCCGACGCTTTGCAAAGTCAACCTCTTCAAAAAAATTGTCAAATTGTCAAAATCTTGCGTTAGTATTTACGTGAAGCTTTAGGGATACCTCAAACTTTAGACAAGACTGTCTTAAGACGACTACAGGAGCTAAATTAGCAACTCTATTTGTGGTGGTTCAAACTTTGTTTGAAACAGTGGTTTTTATTTAATTATAGCCTAATAAATCATTAAATCGAAATGCCAATTCTACTAAAAATGAAATACTAAAACTTAATTCCGTTTAGGAGTAGTTACGAAATTTCAAAGAAAAAATGCTTCACTTTGAATATTTTTTTCATATTCTATTCTATTGTACAAATTAAAGTTTAGAGTCGAGAAAGCAACATATATTTTTTGTTCACATTTATATTCACTCATCAAAGAGGAGTTACATGGAAAAAACCTCTCGCTAGCAGTAACCGCCCCCTTTAAGACAGTCTTGTCTATAGTGTGCGGTTAGCCCTTAGAAAGAAACTTTAACACGGGTCATGGGTACCTGTGTGGCAGAGCGGACTCACTACAAAGCCGAGCCGTTATAACTACTTTATGACATATTAGTGATGTATTACCTACCACATGGTGTATGTACTAATTACCAACTCTCCACCTGGTTTCTCAGTCTACTGCCTCCAACCGCCCACGATCGAGCACGCGCGTCACTCGGCTCTCCCCGAACAAGCGACTTTCGACCTTGATGCTACCGTCCAGTATAACTGTCATACTGGCTACGTGACGAACGGCTTCCCCAGAGCTAAGTGCCTGGCCATCGATGGTCAGGCATCTTGGTATGGACCTGATATTAGCTGCGAACGTGAGTATTAAACTGCTTTTAAAGAGAATATTGCGAATTTGAATAATTCAGCAAGGATTTATACGTCATATAATATGATGAGAGCAGCGAAGGCCCAGTTGTGGCGGCACCGACTTACGAACAGTAAGTCGTGGGTTCGAACCCAGAGAGGTGCATTACTTTGTGTAACTTATTTCATGACCGCTGCTCTCAAAACGGTGAAGGAAAACATCGTGAGGAAACCGGCATGTCCTAGAACCAAAAAATTCAAAACATGTGACATCTACAAATCCGCACTGGGCCCGCGTTGTGGATTATATCCCATTCCCTCTCATAGAGAAGGAGGCCTGTGTCCTAGCAGTGGGAACATTAATAGGCTGATGATGATGATGTTAATATGATGGAGTATCAGCGTGAAGGTGAGAATGATGAGATGACGACAATTAGAGAAGTATGTAAGAACACAAATGCTGCGCCGACCCCAAATGAAATGGGATAAGGGCAAGAGAATGATGATATCAGAGTGAATTTGGACAACGTTTGAGAAACTGCTCTGATGCTCTTGCCTGATTACGGCGGAAATTATAAAACTTTTTACTATAATCAGCCCATAACTTGTGATAACCCACTGCTGGGACACAACCAACGTTTTCCAATTTCACTTAAGGTACGGATCTCTCGGTCTAGCTCGCCGTCCGTCCGTCTTATGACGACAGGCCGTGTCGACGGCGCGTTCATGTTCCGCGCGCGCCTCAAAGAGAGTCGGCAAAAGGTAGGGGTCCGCAAAGGCCGATGCCTGCCGGGGCTGCGGGACTGTTCAAAAGAAATACCGCGGCCCCGGAACACAAAGGGCTAAGAAGGAACATGGATGGGATTTAGTCAGCAAAAGTCTGACACTCCCTTCCGCTCCGCTTAGAGCGGGAGGGGGGTCATTTGATGATTTCCAATCCGAAAAAAAAGTTACTGATCTCTTAAGTCTTTAAGTTCACAGCATTAATATTGCATAGTGTCTTGAAATACATCTTCCTAAGAATATTAGCATTTATGGAATAGAATAGAATAGAATGTCTCTTTATTCGAGTATCCATGACGCAAAAGCTGTTAGTAAAACTTACGACTATGTTAGTAAGCACTGATAAAACAAACAACACAGAAAATAACGGTGGATCACTGCTGTGACAACCCATGAGTAATTGCACAACAGCGAACCACATAAACACAGTCCAGGCGATTGGCATTCATGCTTAAGATACTGATACTTTATGAAAACCATCAATCCACCAATCGCCAGCTCGTTCCTGCGGCGAGCCAGGCGACGTCCCCCACGGCTGGGTGACTGCCGACTGCCACACCTTCGGCTGCCGAGCAGTAGTGCAGTGCGGACAAGGCTTCGAGCTCGTCGGCAAGGCCGAACGCTACTGCCAAGCCGACGGCGCGTGGGCACCCAAGGAACTACCCACCTGCGTCCGTAAGTAGATTGATGATTTGATTTGGACTTCTTTTTGAGGGATCTTGATGATGAGTCACTTTCGGGATGAATAATTTTGAACGAAATGACCTAAATAACAAACATAGAATTTGTAATTGTAGGGTTTACAGACCTTAGGATCATAGACATTGGAACTTTCAGTTGGACATTATGGACATAACGTAAATAGTAATAAACAACGAGGGATGTTAACATCAAGTCAGGATGAGATAAATCCTGCCGGGGCTGCGGGACTGTTCGCAAGAGATACCGTGCCCCCGGAACACAAAGGGCGTTGAAGGAACATGGATAGGTTTTATTCAGTAAAAGTCTGACACTCCCTCCTGCTCCGCCCAGAGCGGGAGGAGTCATTTGATGATTTCCCATCCGAAAAAAAAATGATGAGATAAATCCGTTTGATCCTTACGTATAATTGTTAGTACTATGCTAATTTGGAAAGGTATTTTGATGCACAATCTTTTAACAGTCGACAACTGAACTTACTGGCTCGCCTTTAATCCCTGAAGGGTTAGGCAGTGGTGAGAGCAATGATAGTAGGTACCTACATCCACATTTTGCAGTTATGTTTTATGTCCCATGAAATACATAGAGGGCGAGCATATGGCCATCAATCGGGCACAAATCTAGACTCTGGACAGACGTGGTTGCTATTGAGATAATTCCTGATGGAAAAATCCGATACTTACTCAACACTTTTGTTCGACCGGGGAATAGAACCCAGGAGTTTAGCAGTCTGACAATATTCTATTAACTCTTTAATATTAAAGATATGCCGAAATTGAGCGTCAAATAGCGTGTTAGTGACCATTTAGACTCCATGTACATAAACCCAGGGAGGGACTCATCATCAAGACTCAGAATATTTTTGAAATTCTCCGCGAGTGCTCTTGCTTCGTGACAATGTAGTTGCCGATTTCAGTGTTGTCCTTCATTTTGGAATGTTGCATGGTACCGGTCTCGTCCTACATTACATCGGTATAGTTCGCATGACGCTTAAACAAATGATTATCATGGCTATCATCGGAGCAATTTCATTGTCATGACGCAAAATATGGAAATCCCACTTTTTATTGGTCAATTTCGAAGATTGGTTGTTCGGATTGGAAAAAAAGTTATTGGTGTTGTAAAAGTTTATTATTTGAAACTCTGGGACTGTAAATTATTTTGTTAAATTCTATTTTGGGTTCAGGAAAACTAAAATTTTATTCCGGGTGGGATTTCTTTGTCAAAAGTGGGAATTCCTCTGAAGTTTGCCCAAAAATGGATTATTCTGATTGTTTTTTCTCCTTTTAATGCTGCTTAGAGGGAGATGCCGGGACAGTTTGAGCATCCATTACATTACGTAGTATATCAAAAGTAATGTTATTATAGAAACGTTGTCACCTTCAAATTCTATGAAGCTATCGTTTTTCGCAACTTCAAAAGTTGTTTCTTTCTGTGGCCATGATAAAAAATTGTCGTTTACTGCCTATCTGACTATTAGATGATATAGCAATGTTAGTAGTACTCGATGTTTATTGTAAATTTCTATCTTTAAACGCTGTAGTGAAATAAATGTACAACAAAAATGGAGTTTGTTTTATTTTTGCATGTATTTTGCATGGTTGAACTTTTTGGTATCAACGCCATCTATATTTTGTTCGGGTAATGTTAAAGCGACGCGTGTCGCCATCTAGTGGTAACGCAGGTGCAGTGTCCGCCGCCTGAGGCGCCGCGGCACGGCAAGGCTGTGTACACGTCTTGCGCGTACAATTCAGTCGTCTCGTACGAATGCAAGTACGGATACCGGCTTGTGGGAGACGCAACGAGGCGATGCGGCGCCGACAAGAAGTGGTCTGGTGGACAGCCGATGTGTAAAGGTAAATTTATTCAAAATGCAATCATAGAGCTACAACTAACTAATCATGCAATTGGAAGCTTCTGAAACTTCAGTAAAAGTAACTTGCTGCGTAAAGAACAAACGAAATGTAACGTCAGAATAGACAAAAACTTATCTAAATCAACAGAAAATTCTTACTCAATTACACAAGATACTTTTAAATATTTACACATTTTTGTCTGAGTGACATCTAAAATGTCTTATTCTGTATCCTACTTTTTTTCAGAAATAAACTGCGGTCACCCAGGCCAGCTCTGGAATGGCTGGCTGGAGAACATCTCCTCTGGCACAGGGCTGGGTGCATCTATCATCTTCCGATGTCAGGATGGCATGAAGATGGAGGGCAATGGCTCCGCGATCTGCCAGAGTGATGGCAGTTGGAGTCATCCACTGCCTATGTGTTTGGGTAAGTTCAACTTTTTTTTATTTTTAATTTATCTAATTAAGGTTCGCCAACAGTTGTTACAGATATTTTACAGCTAGGAACATACAAGTAATTGTGTCTTAAATCTAACTGCACAACCAATTACAGGCAAACACCACATGCAATATGCTCTTTGTAATTATAAATTAATTTTAAAACTTAATATACTTAAATTCTAGATGATTATATTAAATAGTAATATGTGCTAATACTAATTATGTCTGCCAAACGTCGATATTAAGTCTGCGTGGACGTCAACCAGGTCGCTGCGTTCGTTTATGAGTTTGCACATGCGCGGTATAGGTGAATTAGCACCAAACACTGTGCGGCGAAGAGATGGGGCTAAGGGTATTATAGGTTTGCGAGGGAGTCTACGGGGTACTCTGAAATTAAACTTACATACCAATTGTGGGCAGTCAATGGTGTTATTGAGCAGTTTATATGCGAATCTCAAATCCAAAACCTCCCTTCGATCTTCCAGGGAACTCATTTTGTAGCAGGCTAGTTTATCGGGGTAGGGGAGATATTTAAACTGCCTGCCCTTTGAATACCCTAAGAATCGGATAAACTTTTTTTGGACTCGTTCTATTCGCAGCGAGTGGGTTGCGTAGTGAGGCCGCCATATCACACTGCAGCATTCCAGGATGCTTCTTATAACTTCTACTCAAAAGTATGAAAGCTATGCAAGAGTAGGTTTATACCATGATGAAAAGATTTGTCTAAGGTAGGTCGAATACTAAAAACCTGCAGATAAAGGTAAAAAGATACTGACGGATAGTCGATGGTCTGAGGTTAAAGTTGTTTTGTAATGTATTCAATAACGAAAATCAAAAGTCATGCTATTACGTAAGTCATATAATCAAACATGCAAAAAATCTTTGACAATTTTAGAAATCTAAACTTAGTGTCAAACACTTTCATGAAAACTGACTAAAAACTTTCAAGGCATTATTAGCGAGATACTAAGTTGTACACTTTTACTCACTTCAGCGCCGTGCGTGGTACCCCACGTGTCCCAGGGTCGGGTGGTGCTGGTGGAGAACAAGACCGGAGACAACACCACTCAAGAAGCGAACACGCAGATCGTTGGCAGCTCAACCATGGTACAACATGGTAAGATACTACCGGTGTACTACTAGGCAACGAGCTGTACACTATATCACGGCACGATTGGTGCACTGCGTGTCGCGGGTTCGCTTCCCCCACGAAACAAATATTTGCAAGGCCTACAGGTAGTTGTTCCAGGTCTGGCTGTTTGTGTATGTGAGTTTAAATGTTTGTACACGCATCCACGATACAGGAGAAATTCATAGTGTGGGGCAACGTTTTTAATAAAACTGCACGCCCTGCCGAGAAAAGAAATTTATTAGCAAATGCCATCTGCATGACCTTCACCTTTCGGATCATTCCCACTAGTTCTACTACACAGTTCCACGGTAGAACTAGTGGGAATTATTTTTCCCATTAGTCTTACAATTTCAGGTGGTACAAAATTGTAGAACTAGTGGGAACAAAAAGTCCCATTAGTTTTTCTTTACTAACATTAGTATGATGCCATTTATTTCAACTGCAGGTGAGATTATAGTGGTCGACTGCGAAAAGGACTTCGAATTCCCCTCAAGTAACGCCGCCGTGACGTGTAACAATGGAACCTGGACACAGATACCGAGGTGTCAGCCAGCCAGGTTAGTTTATCACCAGCCAGCGAATCATCTACAAACGAATTTTTAATCTAGCTAGTTCATTTGTATAGCTAGAAAAAAGGTCAGTCTAGAATCTGTCTTCTTTGCTATTCAATTACAGATAATAATTATATTCAAGACTAGCCTAGTCATAATGGTTCACTTGCAAGCGTCAACTAAATTATGAACGGCTACCAGCGCCTGTTAAGTCTTGTACTCGAATATGTTGGATCCTATCTAGCGTTTTAATTTCCGCAGGTGCAAAAAAATGCCGAAGTCCCCTCGGAATGGAATGGTCATCGCGCCCAAGACTGAGCACGGCATGAAGGCGCGGTTCCGCTGCAAGGACGGCTTTGAGCTGAAGGGGAACCCCATTGTTGTGTGTTCTTATGGAGTATGGAGCGGAGATACGCCGAAGTGCGAAGAAGGTGATGAAATTCTTTGAATTATTACCACAGTCTGCCTAAATAAACGCACAATCAACCACTTGCACATGTCTCAATACATTCTTCTCGAGGCCGTCTCATATGAAGAGCTCTTTGGAGTCCTTCCAGTATATTAGTTTTGTCAGTATATCATCCCCTAACAATAAATATCCATGAGATAACTTATAAATCTTTTGTTACAGTATTCTGTCCATTCCCTGGTTACATAGAAAATGGAAAAGTTTTACTCGTTGGTAACATGGGTTTATATGACTATCGACCTTACGTTAAGAAGGTATTTGACTTCATCATAAATATTTAAGTTGCCAGTATAGATCGGTTTTGTTTTCAAATACAATTTGTTTTTCAGGTAGTGAACAACAAACAGATAATGTATGAGTGTGAGAAAGGATATGTGCTGTCTGAGGGTCCACCTGGAGCTACTTGCGTTGGTGGTCATTGGAGTCCAAGAGAGTTGCCTAAGTAAGATCATCTCATCATGTAAAATTAACTCTACGCTGTCATTTACTTTGACCTATGACTCCCCCTCACAGAGAGCAGGCCTTATGCCCAGCAGTGGTAAACTTATAGGGTCATTATGATTATCTGTCATATAACATACTTTCCTTACCAGATGCACACTCTACCAACATCCACGAATCCGCTGGAGTCGAAGACGACGCTCAATTCCAGAACCGAAATCAGAAACCCGACATCGAAGATCCGCCTACAGACAGTATTATAACAACCTACACCACCAATCAGATCCGTCTCAACAGTACTTAGACCATCTCTATGAAAAGTACAACCATGGTACGTCTAAACCTACTCTAAGACACGCAAACTTCAAAATCATGAAGAAGTTTGACTTCGATGCGGAAATGGAACCGCCAACTAGTGCAGAGAAAAATGACGAAAACTTTCCAACTGCTGTGTATACTATTTATAATGTCCACGGAGAACCAGTAGGGCATAGATTATATTCCTATCAGCCTGTATATGAACCGGAGGAAGATGATATAATACAGCATGAAGATACGTCAGAATATGAGAACTCAGATGAAGGAGATGATGAGCTCGAACATGTAACTGTACTCAAAGGAGGGATGTTTGGAGATCACAGTTTAAGCACAGATAGCAACGCTGATAATATTAACAAATTAAAGCATGAATATTTTGAAAGATATGTTGATAAAAGGCGGAAAAGGTTCTTAAATAAGAATTTGGATGATACTAAAAAGGGAGTGGAAACAAGTGTTGAGGATGAGACTGATTTTGATCATGAAGGATCGGATGAAAAAAAGGAGTTCGATCAGGAATTGGAAGGTGACGAAAGTAAAATTGATACTGTAACAAAACAACCTCCAGAAATAAAAACAAAGGCTAGAATCAAGCGAGGAATTAACAACGAAGAATTTGACACAAACAGTTGGACTCTAAAACTATCGGCAGATGACTCAGAATTGAATAACGAAATAAAAATAAATTTATTAAAAGTGGTACCTTTGAAAACTAAAGATGATGATGATGATTGTCAAAATAGTAAAGAAATGTCAGTAATACCTTTAGAACCCAAGTTAGAAGATACTTATAAGGATTATAGTAAAGAAATGGCTGTGGTACCGTTACAGTACAATAAGACAAATTCTACAGAAGTCGATAATATTTTAGACAAGCGCGACAAAAGAACAAGTAGAAAGACTGATCGACTGAATCAAACTACAGCCACAATTCCTAAAACGTAAGTTTTTGATCAAGCAGTTAGATTTTTCAATTCGTTGGTTCGCCTCGTTGATCTTGTTGCAAGCGCTACCGCCAAGCATGAGGTCTTGGGTTAGATTTTCAGTTCCTACATAGTATTATTGAGTTTTTCCATTAGATTTTTTTTAGTAGCAGCCGGGAGACTGGATTTGAACACGGTTATTGGCAATAGGCTCGCCCCCTATTACATGGGACTTTAACACAACTGACGAAATGTGGGTGTAGTATATTATTATGTTACACCTCTGCACTACAGGCAAATGTAAAAATAATATCACAAATTGATTTTTAATTTGCAGGGGCCGAGAAGGCAAAGGCGGAAGAAGGCGGCAATCCTCAACAGGAGATGATTCAGAAACTGATGGCAAAGACCTGGCTGACGGTGGAAGCGCCCAGAACACTACAGAAAAGGGCAAGAAGGGACGCCCCAAGAGTCCTTGTGAACCAATTGAAAGCGAACCTTACGTTAATATCGAGATTGTCAAATATGGACGGGATCCTAACAATACTTTTAGTTCAGGTAATTTTTTTATTCTTCAATGACATAGTTTACACATATTAAAGAAGCCTTTAAGCTTGGCAAGATAAGGCTGGTAGCAGCTGAATGAGACTGACAAGAAAGGCCTGTAGCAGTGAACTGCTTTAATCATCAGGATGCTTAGTTGCAGAGGAATAAGTTTTTTGATTCGCAACTGATTGCGTACAAAGTGTAAAAATTTCGAATTCACAACTGGTTGCGAATCGCAGTTGCGAAAACGGCCAGAGGGCCATTAGAGACCCTTTCTTGAGGATAATAAACCTGTTTATAACAGCTCTTGGCGATTTAATGATTCCAGGCACAATAGTTCGCGTTGCTTGCGGTAAGGGATATGGACTGAATTTAGAAGCGAATGCCACCGCCAAGTGCGTTCGAGGCAGATGGAAACCTGAGAAGCCTAAATGTGAAATACGTAAGTAAACTACACAGCAACTAGCAGAAAGGAATTCCTAGTACAAAATCCAGGGCTAATCTGGAGGTATCTGCATCTTACATTTATTCGCTTCAGGGTTTTTGCTACTTGCAGTAGGTAATCATATTGTTAAGCCTCATACCCTAGATTGCCCCAGAAGAAGTTTGATACATTTCAAAGAAGAATCTATTTATACCTAGAAACTCGAAAAATACGTAATTGTGCACCGATGGGGATTCTACGCTCTTGAGATGACGAAAGACCTTAATGTCTAAATAAATCTCGTACTGAAATGCGCCAATTACCACATTCCAGTACCCTGCCACGTCCCCTCAACGGAGTACGGTATCTACACGATGGCTGCGGAAGCTGGTCATCCGATGACGGCCAGCCAAGTGCTAGGCTCCAACCTACAGGACGAGAAAGAGCTGAACGAAACCGATCCTGTGCCCAATGGACAGGTTGTGCATTTTTCTTGTGAATATGGGTGAGTTTGTTTATTTTACGTTTGACCACTATCTCGCCTATCGTTGTAGACTTTTGTCGACTGAAGAATAGAAACATTTTTTTTCTGTTTTTTTTTCTGCTATCTGTCTTTTTGTCGATTCTTTCGTCAACAAAACTTGTTTCTACCGTGTACATGCTACGCGTGCTGGTGGTAAACAATAATACGGTCGACAGAGGTCCTCACGCAACAAGATACCCAGTTAATGGTTTCCAAATAAGACATTCCTTTCGTCCCGTTCCTCTGTTTTAATTAAAGACCAAGAAAATCTTATAAGGTTCATCCTTGTCATCGTGTCATCCTCCAATGCTTTTCTTTTCAGGTACAACGTGCAAGGACCAACCAACCTGCGTTGCTGGCTTGGAGAGTGGGCTGTGACCAGCACGCCCGAGTGTGTAGCAGGTTAGTAAGAATTCCAAAAATTAAAAGCTGTACCAGGTGTTCAAGAAAATCTTGTACCAGTCCACTATTTACAATTCTTGTCATAAAATATGACTGTTCTATGATCTTGGCGATTATGAACAATTTTCAGTTCCTCTTCTTCAACCAAAATGTTTTAGCTCCCTGCGAACTCCCACTCCTACACGGTGCTACCTACGAGGCTGGGTACCGAGCAGGACTCACAGTAGCACATGCCTCCTCTGTCAACATAGCATGCGAACCTGGCAGATCTCCTCCTGCTACACTCAACTGTCATCTGGGGAGATTGCAGCCGACTGTTCATGATTTCTGTAGACCTTTGGGTAAGTTCAAATTAAATAATAATACCAGCCTATTACTGTCCCACTACTGGGCAAAGGCCTCTTCTCATACAGAGAAGACACGAGCATTGATCACGGCGCTCAAGACGAGTTAGCGATTTCAGACTTATATTAATTTATAAATTCAAATTATCTTACATTTTTCTAAGTCTACTTATTTTGCACTTATCTAGATCCTTAATTATGGACTAGGCTAGTCTGTTTTAGAACCCTAAACCCCTCGTTGCGAATTTCTAACTCATTACTCGTTTGCTCAGTAATCTTTTAATGATTATCGACTAGAGATGAAACCATTATTTATTATCCCATGAGCGAATAGCTCATCTCGAAATGTAATCTTTGCATTAAGGTAGTCTTCTGTCTCCAGCCAATCTAACTCGTCCACGACCTACATCGGAATACCAGAGCGGCTCCGACATCGTCAGAGAAGACATCTCACAGCTCGAGCCCGACATAGACAGCACCACCAACACAGACTGCGGCCCGCCTGCGAGGTAACCCAGACTATCATACTGCTAGAGAGAGGAAAGAGCTAAGCACATGTTATCGGTTAAAAAAAAATGAAGTTGAAAAATAACAATGACAGAATGGTAGTAGCTAGATAAGGATTACACGTTAGGCGTAACTGATTACAGGGAAAAATATCATGTTATAGAAAATCTAGGAACGTAAAGCCATCTCGGTTTACTTCAGACTGAAGACGAGTGGAGTGGATAAGACGTGTAGGAATCGACCAGTCACTTTAGTTCAAATGCACATCACGTTTCTCGTCGTCTCCTGTGATTGGTCAAAACTTACACGTTGACGTCTCCAGATCGCTCCGTTCGTCTCCGTTTCGGTGGAAACCGGGCCTGACAGAACCAGGCCTGATGAAACACACAAAAAAGTTAAAGCATACAATGTCCAGTTGTTTGAGCAAAAAGTTTGAATCGATAAATACAGATTTCTAATCTGTTCAAATAATTCCCAAAATAACAGAGACAGGTAGAAAAAAAAGCGTCAGTACTTAATTAAGATTTTAAACGTTGTAATTTTTTGTGCAGGAATCCACAAGAAGTCAGGTAATGTGTGATTAGCTCTGAATGTGACACTAAAACTGAAATATATAAAAAAAGATTAGTTTGTGACATTCGAGTTCGTTTGTTTAATTTGACCAAACGCTTTCATTGTAGCTTCTATGTGGATTTTGTTTTGTAACATGTCTTGTAACGCCATATTTGAAACTAATGATATCAGCTTTAAAAAGATGCTGAAAAAATAAAATATTTTACTAATTATTAGTAAACGTCGGCCGAAATTCAAAGTCGTAACGCCTGGTGTACACCAGGGTTCGATGTTTGGTCCTGAACTGATTCACTATAAGCGCTTTGGCTTATGTACCAAGCATGATTGTTATTCAAGCCTGATAACCCCCGTTTTTAAATCAATGATCGATTTTCGTTTATACAAAGAAAAGATATCATCATATGTGCTTTATTACTACTACCTACTAAAAGTGTTATTGATTTTATATTTAATGCATTTTTATATGGCGTGCAAACATGTAATTCAAGTGTTTTTTGTTCCGTCACTCATCCAAATCACGTTAAAGGATCAAACATTGCAGTTGTCATAGTAAAATAGTTTTCCATTTCTAATAAATACGATTCATTTTAGAGAATCAATAATGTTAGATCCTTACGCTTTGGAGCAGTTGGTTTATTTCGTTTACTTTTTGTTTTATATTTACGTTTGCTGTTGTAAAATGTGATAAGCAAGATTTGAAGTATGTTGTGTTCAATACTCAAGTTATCAATTAACCTTTGAGACTTATTCAAAATTTTTATAAACATTCGAGACTAAATTAATTTTACTGGCTAAGAATTTATATTTTCTTCCATTATTGGTTTGTATGCACTGATGTTGTTGTACCAAATAAATAAACAATGTTTAAACAAAAGAAAACGGTTTTGCAAACCCCAAATTAATTTCAAGTAACTTCACTATCAGTGGCTATTGATATGTAATCAACTGTTATGTAGTTAGTTACTTGAAATTATGAATGTAAATGTGTCTCTGTCTTTTCTTATCACTAGATCATTTGTTATCTATAAAGTTTCGCCAGTGAACTTAATTTAACCTTGCATATTTCAAAAGACCTTTAAATAACAAGGAAGTTGAGCACAGCTTCCTCCATCAAATCACTGTCATCCAAGAGGATGAACCAAGCCGCGATAAAAAAGAAGTAATGTGTTTGCAAAGATATGCGTTTCTTATTTGCTCGCTGAAGACTGAAGGGAACCCAGGCGTTCAGGGATTCCAAGCCCTGGTGAGAGCCTTATAGGTTCGAAATTTTGCTTCTTTAACTTAACTACCTCACATCATCACCTTTTGCTCATCGATGATCATGCTCATCAACTGTAACTTCATGTTTTGACATTTTATGGTGATGTCTGGTGTGGCCAGGTTATGGGTATGACTAAGACAGAATGAGTTGTCTATCTTTGATCCAAGATTTTCTGCTTTAACTGTGATTACTAATAGTCATTGTTCCTAATTGTTAGCTAACCTTGATATCACTCCTTAGTCCTTAAAATGGTCTTTGAGGAGACGAGACATTTGACGTTGAAAGCGATGACACTTACAAATTTTTGACGTGTCCTCAAATCAGGAGCGTCATTAATGATTTACGTGTGGTTTTATCTGAAAAAGATGTCATATCTGACTTTTCCCTTGTTGTTATTTAATCGTGCCTATGGGTCTTAGTCATTCCCAACACATCACTCCTTTTTCTCACTTTCTCAAGGGTTTAAAAGTCACTTTCATGGTACAAATCCTCGGAAGACAGGGCTTAGTTACGTTAAAAAATATACTTTATATCTATGTTGATAAGAACGCTAATTGTATGGCCGTAACCTGGCTTCTTATGTCTTGGCCAAGCTTTTGTTTGGTTGCTAATTATTTAAAATTTCGACTAGTGCATGTTTTGTTGTGTTTTTTTAACGGAATATTTTTTTGTAATATTCTAAAAGTTTTTAAAATATTTTTCATGTTACTTATTTTTGTAAAGGCCACTGGTGAAATTATGAGATCATCTATATAATTCAAACAGATATACAAATTAAAGTTTCTATATAATCTTGTAAAGATGTTTTTTAAACCTTTATGGTACTCAATATAATTTCTAAAACTAAATTTAAAACATAATCATCCAGTTTTGAATCATCAGTGGCCAAAATAACAAAACCAATATTTTTTATACCTCAGTATCTTGGAATAATTGCTTGAAGGGTCCAGGGTACGCTGATATACCGGGATGGGGCTGAGATGAACAGCTCCCTGGGGGTGGAAGGATACCCCCATGGAACGGAGATAACGTTCAGATGCATAGCTTCCATCATGGGTGAGAAGACCACTTGGAAGCTGATCTGCGAGCAGGGGAACTGGGTTGGCAAGAGTTTTAATTGTGGTGAGTTTGAAAAGTTAAGAAGACGGTGCTGTGATTTTCTAAACAGTGTTGCCTCAATCAAATTAGTTGTACTTGATTTAAGAATGATGCCAGTTGAACTTGGGACATTAATTTTATATTTGCAGAAGAGCTGGAAGCTCAGAATGAGGAGTTACAGAACAACAACAGCTGCACGTTTGAGAACGACGAGCCCAACGTGGTTGCCTTCTACAATGACATGCAGATCACTGAGGTTGTTGACTTTCCGGCTGGAGCTATGATAACATCCAGGTAAACAAAATCAGTATATCCGTATTTTCAGGCAAGGATTAATTGTTATTATGAGGCTCAGTCTTTGGTGATAAGTCGTCTTTTTTCTTCAACATTTGCTTTAATTTCTGTCTTTTTACACCTTTACTGACTTTTGACGGAGATCTGTTAAGTAACCTGGCCATAAATCTACCACCAGCTTTCTAACATTTTTTTCCATCTTCATTCAATTGTTCGTTATTCCAGATGCAGTGACATCGGTAAATATGCTATGACAGGATCACAAACGCGCAAGTGTGTCGGCGGGTCATGGGATGGGATCAAAGCATCATGCTTTGGCCTGAACCAGCAAATGGACTATGCCAGTAAGTTGTAGTGAATAACTTATCACAACAAAAAAACACAAGTATTAGAAAATACAGTAGAAGGAACTTTTTTCCATAGGAAAAACCTGCTCTATTCTTGACCTATCTGTTGCTTTAAAAGGATCACTAGTAGATATAGCATATGATTGAAAATGGAAAGTTTACCTTTAAGATTAAACAGGAGTTTTGTCATGTCATTCGCAGTGGAGAAGAGACCAACGATCCTGTTCCGGCACTCGCAGGGTCCTATCGCGCAGACCAACGACGGCAAATTGCTGGTGTACCCTGGTACAGTACTGCATATGGAGTGCTTGTGGATGAGAAGATTTGGAAATCCTAAGTGGAATGTCACACTTAATAATCCTGAGTGAGTATTTAAAGTTCTTACTGCAAGTGATGCAAATGTAATATTACGTGTTTCTTTTGTAGGTAATATTTTGGCAGCCTCAAATGTTCAAAAGGGAAAAAAATATAGTAATCAAGGATATCTCCTGAATGTGTACACCGGAATATTTCGAATTCCACCCTAGGCCGCATCATCGCTTCACATCATGCGAGTTGCGGATAAACGCAAGCCAATTAATAACTAGCTTAGATAAATAAACCTAAATTGTGGATCATCTCAAATCATTGTTGATTAGATTAGACTCAGATGAAAACTTACTGTCCGTGATCTATTCCGTCCCAAAACTCCTGTGATCATCAAGTTCCCGAAAGAAGATTTGCGAACATGTTTTTTCGTTACTTCATTACATATGTTTACAGGACAGATCGCAAATACATTGAAGGCTGGACCACAGACCCTGGTCGAGACAGCGCTTTGGAATACAGGCTGAGCATCATCAATGCCGTGAAGGAAGACTCTGGCATCTACCGGTGTGAGACTCCTGCGAGGCAGAGCCATCAGGTTGAGATTATTGTTGAAGGTACGAGGGATAAAAGGTTGAATATTTTATGGAATAAGGTCGCATTTTAAGATCAGTTGCTCAAACAACACCAAACTTTTCATGATCATCATGTTCCTGACCTTGTACCATTTTATTTGGGGTCGGTGCAATACGTTTTTCTCCTTCCATTAAATCAAAAGCAAAAGTAGGCCAGTTACAGGCACTTTTGAACTGTCGAAATAAAGACAACAATGAAATGTAGTTACACATAAAAACCAAGAAGAACGCAAGAAACTCCATGTACTCTTCTTCTCATTCTGCCCTGACAGATATTACGGCATCATTTACTCCTTTCTCTTTCATATCATTCCTCACATAATCCATCCATCTTTTGTTTGGTCTTCCTCTCCCTCTCCATCCATCAATAGTCATGTTGTCTATCTATTCTATTCTATTCATCATTCTTTTAGTCACATGCGTTTCATCCCTCCTCATTACAGTTTTCACCGAACCTTTCTATTGCCATTTTATAGTCTTCATACCTACTTGTATAATAATTTAGCTGCTAAACTTATGCGTCTGTTCATCCTTGTTTAATATTAGCTCTCACATTTCAGTATCGGCCTTGCCTTCAGTAAATTTTGTAGCAGGAGTTAACAATTACTTGTATTCAAGACTTTAGACTCGTCAATCAAATTGAACTTTAATCTTATTGATATAAGCTTTCATCTTCCTCCTCAGACGTCCACTGTCCTCCACTGCCAATCCGGCGCGGTCTCGTCGCAAGCAGTCTGGGCACACGACTTGGTACAGAGATACGGTTCCACTGTGCAAACGGCAACGCTCTGCTGGGTGCGCATACGCTTGTTTGTCGAGCATCCGGGAATTGGAGTTCACCACTGCCTGTTTGTGAAAGTGAGTATTTCGAATTTTGGGCATAGAATGTTGTAAGAATATTTGTAGTAAACATCTACTTTATTAGGAGGTTATACAAAAAAAAACCAGGAGCTTCCAAACTACTATTCAAGGGTCAGCCTTACAGACATACCGTGGCCCCGGAACACAAAGGGCGATGAAGGAACATGGATGGGTTTAAGATTACCAAAAAGTTTTTGGGGATGTAATCTTATCACTAGGCTCGTGATTTCCGAAATATAGAAACAATCCATCCATCTCTGATCTTGCAGTTTGAGAAGCATGAGGAACAAGGAGGGAGTAAAGTTCCACATTCTCCATAAAAACGGCTGCCGTTTCTATGGTGTTGTGTCTGGTAAGGTACTGCCCAACAGTTTTTGTTGGGTTTTTATAACAGGTGATTCATTTAGAGGTACGTACTTTTTTAAAAAGGCAGGATTTTTTGACAGAGGAAGCGTGAATCGTGTTTTATTTTATTTTATTTATTAACCTATCATGTGTTAACCTATCATGGTATTTTTGTTCAGTATGTTTTGCCATTTCATTGTATTTACATTCTGGCACAGCGCCTACAAATTATTAAATAGTAAAAGTACCCCCAAATGAATCACCCGTTACATAATTATGCTAATCTCGCGGAAAATTCTGCCCAAGTGCCTACGCGATGTAAGATTTTAGTTAGTACGAATATATGCGAAATAGGTGACAGCATTAGAAATCCGAACAATGAAATGAATGAAATCACATTGCTGACAGTAGGTATACTTTTTCAGGTGTAGAATGTGGAGAAGTAGTCCACGACACGCCCCTGGGCGAGGGCGAGCGCCGGCCGCGCGTGGCCGTGGTGTCGCGCGGGGTGGGCGGGCGCGCCGCCTTCTCGTGCGCGCCGGGCTGGGCACTGCGCGGCGCGCCCGAGACCGTGTGTCTGCCGGCCGCCGACTGGGCCAAGCCCTTCCCGGTTTGCAGAGGTAAGATAGACGTGCGAGTTGGTAATATTGTACCCAACATTGATAATATTGTATATTGGTTACCCAACGGGTACGAAAGCCTAGAAATGATGAAAAAAGCTACTAGACTCTTAATTTAGTGTCGTTGTCGAGATACGAAACACTTGCTTAATGCCACTTGCCTAGACTCTCAGGTCACCAAAGAAAACAATGCTCAATAGCTGATGTAACCAATTCTCCTTGCAGAGGTGTCCTGCCCAGCCCTACCGCCGCCCACGTCAGGCTACGTGCTGGGCCGCGCCCCGTACCGCGCGGGGGACGTGTTACAGTTCCACTGCAACCCGGAGCACACGCTGCACGGGAGGCCCATCCTGGTGTGCCAGGACAGCGGCCGGTGGAGCGACAAGCCGCCTACTTGTAAGTCTTGCCTTCCTAATAGGTTCCCAATGTGTTTAATACAAGTTGTAAACGATCCCTGCTGATTCAATCTGTTTAGTATTATATAATCGCATTGCCCATATTGTGTGAGTACTATGTACTAGAAAGCTATCATTCACTGGAAACCTACGTCTTTTCTTGACTTGAACGTGCCCTAGCGGTTGTGAGTATGTCATGCTCACTCAAATGTCTCGCTGATGGTGGCGCGTGTGTCGGATCGTTTAGTTTCCTTCAAAATGGTTGTGTGGAATGGTGCTGATCCATGCGTCATGTTTGTGAATGGGCGCTATCAGTTGTGACTGGTGAACTCTCAGTTGCCATGGCTTATTTGAATGATTTATCTTGTTATTAAATTGTATTTTTTTTTGTTTGTTTTACTATGGACACTTTAACGTGCACATCTTGCTACATTGTTCTCACATAATATACCATCTCAACATGAATGATGTAACCAAGATTTTGTAACAATATTTTGATTTAAAAGAGTGTCCATGGAGTTTCTTGCCCGTTCTCCTCCATAGAGATCTACGCTAGGGAATGGGAATGTTTATTTTCTTCAACGAACGCATTAATCATCTTTTTATTTGCAAGAATACTTTACGGTAGCTTTACAGACTTAAGCTTACAATATTTTTTTTGACAAGATTTAGTTTATTTGGTACCTTTTTCAATAACTACAATTAAAACATCTAAGCACAAATAAGCTTGATGGTGAGTGAGTAAGTAAATGTGGGGTGAATAAAAATAACAAATACACATAACATTTTTATTGTTGAGTTAATCAAAGTGCTACAAATAAACATCTATCATAATAGTACACAAACTTCTTAAACTGACTACGTCACTTCAAAAATTTAAACATACACACACATTTAAACGTACACGAACGTCTAAAACTAACTTTAAGTCACTTTAAAAAGTTTTACATAATAGTACACGAACGTCTTAAACTGACTATGTCACTTTAAAAAGTTTTACATAATAGTACATGAACGTCTTAAACTGACTAAGTTACCTTCTTTGGTTGTATGCCCTTTGGTGTATACAAAAGTACCATTACGTAAGTCATTTTAGGTGGTTTTGACATTTTGAGTTTTGATGCTGTTTGCTAGAGAATCGGAAGACGCGTTGTTTCAGCCAATCAGATACAAGAAACGTCTATCTAATTTGAAGTGAACACAAATTAAAAAATGGTATTGTACCATTACGTCATGGTATGATTGTACAGTATTTTCAATCACCTATAAAGTTATAATAATTTTTGACTTACGTGGTGTTAGAACTTCAACGACGATAAAGTAGTAGAAGTAGTATAAAATATAAATAATTAAAATATAAATACAATACTGTTTTTGTTTGAATTCAATTAAACCAATGGCATATGAAATGGCAATTAAAGTTAAAACTTACTCATTCGGAGTATTTGGTAATCTATTACACATTGATAATGAAGTAGGACCTATTATACAACATAAAAAGTGCACATTAATTATTATTTATCAAATGGATCAAAAAAATATTATCTAATTGTTATATTATAATATGCAGGAGCTTCACCATTTATCACTACACAGTTTCTACCGACAGCTCCTCCGTTCATGTCTCCAGCGGCTTCTACGTGGCTAAGGAGACGGTCCAAGTTTTAATTTTCAATTTTAATTTCAGTCTTATCTGATACAGGTTCGTTGGTACCAGTGATACTAATGTTTAAATTACAGATAAACTCAGTATCTTCGATCTTGCAGGTTTTATCAATAATCTTCCCTGTTTTCTTTGCAGCTGTTTCTACGATGCCGAGTACACGGTTAATTTCTTCTTCAGAGTGTACACCAGTATTCATTTTAAGTTCCCATTTATGCAAACCTGGTGGTAACTTACTAGTATCAGTTTCGAGATTATCGATTTGTTCTTTATGCTTTGTTACGTCAATTAGTATTTCAGTTAAAAACATTATTTGGTTGTCGGAAGCATAGTAGTCGATTACTCTTACAAGATCAATCACTACAACTGTTTTACATTCTGCAACATTACTTTTGTCCAAATCATCCTTTAGAACTCCACACTGAGAACTTGTTATGCACAGGAATAGCACTAGAATGATCTTCATTGCTGCTTTAGACTCGTCTTCACCCGTTGACTGTGTCTCGATTTGATACTCACAAATATACTGCTGCAGATGGGGTAGATGTTGCCTCAAAATATAGTCTATTCTCTGCGCCTTTACGTTGACTGCTTACTTTGGTTTTCTTGATTTTGTATTTAATTTTAGTCTCAATAATTGCACTATCAGTTAGTATCACTCGGTATAAAGAGCAGATTGTAGCTTTTATACTCTTTGGCTCTAAATAAATACTGAATATATTACTATCAGTCTGTGGTTCAAGGTTCATTTAACAAAAGTAGATTGGGCTAATTTGGACATTTTTTATCTACCATAAATTGCTACTTCAAATATTAATCACTTATACAGACGTCAGCACATCGAGACCCGAAACTACAAATTTTTACAATCAACCTTGAACCTAATGCTTTAGCGATAAAGTTGATAGTCTATTTAAGAAATTTGACAGATTGGAGTAGCTAGTAGCCTAGCCTCATCTTTCGCATCTGTTGCGAAGGATCCTCACAACAGTAGGCTAAGCCAAGTTGACAATGTACAATCGTTAACGCTAATAGAAAACTAATCAAATGTATGGGAATGACATCATTTCAACGTTAAGTCACGTGGTCGAAACAAACGAATAGAAACTTTTAAGTTCAGTCAAAACTGTAAGTTGGTTACGATTTATATGGGATGTAACGATCACAATTGTAGAAACGAATACATTTCATTCTATCATCTTAACCGATGTAAACTTGTCTACGAGGTTACTATTCGCTTGTTTTGACCACGTGACTTAACGTTTACGATTGTAGAAAGAGAATCGATACGAATCGTTTGTAACTTGGCTAAGCCTACAGATGTGTGTAGTATCTGGTGGTCTACTGGCCCGACAGGTCGACAGGTCAGCCGGATGGTCTTAACTTGCGGATAACTTAAATATTGCGATTCAGTAGTTATCAGTCTATGTGGTACAAACAGATTAACAGAGATTGATTTTTATAAATTTAGATAACTAGCTTATGGCCCGCGGCTTCACCCGCATGTAGTTCTGTAATTATCCCACGGGTTTGTACTACCAGGATTAAAAGTATCTATGTGTTAATCGAGGTTATAAGCTATCTGTATGCTAAATTTCATCGAAATCCGTTAAGCAGTTTTTGCGTGAAAGAGCAACAAACATCGATCCATCCTTTACAATTTATTTTTCACACACATATTTCCACAAACTTTTGCATTAATAATATTAGTATGATTAAACACAACTGTAGATACTGCCCCATTCTCCTCTCTATATCATAACGAGACTTGGTCTCGATAACCCTACTTAGCAGTTAGCACGAAATGTGTTTGTTTTTTTTTCGGGTTTTTCCGTTATAAGATAATTCGTAATTAGTTTGTAGTCCACCTATGTCCTAATAATTTGATATAGAATGTATGAAAGATGACGGATGTGAAGAACAGGGTCTTCCCCCATAGAAAAGAAAGGATCCTCACAACAGATGTGTGTTCGTGCCCGACAGTTTGACAGGTGTTAACTTGCGGATAGTTTTAGGAGCCTATAAGATACAAACAGAAATTAAGACATCCGCAAGAGAACCAAGGTTACCGACGTAGCCCGAAGAATCGCCAAGCGTAGATAGCAATGTTCAGGGCACATTGCTCGCAGAACGTGAAGTGGCGACCGCGAACCGGAAGACGTTGCGTTGGAAGGCCTCCCACTAGGTGGACCGATGACCTGGTGAAGGCTGCGAGAATCCGCTGGATGCGAGTGGCACGTGACTGGTCAATGTGGTGACACTTTGAGGAGGCCTATGTCCAGCAGTGGACGTCTTTCGGTACAAACAGAGGAACTGATATTGTGTTTCATATATGTAGAGAATTGGTAGTAGAGATCATTGTATATCTTTATAGATGACTAGCGGCCCCTGTCGGCTTTGATTTGCCTATGATACTCAGGGATAATGTAGCATTCTAATGGTGACATAATTTTTGAAATCGGTCCAGTAGTTTTTGAGTTTTTTCATTACAAACACAAAATCATTTTGGCTCTTTTAGGCTCTATCCGAAGAAAATCGATAAAATTGAATTTGAACCGAGAATTTCCCTTTCGCAATCTTATTGGTTTAAGATAGGAATGTTTGCTCAGAAATTATTAACAGTGTTATTGTTTACCGCTTTCCAAGAAATTACTCCACTTGACATAAAATGGGAACTTCAGTGGGGAATCTGCGGATGTAACAATGGTCTAACATCAAATGTCACGATGCTCTTGTTTCCAGGTGCTCAAGCCTGCACATACCCTGGCACCACGATATCAGGCCGCATGTCATCCGTGAAATTCTACTACAAGATCGGGGAGACCATCACGTTCACCTGCGAGCCAGGGTACCGGCTCAAGGGAGCTCCTATGCTGAGGTGTTTGAAGTAAGTTCAATCAAGATTTGGTTACTCTTAGCTTAATTTTTCTGCAGTGACGAGGTTAAACGTTCAATTACCATTACTATCCAAGGTTTTTGGCGTGCAAAAATCTTCAAAAGTTGATTTTTCACTCAGAGAAGGTGGAAAGAAGGTTTTTTAGACTGGCATTACGATTTTGAGGCATCTGTGTGAGCGTACTAGGCCCCTCTGGTATGGTCGACCAAGCTATTTGGTTAACATTTTACAATGTAATTTGCATGTTAAAATGTTAACCAAATAGTTTGGTCGACCGTACAACACCATGAGTGTGACTCGTTAGCCTTTAACACCCTCATACTTATTTTGCAAGGCAACATGGGACCACTGCTTGCTCCCGTTCTTTCCAGCGTCGCTTTATGAACGCCTCTTATCTAGATCTTGGGCCCTGCTCCCCAGGACTTGCGAGTCCCGCTGTAAGTAATGTAGCGACAGACTATCAAGCCTATATACTAGCATTCTGTAGGGTCAATTCCGTCAACAATTCTTCTGAGACACCCAACTTATTTTCTTATATTTTTACAGGAACAGAAAATGGTCCAACGCAATCCCACTCTGCACACCAAACACAAACTACACATCATCCGACACAGTCGCCATGTTCAACGGCGACATCGACGCCATGCTATCCGATGCACCGGCAGACATCTTGAAAACGCGGGAAGCGCCCGCCAATTTGTCGCCAGAGAGCTACAAAGCAGCTGTCACTAGGGCTGCAGTATCGAGGCTCTTGCGAAGAGGTCCTATTGAAAATTATAGGAATAGAGTATACAGAGTGAATAGGCTACTAAGGAGGGACACTGAAAGATAATTTTTGGGTACTTTTCGGTTTTTTGTGTGCGGTAATTTGATGGAGGAATGTGAACGTGGGTGAAATGTTTCTTTTTTTTTACGGTTTTTTAAAGCGTGGCCTACTTATATTGAGCGAAGTAAGGAATTTGTGGTCTGTGTGCTTAAATATTGTACTTAAACTTATTTTATGGATTTATCAAGGTTGTCAATTATATGATTAAAATTGTTTAAGAGGTCTAAGTGGAATTGATGTGAGTTGTAGGTTCAAATGTGGGGAAATTATGGAGTACTAAACTATCTAAGTTAATCGTAATTTTTTTAAACTTTTAATTTACCAATACATTACCGCATGCAAAAATAGTTTAGCGTAATTTTTATTACACCTATGTGGTATTTGTTTTTAGTATTTTCTGTATTAGTCCTGTTTTTATGTTTTTTGTATAAATAAAATAATGCTCATGAAAAGAAGTTGAGTTTTTCGTTTTAAAACGATAGTATCCAATTTCAATCTAAAGGTTTATTGATGAAACATGGATTTGAAAAAAAAAACTTATGAGACTAAAAAATAGAGTAAATTATTAGAGATCGTAGCAAATATTTATTTAATATTTATTTTTCCTTTGAAGACTGTTTAATCATAGTGAATGCATTCCAATTGTTGCCAAATTTTTATTACTTTGATTTTTCAGAATTTTATTTTTTTATCGATTTTTACAATTGTAAATAAAGATGCTTCGCCAAAGAAAATTAGAATACTCTTATAAATATTAGTTAAAATTATGTAGATAAACTATTAATGTAATATTATAGTCGTAAGTCTATGAAAATGTACCGATTGTTACAACTTAAATATATCAACATGTGAAAAATTGCCGTTAAGGGACTATGAACGCACTATTGTATTTCGGACATTCGGTTCAGGGCCGAAAGTTGAAAATCCCATACGGCATTTTCCCCGTTGATTTATCATGTAATGTAAACTTACGGTTCAGGGCCGAAAGTTGAAAATCCCATACGGCATTTTCCCCGTTGATTTATCATGTAAACTTAAAACTAGCCTAATTACTAATTCGGTCAAAATATTCGACTAAATAAACTAATTGACTATAAAATAGTCGATTTTGAAATTGGTTGATTATCGGTACATTTTGTATTTTTAAAAGTCGTAATATAAATGTTAAGTAGGTAAAAGTAATTTTGAATATTGCGCTAGTTACTACCACGCACAAATATTTGAAAACATTTTTGGATCATTAAATTGTCTCTAGTTCGTGCGGATTTAACTTAGGTGACGTTCTAATTAAAATATCTAGAAAAGTAACGAAAATGTTAAAAAAGTGAACATGCATAATATATTTATATTTTTTTGCTAAATTTTAATTTAAAATTGCAGAAACAGCATTTGCATTTTTTTATGCATTTTTAATTTACTACTTACCGATTTAAAAAATATATATACCTAATGTAAATAAATTGAAGGTTAAATGACACATAAGTTATATCCGCAAAATATTTTATGCATATCAATGAAAAACAAAATTGCATATCTTATTAAAATCTAAAAAAAACTATAAAAAATCTGAAAAATCTTCAAATACCTAGTTGTATACTTTTTCAAACATAAAACTACTATGTAACTCTGTCCCATTAAAGAAAATAAATTAATAAATGAATTGTGAACATGTAACCGTATTTTATTTTGACAAAATAAGACGATTCCATGCCTGATTAAAATAATTATAAACAGAGTATCTACCTCATCATCATTCTCTTGCCCTTATCCCAATTCATTTGGGGGGTTTGTCTCCACCGATCACGCTATCAGAACACGTTAGCCACGGATCACGGCGAGTTGTATCCACTGATACCATGATCCGATTTTCTCGTTATCGTGTTACCCACTGATCACGATATCCGTGGCTACATAAAAAAGAAACCACAATATCGAAACAGATCACGGTGTACAGAGACAAGAAATAGATTAAATTATTTTTCGAAACTGTTTTTTATCTACTTACTTACTTTCCCAAACGAAAAGAAGTTATACTTATTTAAAAAAAAAAAAAACAATATGAAAGTGTATCAAAAAGTCATAATTATATTAATCTACACAAATAAATAAAGTTGAAGTGTCAGTGCGTAATTTCAAAATAACAGCTTATTACGGAATGCATACTACGGTACTTATAACAAAAAAAAAATAGAACAACACCTTCTTATATTAATAGTAACCAAAAAAAAAAAAAAAAAACCCGACTGCATAAAAAATAACTTTAAATAAAACTGAAAAGAACAAAACAGGATATATTGACTGCATCTGTCAGTCGGGACCCATTAAATAATCTAGACTTTTAGTCGATTATTTAATGGGTTCGTTTGGGAAAGTAGATAAAAAAAACAGTTTCGAAAATATTTTATTTTATTTCTTGTCTCTGTACACCGCGATCTGTTAGGATTTTGTTTTTTTTTTTTCATGTCGCCACAGATATCGTGATCAGTGGGTAACACCAATAACGAGAAAATCGGATCATGGTATCAGTGGATACAACTCGCCGTGATCCGTGGCTAACGTGATCTGATAGCGTGATCGGTGGAGACAAACCCCATTTGGGGTCGGCGCAGCATGTCTTCTTCTTCCATATTTCTCTATTTATCGTCATCCCATGACACTTCTTTTCTTGACATATCATTCTTAACAGAGTCCATCCTTCGTTTCTTTGGTCTTTCTCTACTCATAAACCCATCCACATTCATACTCAAAACTTCCCCCTCGACATTTTCCTCATTCCTCCACATCACATGTCCATACCACGACAACCGATTACCACACAACTTTTCAGTCACCGGCGCCTCTTTCAGACTTCATTTTAATCTATAAATTAAAAGTAGCGATAAAAAAAAACTATTATTAATTTATCCTTATCGCTATTTATTAGTTTATCCCTATTTCTGTTTGGTGTAAGCATTTTCGTTGAAATAAGATACCATGAAAAATACACCGAAAAAACAATATTCGTTAAAAAATAATTCTACTGTATGATAAGTTTGCTAAATAAAAAAATGGGATTATAACATTAATTGTTTCAGTGAAACATAGTTTCATTGAAGTAAATAGCCGTTAAAACAATAATATTGGAAATAAAAACATAAGGAACAAACATTATATGAAACATTTTCTGCGAAACAAAGGTCGATGAAATTACTTTCTGCGAAATAGGGTGACACCTCATTTCTTACTTTATCCATTCGCGCACCACCACACATCCCCCTTAGCATTCTCATCTCCGCGACATGCAAATGCCTTTCATTCATCCCTTTTGCGGCCCAACATTCTGAAAAAGAGTACCGTAGTAGCCTGTCGGTAAATCAGTAAAATCATAAATTCATTTTTCTAACTTACTTTATATTTTATAATTATTCCTTAAAAATAAAAAAAAACATTTAAATAATATAAAAAATAAGGTATTATTACGTTTTTTTTTTTTTTTTAATTTTGTATAAAACAAATACATTTTTAGGTAATCTGTCCCTCTTAACTTCTAAACTTTTTCAGCTTTTTATATTTTTTTTTACAGGAGTAAATGACTCTTTTGCAACGTTTTAAGTATTTTTAACTACAAAATCTTTATTAATCAAACAGGTTTGTTTTAAAACAACATTAATTATTCTTAAATAATATTTACGGTCACTTTCTTTGGTCAGAATGGCGCCTCAGGTTTAATTAATTTGAAATACCTGTTACATACAGTACCTAACATTAGCAATAATGGTTATTTATAAAACAAATTACATTACAGATTAACTGAAAGAAATCTCATTAATCAACCTAGAAATGACGCAATGAACTACGCTTGTCTGTGGTTCAATCGTGATTGATTTGCACCTATATTTTCAAGCACCTATATTGCACAATTCAAGTATATTATAAGAAATTATTTTTACATTGTCACTTTTAGATTAGCAACTTATCAAAAACCTAAGGAAAGTAAGCAATGGAACTCGAACACAGCGATGTCCCACGAAGAAAATCACAAAAACTTAAGATCATAGTACGCATTCGAAAACCAAAGATTTTCAATTCAGTCTCGCGCAAGCCGCGCTCGGTGAATGACGTATAATGAGTCGCGCGTTTTCGCGCCAAAACGCGTGTTACTACTCGACTAACGAAAAAAAATATTCGAAATACGAAAACAGTTCTACTGTTTATTTTTATAATCCAAGAATGACGGTGATTTAAAAAAGTTTCTAAACTAGATTCTTTGAATAAAATTCTGTGTGTGTTGTGTAGTGTGACAGTGTTTTTTCCAATGGTTTTCTTATGGCGCAGTAAGGCGATACACAGCGATAACTCATAGGTAATTTGTACAAATTGACTTAAGTTAATACTATAGGTAATTAAGATAAACAGTGTGTACGCAGTTGACCTGCATACCTTTGCCTACCTTCGATTACTTAATGTTTAAGTCATTAGGATCTTGGGTGATTTATTTTTAAATTATTTAAATTTGTATTAAGAAGGTAGAAATTTGTTCAATTGTTCATTCTTATTTTTACATAGGTAATTTTATAGAATGTTTTTCAAACATAACATAACATCACGCTTGTCATCCTTGAAGGGTTAGGCAGAGGTGTAGGAACCTAACTACCTGGTAGTCCCTATGTAAAAAAATACTGTTCATCAAATACAATTTACGACCATCATTTTGAATGAACACGTGATCTTTATCGAACGTTCTTGACAAAGCTGTTAGCATGTCCTTTTCAATCACAGGTAGGAAAATTTTGCGGGAAAAACCGAGAAAACATCCTTGTATGACTTGGACATCACGGTTTTTTATTCGTCTTCAGACTCTGTAATTTTTGCCGTATATAAAACACTGTGAAGCCTAATTTCCAAATCTTCTATCAAACATCAAGTGGATATAAAACATAGGTTACTGGCGGAATGTGGGTGTCCTATAGCATACTTCTGCCTTTCCCTTTTGGGGACAGGCGTAATGTTAAGTAGATAAATCATGATCTGTCAAAGGACCAATTTGTTCGAGACACCATTGTTTAACTATTGTGTCTACTTCGTGGACAGATCAAGGGATGTCGAGTTGTGGCAGAGAAGTTGAAATAATCTCTGCTGTGCGTTACTGGAACCACATAATTTACCAGAACGTTGAACATATTAAAAATGTAGGTATCAGTCTCAGACCAAATAAAAATCTTGGTCTGTGGTGTCAGTAATCATATTGGATGTAATGATTTTAGTCTAGATTATTTAATGGGTTCCGACTGTTGCAGTCAATATTATGTCCTGTTTCTTGAACTTGTTTTTATCTTTTCAGTTTTTATTTAAAGTTATTAGTTACGTTTTATGCAGTTTTAGTTACTTAGATATACCATTTTAAAATCCTCATAATGAGCCCTTTATCGAGCCGTTCAGGCTACAGAGCGAGCCAAACATTTGAATTTGGCGCCAAAAATCCGCCATTTTGTTTCATTTTTATTTTGATATACCCAGTGTCATTTTCACAGTAAATACAAATCTAACGACACCTCTCAAGCTAAAATCCATCGAGCCGTTCAGGCTGTAGAGCGTGCCAAACATTTGAATTTGGCGCCAAAAATCCGCCATTTTGTTTATTTTTTTTTATTTTGATATACCCAGTGTCACTCTCACAGTAAATACGAATCTAACGACACCTCTCAAGCTAAAATCCATCGAGCCGTTCAGGCTGCAGAGCGTGCCAAACATTTGAATTTTGGCGCCAAAAATCCACCATTTTGTTTTTTTTTATTTTGATATACCCAGTGTCACTCTCACAGTAAATACGAATCTAACGACACCTCTCAAGCTTAAATCCATCGAGCCGTTCAGGCCACAGAGCGTGCCAAACAATTATACATACATAGACATACATACTCTCGAAAAACATAACCCTCCTTCTGGCGCAGTCGGGTAAAAATCACAAACTACTATAAAATGCAAATTCTCTCTAAGACTATTCTAAACGAAGCATGCAACCAATGATTAGACAGACCGATTTATCGTTCTCCGCGTATCGATTCTTCGTGTATCGAAGTGGATCAATAAAAAATCGTGTTTCAATTGTTTTCTAGCGTGCTCAGATAGCGGCCAACGAGCAACATGAAGTATTTCAGAAATCTATGGAGTTATTACAAAATACTGTAATTTTTCACACTCCATTTCCTACTTAGTGAACTGGATTAGTTTATAATTGGTTTAGTGGTAAAATGGTCGAGTTTTTGGTTACGGTGTTAAGTGCGAATGTTGCGTGTTGGTCAGAGGAAGTGGGAGTTTTGGTGGAACTTTTAAACAAAATACCCTTAAATGTATATTTTATAATATTATACTAGCTTTTGCCCGCAGCTTCGCTAGCGTTAATTTAGAATTTGACAATCAATTCGGATTTTACTCTGCTTGTAATAATATAGGTAATTCAATCACGATTCGAAAGACACGCAGCACCCGCACCATCTATTATCATAAGAACGTTATTGTTGTTTTCCTCGGGAACAGTACTTTTTTTGGGATTAAAGGTACCTTAAGTTCGTTTCTGTACAAAATCAAAATATTTAATTACACATACGCCTTATATGGGCACTTATGAAACGTCGAAAAAGGTACACCTGACAACGTACATAATAATTTATGCAAAATTTGATTTTCTTTATTGCAGGATGACCGGTTCAGTGGTTTAGGCGTGAAATGGTAACACACAAACTTCCTTTCGCATTTATAATATTATAAGTATATAGGAAGTACTTATGGATAGGATGGAAGTATGGTGAACTATACTTAAAATGTCACTTACGCGATATCTTCTGTTTGGGATTGGGGTGAGATAAAGATAAACTAAGATTAAAGATGATCAAGATAACTATATTTGAGTACTTAATACAAACTAATGAGGTGAAGGAGATGAGATTGAGTCGCGCCCGATATGCTGTCCGAAACGTACTGACTATTTTTACTTGTAATACATAAAATATTGAAGGCATAGAGTGCGGTGTCGCATTTACGCTGACATGTTCATTATTGTTCGGTGATTGACCCGAACATCTTCCGTGATTATTATTATTATTATTATTTTCCATCGACCCGCATTCTCCAGTCAACCCGCGATCATGGCGCTTGCAACAGCGTCGAAATATCGGGAGCTCAAAAACAATAAATAATCACGGAAGATATCCCGTAAGTGACATTTTAAGTATGGTGAACTGCCCATATAAATCAGGCAACAACTAATTGGTACCAACTATGCTTGTGACATAACAAAATCAATTCCTACCGCATTATGACAGGATTAGCCTTAAAGGAAGTGAGTGAACCCGTACGTGGTCTATTGCTAGTCCGTCCTCCGTCCGGGACCGGAAGTGACGCGACGTGTTTACAAAATTGATGTGCAGGTGACAGGTTGCTTGGTTGAGCACCAGTTGGTTAAAGTTGAGTCCTATTTTGGTCTTTGGTTCGTCTTCTTTGCGTGTGGATAGACTCAAATAATACCCGACCAGTATGTTGCCACCTGCACAGCCCTGTCGTTGGCTTCGTTTAAATCCAGGAAGGTGCAGGATGGGCAAGAAAAGAGGTGGGGCATATCCTGCAGAGGGGCTCCACACTGACATTGTATATGGGACGGATCGGTGATACCCCAATTTGGCCTTTTATTTTAACAAATGCTTAGTCGCAGTCTCGTCCGATTCTAATTTACGGCTTTCTAAGTCATCTAAAGCAGTCTAAGACCACCTAGTGAACCGACCCACTAGGTGGACTGATGACCTGGTGAAGGTTGCAGGGATCCGCTGGGTGCAAGTCGCACGGGACCGGTGACAAGCGCGGGGAAGCTTATGTCCAGCAGTGGACGTCATTCGGCTGAAATGATTTATGATGATGATTCCAAGACCACACTAAGTTGTGGATAAGCTGCAATTCTAGCTTTATTTGGATTAGGATTTTCCCAGAATCTCCCAATTCAAAAAAACACTACGGATAGACCTATTTGAGATAGCGCAAAATATCAATAACGTTATCCAGCGTCACACATTATTGCTACTATATAAGTACACACTTAGGTACTTATCGTCAGGAAGCCAAAATGGCGGCAGATTAAAGCTATAAAAAGGGGAAAAGGATGACGGTTTCGCATCATAATCATTATATAGATATTAGTTTAGTGTATAAAATAAGTTAATTTAAGTTTTTAGCTGTACTGTTTGTGCACATAGGTAGGTATATCCTCTTCTGCAAATCTCGCAACAAAAATAAGGTTTGCTGTAAAAAAAAAACAATTCTGGGATAAGCTCGCCGTTGTACATAAACTATATAATTGAATTTTGTGTGTTTATTTTTTTATTTTGTGTGCATTAAAGAATATGAATATAGGTAGGTACATATATTCTTACTAGCACTTCGCCTGCTTCGACTTCCTTCGCAAAAATTGTGATATCTCGGCAAAATTATGCATGATATAAATATAATTTATAGCCTATAGCACCCACGAGTAACGTTGCTTTTGGCCAGTGGAATAATTTTTAAAATTAAATCATTAGTTCCGGAGATTACCCCTACACACAAACTCACAAATAAATATATCTCTTTATAATATTAGTATAGATGTACCTACACCTAACTTAAAATTGGCATTTTGTATAGTTAAATACCTAGTTTTGTGTTTCATTAACCGACTTCAGAAAAAGGAAGAGGTTTCATTCACATTTATATCCGCCTCGTTGGTCTAATGCAGCCTTACTCAAAGTGTGTATTTTCATGGAGCCTCAGTAGGCTGTGGCTCCATGAAAATACTGGTCATAATTAAAAAGTTTAAACCAAAGCAAAATAAGGTTGCAGAGAAAGTTAAGTTACTATACGACAGTCACTAAAATTATATATTTTTTTAACCAAGTTAATTGTAAAACGGTGAAATCTATCCGACTAGCTTTGAATCCGTTGTAGTAATCCATTGTCAATTCCATTTCTGGATTTAGTTTATTATTATAAGCAACAATCGTATTTTAGGGCTCCGTCAAATATTTGGGTTTCCAAAAGGGTTCCGTTGCTAAAAAAAATTGAACACCACTGGTCTAATGGATATTACTAATAGTGCTTGTTGCAAACAATTAACTAAAATGCTATAGGATAATTGTATTTTCGTTTCAAAAATCAACGTAATTTCGTTACGTTTATACCGCGCGCTCGTGCTATAGCGCCTCAGAAGTACCTATTGTAGTTTTTGTTATTTCGCTTTTAAAGCCGACGTGACTGAACACTTAGATAATATATTCAAGACTTGTTTTGGCAGTAATTAAATATTAAAACAATTTAACTTGCGAAACTGAGCTTGATTTAATTTAGTGTATGACGTCTTATTAACATTTAGAATCATCATCAGCTGAATTTTAATAACAAAAACGTTGACGGCAAACAAATAGTATGTAATTACGTTTTCTTAGTCCTGCCGCTACAAAATAAGATAACAGAAAACTTACTCAAATTGATGAACTCATTGATCATGATTGCCCAGCTGACTGTTGCTCTGACAGTGTAATAAATCGGACATGGCCGTTCTTAAGGTGGATGCTCCAACCAGCCCGCAAAATTCAATTTTTCTTACGTTTTTTGCAATTTGCAGGCCAGCGAGGTTGTATGTTGATTAAAATATTGCTCGCGACTGTAATACATATGTAGTTATAGAATTATAGTCATCAAAATCATCAATACAAATCTCCAAGCTCTTAGAGGTGCAGGAATTACTTTTTTAAGGTCAAAGTCATTCCTGCACCTTTATGCGCTTGCTACCCTGGAGCATCCACCTTAAATGATCCTAAATTAAGAATTGTCTGACTGCCTCGTCGTGAGCACGACTGCTGAACATGAGGTCCTGGGTTCGATTCCCGGGTCGGGCTAAGTTTCATTGGGTTTTTCCATAAGGAATTTGTCAGTAGCAGCCACGGAATCTGGAGTTTTGCCCGGTTGATGGCAATAGGCTCGCCCCCTTTTACATGGGACGTAAACATAACTGGCGAAAAGTGGATGTACTATTATTAGGTAACAGGTGGGCGCACTTCTACCTAGCCCTTCGGTTAGGCGTGATGTTTTGTTACGGGTTCCTACATTAAATTGAGTTTTATAATGCAATGTAAATATTTCTTCCTAATTAACTTTCCTTGAATGGTTCATCATCATCATCATCAGCCTATTAATGTTCCCACTGCTGGGACACAGGCCTCCACTCATGAGGGGAATGGGCTATAATCCACCACTCGGGCCCAGTGCGGATTAGTAGATGTCACATGTCTTCGATTTTTTTGGTTCTAGGACATGCCGGTTTCCTCACAATGTTTTCCTTCACCGTTTTGAGAGCAGCGCTGATGAAATAAATTACACAAAGTAATGCCTTGAATAGTTGACTGTCATCAATTTTCATAAATTGTAGTTTTATAACGCGATATCTTTCAGTGAGCCTTCTGTTCCTTCATTCTAGTTGTCTATGTTTGCTAACTGGCACCAGTCTCTATGCCAAGGTCAGCCGGCTGTACAGACAGGCTGCCTGTGCCAGCATTGTCTATTATAATTAAAAGGTAATTGCTGTTTAACATTAGCTTGACGAATGGAACGCAAAAAGTTTTGTTCACTCTTGTCGGCGTGTTGTGGTTTGGAAAATTGCGGGGACGTTAGTAATGACGGGACCTTAAGTCTTATTTATAAGGTTTTGTTTATTTTTTTCTTTGGATTATTAGTCTTGTGGAAAATAGGAAAAAATATTGGGTAAGGTTAGTCCTTAATAATAGGTTAGTTTATCTGGAAGTTTCAGTTTTTATGATCTTAATACCTACTACTATTTTTTTATATTTTTAAATGTTTTTATATGTTTTTTAAAGAAATATTTAAAAATGTTAAAAAATATGTATAGAAAATGAACGACGAATAAATATGACGTAAGATTTTGGTCATAAATTGATGGTCCAAAACAATCTAACTATCTTTTTGTTTTTTATTAACCAATAAGGATGTTGCTTATCCGAATTAAAGATTTTTTTATATATTTATTTAAACAATATTTTTATTTAAAAATCAATTATAGATCTGTAGTAACGAGTAATAGAAAAGTATGAAAGAATCTGAAGACATGCTTCGCGACCCCAAAATAAATGGATCATTCTCACCACTAGTGAGGTCGTTTTTTTCTCAATAGTTCCATGGACTTTGATAATGGAACAAATGAATAAAACTCGTCTCACTAGTTCCATGGTTCTTCTTAGTGGAACAAGTGAAACTAAAGTTAATCAACATCAATCTCATTAGTTCCACTTTAGGAATAAAACACACAATAAATATTTAAAAAGTCAAGTAATTTAATGAAAGACAATAAAAAATAATTGGGATAAAGACAGGAGAATGAAGATGAACCATTTATATATCTAGCTATTCCCATTATATCCTGACTTGAGGAGCTAAACGCGAGTTTTATAATGCAAAAAAGCATATGATTCACTGCAATAAACAAAACCAGAAAAATATATGATATTCTTCAGGATATATGCTAGTATGATAGTGTTTTAAAAACATAATTCAACAAATTTTACTCGATAGAAAAAAATCACGATTTTATCTCTAAAAAATTCTTTTAACGAGTAAAAACCGTACTAAAATACATGCGATCATTCTGATTTTTTGGCAAATAATTCTACAAGCAACATATTAGCATGATAGTGTTTTATTTTTTTAGTGCAATCAATAGATTTTTTGTAAATTTCAAAAAACACTCATTTCACACTTCTAACAGTATTTCAAACGAAGTTTGTACCACTACAAATTGAGTTGCCAATTTAGCTCCTGTAGTCACCTTAACGCAAAACATACCAACCTTATCTCGCGTTTACAAAATAGTTACAGATGAATCCTGAGCTTCCCGAAGACGAATTCCATCCACTCTCAGAAAATCAGAACTAGCTTATTAACAGGCTGATATATTGCAATATCACGATGAGAAATGGCTCAAGAAAGGTTACATAAGAGTGGCTTTAGTTACAGAATATTGAAAGATTGCTACTCAACCGTTTACAAACACAGTCTAACTGCACATACTCATATACAACTTGCGCAGTACGATAACAGTTAATATAGATTTACAATTATTTTTTTTACGATTCTCTACTGCGTTGGCGAGACCTATTGATGACACGTTTTCTGAGTTATTTCAGTAGGATAGGGTTCAAAATAAAAATTACTCTAGATGACCAATATGACGTCGACGCAAAGCCAAAGTAATGTGCACTGTGCATTAATACAGGTCCATTTTCATTTCATTTGATAAAAATTTTTGATCGGTATTTTTTTAATCGGCTTGTCCATACATTTTGACCGTGCAGGTGTTGCAGTTTTGTAAGAAACACCTGTTTTTTCTCAGAATGATGTGCCTACTGAATACGTGGCAAGCACGTTAAATCGTTGGTCGCAGCCATCATGCGTAAATCTTTGACAGCGGTTACGGGAAGCGAGAGAGTCAACTAGTCTCTTGCCATGAAGGTCAGACAGGCACTCGATCCAAGTAAAATACTGGTATTCAGTTGCATACGTTTAAACTACAAGCTGACACTAACATTGATTGGAAAAGGCATAAAAGGCAATTGGCAGATCATGGTGATCTATAGCTAGATTATTCTAGACCAATATATGATACGCACATTATTAATATCGTGCAGTAGGTACGTCTTATGTTCTGACATCGCCACATGAATGATCTGCGTCACTTGTGGTCTAGAATCTAGATAAGTAGATGCGTTTAGGTTATTTTCCTATCAGGCTCTAAGTAAGGTGTTCTAAGCGTTTGTGCATTTTATGTTTGAACTTATACTACAGCCATTTTAGTTCAATCTGTAACACGAACGTGCTTATCAACATCGGAATGCGTCCAAAGTCTGTTTTGGTTTTCAGAAATCCTGCTTCCTGATATTCCGTATGTAAACGCAAGCACGACACACTTATTCACTAGGTAATTAGCCAATTGTTTACAAAACACGAACCAAGGCGATTCTCACAAGATTTATGTCAACCTCGTAACTGGGTAAGCGTGGTGTTATTGGTTCACTTCTACCTAACCCTTTAGGTATAACAGGCGTAATGTTATGGTACCCAAGTGTTCATCACACTTAACATCATCACAAATAACTTACTTCGCGCATTTATGATCTCTTAACTCACATAAACTGAACCATTACACATACCAACTTATACCTAACTTACTGTAAATAACTCCATGTCTTATACAAACAACAAGTTATACTTATGTGTAGTTAGCACGTGTATGCTAACCATTACCTCTTTGTGAACGAGCGCAGTCGGTTAAGTTTGTTCGCAACTAGTGGTGATTAGCACATTCTTTGTTTACTGGATGTGTCTGATGTGGTTTATGTCCTTGTTGTAACTTACAACTGCCACTTCAAAGCAAGAGTGAAGAGGCATCTTCTGGGCACGCTCGTTCCATCATAGACCTCATCCATCGCTTTTCATCAGCCGTGATCGAGGTCAAGAGCAGGCCCATTATGTAATTTAAAAAAAAAACTTCAATAGACATTGGATAGTCGCCATCGATATTGCTGTACTACCTTAAGAGGGAAGCAGGGTAGCCCGCGAAATTAATATTTTATTTGTTTTTTATTTGTAATTAACCTATTTCAAAAAGGAAGAGGTTCTCAATTCGTCGAAAACTTTTTTTTAACTTTTTCATGTATGTTCCCCTTTACTCGAAGATGGCTGGACCCATTTGGTTTTTTTTTTGTTTTGTTTGAAAGGGTATACTTCCCAAGTGGTCCCATGATCAACAGGTCAGGATCTGATGATAGGATCCTGGAAACAGAGAGAACTCTTCAAATTTAATAGGCACACTTGAAGCGATTTGGGTAGTTTTTGAAAGAGTACTTTCTCGGAGTAGTCCATAATAAATGATAGCAAATGGACTGGGATGGCTGAAATCTCACGTCTGTCTATTGTTTACACCAATTCATAACATAACATCACGCCGGTACGCTGTGAAGGGGTAAGCAGTTAAGCACATGTGAACCACTAAAAAGTGAAAAAGAAAAACTTTTTTGCAAAAAATAAAACCGACTTCAAAAAACACAAAAAAGTGAAAAATAACCTTAGCTTTAGAAGTCGGTGACCTTTGTTTGATTGATTTAGTTTTTTTCCTTTTATTATACATTTTTTTCACTTTTTTGTGTTTTTTGAAGTCGGTTTTATTTTTTGCAAAAAAGTTTTTTGCAGGTCAGTTTCGGGCTGTATGTTAAATAAAATATGATTCGCGACCGTCCTTCAATCAACAATCTAAGTTCATTTAGTGATCATTTTATGAGCCACGGAGTCTGTATTTGTGTCCGGTTGACATTCTCGTCCCGTATTAGGTACACGGTGGGACTTAAACATAACTGGCGAAATGTGGGTGTACGATGTTATTTTATGAACAATAAATAACTATAAAGAGTCTTTTTGCACTTGCTTGACATTTACGAAGCGTTGATGGTGCACTTAGTATCGTTTGTCGCTTGGGGATTGTTGGAAAACATTTGAAACTGTTTTGTTTTATTGTAATGGAAAAATTTGAGGGCGCGGCGGCTTTAATTCCGATTTTATCCATAAAATCAAATCAAACAAGTAAATGTAGGTTTCATTTCAATAGGATGTTATTTTAAGATATAGTTTACTTAAGAGCGCACAAATAACAATAAACTTAGTTATGTGAAAACAATAAACACACATTTTATATTAATTACTCACATACACACAATTCCTAACGTGCCAACACACGATTAAGTACCAATGTCAAAGTAATATTTAAACTAAATGTTATGAATAATCTAAATGTCAGTGATGCCCTCCATAAACTCAGTTGTGGAGTTGTAGCATCTATTGATTAAACATTGTTTCAGTTACTTTTTAAACATGTTCTTTATTCATTTTCCTTAAGTACATTTTATTTAAATTAAAAATATTTTTAACATTAAAAATATATAGAAAATAGTAACCGACTGGCATCGGGCTCAGGATCCGAGCCACCGGTGGTCAGGGCTCTTGAGAGAGGAACCTCCTAACAAACAAATGGTGAAAAAAACGTGGATTTTATTGAAAGTAACTGGAGCCATTCGATAAATGCTTTAGGTAGGAGGGCTGTATTACTGCGATCAACACAACACAAACAATGTTCGCCAATAATTCCTTCTTCAGTTATAGGCAAGTGCCTGCCTAATTATTTGTTTAATGTGACAGATGGAGGTGTCTACAGCTAAAACCTTAGTGAGGTTTTAAAACTCCCATTAAAATACTTCAGAAACTGGATATAAGTAAGCCTGTTTTACTGTACAATATAAGATACAGTCATAAATAGTCGTGTTTTCTCCTCTGACCGAGCGACCCTCACGTTTGTCATCATTTTCACTGTAATAAACTTCGCAGCTTTGTGGAGGCTGTGAATATTAAAATTATAGTTAATTTTAGTACTAATGAACTAGGAATAGCCATCGGTTAATCCTAACTATTATAAACGCGAAAGTAAAATAGTCTTTTTGTTAGATTTTCACGCCTAAACCATTAAACCGATCATCTTAAAATTTTGCATATACGTTGTCAGGTGTACAGAAACCGACATGGTACCTTTCATCCCGAGAAAAAATACTGCCCCCGTCCTCGGGGGCAGTATTTTTTCTCGGTTTTTTTTTTTCGGGGTTTTATTTTTTATTGTTGGTTTCCTAAACAACAATAACTTTCGTAAAGACACGTGGCGCCATCTATTATTATAGATGGCGCCACGTGTCTTTCGAATTTCGAAAATTAAAGCATTTGTATTTTGAATCATAATTGAACTATATTATTACAAGTCGAGTACAACGCGAATTGATTGTCAAATTCTAAATTAACACGAGCCAAGCTACGGGCTAACACTAACTACTGTTATCAGGTGACTGAAGTAACAAAAACCAATCGATACAATTTGGAATAGGCGTTCAGAAAGGAGGAGCTCGTGGCTCAACAATAACAGCCGTAAGGGTCGATCTTCAAGGTAAAGCAGCGCTTGTCAAGGTCAGTCCGTGGATGGGTGATTATTTCAAATCGAGACTCCTCTGTCCGAGAAGCACTTTAAGCCGTTGGTCCCGGCTGTCATTTGTAAGTGTTTTACAGTCGTTACAGGTAGTCATTATCGTATTACCCAGTAGGTACTTACTGGGTTGTGGACGTCAGATAGGCTGTAGCTCTATGTTAAGTACTGGTATTCAACTGCGTGCATGTATTTGGAAGACTGAATAAATGCCAATAAAAACAATCACAGAACTATACTTAATAAAAGATAGCTTGATCTCTGCGACAGCTGTCAGTAGAGAAGAAAAACAAACTTTTTGACAGCTTTTCTTCTCAACTGACAGCTGTCGCAGAGATCAAGCTATCTTTTATGAAGTATAGTTATTGTACATAGTAGGTATGTTGGTTGTGAATCTTAGTTTTTATGACAGCTAAAACTCAATGTAACTAACCTCCAAACAAACCTGTAATACTAATATTAAAATAATATAATACCCAGCTAATCTCATAAGAAAACAATTTCCACAGCGGCGCACCTTCCTACTAATTAAATAAAACTAATATATTCTCAGTGGCGACTCAACAATGCGCCTTATCTTACGTAAACGAATACCTACATAATTGTATGCTCTTTGGAGCCAACAATGGCAGAAACAGGGTTAACTTGACTTAGATGTAACACTGACTGAACACAAGAAGATAACACAACATAACATCACGCTTGTAACCCCCGAAGGGTTCGGTAGAGAGGTGTACGTAATAATACCTACACCCACATTTCGCCAGTTATGTTTAAGTCCCATGTAATAGGTGGGCAGACCACAAAAACGATGGGTGGATGACATAATATCGGTAGCGGGGAAAAACTGGACCAGAACTGCGCAGGACAGGGAGAAATGGAAGAAATTGGAGGAGGCCTATACCCTATCAAGGGATTCCTAAAACAATATATATATAAAAAAAAAATAGGTATAAGTTGTTAAACTAACTTGAGTGTCTTACTAACATTAGAATAAGTATTGTGTAAAGGTTTTTAGGAAATGAAAAGGCGTTATTATTATTATTATTTATTATTATAATAGGGGGCGAGCCTACTGCCAAACTCCGTGCAGCTACTGAGAAATTCCTGATGGAAAAACCCAATAACACTTTGCTCGACCTGGGAATCGAACCCAGGACCTCATGCTCAGCAGTCGCGCTTGCAACCACTAGACCCACGAGGCACTCTGAATGATGGAGTAGGAAGTATACAATCGGAAGCCCAAAAGTCTGACAACGAGTCTTACCGAAGAGCATTGTACTACCTAGACGGACGGACGGACAGGTGTGTATGCCAGAGACAGTCGCTCCATTTAAAATACTGGTATTCAGCTGCATCCGGTCGGTTAGACTAGAAGTCGACCCCAAAATAGTTTGGGAAAAGCTATGCAGCCGATGATTCATCTTCCAATATTTTTATGTTGAAAAACCATAAAATACTATGCCTAATTGCCATAATTACTGATCTTCCAGTAATCATATCAGAGCACAAAGAGGGCCATTCTTAATTGTCCTTGAAATTCTTGTCATAGCAATTAGTTCATCGATATGGAATTATAATTATTGTATAATTCCTTCATTCATTATTTCTCTTATCTAGTACATTTTAAATATTGTAAAAAATAAAAGTAAAAAAAGTGTAAAAAAAAAAAAAAAAAAAACTCGACTGCGTAAAAAATAACTAAGTAATAACTTTAAATGAAAACTGAAAAGAAAAAAACAAGTTCAACAAAAACAACGAAACAGGACATATTGATTGCAACAGTCGGGACCCGTATTGGATGTTATGATTTTAGTCTAGATTATTTAATGGGTCCCGACTGTTTTCATTTAAATTTTTAATTATTTTTTTTATTTTACACTTTTTAGATATACTATTTTAAATTCCTCATGATGAGCCCTTTATCGAGCCGTTTAGGCTGCAGAGCGTGCCAAACAATTGAATTTAGCGCCAAAAATCCGCCATTTTGTTTTTTTATTTTTATATACCCAGTGTCACTCTTACAGTAAATACGAATCTAACGACACCTCTCAAGCTAAAATCCATCGAGCCGTTCAGGCTGCAGAGCGTGCCAAACATTTGAATTTGACGCCATAAATCCGCCATTTTGTTTTTTTTTTTTTTATATACCCAGTGTCACTCTCACAGTAAATACGAATCTAACGACAACTCTCAAGCGAAAATCCATCGAGCCGTTCAGGCCACAGAGCGTGCCAAACAATTATACATACATACTTACATACATACATATACTCTCGAAAAACATAACCCTCCTTCTGGCGCAGTCGGGTTTTAATAGATGCCCCACCGGTATCGAGAACAGGGTCCAAGTCAGGGCTCCAGAGAGAGGAACCTCCTAACAATACAAACCACGTGTCCAGGAGTACCGCTTTCTGAATCAAGCCCTTCATCCAGCTGCCTAACGAGAGCCTCCTCAGGTATTGGTCTCTATACATACTGCTTTCTGTTATACTTCGTAGTATTTTTCTTTGGGAACTCCGATCTTAGTGTGTGGTCATTATCATCCACAGCCCGTCTTCACCCACTGCTGGGTATAGGCCTCCTTGCTTGTGCTAAGTTCCACGTTCTTGTGCCAGCCTCATCCTGGATATTCCCGCAAGGACAACAATGTTGTCTGCCCATATTGCCACCGGACGACCAACACTCCTTTTCCATTCGTTGAACGCCACTCGGTCACAGCTTTACTCCACCTGTCATCACCGCGCCTAGGTGTCCTGCCCAACTCCATTTGAGTTCCATAACGCTGTCAAAGTCACTAATAATACCATCCATCTCAGTCACTAAGCTGTTTGGTCTTCATGTACTTAATCAAGATTATGTCTGTACTTTAAATTTTATAATAAACGTCTCATCTAGTTTCTAAAATATTCTCATTTTAGAGGCGTTAAAGTGTTTGTAAAAACGAATTTACAAAATAAACATCTTTTAACACAAAGTTGTCTAGATGCATTTAATCTTTATCGAATCGCTTTCAAATCATGACAAAATTATGACCTCATCCACAGCCCGACGTCACCCACTGCTGGGTATAGGCCTCTCTTTGTTTGTGCCAAGCTCCACGCTCTTGTGCCTACCTCATCCAGGATAATCCCGCGATAGCAACAATGTCGTCTGCCCATCTTGCCGCCAGAATTATTACCCATGAACCCTAAACAAAATCGATCAATCTCAACGATCTTGATAACCCTAAAAAACATCTTACATACCTATAACAAATAATCCTTGAACTATCAATGGCTGAAAAACTAAACAACATAACACAAGAAATAAGACCTGAGTACACCCGGATGTGGGCACTTTTTGTGCTTACATTAATATGCTCATTTGCCAAGTATAATTTAGCAGTTAAATACGCGATGGTTTTAAAATTAACGAATTTCAAAATGGCGGAGTAATTCATACATATTTAAGGGGATTTTTATGTACGAATTGTATTGTTATTATGTACATATTTTAATAGTAATTGAAGGTAAAATCTGTTGATGACTTTTGCTTGAATAATAAATAAATAAATAAATAAATACCGCTGGACATTACACACAGCGCCATCTAGTGCCACACTAAGCAACGTTGAGTGTATTAACACGACATACCTGTTTTTCCCCGAAGGGTTATGTGTTCAAGTCCAATGTAATAGGGGCGAGCCTATCGCCATCAACCGTGCATATATTCAGGCTACTGCTGAGAAATTCGTAATAGGAAAACCCAAGAATATTTTGCCCAATCGAATGAATATTCATATATTTGTGAATGAGAGACCTCCACGTGATTATGAGCATGTGCCTAAGTATTTTGACGCACGTGTTTTGCCGTTTTGCATAAAGCTATTATTCTTTCTGACAACTTAAACTATGCGAACAATAGTCAATAGACAGACACGTGACAATTGGGTGGAATTTTTTTTTTGTATAGGTACATTAGAATGCCTTAATGGCTGAGGACCTGGGGCCCAGAATGGCCGCTGTTACAGAATCATAATAGGATATTAATATGAATCACATTCTTCTTCTTTGCGTGTCGATGGAATCTCCACCCGAGCAGGTTTTCCGTGCTGCGATCAACCTGGGTCCGGAGTCAATGAATCACGTTAAAAATCTTAAAATGGTCACAGACTCTGTTAATTTGATGAATAGGGTAGATGACAAAAAAAATCTAATTAGTCCGTCAGATGGATTTCCAAAAAATATTGGAAACAACATTTTTCTTTTTTCACGTAAACAAAAAATGAAGACGATACAGTGCGTCGAAAACTCGTATGACGTCACATTTGAGTACATTTTTTGCTTAACGTTACAAGCCCCCACTTATGATCTTTGACACGTTTAATCTTCGTCAATTTTTGATTAATTTGATAAAACAAAAAACACGTACATAACCAATATTTTCGATAATCTAACTGACGGTCTAACTAAACCATCGAGTTAAATATGACTACACAGAATCATATTTGTTTTACGTATTGTAACGTAATTCATATTATAATCCTATTATGAGTCTGCTAAAGAAGCTGTTTTAGGCCTCCTGGACAAGAGACCATCAGTTTCAAAGATATTGACATCAGCTCATCATCACGTCGACGGCGTTGGTGGTGGCTTCAGACAGGTCCCTTAAAGGGCAGTTGGAGTTGCACAAAGAGCAGGTCAGGAGGTGGGTCATGGTTTGAGGTGAGGCTCCGCAATCGCACTCAGCTTTATCGGAATACCCCCACCGGACCAAGTTGAACCTGCAGCGGCCCACCTGGCTTCTAAGTCAGTTTAGAGTCTTCCAGGTGGGCCATGGCAGTTGATGACCCGCTGGGAGCTTTTCTGTAGGCCAACATAGTGAGCCGGGGGGGGTGTTTAAGGAGCCACAGCTTTTTGCGGGCTTCACCAACCCTAGTACGGTCCTTAATATTGAGGAAACGACGACGAAGAAGAAGATGTCAATCTGAAACGTTTTTAACTTTCCCATCATAATTTATCGCTGATGGAATGGCCACTCTCGATAGTGTCTATGACAAATCAATGCATAATTAGCATCTAGTTTACTGTAATATCGGTCCAATAATCAAGTGTTTCTTCCATGCCAATTTGAGAGTTGTACGTGCAGCAGGAAATTTCTTAAACTAGACTGTGAGAAAGGGTGCTATGATGTTCAATCAAGCAGTAACATCTGAAAGAAACGTACTGGCGGCTTACCATTAAATCAAAACCTAAGAATTGATTTTCCTGTCGAATCATCACTGCAGCTCCATATAATTATTTCAAGATCAGCTTCAAAACGTCTTTTTCGGTAACATTAAAAATTATGAATTAAGCCTTTGCTCTCAGTTGTCAATTGTAGATTGTTGACAGTTGTCCCAGGTGGTCAGATAACTGAAAGTCTGACAACTAGTCTTACTAATATAGATTGTGCATTGTGTGAACTCCGTGAACACTGAACTATGAACACATCATCAGGGTCATTACCCAGTGGTTGTGGAGATAGGCAGTCGCTCCATATAAAATATTGATATTCATCTGCATAAACTGGAAGCCGACCACAGATTAGTGAAGAATAGAAGCCTAGTCAGATGCAGATTATAAATTACGTAGGTGACGTCATAATCCAAAATGGATGTCTCAAAATTGACAACACATCAAACCAAAGAAGAAACACAACAATTCTTAGCAGATAACAAGCGTACACCAAACTCTTCAACAACAAAAACCCGAGCCACCATGACATAACTACCACAAAAACACTGAACCCGCCTCAGCCTAGCAATCATCATGGTTGACATAAAAACACACAGCGTACCAAAAGGTCGCCATCATTTGTGGACCAACCGCGCGTGACTGTGATCACACAGTTATTACTCTGTAATCATTAAATTAGATGATGCGGACTGCATGGGATGTTATACCCCGTTCAGGACCTCAGGCGATGCCATTTGCGACGCGACTTTGCGACAAATGACACGCGCGTGTTTTATTTGTTTCCTTCGCGTGAGAACCTTGTTGTGCTGTAAGCGATTTCTTATATTTGTTTTCGGTTATTTGTCGGTTGAACGTGTAGCTCGTTTAGAAGAACATGATGGCTGCATAGAAAGTTATGTCCAGTTCGCGACTTCGGGCGATGCGACTTACGCGCGTCGCGGTGACCTGCTCTTTAAAACATGCCACGAGTGAGAGGCTTCGTAGCCTCTGTCGCACAACGCCTGTCGGTTGCACGTGTAGCTTTTTGCTAATCGGATTTTACGCAGTAATCATTAAATTAGGTGATTAATGCTGCATGAGAAGTTACACCCCGTTTACGACTGCGACACTCGCGTGCCTTACTTATTTGCTTGTTTTCAATTGTTTCTTACATTTTTTTTCATTTTCTTCTCAATTTATTTCATTTATTTCTCTATCGTCGCTGTCGCAACACGTGTGTCGCTTGTGTGTGTGGGTCGTGGCCACGCGGTTATTACTCTGTATCATTAAATTAGATCATGGTAATGTATGGGATGTTACTAGTAATATTGTTTTGATCTCTGAACTTGACTTGACTTCTTTGGCGAAGGTAATTTGTTGAATAAGTTGTTTGTTATTATCATCCTCTGATCTTTAGATCCTTGGAAACGTTTAAATATGAAGCTAACAAAGAGCCTCCTCGAGTAACGATTAGTAACTAAAAAGTATTTTAATTGCTCTTTTTTAATACTGATGTGTTTATTACAGACGTTCATAAGGGACTTACTTAGTGAGTGGTTATTGTGGAAACTTGTGATATCCGTACTGTATTTGTTTTCCAAATAAGACAGTAGTATGGAAAACACTGGACAGTTTCTTAGCCCCGCTTGTTGACGAGCTAATATTCTTACAATGAGCCAATACATAAACAGCTTTATTGAAATACTAGCTTACGCCAGCGGCTTCCCCGGGAGTTCGGTAATTGTCCCACGAGATCGTACTACCGGGATAAAAAGTATCCTATGTATTAATCCAGGTTATAAACTATAAGTGTGCCAAATTTCATCCAAATCCGGTCAGTAGTTTTTGCGTGAAAGAGTAACAAACACTCAGACATCTATACATCCTCACAAACTTACGCATTTTATAATATTAGTAGGATTTCACCATAATCAACAGTCCGTCTACGACAAGAAGAAGATAGGTAGCAGAAGTGTCACAATAAGTTTAGTCCGTCTATAGTCTTCTTCGTATTTTGCCTCCATGTCTCCAACATTACTATGACAACACAATCTACAGTGATTTTCAAAAGCGTGCACTTGGCTCCGTACGTCCGTCACGGCTGAGAGGCGTCCTCACTCTGACCTTGTACTCGTGGCGCTGGCTATACAAACACTGCCTCCTATGTTATATCACTGCGATGTACTTTCTTGAACAGCCTTCTTTAATGTACTTTTGTTTGATAATATTATCTTGTTGCTTCACTGGCGTAATTTTGCTTTCTTAGAACTTCCCATACGTTTTAAACAGCCCATCAAAAGTTAAAATTGTGCCTTTAGCAGTTGTACTCCTGCGGGGACCATTTTCCGCCGATGAAATTTAGGGAATATGGCCAATTTTGGCCGGTTTTTGGCTGAATTTTCTCTTTGTATGAATATAGGCTGAATAAATAAAGAAAACAGAATTATACAATAAACAAAAACAATTCTCTAAAGTTTCAGTAGTCAAAATAAGAACATCCATATAGAAAGAAAAGATTATTCGGATCAAATTGGACAGAATAGCAAAACCTAAACAATATCATACTAGCTAATGCCCGCGGCTTTGTCCGCATGGAGTTCAATAATTGTCCCACTGGATCACACAATCGGGATAAAAAGTATCATTATGTGTTAATCCAGGTTATAAACTATCTGTGTCCCAATTTCATCCAAATCCGATCAGTAGTTTTTGCATGAAAGAGTAACGAACATCCATATATCCTCAAAACAAAAACAAAATATAAATTAGTCGGATGATTACTGTTGTCACAACAGTTTCCTTAACCTTTGGCCTAGATAGTCTAAAATGAACGTGCTCCAACAATGTTAATCCGCTAAACCTGCTCGTCACACGTTAGCAACTGCGACCGCAACTCGATCTATAATAGCCATCGCGATCAGTTGTTATGGGAAGCGCTCAGTATTGTTTGATTGGAAAGCTGCTCATGTTGACAGTTACATTGACTTTCATTGTCAGCCTTATGCTACATGGCACTGTTTTCACTTAGATGTAAACTGAAGCTAGTCTCACTAACTGGAGATAGAAAGTTCTGGAAACATTTAAAAGGATAGACTGCGAAAGAGGGTTGACAGATTTGTCTGCACCTAACAATGTATTTGCCATTAACCCGCATTCTCCAGTCATCTCGCGATCATGGCGCTTGCAACAGCGTCGAAGTATCGAGGGCTCTGTATAATTAAAAGTATTGTATTGTATAACAGGCTGGTGTCCGCAACTCCACGTCCTAGGCGCGTATTTTGAAATGTATTTGATCCACCCTAAATAATAACAAGTACGTAGTAACTACGAGTAAGTACAAGTATTGCAAAATCGTGTCTCTAACAAACTGCTCCATATCAGTCTTCTTTTCAGTCTAGCTTGAATGAATTCGTTTAGCCTTAACACCGAAAGTCATTTAGCTGTACGCACTGCGCTGCGCCTGCAGCCTCTCCCGTGAGGTTAGTCTTCACTAAACGGTAACATAAACTTGCTAATTGATAGTGAAGACCTTATGGGAATCTAGAGTACTCAGTAGCGATATGTGTAGTCCCTACAGTGTACGCATGTACTCTCGTAGATAATATCGAATCTACATAAATGTCGTAAGAAAAGTTTTAAGTATGAATGCAGATGGATATAGGAGTAGATGAAGTATGGACGAGTAATACGATATTGAATGTCCCAATAAAGTAAAATAAAATACAGAAGTATAGAAGAAGAAAACATGCTGCGCCAACACCAAATGAATTGGGATAAGGGCAAGAGAATGATGATGATGATGATACTCTTGTTTTCCTAAAGGAGTTGGCGGAGGTGCACAGTACACCCATGTTTTGCAGGTTTTGTCCCGTGAAATATAACAGGTCTATTTCGATTACCAGACTCTAGACAACTACGAACTTCAACACAGTTACGATCAATAGCACTATGAGGCAGTCAGATGATGTCAGAAATATGATAACAGGGCTATAGCTGTGGTTATACCACTGCCTAACCATTTGGGGATTACTGGAAAAATGTAATGGAACCCAACCATTTTTTCTTTGTTCGGACGCTGCTCCTTGGCGTAATTTTCAGCACAAATCCTCGCTAATCTGTGTTTTATTCTGAATCATCATTGGCCTGCCTTTTCCCAATTGTATTGGGGTCGTCTTCCAGTCTAACTGGATTCCAACTGAATTCCAGTATTCTACATGGAGCGACTGCCTATCTGACCTCCACAACCCAGTTAGTAATGTGTGATTCGGTACCCCTTATAGGGATATAAAGACTTCAAACACTGTTTTAAGCTTTCACGGTTCAGAACTATACTCCCGTAAGTGACATTTTTAGTATATAAAGACTTTTTTATCTCTACTTGCGTCGATGAATACTAATGTCTGCGGCACGTGCTATGCTGTCCGCTGGGTATTAATGACTTTAATGACAGTGTTACATCAACGTTAATCATCAGTATTGTTATTCTATGTGACGTCTGTACCTGTGTAGACCATTTCGGTGATTTTAATTGGGTCATTATGTATGCTGTGCATAATGGTTAAGACTCGTTAAGACGTAGCAGACGTAGTATGTTAGTAATGGTTAAAGTCAAGAGGTGGTGAATTTGCGATTTTTCATGGTAATTATTTATCCCCTTGAAAATGTTGAAAAATATCTAAAAGACCGATTATCTGACCCGGTCCGGTGTTGTTGGGGTTTCCCATCAGGATTATTCGTTAGTAGCCGCGGATTCTGGATTTGTGCTGGGTTGATGGCAATAGGCTCGCTCCCTGGTACATGGAACTTTTGGTGTAGTATTAGGTGCCCTTCTGCCATATAACTGGGGATTACATGCGTGCTGCGATGTTATGTGTGTTATCCGATCCGAGACTGAACTCTAGCCCCAAAACTCATCAGTTGAGTTCAGTCAGCATTACCTACTGAATTCTAACAAGTATCCCGTTCTTGCCCCATATTACCTGATAAATGAGAATCAAACCTGGACAAATATAGACTGGACACTTCTACCACTCTTGGGTATACCGTGATGTTACATTTCGTCCAAAACTCTAACTCCGAGAAACATATGATTCCATGCATCACGCTTGGCAGCCGAGGACCACCCAATTATACCGTGAATATGAAATCATAAAGAGTATTTTATAATTTTACCCTTCATGATTCCGCTCGGTCTAGTGATTTTATTACCATTTCCATTTAAATTCAGGCAGAGAGCGCTATTCTTTAGCACAATGGTACTGTGAAATTATTGTGTTAGTAGGTACTGTAGGAGTTAATTGATCAGCTGCAGATCTAGGTTTGATTAGATAATCACTCTCTTTTTACTCTGGTTTAAAAAGTGGAGGTGGAAATGATTACCCAGTTATCATGGTTGTTACTTAGCTACCAGAGAGCATAGATAAATGACAATCGGTTTCAATGCGTTTGTTTCTACAACGTCTTTCAAAGGTATTGACATAAACTTTTCGTTGGCTTATGTCAGTGTCATACTTGACTTTTCTATCATCGATGTCTCTAATAGAATGTCACGTTGTCTAGGCCAGCATGGTGCCTGGATAAGCAGACGTTCAATTGTATTGACAGCAGTCTCTTAAATAGTGCTTTCTTTCAATATTGGATGAATTCCTTTCATAAATGTAAGATCTAAACCCAAAGTACTAACTACACCAGACATCCTGTCTATCACATCATATGACGGTGAAACCTAACAAGCCCGAATAGGCTTACATCAAAATATCAGAAAAAATTGGGATACAAAATCTAAATTATAGTTCTCCCCTTTCAAACAAAGACCAAACTACGAATAGAATAGCCCGTTCAATACTTAGAAAGGACCTCAACAATACTGAACAAGCCTTTTGAACAAGCAAACAAAAAAGATGAGAAGGCTGCCTACTACAAACATGCAAAAAAAGAAGACCGAAACGGTGCTTACAATACAATTCAATAAACCAGCTTTGCAACCCACCATCATCAATAGCCAAGAAAATTCTATAGAACAAGCAGAAAGACATACAGATCCTACTGAGCAAGTCCTATAAAATAAGAGTAAAGTCGTTCCATAAGGGGACACCATAAAGGTACAGGAAGTAAAGTGTGTGTTTGTGTGTGTGTGTGTGCTTGTTGGTGTGTGCGATGCGTCATGCACGATCAAGTTTACGTGAGGGATGGTACTGTTGATGTTTTTGATATTTTTTTTGGAAGTCACGAAGTGAAATGATAGGGTGGCCAAAACGATATTCATTTCTCAAACTTAATTCATTCATTTACAGGCACTTTGGAATTGTCAAGGAATCGATCTGTTAGTCAGAGTTGAAGTTAGGTCTTCGGTAATCGTTTTTAATTATATTCAAGTCAGCTACGTATCAATCCCGCCTTGTTAGGACTATGCAATATATGCATTAGTTATTAGAAAGTGGATTTTGTATTCAATTTTCTAGGTTTAAACATTTTTAAACCTCTCAAAGTATCTTATTTTAACGTTAATACAGTATTCTTAAATTTTAACTTTTTTTTTGTAACACATCACATGACAAAAAGATCATAATCTACTCCATCGTCTGCCTAGGTATCATTTATTTTTGGGTAGGCTTCCAGTCTAACCATGTGGTTAGACTGGACCTGCAAATCACTGACTGCAACTGTAAATCAGTATTTTTCATTGAGCGACTTCCTATCTGAACTGATGATTCGATTTGTCGTTTAGGTTAGCAATCAAATAAATCCAAACCAATAAACCAATCCGCGACAGCCCTAACAGAACTTCACACTCCACTTGCGCATGCACAAATTGATCGCTCGTATCGTCATCCTTGTCCCTCTCACCACTTCCCAATATCTCCGTCCCTTTCTCACCTAACTGTGGACTGCAAACAGTTACCCGCGTGTTGGAAGCTCGTGATTCTCGACTTAAATGCCTTTTGGGGAAGATTAAAAACAATAGAAGAAGTTATTGAATTGTATTATGAGGTTTAAATGAATTATTGCGGTAGATTTTTTGTATGGTATTTTCTATAAAAGCCGTTGTGTTGGGGCATCGTCGCATGCGCATGGGATACTTAGTTACAGTATTGCTCGCATAGTTGATGTCCGTTTACTTTCACTGTCAGTAGGTTTCTAGGCTTCCTTGATCTTATCACTTAAACTGACGGCAATGATACAGCAACATTGGTGGTCGCAGGCTCTACTCCTAAGTTTTGGCTTCTGGGTTTAATTGCAAAGGCAGGTCTAGTTTTATTGACTATTCATCATCATGTGCCTAGCCTATTACCAACTATGCTGGGGTCGGCTTCTAGTCTAACCGGATGCACCTGAATGCCAGTATTTTACATGGAGCGCCCGCCTATCAGTCAGATAGGCAGTTGTACTGGATACGTCTTGGTAAGACTGGATGTCAGACTTTTTGAGCCACTGACTACCTGTAATGACTGTCAAATATATACAATTGACAACTTAACGTGATCTACGGACCAACCCTGGCAAGCGTGGCTTGACCTTTTAGGAAAGGCATCCTGGGTTTGGCTTTTCTGTACCTATAGTCCGCGCGCGAGCTCCGAGGAATCGGTGGCTTGTTTAAATCATCGGTGGTTTTATTTCGGGTGCATAGTGCCCACAAAGAATGGTTTCATAATTTAGTACTCCGCGCGAACAAAATTATGAAATCATTCTATGAGGGTGTTATGTGCTGCCGGGGCTGCGGGACTGTTCGAAAGAGATACCGTGGCCCCGGAACACAAAGAGCGATGAAGGAACATGAATGGGTTTTAGTCAGTAAAAGTCTGACTTGATGATTACACATCCGAAAAAAAGGGTGTCCTGTGCTTGAGGTGGAACCACCAATGTTTTAACCAAGCCACCGATTCCTCGGAGCTCTCTCGCGGACTAAAATTTTCTTTGTGTCGCTAGTACGACTGTATAATTATAAACTGTATTTTGTTTGCTACAACAACTGCTCCATCGGTGCTGTACCTGTAACAGAGGACACAGTATAAATAATGTCCTGTAGGACACCTATATTTCTACGCGGGCGGGAGAGTTCCAACTCCCCTCAACCCTTTGAGGAATTCAAGCGTAAATTCAAAAATGGAATATTTCCTTATTTCACAAGAACAACAGAACAGAACAAAACAAAAGTAAATCAACAGAAAAAAAGGGAAGAGACTGAATACACAGACAACAGACACACAAGACAGACAAACAGAAGAGAACAGAACAGCGCAACACAGAAGACACTCGACACAACAGAAAAGAAAAAGAAGTAAGAAAATACTCGGAACGGCAATGCTGTTGGTCATTGCAATGTGTCTGATACTGACCTGAAACGGCTGACACCCGTCGTTATGTGATCGTGTTCAACAGTGGCTCGTGCCATTCATGGGCATTCCTGAGGTGTACTATCATATTGTTTCCGGCTATAGATAGTAGATACTCTGATCGCCAATGACGTTGAAAGTGAATTCTTGATTGTTATTAATTTGTTTTTATCGAGCGCCCACGGGGCTTAGACATTGTCACATTCTATCAACGATTTAAAAGTGATTGCCGTTTCTTTGGGACTCCATTTTAGGTTTCTGGTACGGTCGACCAAGCTATTTGGTTTACATTTTAACATGCAAATTACATTGTAAAATGTAAACCAAATAGCTTGGTCGACCGTACCTCAAATGGAATAAAAGAGCCATGAGGTGGAGCCTGCAGGGCGAGAGTCGGCCTTTTAGCAACGGACTAGTCGGCCAGTCGGTCAAAGTCATAATCAGCCTCTAGCTATTACCACAGAGCCACAGATAATATAATACTTCGCTATTGCCTATCACGTCTGCTACCGAGTCTTAGCCATTGTGCGCAGCAAACATAATGACCCAATTAAAATCACCGAAACGGCTCGCACAGATACAAACGTCACATAGAATAACAATAATGATGATTAACGTTGACGTACCATTGTCATTAAAGTCATTAATATCCAGCGGACAGCATAACACGTGCCGGGGACATTGGCATTCATTGACGCAGGTAGAGATCAAAAAGTTTAGATGTTATTTTATTATTTAGCTCCTCGCTCGTGGCTATATAATAACAAACGCACGGGTTGATTTTCTCCCTTACGTACCGAGTTTCCACTGGGCCCTAGGTTCTTGCCAGTCGTTCCAGGTACCCAAGGGGTATCGTTTTAGAGATGTTAACCGGTTAATTCCGAAATTTGTAACTTTTTCGTCTACATCTTTAACACTTCCAACAAGTTATAGTGACATTACCCCAGAAAATATTATGAAAAAAAAAAACATGTTTGATCTGAGGACGTTGAATACAACCAAACAAAGTGACATCGCAACCTCCAGACCGTGCGAGCGAGAGTGGCGGGGGCCGGGAACCCTATCAAACTTGTATTTAACTGGTTAATTTTAACTATCAAAACCAACATTCATGAAAAACCGGTTTTCCTCATAAACGTAAATACCGGTAAAGTGCAACCTTTAACCTAAATCGATTTCGGTTTGGGGTCAATTACCATAACCGGTTAGAATTTTAACCGATTTCCGAACCCTGGTATTAGCAACCCCTAAGTCATTATAAAAGACCTTTTCAACGATAAGGTTTAGTAAGGATAAGGGTTCCTTATCAGGACTACGAAACCGTAAAAATACTTTGAAGACATCCATTACATAATGCGACAAAGACACGCTAAGGATAAAACCCGCGACCCCAATGCATTGCTAAGGCTTCAGAAGCACACGCCATTTAAAAACTATCGATTTAAAACCCGCCATAATTGAATAAAACCTCTTCAGAGAGAAACCTTGTAAATACGACATTGTACTACTTCGTAATCAGTAATTAATTTATCATTTAGATGTCTTTAATTAGTGTTTAACAGAAGTAATGGCTCCTTAAATGGGGTAATTGTATGGTGAATCATTATGTTGGTAGTTTTATTGAATTTCTTTTGATCTTTGCATGTTTTTTAACATTTATTTTCGTTTTGTTTCGTAATTGTCTTGTTTCTTTTTGTAAATTATATGGAAAACTGCAGGCTGTTGTTGCTAATTTTACCATAGTTTATTATAGTGATCGATGAATTAACTGCTTTTGACAAAACAATAGTATATTATGCAACTAGTGAATAAAGGACGGATTTAAAGCGAGGGCCGTAGATGAGTTACGAGCAAGTGAAGGATTCTAATGATTTAGAATCCTGAACGACGCGAGTGATTCATGGCCCTCGATATAAATTCGTACTTTATTCAGGAGTTGCATACTATACTTTATATCATGACTACGAGAAAAGACATAATTTAAGCGAAAATAGTAATTTAATCAAGAAATAAGAATTGTTACATTAATTGAAATGGACATTAAATTAGAGCAATGACTGAAATTAAGCGTAATTTTCTTATTATTATTATTAGGGTGGTCAACTTGTGAAACAATATTTATTAATCTAATGCCAAACTCCTTGTCGCAAATATCGACCAATCAAATCTCGAGAATATATTTGCACCAAAGAGTTTTGAATTTCGAATCTTAGCGCAAGCAGTTTGTGTAAGCATTGAAATAGAGACCGGATATATTTTTGTGTTCCAAATTCAAACACCAAAATAGTGAATAAAAACAAAACAGTGAATAAAAGGCCTTTTTATTCACTGTTTTGCGTGAATAAAGTAAGCTTTTTAGAGTAGGTATGGTATAAATTAATATATTAAGGTAGGTATTCAAATCCTTGATCATTCATAACATAACATCACGCATGTAATTCCCGAAGGGTTAGACAGAGGTGTACTTAACTTAATAGTTTTTTTTTATAAATATCGCTGGACATTACACACAGTGCCACCTAGCGCCACACTGAGCAACGAGGCTTGTGTCGTGGACACCAGATAGTTGATATACTACATAGATACTTTTTGTTTGTAAATACAAACTTATTATACGTATAAACATCCATGACTCGGAAACATATGTACATGCTAATCTTACAAACATTTGCTCCTACCGGGATTCGAACCCGGGAGCCAACGAACGTAAGGCAGCCTCACTATCGCTGCGCCATTCGGGTCGTCAAAATGGTACGACCACATTTCGCCAGTTATGTTTGAGTCCCATGTAACAGGGGGCGAGCCTATTGCCATCAACCGGGCGCAAATCCAGACTCCAGCTTAAGATTCATAGAAAAATCAAAGAAAGATTTTCTGTGACGTTTTGTTTCTAAACGTCCAGTAAGCTAAATGTCAAACTGACAAAGATAGCAACCTACCGAAACCAAACAGTAAGTTATTTAAAATGGCCATAAAACGTACAGTCAGCCAGCACATCAAGTTTCCACAAACTGACAAATTTCTCCAAATGATTATAAACCATAAAATCTTGAAGGTTAAGTTAAAAATCGAATGAGAAAATTTTACAGTTTGTGGTCACTTGATGCACTGGCGAATGTACTTGGTGTAGTTAAATGACTTCCAAACAACTAGACAATTACTCACACAAAAGAACTGAGGAAACCTTTTTAAGCCACTTCTCTAAAAAGATTTCCTCGGACAAATAACTTGATGACAAAGGCTAAGACGTTTAAGAGGAAGTCACATTCAAAGTGCATCAAAAGGCAGTAAGCAGGAAAGATGAAGAAAATTCGAAAAACTTTACCTTGAAGACGATTGTCAAAGGTTTTCCTCCTTAGAGATTTCTAGACTGTTCTATACATCATAATTTTTTATCATTCTTCTACCCCATCCCAACTTATGTGGCTTCAGCGCAGCATGTCTTCTTCGTCCATAGTTCGCTATTATCATCTCAGCAGTCATAGTCATGGTCATTTATTCTTAGACTAAACAAAAAACTTGTATCTGAATTTAAACACAAAAATGAAACATCAACAATTTAAAAATAATAAGTTCACATTTCATCAATATGTCGACATGTAAATGAAACAATGAAAGCCAACAGCTTAAAATTTAAAAATAATAACAATAAAATAATTAACAAAAGATAAATTTGATATATTGGTAAAACTAATTTAAAATAACAATATCACCGTAGTCACCTCCTTTTGTGCCTTATTAATCCTTCATACAGTCCATGCTTCGTTTCTTTGATCTTCCTCTTATCCACATTCATACTCAAAACTTTCCTCACGACATTCTTCTCATTCCTCCTCACATATAGCAGATACCACGGCCACCAATTCCACACAACTTTTCAATCACCGGCGCCATTTAGTAGAGTAACGCGGTGACCAAAACCTAACCAACGACCAGTTGTCCACATTAGCCCTAGATTGACCGAATAGGAAGTCATAGGGTGAGGCCTTTTCCCAGCAGTGGGATAACGCAGGCTAACAGTAACAGTAATGTGGTGAGGTGACCTGAAGGTTCGACGTTTTATTATCACATTGTGTGCAATCATCGTGTCGTGGTCAATCATCGATAATCCTTTTTCCTTCTTAAAGATGAATACAATCGGTTATCTTGTTCTTAGCTATCCTAGTTTTAATACAGTCATATTGACACTAGTTCTCTACAAAAAGTCTACTATTAGGTGCTAGCAAGCGATAAGCTAAAAAAAAAGACGTTAAAAAAAACAATGCCACAGTAGTACTCGTCCTTTTGTCACACTTCGCTTCGTCGTCACAGAGCCGTTTCATGCGTAAATAATATGCGTTTGAAATTGGAATGTTATCACCGCCATGTTGGCAAGGCCGTGACGACGGACCATAGATAAGACACAAGGTCACACGTTTGGGGTGACCTTGTAATGTGGCCGTAAGTGAGATGTGAACGGAATTAATTAGATGACTTGCTTCCGTGTTTTTTTGTGGTTTGTTGACAAACAGGTCATTGTCCTATAGAGTTACAAGGAACTTTGGACACTCAAATGACGTTTTTAAGAATATGGCGCGGTTAGTTTTGTTGAGTGACACCTGAATCACCAAATAGTTGTACTATAAAAAAAATTCGGCCTTGTTATTCCTCTTAAATATGATCCCATCTGCCTGCCTTTTCCCAACTATATTGAGGTCAGCTTCCAGTCTAACCGGATGCAGCTGAATACCAGTACTTCATATAGAGCGACTGCGTATCTGACCCCCACAACCCATATAAATAATAATAATAATACCAGCCTATTACTGTCCCACTGCTGGGCAAAGGCCTCTTCTCATACAGAGAAGAAACAACCCATATATTACTGGATAATCGATACCCCTTAGTAAGACGGGTAGTCAGACTTTCTACTGGTTAAATGACAGCCGCGACCAACGGCTTAACGTGCTTTCCGGGGCACGAAGGCAACTCAGTACGTAATAGGTGGTCACCCATCCACGGACCAACCTAGGCAAGCGCGGCTTAACCTGAAGATCGAACCCAGTGTTATTATTTAGCCACGAGCTTGCCTTGGTAATCCTCTTGATATGAAAGAATATTTGGGTCAAAGATCCATTGATTCCAAAAATGCTATTTTTTTCGTTGTCACCGTCTTGCACTACTAAATAGGCGCCAATGCAGCCTACGCTGTTGAAAAATCAAGAGGCAAACTGAAGATATCCATTAAAAATCGCCAGCGACTAAATGCGATAATACAACTTGCTCACTCCGGCTCTGGCACACTTCGATAAGAGAAAATTTGCCAATTTTCTTCGAAGTGTGTATTTCGTATTCCTACAACATCTTTAAAAGATATTCACGTAAAGTTTTCTACAGCTTATGTCAATCCAATACATTTTTGGCTTCACCATCATCGTTATCGCTGTTAGAGCGTTAAAGAAATAGAGAAAATATATTTATTTGTCGCAAGGTCATGAGGGACGTGCGATTTTCTGATCGACTAGCTTGGCTCAACCCTAGTGGAAAAAGTTTTAACGAAGCGCAACACGCAAGTAAAAAGCATAAATCATGATCTGTCAAATGACCAATTTGGTCGAGTCGCCATTGTTTAACTATTGTGTCTACTTCGTGGACAGATCATGGGATAAGCTAACGATAACTTATAAATTGGAAATCTTTGCAGAAACACACTGAAAGCCATTGTCACATGTTCACGCCCACTGGTGGTGTATAGCCACTCTGATCACCATTATCTTCCTGCCCTTATCCTATTCTAACACGTTTTCTTCTTCCATTCTCCCCTGCCAGACCTCACGGCATCATTTACTCCTCTCTCTTTCATATCATTCCTCACACAATCCATCGATCTTGCAGGTGTATAGCCACTCTACCTACATCTCTCAATTTCTTTCACGACTTCCAAACCTTCCTCGTACACCAACAGATGCGCGTGCGCAGTTATAGCGGGTGCGTACAAATCCGTTTAGTTATAACCACGCAGCCTTGAACCAGTGCGCGCGACCTCGCGTAGAAATGCGGACAAACAGAGCGTGGTGCTGCAGTACAAGTGTGGTGTTGGGGGTTTGAGAAATGTCTGGCAGGACACTATAATGCGCTTTCTGAAATTACTTGGATGACAGGAAAACCAGCTGTTGCAGGATATCCTTTTAGGAAATATTTCAGCTTACTGAAAACCATACATTTTTTCTTTCATGTATTTCTGAACATTCCAAAAGTTCGTGTATTTTATATTCCCTTTATTTGTCTATACACATACATAATGCATTTTATATTCCTACAAGTATTCCTTTTTATTTTAAATTAGGGAGCAGTTTCCAAGCTACCGGAGGTTAGGGCACCAGATACGGCTCGCATTGACTCCAAGGAGGTGTGACCTCCTCACAATGTGAGCCGCATCGAATCCTTCTAAATCCCTTGATCCAACCGCCCAGTGAGAGAGTTTGATTTACCAAGATTTGACTGCCCGATATAAGCTGCCGTTATATCGATGAGTTGTTTACGAATCACAAGTTACAACTATGAATGATTATCGGCTGATAAACCTATCAAAAAACTATCATAGCCAGACATTTTCCAAAAAGTCTACTTCCCAATTGCACGGTAACATAATAAGCATCTTTCTCTATCTGTTCGCCGTAACTAAACACAGGTAGTCTCTGCCATTACACGAGTTAGTTAATATGTATGAATGACCATTTGAATTAATGCTTCTTGGTGGATAACGGCTGTTTCATGTTATTGCCTTTCCCTGGCTGGTGGAAGAATACCAAGTCTTAACTGATGTGGCAAAATTTAAGTGAGCTCTCGTTTTCTTTCGAAGACATGTGTAATTTACCAAACTGAACTGGGGCTATTTTGGATAATAGCCCACACCAACACTGAAGTATTAGCTTCAGTGTTTAGTGGCGTTCTGTAATACAGGACTGAGTAATGTTTAACAGATATAAGTCCATTAAGAGGGAACCTTGCTTGCGAGGAATTTGATAAATATATATTTGAAGAAACTATTGCCGTCGCGCTGCGCCAAGCCTGCCCCCGTAGAGTGCGCTATGGGACAGCTGCAGCTTAGACCGATTATATCACGAAATTTTTGACGTTATCGACGTTTCGTATTCTCCTCTTTTCTCCTTGAAAACAGCCGATTCAATTATTGTTGACATTCAAATTAAAAAAAAGAGTATGTCTAGGTTCCTATCAACTTATTGAATTTGTCTGGTGGTCATCTAATTACGGCCGTAAAATATAGGCATTTTTTGACAATTTTGTAGGGATCTATCTATTAAGGTGTACACCTTGATTTGATGAAAAAAAACGATTGCTCTAGCTAGAGCATGGCATTATTCAGGAATAATAGTAACGAATAATAATCACGGAAGATATCCCGTAAGTGACATTTTAAGTTTATTATTCATGGAGAGCAAAATATAATACCTTCATTTGAATGAAGAATCGCAGCCCCTGTTCCCTCTTAAGAATAACTTCCGCTAATACGTTTAGGGTTTGAAGTTGAATTGACTACCGTCTCGAACCAATCTCGTTTAAAACCACTTTACAATATTTCGGAGAATTACAACAATTCTTCCGACAAAAACATGCCCTTTGAATCACATCTACCTGCACTTTTGCACAATGATTATGTATGAATCAGCTGTTTCACCTCACTCCGCGCGTTTCGAACATGACTGGGCCCTTTGATTAGGGACCTTATTGTGTTGACGTTTCCCAGAAGTTTAGTACCCTTTTGAACATGAGTTGTACAAAAGATGAATGCATTATTTGGGTTTTGTGTTTTCGAGAAAAATGAGAGATCCGCGTGTCGATTATCACGAATGAAGATTTGTGATGATTTAGAATTTAGATGGTTAGCTGCTGTGTTTGATTCATCGGTTCTTGGTAAAGTTGTCAAAAAAAACTTAGATTTGTCCCGTAGGTGCTCCATTGGGGTTTAGGCGTGATACTACCCTACAAACTTGATATTTCTTTTAACCTCATCATCGACTTAAGGTGAAAGCGTCAGGGTAGCCCGCGAAATTCAAATTTTCTTACGTTTTTGGCCATTTGCAGGCCATTGCTAGGTTGTATGTTGATTAAAATATTCCTCGCGACTGTAAGACGTATGTAGATAAAGAATTATAATCATCAAAATCATCAATCAAGCTCATACAGGTGCAAGAATGACTTTTTCGAGGTCAAAGGAATTCCTGCTCCTTTGCAATTTCGAATTTCACGGGCTGGTTGGAGCATCCACCTTAAAGCGTAAGCAGCTGCCTACTTTATTCATTATGTTCATTCACAATATGGAAACAGGATGTAAATCACAATCACAAACTACACCACTGGACCAAGTCAAAGATTTCCAAACAAACAGACAATGTGTTTCACAAACATTTCCTTGTCTTTGTCACCCAAAGGAATAGATAACTAAGTAATCAACAAACAGTAACATAATTAAGTACTTCGGTACCTATGATAGGTCCGAGCTGCTAATCATTTAGGATTCCGTATTTATTTTCCGTACCCGAAGGGTAACCAACGGGACCCTATTGCATACTAAGTGTACGGCTTGGGTGCAATAGCGTTCGGCGGGGCGTTCTGAGGTGCGGCGAGCGGCCGACAGCGCGTTCAATGAGTGGCCATAGTGCTCTGCCGTAAGACGCAAACTCGCACGCTGCAGCCGCCGCGCGGGCGTCTACTCAGGCCACTCACGTATAAATGCATGTGTTTGACATGAACGCTGCACGCCCCGCCCCGCCGCACGCTCTGCTTGAGCGTGCACTCTGGCCGTACACTAAGGGTCCTTACAGACGAGCGGCACGTTGTCAACTGCAGATAAACTGCACCGTCGACCCTTGCAGTTGTGGTGTCGACGGCAGCCGCCTACAGGTGGCGACGGCTGCAGTTCGCAACGTGCCGCTCGTCTGTAAGAACCCTAAGCCTCCACTGTCCGTCAGACCGTCTGTCTGTCAGCGGGCTGTGTCTCATGATCCGTAATAGGTAGACAGTTGACATTTTCACAGAATGTGTATTTCTGTTGCCGATATAACGACTACTACGATGGTACGGAACCCTTTATGACCAAGTCCGACTCGCCTTTGGGCGGTTTTTCTATTTTACTTTTAAACTAAATAAGCTTGCGTTTGGCCGCAACTTGCCTGATGTAAAGCAATAATTTCGTCTAGGGTTGAACACGCTGGCCTAGAAGATACCGATTTAATCGAACTTTAAATCGATCCGATGAATCACGTTAATAATTTAAAATTCTTAAAATGGAATTTCATTTTTTTTTTATTCATATTATAATTCTGATAAAGCAGCAATTTTAGACCGCCTAACTCAAATCATCAATCCCTTACACGACGCAATCACGCAACCATTACTATGTAGTTTGCAACGCGTTAGTAAACCGTAAAACTAAAGCCACTCTTCTTTAAATTTTTGGCCCAAAAAATACTTAAAATCAGAATCAATTTTAAATACAAATTTTTGTTTTCTGTAGTCAAGGTTACGCAAACTATAAAATTAGTTTCAATTTACGTCAACGTCTCGTTTTTTTTCTTGTTATTGTTATGCAAAACTGAAACGAAACACAGAGATAATTGTCTTTTGTCAGACGCTATGTGCTACAGCAGTTTAGGAGATAATTATGCTGATATTAACATACCACGACATACCATAATACCCACTTAAAAAGATGACATAAGCAAAGATAGATAAAAATCATAGTTTGAGATGATACCCAGTTTCATCGCAAAAAGCCAAAATAATGATTGCTTAATTGCCGGTTCATGTTAAAGGTGTAAAAACCATATTTTATTCCCTTGATAAACGTAGTTTTTATCCCCGCAAGGTTTAGGCCGAGGTAACACATATGACACAAATGGGACACAAATGGGACGAAAACTATAAGCTACAGCTAATAGGGTAGGTCCCATTTAATAGGGGGCGACCTTATTGCCATTAACCGGGCACAAATCCAGAGGAATAACTTTTTAAACTGACATGTTCACTCACGCAAGACTGGACGCAAGACTGGACCATGTTTCTTAGTGTTTTAGTGAACATGATAAATATCCCTTTTTTAATATTAATCATAGTGCTACTGAGAAATTCCTGTTGGAAAAACACAATAACACCCGACCTGGGAATTGAACCCAGGATCACATGCTCAGTAGACGCGCTGGCGACAACTAGACCATAAGGGTGCTTATGAGTTAAAGGCAACTATAGCTTCAATCTATTTCCTGACTGACCCAATCTTAGATAATTCAAAACTGCCAGTAAAAGGTTTAATTGAATTAAATCTAGCGAGTATAATTCAATTAATTGTAGGTGATTATTACGATGGTGCTCAGAAATCTGATTCCCAAACTGTCTCTCATTACGCAATACGCATTGTTACTTTATTTTACGTTTAAGTTGTTACCAACGCCATAATACTGTGTTATAATTAGTTGAGAACTTTGTGTAGCTAACCCTTATACAATTGTAGACCTGCAGAAAATAATTTACAACACCTATTTCTGATAATTTTAATTATCATACAAACACAACCTTTTTATTTTATTTTTTCGGATGGGAAATCATCAAATGACTCCTCCCGCTCCGGGCGGAGCAGTAGGGAGTGTCAGACTTTTACTGACTAAAACCCATCCATGATCCTTCATCGCCCTTTGTGTTCCGGGGCCACGGTATCTCTTTCGAATAGTCCCGCAGCCCCGGCAGGCATCGGCCCTTGCGGACCCCTTCTTTTTTGCTGACTCTCTATGAGGCGCGTGTGGAACACGAACGAGCCGTCGACACGGCCTGTCGTCATGAGACGGGCGGACGGCGAGCTAGCCCATAGCTCCCCGTCCACAGGCCCGCGCTTACGGTGGCCGGGGGCCACCACGTGGCCCCCGACGCCCGGGGCGTCTCCCGCGGCGGCCGGGACGTGAGGATATCTCCCTCTCACGTTCCGCCACCTCCTTCGCTAGCATGACTGCTTCGCAGAAGGAGGTGACGGCGTCCCATTCCGTCTCATACAAACACAACCTCACGGGTGTCCCTGCGAAGGGATTGGCAGAGGTGTATACGTACGGTAGTACGTGAGAAATATTTCGCCAATGTGTTTTAGTCATGTCATAGGAGTCGAGCCTATTGCCATCAGCCGGGCACAAAACTAGAGTATGTGACTGCTACTGAAAAAATCCTGAAGGAAAACCCCAATTATACTTTGCCTGACCTTGGAATCGAACCCAGGATTTCATGCTCAGCAGTCGCGCTTGCAACCACTAGACCTAGGCAATCTTTATCTCAAAACGCAAATAAAAGTATCTTAATCTGTCGCCAGAGATATAAATCCTACCTTTGTTTGTTAAAAGATTATAAACTAACAGTTTAGCAACACAAACAATCTAGTATCTCAAAACGATTACTAAACTAGCTGATAACGTTATCAAAGTGCACACAAACTAAAACTCTGTCGAAATGACATCAATATTGAACCAGCATTACTCATTATCTTTGTATCGTAATTAATCTTGTGTTTCATTTATTACAGGTATTCGTGGAGAGCGCACGCGTTGGATTAAAGTGTCGGATAACAGAAGAAACTAAAATCCTAAAGTGGAGTCCAAAAATAAAAATCGTACGTTGGAAACTAAAAATCTAAAGTTAAGTGTGTTAAAGTTCCAAATAAATTCAATCATTTGGAAACGTAAAACCAAAATTGAATAACAAAAGTGAGCTAAAATTTAACATTCCAATTCTAAATTCAATTTTATTTTGTGAAGTGTAAACTAAAATTAAAATTCCAAATTCGAATTTGGAAAAGTGCTAGTTTAGTGGGTGACTTTGGAAGTGGGTGACCGTGTAGGGCTAAGTTCTATCCTGTGTATGATGAGTGGCGGGTATGGATGAGCCCCAGACTATCCACAAGACCTGCGTGCGGGTGAACTCGGCGGAGGATGATGAATCTCGAGATGAGGTGGACCATGAGTTACCAAAGAAGAACCCTTTTGTGCGGGTTAGTGATTTTGAACCTTATTTTAACCTTACTTAAATCATAGTTCGAGACTAATTTAAAATAAAGTGTAATGGCTGACGCCATCATTCCGTTTTCTTTACTAAGTTTAAACTAGTGTGTTAGAGATTTCTTGCATCTGGATAAGTTTCAATATTTTTTCAATAAACCTAGATTGTATGTTGGTCGCAAGGCAAACTGTGGTAACTTTAAAAGATATCGATCAAACTGAACGGAAGTACTAAAGTATTAAAACGCATTTACAAGTAAATAAAAGGAAGGATTTATTAGGACATCTCATTGAAAAGCAACGTAATTTTTGCAATAATTCTGCCTTGAGGTACGCCACAAAACGTTTGAGGTAAAGTAACATCCGGAAAAACACGTGTGTGTTTAATTTAACTATTATTTGCATAGAAATTAAAAGTATGTCCGTGACCCTGCTGCTCAGGAATTGTATTGTAGACTTGGCCATGATAAGAGATCTGTACTCAAATAAATGTATGTATAAACCGACTGCAAATAATTTTGGTCCTTCGAGCCGGATAAATATTAAAACCCGCCCAATTATCAAAATGCCTGATATTTTAGATGTCTTTATAATACAGAGAAGGGTGCGTTTTGGCTGTTTGAGCCCATATTTCCTCACGAGGTTTAACTTTCACTGTATGTTGTTTTATTTAATATCACCAACAGCGATGATAGAAAACACAAATGATGTGTATTGAATTGACAAAACTACCGGAAAGCTCAATAATCCCGTAGAAGAGTGCCGTAGAAAGGCAATACGCTTTGAATGCGGCTATCACAAGTCTTGACAAACAGGTTTTTTTCCAAAACAAAAAACAATCACGCATCGGTACCCTCTCGAAATTGCACCACGATTGCAATCACCATTACTAAGGAGAAGGACAGTTGATTAATCAAAATTCCTATTTACTTTCCGAGACATTAAACATTTTCTTTAGTCACTAGCTAGCGGGATTACTCATAGGTCGCATGTTTGTTTTGTGAGGTTAGTCATGCATGCAACGTGCAATAGGCGCCATTTTTATTTGAGGAATAATGCTAAGCGTTCACGATGCTTCTCAAATATAACGTGTGTAACTCAAATCCCGAATGAGTAGCCAGATTGTCACAGTACTGCAGTGGTAGTATTTCAATAGTTGTCTCTTCACGGTAAAGACAAGCGCAAGTCTGACACTCCCTCCTGCTCTGCCCAGAGCGGGAGGAGTCATTTGATGATTACCCAACCGAAAAAAATATAAAAAAATGAGACTAGGGTAGGTCCAACTGAGACGGAAAAATTACAGAAGCCGCTCGGACACGGACATTTCCAAATACACACACGACACATTAGTGACGAGTACAAAAAATGAGAAGCCGACTGTCGGCGACATAAGTATAAAGAACCTATCGTCACTCAGTGTGTCTCAATAGCTAATTATTACAAAAGAATACAGTCTAGTCTAGATAAATAGAAGCGCCATTATAACGCCGGTCGCGTGTTACACAATCAAGTAGTTCATCTTGTGGTATGATTGGCACTTGATCGATTTATGTCAAATCTTGCGATGGTTTAAATTTTGTAACTTGATGTGATAAAGCTTTTGAGCTCAAAAGAGATTATAGTTATACGTTTAGGTGAAGGATGCAAAAGGTATTATGAAGAGGGTCGTGAGTTTAATGTTATGACAGTTATGAGTAATGCCCGTGCCAGACTGTTGTAAACAAGCCCTCCGCACACCTGCACATCGGTCTCCACCGGTGGTTTACAACAGTGCGTCAAAAGTGCGTGTTGTTGTAAACCGCCGGTGGAGACCGATGTGGAGGTGTGTGGAGGGTTTGTTTACAACAGTCTGGCACACGCGTAAGGAATAAAAATCTATACTAATATTATAAAGCTTAAGAGTTTGTTTGGTTGAACGCACTAATCTCAGGAACTGCTGGTTGGAATTGAAAAAATAATGGTGTTGGATAGTCCATTTATCGAGGAAGGTTATATAACATCACGCGACGACCAATAGGAGCGGAGCACAAATGAAAAATGTTGCAAAAACGGGAAGAAATTATTCCTTTTGTGAGATTTTTCTGTCTTATGTGACGCAGACAAAGTTACGTGGGTCAGCTAGTAAAGAAATAAAGATCAATGTAGGTAAAGTGACCTTTAGATAACAGGCTAGCTATAATGACAGCAGATGGAAACGAGGCCAGACGGAATGGTTTCTGAGAGCCCGAAGCCTGCTCGCTTGGATCAGTAGCCAGCTGCACAGAAGACGAAAGATCGCTGATCAGTGACATTCTTTCAGCTATCACGATGATTTGAAAGTCAAAATGAGCTTCCGACATTTTTTGTGGGAACAGTTGTAGAAAAAACGAAACTTTTGAAAAACGCCAGTTTTTTTAATGGTAAATAGTCTTGCGTTTGGCCGCAACTCGCCTGATGTGAAGCGATGCCGCGGCCTAGCGTGGAGCACGCTTGCCTAGGAGAAACCCATTCACTCGAACTTTAAAGAGATCCAGATTATAATGATCGGGACACATAGAAGCTGGCAGTGAATTCCACAAACTGGCGGTTCGCATTATAGATGTGGAAGCAAAGAGCTTTGTTGGCAACGAACAGGGTTATTGTAGTACCAGCAAGTAGATAAACATGATCTTCAGCCCGCGTAGCATGACTATCGTAGAAACGCGTTTCTTCGAAGAAAGAATCGACAAATCTTTTGTTCATCTGTCATTTTGTCGATTCATTGACAGATGAAGAAAAGATTTGTCCCGTTGACCCGTTTCTACGGTGATCATGCTACGCGGGCTGGAAATATCCCTTATAATGACTGCTTCTAATAGCACTATAGCATCTCCTTTGTTCTAATAACTAGTGTTAATTACTAGGTATATTATAAACTAGTCATGGCGACCCGCATTGTGTTTTCTAAATATAATCCCCGACCTTCACAAGTGCCTTTCAGTAATCTCATTAAAATTTATGAATGTACAATGTACTTTGACTAATAATTTAATATCGTAAACAATGACAGCCTATTTTTGTACAAAATATGTGGGTAGAAGTTTAAATAGGTCAGATAGGCAGTCACTCCATGTAAAATACTGGAATTCAGCTGCATCCGGTTAGACTGGAAGCTGACCCCAACATACTTGGGAAAAGGCTACACAGATGGTGTGGATAACCCCTATTTAAACTAAGTATGATGATTATCTGCAAATCATTTATACCAACAGAAGCTATATTTAAAGAATGTAATTTTGCAGTATTTGTGAAGAATACACTTTTTGGTGTTTTGGATTAGTATTTCAATGATTGTCTGCACACGACCCGTCATAATCCGGACAAATTGCAGACAGACGGGTCACTGATAGATACCTCACTTCAGTAATATTTGGAAATGTCCGTATCCGAAGCGGCTTCTGTAACTTTCCCATCCCAATTTGACCTCACCCAGGTCTGCCGTGTAACGGCAACTATTCTGCCCTCGTCTGTAGGAGAGCTTATCGACAGTCGCGTCGTCATCGACAAAAACTAAAGCAAGTTACACCGCAACTACACTGTTCAAGCTGGGAATCGAACTCAGGACCTCATGCTATTGCCGGGGCTGCGGGACTGTTCGCAAGAGATACTCTGGCTCCGGAACACAAAGGGCGATGAAGGAACATGGATGGGTTATAGTCAGTAAAAGTCTGACACCCCCTCCTGCTCCGCCCAGAGCAGGAGGCGTCATTCGATGATTTCCCATCCGGAAAAAAAAGGACCTCATGCTATGAGCCACTATACCAACGAGACAGACGGACCGGAAATAAACGTAACAAGAGCTTATCTACATCATCATCAGCCTAGCCTTTTCCCAACTATGTTGGGTTCGGCTTCCAGTCTGACCGGATGCAGCTGAATACCAGTATTTTACATCCTACTAATATTACAAATGCAAAAGTTTGTGAGGATGGATGAATGGATGTTTGTTATGCTTTCACGCAAAAACTACTGACCGGATTCGAATGAAATTTGGCACACAGATAGTTTATTATAACCTTGATTAACACAAAGGATACTACTGATCCCGTGGGACAATTAAATATCGCTGGATAATAAATAAATATCGCTGGACATTACACACAGCGCCATCTAGCGCCACACTAAGCAACGAGGCTTGTGTCGTGGACACCAGATAGTTGATATACTACATAGATACTTTTTGTTTGCATATTATTATTATACATATAAACATCCATGACTCGGAAACAAATGTCATCACACAAACATTTGCTCCTACCGGTATTCGAACCCGGGACCCAACGAACGTAAGGCAGCCTCACTACCGCTGCGCCATTCGTTTCGTCTCAATTACCGAACTAACGCGGGAGAAACCGCGGACATAAGCTAGTTAGAGTTAATAAGAGCTAATCTACATACTGGAAGATATCTAAACAGATGTATGAATCACCAAAGCACATGGAGCATCAATATTCCAAGTACACAATGTAGGACAGATCGTCGCGCGGTCGCGGCTTGCTCGACAAAAACTAAAGCAAATGGCACAACGAACTGTAGCGGCCGCTGACTCGTAAGTATTGCTGTAACTTGGTATGCAAGTGTGCGATGGTGTTATCTTATACGCGAATTGAGTGTTTGTTTGATTGTATGTTTATCGGGTGTCACTATTTTCTGCAGACTTCGTATTGGCGTTGTACGTGCCCTTTTTGGGATAATTTTGGATTAAAGACTGCTATACTGGGTGTAAACAGACCCTTTACGAAGCCGTCAGCCAAGCGTTCTGTACATCAAACTAAGTAACTCTACGCAAAAAATATTGCTGGGAAACGACTTTTTTTTTGGGGTTATAAATCACAATTTACGGTACGACTCAATGTAACGCACTTAAAACATTGTGCTGATTAGTAATTGAATAGTAATACCCGGGGGTTGTGGAGGCATTAAAAGTGAAGTTACAACATTAAAATTTTGTTGTAAAAAAAAACTTGGAAAAAGAAGGAACTTTGACCCCCAATATCTCCATAACTAGACCGTTTCCAGATATGGTCTAGAACAAAAAAAAAATTCTTTGACGGGCAGAATAAGTGCCTTTCGGCTTCGTTATAGGTACTTTTACGCTCATTACAACAGGTACTATCGAGGACACTCCCGCCTGATCACCACTAAGCTTATTTTTGCTTGCACTTACAACATAGAAACGCTCTTTAGCCCCGCCGTAGAAATAACGAATGAAAAGATACCAATCGGCCGAGCGCACTGACGACGCACGCCAAACGAGAGTTATTGTTATTTTGCGCGCCAAAGTTGACGCTTTCCTAATAAGCCTAAACTTTAAGGGGCCGTGGCTCGACGCCTCCGCATGATTTAAGCGAAAAAAAATTTTACTGATCAGGCGGAAAAGACCACGACTGTACCTATTATAATTGAATCAATAGGTTAATGAACTCAGTCTATTACCGTCCACTGCTGCGAACATAAGCCTCAAGAATTTAACAGGACACCTGAGTTTTGGAACTCAAATTTTTTAATTTAACTTTTGAAGATCTGATCCTCCAATCAAAATCTCGAACAACTTTTTCTTAATCAATTCAATTCAATCCTACGGTTGTAGTAATTATGTATTATATACTAGTCAATCTAGAAGTCAGGTAAATACATACTATGCACATGATACGGCAAAGTAAAAGTTAATAAGCCAGGTAAATAAACCCATAAGAGATAGATCAATAACCTTCAGATACCACTTACATACTAGTAGTAAGCGGTTATGGCTCAGATTGACAGGACATGTCAGTAAGCGAGTTTTATTAGTAGAGAAAATATTTACTGATATGGAGGTACATAGTAGCAGTGGATAATCCAATATTATAAACCATTCTTAACGTTACTAATACGAAAGTAAGTCCGTTTATCTGTCTGTTACTTTTTTACGCTTAAACTACTTAGCAAGCCGATATGAATTACTATACTATATTTTGCTGAACCCGAAGGGGTGGAATGCAAAGAATGATTGAGTATGAAAGAGAAAAAGGTAGGTATACCTAGCCTAGGACTTAGAAAAGAATAGGTCCTTTTCTACTACTACTGGCCACTTTCCATTCTGAGTATTTGTCCCACCAAAGCCCGCCATAAAAACAATGTTCAGGTGCCCTTGCTCCGGCCAGCCTGCGATGCTGAGCCAGTGGTTTTAAATCAGCCCCTAAATAATCTCACTCAGATCCAGCCTGTCCCTTCTCCCCAACGGCGCCCTAAGCCGAGGCTCGTACCCTACAGGGGGTGCCCTAGGCGCGCGGTCGCTTCAGGTTATAAGTTTTATGCTACTGGCTGGAGGCCTTACTCTGAAGGAACTAGAGCTCATCCACAGGATAGCCCAGTTAAGCAGAAGCCACCCTCATAGGTTGACCTGTAAGAAGACAATAAAAAAACTGTACAGTTACCCATGGAATAGAACTCAGTTTTGCATAAAGATTTTGCATGCACATTTAAAACTGTCATACATGTCATACCTAGCGTCTATGGCTACCTTTAGACGAGATAAAGCCAAATACACACAGACGAAGTCGCGAGCAACAGCTAGTATGTCTATAATCCATGTATAAACACTCGCACGTTTCACAATAACTGATGGTACTTCACACCGTAGCGGTCATTGATAACGTATCAATTAGGTTGTTACTAACCAGTTCGATAATTATTACGAAATATCTCTAGATTAAACAGATATGACTATAATAAGTACCAATAATAATTTAGAAGTGGCAATAACGCAATGGCGCATTGCAATCAACAGGTCAAAAGATCAGACTCAACCATACTGCAAACGTACAACACTGCAATCTGTTAATTTCAAGCAATCTTAGAATTTCCACAAATCCTACGTCATTATCATCTGCCTTGGGGTCGGCTTTCAGTCCAATCGTATGTAGCTGAATACCACGATCTTAGGTGAAAAGACTGCCTATCTGACTTCTGCCACTAACTTAGGTTCTGGAGTACCCATTAGTAAGACTGGTTGTCAGACTATTTTACAGGTTTTTTCGCAGTAACCATAATCTTAAATAACAACCTCATCTCAGGAGAAAACGCTAAGTAAGGGAGGAATCTAATTTTTCTATAAAAGTAAAACCGGCTTCTATCGCTCCACAGTATAAGATCTCCAATATTTCCTCTTCACCTTAATAAGGAAATCCCGTGTATCTATTACACAAGACAACATACCAAGCTAAACTAGCCCAGTTTATGTTGACCTCGTATATTCTATGTGATACTATTCTTCGCAATGACTAACTGTGGTCACTCAAACATCCAATTGAACCTCCATAAAAGCTTTCAGCTAGCTATCAACTGCTGCCCCTTTGATTCTTCGCAATGATAGCCTAGTGGTCTGACCGTCGGACTGCCAAGTCATATGCCTCAAGTTCGAACCCAAGATACAATAATCTGATTTTTCGGATTCGTGTGCGTATTGTATAATTTTCACTTGCTTCGCTGAAAGAAAACATCGCATCGTGAGATATTTCGCGACGGCATGTAAAGCCAAGTCAGAGGCCCATGGGCGGCATAAAAACTGTGACACTAGGTTAGGCTAACCACACGGTAAAGAAGGAGAAGCAAAGTCGACTTGGAAATCTCTAAACGGACTGCAGAGCTATGTAGGTGGGCGCTGCTCATAAAAACTTAGTCTGATGGAAGTATTCAAATGACGAAAACTGTGACTGTGGAGCCCCATCACAAACTATGTCCTACCTCCTGTCCTGCTCCTTGTGCTAACGTTGTCGATGTGGCAGAGAACACCTCATTTAACTCAAATATATTAACCATATTCACATGACTGACGAAAAACAAACACTTTCGGTACAAAGAGAGGTCAGGTTATACTGGGCAGGCATAGCTTGATATGTGGCTTGTGTACCTATCTCCTACTCTCAGTTCCCGGTATCGCACGCTGGTATGCGAGTAAAAGTGCCCGTATCGACAAATAGACTAGTTTGAGGCTTCATTAACACTCGCAATCGTAGATTTTACGTCGGGTTTTACTGAGTAATATTGGAAAATAAATATCATGGGGCTGCGTACAGTACCTTGAAGAATACCGAAGCTAATTATAAAAACATATTTCTAGTTTGAGTAAAATACTTTTCAAATTAGAACGGGTCAGGGTATAGTCCCTTGGGAAATACCGCAGTCATTATTTGTGTCCGATGAGGAATGTTTTGGCCAATTTGCCATAATTGTCGTTAATGTAGTTTTTTGTGAAGAAGAAGCTCGTAATTTTCTGTTGTCCTTATTGCGTATAAGTAAAGGTTTCAATTGGAAGTGATTGACGAAATCAAAACCTTGTTTTGTATCAACCTTATTATATTATTATCAAAAGCTTCGTTCAATCATTATCATCATCCACAGCCCGATTTCACCCGCTGCTTGGTATAGGCCTCGCTTGCCGTGCCAACCTCATCCAGGATATACTCGCGATGGCAACAATGTCCTCTGCCCATCTCGCTCTTTCATGGTTACTTGTTTTAATAATACGCATATAGTCAAAAACAATTAAGCCAGTTCGTTTTGTCCTACCTACTACAGACAATTCATTAAATCTTGGATGTAGAGACTTGCGTTACTCGCAAGCATCATTATTGCAACCGAATTTTTTCGTTAGTAATTAGCAATCAAAAGTTAGCGATTTTGTCGTTATCTCTGTCGAGACTTGGGTCCAGGTATCACTCAACTTTGTAATCAAATGACACACTTACGCCAAATTAAAATACACCATCCTTGTATTCATTGTCTTACCAATAATTCTTAGTAGATAGATAATATATTAACCGGAGGAGGTAAAGCATCTCTTTAGAATTTCACAAGTGAAGGAAAGTGGCCCGCCCTTACCGACCTAACATGTTCTGTTGCCCAACTCGCATGGGACGATGTACAACCGTGAGATGAACGATGAGTACATTATTATGTAACTGAGATGCATATTTCTTTGTCTCCGGGATAGGCAGTAGGCACTATCAACCGGTCAAATGGAACTGTGAAATCTCTGTCAAAAAAATTGGAATCAAACAAAAGTGAAGTTATTTAATTTAGTGACGGAAAATTAAGACTCATCGGGAAGTCTGTTACTAGTGATTTTATCCTTTATGAATCTTTTAAGTCACTCTTATCTTCCTGCGGAAATCCTATAACAAATTCTTACAATGACACATGCAGGAAAAATCCTAAAATAAAAACTTACCTCTATAAAAACAAACTTCCAAATATCAATATTATGTTAGGCGTATGAAATACTTGCGCGATGACAGTCCTTTTTTATCATACCGCCTTCATTTGTATCAAATCACTTATCTTCTTCATCGTGTCGATGATTCCCATTGTTATTAATTTAAATTTGATAAATTAATTAAATCACTTAGCCTCGGGCACTCATCTTGCGCTCATGGATGCTCCGCTGTCAGTACGACCTCGCTTACTAGCGGACATATTTGTCCATACGGCTCGTACCTGTTGGAGTTAACTTAACCATAAGTTTAATTTGACTTTTAAGTTTATTGCTCGTGAGTAACCGCGGTGTCCTACGACATAACTTGTAATGTTTACTTGAACGAAAAGACAACATCATGAGTTTTACAATTTCTTTACTAAGTGTTATTGCGAGTAGCATAGTCAGCCCACAGATGGGACACAGGTTTCCTCCACGCGACACCTATGGGTTTATGGATGTCTTGTCATGTCTTTCTACTACATGCCGGTGTCCTGACGATATTTTTTTCACCGTTTTGAGAGCAGTGGGGAAGCAATCATTTTCCCAAAGTAATAACCCTGTCTGAGCTTGAACCTACTTCCATGACAAGTAAGTTACCAATAATGGGAACTATAAGGACCCCGGGCAACTACAGTAATTTCTCAAGTTATTATGCCTTGTGACTGTGACTGTAGCTTTGCTTGTTTTTTGTTGTATTTTTTGACATTCAAAAGTGCCGTAATGATCTCATTGAAATAAATGCTTTGAGTTTGAGTTTGCGCCCCCCTGGAAATAATCCTACCGGCGCCCATGGTGACACCAATAGGTTATCACTGCTTATAAATTACGGCGACGACGATATTGACGACTACGGTGTTACAGTAACACTTCTTGTTCACACAATTGTCATTGACCCCTCTCTCTGGTCACATAATAAATTCACAATCGGCTGCTACGGCCTCAACAGAGAAAGCGATACGTTTCCCATGTCTACCACATAGACAATGGGGTTCACAAAATAAGCCATTATTTTCACCAAATACACTGCAGTGCGTGTGTTTCTGTTTACGTTTTACTTTCACTGACTTGTTCATGTTTGACTGGGTTTTGGGAAGACAACTATGGACCTATAGTAGTAAATATTTGGACTATTAAGATGGTATCCAGTGAATTGTTATGTAAGATTTATGATGATTGTTTACTTTCCGTTTTTATTTGGAGTTCTTGTGCATTCAATTTCATGAATTATTTGAGAGGCTTATGTCTAGAAACGGAAAAAGTTAATGTTCTTGAGAGGAAATATTAAAAAACATATTCATTTACTAAAAAAGTGTCGTAAATAGTTTAGATGTAAAATGAAAAAAATAAAATAAAAAAAAAATGCTTTTTCTTTCTTTCTTTAAAAAATACGGTATATTAATGGCTGTCCTCGAGTCTTAAGTCTAAATGTTAGTCATCATTTTGGCTAATTTTTATTTGATTTATTTACCTAAGTTTTATCGTCCAGCTACAGAAAAACGCTTACACAAGGAAAATCATCAAAACTTTGTCTAAAAAAAACTCAAAAACGATATCTGCCTCACTTTCATATCACATCGACCTACATTGCAAAACATTTCTCCTAATCTGCTGAACCATTTCGGAATGAAACAAAAAACTAAATGAGATTTTCGTTCATAAAAAACAGACAACTAAGTTACTGTGTAGTTTAACTTTTTTTGAGTCAAAACGTGCTTAATTTCGTTCCGAGACATTCTCTGTAGGGGGTGACACTAATGAACAGAATTTGTGGTAAGGTATGGCAAAGAAGTACTGCATCTCAAAGAAGTACTCGTCAAGTAGTCGTAAACGTGACTACGGAACATGAGGTCCAAGGCTAGACTCCGCAGGCAATGTATTTTAAATTGTTTATTCTGAGGGAAAACTTTACAACATATCACTTTTGTTAAGTTAAAGGTTTTTTTACAACACAATGCTCAAATCCTCGTACTGTTCTCACTAGATCACATACTTTATAAGCAAAACCTAGATAACTACGCCTACAAATCCAACCCTATGTCTTAACAAATATAGTTCTTAATCAGTAGCTACAGTTAGAATGGTAGCTCCCTAGATCTGATAAGCAATATGAATGACAACCAGACTCGTTTCATTCACTAGAGCAAACTGTTGCAGTTCATTGAACTCTGATAAAATGGAAATCGGTTTTCATGGCCATTTAGGAGGTCTAGAAATCAGCTCGTTAGGTAGTTAACTAAATGATTGAGCAAAGGAATTATTTATTGGTAATAGTTATGATGAAAGAGAAGAATTTAAATGTAGCTAAGAAGGTGCTACTGAGATGCGACTAATTTAGAAGTTTAGAAGAAGAAGACTTGCAGCGCTGACCCCAATTAAATTGAGATTCGCAGGAGAATGATGAACAGTAATGATGCAATCCAGTCTAAGGAACTAAGGTTTTCGTTAATACCTAAGCAGAAGATGAGGGTATTTTTCTACTTGAATTTACTTATTTTGGTCCATAGTCACGAGGAAGTGCGACAGGTATCTGCAAATATAGTCTATCTGACTATGGATGATATCCGCAATAGTGCGAACCAATTTGAAATAGGTAACTAAAAAATATGTAGATAAAGAACCATGGACCACTATGCGAGCTGGCTTCACAGGTTTATCGAAATTATTACAACAGTACCTGTATTTCTGAATTTGCAGAATGTTAATGAAAGGAAGTAGATAATATGAATGAATCAAATCTCAAACAACCTCCAAGGTTTATAACAGGAATGTCATAAATATTGACACTCCTTGCACCTACAGAGCGCAGGTGTCTCTCCGGCCATATTTGTTTACCATTTTGGCGTCAAGCGAGCTTTAGCTATTTATTCGGCGACCCCAATACCTCTTGTGTAAGACCTGCCGAGCCTATTCCACACCTTCAAAGTATCTTCAACCTTAGAAGTTTAACTTCAGAGATCGTTTTCGAGTGTGGCTGTTCTGGAGTTCAGATGTATTGGAGTTAGTGTTAAAGTAAGCTTGCACATCTGGGATCAAATTGTAGGAAAGAATTTGTCTCATTAAGAGTAATTCGCTAGGTAGAGAAGTACTTACTGTGGAGTGTAGCGTGCCATGGTTTGAAGGAATGTCGGCTTCCTAACGAGTTTCGGACTGCATGCTTACCTTGCGCATTCACCGACTTCTAGAATGTGAACTACCAAAACGAAAGGCTTTGATATTTGCTACCTAAGCTACATAAAACTTATACACACGCCATCTGGAAATTGACCGAATATTCGATCGAAAATGAGGAAAATGTCGTAAGGAAAGTTTTGAGTATGAATGTAGATGGCTATTAGAGTAGAGTAAGAACAAGGAAACGATGAATGGACTGTGTGAAGAATGACATGGTTAGAAAGAAAGGAGCTGTCTGATGAGCTAGAGAAGTATGTAAGAAGAAGACTGCTGTATGCTGATGACCCTAAATAAATTGGGATGAAGGCAGGATTATGAATGATAAAGATTTGATCGGAAACCACACAAAAGTGAAAATGAAAGTGATTTTGTTCTCCCATTACTTTACTTCCAATTTCAAAAGTTGTAATGATTTTGGATAGTTAACACTGATTTATTAAAACTTAAAATTATAAACTTAAATTATAATTAAAGTCCAAAGATAGCCAGCCTAGGAATCATAACTCATATTATTTCACAGCTTCAAGAAAGTTTTAAGACTGATCTACCTATACCTTACATTATTCACAAGTCAGTACTCGACAACCTAGATACCTAGCTCAGTGTTCTAGTACCAAATGAGTATGTTCCCCGGCAGACTACCGTGGGAACGGGGCTGGTACAAGCAGCATATTGTCACAGTAATTGGCGACATAGCTGATCCACTTCGATGGCGTCGGGAAGTAAGAAAAGTCGTGTATTTTGCGATATTACCTGCTCTTGTTTAGGGAAATTGAGAGGTCGTACGCGGTTCATACTATATGCGGTGCAGACTAGACACGACCTTCAACAATGAAGATAACGACTTAAATGATGATGATGATGACGCGGTTCATTAAAATTTCTTCATGACCCCGCTTTTTGTTCGGTTTATGGCAATAAGAAAGAAAGAAAGAAAAATATTGATTTATCGCAGGGTCATGACGTGCATACACAACGACAAACAAATAAAAAAAAAAACAATAAACATACAACGCATTACAAATATTTATAAATACAACAGGACGGAAAAAACAAAGTTGGCAGCTTGCACGTCGAGCTGGTTACCACTCAGCATAATGCTGTGCTATGGGGGCCCACAGCACAGCGCTGTTTTTCTATAAATCGGACACAAATACAGAGTAGTAAGCATCGCAAACACAGATACAAGAACCGTTTCAAACCGCGAATCCGGCCCTGCCGACGAGGCCCTCCGCGACCCCCCTGTAACATCACCGCCGGACCCTTGCTCGACGAGCCAGCCCGCGACGCTGAGCAAGTAACGTTAAATTCCCCAATTAATGGTCCAACCCAGCCTGACCCTTGCTGCCCTCCCCTCAATGACGCACTAAACCGAGGCCCGAACCCCACAGGGGGTGCCCTTACTGACTTATACAATATTTTGATTTAAAAGAGTGTCCATGGAGTTTTTGGCCCGTTCTTCTCCATAGAGGTCTACATTAGGGAATGGGCAACTACAGTACTTTCTCAAGTTATTATGCCTTGTGACTGTGACTGTAGCTTTACTTTTTTTTGTATTTTCGACATTCAAAAGTGTAATGGTCTAATTGAAATAAATGATTTGAGTTTGAGTCTTGTGACTGTTCATTTAATTTATATTCTTAGTTTGTAAGCCCTGGCTGGGGGCCTTAAAGTAATTTTTGGCCACCACAGGATAGTCCGGTTAAGCAGTCAAGCAACCATAAAGAGTTGCAACTGCGAGTGGTCATACATAAAAAAAAAGAGTAGCTACCGCACCTTTTCAATCGAAAAACCTAAAAATACTAGGCCAGACCTGGAAACCGAACCTAGAATCTTCGGTTCAACCACTAGAGCAATCATGGCTCATTTGTAACAAGGCCTCTTGTAAATAAGTAACACTACTAAATACTCGCGGCTTCGCCCACAAGGAAATCGAAAATTGTATTATCCGACGACCCGAATGGCGCAGCGGTAGTGAGGCTGCCTTACGTTCTTAGGGTCCCGGGTTCGAATCCCGGTTGGAGCAAATGTTTGTGTGATGAGCATGGACCTTTGTTTCCGAGTCATGGATGTTTATATGTATAATAAGTATGTATTTACAAACAAAAAGTATATATGTAGTATATCAACTATCTGGTGTCCACGACACAAGCCTCGTTGCTTGGTGTAGCACTAGATGGTGCTGTGTGTTAATGTCCAGCGATATTTATTTATTTATTATCCCACGGGAACATATTGGGTCCTATGACCCAGGACATGATCTATCCGTGTGCCAATAACATCACGCCTGTTATCCCTGGGGTAGGCAGAGGTGTGCCTAATAGTACACCCACATTTCGCCAGTAATGTTTTAATTCCCATGTAATAGGGGGCGAGCCTAAATAGCCTTGCCATCAACCGGATACAAATTAAGACTACGTGCCACTGAGAAATTCCTGATGGAAACACCCGACCCGGGAGTCGAACCCAGGACCTCATGTTCAGCAGTCACGCTTGCATAAACTGGACCAACGCGGCATTTAAATATCACTAGCCGTGGCAAATATCAAAATCAAAGACATATGCTTTCGCATTTATAACACTCTAGCTATGACTTGGCTCAAGATAATATTTGTGTTCCATACATACGCCTCTGTTTCTACGAATACCGCTACTTCTGCTGAGTCATCATTCCTCAACACCTCAGAACGGACCACACCCTCCATGATTGATGGCTGACAGCTGAATGGACCACATTAAGGTCAGCTGTTGCACTGTTAGACGATTGTTTGGACTAAGAATAAGATAGTTGAAGTGATTCTTAGACTAAAATTTAAAAAGTCTTCATTGAATATGGTATGGTATGGTACAATGTGGTCAATCAGTACTTGTAGCAAAAACACAGGTAGCTTACTGCATGACTGCATTTTGACTGCACCTTGCATATGCATGCAAACTGTACTTTTGCAGTTATTCTTTATGTAGATGCAGTATTCAGGTTTGTCGTGAGTCCAACACGTGAGTGTATCTGGTATTCTAAAAGTCAGCTATTCTTTTTCAACGTAAATTCAATTCATCTGATTGAACTACAGACAAATAAGAGTATTCTCTACACTTGTTCTCCCAGTCATTGCGATATTGTTTTTTGATCTAAGTAGAACATACCTGGGAATTTTCTAATCACGAACATATTGGGGTTCAAAGTTCCTACTTTTTCCCAAGTTTTTAATGTTATAACTTTACTTAAAACACCTCCACGACCTCCATACTATTCAAAAGAACATCCATCAGCACATGGCAATGTTTTGAGAGCATTACATTGAGTCCTACGTAAAACGTGTTTTTCATCCCAAAAAAAAGTATTTGCGTATAAACGTTTTTGCGTAGTTACTTAGTTTGATGTACAGAATGCTTGGTTGATGGCATCCGTGAAGGGTCCGTTTATTATATTTTCATCACCTTGTATCTACCTAATTAAAGCACCACAGGTTTTAAATTGTTTTAAGCACATAATTGAAGTGTTTTGTAGATCAACAGTGGCGTTTCCTCTGCAACTTCATCATTCTCTCCTGCCCTTATCCAAATTCATTTGGGGTCGGCGCAGCACGTCTTCTACTTCCATACTTCTCTATTACTCGTCATCTCAGCAGTCACCTCCTTTCAAGCCATATCATCCTTCACACAGTCCATCCATCGTTTTCTCTGCAACTACTTTTAGTTTAAAAAATCTCTACAAATCTTTAACAAAAATCTGTTAACCATCCAACACCAAATGAAAGCGACAGTTATTTCCGAGTTACGGTCCGTCCTCACTGCGGGTCGTTATCATAACTGTCGGTAAACAAGTCTACCTACCACTCTGCTGACCACCGTTAACGTAGAATTAGGTCTTTTGTTGATAGTGTTTAATGGCGAAGAATGCTGTGTGGCTGGTTTTGGAGATGTGATTGTTGTTGAATTTGGGCTGTTGTTATGATTAGGTAGCTTTGAAACAGGATTGTTTTCAGTAACGGATGTCTCTATGTCTACGTAGACTGGTTCTTAACAACTTCGGTTACGATTCATAAATGACTGCAAAGAGGGACTCCGTAATCTAGAGATTTTAGGGCTAATCTCTTAATCTTTATCGTGTGGTTAGTGCCTAAGTAAGTGGTGTCAGAGTTTTTATGCCGCCCATGGGCCTCTGACTTGGCTTTACATGCCGTCGAGAAATATCTCTCAGGCATGCTGGTTTCTTCACGACGTTTCTTCCTTCACCGAAGCAAGTGAGTGCTCTCCAGTGATTTGAGTTAACGTGATGCCATCTAGCCGATTTTGGCCACAGTGACTGCATTCGATGGCTTTATAGGATGGTGGTCGAGAGCTTTGGTATGATGCTTTTTCATGTACTCTCTAGCATATCCAACTAACAGCACAAAGCGGACATGTCAGAACACCGACGATGTCGATATTGTAGGGTATAGCTGTAGGTGGTCTAGTTATGAGGGCATCACGCTTTAAATCTAACTGTGAGTTAACTTAATAGGTATGGAGTTGTTGAGTTTCTTGCCAGTTCTTCTCCACGGGAAATGATCAATCCGAACCGTGTACTCGCTTATTACGTTTCATAAAGACTCATGTAGACTTGCTTCTTGAAAACGTCCTTTAACACACATCATCATTATCCTCAGCCTGTAGCAGTCCACTGCTGGATAATAGCCTCCTCAACACTCACGCCACTCAACTCGATTCTCAGCAACTCTCATCCAGTTGCTACCAGCCACCCTGCGAAGATCGTCGCTATTCCGACCCTGAGGGCGTCTCACCTTACGCTTGCCGATTCACGGTCTTCTCTCAAGAACACGTCTACCCCAACGGTCATCGGTTCTACAGCTAATATGGCCTGCCAAGTGCTACTTCAGCTTACTTTTTCTCATTATTTTGTCTGATAATAACAGTCCGTTGCTTTTAGGTTTTGTTATAAAATCTTTCTCAGTTAGATTCGTGATAACGAAACTTACAACTTTGATGAAGCCCTCATAAACAAGAAAGCGTAAAGCCACAATTAATAAAGCACTGTTATGAGCCATGACGAGGCATTAACATCATGATGTAGTGTGCCATACTGCCGTACAGCTTCCAATAGAGATGTGTGTTCGTGTACCAGATCAATACGAGTTAGATTCGGTAGTGCGAAAAAAGGGTGAGCCTTTGAGATCGTTGTTACAAAAGTAGTCTAGAAAAGCTCTACGCTAGTTTCCAGTTTTTTTTAACTAAGTAGCGTGACAAACTGCCTGTCAGGTCAATACCATCAGGTCATTATCTGCCTAACTATGTTAGGGTCGGCTTCCAGTCTGACCGCATACAGCCGAATACCAGTATTTTACATGCAGCGGCAGCCTGTTTGATTTGATATGATATCCCTTAGTAAGACTGGTTGTCAGAATTTCAGACCACTGACTACATGTAACGACTTTCAAAGATCTACATCTTAAATGACAGCCGGGGCCAACGGCTTAACGTGCTTTCCTGGCACCCATCCACAGACCAACCTAAGCAAGCACAGCTTAACCTAAAGCTCGACCCGAACGGTTGTTATTATTTAGCCACTGGGAGCCTACATAATGTTTCCTTTTTCTTCAGCCCCTTATGACAAGACAATGCAAGGAGAAAACGCCGTTGGTGACATTTAATTTTCCCAGGAACTAAATGAAGAAAATTGAATGTCCTTACATAGTTTACCTTGCATTAGCATCCAGCCTTGTCCTTGGGCCTTCTGCTATCCCTATTAAGAGAAACTCCTACAATATTTACATCACCTTCACTTCACTGCATTAGTAGTCGCCGCCATTTTACGCCTAACTGAAAGCAAATTATCAATCGCATTGTATGCAAACTATGCCCACCCACACAGATTTACTGTCATTGCAACTTTGAACTTTACATGTAAACAGTTTGAGTTTAATTTACATTGTCTTTTCTAGATTAAACTAGATGGCGCTGATTAAACATGATGACGTAACAATTCTAAATTTAAATTTTCAAATGATTAGTTCGAAAATATATTGTGTCAAAATGAATGATGCTGTTCATAACAATTTTGAACTCTGTTTACTACGCATTAAGATTGCAAATTGTTTGTTTAACAAAGATGTGTGATAAAAAATAGACAAAACCTGAATGACGATGAAGTTTGTAAGTAACTTTAAAGTCAATGCCTTATGTAATAAAGTTGGAAATGATTCGAAGACTAACTTATGCTCTAAATTATATGGTACAGTTGGCCGTGACCGGGACAGATGAAGTGGTACCCGGTTTTTTGACTGATATTCAAGATGGCTGAATTGTTAATAGACCGGTTATGTGTTTAGATTGGCTTAGATCTAGGTTAGCGTGTGTTATTGTTGGTAGATGACTCAGACGGAGTCTGGTAAGCGGAAAGCTTGGCTGTTGATCGTGAGGTCCGGGTTCGATACCCAATAGGTACCTAAAGTCGTAAGTAAACAGTTTGTAGTTACCTCAGATAGTGTAGCTGGCCTTTTTCACAACTACTAGAAGTTCACGATACTCCTTTGGAGGGCATAACGTGTTTTCCGAGATATGGTGGGGGCTCAGTATGTAGTGGATAGTCAGTGGTCACCCATCCTCGAACCAACCTTTTTTTTTTATTTTTTTTTTTCACGATGTGGAAATCCTCAATGGATGTCCTCCGCCCTGGGGAGAGCGGAGGGGTCTGTCAGACTCGTACTGACTAAAACCACACCGGTGTTCCATCGCACACTTGCGTCGGGGGGCAGCGGGATCTGATGCGACTTCCGCTGCCCCGGACTAGTGCCGGCCCGCTTGACCTGCGGGCCTCGTCCCGGGGGGAGTGAGGTGTAGAACTCCCCCCACTACGTCTCGGAGAGGCGCGCGTGGAACACGACGCGCCGCCGTCTCGGGTCCAGTGTCATGGGGGGCGACGGATGTCCCCGAATCCGTCGCCCCTGGACTTATTTAAGGGGACCGGAAGAGGGCGTTATCAACCCTCTGCCGACGCCCGGTGCGTCTGCTGCGGGTCGGGAGAGCGGTCTCGACCTCCCTCAACCTCTCCGCAGCCTCCTTCTGCGACATGACGGTTTCGCAGAAGGACACCACTGCGTCCCAGGACTCTGCACTGCCAACGATCGCGCGAGCGACGGCCGGCAGCGACAGGTCTCCTATAACCTCTGCTACGAGGGCACGGCGCGGCTCGTCCCACGCGGCACACTCGGCCAGCGTATGCCGCGCCGTATCCTCCGTGCAGTGGACGCAGTGGTGACCTGCGACACAGGTACTTCCCGAAGCAGCCGTGCCCCGAGAGCACCTGCGCCGCCCGAAACGTCAGGGAGCCGTGCTTCCTCCCGAGCCAGTCGTCGAGTACTGGCCGGAATCCTCGGACCAACCTAGCTTTACCTTCGATCGACTCGTGCGGTCACTATTTTATTACTCACGACCCTTCTCGTATGCCATAATAGTAACAAAGGTTGCGTCATACGAGAAACCGAACCCAAAACTAAATCCCACTCGACAGCCAATTTATCTCTTCGCCATAAGCCCTCAAAACATGTCATCAACAAAACAACATGAAAAAAAACTTAAACCTGCAGATAAACTTAATAAAATTAGTCTGCAACTTGTCCGTTTGGCAGGCGCCGCATTCCTTCCGTTGATGAACTATGGACTGGGCTCTATAAATTATTGTTGGTAAATACAACGATATGTTGGCGGTCATACCTTCCACTAGCTGTGACCACGGAGTAGAGAGCAATGGAGTGCTAACATGCGAGCGAATAATGAAGTGGCAATCACCTATTCATTTCATAAAACTGTCAGATAATAACGTTTGTGATTTGACAGACTACAGAGATTATTTAATCTAGTCTAATATAAAGATCGGCGTTCGTGGAATCAAACCCAAGACGGTAAAGTGGTAAAGTGCCTAATTTGTTTTCAAGAGAGAGCTCTTGAAAACAAATTTGGCACTTTACCACAAGCTCTCATGTCAACGAGAAAACAACATGCAAACCCCAGAATCACGCAGAAAAATTTAATAAAATTAGTGTGCATCTTAAGCGCATGACGACCACTGCGACTAAAAGATTATTGTTTCACAAGTAAACACTCCATTCCCTACTTTATCAGTACAAACTACCAACCAACCATAAGCAACCAATAGTGATACCTGCCGATCCCACATTCTTGCATCACGGTGGCGTGCCTAAATGCCTCGATCCCAGCAAGATCACCTGTTCAATCTTGGGTATCACTCCATTACTTACTCCATCTGTACCCCCTACCAACCATAAGCAGGCAGTGATACCTGTCGGTCCTACATTCTTGCACCGGCGAGGCGGTGCGGTGGCGTGCCCAAATGCCGCGTTCCCAGCGAGGACGGCGCGAGGTCGCCACTTCAATCTTGGGCCGCGCAAAATACCTATCTAGGACCTGAACCTACCTACATAGTAATTGAGGTAAGGAATTTATGTAAAGGATGAGTTGTGAGTGTCATTCTTGAGTTTTCATTGACTGGCAAATTTACGTAAACGGGCTATACTTGCTTCAATACTATTCGGTATCTGTCAAGCAACATTGATGGATTCTGTGGGGATCCCACATTTAACTCGTCTGCCATCAAAGCAAGAGTGAACACTTGAACAGGCTTCTTCTGGGCACGCTCGTTCCATCATAGACCTCATCCATCGCTTTACATCAGGCGTGATCGAAATCAAGGGAAGGTCTATTTTGCAACAGGAAAAAAAAACTAGTTGGTATGGTATTTAGATAGTGGTCCACTGGTTCTAATGACTTACCTCCATATGTATGACTTCTATCCTCTAAGTCTAACTTACTAGACTCAAATGAAATCAATCAGACACATTTCTTGAACTTCTAGAGGGACCAGTCGTGTCTTCTCGGATCCAAGGTCACTACTACTAGATAATTTCTCTATGAAATATCAAATAATATTAAAACTGGTGTCCTTTTAAGCCTGTCACTGCCTATTGTTCCAACTACTGATCATTAAGAACATCCGGTAAAATTCACACAAGATTTGTCGCTAGCCCAAAGCGTGTTAACGATAACAGGATTTTAGACATAGTTTAGTTTTCCTTACTATATTTTCCTTAACATTATCTTAAAACTATGGCGGAGAGTATCCACTCTCCGATTATTAAAAGTTTTGTGAGAAGGACAATCACTGAACAATTGAACATTAATCTGGGGATGTTCTTTTCACAATACTATTTACTCTGTCTTCTCTATTGTATTTCAGCTACTAACACTAGAAATATGTTATTGTATTACTTATCGATGCACTCGAAATGTGGTGCTGGCGGCGATTGCTGTCCTTGGACGGCGTTTCGGATCAATGTCTCGATCTTAGAGGAACTTCGAATCAAGGAGAGGTTATCATCGACTGTACAGATGCGAATCCACAAATACTTCGGCCACATTGTTCGAAATGAACGCTCCATGGAACGACTTGTTGTCCAGGGGCAAGTAGAAGGCAAGAGGTCACGCGGTCGATCACCTACGCGTTAGACAGACCTTATAAAAGCTGCAACACAAACATCCATAGTCCAAAGCTCCCGAGACGCTGAAGACCGCAACAAATGGAGACGCATCGCAAAGGCTACGTCATCCAAAGAAAATCCATCATCGTCAACCACGACCATTCTGTCAAGAATGCACGACTGAGGAGGATTGCTTACTAACACGATGGATCACTGTCGTCCGAAAAATACAGATGATTATTATTATTAAAGCGGTAAAGGAAAAGTTCGCTAGGAAAGTGAGTCCTGGAGCATAATAATCGAAGTAGTGTGACATCTTCTAACCCGCACCGGGCCCTCGTGCTGGATATCAGCACACTCCATCTCATATTGAGGTGATCTGGGACCAAGTAGTCTGACATTGAAGGCTGATTATGGTTATGAATGTCGATTTTCTTCTTAGCGTATCGATGGCAATCTAAATAGTGTCGACCCAAAACTGAGCCACTAGTTTGGCGCCTTTTTTTCGGATGAATGACGATGAACGAATCATCTAATGACTCCTCCCGCCCTCAGCTCCCTCCCTCCAGCCCCGGACTAGTTTGGCGCCTTCAAGTAGCGTCCATCTGTTCCTTACCTAATGAACAAACAACTGGACACGCAGGACACACTATAAAGTGCCCTATGAATGTCAATGTTATCAAAAGCTACCCGTTCATTTTTAAATCAGAACATTCTCTCCCTCTTGCAGAACCCAACAACGCCATACTGCACCATATTTGAAAGGTCGAACATGTCGTGACCTCAAAACCTTCGCATTTCGACCTTCACAACTGATCTAATGCAATGATTGCATGTTACTGTTTGTACACCTGTCATTGCTTATGGCAAAGACCTTTCAAAAAGTGCTCCGGTATGGCCGCGCCGGTACTTGTTCTAACTGAGGTATTTCTTCATACGAATAATAAATCATAGTTATGCAGCACACATATTAGTAGAGGGTTCAAAAAGGAGGATGAAGTCGAAGGCAAAAAAAAACTGAATCAAAAAAACCAAAAGTCACCGACTTCAGAAGCTAAAGTTATTTTTCCCTTGTTTGTGTGTTTGAAGTTGGTTTTATTTTTGTAAAAAGGTTTTTCATTCAATGGTGTTTGAAAGAATGAGGGGTAACCACTGTTAAGAAAGGAGGTGACTGTTGTGATAACGAGTATTAGAGAAGTATGGAAGAAGAAGACATGCAGCGCCGACACCAAATAAATTGGCATAAGAGCAGGAAAATGACGATGATGAATATAAATAAATAAATTTATTGACACACACAAGTTACAAATAATACAAACAAGAAAACAAAAACAATGTGCATAATTATTATAGTTAAAATAGTACAAAACTGGAAGAAGTCGTGGGCCCCAAACTAGGTACAGCCTGTATCTTGGTGGCCCAATATATACAGTAGATTCAGATTGAATAACTGACTGTTCAGCGTGAAACAGCACTACAAGACACAAGAAACAGTTAATTTTGTAAATTATAAATAAACAATTAAAAAAAAGAAAACAATCTCAATCAATAAAATGAATATTAATAAAAAAAAACATTGTAAAAATTAAAAAACCCGACTACATAAAAATTAAAAAAAATAAATAAAAACTGAAAAGAAAAAACAAGTTCAAGAAACAGGACATTTTGACTGCAACAGTCGGGACCCATATTGGATGATGTAATGATTTTAGTCTAGATTATTATAACTAGAATGATTAAACTCAAAAACTACTGAAATTCTTTCACCATTAGAAAGCCACGTCTTTACTGAGTAACATAGGCTATATATTATCCCCGTACTCCCACGGGAACGGGAACTACGCGGGTGAAACCGCGTGACGTCCGCTAGTACTATACAAAGCTCGATTTGTTACCTAAAAAAAACTACACCACCAAGACACACCAAGATGAACACTGTTTATCGTAGCTATTAACTAGTCCCCACTCTGACTGATTCCGAATCAAACAGCCTTATAGGTAGGTACCCGATAATCGCCTTACAACGATGTCGCAAGCCTCATCTCATTGTCATCTTGTTAATTTATCGAAAAATAAACAATATGTCTCGTCGATCAAGCCTCAAGACGGAGCCCGGTTTTAAAACGCAACTATTTTTATGAGTACCGGTTCAAGTGGTTATGAGGCATGGCGCCCGAAATCTTTGGGTTATAGGTTCGAGTGCAATGTCGTTATTTATGTGAAAACTGTTAATTTTGGAATATTTTTAACGTTAGTAGATGCCGTTACATCTAGAGGTGTATAAAGATATGCTGTTTAATATTTGATAGTTTATTAGTTAGATAGACTGCCTCGTTCATCTCAGCATGAGGTTCTGGGGTTCGATTCCCAAGTCGGGCTAAGTATTTTGCCATCAGGAATTTCTCAGTAGCAGTCACGGAGTTTGGATTTGTGGCTGGTTGATGGCAATAGGCTCGCCCCATTACATGGGACTTTCACAACTAACTGACGAAATGTGGGTGTAATATTAGGTACACCTCTGCCTACCTTTCAGGGTTTACAGGCGTGATGTTATGTAGAAGATCCCATGGGACTGAAATTCCAAGTTTGGTGAGAATTTTTCTACTTTGTTGCTCTTGAAAATGGTTTCTTGTCAATACAAAATGCCGTTACGTAATGCTTGAAGATCAACGCGGTGAATATAAAAACAATTGCAATTATACCTATCACTGACATTTTGTAAGTAAACTATAACCACTTGACCAGTCAAGAGGTAAGCACCTGAATTATTACTACATACTTTAAACCTACTTAAGGTTATAAAAATATGGTCATGTCTGCAAAGCGCGACATCGAATTAACGGGATAAAGTGTAATACTTTCAATTCTGATGTGCGCAAAATTGTCTCTGACCAACTTTTCTAACATATTTTTCCTCAAAAAACAACACATCAAAAAGTATATCTTTTTCTTTAAAAACTGCTGCTAATCTATTCCACTTACTCCATAGCTACATCTTTAATAGAGCATAGCATAGCACAGTTGTCTGTTGCAAAAAAGCGCATACCAAAATGATTTAGTCATAACGCCTGATACGATAGTTATAGCAACGTTTCGTGAAACACGCACGTGCTATGACTTATTTAACAGGCGTCATCGCGTGTTATGAAGTCGGATTATTTATGTAGACGCTTACCGGTAAAAATTAATTAATATTTTTGGGGTAATTCGTTGTCTGGGTACTTTGTGCTAAAAACGAAACTAGCTACAGAATTCAAACCAAAGTTTATACAATTTCGCAGTTCTCAGAAGCATTTCATAAAATTATAAGTTAATTATCACAACAAAGAATTAATAAATAAAGAATTAATAAATTATTTTAATTTATTCATGAGTAGGTAGGACTGCCTTGTTGATCTTGTGGTCGCAAATGGGACTGATGATCATGCAGTCGTGGGTTCGATTTCCAGTTCGGAAAAGTGTATTGGTTTTTTCAGAATTTTTGAATTTTTTGAATTTTTCAGTAGCAGCCACGGAGTCTCGATTTTTGCCCGGCTGTTGGCAATATAGACTCTCCTTATAATACATAAAATTTAAGGCAAAATGGGAGTTTGTTTCCTATAAGTACACCCAAAAAAGTTGGTGGTAGACCAGTTTTGACCTCTATGCCTTAAATAATAAGCTCTAACAGTGGTCAAGCGCACATCTCTTCATGACCTGGATTGTAAGCGTGTAGTTAATTATATTTTTATGAGATGCAGAATGCATGTCAAACAAATAAATAATACTCAAATGCAGGTTGCATATCAATTGAATAAATCTGCAGCAGCTTGAAAATTGCGTAACTTAGTGTTGAGATTTCTACATTCCTAATTATTATGTCAAAAGAAAAATACATATTTATTCAACTTGACAATTTATGACTTGCTTCTGGTAAGATGCATTCAGATGGTACTAATACATATTACTTGCCTGACAGATCTGACATCAATACATGAATTAACACTGGTTTTGTGTACCTAAATCTATTTACATTATAAGATATGTTTCGGATCTGAAAACGTACAGGGGGTCAAAAATATGAATCAAGCTAAAAATTTTAAATTCTTAAAATAGATAGGTTTTGACTATAAAGTCCATTTTAAGAAATAACATTTTTAACGTGATTAATATTAAGATTCTGCTAAAGCGGCCATTTTAGGCCCCCAGATCTATTCTGGAAACACTTGAAATATTATCGACTAGATCTTTCATTTCCCTGCCTTTAGCCCTGTCGGCGCAACATGTCTTCATCTTCCATACTTCTCTTTTAGTCCTCGTCTCATGAGTTACTTCCTTTCTAGCCAAATCATGTTTTTTTAATAAACAAATATCGCTGGACATTACACACAGCGCCATCTAGTGCCACACTAAGCAACGAGGCTCGTGTCGCGGACATCAGATAGTTGATATACTACATAGATACTTTTTGTTTGTAAATACATACATATTGTACATATACACATCCATGACTCGGAAATAAATGTCCATGCTCATCACACAAACATTTGCTCCTACCGAGATTCGACTAGTCACTACCGCTGCGCCATTCGGGTCATCACATTAGTCCGTCCATGGTTTCTTTAGTCTTTCCCAACTCTTATAGATATCCAGACTCTAACTATAAACTTTCCTCACTATATTTTCCCTAGTTTTTCCCACATACAGATCATCACTCTCTTATTTATTTATTTAAACTTCATATACAAGAGTGGTACATAGGCGGACTTAACGACCAATGCTTCAATTAGACGCTCGTATCTGAATCTATTTAAAGAATCCAGCGTAATTTTCTCCGAAGCCTAACTTCCTGATAGTTTTACAGCGATTGACTCGGCTTATACTCGGCGCAGTCCATTGCTAGACTAAGAGGTCTACTGTCTACTGCTTCTGGAGAACTAGACGCGGCGCTACACCGTCCTCCAGTCAGCTAATACGGTACCCTTTATAGGGCTAGTTATCATTCTGGCTTCTAACTGATAATGGCTTGACAAAATGACTTAACGTGCTTTCCGAGACAACCATACCTCGAAGAACTCAACGGAGGGATATCGGTTAGTACTGATATTTCAGGAACCCAGCTAGTGTTGCTCCACATTGAAGATGAATACGTGCTGCTGAAATGTAATTTCAGCCAAAGCTACCAGCCTTATACATATATCTATCCACTGCATCTTTCCATAAAATCGAGGTTGATTTTCAACCCAAATAAAATTACACCTTAATTAACCAAAACCAATCAAGCCTGCCAATATCAGTGTCCCTAATTTCGGCCCGCAGTAAACCGTGCGCTGATTGGCCGGCAGCCCCGCTTGCTCCCAGCCGGTCGCCCGGCACCTTCACGCCACTTACGGTACCGTTACGGTTGATATAGTGTTTGTCGAGCGATGCTCGCCATCGCTTCCGTGTTCGGATGCATCCTCTTAAGGGGAAGGCTGCGTGACTGTCAGATTCTTCAATAGGTGTAAGGAGAGTACTTCAGGGATTTGTCGTCGGAGTTGTGTTACCTTGAATCATCTTATAAGGAGTAAGTACATACGTTATTGTGTTACCCAGTTATTAGGTGGTAAGTCCGTTAGACAGTCAGTCAATGACTGGTATTTAGCTGCATCTGAATAAATTGGAAGCCGACAACAACATAGATGGGAAAAGGCTTGGCAGATAATGAAGATCTAAGAAGTAATCGGAGAAAATTCTCAACATTACAAAGATCATTAATGGCGAAATTTGAGTACCTCCTAAAGGATATTCAAAATTACTTTAGATTCCCTTGATGTGATATGGACTCCTAAATTATACTTAGGTTTATAATCACAACACAAATAACTTGATGGTTCGGCAGGCTAATGAACTAAATTGCTCTATGGTGCTGAAGTGTGAGTTGGGAGAAGATTCAGCTCTTACGACACCCTCCATATTTGCCGTAAACCAACCACTAACGGATAATTGACACAACGTATCAAACCACTAATTAGACAATTATCTTAAAGGTCACAAATCAGCAACCATTTTTGGTAACTGAACTTTAAAAACATTTCTAAATAATTATGCTTAAATATCAATCCTTACACAAACAATTTTATTTACAAATCTGCCAATATTAAAAACAATTGCACAATTATCAACAATTACATCAACTTAGCCTTAACAATCGGAGCAGGCTCTCTGCGCTTGCGCACGCCGGGTACCGTCCGCGCGCATTCCCTCGCTAACCGCCGTGGAATACGCACGTATTACCGTTATCAATCATTAACTCTCGAATCGAAAACAAGTGAAGTGCAGTGAGTGATTTTCAGTGAAAAATGTGAATATTCCTGTTTTTCTTTTAGTGATTTTTCTACGTCACTGATATGAAGACCGTCGATATTTTGGAGGTAATTTTCTCTTTTTATTAAAAATTAATTTTACGCTCAGTTGATTTTGTTAACGAGGCAATATTTTGTAAAGATTACTAACAATGCATCGGTGAAATATTTAAATGATGTAGCATATTTGTGTTTGTTTGTTGATTGTGATCAGTAAATTGTTGTAGATGATTTAACAGTTTCATATATAAAGACTGTTTAATTACTACAGTGTCCATATAAAGCTGGAAGATTTCACTTTATATTGAATACGATATACCTGTTTAATGACCATTAGCTGTACCTGAAGGCTTTAGAGGTAGCAAGAAAACACTTAAATTATGTTTCTATAACTGCATTTTACAGCTTTCCCTAAGCACTAAGAAAGAGAATCTATGAATGCATTTGAAAGTATTGACCATTGACCCTTACCATGCATTTATCAATCTTTGAACCTGTAGTCAATGTCTGCATAAATTAAAACGTCGTTAAAATATCTAGCATTAATTCAAACCAGAAACCATAAAACTTATTTGTCAAAATAGGAAATATCGGGCATTCAAGTTTGGTATGCCCTTGGGAACTATCTTGTGACCCCTTCCAAATTAATCATAAGGCAAAACAAAAAAAAATGTATTTCCAGTTTCCTCATTGACAAATAACTCCGTTTACGAGGAACGACAACAAACAATAGTTTATTTATTTAACCTCCTTAAAACAGCGGAAGAATGCAGGAATTTCAATGTGAAAGCTGAGAGTACGGTGCGAGTAATAAGTTCGGTTTACAATTGATTAATTTCGTAAGATTCTTGGATATTCTGGCTCATTAATTTACAAATAATGTAAATTATACACACTGCATACTTAAACGTTATTCCATTCATATATTTTAGTAATCCAGCAAAGTTTCTATTTATGAATGAATCAATAACAATATACAATATACAAAACGTACAATAATGAAGATTTTTTTATTTACTAAGCTCACGTCACTCAGTAAACATTAAACTAAAAATGATCTTTTCCTTTTCTTTTGAAGTTCCTTTGTTTTTCAAACTTTATGTTAACACAGCTTAACATTCTTGTATGATATGATTCCTATCTAAAACTTCCACAACCATTTTTGCACTTGCATGTGGCCGCTGTTTTGGCAAATAACCGAAAATATATACTCAGCATTTTATTTGAAACGGTTTTAAAATGTATGACATTATTTTTCAATATCTCAGATAGATTTCCAAAAATATTGGACACATTTTTTTTCTTTTTTCACGTAAACAAAAAATTAAGACGATACAGTGCGTCGAAAACTCGTGTGAAGTCAGATTAGAATACATTTTTTACTCAAATGTGACGTCACTAGGCTCCACTCATGATCTTTGACATGTTTTATCTTCGTCAATTTTTATTTATTTAATAAAACAAAAAACACGTACTTATCCTAATTTTTTGTTGATAATCTATATGACGCACTAAACAGAATTCTGTTTGAAAACTGTTTTGCTCATAAAATGTAGAATTGTCGCAACTTATGAAGTTCCACCACCAACCCGATTGAACCAAAATAACCCAGCAATTATGTGACCCATCCCTAATTGTAGCAATTTCACGAAACTGTCATGTCTGACAGGCTTATTTTAAGAAGATATAATTATGCTGATGTCTACTTGTCAGCCTGGCTGGTTTAATATGTATATTCAAGCAATTTTGCAGCGGGATAAGTAGGACTCGAACCGGTATGTGTTGCTAGAATGCTTGCTGTTAACAATAGTGAAGAACATACCGGGTTTGAAAGCGCACGAACCAATGGCAATCGGCTAGGAAATGTATTTGAGTATGTATATGTAATTGAGAATAGATGAATGTATGACATGAATGGGTGTGCCTGGAGATGTGAGTACTGTTGAGGTATTGTATACTGGATAGCATTAGAAATCGACTTTCATGAATAATAATAATAAAAATAACATTTTTATTCAAAAAATAAAAGGTAAATGTTTACAGTTTTTCTTAAATCTATGTCAAGTTTACCCATGCTTTGAGCCTGAACTAGGTAATACTGTGCTTCAGGCGATGTTTAGTAAGTTCATGGCATCATCATTGTCCCGCCTTTATCCCAATTTATTTATGCTCGGCGCAGCATGTCTTCTTATTCCTTACTTCTCTATTACTCGTCATCTTTGCAGTCACCTCCTTTCTAGCCATGTGGGTCCCGTCATAACTAATCGTGCCATCTTGTTTGTTTACCAACAGTCAATATCTTTCAACCGTCAAAAAATCCTTATATCCTGGTAATTCATAAATCATAATACGAAAAGGGAAAAGATTAGACAGTGAGACGGTTAACAGTGGTATATTTTAAATGTTTAGATTTTCCGTAATTTCTTTGAGGAGCTCGTGGCTAAATAATGACAACCGCTCGGCAGGTAGTACTTCCGGTTGTGGAGGTAAGAAAGGCGCAATCGTCCGATTAAAATACTAGTATTCAGCTGCATCCGGTTAGACTGGAAGCCGACCTCAACATAGTTTGGAAAAGGCTAGGCAGATGATCTCTTCCGTTATATGTATTTTGCCATAAATTTCAATAACATGAAAATTCCTTTGGCAGCTCTTAAGTACTTTAATCAGGCTTTTAAACCATACAGTCTCAATAAAAACCAAATTGATAAATGACCTCTTAAGTGTGAACCCAGTAATGGATTTTGTTCAAAAGGATTCAATTTTAATGGGCCATAATTTTAATTTTATGACCGTGTACTTGTATGAGGAAATGGAAGGACAATAAAAGCTTTACAGAAATAAATTTATAGCTTTTTAGAAGACGGACAAGCAATCAAGCAAAGTCACATTAACTATCATAAGTTACTATGAAATGAACTGCCGTAAAATGAGATAGAAATATTTTATACATCCTTAACATTGGTCCAAGGAAAAACAATTTACACGGATGTAAAAATTGAATTTACTTAGGTGAAGTTGCGGGAAACCGGCGCTGTGAAAAAATTTCCAGGAAAGTATCATCACCTGATCTTTATGTCTGCCACTAAACTGTATGATTCTTTTTCTATTTGAAATAGGTGTAGGACAGGTCTTATCTTCGTGTGCCTCGCCAACTATGTTGGGGTTGGCATCCTGTCTATACGGAATTACGGATGTAGCTGAATACCATTATTTTACATTTAGGGACTGCCTATCTGACCTCCGCAACCCAGTTAGTACCGGTTAATACAATACCCCTTGGTAAGACTGGTTGTCAGACTTTCAGGATACTGACTACCTGTAACGATTTACAGGTCTTTATTTCTTAGTGGTCAACAGACTCAAGAGAAATGATGGATATAGCCCCAGTTCCTCGACATTGTTTCCATTGCCAACCTTATCAAAATATCCCTTGATTCCAAGGTAACAGTACAGTACAGCAAAAAAAATGTCCATCAAACCCATCTGCCCTGCTCCCAATTCACATCCTACAAACAAAACTAAATGCAAGTCATGTGCATCCATCACGATGACAGGTTATGTGTTACGAATGACCATATATTTTATATATATATAAAGAGTTATTGCCGTATCTATCTATACTAATATTATAAAGTTTAAGAGTTTGTTTGTTTAAACGGGATAATCTCTGGAACTAACTAACGTATTAAAAAAAATGTTTCGTTCTATTATTTTATTTCTTCGGAAATGTATTGAAAAACGACGTTGATACTTGTGGGCATTTTTACTGCACTTCTCTCTCTGCTCCAAACATAGTTTATAAGTGATACTAACAACAACATGAATCATTTGTATTCATATTGTTGTTAGTAACACTAAATACTATATACTAAATAATAATAACAACCTCGCCTAGCGGCTCGGGTGTGAATTCCGCCTCGAATGCAATAACAAAGTTTCCCCACTTATATCAAAATGTAATATTTGAATTCTTTAGCCCAATAGGGTAGATGACACCATAAAACAATAATTCCAAGACACCAATCTCTAAAAAAACACTTTATTTTGGGCCAGAAAACTCGATTTATTTTCAATTAATTGCCAAATTCGATTTTTAGTTGCTTTGAAATCAATAAATAGTTGACTCATTGAGTTGACTAAACAGTGACGTCACAGTTTACTATAGCCATACAAAATCTATGAGAGAACCGCGTTTTGAAAGCTCTTAAAAAGTATCTCAATTGATTGGTGTGTCATCTACCCCATTCTTGAATAAGGTTTTAGGCTACTTAACATCGCACTACAACCCTTAAGTGCCGAGCAAAAAGAAAAATAGCGGGTAAAGCCATGGGGCACAGCTAGTTTTAAAGACAGAGAGATAGACGATTGACCATATCTTTTATGTGTGTTTTTATTCGACTGCCGACGTTCGATCGAGGTTTATGCTCGTCTCGGATCCGGCTGCGATGCCTGATCGAGTTTAGAGTGACGAACGATTATTGATCTGGTGCTGAACTGTATTTTGATGAGCTGGTAAATGGTATGTTTGACATGGCGCAGCTACGGAATGCTGTATAGCTTCTGGTAAGGCCTAGACAAAATTCCTGGGCTGACAGTGGCGTTTAAAATGTTTTGTATTTTTGATACGACTTTTGTCTTGGTTACATTTCATGTAATGAGGAGGGATGAAACGTATGTGACTAAAAGAGGGATGGACATGAATGTTTATGGATGGAGAGGAAGAGGAAGGCCAAAGAAAATATGGATGGATTGAGTGAGGGATGATATGAGAGAGAAAGGAGTAAATGATGCCGTGACGTCTGACAGGGGAGAATGGAAGAGATGTAGAATGGGACAAGGCCACGCAGATGATGTTGATACGACTTTGAACACGAGTAATAGCTTTTCAGTAGCTAATTTATGTAATTTCAATAGATTTTTGTGTATGGTACTCATGAATACAAACAACTGTTGGAAAATACAGTTGTTTCCAAAAGTTATTCAGAAAAGTTACTGTAATGAAACTTCTGCTCATAAGTAGGTACTACTGAGTAAAAGAAAAGTGAAAAAGAAACAAACTTTTTGAAAGATAAACTCGAAGATAAAAAGTTCAGGAATTCCTCAGTAGCAGCCACAGAGTTTGGATGATAGCAATAGACTCGCCCCCTTGTTTAATGTAACTACTTGAATTTTTGTAAAATTCGCACTCCCGAGGAACAAGATACAAGCGATGCTTAGTATGTAGCTCACCGATTATTGACACAACTGTTTTATTGTTATTGATTACTGACTTTGATTCGATTTCGCTAACTAGGTTTTTTTAAAAAAAATCACGGGTAAGTACTTTAAGTGTAGTGAAAAACCGTGTGTTCTATTTGCGATAAAGAAAGGTGATGGGAAAGTTCAAAATATATTGAATTGACTATTATAAGCTACCGAAATACATACAAGGTGTAAACGAACCCTTCACGAAGCCGTCAACCAAGTGTTACTTGATTTGATGATTTCGCTCAGTAGGCTTGTTCAAATGAAATAAAACCTCTATGCAATTCATAATCGCGATTTAAAAAGTCCATGTGATGTTTTGACAAGTCACACGTCTTCATTTCGATAACATCAGTTCTAGTCTAACCTTGATTAAAACCGCTGCAGCACTTTCATTTGCCTGACTATTTAGCAATATTTGTCTGTTGACATTTAATATTATAATCTAAAATTTATCTAATGACTTAGAGTCTTGGACCATATTTAATTAGAATTTTAGGCCCATTAAAGTTGCCTCGATGACATAATGGTTCGCTTGATTTTTGCATAAGGAAAATGACATTCCGCATCAGCATTGGATCTGATTGGATTTGTGCTCGGTTGCTCCAATAGGCTCAGTCCAAATCACTTTGAGCTTATAATGTGAATGATGAAACCAAGATATTGTAACAATATTCTGATTTAAAAGAGTGTCCATGGAGTTTCTTGCGCGTTCTTCTCCATAGAGATCTACGCTTTGGAATCGGCAACTACAGTCCTTTCACAGTTTTTATGCCCTGAGGACTAGGACTGTAGCTACATTTCATTGATGTCATTGTCTCGACAATTCAAAAGTGTCTGTAACTGGCCTACTTGAAATAAATGCTTTCTTCCCTTTTTCTACCCTTGCATACCCCTACGGATAACACTAGCACGATGATATCACATCAGTTGCCTAGCCTTTTAACCTAGCCGTTAATCAACTATGTGATGATCAGCTCCCAGCTGACACCAGCTGCTACTGCTGGATACCAGCATTTTATATGAGTCTAGCTGTTGCCCGCGACATTCGTAAGCGTGAAATTATTATGAAAATACAATTTTCCCCGCTTTTGCAACATTTTTCATTGATGCTTCGCTCCTATTGGTCGTACCGTGACGTTATATAACCTATAGCTTTTCTCGATAAATGGGCTATCCAACACTAAAAGAATTTTTCACTTTGAACCAGTCGTTCCTGAGATTAGCGCGTTCAACCAAACAAACTCTTCTGCATAATAATAATAGTATAGATGACTGCCTATTTGATCACCAAAACAAGGATGATGCTAAGCCAGCAACCAGATCTTCATTCACAGTTAAAAACAGCGGGGCGTAGAGAATGCGCCTGAGCAGTTGAGCCGTTGTCGAGTGGGGCTCGTAAATCTAGTCGCGTGCGCAGATGTCATTAGCGCGGACATCTTATAGTAAAAGTTTTGTACAATCCGTATGTAACGAGTGAGAAGAGTTTTTGGTTATTTTTTAAGTTATTTAAAGAGGTTGCATAAAATACCCTCCCGACTACTAGCTTTCAGAGGTAAGAGAGTGTCACTCCTACCAATCTCCGCTCTGTTACTGATAAATTCCTAATGGAAAAACCTATTAAATCTGCCCGACCCGGGAATTGAACCCAAGATCCGCTCAGCAGGGCTTGCGTCCACGAGGCCAATAAGGCAGAGATTTCTTATAGTGTGATGATAGTAGGGCTTCGTTGGTGTAGTTCAGTGTCTTGGGAATCAGTCCAAGCATTAATAGCTATTATTACCACCAATCAGCTATTTTTCATGATTTCATGGTATGACTGCCTCGTTGGTTGAGTGTGTGTGTCTAAGCATGAGGTCCTTGGGTCGATTTCCAGGTCGAACATAGTATTTTTGGGTTTAACACCAGGAATTTCTCATTAGCAGCCACGGAGTCTGGATTTCTACCTGATTGATGGTAGTAGGCTCGCCCCATATTACAGGGGACTTAAACGTAACTGGCGAAAAGTAGGTAAATTATTAGGTACACCTCTACCTACCCTTTTGGGGATTACAGACGTGATGTTATATTCATGGTATGGATGCCGTTTAAATAACAGACATATACCATAGACTTTTTCCCAGTCCCTAAGATCCTCACTGCATTGGAAATTAGGACTTGCAAGGGTCTATAAACAGTGGTAGAGGTTTTTATCTCATTCCATCGACCACGAACAGCTACTCAGTACTTTTCCTTTTTACTCGACTGCCAAAAAAAGGAGTGTTATGTTTATTTGTCCTACCCAAGGGTATCGACACGAGTAGATATTAAAGACCAAGCTCATCATAAAAATAAAGACGGCAAATTAACTAAGCAGACAGGCAAAATCCATTCCCATAAAAATAAAGACAGACACAAACAAGAGCTTCCTCTCATGTAGAATATAGAGCCATAGAGCCGTACCATAGAGCTGTACGATAGAGGTATAGAGCTATAAATACTCTCTATTAGCTATAACATTGTGGTGGCTGTCTCGGAGACACGATGTTGCATTTCCTGCCGATATAAATAAGTACCATTGAGGAATAAGAGTGGGGTGGAGTCGCCAGGCTAAAATAAAAAACTAATACCTTCCAAGAGCAAAAGTATAAATTACTTTGTGCTCGATTGATGGCTATAGGCTCGCCCTCTGTTACATGGGACTTAAATAGCATAATGTGGGTGAATTAGGTATAACCTTTGTCCACCTCCCTTCGGGGATAACAGGCGCGATAATACTTTTAGATAAACGAAGATTTTTGAATAGAAATCAAAAATATAAACCTTCAAAGAGGAATGGAAATTCAAGCTCATAACAGATTTTTAATAGATGTAAGCCCAATCAAGATGTCACATTAATTAAAACAAGAATCAGAAGAACATAATTAACAGTCTGGAATCAAAATTGAAAAACCTTTCACTCTCGACTAAAACTTCATGTAAATAAGCCACATTCAATCAATCATTCATAACTACTTCATGATTTCATCGTCAATTTCCTTATTAATTATAAACTCACTAATTGAAATGACTGTTTACAAGTTTAGTAAACCCAAATCAATTAATTTCGCCTAAGACAGCAAAATAATCGATTAGCTCATCAACTAACTAAGAAAGTCATTACATTAAAACCTGGCTCATAATTCTTGCACATAATACCTGATGCTATCTAAAAACCTAGGTTTATGTCATACATAAAAGTTTACATAACGTGGAAGTCTCCGCGTGTTTCCTGTTCGTCTCAGGTCGTCGCTCCGGCGGTTGCATAATAATGTCCCCTAGGGGCAGGGCTGCCATTTAATTAAGGATGGACGGGGTAAATGATCCTTGATGTCATAATATGTTTTGTTACAGATGGAATCTAGTTTTTTTCTTGCTGTACAGACACCCACCCACCGCTGGAGGTGGTGGAGGCCCAGTGGTGGCGGCCCCGACTTACGAACAGTAACTCGTGGGTTCGAACCCAGGCAGGTCCATTACTTTGTGTAATTTATTTCATCACCACTGCTCTCAAAAATGGTGAAGGAAAACATCGTGAGGAAATCGGCATGTCCTAGAACCAAATTCGAAGACATGTGACATCTACCATTACGCACTGTGCCGCGTGGTGGATTATAGCCCATTCCCTCTCATAGAGAGGAGGCCTGTGTCCCAGCAGTGGGAACATTAATAGGCTGATGATGATGATGTTGTACAGACGACAAGCACATCAAAATATGACAAATTTCGCTAAAGCATTAGGTGCCTGTTTGATTGGGAAAATTTGACAGTTTAGGGAACATTGATGTGCAAGCGTCGGTACATTGTAGGTTGCTGTCATTTGTTTCGACTGTACAAGTGGTGATCACCATGTTACGGGGCCGACACGTGGCCACTCTAGGTACGGCTTGTCAATAAATTCAAGGTCACTCAGCGATCTATTGAACGGGCTATTCTTGGAGTCTCTCCGAGGGATCGAATCCGGAACGAGATCATCCTACAGAGAACCAGAGTTTGCAACATAGCTCACAGAATAAGTTAGCTGAAGTGGCAATGCGCCGGTCATATTAGCCGTAGAACTGATGACCGTTGGGGTAGACGTGTTCTTGAGTTTTCGTGTTCGCAGGGTGGCTGGTAGCAGCAATGTACTGCTGTAGGCATCCCCATGGACCAATCAAGTTATCGACCCTAACTACTGTCATTATGTAGCCCACGAGCTCCTCATCCTTGTCATACACTAACTTGGTGTCAATCATACCCGGATCCACAAGTCTCATTAGTTACAATCTATACTAATATTATAAAGAGGAAAGATTTGTATTTTTGTATGTGTATGTTTGTAATGAATGTACTCAAAAAATACTGCGCCGATTTCAAAAATTCACCATTAGAAAGCCACGTCTTTACTAAGTAACATAGGCTATATTTTATCCCCGCACTCCCACGGGAATGGGAACTACGCGGGTGAAACCGCGTGACGTCCGCTAGTTCAAAATACATCACTTATTTTTAAGAATCTGAGTTTCCTGGCTGCCGAGACAAGAGCATTTGACAAACAATGTGTGTTACCGGTAAAGTGTCGGGTTCACTAGCGCAATGTGATCTTAATGTCACATTGTTTGACATATGAGTTATGACATATTGTGTGATGAGACAAAGGCGGTTATGACCGCTCCGGAGTTTAATTTAAACTCATGTGTGATTAAACTATCGTATTACAGGAAACAAAGATGTATTATTGGTATGGGAGCTGATACTCATTGATGAACAAAAAACGGATGTAAGTTCAGGCTATTCTAGATTAGATTAAGATATCACTATTAAGAAACCATGGATGGAGTGTGTGAAGGATGATATGGCTAGAAAGGAGGTGACTGCTGAGATGACGAGTAATAGAGAAGTATGGAAGAAGAAGACATCCTGCGTCGACCCTTAGAATGTGTTTTCTATGATTGCTAAGGATATCTATACTTTGGTTACGTGCTGTTGAGACCTTGTAGTCGTCTGCTCTTGTATCTCTTGTGGAAGGAATTTCTTGTAGTGCACCCATCATCAAGGTTAAGCACGATAGGCCGCTGCCGGCTGTCATTTATAGATCTTTGACAGTCGTTACAGGTAGTCTGTGACCCGAAAGTCTGACAACCAGTCTTACCAAGGGGTATCGTAATACCCAGTACTAACTGCGGAGTGTGGAGGTGTGTGTGTGGAATTGCTCAGTTAATTGCCTCATTGGCAAAATCTTCATAGTTAATTACAGAGAGATTTAAATATATCTTTGCTTCAATAATTTATATATATATACCTTTGCTTCCACAATTTAAATCTACCTAGCTACCTACCTACTCTAAACTCAAGAATATCATGGTAACCCTACTGTACTGCGGCCGTGGCAGTCGCCAGCGATCGATTTACGACTGCCAAGTAACGTGTTCGCAATATTATGAAATATCTATAAATATACCCGTCGTGTATTGACAGATTCAATGTATGGACGAGCTGCATTTCTTTCGAATGGATTTTATATAGTCGTATGTGAAGTTTTATAGAAGATTGAATTAAAAGCTTTGATATAAGAGTTTTCTTTAAAAAAGAACCAATGCGACCTTACATTACATAGTTTTTTTTTAGTATAGGTAACCAAATAAAAAGTCACAAACGAGTAAAAAGGAACCAGTACCTTAATATTTATAGTTCAAAACTTACAGCTACACGAATAATGTTGGATAGCAAAAAAAAGCTTTTTGGTTGTTACTGCATTTCTCGGCTCCATAATAACGTCGCCTGCGGCTCGGGTGTTAATTCCACCTCGAATGCAATAACAAAGACCTCCCCACTGATATCAAAATGTACTATTTTCACTTTTTTGTGTTTTTTTATGTCGGTTATTTAATTTTGCAAAAAACTTTTAGTTAACCCATTAAAGATGAGAAAAAGTTATAAAAAAGTATCAAAAGGAACCGATACTCTTCATGTACACTTAAGTAATATAATTATACTCCGGAACTTACAGCTATTTGGACTTTACGGTATATAACATCAATCCAGGTCAGTATTGGAAGCTTAGCTGTCGAAGTGTCCACAGTGACAAGACATAAATATCTTACGGAGTTTGAGTTTGTGTGTGAGTTTGTTTCTTGTTTACATTTTTTTTGCCTTTAAATTATGTATGAGAAACCAGAATTCTGTCTTTTCCTGTTTCATTCATTTTTGTATCTATGTGTAATATATTATTTTGAATATTTGAGACCTGCTGGAATTTATTGAGTTTTGTATGAGAGACTTCCGAATGGGTAGGCCATAATCCATGACGCTAAGTTAGGCCATGAAATTAATGATTTTTATCCCGATAATACGCTCTCATGGAATAATTTCTGACAATCACAAGAGCAAAGATACTATAATATTTAAACTATATTATAATATCATATTCAAAATTTCTCAAATATTATCAGTTTGGTGTATGAGTTACGGAGAAACCGAATTTAATATAACATTAATTAGCATGATCTAAAAAAAAGCTAAAACTGTATCAGCCTTGGGTATTTTATTATTATAGCTAGCCCATATTGTCCCACTGCTGGGCAAAGGACTCCCTCCATTCCTTCCAACGGTCACGATTCTGTGCTACTTCTTACCAATTCTCAAGGAAGACATCCAGTTCAGTGTTAAGGTACCTTAGTACTTATTTCAAATTTGCTATCGACAAAATCTGCGACACACATCCCGCTAACTGACAGTTATGTGGCCAGAGAGCTGCCATAACGTTATTGAATCATCAAGTTTCGCGACCTGAATGGTAATGAGCTACGTAGAAATGTTTGTTTGTTTTGTTTTTCTGGGTATATCCCATTGAGTAAAAGTGAAGGGCCGGTGAAATTAGGAAGTTTTGAATACATCCTTATTGGTATTTTATGGGTGCATGTTTTAAAATAAATAGAAAAACTTAGCGTGCTTATCTGTCGCCAACATTTCAAAAACTTTTTGCCTTTTTTTCTGTTTAAAATCGTCGTTTGATACTCAAATTTACGATTAAGTAGTAATATTTAAAGAAAATATACCCTTTTATAGTATTTGTTTATGTTATAAGAATGTACTCACTACATTATTCGTGGCGTAGTACTTAAATCTCTAAAGATATAAAGAAATGCAGAATCGTAGGTCATAAAGAAGACAATAATTATAAATGCAGTACATTCATGAGCACAAATATGTACTGTATTGATTGATATCAGGACTCTCTTTGTTTACCAAATTATTTTGTATCTATGGTTTCCAAAAGACATGGTGGGTACCAAGTCTTTTGGAAACCATAGATACTATGAAATCGGTCTTACCTCAAAGTTGCGATCGTTATCCAACGACAAAGTCGCTTTCGAATTTAGGTAAGTATACATAAACAGGGTGTAAACAGACTCTTCACGAAGCCATTAACCAAGCATTCTGTATATCAAACTAAGTAGTAGTAAGTAGTAAGTACCCCTACGCAAAAATTATTGCTGGAACACGAATTTTGGGGTTAAAAATCACGTTTTACAGTAAAACTCAATGTAACGCCCTCGAAACATTGTGCTGATGGATAGATTGAATAGTACGGGGGTCGTGGAGGTGTTTAAAGTAAATCTTACATTAAAAACATGTATTTAAAAAAAAACTTATGAAAAAGTTGGAGTTTTGACCCCCAATATCTCCGTAACTAGAAAGTTCCCAGGTCTGGTCTAGAACAAAAAAATGATCGCAATGACGGGGAAAAAAGTGCTTTTCGGCTTCGTTAAGGTTCTTTTTAGCTCTAGTACCCTTTATCAGCTCTAGTACTATTTCAAGGAATGCATCGAATCACCAATCCCCCGGCATATATTTAGCTGCTCGTGACTGTACCAAACTAACTCAGCATCCGATTGGAACCGGTTGATAACTGGAGTAGAGACGTCGCCTCGTTTATTATTCTCATTATTATCCATAACATTATTATTTATGACGTAATTATTACGGGTTGGACATAATAGTGATTAGGTGACTTTCATTCTATGGTAATGAGGTCTCCTAGATTAATGATTTTCAGGAATTCTTGAATATGGGAAGTTTCTTTCGAGATCTGTCTCTTTGGTTTACTGGTCGTAAGTTAAAATATTGAGCGTGGGTTCGTTCCCTGTTCCGTGTTTTTCTGTAAAATAGCAAGATCTGACTCCAGCCTAGAGTTTTGACTATCGCCCAAGTAATTGCACTAGACTCGCTCTCTATTAGGGACATCACAGGTAGTATCTAAATATCTACCTAAAAATACACAAAGCCAAGTATGAATGTGGGTTTCATGATTTAATTCTAACTGCCACTAAAGTACACTTATTAAAACATATACATAATATTTTGTGTTATTATCAGACCGTGCCAAGTCAGAAATCACTGAATTAAAATTGGTAGGCAGCACGTGGCTTTACGCATGCGAACGGTACCGGATCCGGTACTATTTACTTAAATTCTTTATTTCTCATTTTCTACGGCAAGCTTATGATATAAGCAAAACTAAAATCACGCAACAAATCAAATATGTATAACCAAATCTAACTGGTTTTAGGCTTAACACTTCTTGAATTCCAAATACTTATTCAAATATTATTAGACACATAAATATCCGATTGAAACAATAACATAAACATGAATATAATCTCCTATTAATAAAGTCGAGAATTGCTGTGCGCGAGACTTTCCAAAAGTTGTATAGCGCGTTGATGTCTTTAGTTAGGACTAGTACTTTTCCCACGACCTCGTGCACAAAAAATGTGATAGCTTGGCTAATATGCATGACATAAATATAACTTATGGCCCATAGTACTCACGAATAATGTAGCTTTCTGCCAGTGAAAGAATTTTATTGGATCATTAGTTCCGGAGATTACCCCTTACATACTACCTTACAAACTTTACCTCTTTATAAAATTAATATAGACACAACATTTTTAATCGTAATAGTTTTTTATGTTTTTTTTTATAAACAGTAAACTTCTTATTCCTGATACTGCTTGCGTCATCCCACGGCTGGGCAAAGGCCAACTCGACTTCCAGTTTTTTCGATCTAGGACTAAAGTTTATCATTTAGCCGTGGATTAACTTCTACTTATTTTCTATTGTTCAAAAACTATGAAGCCATTTTGCTTCGCAATGTTATTTCAATATTTATACGCGTAATTAATAATAATTGGTTCATAGCCCAGTCGCAGTAAGACGCTAGTTTCTCCCGTATACTATAGATTAGATGATACCGCATCAAGTTTAAGTTAATTAACTTAGCTTCACGCTCTAGATGGCCGCCATGGTGGAAATTAAAAATAAACAGCTGGTTGTCATCTTGGGAAAGTTGTGTACTTGAAAACGGTAAGTGAACATTTCACTCAAGGTTTTCCTATCACTTGAATTGTCAAAAATGGTTGTGTATTAGACACCTGTATTAAATTAACCTAAAATGCCGTTCCAAAATAATTGTCATAAAGTTATGTCTTCTTAAATCGGGAACTGGGCTACCAAAGAAAGCTTGGGTTAAATTAAATCAATTTGACTTAGGTAAGTAAGGTTCATCATAACCGGAGTTTTTTTTTGTGTAAGTGTTAGTTGGCGAAAAGTGCATAGACAAGGTCCAAACGCCGCAAAACGTATTGATAGTTACGTAGTGCTATAATAAATAAATAAATATAAATATTTCTGGACATTACACACAGCGCCATCTAGTGCCACACTACCCAACGAGGCTTGTGTCGTGAACACCAGATAGTTGATATACTATCATAGATACTTTTTTTGTTTGTAAATACATACATAATATTACATATAAACATCCACGACTAGGAAACAAATGTCCATGCTCATCACACAAACATTTTTTCCTACCGGGACCCTAAGAACGTAAGGCAGCCTCACTACCGCTGCGCCATTCGGGTCGTCAAACAACAACTTTTTATGTTGCAAAAGGTATTGAACACTTTTCTTGGTAGCCATCATTATCTCCCTGTCCTTACCCCATCTTACTTGGAGTCGGCGCACCACGTTCATTCTCCCCTCACGCTATCATTTACACCTTTTTCTTTCATAATTATCATTCCTCACACAATCTATCCATCGTTTCCTTGATCCTCCTCTCCCTCTCCATCCATCAACATTTATCTTCCTCCTCAGTCGTGCATTCTTGACAGAATGGTCGTGGTTGAAGATGATGCATTTTCTTTGGATGACGTAGCCCTTTGCGATGCGCCTCCATTTGTTGCGGTCTTCAGCGTCTCGGGAGCTTTGGACTATGGACGTTTGTGTTGCTGCTTTTTTAAAGTCTGTCCAACGCGTCAACATTTATATTTATCACCAATTGGTAATATCTATCATCATCAGATCATTTGCCCTTTTGAATCTTAACGGTTTATATCAAACCTATTTGGCCAAAAGAAAATCAACACCCAAAAAAGATAATCAAAATCTTTTGGTCAACAAAAGCACTATCTCACCATAAACTCACGTTCAGCACATAGACTAAACATATTATTACAAGAAAACTACTATCAATAGTACCTCAGCAGAACAAGCGAATATTATAACTTATAGCGTCGAAAGAGAAAGGTGGCATCAGCAGAGCCGTCGCTGAGACAGGCCGAATTCCACCGCGGTTAACAGAGCGCGACCGACTTGTGGTTAACTTAAGTTTAGCCGACATTCAAGGGTTACTGTTAAAACTTGTTTTAGGTTTAAAGCAAGGGAAGAGCGTTTACTAGAATCTGTCTGTTTTAAAATACTTGATTGGTTGTGGTTTCCGGTGAGTCGCCTGTTTTTGCCTTTGTCTTATTTTTTTAAACGTACTTGTAATTTTTCCTGTATCGTGGGTTCGTTTACAAACATTTGAACTATCATACACAGACAGCCAGAGTAAATTTATACATCCATACAAATAAATACAATTGGAGTGTCTTTTTGTTATTGTATAATAATGTATTGTATGTAAAAAGAACTGCTTTTTACTCGTATAAAAAAAAAAACTAAACTTTTTTTACATCTTTGTCCGTCTGTCTGTTTGTTCCGGCTAATCTCTAACGGCTAGACCGATTTTGACGGGACTTTTACTGGTTACAGATAGCTGATGTTATAAAAAATAACTTATGCGTTACTTTTATTATCAAAAAAGGATTAGGGTTCCGTGTAAAAAAACTAAAACGCTTTGAAATTGTTAACAAAGTCCGTTTTTTTTTAATTTCACGCTGACGAAGATTGATGGCAACAGCAGAGTAAACAACATTTATTTCAGTTTTGTGATTATGTGACCACAAGCACCAAACCATTGCTAATGTTATGAATAGTTATGATAGAATGAGTTTATAATAAATTATGTTGCACTACATAGTAAATTGCACTAAACCACAATTGATGTAATTACTGATGAATTACTTACAAAAAATATTATTTTTTAAAAACATGTAACATGCAGGTTGCATGGGCATTTATTTTTCTATTTTTAATACGCTTTTAATAGCGTCCCCTGTAACTAACTATGTAAAAAAATCTTAGAAGTTATTGAACCACTTAGAGCTGAAATTTTACTTCAATGTATTTGTTTCTTTTTTCACTATTTTGAGAGCAGTGGTGATGAAATAATTTACACAATGTAATGCGCCACTCGAATAGGACTGGGCAGGACATGTCTGCCGCATGCAAAGTGTGGGCAAGACTAGCAGGCAACTGGTGCCCTGACACAGTGAGGCTGGGTCGCGGCAGGCCACGAAGGAGATGGCGACATAGATATATATAAATCGCTAACTTTCGATCGCTAACAACATACGAAAAAATTTGGTTGCAATAACGATGCTTGCGAAAAACGCATCTTGCATGTAGAGACTTGCGTTTCTCGCAAGCATCGTTATTGCAACCAAATTTTTTCGTATGTTATTAGCGATCGAAAGTTAGCGATTTTGTCGTTATCTCTGTCGAGACTGCCGACCCTGGACAAGTTCCGTCCGAACTGGAAGGGGGTGGGTTCGCGAGAAATGGAAGAGTGGAAGTCTTTGGTCAGGAGAGGTACAGTGCAGGCTAGGAAAAAAAAAGTCTTGGTTGGAAACTGACAGCAAGTCACTCTCTAGTGACTTGATTGGCTACGGTTAATTTCACCAATCACCACATTTAATGAGATTTTATAATCAAAGACTTTATGAGCTTTATAAAAAATTAAAAACTGGGGAAATAATCAAACGTTAGTGCTAAATACCAATAAAACTATGTACTTAAGTCTCAAATCGATTAGAATGGTATCTCAGACAAGGAAAAGGCTCAGACTAATGAAATATGTCATAACTGCAGTCACCAGTCATTTCCTGACTTTCACCGGTCAATCTAGGTAGTGGAGCCAGTAGACAATTCATTACAATACTGTATTACGGCATAATGTGTTGCTACCATTTCTATACATTACAGCTACACATACTACTCGGTTTGCTAACAAAATTCCATCCTCGTGAACCGGGATTGAAAATTCTAATTACCGTGTCTCGTAAACTTTTGTTTTTCTTGGGGTTGGGTTCGGACTACATTATAGGCAAGACGACAAAAAAAAATCTAATTAGTCCGTCACTTTGATTATCAAAAAATATTTGACCCGTGTTTTTTCTTTTGTTGCGTAAACCAAAATTGACGATGATACGACGCTTTTAAAATTCTCAATACATCACGCCATGGTATAATTTTTAGCTAGTTCTGACGTCACGAGCCTCCCGAGTTTTGATGCGTTTTATCTTTGTCAATATTCATTGATTTACAAAAACAAAAAATACGCGTCCATTAATTTCCAATACTCTGACAGACTAAACAGATTTGCAATTTTTTGATACTGTTGTCATGCCTATTCTGAAATGTATTTTTATTATTTAATATTATAAAGAGGTAAAATATCTTTGTAAGTTTGTATGAAGGGGGTAATGTCTGGAACTTGTGATCCAATTCTAGGCAGAAAGCTACATTATTCGTGGGTGCTATAATCTATACATTATTTTTATATTGCGCATTATAATCCGAGCTATTACAATTCTTGCATTAATTAATACAGTGAACCAGTGATTGAAAAACAAAACGTTTAAAAAAGTATCCCAACTATTTGTGATACATAACAAATCCTGGCCAGTTCTTCTCCATATAAAACGAAGCTTATGGATTTTTCTAAGTTTCTTTGTATAGTGTATAGTGAAAATAAGCTTTTTGATAGGTATTTCATACTAGTAGACGTTAGAAATAGGTTTTACGTTTAGCTAAGTTCTTGGTACAATTTTTCTTAGATTGCAAATATGCTAATGTTACACACGGGGACACATCAAGCTATACATTTCCAGTATAACATAGCCTCGATTTGTATATATTTTTCATACTATGAGAGATCCACATAAACTGGATTTGTATAGCTTGATGGACGCCGTGCGTTCGCAAAGAAAGATTTTGGGAGAAAATGTAAAATAAATAAAAACTGGAAATACATGTTCACGGACATGGCTGTATAATGTCCATCGGACAGTCATGGAGCTCATTTATTTGTACATGTAGAAAGATAGGCAGGTATTACGCCATAAGTAAACATAATTTAAGTATATAGTTATGACAAAAGGTAACTAACTAACTCTCGCTTACTGCGAAAGTGCGTTTTGTTTGGTCTTCACTTATTTGACAATACTATTCAAGTTATCGAAAGGTAGACGTTACAAAAGGTCTACTCATTGTAATATTTGTAATGCAAGCAGGGCCTGCTTTGTTATTATGTTTTAAAGCAGAAATACGGAGCGTCAATGGCAATGCCCATGAAAAAGAACATGCACAAATCAATCATTACGTCTGTTATCCCCGAGGGATAGGGCACAGGTGTACCACAATTCCCATGTAAGGGTTTTTACAGACGAGCGGCACGTTGCCAACTGCAGATAAACTTCAGCCGTCGCCACCTGTTGACGGCTGCCGTCGACGCTTGCAGTTGTGGCGTCGGCGGCAGCCACGGCGCATTGACGGCAGCCGTCGACACACAATTACGCGGCATGCCTCGACGGCAGTCGTCGACGCTTCGGCGGCTGCCGCCCGGCGCGTCGACGGCTGCAGTTGGCAACGTGCCGCTCGTCTGTAAGAACCCTAATAGGGGCCGAGGGGCCGTTGTCCTATTTAACCCAAAGGTTGACTGGTAAAGAGTACCTTGTGGCATTAAGTTTGCCTATGTACCACAATTGTAAGACTCAAGCTACCCGAAACTGTCAAATTTTCCCAATCATCATCTGCCACCTAATGCTGCATCGATAAAGTCGAAAATCTATTAAAGAAATTTGATAGATTGTTGTAGCTGGATGTGCTGGCGTCTGTACTTTACATAAAGTTTAAATCTATACTTTAATATTATAAAGCTGAAGTGTTTGTTTGGTTGAACGCTAGCGCGTATCTCAGAAACTCCTGATTCAAATTGCAAAATTCATTTTTCTTTAGTGTTGGATAGCCCATCTATGAGGAAGGCTATATAACATCACGGTACGACTAATAAGACCGGAGCATTAATGAAAAATGTTGCAAAAACGGGGAAAATTGCCCGCCCGCAAATTATATAGTAAAACCTTCCTCTTGAATCACTCTATCTATTAAAAAAACCCGCATCAAAATCCGTTGCGTAGTTTTAAAGATTTAAGCATACATAGGGATATAGGGACAGATAGCGACTTTGTTTTATACTATGTAGTGATTACGCGGACGCGGCAACAGCTAGTAAATACATATAATGGTTTCGTGACAGTCTACTGTTCTGGCAGTAACCGTTACTGGCTAGCTAAATCTTCCACGATAAACTATTTTCGTATACTTCGTGATATCGTGAAAAGTTACCTCATCGATATTTTTTAGATTATTATGTGATCGCATGGCTACCCTCCATTATACGAACCTTCTGCGTCTCTCTATTTTATAGTGTAACTTTCCCAAATCTAAGTAGTTACTGTCATTGTATTGTGATATAATATTATTGGCTTTCGAAAATAATAACTCCTTTTTTATATAGGTTGTGACACTGTACTATACAGTGTGTAAACCACCTCATCACGAAGCCGTCAACCAAGCATTCTGTACATGAAACTAATTAACTTTACAAAAATTATTGCTGGGGAACGACTTTTTTTTTGGGGTGAAAAATCATGTTTTGTCGTAGAACTCAATGTAATGTACTCAAAACATTGTGCTTATGGATGGATTGAATAGTACGGGGGTCGTGGAGGTGTTTAAAGTAACATGTATTTTAAAAAAAGTTGTCGAAAAGTTGAAACTTTGACCCCCAATATCTCCGTAACTATAAGGTTCCCAAAATAAAAACAAAAGGTATGGTGTAGAACAAAAAATGATCGCAATGACGAGGAGAACAAGTGCCTTTCGGCTTCGTTAAGAGGTGTTTTACACCCTTCAAATATGTATATTATCATTTTAAAAATATTTATAAATATAATTTAATAAAATTCAATAAAAATAAATTTAATTTTAATATTTAATCATTTCGTACTAAAATATTCTAATTCATAAAAGATAGAAACCAAATTTATATTTTTTTTTTCTTCACTCGAGCTCAAATCCATAAACCGGGCTTCTACTGAAAAAAATCCGAATGAATATCCCCAGTAACCCTTTTCCAAACCTGGGAATCGAACCAAAGACCTCAAACTCAACAGCCTTGCACTTGCGACCGAAGTATTCAAGCATTATTTTTTCTATTTCCACCACATTGCTCCAGACACTATTTCTGCAATATCCAACATACATCGAAATACCCAATTTAACGGCAAACAGTATTACAACATTCCTAAACTAAATTACGCCAAACGCATTGAGTTTCATAACTGAATCGTTTTCTAATCTATGAAGTTTTCCTTCACAAAAATCTTTAAAGCACAAAAAAGAACCTTATAAATTAAGTAATAGAGCTCATGGATTGATTTGGTATACTCGTAAGTAAGGTATAGGCATAAATTGATTAGTAACACGCAATTCTAATTGTTTGAAATCTAATTGCGTAGTTTAGTTCTGATGCCTCGTTAGTTTGTTAACACTGAATGGCAGGTTCCCTTTATATTACAATGATTTCTATTTCCAAATCAGGCTTAGGTTCATTGCTAAACTGTATTGAAAAAAAAAACTTGTTTAAAAGTTTGAACTTTGACTCCCAATATACAGGGTGTAAACCACCTCATCACGAAGCCGTCAACCAAGCATTCTTTACATCAAACTAAGTAACTTTATGCAAAAATTATTGCTGGGAAACGACTTTTATTTTTGGGGTGAAAAATCATGTTTTGTGGTAGAACTCAATGTAACGCACTTAAAACATTGTGCTGATGGATAGATTGAATAGTACGGGGGTCGTGGAGGAGCTTAAAGTAAAAATCTTACATTAAAAAGTTGGAACTTTGACCCCCAATATCTCCGTACCTAGAAGGTTCCCAGTTATGGTGTAAAACAAAAAAAATATCACAATGACAGAGAGAACAAGTTAAGTGTCTTTCGGTTTCGTTAAGGGTATTTTTACACCCATTATGTGTAAAAGTTGCAATGTTGATCACATTGGTTATACTTACCGTACCTACCTTCCAAGCTAAACTAAATTCCACGCAGCAAACTCATGCAGAAACTTATTAAATAAATTGAATAGCAAACTCTTTTCTATTCTCATAATAAAAAATAATCAAGCAAGCAATGATGACTGAAGCCAGATTAAAATCTGAGAAAGTCATTTGGTATGACCGAGTTCTGGTTAATATAATATGATACGGATTCGCTGTGTATGTACTCTTTGTTATATTGTATGTTTTTTCTTTCTTTTTAATAGTATGCTATGGAATGTTATAGGCGAAAATCTATCAAGGTCACTCATTCATATCAGAGCTTTGATCACTTTTTTAAATAACTTTTCTCCTCACTAGGAATTTCTTTTATCGTGATTGCGTTTACAAACATTTAAACTCACTAACACTAACAGGAACAGCAGCAAAACAGCCAGGCTATAGGTCATACAAATATTAGTTCCGTGCGGGGATAGAACCCACGACACGTAGCGCAGCAGCTAATCACTCCGCCTCTACGCCAACCGTATCGTAAAACATCCAAATATTTGCAACGAATCTCATCCATGGTTTAATCGTAAAACTGCTCGTCGATCTTTATTTTCATTTTCGACCAAACATACATAGGTAATAAATAAATAAATAAATATCGCTGGACATTACACACAGCGCCATCTAGTGCCACACTTAGCAACGAGGCTTGTGTCGTGGACACCAGATAGTTAATATACTACATAGATACTTTTTGTTTGTAAATACATACTTATTATACATATAAACATCCATGACTCGGAAACAAATGTCGATGCTCATCACTCATCACACAAACATTTGCTCCTACCGGGATTCGAACCCGGGACCCTACGAACGTAAGGCAGCCTCACTACCGCTGCGCCAATCGGGTCGTCAATTACAGGTGGTATTACAGCTTTATTCTATATTTTCTTATCCTCATTTGGGTCACTGTATTTGTTTTACCTTCCAATCCTTCTCTATCAGTTTCATAAACTCCATTTTGTTTCCCATTACCCGTTGCACCAATTCATCCATCTTTACTTTTAATATCTAAAGGGATACCCCGTTCATCCATCACTCTGCATTGTCAATGGAACGACAGTACTTTTTTAAAAATTTCGGCCTGATAGTTCCGCCGCGTCATCGGCGGCGGCAGTTAATATCTTCAGATAATACGTTGATACTTACAATTTTTAAAGAAGATTTTTATCAAATAAATTTTCTACAAATCATAATAAGTAATTATCGTAATCAACATTTTATATCATAGCACTGAGCCACTTGCTAACCAGAGCAATTTACATAAACAACATATAAACGTTATGAATATGTATGCTCTTAAAACATGGCCAAAAATATTGGACTTTCTTTTACCATCTTAGTCCATTCATCGTTCATTGTTGGTTGCTTTATTTTTTAAAGACTGTCTATGGACTGTGTGATACTGTTGTTTTTTTTTTTGTGAATGTTTTTTTGTGTCTGTAAATTGACAGCTTTGCTGGAGCAGGAGGGAGTGTCAGACTTTTACTGACTAAAACCCATCCATGTTCCTTCATCACCCTTTGTGTTCCGGGGCCACGGTATCTCTTTCAAAAAGTCCCGCAGCCCCGGCAGGCTTCGGCCCTTGCGGACCCCTTCCTTATTGCTGACTCGCTTTGAGGCGCGCGTGGAACACTCCTGCGCCGTCAACACGGCCTGTCGTCATGAGACGGACGGACGGCGAGCTAGCCCATAGCTCCCCGTCCACAGGCCCGCGCCTCCGGTGGCCGACGTGTATACGCCCTAATGTAAGGTTTTATTATGAAGGTTTAGGATATTATAGCTATTTAGCTACTTACATCTGATATCCAGAAAATATGTATTTGTCGCAAGAAAGGGAATGTACTGCAGACCTTTCACAGTTATTATAATATGCTTCGTTGATTGAGTGGTCGCAAGTGCGACCTCTGAGCATGAGATCCTGGGTTCGATTCCCGGGTCAGGCAAAGTGTTATTGGGTTTTTCTATCAGGCATTTCTCCATCCAGACTCCGTGGCTGCTACTAATAAGTTAACGATGCAGTTCAAGTAAATTACTCCAAACATATATTTTGACAGCTTCAAATCAAACTTAAGAGGTGACACACATACTATTTTCCCTTTGGTAAAAAGTTCAATGATAGAATCGTTATTTTTCAAAACATTAAAGAGTGAAGACCTACCGTACAGGTGAAAGTGTCAAACGTGTAATAGCCATGGTCCAGCACGCACCAGCATGGCCCAGCATTAGTAATAAGTAGCTAATTACTGCGCAGACGCAGGCTTTCTAACCGGCGCGGCGCCGTATATGGAGCTAAAGATGAAGGGACAGTGATAGCCAGGGAAATGTGTAAAATCTGCCAGTTCTTGTGATCACTATCGTTTTTTAAGGCTTGACTGGCGTAACAATCACTTTGTAGTGCAAGCTGATTAGAACTTTATTTTAACAGTATTTCAAGCCAAGTTTGAACCACCAAAAACAGAGTTGCTAATTTTAGGGTGGAGTAGCCTTAAATGGGAGTGGAGTTTCTGTTATGTCCTTTTTTAGTATAGCAGAGAATTTTGATGACGCTTTAATTGATGAGTGAAATTGAAACGTGACATATAATATTTACATAACACATAACATCACGCCTGTAACCCCTGAAGGGTTAGGCAGAGCTGTACCTAATAGTACACCCACATTTCGCCAGTTATGTTTAAGTACCATGTCATAGGGGGCGAGCCTATTGCCATCAACCGGGCAAGAATCCAGACTCCGTGGCTGCTACTGACAAATTCCTGAAGGAAAAGCCCAATAGCTCTTAGCCCGACCCGTGAATCGAACTCAGGACAGTGTACATTTTATAGAAACGAAATAATTATCAACAATGTCACGGTCAACAGTAAATTAACAAGTGAGTTATATATATATAAACAATAAATTCGTAGCTTATATTTATTTTCCGTATAAAGCTATAAACTTAACATATTTACCGTCATTTTGATTAAATCTTTACTTTACGATCTATAAACATTTAAATATATAGTTGTTAATGTTATGTTATTAAATTTGGCAATGAAATGTAGAAGAATTATACAATTTCAAGCATATTAAGTTAATACTTTAGTTAGAGTGAAAATCTTTGATAGCTGGGTGGAATTTCTTTAATTAAAAACTTCGATGCCTATTTGTTGCATGTTATATTTACAAGTTATATTTTAATAACTTTATCTTATTTTTCCAGTTATTGGATCGATGAGGACTTTTTAGATTTTATTTATGATGGTGTTTAGAACAATCCTACCAATTTTCAGCTGGGTGCGAAAATAGTACCATTTTTTTTCATGATGGGAAATCATCAAATGACTCCTCCCGCTCTGGGCGGATCAGGAGGGAGTGTCAGACTTTTACTGACTAAAACCCATCCATGTTCCTTCATCGCCCTTTGTGTTCCGGGGCCACGGTATCTCTTTCGAATAGTCCCGCAGCCCCGGAAAATTGTACCCTGACTCCTATTTTTTGGTTAATTTGACCTACTTGAAATTGATTTTGATTTTCATTGGTGATACAAGAATCTCCAGCCGGCAATTACTCAATCACTGCACCGCCCAGAGCGGGAGGAGTCATTTGATGATTTCCCATCCGAAAAAGAAAAGAAAAAAAAGGGCGTATACACGTCGGGGCTGCGGGATTTTTCGAAAGAGATACCGTGGCCCCGGAACACAAAGGGCGATGAAGGAACATGGATGGGTTTTAGTCAGTAAAAGTCTGACACTCCCTCCCGCTCCGCCCAAAACGGCAGGAGTCATTTGATGATTTCCGAACGCTGGTTGTCAGCCTTGGTAGATCGGCGCCGATAATAGTTAGAGAGCCTACGACACAAAACCTAGTTCGTTAAGACTCCCAGATGATATATAAATATATAATTAGCCACGTTATTATTGGGGGAACACGAAACGGCGATGCTGAAATGCAAAAAACCTGGAGGCGCTATTAAAAAAAAAAACGATTTTTAGTATGATCTAAATCATTTTTTTTTAATGTAGGATCGTTAAGCTTACATAGTAAATGCTAATAGCTAATTACAGACACCTCTCTGCTCATACCCATTTCATTGAACATTAACACTTTCACCGCTGTTATGATTGTAACCAGTTAATGAGTATATTTATGAGTTCTGCTATGATTTACGACTAGTTAATAACTATTATTTCTAAGTAGAAAATCGTATTAGTACTGCTTGTTATATAGTCTTAGGTTTAAGTGTTTGGAGTTTCTCTTGAGTTATTGTGGATTGAGATCACTTTTCTTGTAGATCGTAGTGTTAAGTTTCATCACCACCTGCTAAGCCTCTTCCCAACTATGTTGAGGTCATCTTCCAGTCTAACCGGATGCAGCTGAATACCAGTATTTTACATGGAGCGACTGCCTATCTGACCTCCACAACCCAGTTAGTACTGGGTAATACGATATATTTTATTTTGTTATTGCTTATATACCAAAATAAGGTATTTCCAATATTGCGAATCAATGTATCAGAAGATTATTAGTATGTTATAAATTTTCGTTAGTTCCCAATAATAATTAGAATTCTGAGATCATCGAAACAGAAATTACAATGGAAGATAGCATTATTTTTTTCAAAACAAGATCAAATAAACATATTTGCTTTCAACACACACTTTTCTTTTATAATAAAAAAGCGCTTAAAGAGCTCGAGCTCGCTCGATCTTCAAGTTAAGCCCTTGCCTGATTTGGTCCTCGGATGGGTGACCACCCACTGAGTTTACTCTGTACCTCGGAAAGTACGTTAAGCCGTTGATCCCAACTGTCAATTGTAGATCTTTGTCAGTCGTTACAGGTAGTCAGTGGCCCGAAAATCGGACAACCAGTCTTACCAAAGGGTATAGTATTACCCTGTACTAGCTGGATTGCGGAGGTCAGATAGGCAGTCGCTCCATATAAAATACTGGTATTCAGCTGCAACCAGTTAGTTAGACATATAATGAGCTCACATAGACTGTTTAATTTGATTAAACCGTTTATTTCTATTAAGAACATGTATCGACCTTGGACTAGTCTATGGCTGGTTCAATACAATGGTGTTAAAAGCAATAGGAATGCATCGAACTGTGACCATCTAATCTAGTGATCAATTTTATACCAACAGCAATAAAAGGTTTAGGATTTTTTGGGATCTATTAAATTAATTAATAGAATGTAATGTTCATGCACATAAGTATATCCTCTTTCTTCTGAAAATCTCGTAATCGAAATTAGGTTTGCTGTAAGAATATTCAAATCTGGGTTAAGCTCACCATTGTATAAGGCTATATTATACATATTTGTTATTTTGCAATGCTGAGCAATATCTTAGATTGTTATTTGACACTGTGATTTAGAAAGTGGTTCCTACATGATTTTACACCTCTACAACCTCTTTTCAATGAGAGGTTTACTTTTTGAGTATTAAAAAAAAAATAGTTTCCAAGAACTCTATAGATGGCGTTGAACTGACTACGTTACTAGGTGTCAAAGCCAAAACGTTTGGAAAAAAAAAAACATTGCGTCACGTCACATACGCTCGTTGACTGACACTTTCGTTTGCTAGCTTCCGAATATAACCATTACATCCAAGTGAAATGATGTGACGTTCCGTTCCTTGCAGTAACTTACCAAGTTCAGCGCCATCTATCCAGCGACTAAGGAAGAGTTTAAAAAGAAAATCCGTCATTAGAATTTAGTAGTTTTTTTTTCTATTTAGCCTGTGTCGTGTCCCTGGGCAGGGCAAAGGCCTCTCTTTAAACTTTTGTGGATGTCGTCTACAGAGACTATGACAGTAGTTCATGACGTAGTGGAACTACGCAGTCAGAAAGATGATAGCAGCCAACTGATTGACTGACGGAACATTCATTTCTGCATTTTAACTCTTAGAGGTTATTTTAACATCAAAGTCGTACTGCCAAGTCATTGGTCTCAAATTCGAACCCAAGACACGCATCTCTGATTTTTGGGATTCTTGTGCGTATTGTATAATTATCACTTGCTTCGGTAAAGGAACACATCATAAGGTAACCAGCATGCCTGAAATATATTTCTCGACGGCATGTAAAGCCAAATCAGAGACCCATGGGCTTCGTAAAAATTCTGACATCAGTTTAGGCTCCACACGATAAAAAAGAGGAACAGCATACAAAATAACTGCATCATTTCTCGATTCTTTCGAAACCAACAACAAATAGGATTTTATCCGGTGACCACACACTTCACAAACAAGAAAAATATTACCAAACTCACACAATTACCTATTTGTTAAGATCGGTGTTATTTTGCAGACCGTCCCTCTAGGCCGCGCCGAATCCTATTGTCGGAGTTGGGCAACCTATGGAGCTATTGTTCTTGACAAATTGCTCGTTACTGGAGAGTATGGTATTAGGTTTATTTAATTTAGAGTTGGGAAACTAGAAGTTCACTCTCATTCTGCAGGATTGGGTAAGAGAGGAACTACTAATGCTGTTACAAGTTCGTACTTAAGGGGACTACAGGAGCTAATGCGCGCACACTGTCTATTTGTATCGGGGTTAACGAGAGCGAGAGAGTTACTTGGCGGCCAGTTTTTGAAGAAAATAATGAATAAATACTGAAATAAAAAAATCTATTGATTGGACTAAAAAAATAAAACACTATTATGTTAATATGTTGCTTGTAGAATTATTTGCCAAAAAATCAGAATGATCGCATGTATTTTAGTATGGTTTTTAATAGTTAAAAGAAATTTTTAGAAATAAGTTCGTGATTTTTTTTATCGAGTAAAATTAGTTGTATTAAGTTTTCAACACACTATTTAACTAGCATATATCTTGAAGAATATCACGTATTTTTCTGATTTTGTTTATTACAGTGAATCATATGCTTTCAGGCCCTATAAAACTCGCGTTTAGCTCCTGTAGTCTCCTTAACCCATTGGCGTTTCTTACTCTGGAGACTTGTACAATATAGAAATCGTTATCATCTGCACAGCCTTTTCCCAAATATGTTGGGTTCTGCTTCCTGTCTAACCGGATGCGGCTGAATATCAGAATTTTACATGGAGGTCAGGCAGGTACGCAGTTTTAGCAACCGGCGCCTTTATTGTCACATGTATGGACGCAGACGACGCAAAAGACGTACTACTAGTATACCATATGTCATACCTAGCGTGTAGGGCTCTTTATGTTAGCCGATCTTTTGGAAAAAGAGCGTAACTTTATGTACATAAATATGTATTTGTACGGAAGCAGAAAGGAACGACTGCATATCTGACTTTCACAACTCAGTTAGAACTGGGTATTACGGTACCCCAGGTAAGACTGGTTGTCAGGCTTTCGGGCCACTGACTACCTGTTTATCTACAGTCAAAAGATCTACAAATGACAGCCGGGTCAGTGAGAATTATAGACGAGATATTTTATTAAGTTACGTTGACAGCGTTTACTACTTTTCTAAGCTCCCTGCTATAGAACATTTAAACTATTACAACCAGTATTTAGATATGGTAAGTACTCTGATACCTATTTAAGTGAGCCGACATCCGATTTCTTCACAACATCCCGCGATCAACCTTGTGTGCTAGCAATTTGTGGCAGTACCTACCACAGTATGCACGAAAGGGCTTGGTGAGGCAATAAGATATGCATGTCAGTCATGTTGGGATTATGAAATGTATTGTGGGTACGCATTCCTTAGATGTGCTGTGGATGTGGAAAGAGACGGTGCCTTGGTTCGGTTTAGGATTGTCAAGGTCAATTATTGAAATGGTCGTGAAAAACCAATTTCATGTATATGTAGGTACAATGGCAAAGTTAGTGCCACTAGGCATTCTTTCCTAGTCAACTTTTGGGTTAAATAGCATAACATTGTGAACTCGAACAATAATTTTAAAAATATTCACGAATTTTATGGAAGGACCGTGGGGAAGATAATATACCCAGAAAGTAGTTGATTATTGATGATGACTAGTAAGACATATGGACGTATGTACCATTGCGGGAATATCTTGGATGAGGTTGGCACAGGAGCGTGGAGCTTGACACAAACAAAGAGAGGCCTATACCCAGCAGTGGATGAAGTCGGGCTGTGGATGGTGTCTATATCGCTGGACATTACATACATCCATCCTTCCATACGTCTTCATGATGATGATGATGAAGACGTATGGAAGAAATGAAATGAAATGAAATTTTATTTATTTATTTTAAAATTTTATTTGCCAGAATTGTAGTATATAAATAGATGGTTGAGTTTTATTACAGTTGCTCACACAATTCGCTAAAACTAGCATGCAAAATTTAATAATACATTTACGAATACATGCAATTAACGTAATTGGTATGTAATATTATTACATACCAATTACGGATGGATGGATTATAAGGATGTCAACAAAAAGATTGTCAATAATAAGAATGCCAATAATAAGAATGTCAGTTATAAGAACGTCAATCATTTTTCAATTAATGAATAATAGGAAAATGTCAACCTGAATCTTTAAGGTTAAGATACTCATTCACAGAATAAAATGTCTTGTCTATAAGCCATCTGAATAACGCGGTTTTAAATCGATTGATTGGCAGTTCCCTATATGATTTTGGTACCGTTTGTTCATAAACTACTAAAATCGTTGCACAACACTGTATGATGTTCGTGAACACTGTATGTTACAGCACTATGTAACAAGGCCAAAAGGCCCCTATCTCAGATAGGGGCCTTTTGGCCTTGTACAGGACCAATTTCGTTTTCTTTTTATTTTCTTTTTTATGTTTAATTTTTATTAGTTGATAATTTCACCATTTTGTTTGTGTTTTGTCCTGTGCGGGCTAATAAATGCTTTTTCTTTCTTTCTTTGAAATATGTGTATTCCCTTCGTATACGTTGGAAATGGACTGTTTTGTTTGTTTCCAATTAGCACTACTAGTTTTCACTTTATGAAGTTCAATGTTTATTGCAATTAGGAATGAATCCTATGTACTACTGCATGGACTATTTCCGTGGCAGTGAAAATTGATTTAAACATTTTTAGACAAGTACTTTCTATCATTGGATATTACGTTTGTTGTTTCGCACCAGTGCAGTGGGGACAGGCTGGTGGGGGCAGACGGGAATAAACCTACCATTGACCTGAAAACTCAATTAACCAAATTGTTTTCTAAAACCTCGCAAAGCACACTTATTATCCATAATTATTGCAAAACCCACTAATTACATAAATCATCGATGAATCGGTAATATAATCTAAAATCGATCGACATCCGCTGGTAGATAACATTACATAAAGTAATCAGTACTTACGTAAACTCATCGATTCCGATCGATTCGGAACCGATGGCCCGTGACGGTTTCCGATTGGATCCGCTATGATTGTACTGACCTTTGTGTTCGGTTGATTGTGTCGTCTTTTCTAATAGTTTTCGTTCGAATACTCCAGAACTGTGCGGAGCAATCCAGTTGCTTGTTTGAGGATTACATGGTTTTTAAGTACGCCAAGGCTATTTGGGTATTAGTTAAAATGAGTTGAGTATTTTTCAAGAACATAACTGTGTTAACGAACACGCATTCTCGTTTCAGCTTTAAACTGAACTGGTGACTAATGATACGACTTCTGATGTAATTTTGTATTTTTTTTTTCATTTTAAATAATTGTGTATTATTCTGTGTTTTATAATATCCGAGATAATAAGGCAGAAATTAAAGAAAAAAAAATGTTCTGAAGCCGGGAACTATATTAGAGGGTGCAAAGCAACACCCAAGTCTGAATAGCCCCTAATCTCTTATAAAATATTGATCACCACACTTACTTATTTCACGTTATCAGTTTCAGACCTACTTTACCAGCAGCCAAAGAATGTCCAACATCCACGCTTTAATTGTAACTAGTTCACTCCGGTCCAATCTGGAAACAACCGGTTATGCCTGAGAGGTTTACATGACACGGAAATGTACAACATTAATTTTTATAATTGTTTACAAAGTGTGCCGTGAGAGGGGAAGAGGTGCAGTGTGATGTGCAAATCATCATTTGAGCTGGTGTACTATCGAGGACTAATTTTTGCTTGCACTTACAACATAGAAACGCTCTCTAGCCCCGCCCCGTTGACTTTGTATAGAAATAATTAATAAAAAGATACCGATCGGCCGGGCGCACTGACGACGCACGCCAAACGAGAGTTATTGTTATTTTGCGCGCCAAAGTTGACGCTTTCCTAATAAGCCTAAACTTTAAGGGCGTGACTTGGCGCCTCCGCACGATTTAAGCGAAAATATTTTTAACTGATCAGGCGGAAAAGACCACGACTGTACATCGAATTGGGTCTTTTAATGACCGTTAAAATTATGCGCTGAGCCAGTCTATGAACTATTTGGAGGAGCTCGTGGCTTAATAATAACAGCCGCATGTTTCAATGAAATCTTCAGTTTCAACCTGCGCTTGCAGCGCTTGCGCTTGCCAGCAGTAAGGTCTGTGGAACTCCATTACGTACCGATCTTACTCCATGCTTCGGATAGCAAGTTAAGCCGTTGATCCCGGCCGTCATTTGTAGATCTTTGACAGTCGTTGCAGGTAGTCAGTTTTTTTTTTTTAATTACAAAATGGAAATGCTCTTGACCTCGATCACGCCTGCTGGAAAGCGATGGATGAGGTCTATGATGGTCTATCAGTGGCCTGAAAGTCTGACAACCAATCTTACCAAGGAGTTTCGTATTACCCAGTGCCAACTGGGTTGTAAAGGTCAGATAGGAAGTCGCTCCATGTAAGATAAATGATAATGGTATTCAGCTGCATCCGGTTAAGGTTTGGCAATAGATGGCACGATGGACTATTCGTCGGCCAAACAGAAATGACCGCTCCTGTCCATTGATTGACGGTTTTTTTATCCATTGGTTGTTTCAAATTTTCCATCGTCTGCTCAGTGTTTTAACAGTAGAACGAAACTTTCCTTAGTTAGTGCTTGCATTACTTGATTTAATCTATCTTCAAATATTCTGCACCGTAAGATGCGTCTGCGAGTTCACAGCGCTCACTGATTCATCTTGGCAGATGATTACAATGATATTGGTTGTTTTGTTTTTTGACGACGCTGCTTATGAAACCGGTATGGCCTAGAACCAAAATTCAAAGACTTGTGACATCTACCAATCCGCACTGGCCGCGTGTGGTGGATTACCTCTCATAGAGAGGAAGCAGTCCTGGCAGGGAACAGTATAGGCTGATTATGCTTATGCAAACCCTGTAAGAGGAATTTACCTATCATAATTCTGAAGTAACCATGACAGCATCATAAACTGTAAATATTATAGCCAAATGAACACACTGTTTACTAATTATGAATGGTGTTATAAAATCTATTTACACTATTGAAACATTTGTTTTTTATTTACACTGTAGAATAATTTGTTTTGATTATGTAGTATCGTTGTTGTTTCGTTGTTGGTTTTGTTTTAGTACTATTGTTTTGATTCTTAAGTTTATCTATATTTTCGATATAATTGCGGTTCAAAGACCTACTGATTAAAATACCCAAAGATCGTTTCACAGATTTTTGTAATAACTACTGAACGAAACCCATAAAGGACCATTCATCTACGGTTGACTCACCTACGGTTTAAACATGTGGGCGTGTTAGTTGCATTTCCTTTCTGATACATAAAAACGTACCAACGAACTAAAGTAGAACTCAGTATTGCTTAGTGCTTTTCTGCATTGGGTCTTACTAGCTGGCGTGAGGAGCGTCGGCCGAAGGCTTGCGGAGCGACGACGACATTTGTGACAGAAAGTGGGTGTGTAATGTAAAATGCGGGCGTAGCGAGCGCGCGTCACATCCAATCAATGTCATAGCCAATATCTTAAAAAACCATTAGATTAATCGTTCGTTAGTGCGATTGATTTTAGTTGAATCAAATTTAGGTAAGTTAAACAGTAGTTGTGTCAACCAATATGTGTTATGAACTTATGTGAATCAATCTTAGTTTTATCGATAAACTTAGGTATAACGTATATACGTAACCGTTTTTTAATTGTTTTGCTTGTAACAGTTTGCAAAATGTGATCCTATTTTGTTCAATAAGAACCAGTCGCCTGAATCTCTTGGCTATTGGTAAACTACACAAGAATACATAACTTAAACATAATATAACATCACGTCTGTACTTCCCCGAAAGGTTAGGCAGAAATGTACCATAGCACACCCACATTTCACGTTAAAGTCCCATGACAATTCCAAGCCTATTGCCATGAACTGGGCACAAATCAAAACTCCAGCGTGCTACTGAGAAATTCCTGACGGAAAAACCCAAAAACTCATCACCAGACCTGAGAATTGAAACCAGGACCTCATGTTAAGCAGTACCCAGTGCAAACGATCACTGGACTAACTAAGAAACAAAAGAAATACTTCTTTTGTTTTTCGTATTCATATGTGCAGATACACTGACCTGCAAAACTAGGTATCAGACTTTTAAAATTGCAATAACTTTTAAAGTACACAAGATATACTTTCGAAACAAAAAGGACTCGAAAAAGAGTTTATGTTTGTCTATAGTTTCTTTCTAAAGCTGATAAAAATTTCTATAAAACGTTTTTTTATTTTAAATCTCTAACTTCTACAGATGAGAAAAAATTGAAATTTTAAAAGTGTAGTACTTAGTTTTGCAGGCCAGTGTATTTCAGAGCCAGCCACCTGAATCTTTCAGACCATCATTGTCTGAAATATCTATGTATACTCGTCAACTATACCAGAACAAATAACTCACTCCTACTAAAGACAACAGCATTAAAAATCTCTACCAACATTGCGCTATAACTATCATACTGGTTTTCTAATACACTGCCCAGCGAGCGTGGCGATATGGCATGCATTTTATCAAGTAATCCCGCTACTCTTATAGAATTCACAATAAATCATAGCGCTGCAGTGCAACCGGGAAGTGGTGGGTCGCTTGCTCGCCGTAATCCACGGCCATAACACTTAATTGCTTTGCAATCCGAGTGGGAACTAGTGAGGGGAAAAAGTCGATTGAAATGTATTAGTTGATGGGATTAGAGCGATGAGTGACGGAGGTAAAGTGACCTGTAATAGGAGGTTCTAGCAATCAACTGTTAAGTTTTGCTGACGATGACAAATGTACATTGAAAAAGGCGTTGGCGAGCGAGGTTAACAGCGTAAACATTACAAGAAATAAACGTCGTCCGGAACATGTCCAGGGTGCATTGCTAGATATAGGCGGGAGGCCTATGTTTATGTCCTATGTAGCCCAAGCGATGCACAATTTAGACTTTTTTCACGTTATAACAACTGATTCAAAGGTTGTTGTAAACAGATCACTAGCTGCATCACAAGCTAGGGCACATATCCAGCGTAATTTCTGAAAAACAATACTAGAATTATCGTGCCGATAAAAGCTCAACCTTATTTTCAGTTGTTTATTAAGTATTAGTTATAGCGTCGCGCAAAAATCTTCTTTCAAATCACAACCAAAACATATTGACTATGAAACGATATATTATGACAAAGTATCGGTTATGAATCCATGCGGATGAAGGTTCATAAAGCATGGATTCATAACCGATACTTTGGCATAATGTATCGTTTCATAGTCGATATTAACCCATCACTACCTCACACAAATGTATGCGCGCTGCACGCCCGGCGCGGGCGCAGGCGCTAGGGCAACGTAACGGTGCTCGGTTCCCGGTACAGGCTTATTATAACGCCGAGTCGCTGCAAATTATTGAACTTAGCTTTTGTTCTGGTTAGAACTTAGTAAGGAATGTGGCTTCGGAAAGGTTATAGCGTGATAACATCCAGAATTTTAGTGTTCGACAATTGACGACCCGAATGGCGCAGCGGTAGTGAGGCTGCCTTACGTTCTTAGGGTCCCGGGTTCGAATCCCGATAGGAGCAAATGTTTGTGTGATGAGCATGGACATTTGTTTCCTAGTCATGGATGTTTATATATATAATAATAATAAGTATGTATTTACAAACAAAAAGTATCTATGTAGAGTTTGTCAACTATCTGGTGTTCACGACACAAGCCTCGTTGCTTAGTGTGGCACTAGATGGCGCTGTGTGTAATGTCCAGCGATATATTAAAATTATTGTCGGTGTAGGAGATTCCATTCTAGTCTTGCTTAGTTCCCAATACAAATTCTATTAACTAAAGATTATCTCTACATTTGCATTTTATGTAAGTTCGTCTAAGCACTACCTGTGATAGATGCATGACTGAGCTGTAAATGTAGATCGAAGTAGCAGTTTTTGGCAAATCACAATGCCAGTCCCTGGTTTTGAAAAGCCTGTAGTCTGTCAGTCAGCAGCGATCATCCCATTTTTTTAGCAGTCTGTGACACGAGCTCTGTTTCGCTTGTCTGAGATGTAGTTTTGACTGAGTATTGGTAAAAACATTGGTATCGACTGGAAAATTAGATAAAATTCGCCAATCTAACAGATACCCGTATGACTATGTTATCCCTGAGTGTAATTGACTCACTTTTCCTAACTATTTTGAGGTCGGCTTCCAGTCTAACCGGATGCAGCTGAATACATGGAGCGACTGCCTATCTGACCTCCGAAATCCAGCTAGTTCTGGGTAATACGATACCCCTTAGTGAGACTGGTTGTCAGACATTCGGGCCACTGACTACCTGTAACGACTGTGAAAGATCTACAAATTACAGCCGGGACCAACTGCTTAACGTGCTTTCCGAGGCTCGGAGGAAACTCGGTATGTAATGGGCGGTCACCCATCGACGGACCAACCTAGGCAAGCACGCTTAACCTGAAGATCGACCTGAGTGACAGTTATAATTTAGCCACGAGCTCCTCTTCTGACTCAGAAAAGGAAAATAAAGACTTAAAAAACATATCGAAATTTTTCAGAATTATGTTTTAAATTAGTGGTTCCCGTTTATAGTTCGGTTCCTTCCACTCAGTATAATACAATTTATATAACAATAACCATCTATAAATAAAATTTATTCCAAATAGCAAGCTTTTGTGAATAGTAAAAAGTTACTTCGTTAGTTTAGACTTACATGTCATAATAATTTAATCACAAACACTGCACGGTCTTATCATGTTGATCTCGACTGACGTGACAATTTCAGTGATTATCTGACGCTGCATCTGAAGCAAGTGTGACAAAATGAGTGCGCAGTGACAGATTAATTATAACCTGTGCTTGTAAGAGATTTATAACGAGTAAGACGATTTGTTAATGTTGCTGCTTTCTTAAGATTTGAATGTTGTAAATAATATTTTTAACACAAAATACTTTTTCTTCCAACTATGCTTTAATTTCATCACAATCACACTAAAAACTCAGTACAAAGCGAGTCTGTAATGCTCTAGAGCAATAAAAATGTATGAAATTTCATTATTGCACAGTTTTTTTTTAATCGCACCAAAAGGTGCCAATCTCAATGGATTAGCTCTATTCAGCCAGCCGATATCAATACTTTTTTTTTACGTACGTATTATTCGTTTCTATCCTACTTGATCCAAATTTAAAAAAAAATTGCTGCTAACTCTGATTTAAAAATGAAAGGAATTTAAAAAAGTGATTTGGCGGGAACTATGTTAATTTTGCTTGACATTATTTTTGGAAACGATAAAGTGTGATACTATGATCTGATTTTGAGTGCTTCGGCTTCGAATTAAAATGGAATCATCTAGCGACATATTAACTCCGGAAAACATTCTAAATGAAGCCGACAGTGTTATAGAAAATCTTTTATCCACTATTCCTATAGGTAATAGTTGAAAGAAAAGCAGATTATGCACCTCGCCTTAAGTAATTTATATTGCCATCGTGCCTGTTAGATTAGAGCCCTCGCTAACGCTCGGGCTCTAAATCAGGCACTCGGTGCAATAATAAATTACTTTGTGCTCGATGTAATCATCAATCAATCAATCAATCAATCAATAATCTACTATTTTGTCAGTGGCATCATCATTATCTTGCCCTTATCCCAATTTATTGATCGTCGGCGCAGCATGTCTTCTTCTTCCATACTTCTATTACTCGTCATCTCAAGCTGTTTGTCAGTGTGATTGAGTCCTTTGAGTCATATTTTTTTAACTAGTCTTGCAACGCAAGAAATTGCAATTTAGGAATGTTACCGTGTTAAGAAATATGTTTTCGCTATTTCCTGCCTGGTTCAAGTTCTGGCAAGGTAGCCCTGCAAATTGTGTAAACAAGCCGGTTCGGGGAAAATATGACAATGTCCCAAAGAGATTTAAAAAGATTGAATGTCTTTGCGATGTCCGCAAATGTAATTCATAAATTTAATTGATGTAATATTAATCTTATAAGTAAATCATTCGTTACTTTAAGTAACTAATGATTTACCTATTAATGGCTACATCGAAGAAAATCACAAAATCGTTTCACATATTTTTCTAATTGTAGTTCACAACCTTGGCAAACTGTTTTTCTGCATGAAACCCCACGTAATTACTCAGCTATCCTAAACGACTGTATTTAACACTTTCACAGTTAGTCACGTCCCAACCTTAGCCCAAGTTTCTATACTTAACAACCACCAACACAACCTAACTGCCATTTAAGCTCCAGTCCAGCTAAATATTCATCAAAACATGGTTTTAACATGCCATGCATTCAGCTTTCCGAAGTGAAATGCAGAGAAAATGGCCGCCGCGCGCCATTGAATTCAAACAACATGTATTGACATTCTGCTGTTAAATTACCCATTGACATGTTGTACTAAGAATTGATATTGTACTTCCTACCGTTACGTAATGTCTGATGAATTATTTAATTGTTGTGGCTATGGTGGAAATTAAATTCGTATTTTTACGTGAGTGAAAGTTGTGTTTGACAGTGGCAGTTGTAATGGCCATTTCTTTTTGTGGATGTCATAAGAGTTTGCGTGTGAAGACCACGTCTTGTCTATGCTTTAAAGATAACGTGACCATCTATCAGGGATAACCATGAGGGAAAAGTCAAAAAGGTTATAGGGTTACCGAAAATTTGATATCAATTCTTGGGAAAATCATTGCAAAAATACGAAACGCTTGCCACGCGCCTCTTTGGTTTTAAATAAAATAAAAATGTTTTGTCTTTAATGATACTAGCGGACTTTATAATTGGGAACTTTAACAACAAATCACAAATATCATTGTTTGCAAGTAGCACAAGAATTAAGAATCACAGTGTAGACAATTTTCCAAGGAAAGAAAACCATCACAGACACAATAACGATGCAAATAAACAAAGAAACTGTAATTAAACTTCCTAGTTAGAATAATAAACAAATAAATCAGCCGCTAGACACCGTAAACATAGTTTTAATACATTTCAACCTGTTGACGTGCCCAATGAAGCGATGGTCATAAAAAACTTGATTAAATGCGGAGAGAATTGTAATTGAATCAGAAAAAATGTTTAACGGTCCATTGGAGAGAAGACCTGAAGTTTCCGAGTATCGGAGAGACGGCTTGTTTTCAGGTGTCAACCAAATATGGTAGACAATGAAATGGAATTGTGTTGCTCTGTTCTGATGACTTTACTTTTTGACTTACTGGTTGAATGATAAAGCTACATTTTTATTAAAGGTTCGGTTCTTTATTTTGTTACAAATGCAAATGTCGCCAGCTTCTTTCAGTTTCATTAAGTATATTGCAATTTTTTTTTGTACCAAAACAAAATTATTGCATTGGTCATTGCGTGTATTGGAAGCTATCAAGAAGTCTGTCTAACAGTGTTATCAGCCTGAAACTTTATCCTTCTAACTGCGGATTGAAAGTAGACCTTTAGTGGACCTTTTTGACGCAGCCGTGAGGCACACAGCACATACTTACTATGTTTTTCTCCTTATTTTGTATCTTTTTTTATTTACTACTGTGTGTGTGCTTAATGAATTGACATCAAATAAATATTTTTCTTTGTTTTAAAAAAAAATCTTTAATAATGTTGCGATGAGGTCTTTTCTTCTTGTTGAGACCATTCTTCGCCAAATTCGCTCACCGCTGGACTCAAAACTCCAAGACGCTCTTCACAATGGCAAGGGTGGGCACAGATGGCGAAACATCGTCAAGCAGAAGATTGCTTCATGTCAGGGAAATCACGACCCTCAGTAATGAAGAATACGACCCAAGAAGAGAATCATTTTTTTCCTGTTGACATCATTTAACAAAAAAATATTGATCATGACCGATATTTTCATTTCTTATAAACCTACAAAAACATATATTTAACATGTTATACTATACCTGAGTGTACCAGTGTGTACCGAACCGTACAAGAATCAAACAATGACTGCGCATGTCGTTCCATTCTTGAATTGTCCGGCGGCGCATATCGACCAATCCCGTTACAGTATTCATGTTCCAACTCATACGCATTGGTTTCTTGTTAACAGTCCGCTTTGAAACGCTTTTTATGATGCATTGGTGAACTTGTTTATAATTTGTAGGTTACCGATACTTTATGATTGGTGCTGAAGAAGCTTGTTTTTATTTAGGTTAAGACATTTTATGAGGTATGAAACAATAAGACGACAATCATGATTCCTTTCCAAAACAGTCATGATTGTCGCCCGGTCAACCCGGATTCCAATCCGGGTGAGGAGTTCTCAGACTCAATTTGATTGGGATGTTATACTTAGGTAATTGCTAGCTGCCATTGGCTTTTTCTTTTTTATACAAAGTAGGCTTGCTTTTGGCCGCAACTCACCTGATGTGAAGCGATGCCGCGGCCTAGGCTGGAGCACGCTTGCCTAGGAGAAACCCATTCACTCGAACTTTAAAGAGATCCAGATTATAATGATCGGGACACAGATAAGTTGGCAGTGAATTCTACAGACTGACAGTTCGCACAATAAATATGGAAGCATAGCACTTTGTTCGGGCCCGATCCGAAAGTTAGTATAGTAAGAATTGAGGACCTAATCATCTTTAGCTCCTCAATTCTTACTACTAACTTTCTCTAATACTATCAGATATTTCTGAACCCCTGTAAACAGTTGGATAATCTGCCGGCAAATCTTAGTGTACCTATCATTTAAGTTGATTTACCTAAGAATTCAGAGAGCGGATGTGTTTGTCAATGGCGCACCCCAATATTGCCTTAATTTTCTGTTTACCAATCAGCTAATTCCGTGATTAGGTAAGCCATTTTTTTTGCTCTTACGGATCTTCCTTTCCAGTTAATTCTAGCCATTCTAGGTAACTAAGAGCTCAAACAGGAAGTAACTATTATGTCCTACGTTTATTTCAAAGAATAGGTATTACGTGATGAGAGTGTATTTATTGATTAGGGGCCAATTCGCACGATAGCGCTAAGCCCGCTGTGTTGTCCCGCGCAATACTTTCTAACGGTAATAAATATTGTTACGTAATGGAGAAACAATGTCAGCTCATGGTCAGTAACCGCAGTTAGTGTTTGATTAAACTCCGCATAGAGTGTTTAAGATTATACATATCTTTAGGTAACTATATATTTGATCACAGATCTGTTCTCTGATCTGTTTGTAAATAGTATCTAATAATAACTTCTTAAAATTGAATGTTAATCTTGTTTATTGCTGTGCCCTAACAGGGTCCATAATTTTTCTTAGCTGTAAGCCCATTGTAACATCTTTTTAAACTTATGGTATGCAAAATAAAATGAATATGAATACGAATCTTTTAGCGCTTGGTCAAAATCAGAACTGATGTCACCATCTTCTTTGTCAAAGTCTAAAATATCACAAACAGATACTTAAACAAAAAAGTTACCTAGTTCGATGTACAGAATGCTTACTTGACGGCTTCGTGAAGGATTTGCTTACACCTTGTAATGTATACCGTATGTGATTTTTCTCAGACGGGTCTCAAAAAAAAAGAAAACTTTATGACGTGGTAATGTCTTATAAATCGATGAACACCGGCTGCACGCACGAAAAAGTGTCACACCGTTCCGATTCGCGTGATCAACGCCCAGCCCAAGCCCTTGGACCTAGAAAACTGAAATTTTGCACAGTGGTTCCTTTTATAATGTAAACAAGGAATAAGGAAGGATTTTTCGAAATTCAACACCTAAGGGAGTTAAATAGGGGATGAAAGTTTGTATGAAAGTTCGTCAGTTTTAAAGTTAGGATCTTAAAATTTTGTATTTAGGCTGACGATTGAAAATTAATTCATACGTGTCTCAGCGTTTTTGATAATTTTACCCCCAAAGGGTTTAAAAAGGGAATGAAAGTTTGTATGAAAGTCTGTCAGTTTTAAGGATCTTATAATTTTGTGTTTAGGCTAACGATTGAAAATTAATTTATATGTGTCTCAGTGTTTTTGATAATTCCACCCCCAAAGGGTCAAAAAAGGGGATGAAGTTGTGTATGGAAAGTCTTTAATTTTCGAAGTAAAAATCACAAAATGTATTATCTAGGCGTATGGTTGGAAGCTAACGCAACGGTGTTGTTAGAATTTCAATCCAAGGGGGATGAAATTTTGTTTTTTAAGTTAAAATCACTAATAATTATCATGAAAAATGACGTTATCACATAAAATTAGAAAAAGCTAGATAAAAATATTGTTTTCTGTGTATCATATAAAATTATCGCACGTAAATGGACTTTCATTGGACAACAATATTTTTATCTAGCTTTTTCTGTCCTACTCCTGGACAAAGCCCTCCACTCCTTCCCATTTTCCCAATGCTACGCTTCCTCGTTTCAGGAATGAAAAAAGATCATGTTTATAAACTCGTTGCTTAAGCGACACATGATCGTGCGAAACAACCCCTCAATGCCCTCAAGGCTTGAACTCATCACACCCCTTCAAAAACACACTAAAAAGTTGACATTCAAAATGGCCAAAAACCAATGCACTTTGTAGTGTATGACGCCCTGCCCTTTAAGGTACGGTTCCAATAAAACGACTGTTCGAGCGCAGACGATGCTCGTAGTCCCTAATTACTATAATCTCGGGGCTGGAGCTCAACTGACCTTATTTCTGACAGCTGCGGGATGTATGTGGGCTGTATTCTGACCTACTGCGTATAATTATATAGTGTTTTTGCCTTTTTATTCCTCTTTTTCCTGCCTTTTTATTTTACTTTCTCGTAATTACTTAGATGTACTATCGAGGACACTCTCGCCTGATCACCACTGAGCTAATTTTTGCTTGCACTTACAACATAGAAACGCTCTCTAGCCCCGCCCCATTGAGTTTGTATAGAAATAACGAATGAAAAACAATACCGATTGGCCGAGCGCACTGACGAGAGTTATTGTTATTTTGCGCGCCAAAGTTGACGCTTTCCTAATAGGCCTAAACTTGGAGGGCCACGAGGCTCAGCACCTCCGCATGATTTAAGTGAATAAAAAAATTAACTGATCAGGCGGAAAAGACCACGACTGTACCTATTTGAGTGTTACTCTGCCAGATGCAGTTGTCTGGAATTTTAATCGATGTCATTAAATTATTATTAGGAAACGTTAAACAGCACAATCAGCAATTAGTCTCGACTGTAATTCGTAGATCTAGACAGCCGTTATGAGAACTCAGAACAGAAGCCCAAAAATCTGATAACCAGTCTTACCAAGGGGTATCGTGTTAAGTACCCAAAAACTAAAATACTGGTACCTATTCAGTTGTATCTGTTAAGACTGAAAGCTAACACAGTTGGGAAAAGGCTATGAAGATTATGAAGTTTTCCGGAGTAACAGACTGAAACCAAAAAAAACAAGGAAGTTTTTCAAAGACGCTTCAAATGCATTTCCAATGTCATGACTATTTAATAAAAGAGTCTCAATCAAAAAGTATAAAAAAGTAGTTCACCTCTTTAGGAAGACAATGAATAAATAAACGAATCGAATCAGGTCCTCTTCAGGTCACTGAACATGATGTAACAAAAACTATATATAAAAAAAAACTAGTTTCTTTATTGTTTAAGTTAGTTAGTTTAGTTCTTTTTTTAATTTATAATACTCTATTATAGATAAATAAATGTTACTTAACAACTGTTCTTCAACAAATTTATTTTAAATTAATTCAATCTTGCACTGGTGACCGTAAAATCTTAATATATGGCGAATATCATTTTAAAAAGCCATCCAAATGTGTAGCTTCTTTAAAATATATTCTCACGGCAATTATTAAGATGTTTAATTTCCACGGTAGAGAAGTTGAAGATTTGTGTGGCAAAAGAATAAGTTCGTTGGCCTACTACTTTTTTTAATTGGCCATTCCTTGTCAATTTGAATAGAAATGCCAAATAAAAAACTAGATAATATAATACACTTTTGTTTTTTGTTTTAGAGGTTGTTTGTAAGAATGTAGAAAAGTGTAAAGGGGTTGTTTGTAAGTTTTTATGTAGGGATAATCTTCGGAACTACTGATCCGATTCTGAAAATTCTTTCACTAACGGGAAGGTACATTTTCCCAAGTATATTTAAAACGCTCCCGTGGGATAATTTCCGTATATAACGAGCAAAAGCTAGTCAATCAGAAAATACAGGGTGTAAACAACCTCATCCACGAAGTCGTCAATTAAGCATTCTGTACATCAAAATAAATAACTTTACGCAAAAATTATTGCTGGGAAACGACATTTTTTTTGGGGTGAAAATCAGGTTTTGTGATAGAACTCAATGTAACGCACTCAAACGTGCTGATGGATGTATGTTGGTATGATGGCTGTATGGTATGGTGTACAACAAAAAAAAATATCGCAATGACGGGGAAAACAAGTGCCTTTCGGCTTCGTTAAGAGGTTTTTTACACCCTTTATTGTCTAATCTGATCGAATACAACTCAATTCACATTTAGTGCAACGACTTCTCGTAATCTCGCACGGATGATACTCGCGAGATTTCCCGTTCGTTCCGTTCTGAGAATACTAAATATTCAGAATATGCGTAGCGCGATAACATAATTTATTTATTATATTCTCGATTTTAAGCCAATATTGACTAAAAATGGAGGAGTAAACGAATTTATATTCAATATTTTTACAACACTCACACACAAATTGGTTTCTTTCAAAAACAGAAACACTATACGTTTTTTTTATTTAAATGAAATGTTTTTTAAATAATAAACGTCCTAATTGTTTTATATTTCTTCGTTGGTTATTTATTGCTTTATTATTGCGAAAACTATTTTTAGCGATGACTAGACTATTTCTAATTGCTATTAACGTTTTACATAATCCTACCTCATTAATTATTATGATATTATATTTCCACATTTACTGTATCCTGTCAGGTACGTTTATAAAACTTTATTGAACCATTAAAATCCTATTTTCAGATTTAATAACATAATTAAAATCATGATTTTCTCAACCAAGCAGTGGAACAGGCCCTTAATGTCTGAACTGTCAACTTATTTTTTTTTAATGTGTCCATGTTACACAACGCATTCAGCCTTTATTGACATTATCAGACGTAAGGACGAGTGTGCACGATGCGTGAAGTAGGGATCGAGTTACGAAAATCGGTTACTTTCGCAAATTAATTTCTTGATTTTATTATTACCGGATGGATAAATGTTAATTCAAATGTCTGTCGTTGTGATTCTGATCAGGATCAGTTAATTGAAGAGAATTGACAGTGACAGTAAACCGGCATCACCCAGAACCAAAAAATCGAAGACTTGTGACATATAATTAGTTGGCGGTTTTTGGAATTGAGTTAGGACTAGTCAAACTCCATGTGGGTTTTAATTTTGAATTTCGAGGCGTGCCTATGGGGCAAAAATAGGGAAAGCCCATAAAGGCAATCAGACTGTTCAGAAACCCTATAAACATCATGAAGAGTAGTAGGTTAAAGGCAAGACAAGTTTGTAGGCTTGTATGAAAGTACAATTCCCTTTTGAAAAACTCAAATTGTTGAGAAAGGATTTTTTTGTAAGTACAAACTACGTTTGTGTTACTAAAAAATTAAATAAATTCGTTTCTCTATCAACTCTGCATTCCTCGTGGATACTCACCCTAGCCTATTAAACGCGATCTAACCGTCATTAGCAGATAATGTCAGTCTAATAGACAGACAGTACTTACTGGCAGTGCGGGAATCTTCCTATTTACAGAGCTGTCTTGTTTCTAACTCGTATAATCTAAATACTGGTCAAAGATAGACGTGGGTTATTAAAATGTGTCTAGAAATGTTGATCCCAAGTTCATACTTTTAACTCAAAACTATTTTAAAATGTTAGGCGTTCTGTTACTACTTACTATAAGTTCAATAGACACTGGCAGTATAGTCGACATCGGCTGAGGACCGAAAACGAAAAAAAAGTTCAATAGTGTCATGGCGTTGTCAAGTTGTCAAAAGTTTGACAGCTTGACACTTTTTTGTCTCTTTCTATCACAGCTACACGAAAAGATAGCAATGCCGACTCAATTTAGTCGTAAAACAAAATGCAATGACAAGCGAACAAACTAAATCGACGAAATTGTAGTAATATTGTACAAATTAATATGCAAAACAGAGCAATCCTCATATTTCTTCGTACACATTTCTCAACGCTTTCTTGTCGGTGTTAGCATATTACAAAATGATTTGCGGTTGGATTGTGTTTTCCGAATGGCAATGCAAGTATCATAGTCTTAAACAACTTGTTGCGTATTTCACGCGCGAATGCGCTAAACATTGTCTATGGATTAGTAATACGTAAGTATGTTGGAATCAAAGATGCCCCCTCCGCAAGTTAGCCTTTAGTCTCGGCTGTCATTTGTAGATCTTTGACATTCGTTACGAAAGTCTGACAATTAGTCTTCCCAAGGGTCATACCGTGTTCACCCAATAACTGGGTTGTGGAAGTCAGATAGGCAGTCGCACCTGTAAAATACTGGTGTTCAGCTGCAGCCGGTTAGCTTGGAAGTCAACGTCAACATATATTGTCCAACCGTATAGAAGTAATTGATCAATCACTGATTGACACCAGGCTCACAATTGATCATGGATGTTTCTAAATTCAAAACATGCACAGTCATTATCAACGTAATCCTTTGCTTTTAAAATGACCAAAGACAACAGTCGACAAAAGAGTTAACTTTCTGATACCACTATCGATCATAAAAATCATCAATCTTCCCACCAATCCATAAAATCGCTAATACCTATAAAATAATAGAAATCATGACTCAGTCTTTTAAACGTAATGAATTTGACGTAGCATAGGCACCGATTCCCGCGATACTACGAACGCTGCTGGCCCCGTTAGCTAAAAGAGCGTGAAGCTCACACATTAAGCTGTTAGTCAGTTTTAAGTAATAAAAAGAAAAGTGTGGTTCTAGGAAAGGAGTCCGATCTAATCTGTCATACTTATATTATACTTTTTCCGGCGTTGTAAAAGGCCATTTAAAGATTTTATAAGTATGTTATTCGTCCGTATTCCCCTTTTCCGTATCGCTGCGACATTACCATCATCTGCCCAGCCATTCCCGTCTAACCGAATACAGTTGAATACCTACCAGGTCTTCATGGAGCGACCGCATATCTGACATTCACAGCCCAGTTACGAACAAAATAAGAATAGTTGATTTCGTAACCAAAGTCAGCAATATGTAGCAATGCGACATATTCAGTTTTCTGTTACAGTACTCAAAGTTGTTTTTATGGCCGAAATAGTCACATTTTTCAGTATTTGATATTCCTCCTATTTTTTAGATTCCTCCAACTATAAAGAGAATCGTTAGTATTATTAATAGCCTATAGTGTCGAATCCCACTGCTTGGCAAAGACCTCCCTCAAAATTCCTTCTACTCGTCGCGGCTGCCCGCTGCCCTGCTCCAGTCTTTCTTTGAAGCGAACTAATTCATCTCGCCACGTTTGCTTGAACATTCGGCGTTGAATTTTATAAGCAACCGTAAATGTTTAGTTCTTAAGGTTATTTTCATAAATCACCAGTTAGCAGTAATTAAAAATTTAGACAGGCTTCAAAAATATTTTGACGTTACCTAACCTAACCTTGAAAATTGAGCGCAAACTGTATAATATCGTAATTAGTTAAAACGTTACTAATTATTTCATTAAAATTCTAGACTAAATGTTAATATTTTCTCATGGTATTCGCTAATATGCTTGCGGATTAGATATGAAATACATATTTTTATGAATATTAAGACGAAAACCTTTAAATGTTGAAAACAAATAAGTTAATTAGTTCATCGTTTTGAACTTTTTAACATTTTAATTAAAGTGTTGAGAGGAAACGTCAATCATTGCAAATGTCAGTGACAACTTGACAAGTTCATTTTTTAAATCAATATGGCGGACTTGAACACACAGGTTGCGAATCCAATGATAAATACCTATTTATACAAATTACAGTGTATCTTTGTTTTTCTCTGAGTAATTTTAGTGCAACTAAATTTAAAAAAAACAACATTTAGACCTAAAAATAATTAAGACTGACTGATATGCACCTCGTTTAAAGTACGATGCTCCTGGCAAAAAATAAATAAACAAACGAAACAATCAGCTTTTCATTCAAAGCTTAAAAAACAAACATTAGCAAATTTTTACCTTACTTACAATTATCCATTGTTACACTACAGCTATTAATACTGAAAATCACTTAATAAGCTCAATTTAAAAAACCTGCACGAAAGCGAAAAAAAAAACACTTACGTCAAAATGTCTGTCAAAATTAAAAAAAAAACTTTTACTTTTTTTTTATTGCAGCACACTACAGAGCCAAGGCGATCCAGTAAACATTTTATTTTGTATAAATCCTGAGTGTTTGTCAGCCGTGACATTACGATGAGCTATTACCGCGCGACCGGCACTTTCTTGCATAATGCTATGTTACTTATTCCGTTTGTCGCGTTTTTATCGCTTTATGTACGCTTTCTTCAGTTATGTTTATGTTTTTCTTTTCTCATAAATGGTTAGTAAGGAAAAGAAAGGAAAATCATTGATTTATGTCTACCATGTCATTATTGGTATTCGCTTTCACCTCAAGAACTGAGTCGTATAGACCAATTTTTGTCATCAAGTACGCATTTTCCAATTTCCTTAAACCAACTTCTCTTGGGACCGAATTTCCGTTGAAACAATATCGTATTTACTATTTATTTATTTATTTAATTTGCCTAAGATAGCAAAGTAAGTTAATATAACACCCCGTTGTTTTGGCACTGCGGGCGGGCGTTATGGGGGGATCTTTTCAATTTTTTTTTAAATTCGAAATGTGTTGATTCTTTCTGTTTCATTTATTTTGAAACTTGTCTGCATACATTCTTATGAAAAACCCCAACATTTCTAAACAGTATACATTTCTATACCAGTTATGTGCAATATGAATATTTGCGTAGGTAGGAGAACGCTTTGCATTTCCGCATGCGCACGCGCCGAGACGGGCCGCTACGCAATCACAGTCTATGCTCCATAGTCTATGGTAATGACAGATGCTGTTGTGCGCTATTGCTGCGTGTCTCTGATTTGTACTGATTAGGTTGTATAGAATGGGGAATTTGTAGACAGTTTTGCTTATGCGTTACTAAACATCAAGTTGACTATGTCCAAAATCTAATTCGTTTTAAGTTTACCGACCGTTAAAGTTTCAAAATAAAGGTCTAAAAATCTTCAGCTATGTTTAGCGTAGTCGTCTTATATAAACTATTTAAGCATCGTCTGATATTTCTACTACATTCAATTCAATTTGGTCGCAGTGTATTCCCTTCAGTGACCTTCGATCTTTTCAAAAGGTCTTGTCTGCCTGTAGGATCCACTCTAGGGCCCGATGGTTCCTGCCTGAGAGAATCCTCTTTATTTTTAATTCCCATTACTGATCGAAACTTCATGGTGTTTTACAACCATGCATATCTGTATGGAGTTCAGGGTTGATAGTAAAAGATTAATATTGGATTTCCTCACAAAGTACCTAATGGAGGACAGTGAAAAAAAAGGATGTTGTTTATTTTTTTTGTCCCAAGTTCCTTGAGATGAGAGCCGAGGTCTAAAAGACCTTACCTTGGTACCTAATGCTGTGTGGCCTTTTGCTTGGCAAGACTACCTCAAAAAGAGCACAGCGCTTCGCAATCACAAAGTATATGGTAATGCTGTTCTGCACTATTGCAGCCAGTGTGGTACACAAGCTAAGTGGAACGTACCTTCATGCTCCTTTTACTTAGGAGCTCTCGAACTCCAAAAGTATTGACGTTAGAGGTAAACAAGAGCAACAACGAAGAGTAATGACGCAACGATTGAGCTATTCCATGTATGGCTATGTTCGCAATGGTGTTGCCAGAAAGATACACATATTTTAAATAGTAACATAGCGTTGAGATGTCAAAACCACAGCAGTAATAATCTGATGAATCTCTCACTTCGTCGCCAATAACTGAAGAAATATTTCAAGGCCAGATAAAATAAGCTGTAGTGGCCTGCACTCATAGTGCAATTCTGCATGTTGTCATGCATGTATTCTCAATTAATCTTGCTAACTGAGGGACGCATTCTTTTAGCGATAACGTTGATGGAAAAGTCAGAAATGCATTAGTTTGACATAAGCTACCGAAAAGCGTATGTCAATCCCTCAAGTAAAAACGATTGTCACTTCTCAAGACCCTCAACTCTTCATAGAAGTTGATCCCATAATTTGTTTATACTACTACTACTTATCGTGTGGTTAGTGTCTAACCTGGTGTCAGAGTTTTTAAGCTATTTGTTTATAGATATGCATTAAATACTTTATTGGTCCTTTCATTTAGTGTTCTCTAACTTCCCAACCAGCTGCATCAAATGATACATATCAACCGTGCAACCGTGTGAACATTATGTCCATTCTAATTCAAACTAGCAATAGTAAAGAATGCGTTTCCCAACATTGTCATATGTGTTGAGTGTTGGTAAATATAACGACATCTCGACGTAGTGTGTCTGTATGGCTCGGTATGGTAATGAGGCATACGTTTCTGCATCGATGCTCTGTTCCTTTCCTTGTGTGGTCACAAATATTTGTGTTTCTAGACGTTTATGCATGTTATTGTGATATGCAACTTGATTGGAGTTCTAACCTAACAGACAGATGTGTTGATGGGGAGTTTGTTACGCCACTTCTTCGCCAAATCTTCACTAAGACCAGTGTTACGCGGACTCAGTGGGCGTTTTAGATGGCTTTCCTAAGTAATGTGTTGATTTTCAGCCTTATTTGATAAAATGCCATTTTATACAAGCATTTTCAATATAATATCTTCAACTTCTGCTTCTTCTTTCGTGTGTTTAGTGCCTAACCTAGTGTCAGTGTTATGCCGCCCATGGGGCCTCTGACTTGGCTTTAACTATATCTTCAATTGGCATCGACGTTAAGACCTTCCGGCGGACTGCTTGCCAAAACCAGCTGATCTTACTTGAAGTCTTATTCTCCGAAATTGATATTTATACAAGCAAAGTTTATATAGCAGGGCTAAATGCTTAAGTTCTCAAGCATTTTTGTGATAATCGACTGGTTATAGAAGCCGAAGGCGAAATATCAAAATTCATGTCTTGTCAGACCAGTCCCTCTTATTATACAGTAGCCCTGTGTCCCAGCAGTGGGAACATTATAGGCTGATAATGTTGACGCTGACGCTATATGTCTTGGTAGCGCAGTACAACACATATTATTACTCAAAAAATCCTCGGTCCAAAAAAATAAGAGTGAAAAGACCCCTACATTCTGCTGAGTATTTCCCGTCACGTACCATCGGTGCATGTAAAAGAAGTACATTTTTATGCAGCCCTCGGCCGAGCCTGCAGGCAGTAGGTAGATATGCCAGCCACGTTCAACAGGCAACGTGTGAACGACTGACTTTTAGTTTTATTTATTACTTTTAGGTAGTGGTGGTTGTTTTATTGGGTAGCGGGTACCTTTGGCGTTTTGTTTATGTGTAAGCTTCCCTCGGCTAAGCCCGCGTAGTGGTCGGAAAGTATCCCACGGGAATGTATTGCCGGGATAAAAATTATCCTATGTCAAACCCAGGTCTAGTAACAGAAACTCGAGTAACTTTCGCATTTAAAATATTAAGCCCACACTTACTTCTATACTACCTTATACAATATTATAAAGAGGTAAAGACTAAAAAGTCCTCATTCAACTTCAAAAAATCTTTCACAGATAGACGTCACTATTGCCGAGTGCGATAGAATATGGTTCTTAGACGCGAACAGCCGGGGATATAGAAAAAGAGAAGCATTTTTAAGCCCACACAGGACACACAGGACAAAACACACAAAATAAAATGGTAAAATAGAAACTAGTAAGAAATAAATGAAGTAACAATCACGACATATAAAATGCAATCTTATTCGTGACGATCCCTGACCCAGAACGATAGACCTACCTGATACCTCCAGGGGTTGCAAACACAAAGTTGCTCCACTCATAATAATGCTACGCACATAATAATATACATTATTATATCATTAATAATGTTCTCATTACGCGCCTGACCATAATATAACGCGTTACGTAACCCTCAATTGTAATGGCGACCGTGTCATCATAGTAAACGAATGGAATTGTTAATATGGAGTTACGAAGTTGTCATGTCATTGAGTTGGATTCGTTTAAGTTTCAAAGTGAAATAATGTTGAATTTAAAACCTTTATAGCGATATATGATGATTTTTAGTGTTCCGTACCAGAAGAGTAACCATCGGGACTACAAAAATCCCTATTACCAAGCCTCCGCTGTCCGTCCGTCCGTCTGTCTGTCAGCGGGCTTTATCTCATGTTCCGTCCGGTAGACAGACTGTTAAAATGTTTACAGAATGTGTATTTATTTCTGTTGCCGCTATAACAACAAATAATAAATTAAAAATTAATCGGGGCTCTCCTACTACGATGGTACGGAACCCTTTCATGCGCGACTCGCACTTGGCCGATTTTTTTAAAGACGAATTTTACGAAAAACAAATCAAGTTTATTTTTGTAGATTTCTGAAAGGCTCATGAAATGCGCTGACTCATATTAGATTATTAATGGTGGTCGAATTTGTTACCTTACATAACCAGATTTTTCAACTCAGGTATGTTTATAATCATCATTGTGCCCATCATTTTATCTTGGGGCAAGGCATAACATTAGACTTTTAAACTCTTAGAATCAGATGATCTGGCTGACTACATGCCATAACTGAGCCCCCTTCCTTATGGAATAGTTTTCAGGTCTGTAATATTCGCCTCAACCCCCTGATTGAGAACTTCTTGATATTTGTATTTCGCTTTGTACACCGTGCATTAGATTGACTGGGTAGGTCCAGTTTGACTCCCAACTTCTATTCATTGCACCAAACATGCATCACGCGCACATCCTAACAAAAACCTATCTTTATCGTTTGGCAAGTAAATAATAATTCATCAAATTAACCGCTGAGTATATTGATGAGCGGTCATCACTTGTTCAGTGAAAGCCGTGGCCAGTACATCACACCCGCGCATACCTGACGTTAGCGTCATGCGCGTGCGACGCATTGTCGGTAACGAGACGTGTTGTTTTGTTGTACTTGAGTTATGGGTATAGGTAACAAATGATATTGTATGGATTGGGTTAGTTGATGGATGGGGAGAGGTCTCTGACCCTGTCAATAATAATCTGAAGATTAAATGATATGAATTGTATTTTATCGTAATTATGTTAGTCTGTCTGAAAGGTTACTGAAGTTGACTGAAAATAAATGAATGTTGTTATGGTTGATCACACATATGATAATTATAGTCACTTAGTCTGTTTATAAGGTTCCCACTGCTGGGAAACAGGTCACTTTTCTGTAAATAGGAAAATAACTCGAAGCTTAGCTTGGTCAAAATCTTTGGAAAATTTGTTGCTTTTCCAGATTAAGTAATTTCTAATATAACACTTAAAATACTATTATTTTTTTCAAAGTTAGCCACAGTGTACCTACCTTTGTTGTTCGTACTAACTACAGAGGACAGAAACAATACGGCAATGTCGACAACTATCAATAAATTTTAGCCATAAAAAAACAATAGGTATATTTTATTTCACGTAAACTTACATGGGCACTTATTGGCCCTTGGAGAAGAACCTCATGAAACTCCATGGTTACTCTTTTATACCGTTTCACTCTTACTCATAGAGGACAACAACTAATGTGTCTTCTCTTTTGTTGCAGGGTTCAGACCCTCGCGTGGCCACGTGCCGCGGGCGGCTGCAGACGCGACGTTGCCAGCTCAACCAGGAGATCAACAAGGAGCTGCGACTGCGCGCCGGCGCCGAGAACCTGTTCAAGGTAAGACTGACCAGACTCTAAGCTGGGAAATGTTACATGTTCACCATATTACACAGTAGTACATTGCACTTTCCGTGAGCAATACTTGGACAGTTGGACCCTGCATATATGCCTTGTATACAATATCCCAATACTGTAGCATGCTATGTCTCTTCAAGTATGTAAGTACAATTTGGACTACAATTATTTACCTTCATCAGATATAGTATAATTATTTAGCTCAATTTCCAGATCCCTCGCCTAGCTGCGTTACACACGGCTATTGAGCGATTTATAAATCAATTTAGTAATCGATGGAGCAAGCCATATTATGCTCTACGGAAACAATAACGACAAATTCTCATAAAAAGCACTTCTCCTTACATTTCCCTATATACTTCCTGAGTTCTTGGTACCAAACGCTTACCAATCGCTACTAAATCGCCACTAATCGCCATTGCTGCGTGACGTCACGTGCTGACACTTTCGCTGCGCGTGAGCATCGCGATGCTGTTTTATTTTTGTTGCGTTTAGTTCAGATTGTTTGGTTCTGTGTTTCTGTGTTATGGGGGACTAGGTTAGCTTAGTTTACTTTTATTTAAAATGACTTATTATCCAACCTACTTGCCTTAAAGATAATTGGTCAGCCGCATCTACTCCGTATTCCGAGACTCACGACATCTCATTTTTTAGGCTATTGTACTGCCAAAATTGTGTGAATCAAGTTTCTTCATGTCAACAATCGATCAAAACGCCTAATCAATCGCTTACAAAGCGCGTCTTATTTCTGCTTCTACAGCACCTTTCAACGGTATGTCATTATTACTTATTGGTTAGCGCCCTCGCACCCGACTTGACTTCATTCTCTTTTTATGGTTCCGTATTTAATGTACTGTAGCTTATTAAAATTCTCACAAACATCCCATTCTACTCAGTCTTCCAACATTTCGCAAACACTTGTAACTCCCCACCTGCTCCCCATCCGTCATAAGGCCCCCTGCGACATGCCCCCTGGCCCCAAGGTCAAGGTTCCCACGAAGGGCGTCACGCTCGCACACTCGTCACACAATGCTGGGTCGATGGACTCGTGTCTTTGTCTTGCAGCCAAAGGATTGTTTGGAGGAAGTCTGACTTTAGAGTTGAGTGATTTTGCAAATGTTTCCAGTAAAAAATTGGTGAAAGATGGAGTGGCAATGGTTGCTGAGAAACGCAAAATTGTTAAGTGATTTTTGAGCAATTCCGATTTGGGTCATAGAAACTTGATAAAGTCACATTCTGTCAATAAATAGCTATTAGGTCATCCTTCATTGTCATCAGAGTAGCAGTGGCCCAGTGGAGGCGGCCCCGACTTACGAGCAATAAGTCGTAGGTTCGAATTCCAACCCAGGCAGGCGCATTACTTTGTGTAATTTATTTCATCACTACTGCTCTCAAACCGTTTTAAAGACATGACTGGGTGACATTTGAATTGAACCGTTTGATGAAGGAAAACAACGTGAGGAAACCGGCATGTCCTAGAACTAAAAAATCGAAGACATGTGACATGTACCAACCCGCACTGGGCCCGCGTGGTGGATTATAGCCCATTCTCTCTCATAGAGAGGAGGCCTGTGTCCCAGCAGTGGGAACATTATAGCCTAATTATGCTTATGAATCCCTTTATTAAATGGGACTTAAACATAATTACCGTAACTGTTCGGGAAATACAAGCATGATGATAACACGGAACTGCATTATTATTTTTGTTCAAGAAGAAAATAAAGTAGTAATAGGTATAATATTCTCTCAAAGAAAATTTTCTTGTTCCGTTTTGACCAGCCAACTTGTAAAGTTTCACAGTATTGTGTTTTTCTCAGGCCATTAACTAAACAATAGATTGGTTCCGGCGTGTGAGGTCGACGTCCGTATGTTTTCATTCACCGCACACTTCGGTGCAAGTTCAAGAATCGGACGTACCTATAGGTTAACAATCTACTTTTTTTGTTACTTCTTTATTGCTTCGCATGCGTGAGTCATTTGTCAGGCAACTAGGCTCCTTATTCTAACATGTTATTGTCGATTTATGTTCCTGTTTTTTTTATGAACGTTACTGATGATGGCTCCAAATTCTGGGTCGTTTCATTTTAGGTTGCCATCGACATGCCAAAAAGCAGTAGTTTCTGTGGTCCATTCCATGGGTAATACTCATCATCATTAAAACCTTTGCTTGTAAAATCCTCTGCAATGAATTCTGAATATCTGATAAATTTCGGTAAATTGGTATAAGCATAATTTCCCTGTTCGTATTGCAACTTATTGAGGGTCGGAGCATCTTGTCTTCTTCTTCCAAACTTCTCTATTAGTCATCATCTTATCTGTAATTTCTTTTCTAGCCAAGTAACCTTTCACGCAGTTAATCCATCGTTTATCTTGTTTTCCTCAAAGTGATTTTTATTATAATGGTTAATGAAAAACTTCCCTAATTTATTCATTTTCTCCTTCTCCAGGCTACGACGAACAGAAAGCTACGCGAGACAGTGGCCCTGGAGCTGAGCTTCGTGAACTCCAACCTGCAGCTGCTGAAGGAGCAGCTCGCGGAGCTCAACTCCTCGGTGGAGCTGTACCAAAGCGACAGGTATGCTATGTATGTACCGCACACCTATCACTTTTGACTACCATCAGAACAGTTTGTGACGTGAATTCCTGCAACTATAGCCCATGGACAACTGTCAGTTTTGACAGGTGTCAATTAAAACCCACTTTTGGCTTTTTCTTCATTGTCCTAAAATAAAATGGGCTGGAGATTCAATCCGCCCGGCCTATCGGAGTCCATCGCTATACATAAGGCTCAGTAGCCTGCCTCGGCAACATTTTTTAGATCGTCGATCTACTTAGCTGGTTCTCCTTTAAATAAATCAGGTTCAAATTATTCCATTATCATTATTATTAATTATGTGCATAGAAAGAGTATTTCTATACCTACGACTCTGCCAGTGAAGCAACCTTGAATAACCAAGTACAGACCTAATCTACCAATTTCCGTTCCCACACATAGCTGGAAACTGCCATAACTTTGTTAATCAAGATCTAATATGACGAAAACTATTTAAATTAAATTAGTTCATTATATTGGGCCAATAAATTATTACGTTTGACTCAAATTAGCTGATTCACCTTGACGAATTGTCTGGGATCTAGGGTTGTCATAATAACTATTGAACACTGTATTTTAAATATTTTGAAAATAAGACCTTAATCCAGTTCCTAGACTTGAAAATCAAAATCAAAATCAAAGCATTTATTTCAAGTAGGCCAGTTACAGGCACTTTTGAATTATCGAAACAAAGATGAAAATTAAATGTAGCTACAGTCCCAGTCACAAGGCATAAAAACTGTGAAAGTACTGTAGTTGCCCATTCCCTAGCGTAGATCTCTATGGAGAAGAACGGGCAAGAAACTCCATGGACACTCTTTTAAATCAGAATATTGTTACAAAATCTTGGTTACATCATTCATGTTGAGATGGTATATTATGTGAGAACAATGTAGCAAGATGTGCACGTTAAAAGAGTCCACAGTAAAACAAAACAGAAAAAAAAACAATTCAAAAACTAACATAATTCATTAAAATAAGCCATGGCAACTGAGAGATGACCAGTCACAACTGACAGCGCCCGTTCACGGACATGACGCATAGATCAGCACCATTCAACTCAACCATTTTGAAGGGAACTAAATGATCCGACACATGCGCCACCATCAGCGAGACTTTTGAGTGAGCATGACATATTCTCAACCGCCAGGGCACATTCAAGTCAAGAAAAGACGTAGGTTTCCAGCGACTGATAGCATTCTAGTACATAGCACTCACACAATATGGGCTATGCGATTATATAATACTAAAGAGATTGAATCTATACAATGCAAAGATAGTTGTACAATCTTCAGCAGCTCCAACAATACAATTAGTGCTATCCATTTATGCGCCCCTGTCCTTGTGGAGCAGGACCAGCATTGAGCCAAGCATTTTTATCAGCGATATAATCGTCCAATTTGTAATATGCTTGCTTACTCAATGTGCGTTTAATGCATGTTTTAAATTTTGTTTCATTCAGTTCAAGAATGCTTTGTGGAATTTTATTATAGCATCTCAAACAGTACCCCATGAAAGAAGAGTCTACTTTAGCGAGTCTGAAGCCTGGCTGAACTAATTGGTCCCTATTTCTAGTACTGTAATTGTGTCTGTCACCTCTTTTACCAAAAAGATGTAGATTTTTCCTCACGTACATTATGTTTTCGTAGATGTATTGACAATGTACCGTCATGATGTTAATTTCCTTAAACAGTTCCCTCAGAGAATCGCGCCTACGAAGATTGTGTATGGCTCTGATGGCCCTTTTTTGCAGAATAAATATAGATTCAATGTCTGCAGCCCGTCCCCATAATAAAATGCCATAAGACATTATACTATGAAAGTAACTAAAATAGACCAATCTAGCAGTATCTACATCAGTAAATTGACGGATTTTTCTAATAGCATATGCTGCTGAACTTAGCCGCCCCGCCAGAGGTGTTAAATGAGAACCCCATTGAAGCCTTGAATCAAGCGTAATCCCCAGGAAAACCGTTTTATCTACGAATTCAAGTTTCTCTTTATTCAATACTATATCACAATCGCTACTTTTGACATTCGGTAAAGCAAATCTTATGCATTTCGTTTTTTTTTCATTGAGTACCATATTGTTTGCTGTGAACCAATTATGGACTTGAAGTAGGGCATTATTCACGTCGTCTAGATTTTGGGCTCGTCTATTTATCTTAAAAATTAGGGAAGTGTCATCGGCAAATAACACCATATTTTGAGGTTGCATTTTCAGTTAATACGGTAGATCATTTATATATACTAAGAAGAGGAAAGGACCTAATATTGAGCCTTGCGGAACCCCCATTTTGACTTTTAAACCCTGTGAATTAACACCATTTATTTGAATATATTGTTGTCTATCACTCAAATAAGATTTTACCAAACTAAGTGCAAGTTTACCTAGTCCGTAATGCTCAAGTTTCAAAAGTAATGTGTCGTGATTTACACAATCAAATGCTTTGGAGAGGTCACAAAATATTTCTACAGCGTCTTGGGACTCTTCCCACGCCGCAAATATGTGCTTTAATAAAGTTACACCAGCGTCAGTTGTACAACGTCCCTTAGTGAAACCATACTGTTGATCGTGTAAGATTCTGTTGGTGTTAAAATGATGGAGCATTTGATTAAGCATTACCTTTTCGAACACCTTGCTAAAAACTGGCAACACGGATACAGGCCTATAATTATTAGTATCTTTACTATCCCCGGATTTGAAAAGAGGTATGACTTTACTGTATTTCATTAAATCAGGGAAAACTCCTTAGTCTACGCACAAATTAAAAATTAAAGCTAAGTAAGGAGCTATAGTCTCAAGTATGGATGTACAAACTTTGATAGACATTCCCCATAGATCTTCGGTCAGTTTGATTTTTATTTGCCGGAAAGCTTTAGGGCTTATGTGTTCAAATTTAAATTCAGCCTGGCATCCAGACACATTTGCCTTTAATAAATCATTTGAGACTTCAGGAGAGGAATTAAGAAATTCCAATTGAAATTCCAATAAAGCAATAACATTAAGGCTTTAAGAGGACACAAAACGGCCGTTTTTTCATACAAACGTAGTGCCCTGTTTCCTCCCTGGATAATGCCAGTACAGCAATATTTTGTTTTCCAAAAAATCTATAACCACTATCGGCATGTCCCTGTTTTTTTTTCACAAATTATTTATTAAAAGAGATATGAACCTTCAAAAACCTAAAAATTAGCCAGATTTTCCGCTGTAGGTATTTGACAAAATTATATAAAAAAGGACAACATAGGAACACGGCCAAAACCTTTCTTTAATTTTTAGTAAAAAAATTAGTTTAATCTGTCAAGTTTTGGAGAAGTAATCAGGGGACTACGAAACGTTGTTTTTGTGTATTTTTAATTGGTATTTTCCGCTGTAGTCTCTTTCGCGCCCTGCGCGCGGTCGCCAGCGCCGGTCGTTTGGGCACTACGCGACAGCAATACATTTTCAAATTCCTATTTTTCAATTCTGTCGCCCTTTTTGTTTTCTCTTAAGATGTCGTCTCGCGTAAGTCAAAATAGGTCCGACCCTAAAAATCCATTGGACTTATTTAAATGTTGTGGAGGCTCTGATGGCGTTACCAGCTACCGAACGAAGATTCTTGTGCATGTTCCCCTTTTGATATAACTCACTTTCTTCGAAAGTTTCCAATGCACTCCTGCGCAAGTGTAATCTGTGTGTGACACAAACTCATCAATGTTCAAGTTCAAGTTATTTATTTCATAACAAAAATACATTTGTGTCGAAATATTTACACAGTAGGTATAGGTACACACAAATAAGCACATAAACAATTATAATATAGGGAACCTCGTTCCTCACCCATCATCGAAGTTAGAACGTCTATTATATTAAAAATACTAACCTTACAAATATTTATATTCTTATTGGTAAGTACAGAACAAAGTCCCTAGCAGAAAATGCTATAAAATACAAACATTTAAATGTCAAAATATTAAGTATCAAAAAGCAACAATTATAAAAATGTCAAAGAGCAATAGATAACTTTAATTGAATTATTAATTCAGTTTTTAAGATTTTCTGTCATTACAATATGAATATAATGCAATAATGCTTAGCTTAAATTTCCTTTGACTTATTTGGCTTCAAAAGAATTGACCATGCAAAAAGGTTTACACCATTATACTGTTCCTATAGTTGATGCCACTTAAGATCGCAAAAGCGGTCATTGACCCACCTACATTTATTAAAGTTCTTAACTTTGAAATCCAAAAATAAGCCTGTTTAAGTCTTGAATCGTAATCTATCGTGATATTCAACAGATTTTTGAATGTAAACGATACATGGTTTATTTGTTTTATTTTGCAGGAAGAGATATTAGGGAAAGAGCAATGACCGCTATTGCGATCTTAACTGGCACCTACTATACATAACATTTTCTTCAGCTTCTTTCTACCACGTTTTGTGTGTCTTATCAACATAAAGCAAACTACTCTGTGCTATGCTGTCTGCTGCTCTATCTAGTGAGGCGCTGTAATGAGCAGTGCTCTATTAAAATTTTATATTTAAAAAAAAAATGGAATTAAAAAATAAACAAAACTACTGGACTGCGCTTTACCTGATCGAGCGAGAGTTCAGATAAACCCTAGAAGAGTGTGAACTCGAAAAGAAAACCAATTGGGAAATCTATGACATACGAACTATTAGGCAAAAACCACATAAACACCCACAAAACGCCTGAAGGCAAAATTATTAAAATTACGAAAACGCTTTCACAAACAACGCCCTAGGACAATAACAATAACGCATAATAATACACCTACGACAGTAATAATGTTCGATATTTTAATAATAAAGACTAACTGGTACCTTATAGCCTTATAGTAAAAGTGGTCATGTTGTCCAGTCTTATGCAATGTAGTAATAAGATGATTTGCATAAAGATAGGCTAGGTCACGCTGTGAGCGGAGAGCGGGGCGGGTCAGCGGTCGAAGAAGTTGTGGATGTCGTCTTCACATTGTTTGTTCCGTCATTATACAAATGGCGTCGTCTTTTCAAAATCCCGCTGTTTTGTGAAATCCAGAAGGCAAATTGCGAAGTAAAATGGCGATTCAAACGTTGTTTATAAAATTACGCACCACATTGTAATAAGTAGTTCTATTTGAAAACTATGATAGTTCTTTGCAAGTCTTGTCTAAATCTTTCCAAAGATCTTGTTTAAGTCGGATTTGAAGTAAATCGTTAAAAGTTAATCTTAATTCTATTTTAACTACTTCTCTTGAGTTATAAGTCAAATGTAAATATTCCATTGCGCAAAAAAAAACATTATTAAAGCTCGTTATTTCAACCGTGACACGATTGTCGGTCTATAAAACAAAGTAGACTTGTTTAAAATGTTGTAGTCCCATTAATTATGTTAGAAGACATTATACAATTACACGTACTTAATATGTGTCTACATAATGTTGTGCAGTAAATAAATAACCGTAAGTTTATTAACTTTGTTGGTTGTAAAGGTGACAACCGCCTGCTGAGGTTGATCCAAGGTCGTATTGCCCAATACCTGGGTTGAGGAGATCAGATCGCTCCATGTAAAATACTGGTATGCAGCTGCATCCGGTAAGACTGGAATTCGACCACACAAAATGGGGAAAATGTTAGGCAGATGATGCTTGAGGTTGTATTCCCAGAAAGGTCTGGCAGAAGCGTGTCTATAGTACAGTACGCCTACATTTTGTCCTGAAAATTATTTTAAAATGATGCGTCGGCACTATACTGCCATTCCATTTACTGTTAAATACTTATTTTTCATGTAGCATACACTACGAATCTGGTTTTCTAAATCTAAGTATTACCCGCTGACAGTAGGACCTCGGCTCATCAAGATGAATGATGACCAACAGGAAAGCTGTGTCGTAAGTCGCTCCAATTAGTACAACTGTCCGGTTTTTATTGTTTTATTACTAGATTTATGTCTTTCTGATTATATGTCGGTATCTCAAAACTTAATAGAAAACTGATTTAATGAGTCCAATCTAGTTTGACATCTTAAAATGGCTCTGCTGGTTAGGAGTAGAATATGCTAATTACCTTATTTATTCAAAAATACATTTTAGATTTAGTTTATTTAACCAGAACGTTTATATTCTAGAAACAGATGCCTGCGTAGCATGACCACCGTAGAAACGGGTTTCTTCGAAGAAAGAATCGACAAAGTGACAGATGACCAAAACAAATCTCGCGGTCATGCTACGCGGGCTGATCGCATTAAAATGTCAAAAATGTATATTGCTACTGTTTTGACATTTTCACAACCCAACATTTCACAAAGAAATAAATAATGTCAATGTTATTTCAAATAATTCCTTTTGCTATCTAACTGCGTCGTTGGTCTAGCTAGCCAGTAAGTCGCAAGCGCAGAGCGCTACTGCTAGCGTGCTGCGTGGGGTCCTGGCTTCCATTCCTAGGTCGGACAAAATTCTATTGGGTTTTTCCGCCGGATTACGGATTTTTATAATCCGTAATCCGGCGATAAGCCAACCCCTTAATACATGAGACTTAAACATAACAGGCGAAATGTCAGTACTATTTACACCTCTGCATAATAAATGTCTCACATTTTGATCAGTGTAGACTTAATGTCGTCATTGCTCGTCTGTTTATCTTTATTTATGCATATGGCCGGAATTCGGACGACTTCTTGTATTTACATATCATTATGATGTAATTTGTCCGCAAGGCCATTGATAGAAATGTCTCGTTATTTCTCTGTATAAATTATTGTAATTTCACGTATTGACGCAAAAAGAAATGATTGGGTCAACTTCTGGTGAACTATAGAATAAGATGTTGAGGAAGTTATTCGACAGATATTAATTTATTAACACAATTTTGACTGTAATACATTCATAATTATTTATTTATATTTTTTTATTAATATAGCCATTTCGTTTTATAATAAAATCTAAATCACAGGATAAGACCACATTATCAATAAAAAAAATCGTTACATTCGAGCGACAAATCTTGTAATCAAATTTTAAAGCTTAAATCCAAGTAAGTATTACTCAAACAGCTATATACTGATTGCTTCTGTATTTTTTTTGCTAAACACTGCTCTTTTGGCGCGTGGCCCAAATCCGAACTATTGCCGCCATCTTAATTTTGCAATACAGTAACAAATGTTTAGTTGAACATTTGTCTACTGTATTGTCTAAAAAAAAAGGATTCTTGTATCACTGTAGGTACTATAATTCTTAGATTACCATTTTCCTAAAACGCAAACAAAGCAGCAAAAGAAACCTACTTATTTAAAACACCAAAAAAACAAAAGAATTATTGAAAAAAAAGTAAAAACAAAAACAGGTTGAACACTATCGTCATGCCATAACACTAGGGGGCTGGACAACAAAACGAAGAACCCTTTAGAAGTGTAAAATTCTAGATAATCGTAGTTATTATAGGAAAAAAGGGTAAGTGAGGTACAAAAAGCGAATGGGCAGTAATGGGACGCGATGTGGTTACATAGCGGGCGAGATAGATTGTTCACGGGGTTTGTCAGTGTACGATTTTTTTTAATATTATAGAAATAAAACCTATAAGGTTCATTTTAGGGAGAAAAAAAACTTGTCTTTACAATGAAATCTATAGGTTCATAAACGTGTATATAGATTTCAAAGTGAATGTCTCTTTTCATTGTTGGATTTTCCAGTCTACAACTTACTACCTAGATCAAAGGGTAATTCTTTAAATAAATAAAGTACCTATTTTCCCTCCATAATGGCATCAAACATGTGAAATAATTACGGACCTACCAGAAATTTTTCCCAATTAATTTCTTACAAATACTTTAAACAATTAAAGCGAAATAAAATATCGTTACAATTCAATTACTTACCGTTCACCAATAAAGTAAAAAAAGATTAAATTAAAAATGGTTTCCGCCATTGTTGCGTTTTCCCGCGCATATTGTAACCATAGACTAATAGATACGAATGCGCGCGCTAATCTAAGTTCTTTGTGAAGAATGTGACCTTTTTTTATCTGCGGAGTTTGATGTAGTTACAGTAATGAAATATTTTTATTTTTGTTCGAATTCTACCTAGGCTTTTTAGAAATAGTAGCTTGCTTGTTTGTGTTGCTTGCCTTGCCTATATAGATGGTATACTGTTAAAAATATTCCTGTCCCACTAAGTGGGTGCACGATAAAGAAAAAGATAGAAATGTAAAATCCAAACCGTTTAAAAATTAAATGCCTTATATTTCAAGAGCAACGACTACTACCCGTAGGCGATAATATGACGTCCTTAATAGTAATATTTAGAGCTAACATATTATTATACTTAAACAGACAAGCACGCTATACCTACTTTTCTTTTTGAGATAGTTAATGACAGGTCCAAAGTAACACTCGTAGCTACATGCTATGCTTTATACACATAGCACTTAGGGTCCTAACGACTAGGTTAACTCGCTAAAATTATGGGGTGGATGGTAGTATAGTAACCTACTGCCCTAAAGGTAACTCGGTACTTACATCCATTGCCAACAAACGTGGTTTCTACGGTGCGTGGATGGATTTTCTTGCAGGCTTTTCTCTAGACAACATTTAGAACCTAGTAACTTAAGGTTTTTTTTTTTGTGTGGATCTGGTTATATGACGCCTATTTTTGCACCAAGAATGTAATGGCATGCCGTCCAGAATGTCCAGAATCCAGACAATCCGGCCAGAATGAGGTGGCTTTTAAAGCTTTAGCTAATAAACGAAAGGATAACCTTTGCCGGCGATGCTGATTCGACTCTGGAACATCACAATGGTTCCAGTCAACCTCTCTCTTATGTTATTGGCTTTACCTATCTATTTCTTAATTTTAAGTAGGTATAAACACTAAAACTGACAAGGACGGCATCTGTCGGCCATTTTATGTTTTACCCCTGCTATAATTCCCTATTTTCTCCAACAGCGGCAAAGAATGCGTGATGCCGATGATCCCGCTGGGCCTGAAGGAGACCAAAGAGGTGGACTTCCGAGAGCCCTTCAAAGACTTCATCCTGGAGCACTACAGCGAAGACGCCGCGGCCTATGAGGACGCTATTTCAGACTTTATGGATATGAGACAGGTAACTACAGGGCTTTTGTTGTTCGCACCATAGATATAGGTATATAAAGAAAAATGAAGACTTTTTATGGATCATATGGTTTGTACCTGCAAGTTGTAAGTCCGTACCTACTATCTGAAAGTTGACAACGTCGCAAATAACTGGCAACTATTCCCCAGTTTTTATCAAGTTGACAACTTTCACAATACAGGGTGATATCTGAAACTTGTTAGTTACATAGTAAGGGTCGTCTTGAGCTTCTGGCGATATGGCGATTGATGCATTGCATGTTGGTCTTATTTAAGATTTAAAAGCAGCTGCTAACAACTGGTTTTTGGTAGCAAATAAATGGTGCCGTGTCTTAACCAAAGCGATCGTTGTGTACATGAGTCACTTATTCGCTCGGAAAACAGACAGACGCCCTCTGTCGATACTATTCAACACGCGCTCAGCATAAACACTTTCGTTAAGACATAGAGTAGCAGAGTTCAATGAGATGACATAAGTAAGTATGACAAAGTAACGTGCAGCAAAGGACTGCTTTCGGGTGACAAACGACGGTTTTTAATTTGTACTATCTCTTTGCTCAGGCGATGCGGACCCCGGTGCGGTCGAGTGCGGGCGTGGCGCTGCTGTTCAAGTACTACAACCAGCTGTATTTCATCGAGCGCCGGTTCTTCCCGCCAGACCGCTCCCTCGGGGTCTACTTCGAGTGGTTCGATTCGTTAACAGGTATGTTGAAATAGAATAGAATAATTTAGAATAGAATAATTTATTTAAAAAGTAGATAATACAAAAGTGTACATTTAAGTGCAGTAGTGTTATTTCTTAAACTATTGTATAATTAGTGCTTAGAAGTAAACTATCACTACAAAATATTTAACAGTCACAAGTAACGAAAATGTCGAGTTCAAATGTTAGGTAGCGACCTGCCTGATCTAGGTTTATTTAAACCTGTGTTTCAGGCCATCGCTTTACATTACATAAATTAATTAGGACAGTAAAAGTTTTAAATGAAATAATTCTATTAACAACTATAACACAAATCAAATTGGTACAAAAACATTAAAACTAACTTAAGTAAATATGTACAATTAGATACGGGGGGATGACATAATCAAACTAGGACTTCTAGAAGTTTTTCTGTGTCCGTGTAATTAAGTATCGCTAAATAATCTGATATTACAAAACCACATTGCCTATAGCTTAGCCTATAGAAGTTTAGTTTCTTGTTGAGTCTATTATACAGAAAAGGTCCTAAAAATACATAAAAACGACTAGCAAAAGCATGTCTAGTTTGAGGCTTTGTGCAAACCAGGTCCTTCCTTCTCCTATCGGAAGGAACTGGATCATAGGGAAGCGTAGAGTGCTGCTGTAGTATAATGTGAAGAATAAATAATTGCCGTACTGTGAGCACATTACATGCTTTGTAGAGCAGCTGTGTCGGAAATCTATACGGACGAAAGGTAGCAACCTTTAGAATTGCTCTTTGAGCACGTTCTAGAGGCAGAAGAATCGAACTTCCCGCGCCACCCCAGGACGCTATGCAATAGGTTAGAATAGACTGACACAACGCCAAATAAACCTGTTTTATTAATTTGTAATCGGCTACATTACGTAAATACTTAAAAACATATATTAGTTTGCGCACTCTAGTACATAGTAACTCGATATGTTTACGGAAATTTAGATTGGAGTCAATTGTGACACCAAGATATTTCAAATGGTCAGCTTTTTCTAAAGTAGGGCAAGAACATGCAGTGTCATCGTACGTGCTACAGGTATGCGCGTAAATTATTAGGTTAGTAAGCGGTATGTTAGTGTGCGGTGTTGTATTTCTCATTGTAAATGAAATGTATTTTGTTTTATCAGCATTCAGTGTTAGATAATTATTCTGGAGCCAATTAGATACAATGTTGAAACCTTTCTGAGCATGTTCATAGGCCTCAGCTCTTGATTTAGCTGCAAACAACAAAGCCGTATCATCTGCATAAGACATTACAACACCATTTTCGAGTGGGAGGCTGCACAGATCATTAATATAGATTAAAAATAATGTAGGACCTAATATACTGCCTTGTGGAATTCCAAAACAAGTATTAGAAAGATCAGAACTTGTATATGGACCAATTTTTACACATTGCTGTCGATCGCTAAGATAATCAGATAATAGTAGAAGCTGTGCTCCTCTTATCCCAAGTGTTTCAAGCTTCTGCAAAAGACTATTGCTAGAAATAGTGTCAAAGGCCTTGGCAAGGTCTAGAAAGATACCAACTGTATGCATCCCCCTATCTAGCTTAGTAGAAATGTAATTAATCAATTTATTTACTGCTTGGTTAGTTGATTTTTTAGGCCTAAACCCAAATTGATTGTCTGAAAGAAGTTTGTTATCTTCCAGATATTTTATCAGTCTACTGTTTATGATTTTTTCTAAAATTTTTGATAGACCCGTTAGTACTGAAATGGGTCTGTAGTTATTCACACACATTTTGTCTCCAGACTTGAAAATAGGTGTGACCACAGACTTTTTTAGCAATTTTGGAAATATCCCTTTAGATAAACAAAGCTGAAAGATGTGGGTGAGCGGAGGGGCCAGTAGGTGTTGAAATCTTTTAAGTACGTTATTGGGTATATCATCCCACCCAGTTGCACAGACATCCTTTAAACCGTTTATTATTCTAACTACTTCGTTGACGTCCGTATCTAATAATACAAAAGAATGTAACGAGGAAGATGCCCTAGTTGGGCTTTGAGTAGGAGGAATGCTAATATTTATGAATTTTTCAGCCAAGTTTTTACCAACGTTGACAAAATAGTGGTTTACCTTATTTGTTGCTTCGAATGGGTTTATTTCTATTGATAGTAAATCTAGCGGAGGTTCGGAATTTTTAGACCTCAATGTATTGGTTTTTATAAATTTCCACACAGGTTTACTATTCTTACCCGCCTTCTCGAGTTCATTTTTATCATACTGGTTTTTTAGTTTTTTCAAAAGATTATTACAGAAATTACGATATCTTTTATAGGTAACAGAAAGTATTACGTCATCAGGTGCATGTTTGGATTTTAGGTGAAGTTTGTCTCTGTGTCTTATACAACGAACGAGACCGGGTGTTATCCACGGTTTAATGCAACTATACCTTCTAGGGATTATCTTAGTGAAAGTGTTTTTCCTTATTACGTATTGTAAGGAATCTATGAAATATTGTAACGAGATATTTGCATCACCAGAATCATAAATAGCGTTAAAATTAATGCCGCGTATGTCACTTTCAAGGTTTGTCATATTGACTTTAGTGTAGCCACGCTCGCAGTTTTTTCTAGGTGAATTTATTTGCATTGTTAGTAAAACAGCTTGATGATCGGTAAGCGCAGAATTAGTAACCAATGTTTTGGATGGATTTTTTGATTTTAGAATGATATGGTCTAAGCAAGAACCGCTTTGATGTGTGGGGTAATAGTGAGCTGGTAAAAGTCCATGAAATGCACAAATATTTAGGTAATTGTGTGTATGGGTATCGGGTTTCTCGGAGGAAATGTTTATGTTGATATCTCCTACGAGTATTATATTTTTGAAAGTACTTATGGTTTTTAAGTTTGTGTCGAGTGAGTCTAAAAATCTGTCGATATTATGAGAAGGAGGCCTATAAATCGCCATGACTACTGTATCGGGAATAATTTTAATGACTAAGCAATTACTGTCTTGGAATACTGGTTCTTCTTTTATAGTTCGTAAATTATTTTTAACATAAACTACAACTCCGTCGTTTTGGTTGGTATTTCTGTCTGTTTTATATGAATAAAAACCGTTCAGAGATGGTAAGTTGACTCTCTGTTTTGACAACCAACATTCTGTTAGTACAATAATATCACAGCTTATATCAAGACTTTGTAAAAACACTTCAAAACCGTTCATATTTCGGTTTATGCTGCGAATATTTTGTGTAAGCAAGGTAAGCGATTTGTCGCCCGAACAAAGAAGGTATTTACAGTCCTCAACATTACAGATTTTGGATTCAGACACAGTAAAACTATCTAGATCACTTATTAGCTGATTACTCATGATAATTACAAATTAAGAAGAAATACAAATAAAGGATAAGCTACCTGTTTGTGTGCCTACTAAATATAATATACTGTGGCGCTCTTAGGCGCCCTCATAGTCTATTGAGTTGATGTAGTTGGTCTCTGCATATTTACGTGCCGGGCAACTTACATCACCGGTGGGATGGTCACATTTTCTCTTGAATCTTTTGCACGTGGCACATTGGGGGGGAGAAGATTTGCTACTGCATTCCTTCACGGCGTGTCCCGTCTCTGCACAGTGGTTGCAAGTAGGACTCGTTTCACGGCAAAACTTAGCTGCGTGGCCAAACTGCTGGCAATTGTAGCACCTGGTGACTATCGTAAAATCTCTCACTGGGCATGAAGTCCAATTAATAAAAATTCTGCTTTGGTTTACCAGCATTTTTCTTATGCCAGCGGGTACTTCTAGAATGTAGTTGCAGGTAGGAAGGTCTTTCTTACCCGATTTATGGCTCAATTTAATGGTCTCAAGGAAGGATTCACGAGTTGTATTCGGCAATTTATCGGATAGGTTTTGCTCGTAAATACAGTCGAATACCTCCTTCTCAGTAAGGGCTACGGGAACACCAATGACAGTAACCCTAGGGCGCCGTTTAGAAGGTTCTTCTATTGTAAGGCCTGAGGTGAATATCTTCTCCGAATTCTTCAATTTATCTATATCGCCTTTATTTTCAGTGCTAATCAATACGCCCCCATTTTTCATTTTTTTCAGGCCACGTACATGAAGCTTGAGTTGCTCGGGAGATATTAACTTTTGAACAAGTGACTTGGTGTCGTCACTTGTTTTAGTTTTATCGCTGGGATAGATGGCGATTGCACTCAAATTTGCAGGACGGATGAAATTGTCGGAGCCTTTCTTCACCATGCTAGCATAGGAATTGCTGGACGTATTCATCTTCGACTCAATAACCTCTTTAAACTGGTCCAGAGAGTTTGCCATGTTCTTCTGAAGCTGTAGGTGCTGAACGGTGCTGTGGGACTGGATCATTTTCTGCTTCACCGACTGGTAAAGAACAGCCATCTGAGAAGTCCCACTTTTGACCTTTTGGCAAAGATTAACAACACGTTGCTTCTGGTCCGAGTTCATTTTTCCTTCACCAACAATAGTGCAGACTTCGGTCAGAATGCCATCAATAGACTGCAACCATTTCTGGATCTCTGGGGTGCTGATAATATCACTCGGCAAAAAATTCTCCTCAGGTGCTGGTACTGCTGTTACAGGTGGTGGTGGATTGGTTACACTCGAGGGCAATTGTTCGGTAGGCGTTGGCGGAGGACTTCGCCGTAGTAATTGGCTGCGGGCCCCAAATGGGGTTGATCCTGGGTTCGATCCTGGGTTAGACATTCTAACCGCAACACTTTATTTATTGTCTATAGAAAACAAAAATAATTCAGTTCATCTTGCACATAAAAGTTGCTATGGCACTGGTCATAGGTGACACACTTTGTTTTTAACTGACGCCGCAAATAATTATTGATATATTCGTCGTAATTGTTTATTGATATTTCATTTAAGCAAGTACAGAAAAACACGTCCGCTTAGTCTCGCGTCGCGCAAACCGATGATGAACACAGCGATTGTGAAATATGTAGTATATCACCGTAAATTTGTAAATACCGTTAGATTATATTGATCGAGATTGTAAACTGTCGAAAGATTGTAAACCACTGCTTACAATTTAACGCATATTTTTTCGGTAGATTTGGATATTCGATTATTTGGATATATTCATAAACATAATCAATTAAATAGAAGTTTTATATTTGACTTCAAGTTTTATATTGCCTAGGTAGCAGTGAATAACGGAAGCAATATAAATAATTACAAATTGTAAAGATAGATGGCGCTGTTTAAAACAATGTTTTAGAGAACCTAATACAGATGGTGTTAGTAATTAGGTGATGTTTGTTTTCCAGGGGTCCCGTCATGTCAGCGAACAGTGGCTTTCGAGAAAGCTTGTGTCTTGTTCAACATAGCTGGCATCTACACACAACTCGGCGCTAAACAGGTTAGAACTAAATTATAAGATAAATAGATTGTGTCAACTCAAGTCAACTGCAGCACGTCAAAGGTGCTGGTGTTGAGGCGCAGTTGCCGCTATGTATAAAATGAATAGTCAATGTCTCTGATAATAGTAGTAGTACTAAACTTCGGGTAAGTTTTAAGGAAGCTATGAAAGCGTAATGCTTTTTCTGTATGTAACGAGTAATGTGTAAAATTGTATTTTTGATTTAACGCGCAAGTTTTATTCTTGTTACAATAAAGTTCACCATCATTTGCCGGACCTCAATATTCGGGTCGGCATCAAATCTAACCGAATGCAGCTGATGTTGTTATGACATGTTAACTGAAAGGACTTAAGTGCTTCTCCTATTTACATTTGAATCTCACTTGTTACCCACAGGACCGCTCGAGCTGCTCGGGCCTGGACGGCGGCGTGGAGGCGTGGCTGCGCGCGGCGGGGGCGCTGCGCTACGTGCTGGACAACTTCACGAACGCGCCCTCCGTCGACCTCGCCGCCGACACGCTGCTTGTGCTCGCCGCGCTTATGACCGTGCGTGTTTCTTTCGATTTTTTTTATAAACTTGTTACTACACTTGACCTTGATCTCATCCGATGGAAAGTGATGGATGAGGTTTAGGATAAAATGACTGTTCACTCTTCCTAAAATCCTGAAAAATATCTAAGTGGTCTGATCTCTTTGGCTGTTCTCCTCAATGAAGTTATAACTTTGCAGCGAATGTGTCATTACAAATAGCTTTCCTATACTTGCCAAATCATGGGGCAAACATTTTTATAAAGATTACGAGATTTCGTAGGGCTAACTTACGTACTTAATAAAACAACAAAGACTACAAGATGTAAATCTAAAGTGGAATAATATATTGAGGTTTGTAGCTTTCTAATTAACTGGGGATGTCCTTTCTGCTTCTGATTTCAGCAATTTTAAGTAGAAACTATTTTCAGTTACTAGAAGGTACAGGTAATCATTTAGATTTATTTTCCAGGCGCAAGCTCGTGAGTGCCTGTTCGAGAAGCTGCAGGTGCAGGCGGGCGAGGCGCGCGGGGAGCTGCGGCGCGCGCCCGAGCTGTGCCTCGACCTCGCGCACGAGAGCGCGCATCTCGCGCACACCTACCGACAGCTCTACGACAAGGTGCACTATCGCACTATATTATATTACTTAACATAAATAGCAAACACAGTACTGGGAGGACCGGGTTTGACATTAATACGACAGTGACAAAGTCACGCTCCAAATTCATTAATCATAAAAAATGAATAAAAAACGTAAAAACATACAACTTGCTAACTAACAACCAAACAAGTAATTTATGAAATAATAATTTACCAATCTAACCACATTATTTTCCAAGGAGCCACAGGGTTTTTATCCAATTTTCCAACGGTGTTCGTTAGTGGTCTAAATAAAATTGCAATGCTTGTTCTCAGATGCAATCGGAGGGTGTGTTCAACTACGTGCCATACTCGTGGGTCTCTTTGGTCCACGTCAAGACTGAGTTTTATAAAGGTATGCACAAACCATAACTTACTTATGTTATACAACCTAACTCTAAAACTGTCACATCACTTCGCTAAAGATAGGTATTTTAATAACAGAACAAACTTTTACAGCATCTCAATCTCCAGGACTAAAGAGAGAATTGATTTATTTGGTTGCTATCATTCTATTAGGTATTCAAGAAACATTTTAAGATTTAAAGTTTTCTTTTAAGCGCCTTCTATAGGTTTTTGGAAACGTTATAGCAACATCCGTATCAAATCACAAAACCATGACGCATGTGACTATTTTCTTCAGCGTTGGCGCACCAGTACTGTGCGACAGGTCTGCTGAACATGCCAGCATCAGCGCGGTCTCCCAGCCGCCTTGCATCTCTATACGATGCTGACACACATCTCGATAATGGTAAGATGACGAATGAGAGCCTGACTTATGTGACTTGTGGAACAGGTACCTACTGTTACTATTTTTCTCATGCTGAAGCATCCTACACCGAGCTTGCATAGCTTTCACAACAAATTGACAAATCCACGCGAACTAATTGGCACAAACCGTCAAGCCTTCGCAATCAATTCGCAGGAGACTATGAATTGTTTTGCTCTTAGACTTTCTCTTGCCTTTACGTTGGCGTCACGCTGCACATCGTGAACAAAATATCACTGCTGTTAAAGGCGAAGGAAAAGGTCTAGAGGAAACCGGCATGTCCTAAAACCAAGTTGTGACATGTTTCAACTTTCACTAGACACGCGTTATTGATTACACACTAGAATCGTAGGCTGATTATGTAATTTTTCTTCCAGGCTCATCTCTATCCCCAACGATAAAGGACGCGGACATGGACTGGATAGCGCTCGGTCGTGCGCATCTTGCGGAGGCGCTCACACTGTATGAAGAGGCACTGAGGCTGCAGAGGATGTGTCGGTGAGTAGATATTTACGCAATAGCTTCTACCAGTCCGGGAAACCGAGGAAACGGTGACCTGTTGAAGACAACGAGAATCCGCTGGATGCTGGAAGAACAGTAACGGGCGATGTGGCGACGCACGAGAAAGCCTCTCTTGTAGCCGGCTTCCGATTAATATAATTAATCGGGCAAAGGAAACAGCTAGCAAACGTGTCTGTGCAAATATTATTTTCCATGACAGGACAGTCAGTCAGTGTCACCTCCAGATATTGTTCAGAGCGTGATCATTGTTATTTTTGATTGTCATTCCGAATCCGATAATTAAATGATCTCATCTGCAACATACATTTCTCCAAAGAGCCTTGGACAAATTCCAAGTAGCAATGTTTCTACATTGCCACTAAAATTTATACATTGTTAAAAATAACAATGATCACGCTCTGAACAATACACAATTTTGACATATTACGTAGCTTCACAAGATAATTATTACATTTTGGCGTTGCACATCAATCAAAACCAATTCCATAAAAAGCGGATCAATTTTTTTAACAACGCCACCTGCCTTTAGCTCTTTGAAACCACACCTCCGTAACGTTCCGGGCGCAACTGTTGTTTAATTCCAGCGAGCTGCGCGGCAAGGAGGCCATCTCGCTGGTGGTGCGCGCGCAGGCCGAGCGCGCCGCCCGGGAGCGCGCCGCGCATCACGACAACGACGCCAACGACTTCAACGATCTGATCGACGCGCCCAACGTACAGCGTGAGTCTGAGTACCAATACTGTTTAAACTTTATTTGCGTGGCAGAAAGATCACATATATTATTGTTTTCACGTGTGCCTACTTTTAACTAAGCCGCCACAGCAAGATCTCTCTATATATTATGAGATCGTACTTTAGTTTACTAGTAAAACGTTGACATAGTTTTTTTTACCTTACCAACTAACCTCACGCTCTTTTCCAATCCACAGCATCATCGAAATTCCAACTGGCCTTAACGCAACCGGACTTCGCTCAGCACAGAGTAGACGACTTGTTCAAGTCTCTAGGTCCAATCGCTATATTCTCCGCCAAACGTCACTGGAGCGCGCCCCGCCTCGTCCAGCTACAGAAGTACAGGGACGGCTCCCGACGTATCGAGAGACCACGAAACGGTAACACCGAAGAATACGAAGAAACCAGGAACGCCAAACACAGGAGCGACAAACGAGACCGATCAGAAGACAACAGCACTTACTACAACCAAATAATCAGAAGTGACGAGAAATATTCCAATGATTATGAAAAGAAGAAACTACATAGAGTCACAAAACAGAATGGCGTATACATAAATAGTTATAACAATAATAATTACGAATATCATCCGAAAGTCTTGGATTATGATTCTCCGAATGAGTATAAGACTAACGGGGAGGGGAAGATTGAGAATGGAGTGAAGGAGTTAAACGGTAAAGTGAAGAATGGAAGAAGAAAGGATCCTCTGAGGAGGGCGGCGAGTGAATACAATGTATCCAACGCAAAGACCGAAGATGAAGGCTTTGGGTTCTCTGTGAGGGGAGATGCACCGGTTGTTATAGCTGGGGTTGAGCCCAATTCTTTGGCTGATGTAAGTATTGTAAACTATAAGTTTGTACCTTGTAGTAGCTACTAACTTATAACTTTGTACTCAGAGAGGCTATAATTTTCGCAAAACCATCCATGATGTCTTGATATCTTGAGGTGTAGTACCATAACAATAACTATCTTCTCATTCTAGATCGGTGGTATGCGCGAAGGCGACTTTATAATATGCATCGGTGACACAGACGTGAAGTGGAGCTCACACGACGAGGTAGTGCGGCTCATACAACAGGCCGGAGATACACTCACTATGAAGTTAGCCACGCCGATGGATAAGAGCTCTCTCAAGGTAAGGATTTTATAATTATTTAGTATTCATTCTACTTTTCATCACCATCACGAGTCGTGATTCACGACCCACATCCACCAAAGAAAAGGAAATTATAAGTAAAATATTAACCAGATTTACCAGTAAGTCTAGTAAAGCAAGAAAGGCCAGATCACTAGGTCTGGACGTCTGGTATGTAGTAGTACCAGATCGCCATGGTGAATTGGGGACTTTAATGACCTTTCAAGTTGTTTAATGCGTACCTAGTACTTAATTGAAACGTTTCAGCGTCCAATCCTGGATGGGGTAATGAACAACAGCATAACATTTTATTTTCACTCGTTCCAGGCGTCCCCAGAAACTCCACGTCAATCCAACTCAAACCAAGGCTCGGTATCAGCCGCATCTACCGCGTCCAGCGGTTCTACAGCCGTCACAGCGCGCTCCTCAGCTCGACGGGCGCCATCTTGGAATCCCTTCCGACGTCACACGACTAGAGACAACAGCTCACACCGCGGCTCACACACCAGCAATATTATATTCAGATAAATTATTATGGTGTTAAATTTTGTAGTGACGTTTTGTTTTGGCTAAAATTTTACATAATTTGTGCCAATTGGTTCATTATTTTTTTTATTGCAATTGATGCGATTAGAATTTTAAAAACATAACAATGTTATGTTAAACATCATCACGTAAATGCAATTAGTAATTTGTGGCGGAAGCGGGTCTAAATGTCGCAAAATACGCAATCAAGTCAAAAAACAAACATTAGAAAAACATTGATTCTTTAAATCAATCAGTAACGCCATCTATATTCATTAAGTCAAAACATTATTCTATGATAAGAAACCTAAGCTAAAACCTAAACCAACGCCATCTACTATCGATTTCTCGTACTACTTTAGGAGTCTTAATCTTTTGGTGTGTGGGTGAAGGATTATTTAAGTGACTGCGGGCTGGGCGACAATTGCTGCTATTATATTTAGGTTCCTAAATATATAGTTAGATATGGGGACCTTACATCGGCTATGATACTCCAAAGTTATTCTTTTATTATTTTATAAGTTCTCAACTTGGCAAGGGGAGCAGCGGCTTTTCACAGAGTATGGGAAAATTATTTTAATTCATTTTATTTTTGCTTCAAATAAATGTCAGATTGTACTTTCCATCGTATTTGAGTTGTTATAGAAAATGCCATGTTAGCTTCATATATTTTCTTATTAACATAATGTATAATATACATGGATTACATAAATATAAACCCTTTTAACTATTTTGTAATTTGTCTACATGGTAGTTGATTCTTTTATCTTTACTTTTATGTTGTTCACATCATTTGAAAACTACCTATTTCAACTTTTCTAAAATCTATAAAACTCGCATTAACTTTTTTAAATCCACGATACTTGGAACTGTAAAAACAATAAAAAAAATCCGTGTATTGCGTAACTATAATTTTGACAATTGAACTACACATAAAGTCCTTTCAGTTATTTCACCTCCGCCCTTGCATTGCTGTCGAAATCATAGTGACCTTTTTTGCTATGACTGTAAGGTCGCTATTGGACTGCAGCAGAGGTAAAAAACAGTGGATGGACTATTAAATATTCTGTTTACTTGTTACAAGTACTGTACTATAACAATGCCTACTGGATGTACTGTCACATCTTTATATCGCAAAAAGACGTGAGCAGTCGCATAGAACGTCGACATTTTGAAAAAAAGACGATAGGTACCAATATCTTTTTCAAAACTTTATCTGCGGCAAAACATTTTTGAGATTGAAATCAATACGAAAAAGTAGATAAATAAAAAGTAGAAACATTTTGTTACCGGTGCAGGTCGGTGAAACTCAACATGCAATGTAACACACGTTGAAACAAGCTGGCCTAGTTGCTATGTTACATTTCATGTTGCAAAGTCTAGACGTTTCACTTGTGTTACATTCCATGTTATGCTACACCGATCTAAACCCCGGCATTGAATGAGGTTTTATTTTAACATTTATTTTTGTATATTTATAAATTAGGGGTATGTCCTACAAAATAGGTATTACGACTGATTGAAAGTGTACTTACTTAACAGATTTAAATATGTATATTTTGAATAAAAGAAATATCGTTATGTATATTCGTAGTAAGTAGAAAATATATGTCACAATGTTTTAGTTATACGTGTAATTACAGTATTTTTAGTTATTACAGTAAATACCTAATATATTATTTTAAATATTTTGGATGTGATCGATTTTAAAGTCGAAACAAAAACTTTTAAAAACATTGATCGCGTCCAAAACGTAAAATTTTAGATTGATTGTAACAATTTAAAATTTTAATTCGACGTATTTTAGTTTTTGTTGTATTATGTTTTAGAGTAAAAATGTATATCATTGTATAAACTTGTATAAGATAAGTGTATAAAATTGTTGTGGTTACTTTTGAACAATAAAGGTTATTTAAAGGCTAATACGTTTTTCATTTTAAATTCTGTCTGTTTATTTGGTGTGTATTCATCAGGGTGTAAGGCAGCCCTCCTCAGTGACGGGGTGAATTCAGTATCGTATACCATTATTTTTCGCGTAGGAGCTCTAGTTTTTGAGATATTTGCTAGAAACTCAGTTGTAATTCACGATTACACTTCTCTGAATTATTAACCTGTATTTTATTCAGTAGTATTTTTAAATTAATAAAAAACGTGAAATATCTGAAAACAACCCGGATATGTTAGTTGGACACAAAATACAGATGGCGCTGATCAAACTAAATAGATATACTTGCTACTAGATGGCATTATACGTTATTTCAAATCTCTACAGGTAAAAATAGATCATCTTCATCATTCTTCTACCCTTCTTTATTTGGGGTTAGCGCAGCATGTATTCTTCTTCCATACTTCTCTATTACTCGTCATCTCACCTTCCTTGCCATATCATCTTTCACACAGACCACCCATTGTGTCTTCGTTGCCATACTTACCGCAAACAAATTCAAACTCATATAGATAATTACTTATTTTTTATTTTATAGGTCTAGAGGTGGGTATGAACTTAAGTGAAAGAGAAAATTAAAACAAATCATTTTAAAATGTCTTAGGTCCAGATGAACCAGACAAGAAATTAACTCTCTTTCATGAAACAAAGAAGGTAATTTCTAGGCTGATTACTATCTTTTTACAAGCTTTTTTTATTAACAATACATCAAGCGAGCCACTCCCAGTGCAAAACATAATTAACTAAGAATTAAAAAATATTCGAGACGGTGAATCAAGTCCGCGTCCTAATAAAAGCGATAGTCAACCGAATCAGCAACACGCATTCATTTTGTCCGGCGAACTCGAACGCGAGGTCGCGCCGACAGATGGAGCCACTTGTTTTTCGAACAAATGAAGGACATATGAATGTGACGATCGTGAATTGGCGCGACTGATTAGTTAGATTAGGATGCAGGGTAATAACACAGCCTAGGGCTCTCTATCTATAAATTCATAACTCTTTCTACAACAAAACAAAAAAAACTCAACATTTCATATTTAACAATAATATAAATTACGTACTTTTGTACTTATTTACATCGATCATACAACATTTTTTTAATTCACAAATCTATAATTTATGTACTTTGTACAAAACATTACAGCCTCCTTCGGTCGTCGCAATTGAAAAAATATACAGATACTTAGGAACTATAACGTTTGCTGCACATATTCACACTCGCATTGGTCATCACGAGGCTCGTGCAAATGACAGTGTTTAAAACACTTGCTCACACGTGTCGACGCTGGTACGTACATGCCTGTGCACGCTCATATACGCCAGTGTGGCTGTCAAGTTTTATCATTTAGCATCAGCTTGCCTTTTCCCAACTATGTTGGGGTCGGCTTCCAGTCTAACCGGATGCAGCTGAATACCAGTATTTTACATGGAGCGACTGCCTATCTGACCTCCACAACCCAGTTAGTACACGGTTCGCATCGACGAATGTCGCTAATAAATGTGGGGAGGTACTTGTGTTTGCAAATGTGGATGAACACGTCATGTCGACCAATGCCAGAGCAACATAACAAGTGTGAGCATGTCAAGCAGGCTTACAAACAACTTCTCCTAACAAAACTGTTACCTATCCTCAAAATAATTTTCAAAATACCGTTTCGAGTGTTCATACATGCCGAAGAACACGAACCCTCCGATCATGAAAGCTGTCATCCTGGGCATGACGCCCGCGAACAGTCCCCGGAGCCCCGACTGGCAGTAGATGGCGGCGAGGACGGGGCGGATCCTCAGCTTGCGCGTGACGGCGTACTCGTCCGCCAGCATGATGCGCGTCTTGGCGAGGTCCAGCGGAGTCGTCACGGCGGCGGCGAACGCTCCCGCTATGGAGCCGCAGAGGGCGCTCTGGAACAAATCATTATTTCGTTTAGGTAGGTACTTAAAGTCAGCTTTATAATGTGTATAAAAGTACCCTTAAGGGGATGTCAACACCAAAATGCGCGCACACTGTCTATTTGTATCGGAGTAAACGAGAGCGAGAGAGTTACGGGGCGGCCAGGTTTTAGAAGAAAATAATGAATAAATATTGTTTTTAATGTTATAACTTTACTTTAAATACCTCCATGACCTTCGTTCTATTTAATCGATCCATCAGCACAATGGACTAAAGTAACTACACAATGGGTCCAAAACGGCAACGCGATAGGCCCAGAAAGAGAAGGCGGGACGAACTCGACTCTTTTCATAGAAATTGGTAAATAATACAGCCAGATTGGATAGGGATAAGTGGAAAGGGGGAAGGGAGGCCTTTGCGCTGCGGGACACATATGGCTAATAATAATAATTTATATACATTTTGGTGAAAGTAGAAGAAGAATCAGATCAAAATCTTCACTACCCAGCAACTGGATAACACGATACTCCTTAGTAGGACAGGTTGTCAGACATTCGAGCTCCTGACAGCCCGTTACGACAGTCAAAGATCACCGAACGACGGCCGGGAAAAATGGCCCGTTCTTTCCGAGGTACTACAGTACTTTCACAGTTTTTATGCCTTGTGACTGGGACTGTAGCTACATTTAATTTTCATCTTTGTTTCGACAATTCAAAAGTGCCTGTAACTGGCCTACTTAAAATAAATGCTTTGATTTGATTTGATATGGTAAGATGTGATCTCGGTATGTAAATATGGTTACCTATCATACCATATATAAGTTTGTCCCGTGCGGGCTTTGCCACGAACACCTCCATCATCCATGGCTCATTCCCTCTCATGATTCATTCATTATGAACATCAAAAATTGACCCTGTACTCAATGCCGATATAACTTGTAGCCATCATCCGCCTCATTATCTGATAAGCAGAGGTGGCCCAGTGGTGGCGGCCCCGACTAAAGAACAGTAAGTTGTGGGTTCGAAACCAGGCAGGCGCATTACCTTTTATAATTTATTTCATCACCACTGCTCTCAAAAGGGTGAAGGAAAACATCGTGAGGAAACCAGCATGTCCTAGAACCAAATATTCGAAGACATGTGACATCTTCCAACCAGCACTGGGCCCGCGTGGTGGATTATAGGCATGGTTCCCAGCAGTGGAAACGTTATAGGCTAATTATGCTAATGCTTATGCATCATATTATCCGCCTAGCCTTTTCTAAACTATCTTAGAATCGGCGTACGCAGTCTAACCAGATGCAGCTGAATTCCAGTAACGGATACAACTAGTGGCACAAACCTGAAAACTGCTAATCTCTCCATCATTATATTCCCTGATCGTCGTCTTCAGCATCTCCCAGACGGGCAGCTCTATGAAGCTGAAGGGCAGGTCCCGCAGCACGGTGGAGCCGAACCCTCTGTACACGCCGCGGAAGAAGCCCTCCGATTTGTAGGCCTGCGGGCAGTGTGAACATATGGGTTAGGGAAGTTAAAGAAGGTCAATTTTATTGAGCTGAGAGCTTCCCCTACTGGGAGCATTCGCCTGTAATGTAACTTCCGAATCAAGCTTTACGTTTTTTTTTAACTAGGAGAACCGAGCATTACAGTGCGCAACCTGTAACAATACAATAGGGTAGATGACAAAAAAAAACTAATTAGTCCGTCAGATAGATTTCCAAAAAGTATTAGAAACAATTTTATTCTTTTTTCACGTAAACAAAAAAATGAAGACGATACAGTGCGTCGAAAACTCGTGTGACGTCACATTTGAGTACATGTTTTACTCAAATGTGACGTCACAAGCCCCCACTCATGATCTTTGACACGTTTTATCTTTGTCAATTTTTATTAATTTGATAAAACAAAAACACGTATCCAATATTTTTCGATAATCTAACTGACGGACTAAACAGAATCATATTTTTTTAGTCAGACATCATCCCTATTACTAACAATTACTTGTTTCTTTTCTATACAATATCGAATCGAAATGGAAGTAAACTGGAACTAAAGTACTAAGTAAACTGGTATAATAAGGCTTAAGCTTATAGTTGTCAGTCCCACAGCTGGGACACAGGCTTTCTCTCTATCTTAACCAAAACAAATTTATTCCAACTTGGCAGAGAATCGGCCGTATTTGAACGTCTAAACTACATCACTATGTATCTGATAAAACCTTGATTACGAAATAAACTTTTTATTTATTTATTATTTATTTATCAGACAGTCCCCTGAAACGCCCTTCACAACTTCCTAGAGTACCTACCTATATTTATTTATTTAATGTACAATGTACACAACCAATTTTACACGCTAGGCTTAAAACTAGTGAGTACATGACCCTGATAAGGCGCAACATGACTTAAAACTAATATTGCTAATTATCTTATATCACAAATTAGGAACTTTTACATTAAAATATTAAACTTATATCTAGCTTTATACATAAAAAGAACCTAGAGTTTTAGTTGGGTAGAAGACGTGGCGGAACCAACTACCCAGCAAAACATCTGACTGTTAAATTATTTACAAATAGAGAAAATCTTAACTCATAAATTAACTTAATAAGAATACAATGAAGTATCCTCTTATCAGTCGATCAAATTAATATCAAAATCTAGTATGAGTCATCAGCAGACGTCACAAAAATTTAGAATCTGTCCAAACAAGTCGAAGGTTGTTTTATTTTTTCAACAAATTATAATATAATAATAGTGAATAATCACAATGATTAATTATTTTATGAATTGTCTGGTCTGACCTTCCCCACGTTGGTGATGTCCGTAAATCGTTTTAAACAAACGATAATTTAAAATCATACGATACCCTAAGACTGGTTGTCAGACTTTCGGGACACTGACTACCTGTAACGACTGTCAAAGATCTACAAATGACAGCCGGGACCAACGGCTTAACGTGCTTTCACGGAGGGAACTCTGTATGTAACGATGGTTACCAATCCATAGACCGACCTTGGCAACCACGGCTTAAGACGACTACAGGGGCTAAATTAGCAACTCTATTTGTAGTAGTTCAAAATTCGTTTGAAATCCTGTTAGAATAAAGTTCTAATCAGCTTGCACTACACAGTGGTTGTTACGTCAGTCACTGCGGGCCTAATACTGCGAAATGAGGGTTTTTTGCGATTTACATGAAATCTATTGATTGGACTAAAAAAATAAAACACTATCATGCTAATATGTTGCTTGTAGAATTATTTGCCAAATAATCAGAATGATCGCATGTATTTTAGTATGGTTTTTACTCGTTGAAAGAATTTTTTAGAGATCAGCGGGCCTACCATGACGTCTTATAGCAGGATCGTTTTAATTTCGTGCCAGTGTGGGAAAGAGATGCAGCTAGACGTCCTCTATAGCTCCGTCTCTTACCCACACTGGAACGCGATTAAAACGATCCTGCTTTAAGACGTCATGGTAGGCCACAAGTTCGTGATTTTTTTCTATCGAGTCAAATTAGTTGTATTATGTTTTCGAAACACTATCATACTAGCATATATCCTGAAGAATATCGTATATTTTTCTGGTTTTGTTTATTGCTGTGAATAATATGCTTTTTTGCATTATAGAACTCGCGTTTAGCTCCTGTAGTCGCCTTAACCTTGAAGATTGATCCGTGCGGCACGAGCTCCTAAGATGGAGCACTCCAAAGCTAAAGATAAACGTGTAAGTAATACTCACATGTAAAAGTATAGCTACACTGCTCTTCATATTCGTGCCGACGTAAGTTTGTTTCCTCTGCTTCGCTATCTCCGTGGGTACTCTGATCAGGCACGCCAACTGGAAGGATTATACAATTTTTTTTTTAATAAATGAAATCAAATTATCATCCCCAAAACCCCCTGCCTGACGCTTTTCAATATTCTTTTTTATTATTTAGTTACTAGCGGCCCGTTCCGGCTTCGCACGGGGGGGAATTTATTTTCCTCTAATTCCCCCGCTCCTTATTTTTTCTAGTAATAATATAGCCTATGATACTCACAAATATCGTGGCTTTCTTTTGGTAAAAAAAAAAAAATCGGTTCAGTAGATGCAGAGATTACCCCTAAATAAATAAAAAAATATATTGCTGGACATTACACACAGCGCCATCTAAGTGCCACACTAAGCAACGAGGCTTGTGTCGTGGACACCAGATAGTTGATAATACTACATAGATACTTATTATACATATAAACATCCATGACACGAAACAAATGTCCATGCTCATCACACAAACATTTGCTCTTACCGGGATTCGAACCGCTGTTGCAGTTGTTAGGCTGCCTTACGTTCTTAGGGTCCCGCCCTAAGAACGTAAGGCAGCCTAACAACTGCTGCCATTCGGGTCGTCAGTCAATACTAGTATAGATGACCGCGGTTTCGGCCGCGTGGAGTTCGGTAACTGCCCCGCGGGATCGTACTACCGGGATAAAAATATCCATGTTACGCTGTGTGCTAAATTTCATGCAAATCCGTTCAGTAGTTTTTGCGTGAAAGACTAACAAATATCCAAACTCACAATTTTTTGCATTTATAATAGTAGTAAGAGGATAATCGGCCCATAACGGTCCCACTGCTGGGGCACGGCCCTCCTGTCTGTGAGCGAAAGTGGGTGGGTAGTTAGTGGGACTTTGGTGGCTGTTAACATGATAAATGATCCCTGCTTATAACTCTTTAATCAGGATCATTACCCAACACAGCTCTTACCTAGTAATACTATATCTGCTTCTACACAAAAGTTATTTATCACTAAGCACTATGGCTAGAAAGGAGGTGACTGCTGAGATGAAAACAAAAGAAAAGAAAACATATTTATTCGGCACATGACACACACAACAAAAAAATCAAAATAAAGCAAAAAAAAAACGAGATATAGCAAGATGTAGTTTAGTCTATAGCCTAGAAAGATGACAAGTAATAGAGAAGTATGGATGAAGAAGACATGCTGCGCCGACCACAAATGAATTGAGATAAAGGCAAGGGGCTGATAAGTTGCTTACCACTTCACCAACGCTGGCCGCGAACATGTGCATGATTGGTGTGTACTGGGGAGCCACAAGCGGCTGACAGAATGTCTTTGTTGCTTCATATGACGCAAAGAACAGAGACGTTGTGGGCATGGAAGTTGTTGCTACAGTTAATAAGCCTGTAGATAAGAAGGTTGAAGTTTTATCCAAAAGTGATAAAAGATTACAATTAAAAGTTCATGATCTTTAGGTTGACTGCCTCATGGGTCTAGTGGTCGCAACTGCAACTGCTGAGCATGAGTTCCTGGGTTCGATTCCCGGGTCGGGCAAAGTATTATTGCATTTTTCCATCAGGAATTTCTCAGTAGCAGCCACAGAGTCTGTACCCGGTTGATGGCAATAGGCTCACACATTTTTAATAATAATAAAGCATTTATTTCAGGTAACTAACCCCCGAATACTGAAACGTCACTCTAAATTTAAGGGCTGCTTAACATTTGAGCAGCTCCTAAACTTTAAATTTCGTATGGCCAAACGTCAGTTTTGAGTGTCTGTTAAATATAAGTGCCACTTAAGTTTTGAGTGACGTTTCAGTATTCGGGGGTAAGACCTATAGATAAATACCTTAACCTAAATATTCATATGTACTAATAACAATTTTTGTTAGTATAAGTAACATACACAGGACAAGAAAACTTATCTTATCTCTTTATCATTCTAATTACATGGGACTTAAACATAACTGGGTCAGTGGGTAGTGTAGAGTCTTAATTGTTCTTAGCTGTAAGTCCATTGTAACATTTTTTTAAACCTATGGTATGCTATATAATATGAATATGAATATGAGTGTATTACGTACACCTCTGCTTACCCTTCGGGGATTACAGGCGTGATGTTATGTATGTTATGATGTTTGGTTTTTATCAAAATAAATACTGGTATTCAGCTGCATCCGGTCAGACTGGAAGCTGCCCTCAACATAGTTGGGAAAAGGCTAGGAAGATGATGATGTTGTTTAGTTTTTAAGAGAATAACTTTATTGGAATAAAATGCGATCATGGCGCTTGCAACAGCGTCGAAATATCGTGCGCTCAAAACAAATAATAATCACGGAAGATATCCCGTAAGTGACAATATAAGTTTAAAAAGAGACACATAATCAGTCAATAATTTTCCCACTGCAGACACACCTGCCCCTTCTCAGTGAGAGGCAGTATGCCTAAATCTGATTATGCGGGCTTAGGCTCATTGGTGGGTATCACATGTCCTTGATTATTTGGTTCCGGACATGTCAGTTTCCTCACAATTATTTTATCCACGGTTTAGGGGCCGTGGTGATGAAATAAATTACACAAATTAATATGCACTAAGGCACAGAATAGCAGATAGAATCTGTCCACTGCTGGACATAAGCCTCCCCCAAGTATCGCCACATTGACCGGTCCCGTGCGAATCGCATCTAGCGGATTCCCGCAACCTTCACCAAGTCATCGGTCCACCTAGGAACAAAGGTATAGCTGCTTCTATATGAATGAGCTGCTGAATCAGCTAGTAAACTATTAACGGGTGGTATTTTCATTGAAAAATGACGAATTATTAAACTAGGAATTACAATCATGAGTGTTATTTCTTGTTTATCTAACCTCTATAAACTCCATTGAAGCCTCCAGCCTTCTGGAAGCCCTGAGCGCTTTGCAGACGAGTCTTCAACGTATCCAAGGGGTACAGGGTTACATCTACGGAAACCCCGGCCAAAGCCCCCGCCTATAACCAAGTTTATAATCATAGTTCACAGGGTAAACAATAAAGATTTGTCAAAAAAAAATTTTTTTACTTACGAGTAGCGGCGGAAAATGCGTAGATTTAAGAGATTTCGGTTTACCCAGAGCCTCCATATTAATAATTTAATTTAAAATCACTCAGAACTTAATTGTTATGTAAAATAAGCATGAAATAACCTCAAAATATGTAAGATCAATGCCCTACATTTGGTACACACTCCGTGCAATAAAGCAGATTTAGTTTTTGAAATTTTAATTGCACTTATAAGAATACAACAGGCATATTATTATAACTATAACGATAGTGAATAATAAGGAAATAATAAAAATAATTCAAATATTTCCCGGGTTCTATGTATTTTATCATCCTTCACGTGACAGCTGTGTGTGACAGTGACAACGACAAGTTGATTCTTGATTCAGTTGTGTGACATATATTTTTTAACGCAAGCATGGAAATACGTAAGTTCTGAAAAAGCTTGTTTCTGTGAATCCTATCTCCAACACATTTATTTACTGAATATTCCTTTCGTACCCCTACATGACGGCGCGGGTGCATTGGCACCCTACTTTAAAGTGCAACTCTCTATTATTTACTTCCTACACATTCCTCTTAATCGTCTAACTACTCTAAAATTATAGTTTTGTTTTTGATATTTTTTTTTACAAAATAGTATTTTAAATTTTGTTTTTATAATTCTAGATTATATTTAGAAGTTCAGAACTTCCGCTGTTCGGGCAATTTTTATTATTTTTACACAAAAATATGTTATTAATACCATTTGTATACTACACTATACATAAGTACTATTTGTTTCCTCTTCGTAAGACATTTTGTACCAGTTGGCGACCTAAAATGTTGGGATAATCTTGTTTAGCATACTGTTATGAAAAAGCAAAGAGTAGTAATTATTACCACATGCTGAATTTTTAGGCGAGTGAACTAACGCCGCCAACCAAGCCAGGATGCGAAGACCAAAATGTTCTTGTGTGTGCATGTGTATTCCAAATAAAGTAACGGAAACAGTTCTACTGAGATAAATAAGAAACTAAATAAAACAACAAACGAAGCTTAAAGAAGAAACTAAAGAAGCCACTGCAACTACGATACGTCGTTGAAGATTAAAAAAAAAACACTTCGATTCAAAATATTAATAAATCCAAAAAAACATGGAATTAGTAATGACATTTAGTTAGTACGGGGTTAGTTTATATAAATGTCAAAAAATGCCCATAGCAACAAAATAAATAGGTAAGCAAAAGTCAGTTGCCTAGCAACGGGGTGCATGTGCAATTCAAGCACGAGAATATTATCTTTCATTGTGTATTTATTACATTTTCGATAAGTTTTACAATGAAAAGGGGAGTCCAGACCGGTCACGAAGGCATTCCTTACTTCACCGTTAGCTCTGGGGAAGAAACTGGCTGCTACCAGCTACATACGTAAAGACCGTTTTTTAAGTTTTAGATGGAGTGACGAATCTCCCTAACTCACTCCGCTTCAGTCCTAAATCAGTTTTTACCTCTTTTATCACATCACCTAAAGTAGCAAAGTTATCTTTCTTTCCATTGCAACAAGGTTCCTGCTAAGTTGCTTCCACTGACACGTTTATCAAAGTCACAGTGATCTTTAAGATAAAGATCACTGAGACTTTAGATAAAGACTTTATCTACTGACAATTCCTGATCGATAAACCCTATATAAACTTTGCCCGACCCGGAATTCGAACCCAGGACTTAATGTTATTTGATTAATTATTCTAAACGAAACCCCCTGCAAAAATCATATCCGGCGATAATAAAATTGTAACTATGATAGCCGTTCTCTCTCCATTACCAGACCACATCAATGTCGCCTCAAGTTCCCGATTGGCCAGCAACCCATCCACAAATGCGCAATTGCGAAGGTAGAAACGATGTTGGTCCCGCAGACTGGCTCGTTCAGGAAGATGGTGGTCCCGAAGAGGAGGCCCAACTTCTATCCAGCCGTCATGCATAAGAACGAGTTTGATCGCCTGCAAAAACAGGCTACGGTAACGTACCATACATACATACTCTAGTATGACAATTAATTTTGTGCCCTGGGCCAAGGGTTCCCTGTTTTTTGCTCATTGCAGGAACTGAAGGACACTACTGAAGGCGTCAAGCTAGCTAAGGTGGACTCAATTAAGACTCCGATATAATACTAATTTTATTAATGAGAAACTGTCTGTAAGTTACTGAATTCACCGCTAGAAGCGTTCGTGTAGAGTACTTGCGAGTAGGGTCCTATCATTCATTCTATTTTATACAATGAATGACAGCTTAGGACCTTACTCACCAGTGGCGCCATCTGGTGAGCTCAAAAACGATAGCCCTCATTCCCCTTCCTATCATTGAAAACAGTATACGCTGATTTATAACCCGACTAAAATACACGATCCTTATAGATTGTCTCCATTGAGGCACAACTTAAAGCTATGCACGAACAAGAGATAAGCATACAGAAAGCGGCCAAGCAGTCGGAACTCAGGAAGCAGCAACTGAAGAAGAACCTCAAGCCTCAGCCGGGAGCCGACGCGGCGGCGGGCACCGGGGACCCAGAGCTGGAGGGACCCGACCAGGCAGCGCATACTATGTCTAGGGCTGAGAGTGAGTGGGAAGTTAAGGTTTCATTCACACACACACATCATTGTACCAAATCTGCTGATCAAGCAATTTTCTCACTTCAATTTTTATTAAAATTAAAGAATTAAAAAAACCTAAAATACGCATGCGGTGAAAAAAAAAAAAAAACTTTATTTATACAAAAACCTTCAACATTGCTTAAAGACTAGGTCACATGAATTTCAGTCAATTAAAGGTCGTACAGATAGAGTAACCCTGACTCCCAAACTAGGAGATCCTGTGACTTTGGGAGTCAGTGTTCTGCTGTCACTATGATTCAAAAACCTTTTACTAAAAAGTGTGTTAACAAAAACTTGGCAAAAAAAGAAACAGATTTGAAAATACAACAAAATTATTTTAACCAAGATTAAACTAGGAGTGAAGGAATTTATTAAACGGAGTTGTATTATGAGTGTAGAAATGCAGCTGAACACCAATATTTTACGCGGTAATTTAGACCGCCTGCATACCCACACTCAAGTAACTAGGCAGTAGGTATGGCGGCAAGGCTGGTTGTCAGACTTTCAGGTTTCCGACTGCCTGTAACGACTGTCAAAGATCTACGACTATTATTATTGATCGGAGTCTACGAATGACAGCCGGGAACTAACTGCTTAACGTGCTTTCCGGGACACCTAGAGGTCTCCATATGTAATGGGTGGTCATCCATCTACGGGCCAAAGTCCTAACACAATCATATTACCATCTAAACCACTATCTCTTATCCTCCGGCCAGTTCTCCGCGCGGACAACATGCAAGGTCCCCGGCTGTGCAACCGCATCATCCTGGCCTCCAAGTGCCACGCCATCCGGGACGCGCAGATCACTGAGAAGGAGCTCATTAAGAAGGAACTGGATGAGGAGCAGAGGAGGTATGCAATTTACAGTCATAGTTTCCATTTTCCTTTATTCAGGTCCCATCCAATTGTATACCGGATAATAGCATGCATAAGAAGGCTCTGTTCAGCGCTGACAGTTGAAAATCCAACTGCGCGCTTTTATTTCCGCGTTCGTATATGTGTCGCCATAGTGTTATAACGCAGCATGGATTCTTTCAATAACCGTCCGTCCGTGTATGTCCGTCAGAGCCCTAGCTCTCCCCCTTCTCTTCTTCGTAAGTAGGATCAGATGCAGGGTTTAAACATTCCTTTTGTTCGAATCAATACCTACTAATTTTAAGTTTAACTTCTGATCAGACTGGACGCGATAATGGAGGAGAACCGTCAGGCGGCGGTGGATCGCGCTGAGTCTGAAGAGGCCCGTCGGCACCGTCTGCGGCTGCAGAACCTCGCCGCGCTCAAGGAGCAGATATCGGCACACGAGACTGCTAAGGTAGACTACTGAACACCGCACACTTACCTACAGTTATTATACCTGTTGTACTTATAGGCCTATTCAGAACAAGACCGGCGCCGGTTGCGTCAGTTGCGTGCGCCGTTCGGGCGTTTTCATACCATAGACTTGTTTGGCAGCATTCAGGACTCGGCGATGACCAGCAAACGTTGTTGTTTTTTATTTTGGTATATTGGCTTCGCCCTGGATCGAAACAACTGGACGTCATGGGGAGAGGCCTTTGCCCAGTAGTGGGATGACGCAGGTTAACAGTATCAGTACATTGCCGTGTGCTAGCTAGCATGTGAAAAATAATGGAAATCAATGTTTTCTTTGATTCTTTATAATATAAATACTTCGGTTATTTTTCTACAAAGCTGGTTTTTCTAACGTAAGGGCTGAGTCACACGGGAATCGCTTTGAAGGACTGTGTGTCATAGTCATGTGTTATATTGTCGTTCAAAAACTGCTGATTATGATCAGCCTTAAGACTGTTTTGTTATATTAAATTCGATGCTGTCTTAAGTAAAACGACGAAAAGTAACGACTGTCAAAGATCTACAAGTGACAGCCGGGACCAACGGCTTTACGTGCTTTCCGAGGCACGGAAGAAACTCGTCGGTATGTTATGCCATCCACAGACCGGCCTTGGCCAGCGCGGCTTAACCTTGAAGATCGACCCGTGCGGTTATTATTTAGCCGTACGAGCTCCTCCGGATAACACAAATAATCTTTTACCAGATAATGGAAGCAGAACGCATAGAAGAGGAGAGTATCCGCGTCAACCAAGCTAACATCGCGATGCAGATCGACGAGGCTCAGAAACTGAAGGAGAAGCATCACCGACAGGCCAAGCTTAAGGAAATGCTCGACCAGGGTATGTTGGTGGAGAAATATTTTAAGAACAGGGACTATTTAAGTGAAGTTCAGTGGTAAAAAGCGATGGAGACTTACGGAACTAGTTCAGTGGTAAATAGAGATGAAGAGATAAAGGACCTACACAGTTAAGGATGATTTCCACCAAACGGCTCATTGCATCGGATCGGAACGGATTTTACAATCTTTAAACGATATTTAATCGTGTACACAGAATTTAAAGGCTCAGCTTGACCGCGTCTTCCGCAACTCGCGATCGTAGCCAAAAGTACCTATGCAGCGACGTGCGATCGGCTCCATACGCCTGTCGTCGTATCCGACATGGTAGGAATGAAACTGCGGCGCTGAAACGATACGCTCGCGAGGGACGGTACGGAGCCGATAGTATGCGTCGACATCCTGCCGGACGCGATCGGTTATCGCCGCATCCGTTCGTGTCCTTTACGACCCGATCCGATGCGAAGCGAGCTGTTTGATGGAAATCATCCTTAAGTCTGCTAACTACACCGTACCATACCATCGTCAACGTGTCACTGCGCTGCTCAAAGTTAACAAGTCTCAAAACTCAAGTCGCCAATGACAGCACAGTTGGCTGCTGCGCCTGCGCCGCGTGTCGCGAATTCGATCCCCGCACGGAACAAATATTTGTACAGGTAGTTGTTCCGGGTCTGGTTGGTTGTGTATGTGAGTTTATTTTTTAATAGACGCATACGTTATAGGACAAAATCCCAGTGAGGAGCAATGTTTAAAAAAAAACAAAAAGAAAATAAGTAGGACCCAGAATGACACAGAATAAGCTACTTCGTGATTCATTCAGAAAATGTTCTCATTCACATGTGTTTCAGTAGTAAAAACATTAAATTGTTAGCTAAAATTTGGATAATAATAACACAGATTTCTTGCTTCCCAAGGTAACGCGGAGCTCCTGTACTTCAAACAGCTGCAGAATGAAGAGGAACGTATCATGAACCTCCGTATAGCCACGTTCTTGCGCCAGAAGCAGGAGAGGGAATCCAAGAACAAGGCGGATGCTGAGGCCGTGAAGGCGGCCAAGCAGAAGGGGATCGATCATATCTCTAAAGCTCAGAAGGTAAGTAAGCAGCAAGTGGCATCTATGTATGTCGCCATTTACAAGGTCAAATGAGATTAGCTAGCGCAACAAAGATGGCTGTCATATTAAATAATAACTAGCTGATGGCCGCGGCTTCGCCCGCGTGGATGTCGGTTATCGCGACCAAAAGTAAAGCTCCCAGACGCTTATTTTTTTCCGACACCTCCAACAAAATATCATTATATTTTAGCCAATGTATACAAAACTTGTCAAAATATATGCTAAAACCTTCCTCGAGAACCACTCTATCCATTGGTGGAAACAGCATTAATATCGGTGCAGTAGTTTTTGAATTCATCGCGAACAGACAGACAGACAGACGCGGCGGAGGACTTTCAAATTCAAATTTGTTTATTTGTTTTATACTACTACTTTGTTTTATATTATGTAACGATAGTGAAGAAGTTCTTTATTTTCAATACAGTGACAACATTTTTACATACAAGACGTCTACAGAAATGTTGTCTCACAGTTAGGTCCCCAGCTCCCAAACCGGGTTTTAGTTTGGGAGCCAACGGATCTGTGACTCGACAAAATAATGTCTGCTAAGTAGTTTGATTTGACCTTGCATAGGAATGATTAGGTTTACAGTTAGGTCAATTGAGATAATGTTCTGAACAATTTAAGGAAGATGTGCTAAGGTAGCCCGCGAAATTTTAATTTTCTTACGTTTTTTGCAATTTGCAGGTCTGTGGCACTTCCACATTAAATTCAAATGCCATGGACACTTATTATTTATTTATTTATTTAGTACAGTATTTAAAACCATTATCACTAAATTAAATACCTAATCCTTTTATTCGGTCTTCTCGCAGAACCACAAACATTCCAATATTATCGTCTTCCATTCATTAGCAAACAAGACTTAAAAGATCTAACACAATAACATTCAAAACAACATAGTAACGTATCTACGAGTAAATTCAGAACAAACAAACCAAAAACTTCGTTTCACCATATTTACAAATCATGTCTCTATGATACGCATTTGGTAGGTACACATTGCTCGTTTGCACTAACACGACGCGATATCTAATTGAATTCCTAAATGTTATCGTTCTCCCATTCAGGTAGCACAAAACTATTAAGCATTTAACCACGACAATATTCCCCCCCCCCCCCCCTCCAGGCCGAACAAGAGCTAAAGGAAGAATTAGACCGCATCCGCAACTTGAAGATCCAGGAGGACGTAGAGAGAGAGTACCGCAGGAGAGAGAGGGACGCCGCTATCAAGAGGAACAAAGAGATGAAACAACTGCACGAGGCTAGAGTGCAACAGGTCAGTGCATTGAGTCTTCACAAGTAAATCTATAGAGCAATGATCACTAAAGGTATTATATAGAGAACAGGGTGTACAGTTCTTTATCTTTCATAGTAAAAGAAAGGATCCTCTGACAAGATGGGTGTTGTGTCTGGTGGGCTGTGTGTTGTATATATCTTATAGGATAACGGCTTGCGACATGAAGCATTTGCGTGCAATCAGATATGACCCGAAGTTCATATGTGGGGTTGAAGAAGTCCGTCAGTCCATCATCATCATTCTCCTGAACTTATCCATCATTTGGGTTTGGCGCAGCATGTCCTCTTCCATACCTCTCTATCACTCGTCATCTCCTTTCTAGCCACACAGTTCATCCATCGTTTCTTTGGTCTTCCTCTACTCTTATAGCCATCTACAATCATGTTAGTCGTAATCATCACACAACTTTACAGTCACAAGCGCCACTTTCTCACAACAAAAAAATCGAAGACATGCTGTGACACAGACCTCCCAACCCAGACTAGGGTGGATTACTGCCCACTGAAAGGAGGAGGGTGTCCATGAAGTGAGGTAGTGAGAATATTACAGGCTAGACTATCTATCATATCTATATTTCAAAATGTGTGATGCTATCACAGTTGTAAATATCCTACACACACGGCACAACTATGGCCTAATAGCTCTACTGTGTGTTCTCTGGCTTGATATCGTGTGTAGTGGAAACTTTGGTAGATAGAGCAAGTGCGTGACGATACGCAAGAGGAAGTTTCACCATTTTGTTTGCTTACAGATCAATGACATCCATCGCCTCATCGCCCGCGAGATCGCGAAGGACGAGCAGAGCTTCAACAACGCAGCCAGACAGAATGAGGAGTTTATTCTCAAGGAGAAAGAGGTGATCATATCCTTGTGGACTGTTATAAGACCCATCACCAAGTCAGTCACAGATTCTACTTGTCATTCCAATTATTTTCTGTTCTGTCGCGCATTACAAGTCGTAGTTCTCACCCGGCTGCGGCTAAGCCCAAAAAGAGAGTAGCGTTTTGATCTACGTACGAGATATTGAAAAACAGCAGTTTGCAAAAAGATCTCATCCCTCGGTAGTACAAATTAAAAGAAAGCGTTTAGTTTTTGCTCCTCCTTTGTCAATAAACCAGACGTGTCCAGTCACTTTGACATTGACATTACTTTTCATATTTGTATACAAACCACACAAACAACCCAAATTGTCAGGAATATTGTTTTGAAAAAAAACTTTAAAAACATGATAAATTCTGTAAGATACTACTTGCAGCTGGATGAAAAACACAAAGCGCGAGTCGAACAGCACCGACAGGCGATCATGAAGCAGATCAATGATAAGGAACGAGCAAGGTAAAGTATCTGAATGTTTGTTTTTAAATGCGCAATGACCTATTGGCGCCCACCGTGGGACTATAGCTAGAAGTAAAAAAAAATATGTTTCTCTTGAAATAATACGGAACGGTAGAAGTTTTTAGTATATTTTTTTTTTCAATGAGTCAGTCGCTGTAGCCAAGCGGGAATCCAAAGTTACAGCATGTCAAAGTAGGAAACAAAAAACTTATACAAAAAAAATAAAATCATCATCATCATTCTCTTGCCCTTATCCCATTCATTTGGGGTCGGCGCAGCAGGCTATTACTCGTCATCTCATCAGACACTTCTTTTCTTGCCATATCATTCTTAACACAGTCCATCCATCGTTTCTTTGGGTCTTCCAAAAATAAAATAAAATATTAATTTCATACTGCTGTAACTTTGGACTCCTTCACGACTGTAGTAGCTGAGCCAGTCTGCAATCTCTCATGTACTAAGGGAAAACTACTATTGTTTTCTACCAGTGTGATATTACTTTTCAAACTGACGCCACCGCTCCGCCCGTACTTAAAATGTTATGTTTTTTATTTGAATCTAGTTACACTGTTTTGGTAAGCCTGGGGCCGTGGGCAGTGTGCGACTCTTAGGGTCAATTCACACCGAAATGGCAGCGCAGTTTCACTGTTTTTTTTTATTTTTTTCTTCTTGTCAAACCATTTTATGCTATAACTCCATTATGAAATACATAGTTTTTAAGTAATTGTAATTAGTTTGAAAGACGCGCGGCCGCTCGCAGCGCCGCGAGACGTCACGCGGCCCGTCAAAGCGGCGCATTACAGCAAAGTGCTAGACGCGCATTTCGGTGTGAATTGGCCCTTATATTATTGGCGCCCACCTTGAGACTTGACTTTGGGTTATAGCAAATCTTAAAAGAAATCAAAGCAATGAATATCATAATATCGAAGTTTGTCGAAGTACAAGAGTCGTGGAGTGGGACACCCTTCCCCCCCCCCCCCCCCTAGACGGACCGACAAGGGACAAAAAAGGACATGGTGATGTTGAAAAACGTTTATTGTTATTCGCCAGGGCTGACTTGCGCGAAAAGATACACAACGAGGGCGTGGCGCTGCGCATGGAACAAGACCAACAGGAGAAGTATGAGAGAGCTGTCATAAAGACGAAGGTACGATTTTATTAATTACGTTTAAATTGTAACCATTAAACTATTATGTACGACTGGAATGCTAACAAGCAATGAAAATTCGGTCTTGAAAGAGAAAAGTAAGAACTGTGGTGCCCAGTGGTATTGGCCCTAAGTTATGGAGTTGAGTTGTGGTTGTATGAGGTACTTTGAGGAATGTATTTATTACGAACTAGCTGTTGCCCGCGGCTTCGCACACGTGGGTTATATTCTAAAACCTTCCTCGAGAACCACAGTATTCATTGGTTAAAACAGCATGAAAATCGGTGCAGTAGTTTTGAGTTTATCGCGAACAGACAGAAAGACAGGAGGACTTTGTTTTATAATATGCAGTAATGCTCTTAAAATGGTGAAAGAAAACATCGTAAGGACATATTATTGTGTTATCCACCAAGACCACCAAAAAGATTTAAAAGAGTAATAGAGCCAGCCGACATTGAGGAATATTTTCATTAAAAAAAAGTTGATCCGGCACAATTTCGACTTTGACACACGAATGCTACCTGACAAGCGGGCGGACACTAGACAGACCGACTTGTTACTAACTAGTAACAAGTATTGGATTACGATTTTTTTCGTCTTGTCCCGTCTATTGCTCATAAATATTTTTGATGTCTTTGTTATTCACCAACTCGCAGTGGGCCAGCATGGTTGATAATGGCCCACTCCCTCTCAGCGAGAAGATATGCCCCATGCAGTAGTTGTGATAGTTCAGCATAATACGTTTGTAGTGCCAACACTATCATGTAATGGAACTAATGCCATTTTTTTTCTTTCAGGTGGCAACATTGCGAGCCCAGAAGGTGGCTGAGAAGTATGTTAAGGAGGTGGAACAGACCCTCACTAAGCACGGATATAAACAGGAAGGTGGAGACAAGAAAGACAAGTGAGAAAAATGAATGGTACAGAAGTAGCATAGAATGGCAAGAAATGGAGTGCAAACATACAATAGTTAATTATACATTATCTCTCTCTATTAGGCTGGGAATGGTTACTTTTTTAAATTGCAAATGTTACTTCAGGTTCCAAAATTCTCTTCACCTATTCTTATGTTAATTAGATGTCTTCTATCAACTCCTCTTCAAAATATACAGGGTAGAATGGGCATCGACGAACAAATGGTTAGGTACCACGTTTTTAGGGTTTAAAACGGGACCCTATTACTAAGACTCCACTCTCCGTCTGTCTGTCACCAGGCTGTATCTCATAAACCATGATAGCTAGACAGTTGAAATTTTCACAGATGTTGTATTATGTTGCCGCTACAACAACAAATAATAAAAATAAATTTAAAAATTAAAGGGGGAAATACGATGGTACGGAACCCTTTATGCGCGAGTCCAACTCGCACTTGGCCGGTTTTTTTTTTATTACTTAGATGTCTATTTAGGGGTTTTAGTATGATGCACGGAATACATGGTATTAGTTTGTGCGTTGGTGTGGGATTCCACCCTGCATTATTAGCATTACATTTCTACATAATCTGTGGTTAAACTTGCACTATTAGAGAGGACAAGGAGCTTTACTTTATATGTATTGTTTTTTTTTTTTATAACTTTTCTGTTTTTGTCCAAAATAGAAAACAAATAAGTCTGAATATTATTTTGTCTGTGCCTTACTCCAGTGTTAGCAAGAGAAAGTTTGTATTTTTCAAGAGATTTTCAAAATGTATGTCGTTTATACTAAATAATAACTGTTTTAGTGTCATGTCAAGCATTTGATTTTTTTTTGTGCCGTGTGATAGGTGTTTTTAAATTAAATCTGCGTTTTCGAATATATGTATGTTGTTAGATGATGATTCATCTTCATTTATTTGTGTTCCACAAGGTAAACCATGGTACTAACAAAAGGCTTAGATCTAAGAGCCATTGTAGACCCTGTCAGGGCACAGCAAAGTCTAATGATCATGGTGTTTTATTCATTTCTATTTTATTTATCTATCTGGGAAAACCAAATCTCGTCATCCGTCTAGCCTTCTCCGAACTAGGTTCACTAAAGCAGAGACGATCGGAGTGGATGGAGACATGAGGAAACCGACCAATCACATTGATCTTAGAGCGCGGCCACACGATGCGTTTGGTGCAAATCGCTATACCATGTCACACGATGCGTTGGGCCGCCCGCGCCGCGCTTGTGACCTGCGAGACGACGCGGGGGGGTGAGTACAGCGCTGTACTGCGGCGCCGCACCGTACCGTTAACGTATCGTGTGGCCTCGCTCTTTGTGTCTCTCATCTCTCCTGTGATTGGTCAAATGTTGCATATCCTCTCTCCATTCTGCTAGTCTCCGCTTTGGTGGACTCTGGGCCTAATACATGGAACGACTGTCTATCTGTCCTTTACAATCCAGTCCTTCGGTTAGGATACCCTCTGTTAAGACTGTTCAATGCAATAATTAAAATCAAATATTGTCAAAGTCAAGATTTTAATACTATAATAATCAATAAAGAGATACACAATTATACACAAGTCAGCCATAACATTAAGAATTAATTCATAAACAATAAAACATTCACACTCGTAAAACTAATATGTCCTATTATATTATAGACCATGCAATGGGAATTTTCCCAGTCACTGGAAAGGGCTGATTTCACCGTTGAGATTGAACACTTTTAGCACATCTAAACTGCGTTCAAGAGATCGGTGAAAGCCGCTCTTAGTAGTAAATACTCGTAATCAGTTTAAATCGACTAACCTTTGTATAAAAATCAGTCTTTGAGATATTCCCATTACCTGGAACACGTTCCCATCAGTGGGATAATATTCCCAACATCTAGTATTCTTTATTATCGTCACTTGATGGCCTTTTCTCCGAGTTTGACGACTTTGTCCAGGTTATCTTTGAGCGTCTTCAATTGGTTGAGCACATTTGAGTCCATGAGAGAAAAGGGGATGTAGGCTTGTGATTGGCGGAGCTGTTTCGGCTGCAGTGACAGCATAGTACCGTCTTGGAGGAGAATGTTGCAGTTTGCCATCTCGTCAGGTTTCAATCTGCAAGGAATAACAGAACTTAATCAGTCTACTAAAAGCAGAGAAATCCTTATTTTAGGAGATATCACATTTGCGAAATATCTATGCGAATATATGCTTAGTAAGTTAATACAGTGCGACTTTGCTAAGAAAGCAAGTTTAAATGAGGATTGTCCCAACAGCTTGATGCGAGAAACGAAAGACGCACGTGGGCGAGACGGGCATGGCCATTTATCGCACTATTAAGCATGTTAAACACCGCACAACACGTCTTCCTATGCGTTCGCACTGGCGTTAAGTTCTCATGAGTACTTATTGAAATATCTTATTCTCTTCTCATAGCTGAGAAGAAATGTTTTTATCTGTATGTTTTTCTAGTTCAAACACACAGGTAGGCCCGGTTAACAATCAACCTGACGGCTTAATACCACTGAATAACGTCTCCAATCCAAGAGCTATCATCGCCGAGCCAGTCCGAGAAACGAGCAAATAGAGCATTCAGTGTATGTATATCATCACATGATTTACTCACGTATAACACGAAGGCACCATGACAGGCGACCCGGACATGGAGACCACCATCTCGCCCTGACGCGGCTGACGCAGCACTGTCAGCGGAGTGTGCGGCGTCACCTGGAAACCACAACGATAATGATTTAAAACTGGATGTTTTTTTTTTTTGTATGCACGGTGACCAATCAAGCTATACAAAACCAGTTTATGTGGATCTCTTTTTGTTTTGGAAATCTATACAAAGCGAGGCCATGTTATACTGGAAATGTATAGCTTGATTGTGTCGCCGTGTATACCACAAAAATTATGTTAAACTTTGCTCTGTTACTAGTTGATCATTAAAAAATGGATGACAATCATCCGCCCTGGCAAAAAGCATATTGATAGATACGACTGATCTTTCGTAATTTAATATTTTTGTTTGTAACTCAGGAATTTTGGAAAATTCCTAGAACTAAAAATTCGAAGACATGTGATATCTACCAACCTGCACTGAGCCTGTGCGGTGGTGAATAACAGCCAACTCCTTCCAACGAAGAGGCAGGTGTGCCCCAGCCAAACATTAGGATTCTTATGAAACATGGGAAGTTGTTTGCTTACCTTAGGTGTAATAGCTGGATAGTTGAGCGCAGAGTTCTTGTTGTAAGCGGGCGTGCGGTACACGGAGCGCGAGCGGCGCCGCTGCACCGTCTTGTTGGCGCTGGGCGGCGCCAGCTTGCGGCCCGGCGCCTCGGCCGAGCGCGAGCGCCGCGCGCTGCAAGCGGTGGAGCGAGCGGCGCTCCTGGGCCGGCTCGACGAGGTTGGCGCTGCTGTAATGATATATAACAATGTTATGTTACGGTACCATAGCTATACAACACATGGGGTTTGATTTGGCAATACTATTAAAGTTTTATTGAAGTGTAAACTACTAAATAAAGAGATCATTAAACATGCATGATTATACAGTCACTATTCATAACTTAAGTTGAAGCTGTGTTTTTGAATAAACATCTTGATTATTAAATCATGATTTGTCTAATGACCGATTTGGTCCAGACGCCATTGTTTAACTATTGTGTCTACTTCGTGGACAGATCATGAGTTAACTAGTAACATTTACGATGGCTGGTACTACAATAATGTTAACTTACCAAGCCAAACATGCGTTATAATTGAAACGAAAAATTAACGATAAAAGTGTAAGTAATGCTTTTTATTATGTCTGAAATCCCTAGTGCAATGATGAAAATATAAAAGATTTGAATAGAAAAGACTACACAGATGAAATACCATCAACAAAATGAAAGCTACAACCAAATAATTTCAGTTCAGGGTGTTTTTCTGTTGGCCAGAGAACATAATCACGACAAGTATAGAAGGATAGAGAAGCAATATGTAGAAAGTAGATGAACATGACAAACGAATGCTTACAACAATACAATTTCTGTCTTGACCATGACAATAGAAAAACACCCATTCAGCGAACTAGATATATATCTTGTTGCAGTACAAAAGCGTCATACTTACCCAGATACTTCTTGCTGGCGCCGCCGGAGCCCTGCGACGAGTTCTCCGTCAGATAGCCTGCCCCAAGGAAGCGCCCCGTTAGTGGAAACATGGTTGAGGGGTTAGTTCATGGCTATAGACCGATGAGAAGTACTGAGTGACGATTGAAGAGAACTTGACACTTTAGAATATTTTGTCTCGGACAAAACTTGTCTGTATTGATACCAGCTATCGATTGATACACGTTTTATGCGTGTCTGAGCAAATCAAAGTTGTGCTGAAGGAAATGTGACACTTTAGAACATTTTGCCTCATACAAAACTTGTTTGTATTGATACCAGCTATTGATTAGGTCTATAGGGCCTTGGGATAATAGGTCTTATGCGTGGCCGATACTTTGAAAAAAAAAAAAAAAAACAAAATGGCGCAAGTTAATCAGGCCACGCTTCATACAAAAATCTTCCAAGCCCTTTGTAAGTGTTGAAAAAACTGATTTCAAAATCTGTATATTTATGCTTTTAGTAGGGAGTATATCCGATTTAAAAAGGCAGAGGTTACTTTAATTTTTACTCAGATTATTTATTATGTACTAGAAAAATAAAATTAAATGAATTATTAAAAAGCTACTTAGAATAACATGACAGTACAACTTAAAAGGCGGTGAAGTTAATTATTTTAAGTTTATTTAATTTGTGCATTTTAGTGTATCATTTAATTTGTGTTTGTTATTAAATTGTGTACTAAGCAGCAACTATATTAGGGCACCCTATGCCTAATACACAATTAACTAATATACATTCTACTGAATAATACAACTAAGAATTACTGCTAAAAATTAACTAAACTACAAAGATAGAATTAATTACTGCAATGATTTAGTTAAACATCAACCCACAAAAGTTTAACAAGATGAAGGACAGAAACTGTAGATGACATAGTAAACCCAATGATTGTGATAATAGAAACAAGAGCAGTTCATTGATAAGAGATACATTACCGTCATCATGTGATGCTGAGCGACTTGAGTGTCGGGTTCTTCTAGTATTTGGGACTTCCTTAAGATGGAGCTCTGTCTTCTGTAAAACCATACAGCATATTCAATTAATTTGTAAATATTTCAATCACTACTTACAATAACATTCACATAAAACATGTTGTCTGATAAAGATATAACAATAAGAAGAAAGAGAGGAAAGAGACTTATTTATTTAAGACTAAGCAGGCAGTACTTGCGTACTCTCTATCCTAACATATGGATAACAGACTTGGGCACTTACTAAATCTCAGCAAGCCAAACTTCAAACTTGCCAGCGAAGCATGGAACGAAGCATGATGGGGAAAAGGAAAATAGATAAAATCAACTGCAGCACAATTAGGAAAGCTATAAAGACAAGATTTGGTGTTGAAAGAACACTAAAGTAGAAATGGGCTGGCAATGTAATTAGAGAAGAGGAATGGAACGTAACATTGACGACCCGAATGGCGCAGTGGTAGTGAGGCTGCATTACGTTGTTAGGGTCCCGGGTTCGAATCCCGGTTGGAGCAAATATTTGTATGATGAGCATGGACATTTGTTTCCGAGTCATGGATGTTTAGTATGTATAATAAGTATGTATTTACAAACAAAAAAGTATCTATGTAGTATATCAACTATCTGGTATCCACGACACAAGACTCGTTGCTTAGTGTGGCACTAGATGGTGCTGTGTTAATGTACAGCGATTATTTTTATTGTCGTACCCAAGAGAGGGAAAGAGAAAGAAGGGGAAACTATTCAGAAGATGGGAAGATGATGTGGTTAAAACAGCTGGAAAAACCTGGACTAGAATGGCCCGGGAGAGAGATTGGAAAGTGTTGGAGGAGGCCTTTGCAAAAGGGCACACAGAATAAACAGCAAACCTACATATAAAAAATTTCACCTTACATCGTTGGTTCCGACCCGCGTGTAAGGTTTCTTAGGCTCTCTTAAATGAGAAGAAACATAAAGAACAACTAAATAATAATAATAATAAAACCTTTATTTTCAGGCTAACATATATATAATAGTACATTGTGTGTTAGTGTTTAAACTTAAAACTATGTTAGTAAAACACACTTCACTCGAGCACTGTCTTTGTGCGATCGTGTGGCACTTGTCCGCGGAAAGCGACGGAATACCATAAATACCATAGGCATTTTTACCAGTCAACCTTTGGGTAATTCAAAGGCAACAGTGGTAGGCGTAAATATTAATATTGTTGATTCAAGTTAATTTTATATAATTTAATACCTTTCCTTTGCTTTCCTCAACTATTTTGGGGTCGGCTTCCAGTCTAATTGTATGCAGCAGAATACCGGTATTTTACATGGAGCAACTGCATAACTGACCTCCACAACCTAGTAAGTACTTCTTTATTTTATACTAGCAACCCGCCTGGGCGTTGCACGTGTGAAACATATAGATTTAAAACTTCCTCTTGAATCACTCTATCTATAGCTGAAAATTGCACTAAAATCTATTGCGTAGTCTAGAAGATCTAAGCGCAGACAGCCGGAGCGACTTTGTTATAAACTATGTAAAGATGTTTAAATACTTACTACAAAATATATACCTACAGAAAGATTCAGATTTCAACATGTTCTATGTAAGTTTTGTACAGTTTGAATGTTAAGAGTTGGTATACTCTTCGAAGGTGAAGCTCTAAGGAACCTTCATGAGTAGAATGACTATTGACAAGCTTCAAGAAAAAGAATAAGATGTCTGTCACTTCTTAAAATATTCCTTCTTGTAAAAATGTGTAAACTATAATTAAAGTTATTTTATGTTATTTATGTCTCATTTGGTTTGACTTTAATTTTGAATACAGGGAGAGGTAGACTGTTTTTCTTACCAGCTGGCCAACAGTTTTCTGCAAGTAAATGTTGCTGATAGACCCAAGCAGTATCTTGAAGGCGAGCTCCACGTTCCGAAGCTCCATGTGAGCCCGGGAATCTATTTTATTCTTTTGGTCAGTAACTGAAAATTTTCGTTAAAATTATTTGAAAGAATACAGGTTTTCTGGGATTTAATCAGGAAATCGCTATAGATTCTTGTTACAGACAAACTTTGTAAATTTATGGAGTCTGATTTGATGGCGCTTAGCTTTTATAAGATGGTTTGTTTTTTTTTTATTGTTAGCGTGGAAAATGAAAATGTTATAGTAATTCAAGATGTTACCAAGTTTGTTGAGTTTTTTCAATGTATCATCGTCTTCAGTGCTCTTTTCCTGTCTCCTCACAGGCCGTTTTGTCCGCGGCATTTTCACTAAACAATGGTATCCAAATCTTAATTGAAAATATTTAAATGATTCGTCACTACCAATACGATTGATTGAAAGTATTTTATTACAGCATTACAATTTATTTTAAATTAAAAAGTATGAAGAAAATTCAAACATGAAACCAAAACAGAACAAAACAGAAACGGCCATTTTTTAAATCGAGTGATAACTCTATATCGATCGGATACACCGCGAAAAGAGCCCTTAGCATGGAATTATTAAAATTTAGTATTGAAAGCCAGTATTATTCTATTAGTTGGTTACCGGCCTTGCCAAGGGGTATCGTGTTTATAAGTTCAACCTTTATACCCAATGGGTTGAAACCCATTGGGTTGCGGTCGTTGTGAGAGTTAGCTAGGTGCAGTTGATCGTTTCCGCTGCATCAAAGACCAAAGTAATCATCATTCCCCTGCCTTTTTTCCAATTTATTTGGGGTCGGCGCAGCAAGTCTTCTTCTTGTACATACTTCTCTACTATTCGTCATCTCAACGGTCACATCGAGCCGTATCATCCTTTACACAGTCCATCCATCGTTTCAAAGAAAAATACCGATCTGTTCCGATTTCCGGTACCTCGGGTCGCTTGTCCAAGGGGATGGTGAAGTAGACCGTGACGTAACGCACCGGATCAACTCAGGATGGATGAAATGGCGACAGGTCACTGGAACAACTTGCAACACACGGGTGTCCCTAAAGTTAAGGGCGAAAATTTCTACAAGACCGTGATTGGACCTGTCGTACTGTATGGATCGGAATGCTGGCCTGTGAAGAAGATGGATGAAAAAAGATTGCATGTAGCAGATGAGAATGTTGAGGTGATATGAGAATGTTGAGGTGGATGTGTGGTGTGACAAGAATGGATAAAATAAAGAATGAGTAAAATAAAGGAGGTTTGAAAGTTGCGCCAGTTACAGAAAAGTTGAAAGGGAATCGACTGTCTTGGTGTGATGAGGAGGGAAGAATCGCATGTGACTAAAAGAGCGATGAATATAAATGTGGATGGGCGGAGAGGGAGAGGAAGACCAAGGAAACGATGGCTGAATTCCAAGTAAAGCATTCTGATTTTGATTGTGTGAGGAATGGTAAGAGGGAAAAAGGTGTAGGTAAATGATTACGTGACGGTTGACAGGGGAGAATGGAAGAAGAAGACGTGTTGCGCCGACCTCAAGTAACATGGGATAAGGGCAGGAAGATGATGATGATATTAGCTTTTGCATCAAAGAAGGTAAAAAATAAGGTTTTTTTTTTTTAATTCTAAATCCTATGGCGTGTATCCGAATATATTATTTCGTTCAAAAACTTCTAACATTTCTTGGAACTAATAATAAATCGTTCAGAAGCCTATTGAGTTCAAGGAAAGAGGAAGACGACACATTGTAAAGGAAGTGAATTCACTATTCCTTTTGATACTATTTCATAATATACGAATACAATAGACTTCAAATATACATAAAAACATATAACATTTTAAACAATTAATAATACAATTTTAAAACGTTTGCTGAATTCTCTGTTTATTTCATCTTGCTAAATAATAAGATCGCAATTTGAACTCAGTAGTGCATTGTTATGATGAATGAAGAATGGCGGACGTTGTCATATTACGATATTTGTTCACATTTCTATTGATAAATGCTTGTTGGGGTAAGTTTTTTCATATATTACAAGACCTAAACATCCCTCGAAGTGTTAAGCTTGGTTTATATATATTCAAAACATTACTGTCGTTTAGAAAAGCGAATTCCCTAGTGGCTTCCGTATTCCAGTTTTTCTATTATTGTTTTTCAACAGAATTCACAAATGTGGTATTGATGCTGTTTTATTTTATATTGTGCCCTGATTTAGACGCAATACTATACTCAACACGAAGTGAAATAATCAATACGATGAATAGTTTACCAAGGTGTTCATTCATGTAAATGCGAAGGCCTAACTTGGAACTAGAGCAACCGTGGGAAGGAGTTTCCGAACTACATGATTTAGTTCATGAATCATTCATAAATATATCAAGAGAATGTTTACTTTAACGAGTTTATTTTTTATAAACAGTTGGCTGTATCAGCTGGTCCCTTATCATTTTATTGCCTCAAATCAGAATTGTCTTGACTTCTTTTTTAACAGTAGGTACACATCATTTTATTAGTCTGCAGTTGTCAACTTTACTGCTTCTTCATTTTTGACAAAAACATTGCTGATATTTTTATTCAAATGTTGAGAACTATGCTTAAATGTTTTGACTTTGTATATTTTATACTGTTAATGAGCCTTCTTGGTTAATATAATGGTAATAGACAGATTTAACAGTGCTGATGTAGTCTTTGGTCCATTCTTCTGCATAGATCTACACTTTGGAATCGGCAACTTGCTTTATTTTTCTGTTTTTTCATTGACCGTCTCCTTGGCAATTTATAAGTGCCTGGTTTATTTGAAACAAATACTATTTGTTTGACTCTTAGCATAAACTTATGCTTCAATATGTTAAGATCAGAGCTGATGACTAAAATCTTTTTCTAACTTTTCGTATTCCAAGTAATTACTATGACCAATCAGACAGTTACAGTTTCAGACTGAAAATGACATACAATTAACATGTTTGCAGCGGGCCTAACCGGTCTGGATGAAGATGAGGGATCAGGGAGCACACAGGGTCCTGAGACACAACACAATGATGAGCTCATCTCTGTTGAAAAGATGATGGTACAACAACCCAGGTATGTTTCACTTAACTTATTATAAGACCTTTTATATTCTTTTTAAACGGTTTATAAGTTAATTTTGAAATACATTTTCTATGTTTCTAATAAAATAAATCATTCTTTTAGATTTTATAATATTTTAGATTAATAAGAAAAGTTGGAACAATATGAGGGAGGCCATTTCTGTATTTTTAACTAAGAAAGTTCACATTAAAATTCCAGTCTGTGCCTTCAAACATACTGCTAATTTACTAGATTTTGCATTTTTTTTAGGTATGGAAATTGGCCTTCAAAGTTAATAGAAAAGTATATGCTTACATGTTACATACCTATAAAAATACTAAACATAAAATGAGGAAGTTTTAATTAAAATGTATTCTACACACAGCATTCTTTCTTGACCTTCAATTATATATAGATAAAAAAAATGTAATTGAGAATGCATTCTTAAACACAGATAACCCTTATTAACCTGCTATGTCATTAATAACATAAATATTAGAAAAAATAAAGGCTTTTATAATAAAATTATATTATTTGTTTGCACTGCTAACCAAAGGAGGAGGAAGTTTCAAAAAAGGTAATAATATGAATATTTATCTATATAGAGGCTTATCAAGCAGTATTCTCTGCAACTCTCATCTGTATGTGTCTCATCTGTATGTAGTTACAAACAAAAAGTATATATGTAGTATATCAACTATCTGGTGTCCATGACACAAGCCTCGTTGCTTAGTGTGGCACTAGTATCCCTAATTGCTGCGGTCTCCCAGTCTCACCTGATACAGTTGAATACCAGTATTTTACATTAAGCCACTGCCTGTCTGACCTGCACAACCCGCTTACTAGGTCTAACATTACATTAACTGCTACCATTGTTCTAATTTTAAATCTCGATAATCTGAATTACAAAAAAAGAAATCGCGACATTATTAATAACAAACTTAATAATAAGAGTACATCCCGGCCCATTCATAAAGCATTGTGATAACATTATCACCAGGGTCTGAATCACAGCATGAATGGGTCTTATCAGTGAGCTTCTGATGATTTATCTGCCTGTTATCAACAGTAGTGCGTCTATTGTGCTCTGATTATTAGAATATTGAGTTAATTCTGTGGGTGGTTCATTGTTATACATATTACCTATTGGAGACGAATAGGGTATATATCCTTGTTTTTTTTTTCAATTTAAACAAAGCGTAATAACGTCAGAAATAGCAAAGTGAAATTATTTTTTAAATATTTATAAAAAATACGAAGCTAAAACCATTTGAAACTGTTGATTAGGCAGAGAGATCCGATACCTTTCATGACGTCATTCGACATATCGACGTACAAAATCCATACTAAATTTCGTTTATCTAGAAAGAGATAGAAACAAAAGTTTTATTGGTTATAACTTTTGTTTTGTTTTGGCCGAGTTTGGTCTTGTTTTCACTTTTTGTCATTATTTTAACATTCCGTATTGAAATAGAAAAAAGAAAATTATGCATATTCCCTATTGGGCAGCAGTTAAATTTTATTTTGTCAGCCCATACTATCTCACTGCTGGAAAAGGGCTGTTATTGGTTGTGGTCCAATATCTCAAGTTGGCCAGTTCGTCTCGCCATCTTCGCCCTAGGCGATCTTCTACAATGTCACATTTTGTTTTTTTAGCAACCATTCAGATGTCAATTTTATCCAGCTATTGTCTGCCATTTGACATATATGGCCTGCCCAATCCAATTTAAATTTCTCCCACATCGGCAATTTGCGTTCAAAGCACCAGCCTGTGTAGACGTCAGTAATTTTGTTTATTTAAAACATATCCTATGATCTGTCCACGAAGTAAACACAATAGTTAAACAATGGCGTCTCGACCAAATTGGTCATTTGACAGATCATGATTTACACTGAAAAACTTAATGATACTATTGTAACAAAAAAGTCAAGTTAAATGCAATATTTTGATTTGCTAACTTGTTCCCAAGCAATTAGTTTTGATTTTCGGCACCAATAATATACATGCAATTTGAATGTGTTATAGAACACATTATTTTATTGTTAATTATGATGTATTTTTATAAACATCTGATACACTTACACAATCTTCATATCAATTTTAAGCAGGGGTCCCATTGTAGTGGAATTTGCATCAGCGACTATCAAGGAAAATATGATACAGAAGGCTAAGTTGTTCAACAAAAGCAATAAAGAAAATAAGCTGAACAGTCCGCATCTCATGATTGACGGCCCAACTCAACCGGTCTATATATCCGAGTCGTTTATGCCACTTACGAAAAAGCTGTTTTACTTAGCTCGGGCAGCATGCTAAAAAACATTCTTTTACGGGTTGCTGGCATTCTTACGGAAAAATCTACATGAAGAAAACAGATGATCAACCAACCATATGTATAGATAGCGAAGATGATATTCTCAAACTTGCCCCTAATGGGTGCTATATTTTACTGAGTCCAAAGTCCAATGAACGATTTATTACTATTATTATCATTTAATTTTAAAAAAGGTCAGCAGAATAACATTTAAAGGTCACAAATCTAACTTGGGTGCAAGCAAACTGCTGTTGGTTATACCAGCTAATCTGGTTGGTCAACAATATTAGTTGATTGTTGGTGACTGGTCAAAAAATCTACAAGCTACTACCAGAGGCGTCCCTTTAACCCTTGGTAAGGGTTGTCAAACTTTCGGGCCACTGACTACCTAACGAATTACAAATGACAGCCGCGAACAACGGCTAAACGTGCTTTTCGAGGCACGGAGGAAAATCGGTATGTAACTCATCGACGGACCAACCTAGGCAAGCACAACAAGCGGCTTAACCTAGAGATCGACCCAAGCGGTTGTTATTATTTATCCACGAGCTCCGTCCACAATCCCCTAACATAAGCACTGATTACTCTCCACAGGTACAAATGCCATCAATGCGAGACTCCAGAATGCGGTTCTTCATCAGACGAGGTGTGCCAGGACGCGCTGTACTGCTTCAAGTCGTCGGTGCGGGCCTCAGACGGAGAGCTGCGCCACTCACGCGGGTGCTCCACGCAGAGGGACCACTACCAGTTCACGTGTAGGACTAATACACCGCTGCAGAGGTACGTAGAAAGAGGTTTTTAACCTGCTTGATCTGATGTGATGACAAAAATATTATTCTTATTCCCTACGGTTTATTTTTGACCCACTTGGTCATCTTTATTATCATTAAATTGTTTAGGGAGAAGGTTTTATATGAATATGTCGTTTAATATCATTTTCCATTGTTTTTCTAAAGATCAAGACATTCAAACTTGGCTCCCAGTATGCAAAAGTGCCATTTCTGTGAATTTGGAAAAAATGTTAAAAGGTTTAATTTAATGTGCTGGGCTTGAGTACGAATAAGATATAGCAAAGCAAATAGTATGCATAAAAGCATTGTCTGTGGAATTCACTGCCAGCTTCTCTGTTCCTTGATCATTATAATCTGCATCTATTCAAAGTTCGAGTGAATCGGTTTCTTTTAGGCAAGCGTGCTCCACCCAGGTCGCGTCATCGCTTCACATCAGGCGAGTTGCGGCCAAACGCAAGATATGACTATTTACTTAGGATTAAAAAAAACTTATTTCACTGTTGGATTAGAGGGTTTTTATTTACACTCACGCAATATGTAGCCCTGCACAGAGCAATATCTGTTTTGCTGCAATAGGCTTGTCAATTGACAAAAACTAATTTTTCCGTCAGTTAGATTATCATAAAATAGTTGACCCGTATTTTTTCTTTTGTTACGTAAACCAAAATCGACGAAGATACGACACTTTTAAAACTCTAATACGTCTCGCCGTGGTATAATTTTTAGTGCGTTCTGACGTCACGAGTTTTGATGCGTTTTATCTTTGTCAATATTCATTGATTTACAAAAACCAAAAATACGTGTTCATTATTTTCCAATACTCTAACTGATGGACTAAATAGATTTGCAATTTATTGGTGGTGGAAACTAGCCTATTTCTGCCAACCTAACCTAACCCATTCTCAATGATAAAAAACTCAAAGAATGTATAAAGTTTAGAACATTGTTGATTCCCTCCGCCAGCCTCCGCAAGCGCCACGCCGGGCTGCACAACATCAGCTGCTGCCAGGGCGACATGTGCAACGACGGCTCCTTCCCCGACCTGCCCCCCCTCGCCGACACGGCCATCGAGCCACTGCCGTCCAATGCGTGGAAGCTGTGGGCCAGCGTGGGCGCCTCTGTGCTCATTGTGAGCGTTCTCGGAGCTATGGCCATATTCGTGCTGAGGAGAAGTCACAGGTATGAGCATTGCATTGATTTATGGTCGATATGTTCTATTATTCGGAATTCTCCAGGTAACTGTTGGCATATTGCCATAGTGAGGAAAATAGTGCGTCGATAGCAAAAAGTTGACATAATTATGTTTGGCCCAAACTGCGCGAACGCGGGGTTCTCTTAGCTGATCCAGTCGTAGGGTCATCAAGAGACGCCGCATTCGCAATTGAGATCTGAGCCATCCATGAACTATCATTTATGAAGATCGTCTTAATACTTCAGATTAATTGTTAATTCCAGGTTGCGCGTATCCCGAGCCGCGTTACACAAGCTGGGCGCAGATTCCAACTACTTCTCGTCCAATCTGTATAGTCCACACGTCACTAGTGCTTTTTACGAAGGTAAGTTTTAATTATAATTTATTAAGTCAAGTCTATGCTTTTAGGGGTCTACGTGTCGCGGGCCTGTGGACGGTGAGCTATGGGCTAGCTCGCCGTCCGTCCGTCTCATGACGACAGGCCGTGTCGACGGCGCAGGAGTGTTCCACGCGCGCCTCAAAGAGAGTCAGCAATAGGAGGGGGTCCGCAAGGACCGAAGCCTGCCGGGGCTGCGGAACTGTTCGAAAGAGATACCGTGGCCCCGGAACACAAAGGGCGAGGAAGGAACATGGATGGGTTTTAGTCAGTAAAAGTCCGACACTCCCTCCTGCTCCGACCAGAGCGGGAGGAGTCATTTGATGAATTCCCATCGAAAAAAAGGGGTCTATGTGTAGATAAGATATATCTACTCATCATCTAGTCTACTTTACGTTAAGTTCTCAAATCAAATTGTGAGTGGTTTTTAGGTAGCAAATAGAAATCTACTTGTCATCTAATCTACTTCGAGGTCTTGAATCTCACATACACTTTCATTTTGAAACCAAACTTGCAACTCATATCTCTATTTGTAATCTCTATTTGCTACCTAAATGCCACTTACAGTTTCATTTGAGAACTTAAAATAACGTAACGAACTTAAACTAATAGCGCGCTTTCTTTCTGTCGTTAAGTGGGTCCAGGTACCATTTCAAACACATATTGCAACATCCACGCTCTAAATAAGCGAATATTTCTCCAATCCTAACATAACGTTCTTATATATTCTCCGTTTTGTTTACCCCAGGAGTAGAAGGGTCCCAGAACGGCAACTGCATCCGCGCCACGGCGGCGGGGGACTCTACGCTGCGGGAGTACCTGGAGTGCTCCGTGACGTCGGGCTCGGGCTCCGGCTTGCCGCTCATGGTGCAGCGGACCCTCGCCAAGCAGGTCACGCTCACCGACTGCGTGGGGAAGGTAAGCAGCTGAACTAGCCAGTAACTAGAGAGCCTGTTTAAAGCCTTGCCCACGTGCTTCTTTATTGCCCTGAGGTTGCCTCATACAGGGCAAAGTACTTCGGTAACCCAGGTACTCTCCGCGAGATCGCAAGCAACACCAAGGAGTTGCTGGCCTTTCTCGGGGAACTGGGGTACATCGAATATTTTTTTCTAAGAAAAAAATATGACGTCACACCTTTAATACTAATGGCTTGTTTAAAAAATCTTTTTTTTTACTCAGCTTGTTTTATTATTCACTAGGGTCGCTACGGCGAGGTCTGGCGCGGTTCCTGGTACGCAGACAACGTGGCCGTGAAGATATTCTTCTCACGCGACGAGGCCAGCTGGCGCCGGGAGACAGAGATATACTCCACTGTGCTGCTGCGGCATGAGAACATACTGGCCTACATCGGCAGTGATATGACTAGCAGGGGCAGCTGTACGCAGGTACGGAGTGTTCTAGCTATCTCGTTCTGTGACGGACTTTTAACATGGCCTGCGAGGAATTTGAAAAAAAGGTATTTGAAGCAACCTCAAGCCTGCCCCCGTAGACTGCGATAGGGACAACTGTAGCTGAGACCGATTATTTCACAAACTTTCGTATTCCCCTTTTTATAACCTTTTTTTCCTCTCCGTAAACTGAGCCGATTCAAATACTTTTGACATTACAATTTTAAGAAAGAGTATATCTAGATTCCTATCAATTTCTTGTTTGTTCAAATCTGTTCGAATTTGTCTGGTAGTACTCTAATCAGGGCCGTAATAGTACATTATGATATAAGTGCGGTAAGTTGAAATTTACAGCCGAGGCGATATTGCTTGCCCGAGCCGTAGGCGAGGGCGATAAAAAAGCAGAGGCTGTAATTATCAAAGCGCACGTATGTCATACGACGTTTTATAACTTATTTGCGAGGAAATAAATAAAACAAATAAAAACAATACAGCGAAAAGAAAAAGCGCGCGGAATAATTTTTACTTGTTCACAAATTAGCGAGGCGCGCGCATCAACGCTTTTTTTTAAGGCAAAGACACAAAAAACAGCCAGTATTACTAATAAAGTAAATTAATATTTTTGTGTTTTTTTTACAGATAAATGGTTGTAATTTATTGTCAAAATTAATTAAATTAAAGAATTAAATGTTTATTTATTATATTTCATCTCCCAAAGTTAATTTTATTCATAAAATGTTGACCACTTTTCTAACATAAAAACTCTTTGCTAAGATTTAAAAAAGTATAAACCGTGCATTTTACTTTACAGCACAAGTGCGTAATGAGGTACATTACGATATTGAAATTGGTGAAATAAGAGACCCTTTACGAGCAAATGTGTTATAAAAAAGGAAATGAGAGCAACTGACAGGCCGCCAGAAACAACGTCCGTCTGTTCGAATGGTCCTGCTTTCTCTATGGGAACAATACACCCTGTTCTTCATACCCCTAACCTAAACTATAACTTTACAATTCTTAATAACTAAAAGTTGCCTGTATGTTTAACCCACTGGCTTTGCAGTGCAATGCAATGAAGTGACCGATTGATGCGTCATCGCTCCAATAGGGAAAAAATCTAATTGGTCCGTCAGTTAGATTATCAAAAAATATTTGACCCATATTTTTTCTTTTGTTCCGGAAACCAAAATTGACGAAGAGAGGACGCTTTAAAAATTCTCAATACGTCACACCGTGGTATAATTTTTAGTGCGTTCTGACGTCACGAGCCCCCACTCCCGAGTTTTGATGCGTTTTATCTTTTGTCAATATTCATTGATTTACAAAAACAAAAAATACGTGTGCATTATTTTCCAATACTCTAACTGACGGACTAAATAGATTTGCAATTTCATGATACTGTCGTCATGCGTATTATTTGAGGTACCATCATTGATATTCTGTCATGTTGTCCACAGCTCTGGCTCATCACACACTTCCACCCCCTGGGCTCGCTGTACGAGCACCTGAACAGGACCACGCTGACCAGGCACCAGATGATGGCCATCTGTTTGTCGGCCATCAATGGGCTGCTGCATTTACACACAGAGATACATGGCACACAGGTTTGTAAACATAGGCTTTTACTGAGATGTTAACAACGTTTTGGGTGCTAATAGGCTGTCCATATTTCTGATCTGTGTGGTTAGTGTCTAACTTGGTGTCAGTTTTTAATGCCACCCATGAGCCTCTGACTTGGCTTTACATGCCGTCGAGAAATATGTCATGCTGCAAGCTGGTTTCCTCACGATGTCCTGCTTCACCGAAGCAAGTGATAATTATACAATACGCACATGAATCCGAAAAATCAGAGGTTCGAACTTGAGACCTATGACTTGCAGACTTGGCACACCACTAGGTTAAAACTGCTTTGTCCGTATCTCAGTGCAGTTTGAAATTACGAAAACGTTATTATTTCTGCCTCGTTAGTCTAGTGGTGGCAAGCGCAACTGCTGAACACGATGTCCTGGGTTCGATTCCCAGGTCAGGCAGTGTTATTGGGTTTTTCCGTCAGGAATTTCTCAGTAGCAGTCACGAAGTTTGGATTTGTGCCCGGTTAGCGGCAATAGGTTCGCCCTCTATTGCATAGGGCTTCGATCAATAATAGTACTAGATTAAGGATCAGGAACAAAAATATGTCGCTGAAGTGGCCACGTTTGCACACACGTAAACATCTATGTTTCTTGGAAAAAAGTTCTATAATATTAACAACTACAGTTTATTATAAACCTTAATCCTTACACATAAAGTTTAATTACCATTGCAAAATGTATTTGTTTAAGTCCTTCCATCAGAGAAAGGATAAAAGGAATAAATTTAAAAAGTCGCTTGAAACTAAAAAGTCATCAGTACAAAACTATTTATTCTAAAATAAAACTTAAAGTCTAAATCATAAGGTTAAAACACTTTTGTTTACAATTTCATGCTTATTCTATTGTGGAACTAGAAGTAGTTCTTGGTGTCACATTTCAATGCTCAGAACACAGAAAGTATTTAAAGACGTAGAGTTGCCGATTTTTTTTTTTTTAGTTTTGTTTTGTACGGTGGCAAATATTTTTGACCGACTCAAAAAAGTAGTAGAGACTATTTTACATTACCGCTATTACATTTTAAAAATGCCTACGTATTAAATTAAATAGTTTAATCTGATAAATATTTTTACAAAACCTGATTTGATAAATCTTTCGTCAATTATCTTCTATGGTCCGTGAATCTAAAAAAAAGTCATCTTATCGTACGTAAATGAAACGTTATCTTACACCAACTATTTTAATACTTTATAATAATTACGTGCTATTTGGGAACCGCTGTTTTTAATAATCCACGCCTTTGCGTGTTTCCAGTAATGTCGAATCTGTCAAAATGAATTTTCTTTTTTAAAAGTGTTGTAGATATCTTCTCCTCTTTCTGCACAGCGAAATGGGTCACTAGGAAATCTACAAAAAAAAAAAAGAAAAGAAAAAAAGATTAGAAATTTCTTAAGAAATAAGCAGTACCTTTGTGCTCTTCTATGCTAATATATTGTCTTGTAAAATATTTTGTGTGTACATAAATAAATAAATAAACATTATAAAATAACAACACTACTCCATGCATTCCCTGTTCAAGAACAGTCGATGTTTGATACAATAGTTGGTGCGTTGTAGCAAACATTGGCCAAACAATTATAATATTAGATAATTTATTTATATTTACTATGTAATTCTGTTTTTATTTTATGAAAAATGATAAAAAAGAAAAATAAGATATTCCTTCCAAAACCTTGGTGTTACGGTGGTTATTTACACTGTTTTTGAACGCGCACTGTGGCGCTTTGACGTCTTAATGTTGGCTATAATTGGACCATACTAATTTGAAATAAGACCACAAAAGTATTTGTGGTCTTATTTTTCTAGCCGTTTTTTAAGCGCTTATCGGGAATCTAGTACTATTATTGATCGAAGGCATAGGGCTTTTAACATAACTGCCATTGGGCAGTTATGTTAAAAGCCCTATGCCTTCTAGAAAGGATTGCCTTCGGAGATTACAGGCGTGGTGTTATGTTATATTCTAAAAGTTATTTTTGCTGTTGACTGCTGAATTATACATAGAATACAGAATATGTTATCATAGTATCGTTTTATTTAAAAGTATGCAATAGCATTTACCATGGACACAGGCTTTATAATTTTATCATATTAGTTACTCTAAACTTGAGAAGCAATTTCTGCTAACTATAGATTATCTGTGCCCCTCTCGTTTACAAGCTGTAAAGTTAACCCCTTTGCAATTAAAATCATGTTCAAGTTCACTAGATAAGCCAGTTATATCTAATTACAACAATTACAATGGGTAATAAAACTAAAATAGCACTATTTGTGTCTTGTTATTAATCTGATAACGGTGATTAATGATAACCTATTTTTAACCCCCGACGCAAAAACGACGGGGTTTTATAAGTTTGACGTGTCTGTGTGTCTGTCTGTGGCATAGTATCTCCCGAACGGATGAACCGATTTTGATTTAGTTTTTTTTGTTTGAAAGGTGAATTAGTCGGGAGTGTTCTTAGCTATGTTTGATGAAAATCGGTCCAAGATGGCCGCCGCTTCAAAATGGCGGATCAAATGAAAGGGCTTGACAAGTAGAATACTATACACTATATTGAAAGGGAATGAGGAATACTAACTAACGAAATGAGATTAGGAAAGTGGAGTGACTGGTACGGTCGAACAAAGTATTTGGTTTACATTTTACAATGTAATTTGTGGGTTAAACTGTAAGCCAAATAGCTTGTTCGACCTTTTTTTTTAGGATGGGAAATCATCAAATGACTCCTCCCGCTCTGGGCGGAGCAGGAGGGAGTGTCAGACTTTTACTGACTAAAACCCATCCATGTTCCTTCATCGCCCTTTGTGTTCCGGGGCCACGGTATCTCTTTCGAATAGTCCCGCAGCCCCGGCAGGCTTCGGCCCTTGCGGACCCCTTCCCTATTGCTGACTCTCTTTGAGGCGCGCGTGGAACACGCACGCGCCGTCGACACGGCATGTACCTAGGACCTAACGAATTATTTTTATTTAACTTTTAGTACATTGTGTGTCGGGAGTTTTTTAAATTTAATTTTACTTGTGTTTAGTTAGTTATTAAATAAGTTATAGAAATGGAAATTGTCTCTTTTATTTAAAGAATATTTTGGTTTTTTTTTTTCGTTTCTCCATAAATGCAAAGTCTGTGAAAGCCGGTAGTTTAACTCTTTTATTTTATTTCTATGAACAGTTAAAAGTCAAAAAGCGATATTACTGGAATTTTTTGAGGGTACTAGGCAGCAGGCCCGCAGGCACCCTATAAGCCCGTTCCCAACGGCTTCCCTTCAGAAGTTTGAAAGACAACCACTCTACCGTAATTGAAAAATGGCACAATCAGTACTAAGCATCACGAAACGCCTACTCGTACTCAATCAACAAAATTTCAACAACATATTGCTATAAAATAACCCGCAGGAGCGATCAGCTTTTTGGCCCAAAATTTATAGTTAATTTGGCCTTGAGTGCACACTTATGAAATGATGTGTTAAATGTAATTAGGGAATAATATCCGGATATCCGAATTATTTATTTATTTATTTTGGATTACCAACGAGCGCCTTTACAATTTCTTATATAAGTGAAAACTATTGCAGAATACATGGTCTTGTAACGCACACTCAATTACAGGTAACCACAGTTTACACATTATCGAGTAAACATGCTCTAAATACATAATTTAATTAAAATTAGGAATTCGTACAATTATACAATCATGCTACTATTAAAGATTAAAATATTCAAATATAATTACATAAATGTCATGATGAATTAATAATGGTTGGAATTGAGAAAAAATATAATTACTAATTAAAATAAAATACAAATTAAATCAAAATACAAATTAAATTAAAATACAAATTAAATTAAAATACAAATTAAATTCAAATACAAATTAAATCAAAATTGTGATGTTATATTATTTAATTATTGGAATGATAATTCAAATGTCTTCCAACTGAAAGTGTTTATATAATTATATTAATTATCCGGATATCCGTGATATAAATTATTCGGATAATAATTGCATTACTATTCGGATAATACGAATAAAACGGATAACTTTTGGTTTATTATTTTTACGTATATGGACATAAATTATTTGTTTGCACAATCGGGTATTTTTTCGAAAATGGCAACACTGAACCGAACCCCCTCGCCATGTTGTGGAGTGTAAGATTTTTTCCTCGGCTTCCCTGACTCAATTTTCACCTTTCGCCACTGCTAGGTAGAGTCCTCGGTTACTATGTAAATACAAGATGTAAATAGAGTCTTCACGAAGCCGTCATCTAAGCATTCTGTACATCAAACTAAGTAAGTTTTTTTTTTGGGGTGAAAAATGACGGTTTACGGTAGGACTCGCGCACTCAAAACATTATGCTGATGGAAACTATTCAAAGCACAGATAGATGTGATAAATATCAGTACAATGTTTCGAATTGGGGTCATGGAGGTACTTAAAGTTTTTACAGGTTTTACTCGCCAAACTTTACAGTTTGATGGCGAGAGTCTAGTCATGGTGAGACTGGCCCTGTCACTGTTGTTGGCTGTTATTAACGTTTTTATCCTTTCCCTCCTTAGGGCAAGCCGGCCATCGCCCACCGAGACATCAAGACAAAGAACATCCTGGTGAAGGTGAACGGCGAGTGTTGCATCGCGGACCTGGGGCTGGCCGTGAGCCGCGCGCACGTGGCAGCCGGCCTGCAGCACAACCCGCGCCAGGGCACCAAGCGGTACATGAGCCCCGAGATGTTGGACCAGAGGTATGTGTATGGGCCCGCGCCGGGGTACCAAGCGGTACATGAGACAAAGAGTTTTGTGGGTGCGGATAACATAGCACTTAAATAAAAAACTAAAGCTTGAAAGTTTCACCTAGGGTTCCTTTATATTATAAGTCCCCTGTTAATCTTCTGAAAGTTCTCTAAATCTTGGTTAAGTTATGACTATTTATTAATGATCCAAGTACTGCTACTAACTCGTGCGGTCTCTCGGCAGTATAAACGTGGAATGCTTCGAGTCGTTCCTGAAGTGCGACGTGTACGCGTGGGGGCTGGTGCTGTGGGAGGTGTGCCGGCGCGTGCAGCCCGCGCCGCTCGAGTACCGCGCGCCCTTCCACGAGCTGGCGGCCGCCGACCCCAGCTTCGACGACATGAGGAAGATCGTATGCGTGGACGCTGCGAGGCCTGAGCCACCGGATGATCCGCATCCGGTATGTACAAGTGTCTTTAACTAGCTGTACAAGCAACTTCATTCACATACATGGTCAAACAGTTACTATGGAATCAGCACATCATTCTAGTCCCCGCAGCGCTTCTTCTTCTTTATCGAGTGGTTAGTGCCGCCCATGGTCCCATATGTTCATTGGCATCTGACTTGGCTTTACATGCTGTCGAGAAATATCTCTCAGGCATGATGGTTTTTCTGAGTCTTACTAACAGACAGATGACGTGTATTATAGGAATGTAGGGCTATGTATAGTAAGTAAAGTAAGTAAGTAGCAATGGGAAGTAACTATACTATCCGGATATGCGAATTATCCAGATATCCGAATTATCCGGATATCCGTGATATAAAATATTCGAATAACAATTGCATTACTATTCGGATAATACGAATAAAACGGATAATTTTTGGTTTATAAATTTTAGGTATTTGAACATTATTTATTTGTTTGCACAATTATTCTGGTATTTTTTTTTTCTAAAATGGCAACACTGAATTGAACCCCGTCGCCTTGTTGTGGAGTGTGGACGCTTCATCCGGCATTAGTTGCGGCTCTGAGTGAAATTTGTACGGACGTGTTTGTTTATGTAGTGTTGTTGTCTGGTGTTTGTGCTGGATATTGAAACAGATGGAATAATGTAAACACTGATCGACTTAAAAAACGACACTAAGTTTCCTAGCTCTGAAATAGAAATATTAAAAGATTTCTTTGAATGTTATAAAACAACAGTAGAAGCAATCTGGTTAAGTACTGCTGAGACTGCCCTGAAAATTATAATTTAAAACTTACTGAAAGAGACAGCACAATAAGCCAACAGCTAGTAGAATCTTTAAATGCACGCACTATTCAACGCTGACAAACGGAACTTGTTGGTACATTAAAATACTTGCACACCCCTACACAATTCTATGAAACTAAAACTAAGAGACCGTTAAGTACTAGAAAGCTGTAATTTTGTAGGTGTGTATATCAATAACGCCACAAAGTGGTAAAATAAAATTTAGGATTTTTTTTTTATAGGTTAGCTTCTATCAATCATCCCCACTTCACATGTAGGGGAACATATGAAGTGGGGATGATTTTTTTTTCGTCGTCTACCCCATCGTGTGGGGTATCGTTGAATAGGTCAACAATACATAAGGTTACTCTGTTTAAAAGCAACATTTCATGGTAATCACTTTAAAATATTATATTTAAACGATTAGGTAGAGGTTACAGATTTTACAGAGAATTATAGATTTGATTTCATTATGACGACTATCATTTATTATTTTATAGTTCTGGTTTCATTATTTTTTAATAATGTAGTACTTAAAATTTATAAAAATTGTTACAAGATGTCACACCTGTGTAATTTTATGGCTTGGTTTGTTGCCTACTAGGTTTGATTATTTTATTTTTGCCATGGTTCGATAGACTGATTATTAAATATAAATTATTGACGATATGGTGGTTAAATTTTATTTTAATTTTTCATGGTCTAAAAGTTCGTCTTTATGTCGTGCGTAGGCGACACAATAGTAGATTGTATCATAAGGGAGCAAAATTATATTTTTACGGTGAGGGCGCTTTTTTGAATCCAAAGCGTAGTGAGGGATTCTAGAGTAGAATCCCGAGCTTTGCGAGGGATTCTTTAGTAGAATTCTGTACGTAGCGAGGGATTCAAAGTACGTCGCCCGAGCCAAAAATATATTTGCGCCCGTGTGATACACTCTACTTTTCATCACCCACTATGAGAAAATAAATGGCGCCTCATATTTTATTCACTGTCACTTTAAGAACTAATTTTTCAAAACCGTGGTCTCAGTGGGTCGACCCAATACCGGGTCCATGGGTAATTTTAATTACCCGTGGAAGTCGTCCTTAGATGGGGTGAAAAGTCGCTTTTTATGCTGTAGAGCATAAAGTAACATCTTCGTCGAAGACCAAAGCAATCGGTCCAACAGCCACACGAACAATTTCAACTTCAAAGAATAACCTCTATAACCCTTGATCTGTCCACGAAGTAGACACAATAGTTAAACAATAGTGTCTCGAACAAATTGGTCCTTTGACGGTTCATGATTTATTTTAATTCGTTTCGTTAGTATTCTAAAAAGAAGGCAAGGATATGCCAACAGCCAAAGTACACAATAAAACTTCATGAAATAAACTTATATTTTTTATTTCGTCCATTTATTATTTTACATGTTGCTATTTCATTTTCTCGCAATCGAAGTGAAAAGTAGAGTGTACAACTCGTCTATAAAACCCATTTTACACTCTACTAATATTCTACTACTCTCTAATTCTCTTCTACTTCTATTCTACTAACTCTAATATTCTATTATTCTAATACTCTCTACTAAAATGGTGCGTTTTATGCACTTGATGTAGAATCCACTATTTTATCACTCCTCATTCTCACTCATCACTCCAAATTATCCGCATTTTCCGGATAACATTATCCAAGTATCCGAATTATCCGGATACTAAAATGAGCGGATAATTGCATGCCCTAGAAGTAACCCAAATCTGTGCAATTTAGGACGACTATTATCATATATCACAATGCTAAAAACATATTTAATTTGTAGAAATATACTGCCACAAAATAAATTATGATCTGTCCAATGGACGATTTGGTCGAGACGCCATTGTTTAACTATTGTGTCTACTTCGTGGACAGATCGTGGGATAGGTAAATTTAAACCAATGTTTCAATGGAAAGTGCTGTTATCTTAGGTTCACGAATTTATAAACCAAGCATACATCAGAAAGATATACAAAACATGTAATGTAATCACCATTTCTCCCGCAGACAATGGTAGGCATGGCGAACCTCATGCGTGAGTGCTGGCACCAGAACCCCTCAGTCCGCCTGCCCGCGCTGCGCATCAAGAAGACGCTCCTCAAGCTCGCCAACAACGACAACAGCATACGACTCAACGACGACAACGAGGTATCGGTGTAACAGAACCAGGAGTCATGATAGTCAATACAAAGAGATAAAATCTTAAATTCATCCGTTTATTAACTGACAGATGATTCACAGCCAAAACTGTTGGGTGTAGAAGTATGAAATTTTATTCAAGAGTTCCATAAAGAACACTGAAATAGGCGAGACGACAAAAAAAAAATCTAATTAGTCCGGCACTTAGATTATCAAAAAATATTTGACCCGTGTTTTTTATTTTGTTACGTAAACCAAAATTGACGAAGATACGACGCTTTTAAAATTCTCAATACGTCACGCCATGGTATAATTTTTAGCTAGTTCTGACGTCACGAGGCCCCACTCCCGAGTTTTGATGCGTTTTATCTTTGTAAATTTTCATTGATTTACAAGAACAAAAAATACGTGTCCATTAATTTCCAATACTCTAACTGACGGACTAAATAGATTTGCAATTTTTTGATACTGTCGTCATGCGTATTAACTGTCATCCCCTATTTCACCATTTTAGGGGGTGTATTTTCAGAAATCCTTACTTAGTGCCACCTTTGTTATTTATAAGGAACTCTTTTTGCAACATTTCATGATTCTGTCAGTGTGTGAATTTAAGATTTTAAACATCGACATAATGAAAGTGAGCAAAATAGAACATTATTTTTAATTGGACTGATCTGGAAACATTATTTTCGAATGTTCCTTGAAGGCTACTTTATTTTGATTTTTTTATTGGCCATACGTAATGAACAAACCTTCATAAAATAAGTATGCATAGAATATCGACTGTGGAAATTTAAAATGCCATAATTAAGAGACATTGAGCGTGCTTTTGAATTTGCAACGTTTAACTGAGCGCTTAAAGTTCAAAATCCAATAACAAATGGTGAAATGGTATAGCAGTTACGGAGTAATCAACAAACAGACGGTTTGACAGATGGTTGTCATGAAGCAGGTGTACTCAATAGCTTTACTTTGGTGTAAACATGTAATTGCTTATTATTTATAGCATAGATATCGTATATGAGACTTGCGCCTCACCGGGCTACACGTATAGAGTACTAAACTATAGTGGTCGTTAGGGGGGACTTGGTATCATACAGAATCAACTTAATAAGAGCATGTTTATGCCATATAAATGCTGAAAAATATTTATCTAATATTTTCTATACTAAAATTATAAAGAGGTAATTTTTTTTTTTGTAAGCAGGGTGTATCTTCGGCAATACCGGTCTGATTCCGAAAATTCATTCACTAACGAGAAGCTACATTATCCCTGAGTGCTATAGGTTACTTTTAAAACGTTCCCGTGGGATTTCTGTATATAACGGGAGCGAAGCCGCGTGCAAAAGCTTGTGATTAAATACTTATGACGCAGTTCTTGTAAATACAAGTTGATTTCGAAGAATCCGTTTTATTTAGAAAAAAAAAATGTAGAGTGGTAGCAATTTGTGAAAAGGCCTCCGTATTTCGTTAAACATTACTTACATGCTTAAATTCTATTATTTTATGCTATTTATTTTCTAGGAACTATAACTGCTGTTGTAGTCCCTAAATACAAAGTAAATAAATACCATGATAGGAGTAAATGATTCCGTGACGTCTGACAGGGGAGAATGGAAGATGAGAACGTTTTGCTCCGACCCAGGAAGAAGATAATGCCATACTATATAAATATAATTTTCACTTCTCATGCTGTAAAAGTTGGTCTTTATGTCGTGCGTAGGAGACATAAAGTCGCTTTTTATTCTCTAGAGCATAAAGTAAAATCTTCGTCGAAGACCAAGGCAATCAATCCAACAGCCACACGAACAAATTCAACTTCATAGAATAACCTCTTTATTTTAATTCGTTTCGTTAGTATTCTAAGAACAAGGCAAGGATACCAACAGATACAGTACACAATAAAACTTCATGAAATAAACTTATATTTTTTATTTCGTCCATTTATTATTTTAAATGTTGCTGTTTTATTTCCTCGCAATCGAAGTGAAAAGTAGAGTGTACAACTCGTCCATAAAACCCATTTTATGCACTTGATGTACAATCTACTATTTGTTCCTGGAAATACTGACCACGCTACTTTAGATTGACGTTAAATTGAAAGCTCCCAAGTCCTCGGCATTATACCAAGTCCCTATTAGTTACTTAAACATGAAGTGCCGAATAGTATTTGTAATTAGATGTAAATGTAAAAATATAAAATACTGTAAATATTACTATCATTTTATAAGTTTTTAATATATTATAATTATTATAAAGCTGTGGATTTTGATGATTTTTGTGTGAATCTCGAAAATTATTATAATTTATAACCAGTGATGTTTTGGTAGCTAAGAAATAATACAGAAAAATATCCTTGCCACAGGAGTAAACCTATCAAATCATATTTCTATTTTATAAAATTATTAATACTTATATGATCGTTTCCAAAACACAACGCGACGCCTAGACATAATGCCAAAGTAAAACCGCACTGTAGTATTTTCAACTCTCTGCTTTGCACTGTAAATCCTACAGTGCGATTTAGGCATTACATTTAGGTATCATCTAACGGAACTGAAAACTCTTAATCTTTTGAACGCCAGAGCATAAAAGCACGCGCGTGCCTTCCACGCCAAGCCACAATTTCACCGCAAATACCTACAAAAAGAATAGGGATTCCAAAACTATTTAATTGATAATTGCGTGTTATAATAGTGCACTGCATTTTTGTCACATATTTGTGTCGTTGGCGTACAGGCACCCGTTTTCTTATCACGTATATTTGACAATGGCGTTCAAAAGGTTAAACATATCATCAAAATTCACAGCACACTTTATCTTAAAAATATTTTTTATAAGCAAGAACATTTGAGTTGCCATATCGTATGTATGAAACACCGGTTTATTAGCATTTCACATTATTATAAGTTATTACTAAGTTCGCAGGTTTGTATGTCAGTTAATAATGATATAATATTGTTAATATCTCGTTTAATTTAGTGACGAAATTATTTAGCTTGGAAATGTTGTTCAAGGAAACTGTTTTGTTTGTTGCTTGTTAATTGTTACAACCTGAAGCCTGTTTGCACCACTAATGATTAAATCAATCAAAATCAAATTATTTTATTTCACATAGGCCTACATGAGCACTTATAAAATCTCGAGAAAATGGTGCACGGTTCGGGTTGGTTGTTTCATAAACTCCATGGTTAGTCTTTTAAAGTAATTTGGTTTTACAACACACGTGTTTAGTTTAAATATGTATTATAAAATAAATATTTAATGTATGTAATACTTCTGATCTAATATTTCAGTCTCTGCCATCTTTGAACTATTAATAGAATCAAAAACTATGTTTTAAATATGTAAGTTTAGCTGTAAATGCAATAAGCGATTTGGGGTGCAAGTGGGTCTTAAATAAATCATTTAATTACTTAATTAAAAATAATGAAAGTACGAATGAAATTGGTACATAAAATAAATAATATTATTTCCAATTAAACATTTGAACAACATTTTCAAGCTCCAAAAGCTTTATCGAAAGGAAAAAAATTAAGAATCTCTGTTTATAATATGAGAAAGTAATAAATATTAACAATAACTCACTCGTTGACACTACACTGTAATTTAATAACAAAATTAGATATAAGATTGTACCGTTGTGTGATAAGAATGGGGTACATTTTAGGTGACGCTGGGGTAAAACATATAGTAGTTCTCTAGCCATAACGGGAGATATTATAGCATAATACAGGCGAACTCTGTTCCCTTGCTCCCATCCTCCGATGGGACGGTAGTCTGGCTGGAGAGAGATCAGGCGCCAGACTAACGGCTTCCCATGAATGAATGAACATCATAATCAGCCACTAATCAGAATTAAGCACCATGACGCGATATCTTTGGTCGGCCAATCAGATTCGCCTGTTTTCCTTACCGCACATGTTGATCGCTCCTTTCTTATCACCCAACGGTTTCTACGTATAAGAGTTACAGAAACAGGCATTTAAATCCGTTCCTTTACTTACAAAATACTTAAAAAGACAATAATAACAGGAATCCGTATTCTAGCAAACACTCTAGCATGAATCTCGATTCAAAGCTCGCACAGTTTTCTAACTAATACTCAAAATGATGTGAAGTCCTCACAATAGTTTGAACTCTGACTGCAGCAACTCAACTTCAACTTTATTGCAACCAGATTAAAGGCACAGATGCAGAGTCATGCGTAAAATAACTGTAAGGGCTGACTTTTCAATCGAGATTCATGTTGCAAGTAATCGTTTCAGAATACGAACACAAGTGTTAGAGCTGATAAAAGAGACTGTTTTGATATTGAACCGTAGGAATATGGCGTTATGAAAAATAATTAGGCTCTAATACCCACTTTGTTTGATTTTTTTCTATTTTGGTTGTAGTGCAGTATAAACAGTAATTTGATACATACAGAAGATTGTTATTTGACGAAATTCGTAGCTGGTCACAAGTCAATGTATTCAATGGAATGCTCTGAATATCTTTCATTTGGTTTCCCTGCGGTCGTTTGAGCGTTGCGCTTTGGCCGATATATGTTTGTACTGCACTGCAAACAATTACCATAATAATCTGTTTTAAAATTAACTATACCTGTTAATATTGACCTCTACAACTTATAGAAAACATTTGGTATCAAATTGTAGCGAAAATCAACATAAAAATTTTCTCAGGTACAGTTAACTTACTCACATTCTTTCTTTCAGTTAGCCACAAATATTGAATCTTTATTTTATCTATTACGAGTAGAAAGTTCTGTACGACTATTGTGTTCAGTTATTGTAAATATCTAGCGTTAATGAAAGTAAGCCTTAAAATAGACGCAACGCGTCACAGTTACGAAGAGAAATAAATATTTGTCTATTATTCGCTTGGTTTTATTATCTTACCATTATCCAACATCTTACCTATATTACTTAACGGTGTACCTCTAAGTCGTGTTGCACAGTTTAATTATCTTGGTCACATTGTAACTGAGAATTTGAGTGACGAACTGGAGATTGAGAGGGAGCGCAGGGCATTGTCGGTGCGTGGTAATATGTTGGCACACAGGTTCGCTCGGTGTACTGCTCCTGTAAAAATAACGATGTTCAAGGCATTTTGCCAGACGTTCTACACGAGCGGCCTGTGGGCAAACTTTACACTGAAAGCCTACAATGCCTTGCGCATCCAGTACAATAATGTGTTCAGGGCTCTGTTTCGGCTCCCTAGATATTGCAGTGCATCCGGCATGTTTGCTGACGCCAGCGTAGATGACTTCTATGCAATTATGCGTAAAAATGTTGCGTCGGTGGTGCGCCGAGTACGGGGGAGCCCGAACAGCGTCCTCAGGATGATTGGCGAGAGGACCGATACTGTTCTGCTCAGCAGGAGTAGGTAAACGGTGTGTCTAGTTTTGTTATTGTGACCTACTTTTTATTACTAACATTAGATATAAGCAAAATTCTTGTTACTAACAACCTTGCCTTAGCCTATGGACTTTTTTGTCAGAATTTTTTTTTTTTTTTATTATGGGGCCTGTAAACGTCTGCTACTTGAAATTGTGGCTTCTAATTCAATACTTTTTGATGTTAGTGCGTTGGTCCAATGAGGAAAGGGTCAGTGGGTCGTCTTAGAGGCGATTAATTAAAGCTCATCGTAGATGGCATGTCGATAGCTAGGTTCCAATCTGAACAATCAGGTCAAGCTATTTTGAAATATTAAATGATAATGCATCTTCTGTGTACGCTCGTTCCATCAAAGACCTCATCCAACGCTGTCTATCAGCATTCATTTCATCATCACCATTTTTTAACCAATGACGATGTTAGGAACTAGCTATGCCTGCGCCATTAAATTACACCCACACAGTTACCTTCACTATTTATGTAGTATTAGAAAGGGGTTCCCATTCTTGTATTTTAGTACAAAGACCACCATGGCAAAAGTCGACGTCCTTATTTTTCTATCTGCTATGATGGCGTATAGATGGCGCTGGTAGTTCAAAATCTACATAAATACAAGAAGTTCTGCTATTTACACTACCTGTGACGATGCATAGATGGCGCTACAACATCAAATTTTGCACCTGCACGTTGGCACATAGATGGCGCTACCAGTTCAAACTAAACACATTCAGTTTATTTGTGAATGTGTAACTTTAAGGGACTCTTTTATTTTTTAATGTATTATCTTCACTACAGTCTTAAATCATTTTGTCGCGTAGGTAGGTACTATTTTAGCTTATGCACGGGAACGCAGACAACCGTTCTGAGTCATATATTAGGGAGACTAATTGAAATAGCACACCAAAAAGTTCAGCAGACATTTTACTACTGTTTATTTTCGCAGACAAAAAAGACGAGCACTGTTGACTAATGCATTCATTGGGCACAGTTTGGTGACTCATCGGAGATTCTTGTCTTCCCGTAATAAATGTCGTTGGGGGATCTAACTGCCTGACATCTTGTCGTTTATTAATCCCTTTTACGACACCCACACAGTGGGGGAGTTAGTTGGCCATTTCTTCATGGCTGTAATACTAGGAAGTGGGGAAGGATGGGCGTTGTGTAAACGTATGGCCTGTCTTTTGTAACCTAGATCGTGGAAAAGTGTTAATGGTCTGCCTATGAATTTGCTTCGTTCGTTTTTGGGAAGAATCCACACTAACTACTTATTTGCAGCATTCAGTTCTTTCGGGGACATGACTCATCATAGGTTGGCAACAAAATAATGAAACATCAAATTAATTTAAAACATTTATTATAAATTAATATAATAAAAAGCATACAAGACAATAACTTAAGCTAAGAAATGCACAAGTTGGTACGTTTCTTATTAGAGTTTCCACTTAATCTAATTAGTATTCAATTAAAACAGACTTCGAATAATACTATATCATTTGATAAAATTTATTATTATTTATTAATAATTATTGCACATGATGCGTCAATGTCGTTGACGAGTCAGTGCGATGGATGTAGAATTCGGAAAACTTTCGTCGGTCCTCAAGGACACTTTGGTAATAAATGCACGCGACTTAGCCTCTACTTACGTTTGAAAAACATATAAAAAGTGGTATAAAAGTGGTCCAGCGAGGGCTTAACGCCCTTACATATTGTAACTTACAATCTACCACGACACAGGAATAGGGCACACTTTTACTAATTTAAAGGAAAATACATTGCAAAAATACGATCTAATGGTCTGTGTGGTGGTAGGCTTACGCTTACAGTTCGTTATACTAAGACTTAGTGAGTGTCGGCACGCGTCTAGTCGTGGTGCTCGTCCTGTGCCAGCTCCTCCATGTCCTCCTGGTCGAACTCGGTGTCGTCCTCCGCCGTCGCCTCCTGGTACTGCTGGTACTCCGACACCAAGTCATTCACGTTACTCTCAGCTTCGTTGAACTCCATCTCGTCCATACCCTCACCAGTGTACCAATGCAAGAAAGCTTTACGCCTGAACATAGCGGTGAACTGCTCCGATATTCTCTTAAACAGCTCCTGGATGGCTGTCGTGTTTCCAATAAATGTCGATGACATCTTCAGACCCTTGGGCGGGATGTCGCACACGGCAGTCTTAACATTGTTCGGGATCCATTCAACGAAGAAGCTGCTGTTCTTGTTCTGAATAGACAGCATCTGCTCATCCACCTCCTTCATGGACATGCGTCCACGGAAGATTGCGGCCACGGTCAGGTAGCGGCCGTGGCGCGGGTCGCATGCCGCCATCATGTTCTTGGCGTCGAACATCTGCTGCGTGAGCTCGGGCACGGTGAGGGCGCGGTACTGCTGGCTGCCGCGAGATGTCAGGGGAGCGAAGCCGGGCATGAAGAAGTGGAGACGTGGGAACGGTACCATGTTGACCGCCAGCTTGCGGAGATCCGCATTCAGCTGACCAGGGAACCGCAGACACGTCGTCACGCCGGACATGGTGAGCGACACCAGGTGGTTGAGGTCGCCGTACGTGGGGTTGGGCACTTTTAGGGTTCTGTAGCAAATGTCGTAGAGAGCTTCGTTGTCTATGCAGTAGGTTTCATCTGTGTTTTCGACTAGTTGATGAATAGAGAGCACTGCGTTGTAGGGCTCCACCACTGTGTCGGACACCTTGGGCGAGGGCACCACGGAGTATGTGTTCATGATCCTGTCGGGGTACTCCTCGCGGATCTTGGAGATAAGCAGCGTACCCATGCCGGAGCCGGTGCCGCCGCCGAGCGAGTGTGTGAGCTGAAAGCCCTGCAGACAGTCGCAGTTCTCGCACTCCTTGCGAACTACATCGAGTACTGCGTCGACGAGTTCTGCGCCCTCGGTGTAGTGTCCCTTGGCCCAGTTGTTCCCTGCGCCGGACTGCCCGAAGACGAAGTTGTCCGGCCGGAAGAGTTGCCCGTAGACGCCTGAGCGGACTGCGTCCATTGTGCCTGGCTCGAGGTCGAGGAGGATGGCCCGGGGGACGTACTTGCCCCCGTTCTCCGCCGTCGCAACTGTGGACGAAACAGAAACAAAGATTAGCAATTGTCTATGTCATTGAGTTCATAAATAAACAAGGACATTGAAACAGGAAAATGCATTGTATTCAAGATTTGAAATTGAATTGAAAAGCGAATTGACTCGTTCTTATCAAGATCAGTTTTTCTGGCCTATTCTAACAAAGGCAGCCGGTCATTTGTGCCCAGGCTAGTTTATTTCACCACTAGATACAGCGTGAAAATATCAATCAAAACTTTTTTATCGTGAATACATGATCTAAATCATATCATGTACCTACTTAACTAGACTATTGTTCGCTGAGATTTAAGTCGAAAGGAAGGGAGTTCCATTCCTTGTGTACCTTGTATGCACTGATTTCAGCAAACTGCTCTTGGTAAGGCCGTTCAAAACTCATTGTAGATGGAACGTCCATATCTCTAGGTCCTAATTTGATCAAAGAGGCCTTTTTGAAATAATATAAAATGACATTAGCAGTTTTTTTAACCAGTGACGATGTTTGGATCTGACTATATCAGCACCATTAGTTTCACAGTCATCTTCCCAGTTTGGAAATTAACTCATCAACTTTTCCTTCAAGGTCAGACAAAGATACTCTTTATACCCATCTAAAGGTGGGCGCCCTTTATACTATTCCAACTTGTCAGTACATTTCCTATAGTATAACCTGAATAAAATTGCACTTGTGCGCAAAATCGCAAGTTAGACAATGATCGGTCACAGTGGTCGGTTCCGACTGTTGCGAGCGAGGTCGTTCACACTAGTTATCTTGAACTTAAACTTTACAAAGAGAACTCTGTACTGGAGATTGAAATTGTTTCTACGTAATCAAATGAGAGATAATGGTAGACTATAATGTAGGCAGTTAACGGTTTGTGTTTTGGAGCGATAATGTAATCTGTGTGGAGGCAATTTGTTTGTTTTGTGTTATTTATTTGTTTTAATGAGCTGTAATTGTTGAATGTGATCACACCACAGGGCCAGACAGGGTGACATTCTAGTTTGACGGTTTTAGTGGCAGTCGTTTTCATCAGCCACTTATTTTTTGAAGATGGTTCAAGGATCTGGTAAGTACCTAGCTGTCATAAGGTAAACGGAATTATGTGGTCTTTGAAAGGTTCGATAGAAGTTCAGCAAGGCGTTGGGGTAACAGTGAAGAAATGGGTCTTATTTTTTCTCGAATACAAAATTTTACATTTCCACCCAGCACATTGTCATTCATGCATCATTTTCTTCTACCTTCTGTAGCTTTGACCATAAGAAAATCGATCCTAGAGTTTACCACCACGGTTTCCACCGTAGACGGTGAAAACTTTCAATTATTTAGGTATCTTATAAATTCAAATTGAGCTGCAGTTAGATTGTCAACATTCAGCGCTGAACTAAACGTCACCATTCCAACAGCGCGCTCAATGCTTCAACCGCATTTCAAATTTCCACCGTCGCCATAGGTACTTTAACGCCCGTATCATATCACAATCCACCTCAAACTTTTTACTCGACATCAAATTGCCTTCATATCAAGCACTGCAATAAAAGTGAGGCGGGCGCATCGAACTGTGGACTATAGCCGGGGAGGCGGGCAGTGAGAATAGCAACACTAACTGTACAGACACTGTTATACGGAGCATGCGGTCAGCCGCACAACGATATTATACACGTATCAAATGGCAGTATAGCAGATTGACGGAAAATGGAATGGTTTGAAATTCGATTTCCGTGTGGCAAGAATTTCAGATACCTCTACATATAATTTGATAGAAGGGTAATTTGAATATGGAAGCTCTAAGATCGAAGTCTGTTCGGCCCATAGATGTTTGGATTTCGAACGGTTACTGGTCTAGCATACAGAGCTTGTACAAAAAGAGCAGTTTGTGATTTTTTAGGGTTCCGTAGTCCTGATAAGGAACCATCGTCCAAAGGGCGCCCCCCCCCCCCCTCTAAAAGCTAAACTGCTGGCTTGAAAAATCTGGAAAAATTCATGATGATAGTGCATATCATGAACTTTAAAGAAAAACTATAGCGGTTAAGGTAACTTTATTAGTTTAGCAGTAATAGTCATTGAACTAGGGTGTTGGATAATTTTGTACCAAATACAAAATCCTTAGAATAAATCCTATAAAGTGACCAAGATGAAGTTGTTGCTTGTTTATAACGGGTGAAGACTTGCATTGAAAAACAAAATCTAAAATATAACGGGCTACTACGGAACCCTACACTGCGCGTGGCCCAACACGCACTTGGCCGGCTTTTTTTCAATTCAGGAAGACACTACAAGTTGGCACTAAGAAAACGGTCAGTGGGTCGTCCTAGGGGCAGAGTTAAGAAAACTACTTAGTAAACAGCAAATCAAATCAAATCATCTTTATTTGTGGTATGTACGGTAGGTATTGAAATAAACCTGCCGGGGCTGCGGGACTATTCGAAAGAGATACCGTGGCCCCGGAACACAAAGGGCGATGAAGGAACATGGATGGGTTTTAGTCAGTAAAAGTCTGACACTTCCTCCTGCTCCGCCCAGAGCGGGAGGAGTCATTTGATGATTTTCTAACCGAAAAAAAAAGGTATTGAAATAAATAAAGGTCAAAAAAGGTCAAAGACACAAAACTTTGTGAAGTATTCATGAACTATGAGGTTAACCGGAATCGTATGGTAAGGTGATCCTATTGAATCATGGCATGCAAATTCTGATTTCAAGGAATACCTGCCGTTGATTATAGAAGAGGACGGATGAATCGCAAGTATGGGTAACGTCAAAGACATTAAAATATTATGCGGTATGCCATAAAAATGTCTTTGCGTTAATTTCATTTAATGAAAGTAGGATATTAAAATTGCCAGTACCAAAAATCCTTTTTTTTTCAGTTGGTATTATTAAGGCCGGCTAACGCGGATTAGTGTTGCATGAGGTCATTGCTCTGCCGCTATTTAAGTCAATCATATGTAAGTACGAAGAGTTAATTGTTGTAAATCACTTTAATTGTTGGGAATGTCCTACGTGACAGTTCTGTGTTAACAATGTTATGCAAGAATGTTGCAATGAGAAAAACCGGCCAAGTGCGAGTCGCACGAAGGGTTCCGTACCATTATCTATACAACATTAGACAACACCCCCTTAAATATTTATTTTTAAAGTGAATATACAACTAAATATTTTGTGAATATTTCAAACTTCTAAATACCTGTTGCCGTTATTAATATCGAGCAAAAAACGGCAAAAAAATCGTTTGTTGTATGGGAGCCCCCCGTAAATATTAATTTTATTCTAGTTTTGTTTTAGTATTTGTTGTAATAGCGGCAACAGAAATACATAATCTGTAAAAATTTCAACTGACTAGCTCTCACGGTTCATGAGATACAGCCTGAGACAGACAGGCGGACGGACAGACGGACAGTGGAGTCTTAGTATTAAGGTCCCGTTTTTACCGATTAGGTACGGAACCCTAAAAAATATGATTTAGATGTGTCATAATTATAACATTTATATAACGTATGAATGTCATTTTATTATAACACGTTTCTTTCAATAGCACTTCATAACAATCCATTGATTGTTATGAAGTGCTATTCAATTTATAGATATTAAAAACAATACAATTGTAGTTAAGTCATCATCATCCACAGCCCGGCTTCACCCACTGCTGGGTATAGGCCTCTCTTTGTTTGTGCCAAGCTCCACGCTCCTGTGCCAACCTCATCCAGGATATTCCCGCAATGGCAACAATTTCGTCTGCCCATCTCGCCGCCGGACAACCAAACAGTTCTCTTTCCATTCCTTGGACGCCATTCGGTCACAGCTTTATTCCACCTGCCATCACCGCGCCTTGCTAGGTGTTCTGCCCAACTCCATTTGAGTTCCATAACTCGATTTCCAATATCGAAGACCTTCGTACGTCTTCGGATGTCGACGTTTGGAAGTCGGTCTATTAATGTTATGCCGAGCTTGGAACGCTCCATGGCTCTCTGTGCTACTCTGAGTCTGTACACAGCCTCCTGTGAGAGCGTCCACGTCTCAGCGCCGTACGTCATGGTTGGCAGAACACACTGGTTATAGAGACGGGTCTTCAGGCAGTGTGGAATTTCGGCGGCTGATTTGAGAATGTCGTCCAATTTTCTGAATGCAGCCCACCCTAGCTGGATCCTTCTCGATATATCCACTGTTTGATGCTCCTTGCCAAAGGAAAGAATATGGCCAAGATAGACGTAACGGTAGTAAGTAGCTCCCTAATATTTTTCTCTAAGGTAACACTTAGAACACAAGTAGCTCTAGAGACATAACATATTTTATAATTAGTCGCTTGTTAGAAACTGTCGCCATTTTATTATTTTCTCTTGACGTAAACTTTCTATTCCATTATTTTTAATTGAAGTGAACGGATTTAATCAAACATTTTTAATCTTTAATGGAAGAGACGAGATAACAATTTATTTATTAAGATTTTGTGATGAAAATTCGTTCTGTTTCTCGCCAAATTGATGGAGTGTCATTCAAAATTATTGTTCTTTTTTTTTAAGAACGGTTCAATTATTTGAAAGTTATTGGCTGTAGAAATCTAGTTGTAATCCACAATCTTTTGTTTTCAGGTGACGTTTTGAATTGACAGCTCACTGACAGCTGCTTTCGATTGGTTTCAAAATGAATGCTTCCATCATTAGCTTCGAAAATGACTTTCCAATATCCACGTGTTTGTGTCGTCATGACTAATCGTTCAAACCCCAAGACAACGACATTTAAACCTTGAAAGTTGGAAACTACAACAATTGCCTGTCTATAAAGATCGAAACACAAGTTACAGCCTACCAGACCGAATAATTAGCTGGATAATCACATGTTCCCCTAAGTACTATTTCTTTATTTCTTAGCTACTATTTCTAAGTAGTTTGATTTCCAATGATGGTCTGCTAAGTAATTTGAGGAATTTATTTTAAAGGAAAGCAGCAATGGACGACAACGGTCAAGCTAATTGTGGTATTTTGTCAACAGCTTTTTTTGATTGGTAGGTAACAAGACAATTTTCTGTCATTACTTTATAGATGATTGAACCTTAATTATATGTGAATAAAACCATCTGTTCTATTAGGTACCTTTAAATACGTCAAAAGAAACAGTGTGAATTGATATTTTTTTACTGAATAAATTGTAATAACAGCTTATTCATAAGTTAATAACCTTGAGTTAGATTGTGAAACATTCCCCCGTTCAAGGGCCCAAGGCTATGACGTAGACTTTATAAGGCATTATTACCATATGGTAAAAGAATTTGTTGCGTGCACATTTTACTGGCGCCGCAAACGGTTGACGACTACATACTTTTTATTGTTTATGAGCTGTTATTTTATTACAGCTATTCAGAATCCTAAACATTTTGTAACTTGACGACACAAAACTTTTTGCCTTGGTTAAACATGGAGAACTTCCAGAGGGTCCTGACAAAGTGACATTCTATCAGCGTTAATGGTGATGATGAAAAAGTAAAAAATGTGATGATGATGTATGCATTGACATAAGCTACTGAAAATCTTAAGTCAAACTCGTTGTAGAAATATGAAACGCTATGAAAGCGATTCCCACTTGTCAATGTTTAAGCCAACTGGTAGTACTACTTGCATCAAACTAAAAACATACTTCCTAGATAAACTAGGCGAATACACTATAAAGATTTGCTAAGATTTGTTATACTGACCAGAGGCCTCATTGTAGTATACGGAGATTCGCTCGAGTTGAAGGTCGCTGGTTCCTCTGTAGACACCGTTGGGGTCGATGCCGTGCTCCTCCGATATGATCTCCCAGAACTGTAGACAAACAAACACCCACATTAGCATGTTTTTTAACAAAGGTGACAGGCCGAACAATTTCCAAAATAAATTGGGTAAATAGAATTAAAAGCTGGCAACATTACAGTGCTGTCAAAAAGAACGTCGTCACGTCGATTTAAAAATGCATTAACCGCTTAGTTTTTTTCTGTTCTTTGATAAATAGGGTGATTTAAAACTGTTATTTGTATTTTATCACTATTAAATTGTATTTTTCTGTAGGTAGCTTTCACACTGGCCCTTGCCGCCGTCCCTCTACTGGGCAATTGTACCTTCCGTTAAACTAGGTATAAAAATGTCGTAGGTACCAAAAATACCAAAGTAACCATTCACATCATACATTTTTAAACTCTTACTCAAAGCCGGGCGTTTTAAGAAACAAAAACAACATGGATCATTGATTAATGTCATTCATGGCGCCTCTTCCCCTCCGTTCTGTCATCTTTTATTTTGGAACGCACATCTGTCTGTCTCTGACATGTTTGTACTTGTCTGATTTTTGCTCTAAAATAATAATTACTTAGATAATAAAAGTGACCGCTGTCTGTTAGTCATTATTCTAAAATAGCAAGGTCATAGGACAGTTCGATTAGTTGCTGATAAAATGTCGTTCATTTATTAGTCTGGTGTTTGGGATAGGTTTTCAAAGATTGTTTATTTTTAAACGTCAACGGAAACAAAAATAATTCTATAAGAAAGGGAAACACTAGTATTGACATAATGCAATTCGGATTTGTACTTTGACCAATGCAATTGAATGCGAAATGCACCTAGAAACCGCGTTTCAGACCTGTCACTTTAATATTCCACAATCATGACACAGACAGATTTGAACGCGCGTTTTAGATGCTAATGCTAATCGCGTTCAGTTTCAATGATAAAAATACCGACTTTTAGCCTGTTTTAGACTGAATTAGGTAATAACTCAGTTTTTTTATATTAATGAAAACCCCTAAATAAAAATAGAGTGCTTGTACCCATAAGTTACCATTGTACCCATAAGTTACCATAGACAAGTAAACACCATAAATAAAGCCGAAGTTATCGAAGTTACGGGGAAATTGTCGAGATAAATAGAACGATAACGCTAACACACGGACACGCGTGTTTTCCGATAAAATGTTAGTAGGTCTGTACTCGTTTGTTTACTTAGATAGTTTTGTATGAATATGGGATTGGTGATAATTTGAAAGGTAATGTCAAACACGATAACGTGATAATTTGTGTCTATTATGAACATGACATGAATGGAATAAATTGTTAAAAGCAAATATACCTAACAACAGCATTAAATTATGTTTTTTTTTATGAGACTTGTATAAATTATGGTACGCAAATCTGAGGGCCTATTCTGTTCAAAGTTGTTATAGAAATGCGAAACGCTGTAAAATGTTTAGACCCTCGGGTAAGTAGGAACAAAAAGATGAACTCGTAAGACATTGCTCATTTAAGCTTCATCTGGACTTAAACACATTAAACAAATAGTTATCTACATGTCTACAAGACGTCAACACCAATCTCAGAATAGCCTCGTAACTCAATCAATAAGGTGCAGACCACATCGACAGTGCAACGTTCACCCGTATGCACCAATTACAGCCAATCACAGACTATTGACACTCTATTACAGACAATAAGCTAGATGACAACTGCAGAGTAAATCATTGTTGTCTTCGAAACCATATTAATTGTCATCATGAGAGCAGTTGGAGAGTTGATGCAGTTTTATTGTGTGTTGTCGGGATGTGAAGAAAACGAGACCGAAAAGTAGATGGATGGTGGGAAAGATGATTCGGCAAGGCAGGAAGTGAAATCTAAGAGGACAGATAATAGAGATGTATGGAAAAAAGAACATAATTGTTATGTTTTAAAATTAATGTTGATTATGACGGATGTATGTATAATGGAGGATGATGATGATTATGAATATGGATGGCTTTAAAGCCCAAATATCTTTAAAGACCAAAGAAACGATGGATTGAATGTGTGAAACATGATATGGCGAGAAGCATGAAAGTAGAATATATTATTATGCTGCGTTGATACATTGGGATAAGGACAATTTAATGTGAATGATGATGAGTTGATATATACGAGAAGAAAAAATAAGAGACGAAACCAAGAGAAATGTAGGCACCCATCGAAGAAGTAGTCAAAGGTCAACATCATGCAAACTTAAAGAAGTGATTCTATGGGAAAAGAGTAAACGTGGAAACATCGGTAACTTCCCAACAGTAGATGGATCGATACTAGATAGACGGTCAGGACATTCGCAAAGGTAAATTATTAATTTAGACAGACGCACGGTCTTGGCACTAAGCCATATTAGTTGGCAACGATCCTAGTCTAGCTTTTATTGCTCCATATGGTTCCTTCGACTGTGAAAGTGAGTTTGTTAGTTTTACTTCTAGTAATAACTTTCGATTAGAACATGGTTTATGGTGCTTGACAACAGAATACGTAGTTTTTTGATTTTTTTGAGATAACGGCTTATAGTCACATAAGGAAGAAGAAGAGGTGCTGTGCTGACCCAAATTAAATCGGGATTAGAGGGCAGGAGAATGATTCTTATGATGGTGCGAGATTGCGCATTTTTCAGAGTTGATCTCATAGTAAAATAAATAAAAATCGATAATTTTAAATGAGTACTAAATCCCCTTAAAGTTTGACCCTCGTTTAACCTAAAATCTTCTTCTGGTTCTGTTATACTCACATTTGACTATAACAGAACCTAGATCTCGGTCAAAACCCTCTAACATAACAATTGAAATAAAATTGCCTTTTGCCTTTATACCTTCAAGCACACACAATCTACCATCTATGTAGGGTAGGTATCAATTATCTTCGGCCACGTCCTACAAACCTGATGGTTGAACAACCATTGGTTGGAGTGTGGTGACTGGTCGCGTGTAAATACTTGCCCTTATTTCAGTAATGTCCTATAACGTTGACCTGACGTACATTAATAATGATTTCAGTTTCGGTAATCTATCTAAGGGTACGTTGACTTGCAATTCATTTGAATGATTTATTTGAAACGGAAATGTCTATGTAAAACGACAAAACGGAGTAATTATGTCTATTTGTTACTCGTGTTGGTTGGAATTGAGAAAAAAAAACTACTTCATAAAAATCTTAAATCCATTCACTGTTAGACAAGGCACAGCCTATTCCACTGGGACTATTTAATGTTTTTTTTTTGTTGAAAATTTTCCTTAATGACTTCGGAGACGCTGACCGTATCGAAATAATTTATTTATTCTGGTAGTAAAAACTGTTCTGCAAATCGAGCACGTAATCGGTACTTGCCAACATTCCGACAATTCCATTTCAAAAATGTATTCTGCAAAAGCATACTAAGTGGAAACAAATACGCGCCGTAAGTGCCTACTTCATAAACCGCGCGACAACCTCTATGCAAATGGAAGTCTAATCTTATCTAGTCCAGGGCATCTACCCCTGGAATGTGGTCGCATCACCTCATGATATGTCTCAGTACTGTAGCTCTGGCATAAACATAATATCTAGTAAGGATTGGCTTACTTAATATCACGCTGTGTTCCACGGAGCGATTATTAGCCTCAGCAACAAATAAAAATGTAAAATCTAATTAAATTGCAAGTCATGTAAAACACGGAATTATATTGGCATTTATCGGGCAAGTTCAGAATCCTGGCTACTAAAGAATGTCCTAGTGAAAAACCGAAAAAAACTGATGTCAAACCCTGTAAGACCCCTCACTCAGTAGTCTCACTTGCTACCGCTAGCCCAAAAGAAGATCTATCATTAATCTACGTGTGATGCTTCTCGCTAAACATTTCTCTACATTCTAATTTAGTTCCAAATACATAGTGCTGTTACAATTCCCATTCAGAGTAGATCGGGACAAGATAATGATGGAAATACCATTTACTTCGTTGTCGTGCCACGGACTGTACTGTGGTTAGTGTCAAAACTCGTTATGTCCTATGTGCTGTGTTTATGACAAGGGGGTGACGGCCAGTCTAGACATTATCGATCTGTCTATGTTAAGGGGGTAACCCAATGAGTAAAGCTGTTAATGGGGAGACAATGAGGAGGGTCATACGGTGAGATTTCTTGGTAGACAAGTGTTGACGGAGTGCTGCGGTCTAGACTAACAAAAAAATCGAATTGCACAACGCAGCAATTGGCGCAGAATTTAGCAGCAGAACGTTGAGTGTAACCAAATACTTGTATTGGAGGCATTGTTTTTGCAAAAATATTTAGCAAATGCTGATTTGGGGGAGAAATGTGTCCAAAACACAAGCTGAATGGAGTAAATTATTAAAATTCACCTACACGAAGACATTTTATAGGCTCCATGCTTTTTATGGTCCGGTAAAGCAGTAAACAACCTTCTAGTGTTGAACTGCGAGTGGCCATATAAAACAAAAAGTTTATAGTCAGTAGTTGGTCTTCTAAAATACCCTCAAAGTACAAACAACTTTAACAACACTGGATTCTTTACCAAAAATTCCAATCAAAAAGCCCGTGGGTGGTGTAATAGCTACTGCCCATTGTCCAGTGACTTCCCGGTATCGAGTGCAGTGGCATCGAACGGGCTTCCCTAATGACCGGTATTGACCGCCTGTGGCGCGAAAGGGGTGAGTGAGTTCGACCGCTGCTAAGTGCATGTGCAAAATTGGGTTATATACAAGTTACTGTAATTCCGCAGATGTGTCGGATATTTTTTAGAACAGTATTAACATTTACTTTATTTAATAGTTTGTGAAAAAAAGAACGAATTTGTAAGTTGTTTTTGTTTCTCATTTCTCAAGGCTGTCATCAGAACTTGACCTTAACCAGAAGAGCAAAAACTAGACTGACATTTTTTTTTCTACAAGTAAGAAAACAAATCTAAACTCTTGAATTTCTAGATTATAGGTAAATGTATTGGTCTACATTTGAGCTCGTTGTATTTATTTTGTGAATAAAATGTTTGGGGTCACTTTCGCATGTTAGTTATCTGTGGCAATTACGCTAATGGCGGGAACATGATCGTTATTTTATAACTTTTTTATTGATGTGTCTACAAATACTGGTTGAAGTTACAATGGTCGCATGTGCCGTTTTAACATAATAATAGTGTACTTATCTATTACACCTTTTGCGTTAGTCATAAGGGACTGCATTTTTAAATTGTAAGGCAAGGAGGTCTGGATACGTATTAAACACACGATGATTGAGCAATACGGTACTGGAAATGTAAGTAGGTATTGGGCAAAATCATCAAAGAATAGACAGTCACACACAAAGTACCTAGAACCAATAAACTCCGCATTGACTTAAAAAAAAGTCGTGAGAACAAACCACTGAAACTTATTTTCGACTGACATTTTCAATTATTAATTCTTAAAAAAAGTGACAGCCAAATAATTAAAAGTCAGCTTATTCAACCACGACAATTTCTGAGAATGAGAACTGACTGAAATATCACTGATCACAACAAATAACTGTACAAAACATTTTCATGGCAATACTAAAGTCGTGATAATAAAAAGGTTACAACCACAAATCAATAAAGAACATTAAAGTGAAAGTACTACCTGTCACACGATCGTTGCAAAAATATAAAATTACCCATAAAACGTGCGAGAGTGAAAAGGCTGGCAGCACTGTTTTTAAGATGGCGAGCGCGCGAACCGTGCAACCAGAGATAACTGTACCTCGACACTAAAAAGTTGTGTTATAATTAATTGTGATTGCGTGATGATTCGACGAGATGTAGGAAATGCATTAAGACGAAGATCACTCAAGTCCGATAAGAGAATCTTATGACCAAATGTAGTGGAAAGTACTACGTTGATGATTTACAACAATGAATCTTGTGGATTGAGTTTATCTTTGCATTTTCCTTATTTGTTTTATCCCTTTACGGGATGAGAGATTCCTGGAACTTTTGTCATTCGCAAATACGGACAGTGCAATTTTAATATTAAAAATGGGGGTCTGTGCTTGCTAGTGAAATTTCAAATCATCGCATCTCGGATTGTGTCCGAGATGCGATGATTGCGAGTGTGGAGCGAGTTAAATTGTAATGAATTATTAAGTTTTTTCGTTAGCCTTAGAAATATTATCTTTGCAAGCCAAGATAAAACTCTGTGTTGTCGACGAATCCAGTGCGTGTTTTTAATAATAATAATAAAACCTTTATTTTCAGGCAACTTTGGCCCATAGATATACCATAAAGACTAACACACATGTAAAAAATTAAAAATACAAACTATATAGAAACATAAAACTACGCTAGTATCACGGTACGGTGGTATCTACGGTAGTGTAGTAGTTGTATGTATGTATTTATTTGAAATTGGTACCCCAACAGTACATACATTTAACATTCAACATTAAAAGTGTGTGTATTATAAGTGTTCGATCACATTCCACCTAGGCAAACATTCCCACGGAGATTTCAAGTAATCCTGTTCTCGATGCAACGCGTTGGCTGCTTAGAATAATTTAGAACCATTTCCTAGACACAAGTTGTGATGGCATTCACTAATAGCTACAACATCAGCGTCCATAATCCCTGCTTTGACAGTTTACATGCTTATATCTTTGATTTTAAAGCGTTCTGAATTCCGGCACACAAAACTGTAATCTTTTTTGTTGCTCTTGCTCGCCATCTTGGAGACGCTCTCCACTGCAATTTGAAAATAGAACGCAGTATTTTTTTTTCTTATTGCATCGCGCGTTGGCCGTTGACATCAGACTGCATTTTATTTTAGGCCAGCCTCCGGGAGTGTTGCCATAAATGGAAGACTAAATATACCTTGTAAGACGACACTGGACAGACTTAAATCCACATGTCTCAGTCTGGACGTTAAAATATTGATCGTGAGGTAGGTAATATTTATTTTATTTATTTATTTATCTTTAATTCAGGTAGAACCCATAAATTTGTTAGTATTCCTTAACCTATGTTAGTATAATAGACTAAAACACACTATTACTACTAACACTTAATTACGCCACCTCACGGAGACACCTGGCAACAGTACATGCACTGCGCACAGGTGCCCCATAAGGTGGCCTTCAGTCTTACTAGCAACAATGCTCAGAAGACCGTTGTCGCCGCCCCGCATCCGACGCAGTAATGAAGCGGATCTTTTACGAATGATCGCAAAAAAGTCGTCTGTACGCGCTGCTGCGAACATCCCTGACGCGCTACAGAAACGAGGCAGCAACAGCAGTATTCGGAAAGCATTGTTGTATTGCACACGCAGGGCATTAAACGTTTTCTGCGTGTATCTGGTCCACAGACTGCAAGTATAAAAGGTCTGGCAATACGCCCTAAACAGAGTAATCTTTACATTACTGTCGCACTTTGCAAATCTGCGGGCCAGCATGTTGCATCTTACGGCCAATGCCCTCCGCTCCCTCTCAATATCACAGTTATCAGTGCCATCCTCTGTAACCCAGTGACCAAGGTACTTAAACTGTTTGACTCTGTTTAGAGTAGCACCACATAGCGAGACTGGTGGTACCACCTCATAGGTCTTGTTTTGTGCCATAAAAACTAACAGCTCGCTTTTCCTGGCATTATACCTTAGTCCATGGGCCGCAGCATAGCACTCACATATATTTAACAGCTTCCTAAGAGCACTGATCGACGGACTCAGCAGCACCATATCGTAATGAATATAAACTGCGGACATCTAAAGACGTCGTGTGCACAGGATACATACAAAGGTATAAAAATAGCAAAATGACAGGTTGACAGCAGGAAGACCCTAATTCCAGTTTCCTTTATTTTAACGCGACCGGATGAGAAGCAGCTGATGCACATTCTTCTTTCATCACACGTTAATGTAAGACCTTTTTCGACTGCGACAAGACCGACCAGACTGGTCATAAATGAAATACACTTTCATAAAATTAATAAAAAAAAGTTTCACAGTTTTAAAAGGCAGAGATCTTGTTTAAAGAGCCTTAACAGATGCTGCTGACGGAGAGGGAACAGTTATGGACACACTTTACTTAGCTATACCTACCTATAGTAAACTAGCTTTTGCCTGCGGCTTTACTCGCGTCAATTTAGAATTTGACAATCAGTTCGGGTTATACTCTCCTTGTAATAATATAATTCAATCATGATTCGAAAAACACGTGGCGCCATCTATTGTCATAAGAACGTTATTTTTGTTTACCTTGGGAACAGTACTTTTTTGCGGGATCAATTGAATATGATTGTCAGGTGTACAGAAACGGACATATAGTACCTCACTATATGTCCGTTTCTGTTTTTTTTTTTTTAGGATGGGAAATCATCAAATGACTTCTCCCGCTCTGGGCGGAGCAGGAGGGAGTGTCAGACTTTTGCTGACTAAAACCCACACACCTCTGGTTTCTGTACACCTGACTTATGCAAAATTTCAAGATGATCGGTTAGTGGTTTAAGCGTGAAAAGGTAACAAACAAACAAACTTATATTCGCATATTCTTATATCTGTTGTGGACCAACCAACCTAATATTTTAGTATTGGCAGTATGAATTTCTTATTTTTTTACCTTTTTTTTGATACCTAGGTAGGTATAAAAAAAAAAGGTCTAATGTTTGTCAAGATAAAAGATGGAGCTAGAACGATTGTATGATAGGTAAAAACTATGTAAAACGTTAAAAAGTAAAGATTAAACAATATCATAAAAGTCTTTATTTTATTTGGTAATCTAGGATCTAGTGGCTTCCATCCTCCACAGTATGGATTAGGATAGGATAGGATTATAAGAAGTTAGGATTCAACTTGTTTACTTTGCTGAGGTCTGTCTGTACCAGATTATAAGAGAATGGGGATGGTAACTGTGAAACTAATGGCGCTAGCATAGCTAGTTCCAAGCATCGGCAAATCTGCAAAGGAAGTTTATCTTACGGGTTATCAAAAGGGACTGTTGTACGATCCGAACTCTTTTAAGTACCTAATGTTCTGATATTGTTCTACTTGTAAATTCTAAAATAATAATACTTTCGAGCAAATCTAAATTGAGTGAGAGTGAACCTAGGCCCAGAGGTTACAGTATGGTATGACCACTTGAGGTACCTATACAGTTCAAGGTGGCGCTGCTTGTCATGAAAAATACACCGGTATGTCAAACTTGGTACAAGTACGTAGGTGGTAACTTGGTAAAATAAGTGTAGACTTATTTTTAGTTCTATGTTTTCCCGCCTGCACAGATAAGATGGCTGAAGTGTACAACCTGTCAACCATTAGGCATGACATGCGCCTGCCACAGATTATTAAACTCAAACTCAAATCATTTATTTCAATTAGACCATTACGGCACTTTTAAAAGTCGAAAATACAATAAAAGCAAAGCTACAGTCACAGTCACAAGGCATAATAACTTGAGAAAGTACTGTAGTTGCCCATTCCCTAACGTTATTAATATATAAATCATTTCCCCGACAGTTAAAAAAAAACTAAAACACGTCACGTAAGGTTTATCCTTACGTGAGCAAAGTGCTGACTCTTCACCATTAACCATCTATGAACGTAAAACACACGTCAGCGTATTTTAAAAATATCCAACGTAAACATCTTACCCGGAGTGTGTTGAAACAAGGCTGAATGTAAACATTCATTATCCACTTGCTCTCGGTTAAAAAAAAAGTAACACAAGCAGCCATATTGAAATTTTAAGCGGCAACGAGTGATTTATTGATTTTTAATTGAAATTGAAGCGTTTTTTTACTGGAATTAAATCAATTTATGTTATATATATAGTTAATTTAATAAGGAAAATGAATAGTTTATGTTTATAAATGGCTTTTAAATTGATACGCGACACAAAACAGGAAAAATAATTATACCTTTACCACGTAATTACCAATTCCCATAATAAATCGATGCATTCTAATTATATCAGAGTGACACAATGCCTAAATATGTCAACGTTTACCTAATATGTAACGTAAATGTGTTAATTTATGTTAAAATATTCATCACAAATAATAGAATATACTAGGTAACGAGATTTTTTCTATGATAAAATAACTAGCACTCAAATACAACAAAGCCATCCCTGCTTAACCCACAGTTCAAAGCGTGAAGATACTTCGTGCAGTAGTTAAGTACCATCAGGCACAGACAGACATATTACCGATTACTCAGTGGCCCCTGGGGCAACGACCCCAACAGTGCAGAAAAAAAAATACCATGTATTGTACTTTTATTTAGTTGGCAACACTGCAGACAGCGGGAAATTGCATGTAATCATCACAGGTAATTAATTGCACAACAAAATGGACTCATATAATTATGTGGAAGAAATTGTTTGCAGACAAAATCATCCATCTGTGCTTGTGCTATGTTATTTGGTATGATGATTTTACAAGTATGAATTTTTGATTTAGGACTTATAGGGGGCACCAAGAAAAAAATCTATGATCAGTCAGTCATAATTCTTTGTCAATAATAGTTTTCATCCTGAAACCCCATCCGAATAACGCATGTGCCTGCAGACCCTGAAATCTAACAGCCAGATGAGTGGATGGTATGAAGATAGTGGGTAGAAGACCTGGATGAGACTCACACTGACCAAGGAACCGTAGCACAAAATCGAGGAGGCCTATTAAATCGGCAGTAGATGGAAGCTACCAGTGAACGAATGAAGAATAAAATGATTGTGTAACTTGCTGATTGGCTCAAAAACGTAATGAAAGGATTTCCATCTTGAAAGGAAATTGTTGTTGTAAGTAGTATCTATCACTCAAAGCAAATTACCACGGAAGTAATCTATCCTAAGGTCTTGTGGAAACCACAAATTACGGTCGAGTCACAATCTAAGCGAGGTGTCGGGAAGTGACAAAAATTAACCTTAGTCACGAGTTTGAGGCCCTTTTCGGTTATGCTAATCTACGGTGAAATAGTCAAAAATAAAGCTTACTTACTTACTTAGGTAAAGAATTAGAGTTCATTCTATGTCATAGGTCTTGTTGCTGACAACTGAGTCTACACTACTTGTTAACCTATGGCCAGTATTATCAGCAGAGAGTGAAACTGTAAAACACGCACCGGCGACGTTGTGGTGGCGAAGTTTTCGGACAACTTTAAATGAATGACTGAATGTCCAGGGTGGGTTCTAAGAATCTATGCTTTAGAACGTTCAACGAGTTCAATTTCGCATCATCCGAGTATTCTAACATCGCCCAGTTAAGAAGGATACCCATAAAGAAAGTTAACTTAAAATAACGGCGTTTTTACCCAAAGCACCAAGCAATAACGCAGTCAAATAAAGATGGAGTTAAAGATCATTCACCCCTATAGAATTATAGGGGCGAATGACCATGATTATGGTCGAAGACTTTGTGGAAAGGTTCTCAGGAATCTGAGAACCTTTCCACAAAGTCTTCGACCAGCTGATTCACTAATTCATGATGAACATCATTGTACTCACAAATTGCATGAGAACTGAGGAGATTGGCCTGTGCGGCCTGAGTACGAATTAGCCGAATCATTCAATTATAGGATTACGCACGAGCGGGCTAGCTACCTCGATCATCAAATTGACTTTGACCATTATAACGTGACTTTGAAAACTATTAACACGTTTTAGATCACAATGATGGAAGAGTGAGCTTTTCGTGAAAGGTCTTTGCCCGGCAGTGAGACATTATGGCCTAGTTAGAAGATCGTAATGATGCTTAAAAGCAGGTGGGACACTTAAAGCAAATATGGAACATGTGTTTGAGATATTTGACGATGTACAGGACGATGGTAGCTTAGGTTTATCGCAAGGCAAGCTTTTCATGACAAAGGTATTCCCTTCTTTTCAAACTTGAGTAGGTAGATCACATGACCGTATGACACAAAATTGGATAGATCGGATGAAATATAGGCAAAAAGATGCAAGATCTTCCAAAGAACATAGATCTTAGCATAAGAAAACTGATTCAATGCATCAAAAGGCGCCAAGATCATTGCCTTTGTATGAATCATTTTAATTGGTCTGAACATGAGTCTATTTTCGTCAAACATAAACCCTACATTCAGTTCTTTCTAAGAAACGAAACGAATGAGTAATTTACGATAAAAAGTTAGTCTGTCTATAGTTATTCACGGAAATTTTGAACTACACAATTATCTATGAATCAGGAGCATGTCTCAGATGGATAGTAACACGAATAACTTCGTTTATTTTGGCTCAAAGATAACAAAACCACAATTATAATACACTTGAATCATAAACATGGTGTTGATGAGGTAAATGTCGACTACTTATAAGGAAAATACAATAACATAATGCGCAGTTAGTCCCCACTCGCCCGGTCCCATTTATAAACGCTGGCTGGCCTATATGGTACAATACATAACAGGAAATTATTATTATTCATATTCAAGGTAATCAAACACTAAAATTAGCAGAGTCGGCAAGGGATAACACCATGCTGTTATCAGCAATATACCTGACAATCAATATTGATAACAAATCGCAAAATAGACAGGCAATAACATTATGGGTGCTCCTTTTTTCTATAAGCAAAAAAAAATGGCAATTAAAAAACGATTTGTCTTGAACTCTTCACACAAGAGGTCTTCTAATGGTCTTATATTACTATCGACAGTGATTAATAGATCTAATATTTCAACCACTCTAACGTAATCAATCTAGCCAAACTGGCTAGTCAACTTCCAAAAAAGTCCCTTTCAGCAGTTATTTAACAACCTTGAGAAGCAATCTTAACAAGATCTTTTTGTAACTGAGTAACGTACCAATACACACATGCATTCAATCGGCCCTGGCATTGAAATGGTCAGAACACTCGGATAAGAAAACGTAAATGGAACGGAGACTGGACTCAATGAGATAGACTGAAAAGAAAATGAAAGGAGGATAACTTATGGAATTGATGAAGGTAACATTGAGAAACAAGATGATAAAACAAACGATACATTTACGAAGAAACAACTCGGAGACTAGGAGGATTACTTAAGATACCTAATGTCAACCCTGTTGAAAAACGATGTAGAAATATGTACAAAACCTCTTTAAAAGTTGATTGGTTATACAGTATGGAGCAAGAAAACACACTTCTTGAAACAGTGTGTAATTGTGCAAAGAAGGTCGAAGTTTAGCCAAAACACCATAACCAAAAAACTGTTGACAATATTGATACAAATGTTACGATTGTTGATTTTTAGCGACAAGTGGATACTTTCAAAGCCAATGTCAACATTATGGAAATATTTGAGGTGATGGAAGACATAATTACAAAGCAGCTAGACATAATTATGTCTAGCTAAGATGGAGTTTAAAGAAATGATTACACGTACCAAAACATAGAACCGCACGTACTAATTCTATATCCGTTCCAAAATGGAGAACAGTTGTTGGTATCACAGAAGAAAGATAGGTAATTTGGTATTATTTATCTCTGAATATGATCTACTATGTAACACTATAGATCTCCCAATTTACTTGAAGATCAATAAAAGTTATTCCCGAAGAAAATATTTAGAGAAATTAACCTTTCTTTTGTATGTGTCGTGATGGTCCAGAGGTTAAGGTTTCGCCTCTCATGCATGAGGTTGGGTTCAAATCCGGGCAAGTACCAATGTGACATTTTCAATTCATATGTACTTTCTAAGTTTATCTTGAACATCACAGATATCGGTGAAGGAAAACATCGTGAGGAAACTTGGACTTATAATGAATAAAAGTCTGAAATCGCCAACCCGTCTTGAGCAAGCGTGGTGATCAATGCTCGTGCCTTCTCTGTTTGAGAAGAGGCCTTTGCCCAGCAGTGGGACAGTAATAAGCTAGTATTATTATTATTTAACCTTTCTTTTTGTTCTCCGGCCCATAACCAAAGGGGGCGTAACATGTTTACTGACGAACGCTACAGATATGTTTATCGAGAAACTATATATTTTATTGTATCTAGGTACTGTGAAAATGCATGGCTGGAAAGTAATATGATAGCAGAAAACAATACAAATATTGAAGACCAAGAACAACGCGTCAAGAAAAGCGGCAAAACCCAATCAATGGAAACTCACAAAGATCTTACAGTACCAGGGAACCATGACTCTAAAGAGCAACACAAACTGCGAACAGTAATCAATCCTTGAACATCGTACAAGTAGAACGTTATTTTTAATCTGTATCAATGCCCTTGCCTTCTCAGTTTACCAAGCAAATAAAACCAATAGCTTATCTGTGGTTAAATCTATTCACTATGCGCTCTATAGATCCTTGTCTACCGACTACATGCAATGCATAAAACCATTGAGTAGGGACGGTGCTTGCATTTTCATTGATACTTTGGATCTATATTCTATCTTCGGATCGTAACTATGCGATACGATTCTAGGATCGTAACGAGTATCGTATCGTAAAGCAAATATTGTGTCATACTTATCAAAGCCTATATGTTAACAACAAAATCGCTAACTTTCGATTGCTAATTACGAACGAATAAATTCGGTTGCAATAATGATGCTGGCGAGAAACGCATCTTGGATGTAAAGACTTGTTTTACACGCAAACAGCAAGTACCTAAGCGACTTTGTCGTTATCTCTGTCGAGACTCGGCGCCCAGGCAAAAATTCCAGGAATTATTCTGTGAGCCGTCTGGGACAGTTTTTTGTATTCTTCTAAATGGTCTGATCATGCAATTTAGGACAATATGGCATCATACGATCCATTCATATTAATACCGGTATCGATCCAATCATTTATCGTATTCGTTTGTATCAATGCAATACATCGGAGTATCGAATCCTGTTGTATCGACACAGTAAAGTATCGAATCGGATCGTACATCACTACCATGGAGTATTTATAATTATTCTTCGTTATTTTGCATTACGTTTTGAATCAACATGAGTTTCACCCACACACATGCCGAAGTTGGGAATCCTCATTGTTTCAGAACAAAGAATACGATTTTGATTATACGTCTGCGTCTGTCTATTAAGAATAAGGTGCATGCATAGTTAGTTATTGAAACACAGTTTGTATAAGGAAAATATGGTAATTAGGATTAAGATACAAGTTTTGGAAACCTGATCGGTTAGTTAAAAGAAATGAAAGCGAAACCATTTTGTAGACGTCTGTCTACTAATTTGTTTTGGATATCCCATTTCATACTATACATATCACACTTTCATGATAAAGAACCTATAGATGGTTTCTGAAAATATTTCAAGATAACTATAGCTTCCTTCTTCTGCTCTGCCCCAACCAAGCCGTATATGAAATTAACTGTCCCAAATTGTAAGGATAACACACTTAAGACGTAACTGTGGCTATCGTTAAAATTCTACGGAACTGCTGGAACTGCCCTACTTTCACGTCCATTATAGCCGTGTTACAAGCAACGCTCCATTTTGTAATGCGTCAATTGTTTACAGCTAAGTTTTTAAATATAGAAGCAGAAGATTTTCGAAAAGTAATTGAATTGCTGATGTAACAAAACGCAAGGAATAAAATATCACCAGTTTGATTATGTTTCGAGTTCTGCTTAGAAGAAACTAGCGTAAAATTGAATGAAAACTATAATAAAATACAATTTTAATCTATGAAATTCTCATAAAACAGCTGCTGATATACTGTTTCAGTTGTACCGAGTTCGTTGAAAATATTGTTACATAATGGTTGCCTATGCTCTTCAATAGTGACCACAGACAAAATGGTAGCTTGATTGCGGAGTCATCCAGTACTTTCATATTGATTGTCAAATTATCCTACTATTCGTAATCACAGCAGTATGATTCAAACACCAATCTACTCACAGATAAATAACCTATTTTGGGTTAAAGTTACACAAAAATCCGTCCAGAAATTTCAGAGAAAATTGCAACAAACGACCGCTGTAAAACTCGCACATTAAATTAAAACAGAAGATAATTTTACTCACAGTTTTCCAACGAGGATGTAGCCGCACAACACGTCTGACTCAATAGCAGGTAAAATTATAACTAAACGTATGTAAACACATCAATACATACACACAGACACACTCCGCCTTTAGAATTAATTCGCGGTTCTCAAGGGCACAAACTGGAGCGATATGGGAACTCTTTTCGAATACTTTTAGGAAGTTTATCGGAAGAGACCTTCACTTGAAACGTCTAAGAAAGTTATGCAGCTTAGATATTGCTGCGGTGTTTATTTATTCGTATTAAATCGTTGTTTTTCCCTGAGTCCTTTTTTTATGAGTAAGTTGCGACGTAGGTCGAATCAGCTGTAGTGACGTAAGTGCCATCGGAGTGACTTTACCTCCGAGCTAAGTTCCCAAGTCGGACGTCATACCACGCCCAATTTTATCGGTTAGCGATTGGGTTTTGTAGAACGGGACCTGCTTACTAAGACGTGCATAAAAGCATGTGTACATCTTCTGATGACGTATAAAATGACGTCACTATGGCCTTCCACAATCGCGTTGGTTCATTTTGAGTGACACTCACTCTCTGTACAAAGAGAAGGTTAAGGAAACTAACCCCTGGGTGGGGTTTTTCTGGTATGAGAATCAATTTGTGGTGTCTGGTGTGGACGATAGGTAGAGGAATATCCTCGAGGAATAAGGGGAAATAAATCTGAAGGTATAAATGACTAAAACACTGCGATTTTAGAGAAAGATCTCAACAAGCTACTCTGGCAACTACAGTCAGAGAAAATATGTAAGAAAAAACCTTCAGTCGAATTGATAACCTCCGCTGTGGTTAATCCAATGATAAGCAGAGTTAAGATGTGGAACCTCAAATTCTTGAGGACCAAGATGACCAATCGAATATTCCCTGAAGGAATAGTAACTTCTGGCGTCAAGAAACAATAAGTTGATCCACTGAGACAAAACTTCAAGTAATCTTGGCTATAGTTTAGCCTCCTTCGGGTATTGAAAACTGGATGAAGTCCCCAGTCAGTCAACCAGCTGTCAAATCAGGCTCATAATATTCTTTCCTGTAGGGTCTCGTGATTGGTTGGCTAAAATCACAGCCAATTCTATATAGTTGATCGCAGATTTTAAACTACAGTTGAAATTCTCAGAGACATCGGTTTCTATTCTAGGATGTTTTCTCAGTTTTATTTTATCAGCAGGCTCTTTCTGAATGTAAACAGCGAAGCAATTTGTATTATAATTTTATTGCTCCGGAAATAAACAAATCTTTCTTTATTTGTACAAAGAGTTTGTTTGAATAAGAAAGTCTATTGGAAACGATTAGTTACAAAAGAATAAAAAAATAAGCTACTCCGTTTATTTAATTAAAACATGGTGGTTGTTTTCATAATGTTTTGTTTATTAAAGTAAGTATTTAACAAATGATAATACCTATTAAACTCGGTAAGACGCGTGCAGAGTTGCCGAAACTTAACTTTTAAAAAGTCGTTAATAGTCTCTGTATAGAGTTCTGCGTCATAGACAATTTGTGACGTCAACCGAAGACGGTAGTGCAGGTGCAGCTGTATCTAATTTTCATTGGTAATTCGATCTAGATCTAGAATTCTTGATGCATTGTTGAGATAAAAATTAACAGTAACAGTCTTACAAATATGTACTTAATCAAAAAAGGTTAAATTGGAGCTAAAATAAAAGTAGCCTTGTTTAAATAAGAATTTAACTTGGTTAACGAGCTGCCGTTTCTTAAGCAAGATAAACTCAAAAGCAGCTTTATAGTCCGACATATGGACAAGAAATCCCTTATGTTGCAAATTAATTCGTCAGACGTCCAAATAAGATCACCTGCCATAAATGTAAGACAAAAACAGGCCGGATATTCGTCAGCTGACGACCATAGGACAATGCACGACAATATGGCGCTTGCCGCCATTATTAGCAGCTAATGACAAATTCAGCGCATGCCTGCAACTTCCCAGCGTTATCGTGATTCACGCCGCCTGTCGAGCGATTTTTGAATTTCGAATGATCTTGTTTGATTTATTATTTATTTATTTTATGGAAAATACTGTCCGTTGACAGCAAAAACAATACAAACACTTCTCCATAGAATCCTGTTTGTTTTAATGATCATTAGATCAGATGAATCCAAAAAGGTTGTCACGTTCATGCAGCTTACGTTACGTTCCATGAGTCAGCCACTGAAACTAATTTATTTGTGCGAAGGTATAGATTACTGCGGCTTACGTGTACAACAGAATCCAATTGAAAAAAAAAATCGTGACTAATCAGTTCTACACAACACAATCTGATTAACATGAATTTCCCAAAACTGCAGTATCTTGTTTTCCTAAAAGAATTGTGAAAGAGTCATTCATTGGCAGCTACCTCGACTTTTAATAAGAAAAGCATGTTGATAGTTTTCAACAAGGCGTGACAATCATCTAATCGTATAAAGAAAAAACACGTTCTTTAAGTCATGACTTATGCGTTTGTAATTGGATAGATGATTTATAATGCAGAACATGAGGCGTTATTACTAACGAAGATAGTTGAATAATCGAGCCATATACGTCTGCTTTATTTGATAAATGATCAGCGCATGATTAGGCAATATCCTTTACTGTTAAACGGTAGCTTTGTTATAATAGACCAAAGAGTTTTTAATCAAGCTTTCTTGGAATATTCCAGCCAGTCCAACCTGATACGGGTTCTAAAAAATATCATTGTTTTTTTAATTAGTTTATTTGCACTAACCGGTTGTCGAATAAAAATACAATTAACTATTTAGGTACCTAATACATAGTTTTTTGTTAGAATCCTAAGCACATAAAGTGTTGATCTGGGATTGTCAAAATAAATCGTTTACAGTCTAACAAAGAATGACATAAGTAATAAATATATATTTTCGAACATATTTTTCTTCTTTTTCTATTACTCATGCTAATTAGCCTTTATAAACCCATTTATAGGCTAATTAGACAAAGAATAGGTTGAGTTTATGGCAGCCAATAATCAGGAGACACTTTATTTTGCTAATTTCCTACATATTTGTTTGTATTTTCTTCAAGTAAGCCTTTCAATTCGACACGGCTAATATCGCAAGGAGTTTTAGAACTAAAACTGGCAATCAAGATTCTAGGGCTTTTGGTTACATAGCTAAATTAGAAGGGTAACTAACATCTCAAAATTTTATCAGCTCTTTAGCCTAGATTTCAAGTCATCAATAAACACGGACAGGGTACTTCAGGGGACTATTTTGGGCCCTAGCGTTTACCAGAAGAGAAAATGAGGATACGGAAATCCGGTTTTAACATATTTGTCTAGTCTTCGTGTTTACCACTTTTTATGGAACTAATGTGATAATAGGCATTCCAAATTCAAACATTAGAATTTAACACTTCTGAACATTGGCTGTAGATAATTTTACTTTTAATTGATCGAACGTGTCCAATCAGATTTTAAACTTGACTTGCGAATGATTCGTCCTATCTAGACAAAGAGAAACATAGTTTAGTCTGTGCTAGTGGGGTCTGGCAGTTTTTTCCTTCCTTTTTTATGACTGACTTGGCTTCCTGTAACTGATACTTTTGATGAAGGACATAAGCCATATTGATAGTTTATTATTCGTGTCTGATTGGAAAACTCTTAACTACTTATATGTATGTTTTTTTATTCTTTGGCTTGTCATTATGAATTAAAACCTTTCATAGCTGCCCTGAGGTGAACAGTTGAAAATACAATTCTGTGCATTCGTTTAGGTGCCACGGTGTTATTGGAAACGATCATAAAAGCACTATCTAACCTACTTTTACCTCTCATTGATTGACACTTGAAATCGTATGATCCTAAACTCCTACAACAATACATTTCAATCACACATCAACCTTGCATTTATCAATATTGTATTATTAAATAATATAGCACACATCAATATTGCATTTATTTGAAATCATTATTACTTACGTACATAAAAAAATATAACGGTTGCTAGCTGACTTTATACTAATAATAGTTACTTGTACATAATGACAATATGAATACGTACTACATAAATAATCGTACGTATACCGCTAACCCGCAGTGAGAGCCAATCATCTACGAATTACCTACTGATGCTGAGAATTAGTCGCCATTTTCTTCAAAAAAGGAGGAGGTTTCTCAATTCGACCGTTTTTTAGATTTTTGTTTGTTCGCGGATAACTTCGTCGTTTATGAACCGATTTTGATGATTTTTTATTTTTTTTGAAAGGAGATCCCAAGGGTGGTACCATGACAAGGAAACCAGGATCTGATGATGGCATCCCAGATAAATCGAGGGGAACCTTCAAAAATCGATAGTAGTGCAACTCTGGTGCGTTTGTTAATAGTATTTTCGGTGACTTGTTTGTTAGCTATCAGAAACATTTATAAGAACAACTCAGAGTTACATACATTGCACACATAAATATAGAAATAATTTGGATTCTCGAGATCAAGCTGTAACTAAAGTATTCCTGCTCAATCTTCACATTGAAAGGCCCTGACATGTTTTCGCGTGCCTCTTACTCTCATTGAAACTGCTCTTATAACTGAGATATGTATTTTCACTTTCAACCAGTACACTATTTGAGAATATGCGTTTCCCTATTTCTCATTAAGCTTTGATGCGGTTTTTTTTTTAACTGTTATATTCAGGCTCCTCCCTCATCGCATGAAATGATTAACGGGATGTTGATGAAGATGTTTGTTTGATTCCGTTTTTTTTGCCACCGACTTCTAAAGCTAAAGTTATTTTTCACTTTTTTGTTTTTTGAAGTCGGTTTTATTTTTAAGTTTAGGTTTTAAAGTGACTGCGAAATATGTTGAAGATGAATCACATAATTCTTTGGCATATGAAGTTGTTCTGAAGATTTGAAACTGGTACCAAGTTGTATGCTAACTGGCCATATGCGAATATATGGATGAACAATAATTTATATTATGTTAAAGTCACAACTGTCAGTCTCAGCTGACATTTTGGCAATAAATCAAAAAACATTGCTGTCAAACAATGGCCTTTCATTTTTGTACTTGTCACTGCATATGGATTCAATATTCAATATGATCTTATGTAAGATAGATAGGTAGATATTACTCCCCTAGAACTATTTTATCAGTTGTTAAATCTCGAGTGATTATATTGGCTGTCAATATTTCGACCAACCAATGACAACCACTAATGTCAGAATTGACAGCAGGTCAACCGGGGTTAACCCTCTTAAAAGAACATGACAAGATGTCAAAATAGATTGTTCTATATCGAGGACATTTTTTAATGTCATTCATACAATTCGTTCACCGTATTTCACTCGCACCTGCCTTTAAAAACTTGGAAGGAAAATAACGTGACCACCACATTAATACTTGGGTACTTCTCTAATTTCTGTGCAAAGTCAATGTACTGTTCCATTTAGAAAAGTAATTAAGTCAAATGTATTACTGTTCGGTTCAAAGTAGTGCAGTTATGATTACGACCTGTTTTGGTAGTAGACTTATATCTTGTTCCTGGTTTCAAAAAAAAATAAAGGTTAACCCGGTTGACCCAAACGAAAAAAAAACAGCATAGACAAAGTAAAACCACGTGAAAAAATAAAGACTGAAAAACAACTGCCTACGTAGCTACGAAGTTTATGGCAGATTTAAATCGTATTTCCAGGTATACATATATGAAGTGAGGTTTAAAAATAAATTTAGTTTCTAAACGATTTTTAACAAGTCTACGAATTAGCTACACAGTGAAAGCCGTAACAGTTAGATTCACTGTTAAATTGACTAGGTACCGCTAGTTAGTTTATATTTATCACAGACGGTAACCTATTACTATTATTTTACACTGCAAAACTGAAATCATTTGACAAGCGTTAATACCAACGTCACTGAAACCGAAAAATCGTTAAAAGTAACCATTTTGCATTAGAAAGCATATCATTTTGCTTTGCTCCAATAAAAGTTGTAAAAGCGTAGCACGACGACCGTTATACTTAGTAGAATGAAAGCCGGCATTATAATAGATCTTTGCTCTTTTAAATAAGAAAAAGAACAACGCTTTTTATGTGCTCTCAAAGAAAGTAAACTTTTTGACATGTTCTGACTTTATATCAATCTTAAATGTGACACCTAGTACTTATGAAAAAATAACGTTAAAAATAAAAATGGGGTAAAAAAAATTGTAAATGGTAACATGGATTTAAAATTCACCTTTTTTTTTACAATAAGCAAATATTTCAAAACGCAACTTTAAAAAAAAATACACTTCTATTTAGGCCAGGTTCACACTTAAAATTATTAAGGAACGACCCAAAAATTGTAGAGATTGAAAATAAGTTGAACACTAATTATTGTTTCTCATGGCAATGTTATGTGCTGGTTTAGTTTTCGTTCACGCGATACCGGTAGCAATAACACGCAATGGTGACCGTAGATAATACTTTAATATTGTTGCTGTGCTAAAAATTGTAAAATTGAGCGGAAAATTTTGGACAGCAATGTAAGACTGGCCACATCATCTCTTAGGGTCAGTAAATTAGGGTTGCCACAAATAATATAGGATAATTTATTAATTCCCCATCATCATTTTCACTGCCCCCAATAGTACAGTCGCCAGGGCATCAAGTTGTCAAATCTTATTAGATTTTAAACTTAACCAACAACAACATTTTATAGTTTAAAATCAATGACAGTTTGTGGTATAAACTTGATGTACTAACGACTGTACGACTCCCAAAACCATAAACAAGTCTCGTTGACATGAAAAACCCATTTTAATAAAAGACGTGTGGAGTAATTATCTCAGGAGTAAAGAGTAAAAAACCATGAATACTATGAATAGGTAAGTAGACCGAGTCACTGATGGTTCTCAATGTGTTCTATTATACCGACGCTTGCTGGCTAATCTCAAAGACCTTGCAGGTGCTTTCATCCAAGTGGTGTCGAGCTTTGATTAAGCTTAAAGGTCTGCTAATCCCGTATGTTCAAGAAGGCATGAAGATAATGCTATCGTGTGGTTTTAACACCTGATAATGTAAGTACTTCAGAGTCAAGCGCTGAGCAGCAATAATTTGATATTAATTTTCTGATGACACGTGTAATATAAAGTTACTGTATTTTTTTACCTGTAGTGTGATCAGGAAAGTTTTTTTAAATTACAATATTCTGTATTAATTACATATTTAACCCTAAACTGCTGCCATAGTGTTTCTGATGTTTATTACAAGGAGGTTTATTTTTCAGTCTCTCTCCAAAGTTCAGTGTATGCATAATATGAACAAAAATACTATAATTCTTTATCAGTTATTTCTGAATGAGTCATCTACCAAGAAGTGTACTATGAATCGCTAAACCAAAGTTATTTTCTTGAAACAAAGCCAACAATGTAGATAAGACTGATTTTCTATGCTGATAATACTTCAAGTTATGTTTTCACATTTTTACGTATTTAGTTAACAAATAAATATTTTATTTAAGTACTTCCCTTTTCCTTCATCTAGCTAGAGATTTTACTTATAACTTGCAAAAGTTAATAGTCGAAAAACTGGGTAGTAAGTAATAAGTGATATTGGGTTTTCCACCATGAATTTCTCAGTAACAGCTCGGAGTTTGGATTTGTGCATTGTTAATGGCATAAGGGTCGGCCCCTATCACAGGACTTAATCATAATGACCGGAATATGGGGGTTCTATAGGTACAGGTCCGCCTAACCCTATGTGCATTACATGCGATGCGTTATATTATGTATGTAAACTGTATAACTAAGGAGAATCTGTATATGGAGAATGCAATTGTGTCCCCGCACCCCAGCCAGAAGTGTCAAGGAGGTGTTTTAGTCAGTAGGAGTCTGACAGATCCCTCCTCCGCATCTATTGGGGATTTCAAAAAGTAAAAAAAAAATATTTGTAAACTGAACTAATCTTGGAAAATTTTCACAGATGCGCTCGTTGCATCAAGTAATAAAGAAAATGTAAATTAGCAATCAAGCAATTGTAATTAAAAACTTAACAAGGGTCAAGTCAATGTGCTCAGTATTTGCATAATTAGCATCGTCTGCAATTTCAATTAGGTAGTTTGCTTATTTTATTTTTCAACTTTTTTGCCGTTAGCTTAACTTTAAGTTGTTCTTACTTTATTTGACGTATGCAATTTAGAGTCTTGTATTTTTATCTGAAAGAGAGATTACGATGGAGTTTCTTGCAATTTCATCTCCATGCGAAACCCTGGGAATGGGCAACTAGAATCAATTCTACCTATCTTCTTGTAAAGATTGACGTTCAAAAGTGCTTTTTAATGAATGACATAAACTTTGATTTTGATTTCAAGTAACATTTACATTTAGACATTTAAAGACTTTTTTTCTAAACCTTTTTGTATATTATATCGATCATTATCAAATCATACGTGTACATATTTTTTAAATATTCAGGCCAGTATTATTTTTAAGTAGAAACATTGCATAATTATATTTTTACAGCTAGTCAGCAATGGAACAACATTCGATAAGTCATCATTTCTATTGTCATTTTATACGTGCCATGTTTAATATATTTTTAAAACGTGATCACTGATCAGCATTGGAATCATATTCAATAGGCATTATTGTAATAAAACTTTTCATGCGTGTTTGATTTAGGTATTTTCCACCAACGCCAGTTTGAAACGTTAAATATTGACGTTTTTGACAAAAAAGGAATTATTAACCTGTGTTGTTTACAGTTACGTACGGTTATCAGATAAATACCCCCATTCATGAAAGTTTTTTGGTGATTTGACATTCGTTATCTGTTGTTACCCACATAGTCAGTCACACCACTAAATAACAAATGACATAACAGGAAATATTTACTAATTCCCTGAACAGATTTAAGCCTACAATGTGTCACGTTTTGGCAACAGGAAATTTAATCAATTTGTTTTTAATTCTGAATTCAGTTCAACACTGCTGTAGATTCAAAGTTGGTAAAAATGACGAAAAAGTTTCAAAACTTCTATTAATTTTGTAACAAAAAATAGGGGAATCTACACATAATTCCTTGTTAAAGAAAATTAAATGGACTTCTAAAAAAGTTGCAAATCTTGACATCTGCAGAGCTGTCAAAAGGAACGTTGCAATTTAAAAGTTTAAATTAAAACTAGTACTTACTTTGGCTCCGATCTGGTTACCGCATTGTCCGGCCTGTAGGTGCACTATTTCCCTCATATTTGTTCTGTTTTAATTCCTATTTAATAGACTAAATAATATAAGTTTGTTTCTTAGCGCGTTTCCCGCCACACGCACGGACGGACGGCCCGATTGAAATGAAATGAAAAAGGAACGGTGAACGGCGACCGACTCGGTTCTGCTCGGGGTGAGTGTGTGGCTAGCGTATGGAATTCTCCCGGTTTTGGGGGAGATGTGAGTCAATGGAAGTTTAGGATTGAAATGAGGATGACGATGGTAAGCGAAACAAAATATTTATTGGAAATCATGAAGATAATAATTGCTGATTTTGGGTTTGTGTATAAATGACTCATTTATTACTCAGTAATGATTCAGAATGTAAACATTGTTTGTCTTAGTTTCAGTTTCAAGAAAGAAAACATTACATTGCTATTTACCTACTCATAGAAACTAGAATTTTCGTACTGCAAAAATTAGCTCGTAGTTATTAGATTAGATAGATAAGAATATTTTTCTGCTAGTATTTTCTGTCCCTTTTTTGTTTCTTATGTAAATCGTTCTTAAATTAACCCTTGTATCTTTATACCGATGTTTTTCACACCATCTTAAACACTTTTAAAAAGGGCGGGGGGCGTTTTGTGGGCCTTTGTGATGTAATATTTGACGGTCAAAAAGTTCTAAGTAACTTTAAAAATTTGAATGAATGAATACAATAATTAAACTTTTTAATACCTATAATGGACTAATGGAGGTAGTCAGGTAGATAACCTATCTTGAATTTTCAGCGTAATTTCTCCACCTTGTAACTGGCAACCCAGAGCCATGATTCACCAAGCGGACGCAAGTTCACGTCGACAATGAAACCATAAATTATAAATTAATTCAAGTACTAATTACATTCTCTATGCCGACGACCGCTGATGGCTTTAAGTTAAAAACGTTTCAGTTAAGAGGCATGTACATAACTGAGGAAAACGTCTTTATTTATTATTATTTATTTACTAGCTTCTCTCGTGTAAAGCATGGAAATTATCCCATGGGGACGTCCTGTTTTTAGCCTATGTCATTCGAGGATAATGTAGCTTTCAGTTAGTGAAAAAAATAAATTCCGGTATCGGATCAGCAGTTCCGAAGATTACCCCCTGCATGCAAACTTACAAACTTTATCCCTTTATAATAACGCTAGCTTATGCCCGCGGCTTCTATGATAAAAGTCCATCCTATGTGTTAATCCAGATTATAAACTATCTGGGTGGTAAATTTCATCCAAATCCGGTCAGTAGTTTTCGAGTGAAAGAGTATCAAACATTCACCCATCCATCCTCACAAACTTTCGCATTTGTAATATAGGTAGGACAGATTTTCAGCCTAGATCGTCGTTCGTCCTTCTGCAGGGCAAATACCTCCCTCTCTCCTATCTGCCATTTCTCTCTATTTTGAGCTACTGTGGAACAATGCTACCTTTAGTGGACAAGCTCTTTCAACTCTTGAAATTATTATAAGGCTGCCTGAAACATTTATTAAACTTTTGTGTGTGAGCAGAGTTCTTGCAAGACAGTTCAACGAGTCATCGTGACCAAATTGGTTTATTTTTAGTTAGTTTGCCTCGGTTTAAAAGGGATGAATGGACTTGATTTAAAGTTCAGAATACGTTATTTTACATTGGATATGTTTTTCTGAGAGGTCAAAGTTGTGACGGGTTATTCTGTAGACCCTGTCGTTGTAAATAATAGAAGAAGTAGCAGGGATTTTCTGTTGTTTTGTCGAATCTTTCGCCTGAATGGACACACGCCTAATTTTGTTACACTTCACAATACTTTTGACATGCCAATAAAATATTTGTCCATCCATCCGCAAACATACCTAACTGTCGAAATCTGGGTGTATTGTACACATCTACATCGCCCCTCAGAGCATACAGGCGTGATGTTACGTCATGATGTTGTATAAACAATAAACATCCAAACGATTGCAGCAATCACGACAGATTTGCCGTCTATGTTTAAAGAATTCCAATCTCCGAAGATCAGCATCAGATCTTCACCAAATTTAAATGGGACCACCTCAGGAGTATTTTCTTTCAAATAAAAAAAGAATTTTGAGAATCGGTCCACAAATGGGAGAGAAATCGAGTAACATACATAAAAAAATACATACACACGAACATATAACGTCCTCCTTTTTTGAATAGAATAGAATATAATAGAATACTCTTTATTATGTACACCATAAAAAGAAGTCGGTTAAAAATTATAAATGTCATGTAATTTATAGATGTTTGACAGTCGTTATAGGTAGTCAGTAGCTTGAAAGTCTGACAAGAGAACCAGTCTTACCAAAGGGTACGTTTTACCTAGTACTAACTGGGTTGTGGAGGTCAGATAGGCAGTCGCTCCATTTAAAATACTGCTATTCGAAAGGTCCGATGGTTAGACTAGAAGCCCACCTCACATAGTTGAGAGCAGGCTAAGGAGATGATGATGTATGCACTCATTACGTGAAGAACTGTTTAAAACATGGACAAGTAACGCCACATAATTATAATACAAGGAGAGTTTTGCATCCGAGTCAAAATTCAGGAGCTTGTCACAAAAGCCATAAATAATCAATTTAAATTACGATACCTGGTCAATAATTAAAGCTGCTATTTTAAATTGATAAACTTTGACATTATTTCAGAATGAACACGAAAAAATAAACAGAATCACCCATCGCGCGACATTTCTCTGTGAGCGTTGATTTGTGTGGGTGAAAACGCGGTTATAGGGCTAGTAACATACGGGCCACGATTAAATACGGGTGGTTTACACAATTACCGATAACCGTAATTAAACAAAAGAAAAAACCTACCCATATGTTATTATTGATTCGGGTCAAGAATCATTAGCGATAGATACCTCCTTGAATTTGACCAGGATGCAAAACGACACCCTTGTATTTGCCACTAGGTCCTTGGGCTCGCATGAATTCGTCAAGCATACGTATGTAGATACTATCGAGGACACTCCCGCCTGATCACCACTAAGCTTATTTTTGCTTGCACTTAAAACATAGAAACGCTCTCTATCCCCGCCCCGTTGACTTTATAATAAATAATTAATGAAAAAAATACCGATCGGCGACACATGCCAAACGAGAGTTATTGTTATTTTGCGCGCCAAAGTTGACGCTTTCCTAATAGGCCTAAAGTTTAAGGTGGAGTGGCTCGGCGCCTCCGCATGATTTAAGCGAAAAAAAATTTAACTGATCAGGCGGAAAAGACCACGACTGTACGCCACCTTTTCTGTCTACGAATAAAGTTTTACTAACTTCGAAAGAGATTTACTTTCCTCTTCATCTTTGGTAATTGATTATACTTCGTTTTTTGGTATCAAGAACCACTCCAAAAGTTTAAGTAGCTAAGTAAGAAGTGCTGAAATATTCAATTTGAAGTCGTGTCTGACAAATACAACACGGCTATCTTAAAAAGCTATTACAAGTCATCTATCATAACGAATCTTCCAACATTTCAACGCACCAATATTTCTGCCTAGGTAAGGCTGAATTTACATTGCCATACATTGGAAATGGAATGGAAGCATTTTTTTGTAACGAAATCTTAAAAAGGATAATCAATTTTATGATATTTTTTGTGTACAAACAGTGTGTGTAGAAACAAAGACGCGCGTCTTCCGAAGGATTCTCGCGCATTCTCGGGAATCCGCGCAGTTAGCAGCTCTTATATCTAGTTTGTTCATCATTACACATACACATATGTATAACATCACACCTGTAATTGCCGAAGGGTCCGGCAAAGGTCTTCTTAACATTACAGCAACGTTTGACCAGTTATGTTTTACCCCGAATCATAGGGAGCGAGCCTACAGCCATCAACCGGGTACAACTCCAGACTTCGTGGCTGCTACTGAGGAATTTCTGATGGAAAAACCCAATAACACTTAGCCCGACCCGGGAATCGAACCCGGGACCTCATACTTACCAGAATTTATCTAAAGTTTATTATGCTTTTTAAGATTGCGCTCAAAAATTTGCTTCCATTCAAATTAAGCCTAACACCATTCGTCAATTATCCAGTTTTATTATCTTCTTGAGTGAACGCTGACTCACAATAAATTCCGTTATTGCTGAGCATTACTTTCACTTAGAGTGCAGTCTTTGTGCAGCAAATAGATCTTACTTTATGACTGACAAATTGAGAATGTTATTGAATATAAAAAACTCCTTTGTATTAGTCATTAATTAAGACTTAATTAAATATAAAGAAAGGTTGCTTTATCACTTATTTATTTAAAGGTTCAGGGCTTCAGGCACACAAATGTAGATACTGTGATAGCATTGGCATATCCAGCACCAGCTCAAGTACAGTGTGTACAAGTGAAATGCTACTAACTAACATCGTCTTATTTATTAACGAAATTTCTGTACTCGTATTTACTTTACATAGGCATGTTAGTTAGTTAGCCGTCAACCAAGCATTCTGTACATCAAACTAAGTACCTAACTTTACGCGAAAATTATTGCTGGGAACAGACTTTTTTTTTGGTGAAATATCATGTACTGTGGTAGAACTCAATGTAACGCACTTAAAACAGGTGTTTAAAGTAAAAATCTTACAATAAAAACTTGTAGTATTTAAAAAAAACTTGTCGAAAAGTTGGAACTTTGACCCCCAATATTTCCGTAACTAGAAGGTTCCCAGGTGTAGAACAAAAAAATTATCGCAATGACGCGGAGAACAAGTGCTTTTACACCCTTTATATATATGGGGCATTGTAGCCTGAAACAAATGATGTTGTTGTTGTTATATCAGCCTTCCTTTGGGTAATACAGAGTCAGGCAAGGACACCACTGCCTGCAATTTTGGAAATAAAGAGTTAGCACCTGCCTACAGTTAGGTACATTCATTGGTACTTAGAATAACTGTTTTCAGTCAATATTATATATTCTTCGGCCCGCATCGTTTACGCCTAAATAAAATAAAACGAATCACGTTTATCACTGAACATGTTAAAAAACGTTCATTGACAGAAACGAAACTATGTCTTATAATAATATGATTTATAACACATTTGCTCGTAAAGGGTCTCTTATTTCACTAATTTCTATATCGTAAAGTATCTCATTACGTACTTGTGCTGGAAAGTAAAATGCACGGTTAATACTTATTTAAATCTTAGAAAGAGTTTTTATGTCAGAAAAGTGGTCAACATTTTATGAATAAAATTAACTTTGGGAGATGAAATATAATAAATAAACATTTAATTATTTAATTTAATTAATTTTGACAATAAATTACAACCATTTATCTGTAAAAATAAGAAAAAAATATTTATTTACTTTATTAGTAACTAGCTGACCCGCGCAACTTCGTCTGCGTTACGTAAGAGAGAGAGAGGCTTAGAGAGAGTGTGAGATAATATGCTTTAGCGGACTTTTTAAGAGGAACAATCCCGTCATACATGTATGATTGTTGAGTAACTTTAACCGTTTACGCAGCGCACGGAAAGGAAGCTCTCAAAAGCAATAATTTTTCGCTGTATTTGCAACAATTTTCATTGATGCTCCGCTCCTATTGATTGTAGCGTGATGTTATATAACGTATAGCCTTCCTCGATAAATGGGCTATCCAACACTAAAAGATGTTTTTAACTGGAATCAGTAGTTCCTAAAATTAGCGCGTTCAACCAACCAAACAAACAAACTTTTCTCCTTTATAATAATAAGTATAGATTCAAGTAGGTAACAATTTAATTTCTCGGAATTATACGCAATCATCGTTAAAATATTGTACTATGTTTTTCTAATTTGGGGCTTCCCTCGACAGCCTTAGGTTTTCATCCTTAGACACTCGATGACAGTCATACTCCAGCTAAGTCGAAAGTTCTCATCGAGGTGCATGAATGAGCCCAAACACACAATGACTCCTCCCGCTCTGGGCGGAGCAGGAGGGAGTGTCAGACTTTTACTGACTAAAACCCATCCATGTTCCTTCATCGCCCTTTGTGTTCCGGGGCCACGGTATCTCTTTCGAATAGTCCCGCAGCCCCGGCCCTTGCGGACCCCTTCTTTTTTGCTGACTCTCTTTGAGGCGCGCGTAGAACACGAACGCGCTGTCGACACGGCCTGTCGTCATGAGACGGACGGACGGCGAGCTAGCCCATAGCTCCCCGTCCACAGGCCCGCGCCTACGGTGGCCGGGGGCCAATACGTGGCTCCCGACGCCCGGGGTGTCTCCCGCTGTGGCCGGGACGTGAGGATATCTCCTATCACGTTCCGCCACCTACTTCGCTAGCATGACTGCTTCGCAAAAGGAGGTGATGGCATCCCATTCTGTCTCGCTCCGGACATTGTATTGAACCAGGGCTGGGAGAGAGAGGTCGCCGCCGCCGATCGCCGCTTCGAGGACACGGCGGTGCTCCGCCCAAGTCGGGCACACCTCCACAGTGTGCTCCACCGTGGCCTCCGGTCGATCCTCACAATGGAAGAACCCGGGCGTCTCCTCCCGCCCGAAAACACGATATGAGGCCAATAACAATTTAGCTGTAAATATAATCTACGTAAACTGCGTATGGATTATTGATTATTGCGAATAGCATAGCACAGTTCTTGCACGGCAAGAACACGTGGATTTATCAGGCTTCTGGTGTTCGCTATACTTCTTTTTGGAGAAATCATCCTCATCATCATACTCCTGCCCTTATCCCAATTTATTTGGGGGTAGCATGATTGTATTCTTCTTCCTTATGTACTACTCTATTACTTTTTGGAAAAATGTTTCACGAAAAAAATAAGAAATGCACACAACTTATACAAAATGAAATATAGGAAATCTCACAGCATCAAAAAAAAATTAAACAAATCACAAAAAGTGAAAATAATGTTGGAGGGTTTGAACCTGCAACCCCGTAGTTTACAGAGCGGTCATGAAACTGCAAGGCTATTTACTTCGTTGACATAAGCCATAAATAGCCGTTCTCATGTACTTACGTCATGACTGAAACGTCAAACAATTGAAGTATACGGAAATAATGCAAAATTGCCTACCCCCTTAAGGAAGTAGCGTGATAATATATAGTTTAAATATTGAAGAAGCCTATGCAGTAATTTTGACGTGATGCGCGCACAAACATTTCGTACCAACTACTTAAACCGAGGAAAGTTGATTTTCTTGAGTTCCGCTATTTTGTGCGTATTCACCTCAAAAATCAAATTTCAAGAAAACTGAAAAATTATATTTACCTGTATTAGATATGGAGTATATGTAGCAACTTTAAAAGGTTACACTTCATTGGTTTTGATTGTATAGGTGTTAGAAGTTTATTAATTTTAAACACAAAACCCTCTTTTTTGCGCCTCTGGATGAGATTTAAAAAAAATGCTAAGACAGGTATTTCTTTATTTTTTTAATAAGTATTTATTCTGAGTTTCATGATTCTAGAACAATCTAATTTTTTTTTTTCATACAAACTTTACCCCCCCTTTTCACCCCCTTTTTCCAAAAAAATCCAAAATTTCTATAGCCTATATGTTATTCTGAATGTATTTAAACAGATTTGTGAACATTTCAACAAAATCGGTTCAGCAGTTTTTACGTGATGCGCGGTCAAACAAACAAACAAATTTTTTTAAATGGTTTTAATATGTTCAGTTACTTATTTCAAGTCACCCTGGCTGGTTTTTTTTTTTTAATCTTCAATGAACAGATTTTTTGGTCTCAACGATTTTATTATATGTATAGATACTGGCTGTTTTTGTGTCTTTGCCTTAAAAAAATCGCTGATGCGCGCGCCTCGCTGATTTGTGAACAAGTAAAAATTATTCCGCGCGCTTTTTCTTTTCGCTGTATTGTTTTTATTTATTTCCTCGCAAATATGTTATAAAACGTCGTATGACATACGTGCGCTTTGATAATTACAACCTCTGCTTTTTTATCGCCCTCGCCTACGGCTCGGGCAAGCAATATCGCCTCGGCTGTAATTTTCAACTTACCGCACTTATACCATAATGTACTATTGTGGTGCAAGCGGGCCTCATATCGCATCAATTTTTCCTACCAATTGGGAGTTCTTGTCAAATGGTGTTGCAACTTTTCAGCGATTAACAATATTTTTAATAGAAATGTGGTAACTTCAAATGCTTCGATGGCAATACACGAACATTGAATAATCAATCATTTATGGATGTATCCATACCATCTTCCAACCAATGCAAACTTCATTAAATTAATCATAGCAATCGATACCAAGGCCGCTTAAGGCTGCAAAGTTTGAAGTGTTGCCCAGCCTATATGGAACATTATGTTTATGTTGTTCTGGAATCTACATAATATGATGTATTAGTGAAGGTTTACTAAAGTTAGGTCCACCTTTGCTTAACCCCAATTATATCTTGAAAATGACATCGAAACAGTCTTAATTTTTTTCAATCTCGTGAATATGAAACACCTGTGACGTTTTCTCAAATCGACCCTGATTGGTCAGTTTCTTTTAACGTTAAATGACAAAAGCCTCAAACTTCTTGAAAAGTCTTTAAAAAAGCTCCCTGACCCTTTCAAAGTAGCACAAAAGAAATCAATTTTCTAACAAATTAAATAAAAGTTTTGATACTTACTAAATTTTCTCTCAGAGGTCACTTTTTCGTTTACCTTTTATCACCATTCACACTTAATTCCGTTTCCCATTTATGAATCATTAAGGGCACGTGAAATTAATGGTAAACAAGAAAGCATACAAATTAGGTCACTACCAATTAGGACGCCTGCAATAGGTACTTTTTTTGTTATAGCTATCGTGAACCATGGAGGTACTGCGGACTCCATAGACCATACCATAAGGTATGGAGTCCATTTCACGTCACTACTAAAGTTTCTACTGTAATTGAGCTTTTAATTAGGACTTCCGTCATAATTCCGGACTTACCTACTATTTTTGGGCCACTAAAGGGGTACCTACCTACTAACTAAAATTTTATGAGCACTGCAGATTCAAACACCGAATTTTCAGTTAAGTACTAGAAAAGCGCCTACCCGCTTATCTAAACAAAGCTATGCACCAGTTCGATCTAAATCAGAATCTATCTGTCGGTCTGTCTGTTGTTACCTTTTCTTTTTACGGGAGAACAATATATTTTTGGCACACAGGTAGACCATAACTTGGGTTAAATTGATCAGAACATAGAGTACTTCCTTTTTATCCCGGACAATTCGAACCTCCTTGCGGGCGAAGCCACGCCAAGGGTAAAAGCTGTCACCGTGCCACGAAAGATGAGACCTGTCACATCACTTGAAACGAGAGACATTTTGTGAAATCTTGATTATGCCTCGAGGTAAAACATTAAGAAGACAAAGTAGGAAGATGGTTTACGACCTGCACCTATATGTCAAAAGAAGTATTTCGTTATACAATTAACTCGTATACAAGTGGTGTGACAGGTCTCATCTTTCGTGGCACGGGAGTTGTAACTGCCTTTAAAAGAGAATGACGAACATATTTTAAATATCCTAACTTTGGTTTATAGTTAGAGCTATGCAATGAAACCGAATGCGTGCAGATTTGAAGCAGATAGCCAGTCCATCGTCATTCACCATAAAATTGCAAAAGCGTTTGCGATACTGCCAAATACACAATTAAAATATAGCCATACTTTCCCCTTCAATTTACAGTATTTTATGCACCGGCCGTCTAACAGTAAATACGATAATACACCCGCCAGACAATAGCACGCGCAAAATCGCCGCCATTTTTCCTGTCAATTTGACAGCTAGACCTGTGATTAGGGATGCCAGCCGTTATTTTGTTATTAACCTATTTGATCTGTAAATCTTTGACTTTATCATCATCACCACAGCCTGACTTCACCCACTGCTTGGTATGGGCGTCTCTTGTTTCCATCTCCACGCTCCTGTGCCAACCTCATCCGGGTTTTTTCCACGATGGCAGCAATGTCGTCTGTTCATTTGTTATCCATCACCATTGGAAGACCAACACTTTTATTTTTTTGTCTTAGGACGCCACTCGGGCACAGCTTTACTCCATCTGCCATATCGTACCTTCTAGGTGTTCTGCTGCATTCGAGTTCCGTAACGCGATTTCCAAAATCGAAAACTTCGATCTTTGATAGCGGGAATTAATCAGAATGTCTGAATAATGATCAATTTAAATATCGTATTTAAAATAAGCTGCACTGCTAGTTTTCTGTTATAAATCAAGTTCACGCCGCGCTGGACTGACAGACAACATCAATTAATATTGAAAAGTTATTAAAATAAATTGTACACTAGAAACTAATATAGTAGCAGGTCATGACGTGTTATTCATGTATTAAATCGATCTATAGTTTTATTATTATTTATTTATTTATTATTCAAAAATGATAAGTAGACTTATAAACTAAGCCCCACAAAACCGTTGCAATGGTTTGACTGTGGGGTCGGTGAGTCTCTAAACACTCATACTTGAACTTTATATGGGTATACTATTTCTGATGAAGATGAAAATAAAAAAGAAGAACAAATGAAAGTGAGACAAATGGTACCTATGGATGATTCTTAGAAAAGAGACTAATTTCAATTGAACACTGGTCAGGCACTACACTGCAGCCATAGCTGACAAAAAAGACGACAAATCAATTTCCGTTCTAGTCTCGACAAAAAAAAAAAAAAAAAAAAATGTACTTAGTTCTAGTTTGTGGTCAGGCGATATTTGCTATTGTAATCTACTTCTTTTCTTGTCGATGGTATATATTTATATATATGTGTGTGTAATATGTGTATATGTTTGGTCCCAGTACGTGGCCACGTTTATTGCGGTGTCAGATGCGTCGTTCTGATCGTCAAGGGTGTAAATAAACGGACATTTGGGACATCCCAGCGACGGAGACATAGTCTGATTAGGGAGGGATTCAAGAAAGGAGCTTCCTAGAGCCACACGCTAATCTCAATCGTACTGCAATTCTATTCAGCCGGCGTCCACCCTCAAAAGCTAGCACTCGGTAACGCAGAGTCTGCTATGTAATGGGACTACCTCGATGGAAAGGCAGCAGGGTGTGTATGTTCCACTTCCTACGCTGCCCACCATCTGGCCTTCAAAGTAGAGGGCACCAGAAGGCGAGGAAGGTCGCCCCTGTGATGGACTAACCAAATTAAGTCTGATGTAGGCGGTCCCCTACACTCTCGTGTAGGGGACCGCCTACATCAGACTTAATTGCTGCACCAGAATCTCGGGCAGCTAAGTGAAGTGGTGAATGATAGTGAAGCGACGAATCACATCTGCCCCTACAGAAGTCACTACGTAATGACCACGACCGTTCCGCCAAATGTGTCACGGCAAAGAAGATCCTGCCCTCTGTGCCCCAAAACATGCAGTCAAAGAAAGGGATCTCTGCGCTGCCACCAACCGATGCCGTGGAAGCGGCGAAGTTTTGAGCTAACAGAATTAAAAATACTGTCTGGCCAGCTACACACTGAAGCTGACCAATCCTCTGACTACGATGATACATCCACTTCTGATTAATCAGCGCTCAAATCAAGAAGTAAACTTAAGTTATAGAATTAGAATCCGACAACGTACCAATTTGAAACCAAACGGTAGCCATACTGTAATCGACACCGAGGATCATCGCAACACAAACCATTTGGTTGGAACAGCCATCTCTTTGTGTGCAGTCAATGAATCGCTGTTAGCTTACGTTTATGGGAAGCAGATAATATAGTTGGAGTCTTGGTGTTGGATTTCCTCTTTATATATTGATAATCTTGAACGCTTCACCAATATTTGCTCTTTTTAATTTTCATGTCGGTAATGTGAAACTACAAACCGAAAAGCCATGCTCGATACTTACCAATGATCTGCTGCAAAAGTACAAACATTTTTATTTTTCTGGTGTAGTTATTTTATCAAAACCGGCTGAGATAGTCCATGCGGACGAATTCGCGGGCACTGCCAGTTATCCATATAAAACCGTACGATTTCGAATCCATGTGTTTATATTTTCATCAAATACTTTGAAAAGAAGTAACGATAATTTATTAAAATATATCTTAAACTTTCCAAAAGACATGCCAGTCCAAATACTGCATAACAGTTTGAAAACAATAGTTTCAAGAATTGGTAACCCTGTTTCATCTGTGTGGCAACCCTATCAGCCTCAAAGAGAGTGAAACAAAAAGTCCTGTAACTAAACTGGTCCCTGCATGGGGAGATAATAGCCCAGTGCTAATTCTGTCGGGCACAGAGCCAAATATGAAGTGACTCAGTGTGCCTATGGTAAGTTTTAACTTTACCGATATCAAAGGGACGGAGTTTAGAAGTGCTTGCCATATTTAATACATAAAGAGGTGCACGTGTTGCTTCTATTTCTTCCACAGGCCAGGTATTATATGACAGCATAATATGCCCTAATTTTAAGAAATCTTGCTCCTCGCTATGAGTTTCGAATTATGGATACTAGAATTTACGTATTTCTTTACATCTCCGGCTAGTCTTTTTCTTCACCTTTCGTGTCAGTACAAAGATTCTCTGGTTAACTATACTCCGGATAAATTTGACAAATAATGGCAATTTCAAAATGGCGCTATCAAAGCCTGGCCCACTGTTGTTACGTTGCCAGAGAACAACGAAATAAACACAAAAATTAAGTAACAAGTAGTCGAATGCGAGTCAAATGCCGTGATTTATTGATTTAATTATCAACAGCCACTCGCAACACTTGACCTGCGTTTAATTTTGTTACATCGTTGATTTTCCTTGTAAAAAGCGAGTGTTAACGTCTTTCTCATTTCATGCACCTACGAGGACAGCAAAGATTTCAATATAAGTGAAGGGCTCCAAAGATACATGGTAGAATATAAGTGGATTACGAGCGTCACAGTAAACAACATGTTAGTAATTATACGTCTCAAAGATGGCAGATAATCTAGATTACTAGTAACAGCTAAAAACTAGACCGTAACAAGACAATTTACATATGCGATGCACTCACATAAGAAAGTCGTATATAGTTTTCTAGACTAGATACGGGGATTGTGTCAGTTGCTGGTTGGTTGACAAAGGCTTAAAACAAAGGAGACAATTTTTTTTGGGCCCACTTGGACGTTGCGTTTATTATTCATATTACACCAAAAATAAGTAACAGTTTTATCATAGTAACAAACGAAAGATTACATAGAAACGAAACCGGAATCTTAAAATCATAATTAAAAGTTATATTATGATATTTTTTTGCGAGTCAAATCATTCCTGTTGTGGTCAATGTCATTTGACAGAAAATACTTACGTGAATAGGGACGTTTTTTCCGTTTACAAAAAAAAGTACGGTACCCAGTGGTAATCATATCTGCTTTAATGAAAACAGAGTAGAATATAAAAAGAAATATTATTAAACTGTGAGCATTTTAATGCTATTTTTAAAGCTTCACGCTTAAATCGCGTAGATGGTTTAAACAATCAACGTGTCACGGAGCGTTGTAAATCCGCCTTTTTAATAGTTGACAGACAACTTCATTATTTTGACATTTACTCTTTCTGTTTATTTCGATTTTCGTAAAGTGTTTTTGCAGTTTTCGCATTTATTCCGGTTACACAAGGCTTAGCTAATATAACCACTGTAATCTAGATATTTTAGGGAAGAAATCAATGTACGTTTTATTATTAAACGCTACAATTTATGTGAGTGGCCTAATCTCCAAACAAAAAGAATTGTCTCCTTTAAAATTCTTAAAATTGACTTTATGGTCTGGCCTGCAAAACTAAGTATCACACTTTTAAAATTGCAATAACTTTTTAAGTACACAAGATACAAAAAGGACTCGAAAAAGAGTTTAATTTTGTCTTTAGTTTCAAAGAACGCTGAGAAAAAATTGCTTTAAAATGTTTTTTATTTTAAATTTCTAACTTCTATAGTTTAGACAAAAAAAATTTTAGTAGTGTATTACTTAGTTTTGCAGGCCAGTGTAGGATAGAAATAGTTCAAGTGAATCGGTTTCTTCAAGACAAGCGTGCCCTAGAGTCGCATCCTCGCGTCACATTAGGCGAGTTGCGGCCAAATGCAAGCCATGTAAAAAAAAGGATGACCAAATGTAGTCGCAAGCTCGATCGGATCGTTTGCCAGGTCGGGCGAATATTTGTTGGGTTTTTTATCAGAGATTCTTATTCGCCTGCCCTTCATACGTCCTAGTGTTTCAGATGAGGACAAGAAGTGGCAGGACATGAGTACAGAATCCCTAGCACTTATCTGTCTGGAATACACAATGCCACAAATATGGGCTTCTTGCATACTACGGGCGCTTCTTCTTCTTCTTCCCGAATTGATGACTCCAATTTTGCCTAACCAGCACTTACGAAGCGACCTGGACAGCTGTGTCGTTTGCCTAGTTCAAGTCCTGCACCCCAGTTGTGCACGACGACGGCAGGAGAGTACGACATAGTAAGGAAGTATGGCATATCCTGTGTTGAGGATCCACACTCACAAACTATGGGCTAAAAAGTATAACTAAAAACATAACCCTGTCTTTGCTGTTGCGCAGTCGGGTGAAAACAAATCAGTAAGGTGGAGAGTAATTAAAATAGCACTTCGAAGTCTTCTGCACCGTCAGTGTGGTAGACTGGTAGATCGATTAATTTCTTTGCGCTACAGGTGGCGAAACAAATATTTGTATGGCTTAATAACTATACTAGCTCTGAGTCTAGATATTTTTGTAAGATAATTAGGTACAGGTTCGAAGTGTGGAGCCAGATATTAATTATTTTTTGTACCGAGTAGCAATTGATATGGCCACCAAGAGATGTAATTTTGTCCCGGTTCATTTTTAATTTGTTTGAAAATGAAGCTCCAAAAACGATTTTAGTTTTGAAAGCTGCAACCTAAGTGTTTAAATCTATGGGTCAACCTCATCAACAGATCAGAATCAGCTACATTATTGAGCTTTCAAAAAGACAGTTCAGTTTATCTGAAATATATCCTCATTAATGCATTCGTAAAATGTTGTTGCTCGTTGTGGCGTTGTGTCGATTAGAAAAGCAGGAGGAATCATCATAGAAAAGAGAAAGTCCTATACCATCTGTAGTGACTCTGTGGCTATCCCTTTTTATGCCAAACGTTATCTCCATTGTCCCCTAACAACCGTGCTATGATAAAAAAAAAATCTTGAAAACTGTCAGATAGAAAACGATTCTGAAAAAAATCCAATTCAGAATCTGTTAACGTCATTTCTGCCCCATTTTTACATCTGTCTAGCTTCTGATGACAAATAACAAAGTATTCAAATTCATATTCTATCAGAGCTTAATGTGAACCGCAGACACTTTATGTTTTTCTTGTAGTTTTTACTGCTTTATATTCTCCGCGCACATAGTGTGGTGCGTCCGATGAGGATTGGCTTCGAAAGTTTCACTGTCGTGGAAAGTGACTCCCTTGTGTTTGGTTTCTTTGTGTGACATATCCGGCTGGTTCTGAAGAGGGAGATTCATTACAGAAACATAAAATATGAACTAGGTAACACTTCCAGGTCTTATTTATGTGATCGTTGGCTTTACTTCTAATCTGATAGTTAACTAACGGTGATAACAGGTGGAGTAGGGCCCTCACTGATTGGCTGCCGAAAGACGGTAGGAGAAGTGTTGGCTGTCCAACAACCAGATGGATCGATGATATTTAAAAGATCGCTGGTAAGACCTATTTGAAAACGGAGCAGACCAGGGAAGCTGATGAGTTATACAAAGAAGTTCCTAATTACAACATTCAGTCCAAAACACACTTCTATACGAACACCGAACAATACGCAGACAAGACACAGACACATTACCCCTTCAAAAATACAAAAAAAAACGAATCGTATAGCAACACTGTTTACCATCACGACTACACAGTTACCGTTACCCGCAGACGTAGCCAATCGCGCAAAAAGTCGACGACAGAGCGGCGCAAGCGACGATGTCGTCGAATATACAGTCAACAACAAGTTACCTGCAAAAACCATCCGTACTGCTACGCAATAAAGGCGCTGTCAATGACAGGGAAGACGCGAAGCAGGAGGCGATGCTGTGCGATGTATGATCAACCACAATAGTTACTTAAACTACAAAAACGCCCTTATCTGTACGCAATAAAGGCGCTGTTAAAGATAAAGTGTTGTTGGATGTGTGAACTGTACAACATGCAAGAGGTGGACTTCAACGTTTTACATACAATGGTAAAACGACCCCATATTGTCAATATTGTGTTTGTTTTGTAAAAGATTGTAAAATAATAGAGAATGGAGATAATGTTAAATGCACGGTTATTTGCCAACGAGGTACAAACATTTCGAGCAATGCAAATTATTACGGGATATGTAGAATCGATTCATCATCATCTGCCTAGCCTTTTCCCAACTATGTTGGGGTCGGCTTCCAGTCTAACCGGATGCAGCTGGATATCAATATTTTAAATGGAGCGACTGCCTATCTGACCTCCACAGCCCAGTTAGTACTGGGTAATACGATACCCTTTTATAAGACTGATTGTTAGACTTTCGGGCCACTGACTTCCTGCAACGTCTGTAAATAATTATGTATACGTATAGGTAGAATCGAATACGACTAATAAACAGAAAAGTATGGAAGGTTTTTTTTTTTCGGATGGGAGGTCATCGCCCTTTGTGTTCCGGGGCCACGGTATCTCTTTCGAACAGTCCCGCAACCCGGCTGAAAAAAATGAAGAGGCCTGATGCACCGACTGCTAATAAATTGGGATAAGGGCAGGAGAATGATGATGACGATAAACTCAGAAAGAAAGTCATGACCATCTCATCATCAGTCTATAATGTTCCCACTGCTGGGACACAGGCCTCCTCTCAACGAGAGGGAATGGGCTATAATCCACCACGCGGGCCCAGTGCGGATTGGTAGATGCCACATGTCTTCGAATTTTTGGTTCTAGGATAAGTCAGTTTCCTCACGATGTTTTCCTTCACCGTTTTGAGAGCAGTGGTGATTAAATAAATTACACAAAGTAATGCGCCAGTCTGGGTTCGAACCCACGACTTACTGTTCGTAAGTCGGGACCGCCACCACTGGGCCACCGCTGCTCTCAGAAAGAAAGTAAGAAGATATTTTTGTGATGGGAACTAGAGGTGTTCAAGACTAGGAGAGATCATAATCAGGTGGTTCCATCATCATCGTCATCATTTCATCCGAAAGACGTCCACTGCTGGACATAAGTGTCGCCACATTGACCGGTCCCGTGCGAATCGCATCCAGCGGATTCCCGCAGCCTTCACCAGGTCATCGGTCCACCTAGTGGGAGACCTACTTCCAACGCAACGTCTTCCGGTTCGCGGTGGCCACTCCAGAACTTTTCGGCTCCATCGGCTATCCGTTCTGCGAGCAAGTGCCCTGCCCACTGCCACTTAAGTTTGGCAATTCTTCGGGCTAAGTCGGTAACCTTGGTTGTCTTGCGGATGTCTTCATTTCTGATTCGATCACCCAAGGAAACTCCATATGTTGTTGGTGGTTCCATAGTCCAGGAACATTAATTTTCTCCCATCAGCCATGCCGCCCGGCTCGTCGACGGCAGCCGTCGACAGGTGGCGACTCGTATATAGATAGGGGTTTTTCAAGATTTAAAAGTGCAAAAGCAGTCATAGTCAACAAAAGATACCAATCACAAATTCACACTCACTGGACTCACAAATTCCTTGGAAGAAAATTCGAGCTAAACCCATTACTTTGTAAACCAACAAAGCTACCAGCAAAGTGCACACGTTTCTTAGTACTACTTAATCTACTTACATCAAGTAAAAACTTTTTTAAAAGCAGTTATAACTCCTTGCTTTATCTCTAAAAGGGTTCTTTACGATGTCGACACTGCATGCTCGAGGAATTTCACCGTGTCTGTAATCTGCCGACGTAAAATAGTTTTGTGACTTGAAACTGATAGGGATCATCAACATGGTAAGTTATTGGTGAAGTAGTGTTTACTTCGAACACTCGATCTTTTAAGCTTTCACGGTTTAAAACTAAACTTATACCTACTGTCACTTACCCGTGATCATGGCACTTGCAACATCGTCGAATTATCGGGAGCTCACGGGAGTCCGTTTATTCAGCCGCTTTGCTTGAAAATGTATATCAGATAAATGGAGACAACGGGGAGGAAAATATTATTGCATTCTCGTTGTCCCTACCAAAAGCGAAGGCGGTGAGCCCAATGGGAATACGTAAACTTAAAGCTGAAGTGTCTTATTAATCAGGCCGGTCTGACTGAGTAACTTCTTAATTACCATATGGGTATTTCCATATACCTACTGTCATCTTGACTGCCTCGTTGGTCGCAAGCGCATCTGCTGAGCATTGCGTCCGGGGTTCGATTCACAGGTCGGGCAAAGTGTTATCGCGTGTTTTCATCAGGAATTTCTCATTAGCAACCACAGAGTCTAGATTTATTCTTAAATCATTTATTTTATCAGGCAACATGGCCCATATAGTGTTAGAACAGATTTATGCCCGTTTGATGGCGATAGGCTCGCCCCCTATTACATGCTGGTCCTAAAACATAACTTGCGAAACCAACCTAAACTTTTTTTTTTCTCGTTGTGGAAATCCTCAATGGATGTCCTCCGCCTTGGGGAGAGCGGAGGGGTCTGTCAGACTCGTACTGACTAAAACCACACCGGTGTTCCATCGCACACTTGCGTCGGGGGGCAGCGGGATCTGATGCGACTTCCGCTGCCCCGCAGTGCCATGGCATCCCCACGCCGCAGACTTGGCATTGAGATCCCCGAGCAACAGCACCGGGCGAGGGTGAAACCGGCTCACGACGGCACCTAGCTCGACAAGGAACTCCTCAAAGTCAGCGAGACTCTTGTTGGGAGAGAAATACGCCCCAATTGTGACCATGCCGTCCGCGAGGGCGGCCACCCAACCGTGACCTCGGGACGGACTAACAAGAGTCCCGCCAATGATGGCCACCAAGCCGTCCAGGTCCCCCGCCCAGTTATCGCGGAGGGGGACGAAGTACGGCTCGGCGACCACAGCCACGTTGATCAACCACTCCGCCATGCTCTGGAGCAATAGATCTTGAGCTCTGGCGGCGTGGTTGATGTTCGCCTGGAGGAAACGGAATTCTGCCATTAATGGCATTCCATTTCCTCGGCTCCTCCTTCCCTGGGTCGGGATTCGGGCTGTGGGAGAGGCGCAGGTTCTCCGACAGCTCTAGACCTCCTGTTTTTAGACTTGGGTGCCTTGCAGGCCTTCCCGCCAAGTCTGTGCTCCGAGCGTTTCCCTGCAGCTGCGCAAAAGCTGCAGTTTGGCGCTCCGGAGCACTGGGCCACCCTGTGGCCGGGTCGACCGCAGCGGAAACATAGTTCGCTGCGGTCGACTTGTGCAGTGCATTGTGCCTTGACATGCCCCTTTTAGCGGCACCGGAAGCACTGCAAAGCCCGTCTTGGCAGGAGTTTGACCCTGGCAGACACCCAGCCTACCAGCAGTCGCCCGCCATCTGCGACCTTGTTCGCAGCCGCGACCGCACCCAAACAGTGCTCAAACCCGTCCGTGCCGCTGCGAATTTCGCCCGCCACCACGCTGTCTGGCGGACACCCACCATTTCGAGCAATGGCCGCCACTACTTCCTCCGGGGTCACCGAGTCGTCCAGCCCATCCACGCGCCTGGACACTCGGGTGTCCTCTGGATTGAGGACTTCCCGGAGTTTGGCGGCCAGCTTGTCCGCCCTCTCCTGCCTTCCGGCACCCGACACCTGAAGCATCTTGGCACCCGTGGCTGCTGTCCTGAAGACGAAACCAGCCGGGGTACCAAACTCGCAAAACTGAAGCTTCTGCTTCATTTCCGCCAGGACCGACTTGTAGGTCACTCCCCTGCTTATGGCTTCGGGCTGCAGTGTAATAACTACAGCCTCTGAGCGTGGGGTAGTGACCCTGGGCGGCCTCGTGCCTTCTGACCTAGTCGGTACCTGGGGCGGTGTCGGCTGCGGCGCGCTCTTTTTGCGCCCCCTCTTCACCACCGTCGTCCAGGCCTCCTGGGTGGGAGGTGTAGTCGCCGGTAGCGCGGCCTCTTGGGAAGTAGGAGGCGCGGTCGTACCCACCGCCTTCTTCTTCTTCCTTCTCTTGCAGCGGCCCTCTCCACCCACCGTCACTTGGGAGGGAGAAGCGGTCACCGGGGACTGGGACGTCTGAACGAGGGGTACGGATGCACCCTGGACAGGCCTCCCGGGCCCCGCCGCGTTGCCCCCCTCTGCAGGTTTCTGCGTGACCTGCGCGGGCTTCGTCCTCGCGGACTCTTCCGTCCTGCGCCTATCCGCCGCAAGCGGGGGCCGGAGGATCTCAGGTGGGGGCAGTCGAGACTCGATTGCCTCCAGGCGGGCACTCACCATGCCCCCACACTGCACCATGCAGATTCTTGCCACCCTCTCTACGTCGTAATCCGACAAACTTTGAGTTGGCAGCGCCACATGAGCAAGGGCCGACGAGGGAACGGAGACGACTGTTCTCCGCCCACAACCTCGCCGTCTCCTCCGAGGTCGTCCGGTCAAGGAGGACGTCCATCGCCTCTTTTATGCCAGTAGCCGCCTCCTTCAGGGCCCGCGTGAACGTCCCCTTCAGGTTGCCCAACTTCGTGGCCACCTTCAGGACGACGTCCACGCCGTCCAGAACCTGACGGCTAAGGGCCTCTGCCGTCAAGCCCTCAGGAGCTTCGGCAGTCTGGGACCGCCTCTCCCTTGCCCGACGAGCCAACTCAGCGACCTCGTCGGTCGCGATGGCCTTCCGGCCCTCCCGCCTCGCGGCATTGAGCTCCGCCTTGGTGGACACTAGGGCGATGGAGGCATCGCCTTGCTCCACCCGCATTGCCCCCTCGGAGTCGCTCGGCACCGGCGTATCGGGGGGCTTTAGGAAGCGGCCCCGGGAGTCGCGTGACGCTGCCGGAGTGCTCGCTCCAGAAGGCGTCTTGCGTCCTCTACCCCTCCTTGTGGTCGACACCTTGGGGGCCGGCAGATTCTCCTCGCTAGAGGACAAGCCCACCGAGCCCGCATCCGACCCACCGTCATGCGGCCGCTTCAGCCAAAATTTGGAGGCAGCGGTCGCAACTGGCTGCGGTGTGACGTCGACCTCCGACGACACACGCACCCTCTCCAGAACCACGCGTGGTTCCGCTGGAGCCTCTGCTCCCGTCATTAGTGACGCAGCGCCAGAGTCTGACACTGCATCCACCGCGCGGCGCGGTGTAAAAGAGATCAGGTCTTCAAAAGACCGTGATCTTGTTGAGCCTCCTCGGCTCTCGTTGCCATTGGCAAGCGGGAAACGATTGCTGCCCTCCCCAGAATACGAGGGGCTTGACGATCCCGAAGGGATCGTGGCGGATTCTCCTGCTGCTGAGCAGCTGGTACCGCCCTGGGGTACTTCTTTGCTGATCGTTCTTTTCATTATTTTTAGTTCCTTTGAAGGGTGTGGTCCCTGTCTCCCTACTTCATCATAAAAACATAAACATATATAATTTATATACATATATATACACATACATAAATATATATATATATTCCCCCCTTCCCCCTTGAACCCTTATCACGACGATTCATCGCACTCACAGTCACGTCTGATGGACAGACGCGTACCAGAGGGCGACGAATGCCGTGATCCAAGATGAAGAAGGAACCCCAACCCTGATCCACTCCCCGAGATCTTCGAGAAGTGAATCACTAATCACGTACCGTCCGATGAGCCCGCTCCGTGAGCCATCGCACGGCACACGACGAATAACCCCGCCCCGATACACTCCCCGAGAACTTCGAGGAGTGAATCACTAATCACGTACCGTCCGATGAGCCCGCTCCGTGAGCCATCGCACGGCACACGACGAATAACCCCGCCCCGATACACTCCCCGAGAACTTCGAGGAGTGAATCACTAATCACGTACCGTCCGATGAGCTCGCTCCGTGAGCCATCGCACGGCACACGACGAATAACCCCACCCCGATTCACTCCCCGAGAACTTCGAGGAGGAATCACTAATCACGTACCGTCCGATGAGCCCGCTCCGTGAGCCATCGCACGATACGCGACGAATATCCCCGACCCCTGATCCACTCCTCGAGGAACTCGAGTAGTGAATCGGTCATCACACATCGTCCGATAGACCCGCTCCGTGATTCATCGCACGACGCACGATGTGACCCCTCCCCGTATTCACACTCCAATGACTTGGAGCGTGAATTGCGCACTGTCCGGAACGGACAGGGCACCCCTCCCCAGAAAATTAGCCACGACAGTAACATTCCCCAAGGAATAAGAAGAATTTCTTCTCATTCCTCGAGGAAGGATAATGCCGCGCCCAGGGTGCACCGACCCAGCAGCTGCTCTTCCCTCCAGACGTATCGAGAGGGACCAGCAGCCACTAGGCACTAGACACACGAGGAATTCTGACGCGCCCCAAAACCAACCTAACTTTTTTTTTTTTTTCCACGCTGGGAAAAAATGCATTTTGTATGTGGGACTCCCTGGGCGCAAATCCGGTATACCCACTAAAACGACCCAGCGCATTCCCGCTTCGTCATAGTGGAGGGGGACTGGGAATCCGGCACAGCCTTTACTTCCAGTCCCCCGCCGACGAACACAAGGCGGACCCCCCCTCTTGCCCTCACGGCACGGGCGTGGAGGAGGGGGTTCGGGAATGACCGACGGAGGTGACGGGTGCAATGCGGGCGGAGGCACCCCCGCGCCTGTCGCCCGCCCGTTACCGTGAGGAGGGAGGGCAAACGCCCCTTCCCCCCCTCTCCGCCCGCGGAGCAGCGCAGCGAGAGGATCAAGGTCCTCCGCCTCCTCCTTTTGCGAAACCGCAAAAGGAGGCTACCGCTGACCAGGCCTCCTCGCTCCCCAGCATGGCGTCCGCACGGAAGCGGGAGGCCCAGTCGCCCGCGAGGTGACGGGAGCAACACGTCACGTCGCACGTCGTCAGCACGTCACCGTCAGGAGGGAGGGCAAACGCCCCTTCCCCACCTCTCCGCCCGCGGAGCGGCGCGGCGAGAGGATCATGTGCTCACAACATGATCCTCCCGCCGCGCCGCCCCGCCTCCTCCTTCTGCGAGAACCTCGCAAAAGGAGGACCCCACTCCCCTGCCATGCCCTCTGCTACGCCCGCTGCTCAGAGGGGCACGCAGGGGAACGCACACCGCACTTCGCATGACGGGAGTTGATCATACGAAGTGCGATGCGCTGGTGGTTTTTGTTGCGTCTATTTCTTATGGAATTAGACCAAGAACAGGGCGGTAACCACGTGAAGGTGAACGCACCAGACTTGCCTTGAGGATCTACACGACCGTAGCGCCTCTGAGGGAGGCAGTAAGGTAGACCTGCATCTATGCTACCATGCAAAGCATGAGCAAAGCATGTCGTTGTGCAACCGCGAAAGCATAAATACAGATCCGCCCCAAAACCAATCTAACCTAACCTAACTCTTCGGGGATTGCTACTTTATGTTATAATTAATACCCCAGCTAGCAAAATACCCTTACAAACAAAAGCTTTAAGAGCGATGGTTTCATAAAAGGTTTATACGTGTTCTGATTAAGTCAGAAACTCTTAACACCCTTACAAATAAAAGCTTGTAAGAGCTGTGGTTTCATATAAGGTTTATATGTGTTCTGATTAAGGCAGGAAATCTTATACTGCCATTTTATAAGTCTATTTAGGTTTTAAGAGCATTCACACTTGTAACATGGTCTTATAGACGTATTTAAGAAAACGTTATATGATATTAATAAGAGCAGTGGTATTATAAGCTCCTTTTACAAGTCTAATTGCCTTTGATTCTTATTTAATACTTATAAATTCATTTTATAAGTACAGTCAACCTTAGAAGTAACTACACTAAGTGTTTTATTAGACTTATGTAAACTAGTATTTTAAAAGTGTGATTTATCTCACCTAAGATATAATAAAGAGTAGTTGCACTTTAAAAGGTCTACAACAATTCCCTACTAAGGGTAATTTATTTTCTTTGTTGTGTTGACTCCAGAAATTGTTATAAAATCAGGTAATAGACTATTTTAATATTTAGTACACATTATCATTAATTTTCTATTAGATCCTTCGACTTCGTCGTTTGGCTTGCTTTCACATATTACGGAACCCTAAAAATATAAGCAACATGGCCGCGTAGACAGTGGTTTTACGTTTAATTTTACTTTTACGAGTGCGTTATAAACCTTAAACAAGAGTACTGGACTTATATTGCTCTAATAAAGCACTTATAAGTCGCGGTTGGTCGTAATGGCGACATTTTGATATTATTTTACAAATAATAAAAAAATATATAAAGTAAAAGAAACATTTTTGAAAAGGCCCGTGAAGATATTGTTATTAAAATTTCAAAGTAATCGAGAAAAACTACTTTGCAACCTAATAATCGCATATACTTAGTGCGTGACAAATACATGAGTAAGAAATTAGAAAATATACACACTAGCCTTTTGTAGGAAATATAAATTTAAATTTAAAACTTTATTATTTTCCCAAAAGTTCCAAGGTTTCGCGGTTTGTGATAACACTCTTATTAGGAGATCACAAAGAGGACTATAAGCGATATTACCCTTAAAATAGTATTTTATTTTATTAGTAAGAGGACTTTAAGGTTATTTACCCTTACAGCGCGCCATTGTAAGTCACTTGTAAGTTTATTTGTCATTATAAAAGCATCAGCAAGAGTCTTGTAAGTTTGAAAATACACTTCGCGAGACCATTACAAGGCAATTGCAAGGGTGAATGTACTTATAAAGTGCGCCCAAATCCACACTTATAGATGTCTGTGTGATATAAGACTGAAAAAAATATGGTCTTGGGATATTTGTAAGATTATTTTTTGCTAGCTGGGACATCATCAACAATGTAGTTATACAAGTCCCCCTAACCGTCTTGAGAAGTGACACTTTGTTCCCCTTAAGGAAGACCAGCCAGTCCTCCAAACAAGTCAGTACCATTGTTAGTGCGTTGGTCAGTCTGCGCAGAGAATGGTCTGGTGCATAAACAGCGCATAATCTGACGTTTAACACAGTGGCCTCGTTTTCCTTGTTGCAGTTTTATGGCTTCTGCGCACTTGTATCTTTGTAAGCACTACCTGTTACTTGTAGTCACAGTTGTCCTAGGTTCGATTCACGGGAAATTTTATTAAGTTTTCCTTCAGGATGGGCGAATTTGTGCCAGTACCTTGGCAACATGCACATTGCACACCCATTACATAACTAGTTAATGTGTGTGTTAATATTCTTTGCTTATAACGCCTCACCTAAAGGAGACAGATATGAGAAAATTAATCGTTATCGACATGATTTACCTTCCTCGGTCTTGTGGTCGTCAGCGCTATCGCTGAGCATAAAGTACCTGGGTTCGATACCCAGGTAGGTTCTTCAGTCAAGATTCTTTCAGTATAGCTGCTCGGTAGCTGTGAGCTCAGTTGATGGCAGAAATTATTAACACCCGGACATGGGACTTCAACAAAACAGGTGAAATGTGCACGTAAGTATAGGTACCATGGATACACTTCTGCTCAAAACCCTGAATGATACAGGTGTGATGTTATATTACTTACTACTATCTCTGAATTGTATCTTCCTACCAACTTTACTAGTTGCTTCTCTGAGTTCACTTTCCAATCCCAAAAGTTTTGCTCTAACTACGCAAAACTCACAAGGCAATGAAGACAGTAAATTTTGTAGCGAACTAAGGAAACTCTAGTCGCCTTGGCACTGCGCCAATAATGTCGTTGACTGTCGAGCTAGCTACTGGCGCCAGCACTCGCAGGAAACTAAACGCATTTTTAACTTTTTTATTTTGTTAAGGTGTGTATTTTTAGTTAAGTTGTTTAGTTAACTTTGAGAGTTAACTGAAACTGTTACTTATTATGTTTAGTTTGGGATTTTATGGTGATGTCTAATGTGAGTGGCATGATATTAAAATTAGACGAGTGGTGTCTTCAAAGGGTTATAAAATAAACAGCTCAAAACTGTGTATTTTTTCTTTGATTCAATACAACTGTAGTTAGTTTTTGGACAGATTAGGTACCTAGCAAACCATCTGTTATTGCAAAATATAAATACATAATAGGCATTCTGAAAAAATAAATGGTTGAACTTATTATTGTGTTAAATCATTTGAACTTTTGATTTTTGATTTGATTTGAAGTTAATGATTCTATCATTCTGAAAAAAAATGGTTGAACCTATTATGTTAAATCATTTGAACTTTTGATTTTTGATTTGAAGTTAATGATTCTATCATTCTGAAAAAAAAATGGTTGAACTTATCATGTTTAATCATTTGAACTTTTGATTTGATTGAAGTTAATGATTCTATCATTCTGAAAACAAATGGTGGACCCTTGCTGCTTCACATAAATCATAACTTCACGCATGATTTCCCGGCCCGAATGGTTAAACTGAGGTGTACGCCGTTACTACGTTTCGCCTGCACTTATGTGTAAAGGAGCGAACCTATTGCTAGTAACCGGACATAGATCCAGACTCCATGCTGCTCTAGAAAAAATAATGATGGAAAACCCATTACAAACACTTTGCCTGAACTGAGAATCGAACCCACGACCTCGGCGGTAGCACTTGCGACCCTAGACCAACGAGGCAATCAGTTTATTTCGATTTCTCTCAAGTCATTGTTACACTTTATTTATTTGAGTTACCGGCTAGTTTCAAAGCCCGCGTAAAAATCCGGACGTAGGCCTAATCATAACAAAAAAAAGTTGCGCCATTGTCGATGGACGATGCGCAGTATCTATGGCAAGTATGGCGGCCGGCCCACAGCTGTTTATTTATCTATCGTGAACTATCTCCGCGATCCCGGCAGTGTTTACGTGAAATAGGACATTACCCTGTTCCCGGTTCCGGGTACGATGTGTTTGAACATTTATTTTGGATTTTTATGAGTTTATTGGCAATTTTGGGTTTGTAATGCGTCAATTCGCGACTGTATACGAGCTAGATTACTGTAAACAAGTGAATGTCTAATAAAAATGAATCTATTTAAGCCAATGCTTGAAACTCTTTTTTGTTTTTTTTTAGGATGGGAAATCATCAAATGACTTCTCCCGCTCTGGGCGGAGCAGGAGGGAGTGTCAGACTTTTACTGACTAAAACCCATCCATGTTCCTTCATCGCCCTTTGTGTTCCGGGGCCACGGTATCTCTTTCGAATAGTCCCGCAGCCCCGGCAGGCTTCGGCCCTTCCCTATTGCTGACTCTCTTTGAGGCGCGCGTGGAACACAAACGCGCCGTCGGCACGGCCTGTCGTCATGAGACGTACGGACGGCGAGCTAGCACATAGCTCCCCGTCCACAGGCCCGCGCCTACGGTGGCCGGAAGCCACCACGTGGCCCCCGACGCCCGGGGCGTCTACCGCGGCGGCCGGGACGTGAGGATCTCTCCCTGTCCTGTTCTGCCACCTCCTTCGCTAGCATAACTGCTTCGCAAAAAGAGGTGACGGCGTCCCATTCCGTCTCGCTCCGGACCATGGATTGAACCAAGGCCGGGAGCGAGAGGTCGCCGCCACCGATCGCCGTTACGAGGACACGGCGGTGCTCCGCCCAAGCGGGGCACACCTCCACCGTGTGCTCCACCGTGTCCTCCGGTCGATCCTCACAATGGTGACACCCGGGCGTCTCCTCCCGCCCGATTCGGTGCAGGAACTTACCGAAACAGCCGTGTCCGGTAAGAACCTGCGTCAGGCGGAAGGTGAGGACGCCGTGGCGTCTCTCCAGCCACTCCTCAAAGAGGGGACTTATCGCCACTATTGTGGCGTGCCCTGCACGGGGTTGCGATAGTCGCTCTCTCCACGTCACCATGAGATCCCGCCGGAAGTCCGTCCGCTGAGCGACAATTTGCCGCGGCAGCGGAGTTTCCCCCCGGCGTAGCGCCTCCGCGCGCCACTCGTGTAGGCGCGCGAGGACTATCGCCTCCAGATCCCATGGCGGCGATCCGGCAAGGAGGTTTGCCGCCTCGCGGGAGATCGTGCGGTACCCCCGGACCAGCCTTACGGCTACCACCTTCTGGGGCACGTTCAAGTGGTGGGCGGCACGCCGCCTCAATGAACGTGCCCACACCGGGGCCCCGTAAAGGGCCATGGACCGCACGACTCCCGCGTAGAGCCTCCGGCAGGAGGCGTTTGGCCCCCCCAGGTTGGGCAGGAGCCGCCTGAAGGCAGCCCCTGTCCGCTCCAGTTTGGGGGCCAAACGTAGGAAATGCTCCACGAAGTTCCACCGGCTGTCGAGGACAAGTCCCAGGTACTTCAGCGTCGACTCGACGCCGATGGAAACCCCTCCTGCCATCACTGAGGATCCCGGAGGTGGCGCATTCCGAGGCCCATGAAAGCATATGGCCTCGGACTTGTGCAATGCCACCTCGAGCGGTGTCAGCGTAGCAAACTACGCTGACACCGCTAGGGAGGTCGGCGCGCAGCACCCAGTCGTACCCGATGTTCCACAAGGACGGCCCTAGAACCGATCCCTGTGGAACACCGCACGACATCTCTCGCCGGTTCCAGTCTCCGCTGCGACCGGGGTAGATGACGGCTCTGTCCGTCAGGTAGTCCCCGACCACACGACGGAGGTAGGTCGGCACCCGGTGATACCGGAGTGCCTCCCTTATGCAGCTCCAGGGCATGGAGTTGAAGGCGTTGGCGATGTCGAGAGACACCGCCAAGACAACCCCACCCCGGGACACCGCATCCCCCGTCGTGAGGGCTCTCACGCGCATGATGGCGTCCACCGTAGAGCGCCCCTTGCGGAAACCAAACTGGTGTTCCGCAAGATCCGGCCCAGTCCTCGCAAGGTGCTCGACGAGGCGGTTTGCAATAACTCTTTCAAAGAGCTTGCCCACCTCGTCGAGCAGCACCACGGGCCGGTAGGTGGACGGAGAGTCCGCCGGGCGCCCCGGCTTCCGGATGAGGACCAGCTTCTCCGTCTTCCAACGTCTCCAAACATGCGCTTAGGAGCCCCTCCAGTCGGGGACCGAGAGCCTCCGAGGCCAGGACCCAGGCTTTGCCAGGCAAGCCGTCGGGTCCCGGGGCGGTATTTTTGGCACTGAGCCTGCGTACCGCCACACTCATGTCTACCCCGGTCACTTCCGGAGCGTCGTCGTCGTCACTTTCGTGGTCCGCTTCCGGCACCGCAGCCGGCGGAGCCATAGGCGGGGGCGGGTGTTCTCTGTTCCGCACGTCCTCCACGCGTGGCCGGAGACTCTGCGTCAGCGGGGGGGCCCAGGTGCGGAGTTTATCCCGCACCATCTTGTAAGGGCGCCCCCACGGATCTCTGTCGAGAGCCTCCAGCATCTCCTCGCGGGCCAGATCCCTAGCCCGCAGGACAGCCTCGCGGAGGGCGGTCTTCGCCGCTCTGTAAATGCTTGAAAACCTGCAACTCCTTTTTGGCTATAGGTTTAATCATCATAATTTCAGCCAGGGGGCCAAGTCTGCTATTTTTAGGGTTCCGTAGTCCTGACAAGGAACCCTTATAGTTTCGCCATGTCCGTCTGTCTGTCTGTCTGTCCGAGGTTTTGCTAAGAGACCGTTAGTACTAGAAAGCTGTAATTTTGTAGAGGTGTGTATATCAATAACGCCGACAAAGTGGTTAAATAAAATTTTGGAAAATATTTTTTTTTAGGATAGCTCTCCTATATGTGAAGTGGGGATGTTTTTTTTTCGTCGTCTACCCCAGCGTGTGGGGTATCGTTGAATAGGTCTTTTAAAATGACTTTTGTTAGGGGTTGCTAGTACTACTTTTCGATTTAATGCTCCATTTACGAAATATTAAACTTTAAAGTGAAAATTTTTGTTCCAGTAGGGCGTCCCCTGCTGCTGGGTTGAAAAATCTGGAAAACTATAGCGGTTAAGATAACTTTATTAGTTTAGCAGTAATAGTCGATAAAATATGGTGTTGGATAATTTTGTACCAAATACAAAATCCTTAGAATAAATCCTATAAAGTGACTAAGGTGAAATGGTTGCTTGTTTATAACGGGTGAAGTCTTGCATTGAAAAACAAAATCTGAAATATAACGGGGCTACTACGGAACCCTACACTGCGCGTGGCCGGACACGCACTTGGCCGGTTTTTATAAATTCGTCATTCCAACAAGATCCCATTCTCATCTCATTGTCATTTTGCTAAAAGTTAGTAATCTTCTAAATTCATAATGGTCGATCATTGGTCGGTCAATGGTCTCAATTGTCTTATAATGACATTGTCGTATTGCCATTATTATAAAACCCGCCAGATTTCGTTTATAATTTTTACATATTATTTATTAGTGTTGTAGTTATAACCAATCTGAAGTAGTAAAAAGTTCGTAAATAGCACCAGTCATTCATTAGTCATTATGTGCGAGATTACCATTCTATGCCATTTCTTTCAATGGAGTGTCAGTGGTTGACCATTGGAAAGTCATAATTACGCCATCATATTCCTAGATTACCAAACTTGTCAAAATCAACAATTATGAAATCAATGATAGACCATTCTGACACTATTGTAATAGCAGACCCTGGCCTGACCCTGGCCCTGGAATCACCAATTGCTGTGTATAGGCTTCCCCTTCTGTCATACTTCCCGGTTGTCCTCATCCGGTGCTTTTGCGCCTTGTCCCGAACAGGCTGACACAAATAATTACTTATGGTTGTAATCAGCCTTTCCCCGACTTACTAAGTTGAGTCAACAAAATTGCCTTCTGTAATTTTTCAAAATGCAAAATCATTGTTTTACGAATTTTACTTCAATTCAGTGAAAGTATTGCATTAGCTACTGATGACTTACAGACGTGCTGGGTAGACGAAAGCTACTGATCTTTAACCCGACACGTAGCGACCGCTAGGTCTGGTTACCCTAGAAAGGAAATGGCGCGTAAAGATAAGTTTCAAGTGCGATGGCACGTGGTGCGACGGTCACAGCATAGATGGCGCTGATCTCAGTTGTTGTACATATTCGAACGAATCTTTACAGCTACACTTGGTTGCAAATTAATAAAAATGCTGCTGATTTTTATGAATGAAGCTAGGTTTAGCCAGAACAATTTACTGACACAATAAAATCTTAACTAGCAGAATATAGCTCACTCTTGTTGTCTTTGGTTGAAGTAAAGAAAAGTTCACGTTTCCTGCCCATCGTCTTGTTGACAAGCGGAAATTGTTGAATTTTCTTCATAAAACAAAGGAAAACGCGGTATGACTCTTCAGTTTCAAATTAAACAAATATTGAAAAGTCTACGATTCCAAAAATAGTCACAAATCCCCGACAAGGCAGACAAAACAAAAATTCGTTCACTTTCTGCGCTCCTCTTAGCAGTTTACTGTAAAATGGTCTTTGAACTACGTACCAATACGATTTAGTTTCCAAAAATGCATTTTGTCTAATAGGCATTTTGTTTTTTTGTCGTTGTTTTAAAACTCAGGTATGCGTTGTCCATTCATAAAGCGGATGATAAAAAACGAAAAGCGTCTGTTTAGTGTTTTAATCTGAAAACTGTTTGCCACACGCGTAGTTAGTTATATATGCACCTAACTAACTATCAGATAACCCACTCGAGAATTTTACTTATGAACAAGAAACAAAAGAAAAACTTTTAAAAGGATTGTGAGCTACTTACTTACGGCCATTTCCAATGACTTACTAGCCGGTTTCGGTAGGTTGATCTCTGTCTCTTTGACATTTTGCTTACTGGACGGTTAGAAACAAAACGTCACACAAAAGCTTTCTTTGATTTTTCTATGAATCAAGTGACAGGTAGGCCGTCGCGCCTGCGATCATCAGACCAGTCTTAAGTCAGTAGGTATTCTCTAGTATGGTTTTCCTAAAATCAAAACTGGAAATATTTGTATGAAAAATCAATGTCAAGGATAGCTCGGAACACTAGTCAGTTACATAATTAAATAGTAAAATAAATAAATAGATCTCAATACATATTAAAATTAACAGACAATTTCCTACCGACTAGCGACTGTACTTCGACTGACGAATTGGATAAAAGTGACGAATCGACGAAACTGGCAAATTATGGAAACTGTCGAGTTGACGCAACTGTCGAATTCACACAACTGTCCAATCAGCGAAAGTGACGAATCAACGAAACTGTCGAATTAAATAAACTGACGAGTGAGGGAAACTGACCGTGTTACGCGGACTCGTTTAAATTATCCTACTTAATCACCTCGGCAAATAGTATCCTATTTCTTTTTTTTTTCGGATGGGAAATCATCGAATGACTCCTCCCGCTTTGGGCGGAGCAGGAGGGAGTGTCAGACTTTTACTGACTTAAACCCATCCATGTTCCTTCATCGCCCTTTGTGTTCCGGGGCCACGGTATCTCTTTCGAATTTGTCCCGCAGCGCAAATAGTATCCTTGGCGTTAACTTTTCTCACAGATTCTGATAAAATTCCAGTTTCAAATTCTAAGTAGTCAAGCAACGACATCATTCTATCACAAACAAATCAAAGATCAATGGATTCAAGTTTCATCCAAGATGTAGATATGTAATTCTGATAATATCGGACTCATATTATAATATTTTTATTGTGTTATCTATCAGCTAGTTAGTATATACCGGATCAAGCGATGTTTTTCCAATGTTTAGCATTTTGATTTTAAGTGGACCTAAAAATATACTGAGTGCCAAGTTCTTCAAAAGGTCACTTGTTCCATATCTCTAAAAAATATCGTTTTTGAATAATTTGTATTGTCAGTCTGGCAAGAGAATGCATATTACCTCTTTAGTCTGAGCGTGTAGTGAGCAAATGCGTCTCCAGGGGACCTAAAATACGCCGTCACCTCCTTCTGTGAAGCAGTCATGCTAGCGAAGGAGGTGGCGGAACGTGAGAGGGAGATATCCTCACGTCCCGGCCGCCGCGGGAGACGCCCCGGGCGTCTGGGGCCACGTGGTGGCTTCCGGCCACCGTAGGCGCGGGCCTGTGGACGGGGAGCTATGGGCTAGCTCGCCGTCCGTACGTCTCATGACGACAGGCCGTGTCGACGGCGCGTTCGTGTTCCACGCGCGCCTCAAAGAGAGTCAGCAATAGGGAAGGGGTCCGCAAGGGCCGAAGCCTGCTGGGGCTGCGGGACTATTCGAAAGAGATACCGTGGCCCCGGAACACAAAGGGCGATGAAGGAACATGGATGGGTTTTAGTCAGTAAAAGTCTGACACTCCCTCCTGCTCCGCCCAGAGCGGGAGAAGTCATTTGATGATTTCCCACCCTAAAAAAAAAAAAAAAGGGGACCTAAAATGGCCGCTTTAGCAGAATCTTATTACGAATCACGTTAAAAGTTCTAAATTCTTAAAACGGACTTTAGGTACATAACCATGAAGTCCATTTTAAGAATTTTAAATTTCCAACGCGATTCATATTAAGTTTCTGCTAAAGCGGCCATTTTAGACCCCCTGAGCGTTGGTTCGATTCTCAGTTCGGGAAAAGTGCGATTTATTGAGTTTTCTGCTTTAATGAGATGAGATTGACACCTCTGGCTTTTGGGATTACATGCGTGATTATAAAGGGTGTAAAAAGACTCTTAACGAAGCTGAAAGGCACTTGTTCTCCCCGTCATTGCGATATTTTTTTTGTTCTGGACTATTCCTATATATTGGGGGTCAAAGTTCCAACTTTTTCACAAGTTATTATTTTTTTAATACATGTATAAAATGTAAGATTTTGACTTTAAACACCTCCACTATTCAATAGATCCATTAGCACAATGTTTTGAGTGCGTTACGTCCGTAAAACATGATTTTTCACCCCAAATTAATTTCCCAGCAATCATTTTTGCATAGGGCTACTTAGTAATATGTACTACTGAATGCTTGGTTAACGGCTTCGTGAGTCGTCTGTTTACACCCTGTATGTATTATGTAGCATCAGCATCATATTCAGATTATCTTCTTACGGAATTTATCGATCGACAGATAAGGACAAAAAGATAAGGCGAGATAACACAATCAAAACATTAATCTAAACGGAAAAATACCTATTAATTATTCATTTGGAGATACCTATTAAGTGTCTCTTAATTATGGCAGCATTTCTTAGAAACAGATAACTCTAGAAAATTCCATCTTCAACTGCAATGGAAGTAAAAAATAAAAAAGATTAACTAGGTCTAGGTTTCAGTCAATCAGTACGGCTGAAGTAAGTTAGTGTACTTACCTTAACTTACTTAAGCCGTACTGATTAATTTTCTGAGAAAACTATAATTGTCAACAAGAAGTCTTTAATTGGCCGTTAGATTACTGTAATTAGGGATCAATAACTTTGATTATAAACTCGTTTAGAGTCTATTTTAGATCGCACAATAAATTAACATTCTAATATAGACGAAACGAAAACAATTCTTTACTATAATATATGACCTTTAAAAAGCACTATTTTCGTCTGTCACGGTAAAGGGCAAATCCAAAAAGTTTTTAATATCATTGTGGATGAATTGGATTGTGTGATACTTAGTTATATTTACAGACTAGCTTATGCCCGCGGCATCGCCCGCCCGCAAATTATATACTAAAACCTTCCTCTTGAATCACTCTATCTAATTAAAAAACCGGCATCATTATCCGTTGCGTAGATTTAAAGATCTAAGCATACATAGGGACAGACAGGCGCGGTGGGCGACTTTGTTTTATAATATGTAGTGATAACTTTTTTTTTTTTTTTTTTTTTTTTTTTCGGATGGGAAATCATCAAATGACTTCTCCCGCTCTGGGCTGAGCAGGAGGGAGTGTCAGACTTTTACTGACTAAAACCCATCCATGTTCCTTCATCGCCCTTTGTGTTCCGGGGCCACGGTATCTCTTTCGAATAGTCCCGCAGCCCCGGCAGGCTTCGGCCCTTGCGGACCCCTTCCCTATTGCTGACTCTCTTTGAGGCGCGCGTGGAACACGAACGCGCCGTCGACACGGCCTGTCGTCATGAGACGTACGGACGGCGAGCTAGCCCATAGCTCCCCGTCCACAGGCCCGCGCCTGCGGTGGCCGGAAGCCACCACGTGGCCCCCGACGCCCGGGGCGTCTCCCGCGGCGGCCGGGACGTGAGGATCTCTCCCTGTCCTGTTCCGCCACCTCCCTTCGCTAGCATGACTGCTTCGCAGAAGGAGGTGACGGCGTCCCATTCCGTCTCGCTCCGGACCATGGCACGAACCAGGGCCGGGAGCGAGAGGTCGCCGCCGCCGATCGCCACCTCGAGGACACGGCGGTGCTCCACCCAAGCGGGGCACACCTCCACAGTGTGCTCCACCGTGTCCTCCGGTCGATCCTCACAATGGTGACACCCGGACGTTTCCTCCCGCCCGATTCGGTGCAGGAACTTACCGAAACAACCGTGTCCGGTAAGAACCTGCGTCAGGCGGAAGGTGAGGACGCCGTGGCGTCTCTCCAGCCACTCCTCAAAGAGGGGACTTACCGCCACTATTGTAGCGTGCCCTGCACGGGGTTGCGAAAGTCGCTCTCTCCATGTCGCCATGAGATCACGCCGGAAGTCCGTCCGCTGAGCGACAATTTGCCGCGGCAGCGGAGTTTCCCCCCGGCGTAGCGCCTCCGCGCGCCACTCATGTAGGCGCGCGAGGACTATCGCCTCCAGATCCCATGGCGGCAATCCGGCAAGGAGGCTCGCCGCCTCGCGGGAGATCGTGCGGTACCCCCGGATTAGCCTTACGGCCACCACCTTTTGGGGCGCGTTCAAATAGTTGGCGGCTCGCTGCCTCAATGAACGCGCCCACACCGGGGCCCCGTAAAGGGCCATGGACCGCACGACTCCCGCGTAGAGCCTCCGGCAGGAGGCGTTTGGCCCCCCCAGGTTGGGTAGGAGCCGCCTGAAGGCAGCCCCTGTCCGCTCCAGTTTGGGGGCCAAACGTCGGAAATGCTCCACGAAGTATGTAGTGATACCTCTATCTATAATTATAACTAAGTCGGGTTGGATACTACTCTCCTCTTCTCGTTTCTCTTCTTGAACCTTTGGCCACCTAATGCTGAGTAGGTATCTTTCAAATCTCCCCACTTTTGGCGGTTTTGTGTTATGACTACCCAGTTTCCTCCGGCCACTTTAATGAGATCGTCTGTCCATCTAGTCGGTTGTCTTCCCACATTCCTCCGCCCCGTCCGAGGTCCCCACTCCAGCACTTTCTTTCCCCATCTTCTTTCCTTTTCTACGGCATATTATGGTCCGCCCAATTCCACTTCGGTTCCGTTTTTGTTATCGCTTTTGCTATTTCCGTAAGTCTTGTTCGATACTACGACTGAGATGTTGACAGCTGATACTGATGTATGGAAGAAGAAGACACTTCTTCTCTTTATAATATTTAATTTAGTAAGATGAGTTGGTGGTCAAGTAAATAGCAGCACCTATGGCATCCATTCGATCCTCATAGTTGCAGGTGTATAGGATAGGCAAGTGAGACACTCCAGCTAGTAGGCTAGGTTCTGGACGGAGTCACGGGCCACCGCACTCACTTTGTGTATCTGCCGGGGCTTAAATACCAATAATAAATTGGGATAAGAGGATAAGATTGATGGGTACCTCGGGCTGCCTCGTCGCAAGCGCGCTTGCTGAGCATGAGGTTCTGGGTTTGATTCCCGGGTTTGGCAAAGTTCTATTGGGTTTTTCCATCAAGAATTTCTCATTAGCAGCTACGAAGTCTGGATCTGTGCCCGGTTGACAGCAATAGACTCACCCCCATGGGACTTAAACAAACTGGTGGACGTACTGTTCGGTACACGTCGGTCTAACTCTTTGGGAATTTCAGGCGAGATGCTATGATGATGATTGATGGCTAAGTTCTGGTAGAACTGCAGTTTCAGTCATTTTAATAAATTGGGGAAGCCGTTAGTAATCATCACTTTGTACTAAATGCACTTTCTCGAAGTGTAATGTGCATCCAATATGTCAGACAACTGACCTCCGACAAAATGAACTTGTTCACATAAAACTACTGAGTCATTTGCTTATCGTGGACATAAATTATTATTGCATTACGGGACGCGGAGATTTTACTAATAGTAGTGTGGAAAGATTGTCTAGGTGGCCATTTAATTAATTAGAAGTCGATTAAAAATAAAAACTTGTTGGTGGTTGTAAGCTTGGCTTCTGCACGGGTTCGATTTCAATGTCGTGCCATGTGTGCGGGTTTTTCATTTGGAAGGTCTAAAGTACTACTTTGAACAAAATTTGTTCAGATTGTCGCTGGTCTGTGCCGAATTTTGGTCGATTAAAAGTAAAAAGATCTAGCTCTATTACTTTCGTCTATCTACATATTTTTACCAAGAAGACAGATTCGCTGCTTTTTTCGTAACAAATACGAATCAGGAATGGTCCTGTCTTCATTAAAAACAAAAACAAGCAAGTGACTCCGCGCGCAAAAAGTATATTTTGTAAGTTGTTAACTTATTTCTGAGTTAGCAGACTAGCTACGACTTGTTTATTTCATTATGTCTGTCCGATAGCTAACGAATACATGTGTTTTCAAATAAAATATAGACTATTTAAACAAATCGCCACTTTGGTAAGTCGTGGATAGTGAAGTGACATTTTTGAATTAATAAACCTACAATCTATAAAAAATGCAGTGACTTTAACGTTTTTTTTTTTTGCGGAGTTTTGTAGAATTATAAAAAGTTTGTGGACTTTTAATCTATTTTTTTTATATTTATTGTGTCGTTTTCAAAATAATTTATACACGAGTGTATTATCGTCTAACGGAAGCCATTATATTTATTAAGGGAAATGATTCATTGATCTTAGATGCTAAGGTCCAAAGATTTCGGCCATCAATGCACCATTGTGGCTTCAAAACCAAGCACGCTACAAAGCCGTGGTCCACCGAACTGAGCCGACGTCCTTAGTGAAAAGAATTCACAAGTTTTAAACGGAATTCCTTGAAAATACACGACGTAAGTATTTTGTTTATGTTTATATTTGAGTAATGTAAATAGAGTGTAATCAGTTGTTTATAGTGAAGCGCAATTGGTTTATTATTGTCTAAGATAAAGTTTCGCATCCTTGAAGACATTCTTATTCATTGCATCTGTCGGATATAATAATATGACAGTATAAAATAAATATTCCCTTTTTTCTAGATTTGTATTTTTGACCTCTTTAATAACATTTTTGAAATAATTTGGCAATTTCAAGGTTCCGATGACATAATTCTTGCTTTGAAAACAATGACTGGTGGTACAAATGATTTGAATAAAACATCAGAATTAGAGCATTATACTTATCGTTACAGATATACCTATGGTATACATAATATATGAGGACAACACACGTTGTTTTAGTTTCGTATTTTCACCGTTTGATACAAGCTTCCGCATCTGGGGTTATTCCTCTCCTCCTCGTGTCATATCAAGGATTTACTTAAAGGTGCGTTAATCGAGTTTCGTCATAATCACTGTTCAACTCAATGCCATTGTCATTAATTAGTAAAGTTGGTCATTAAAAGTACACATAGGTACCTATGTATTTTTATTATGTAGGTATATTTATTTATGTAACACTTCAAGCACAAAGTACAGAGGCGGACTTAATGCAATAGGCATTTTCTACCAGTCAACCTTTGTGTGATGCAGAGACAAGCACTGGTAGGTGTAATTTCTGAAATTATGACATCATTAAAATTGATGAAATTTCTCGTAAACTTGTACCTCGAAATGCAAGAACAGCGCAGTGGTTGACAGGTAGTGGGTCGTGGGACACACGTGGAAACTGAAACATTAAAAGAAAAAAAGAAAGGGCCCCAACTATTCACCGGGCGGTCCATTTTAGGGACAGTCTTGTTTGATACCTAATTTTGGATTGCGGTAATTCCGATACATTCGATTAACCTTCTACAATAAAACATTGTTACTCACGATTATGTTAAACCTGACTAAAGGAAACTCAGAAGTTCTAGAATAGCTAAGAAACTTTTACTTTGGACAGAAAGCTTCAAAGTTCAAACTTTTTCATACTTACCCAAACTTGTTCTATGGCCATACCACAATAAATTCTTCTATGTTCAAATTTCCAATCATTAGGACGAACCGTGACGGCTATCAATGGGCTACATATAAAGCTATATGTATTATGTTTACACGTGCAGGGCACGCTGTCTATGTAATGGGCTGGCAACGTAAATCGAGGCCCCTCGGATGATGTCGGCTGAGAAATTGTTATGCAATAGGGTTTGTGATGGATCGAATGTTCTGACGACTGTGACAACTGAGGTACAAATCATAATAGTTTGATCCTTTTTGGTAACTATAGTTTTCTTTAGTCTTGACTAGTGCTTCAGTACTGAAAGCGCTAAACTCACAGCATAGAGTCTGCTGAAAACAAAAACTCTGCAAAGCGACAGAAGATACTTTAAGCAAAATGTTCACACATGTCTTGGGTTTCAGGTAAGATAAAAAATCTGGTTAAGCTCACAATGCTAAGCTTTTTATCTGATGCATGTAGCGTGATCTCATCTATCGCCTTCGCGTCGTTCGGCGGCGAGATAGGCAAATTATATTGTTGCCATAGTCGTGAGAATATCGTGGATGAGGCTGGCAGAAGAACGTGGCGAGGCGGTCACACAGCGGTGGGTGAAGTCGAGCTGTGGATGATGAATTCCTAAGCACCCACACTGGCAATAGATATCTAATAATCGTCGCTCATTGCATCCCCTTATTTCCGTTTGGATATATTTTGTGGGCAGTTTGAACCAAATTCTGACGTCAAGAGAATATGTCTGGTTGCGCAAGATTTAATTAAAAACTCTATGTTATGATATACTTATGGTTCCAAATCAATGGAAATGAAATCCGAACTCCAAAGTAATATTAGACAGCGACATTTTATCATATCAACCGGTTTATGACTACGGAAATCATGTGCTGTCCAAGTGTTCAGCCAGGTATTATGTCAGATTTTTTAACAAAATAATGTATGCTTCATTATTATACTTAGTTCCTTGAATCAAATAAGTACCTTAATAACATAACATCACGCCTATAATACCTGAAGGGTTAGCCAGAGGTGTACCTACCTAATAGTACACCCAGTGGCTGATACTAAGACATTTCTGATGGAAAATCCCAATAACAATTTGCCCGACCCGAGAATCGAACCCAGTATCCAAATAATTAGTTTAAAAAACTTGTTAGCAAAAATTAAAACCGACTTCAAAAACAACAGTTGAAAAATAAGTTTAGCTTCAGAAGTCGGTGACTTCTGTGTTTCTGATTCAGTTTCTTTGCGACCGACTTCTGAAGCTAAAGTTATTTTTCACTTTGTTTATTTATTTATTTAAAAAATTATGTAAACACTGAATATAAAAAAGTAGAAAGGAAGAGAAAATAGTACCTACTAAGGTGATGCTTACTTCTAAAGAAATCTCTTCTTTGTTGTGTTTTGAAGTCGGTTTTATTTTTTGCAAAAAAGTTTTTTTTTTCTATTTTTAGTTGTAATAACTTATACAAATACATATTAGCTATACAATTCTTTTAACATAACATAACATTATGATGTTGTGAAAACAATGCACATCCAAGCGACTGCACCAATCACGACCGATTTGCTGTCTACTATTGAAGACTTCCATTGCATATCTCCGAAGATCAGCATCAGATCTTCACCAAAATGGCTTAAGTGGCACCACCGTGAAGTTATTTTCTTCCAAACAAAAAGAACCATCGAAATCGGTTCACAATTGGCGAAGATATCGCTGAACATACACACAAAAAAAACAGTCAGACGAATTGATGGCCTCTCTTTTTGGAAGTCGGTTAAAAATGACAATAGACCAACGGTTAGAGCGCGCACGGCCGAGTAGTTAAATAAAAAATAAAAAGTTTTATTGTTTGATACAATTGTTCTACAGCACAAAATTAAGGCAGCCCCTTTAAGTTATGAATACTTGTGTTGGGGTTACCTCGCAACTTCCCATGGGTTACAGTTTACAATGTTGAGATCTAATTAAAAGAAAAAGAAAAGAAAAAAAAAATTAGGTTCTAGAATGTTACAAAATTATCGTAGCAAGTTCAAGTATGTGTAGTGTTTGTGGGTGTGTGGTGTGTGAGTATGTGTGTGGTGTGTGAGTGTGTGTGTGTGGAAGGTGGAAATGCGGGGTGTGGGTGTGAGTAGGTGTGTGTTAATAATTGATCGGTTTATGTTAAAATTGGTTACAGGTTTTACTTTAGCAAATTCTGGTTAATAAAAGTTCAATTTCATCGTACGTTTGTGATTTTAACCATTCCGATATAGTATTTTTGCATTCATAACGCAACATGGGGTACATATTCAATAAGAAATTCTAAGCATAAGCAGATTGTGTGTTATACTGATGCCTGGCAAAAACCGTACGGACCCGAGAGGAGTGAGCCACAATGTCTTTACGTCTTTTATCTAGCTTAGATGGGTCAAATGAAAGAGTCTTGTGCAGATGTATGGTTATGTTCAATACTTATAATTTCCTTACGGACAGTAGATTACTATCCTTATATAGGTTGTCTGTAGAATAACGAAAGGGCTTAAAGTACATAACTTTGATGAGAGACCTTTGAGCCCTTTCTAGGTCTAGAAATTTGGTATTGGTGGCCCCTCCCCAGATCGGTATACAGTATGTGATGACCGATTGTGCCAGAGCAGTATAAATTTTATTAAGGCCAGGTAGACTAAGCAAAGTAGGTATTTAACGCTACCATCCTTTACGCGAAACGAGCCGTGCGCTCGCGTCGCTGGCGTGAACTTACGTGAACCCAAAGCTGAGCGAAGTGTCACAGTATAGGTAAGCGTGCAGTAGGACAACTTATTTTATTAAATTGTCAGCTTGATTTATTATAATACTGTAGTAATTGCGAAAACCTATCATTTATATGTAATAAATTAATTTGAATGGATATTGTAAATGTAAAATGCTAAAATGTTTTTATCTCACGAAGCGACATGCGCTTTATTTGTTGTATCTGTCACCAAACAGTTCACAATCTTTCGAGAGTTTACAATCTCGCGAGATAGATCTAGAGGTACTTATTTAAAAATTTACGGTGTAAAAACACCCCGTGATTGTTTGCGTGAAGATGAGTAGCGTCATTACATGACACACACACACACTTCCGACTTCTTTATTGTCAGTTTTATTTTTTAAAATTTTTTGTTGTAATTTTTTATAAAAATATTTGCTAAGCATTTATTTTACATGATAATAGGAGCATCCCCAATAAAATGGAACTTAACATACCTAACTGTCGAAATGTGGGTGTATTGTACACATCTGCTTATCCGCTCAGAGCATACAGGCGTGATGTTATGTTATGATGTTGTGTAAACAATAAACATCTAAGTGATTGCTGCAATCGCGGTTAATTTGCTGTAATTTTTTGAAGAGTTCCGTTGTTTGTCTCTGAAACTCATCATCAGATCCATATGAAATTTAAATGTGACCAACTTCGGGGTATACCCTTTCCAACAAAAAAGAATCATTAAAATCGGTTCATAAACGACGAAGTTATGAGCGACACATCAAAAAAATATAAACGGTCGAATTGAGAAACCTCCTTTTTTTGAAGTCGGTTAAAAATGTATTTCTACCATATACTAACAAATGGCAAAAGCAACGACGATAAAATAATATTTTAACCCAACCTTCCGAACTTTATACCTAGCTACTTGTTTTTATTTTTAATCCCCTTACTTCACAAACAAAAGAATAAAATTAATAACAAAAAACTTTCTTGCAAAAATAAAACCGACTTCAAAAAACAAAAAAAGTGAAAAATACTTTTAGCTTCAGAAGTCGGTGACTTGTTTGTTTGATTCCGTTTTTTCTGCCACCATTTGTCACATTTTGGTTGTAATATCCTATACAAATATTTGCTATGCACACTTCAATCTTAATTAGGTATTATTTTTGTACGAACAGAACATTTTAGCATATTGAACCATTTGAAGGAAGCCCAACTAAACGTAACTACTGTAAATCGCTGAGGAATTCCCTCGACTGTCTATAGTCCCCAACATCAGACCTGTAATGGCACTTATAACCCATATGGGTGCAAAGTTCTCATCAATAGAAATGAATTAAATCCAAATACAAGGTAGCTACTGTAAAACGTTGAGGAGTTCCCTTGACTGTCCTTCGTCTTTATCATCAGACCCCTAATGATAGCCACAACCTATCTAGGTATAAAGTTCTCATCAATAAAAATTAATCAAGCCCTAACACCCGATTACTGTAGTGAATCGTTGAGGAGTGCCCTCAACTATCTTCGGGTTCCATCATCATATCGACTCCAGACCTTCATCAAATAGTAGTGCTTTAAAACGCTCAATGAAAAAAAATAACAAACGCACTAGTCGTACTACGATTTTCAAAGGTTCCCCTCGATTTCTCTGGGATGCCATCATCAGATCCTGGTTTTCTAATCATGGTATCACCCTTGAAATATCTTCTTTCCAACAAAAAAAGAATCATCAAAATCGGTTCATAAACGACGAAGTTATCATAAGGTCAAATTGAGAAACCTCCTCCTTTTTTTAAGTCGGTTAAAAAATACCATACCATTATATTTACACTACGATCTATGAATAAATCGTTCAAGCCGCTGTATTATATAATAATTAATTATTGAAAGGATTAAACTCTTTTGCAAAATGTAACCACAAATAATTTTTCTAAATGTTATTTACTTTGCTTAGATATTTTTTTTTGGAAGTAAATTTTCATTTTCTTTAAGAAAAATAAGAAAAACATAAAAAAATATTCGAATTAGGCTCCTGTTCGGATTTTTTTTTATCGAGTGAAGTTTTCGATATCATGTTTTGAACCACAAATTATCAAAGTAGATATAGTCAACCATAATATCTATTTTTTTTTTGCTTTATGAAATTACGATTTCTTAGTTTACTATTGAATCAAAGTTATGTAAAATTGGTAAAATTGGGTCTACCTCCCCTTAAGTATCAACGGTGGCATCACATGTCGTAACGTTTTAAAAATCCATATAAGTTTTCTGACCCTGGCCATGGTATTTTCAATGTGGGTGTGCCAAGACAGTCTTTGATCAATTGTTATTCCAAGATATTTAGTGAAACTAACTCTCTATATGCTTTGACAATTACAAGGATAATGAGAGGTTGCACACTCATGGGTCACGATCCTGAAATCAGCACCTGGCTGTGTCCTCTGATTTGGAGTAAAGCACATGAAGTTAGTTTTAAATAAGTTGAGGGTCAAGAGATTAACATTTAACCAACTTGCTATCACCGCTAATCTACGTTCAGCAGCAGCACGCACGGTAGCCCAAGAGTCACCGGCGAAAACAACTGCTGTGTCATCTGCGTATGAAAAAACTCGTCCGCCACTGATCCCGATATTACACAACTCATTTATGTAAGTCAGGAAAAGCGTCGGGGCGAGCACACTTCCCTGCGGTACTCCAAAACATACCATTTTTTCCCCACTAGTTACATTTCCAACCCTAACCTGTTGTTTCCGGTTTGATAGGTAACTACCAAGAAGAGAAAGAGCCGTACCTCTTATGCCGATTGTTTCAAGTCTGTGCAGAAGGATGGGGACAGAAACGGTGTCAAATGCCTTTTTTAGGTCTAAGAATACATTACATACAGGCATTTCAGTCCTTTGTCTACATTATTGACTATATCGCCAGTTAATGCCTTCGCAGCGTCTTGTGTAGATAGACCCCTTCTGAACCCGTATCGCGAGGAATATAAAATATTATGTTTATTAAGGTAACTAATTAGTCTGTTATTTAGTAATTTTTCTAAAAATTTTGCGATGCATGATATAACTGATATAGGTCGATAGTTATATTGACATCGTTCCCCCCCCCCCCCTTGTACACAGGCGTAACCATAGATCGCTTAAAAACCTCGGGAAATATCCCGGTATTAAAGCACATATTAGCTAGTTGGCTTACTAGAGGGACCATGAAATCCCTAGACATTTTCAAAAATTTAGTAGGTATACCGTCCCAGCCTGGTGAGCTTTCAGAATCGAGACCCATGAGTTGTGTGGGTTCGATTCATATTGACCAGTTATGCATTAACATGCATCCACCATCCACTCCATCTCCTTGTGCATGCCGTGCGCCCGCCGCCGCCGGCGCCGCCCGGTAGAATAATGCATCAAAATTCAAGACCTGCCATACCTACAAAAAGTGCTCCTGTGCACATGCTTCTAGACCCAGCAGTTTAGGTAGATAAGAATTAAACTACATAAGTGGATTTACAGTAATTTCAGAAAAAAATACAAGCCCAATACGTATGTTGTGAATATGTAAGCGATTAGAGAGATCTACTAAATCGAGCTTAATTAACCTGAATGCTAAATGTTAAACGAATCTCAAACATTGACAGCGCCGCGATTTATGTCGTAGCAGTAAGTTCAGTGTTCATAGTGTAAGTAGCACCTGATGAGCAGTTGATTGTACGATAAAGTTTCCTTCTTAGATATAAAAGAGTAACCATGGAGTCTCTTGCCGGTTCTTCTTCATAGGAAACGACCAACCCGAACCGTACCTTTTACTCGACTCTTAATAAGTGCCCATGTAGGTCTATCTATGTGAAATATAATAATTTGATTTTGATGATTTTACCTAGCCGTGTACACCTCTATTTTCCAGACAATGTCAACCCTGGAGGAGCTGGCGGTACGCCTGTTCGACGCAGGGGCAGTGCGTCTCGGAGACATCGAGGCCAAGATTGGCAGACGTACGCCCATCTATTTCGACCTGCGCGTCGTCGTGTCGCATCCACAGATCATGGTAAGTAGGTACCTAAATATATATTGAGATCATCAAATTTCAGACTAATACCTTCAGACTATTAATGTTATAAAGAGCCTCATCAGAAGATTATGATGAGGCTCTTTATAACATTAATAGTCTGTGAACCTAGATAGGTTTCCAAGGCACAGAGGAAACTCGGTATGTAATGAGTGGTCACCCGTCCGCGGCCCAACCTGAACATTGACCCGATGTAATAGAGAGCCTATTCCCATCAAACGAGCACAAATCCAGACTCCGACCTGAGAGTCCTGGGAATTCAACCTAGCACTTCATACTCAGCAATCGCGTACATACGACCTCTAGACCCACAAGTATAGATCGTTCTTACAGTCTTTCAATGCCACGTATGCATGCGTTTCTCTCAAAGGTCGAATTTCTAATAAATTCATTCAGACATTCTGCTCTAATAGCAGAATGTCTGAATCTTACAGTTTGACTAATTTAATAAGGAGCTGTAGAGCCCAATTAATTACTGTAGTAATAAATAAATGTTTAACCCGTAAATTGTCCCAAAGTAAACATGTGAATGTTCCCATCCTGTTTATTCAGAGACTTGTCTACACTTCGCAGACATATTGAGATGTTATCCCCAAAAAAAAAACAAGAACGATTGCCAAAAAAAGTAATTTATACCCTAATTTTACATTTCAGCTTTCCGTGGCACAACATTTACAGAAGCTAGCAACAGACATCGACCACGACTTGCTGTGTGGGGTCCCCTACGCCGCCCTCCCCCTCGCAGCCGTCATGTCAGTCAACACGAACACACCCATGATCATGAAACGAAAAGAAACCAAACTTTACGCCACCAAAAGAATCCTAGAAGGAATCTTCGAGAAAAACCAGAAATGCCTCGTCGTGGAGGACGTAGTGACATCTGGCGGCAGTTTGATGGAAACTGTTGGCACCCTACGTTCTGAAGGTTTGATTGTAACGCATGCCGTTGTAGTTCTCGACCGCGACCAAGGTGGCGCTAGTGTACTCAAACAAAACGGAATTTGTGTAAAATCGATATTCACTCTAACAGGTTTGCTGAAAATATTGAATGAAGCCGGCAAGATTAATAACGAAACTGTTGAAATTATATTACATCACATAAAGGAATGTCAGTTTAGCAATTTGGATTTCATGAAGGATAATTTGGAGCTTTTGCCCGAGTAAAGCTTTCGACGCCTCGGAGAAACTGGATGACAGATTGGTGGAAAAGTTACCAAAATACAAGTTACTGAATTATCGCTGAAGAAATGCTGCATCTTTGTTTAGGATTCATCTCGTCGGCTCGTTTTATTTATAGTAGGTAGCTGACTGTATGTGTATTAACTATTTACATTCTAACTAGGTAAGTATTAAAAGTTTTGTCAAGTGTAAATAAATTTAAAAAAATAGTTTTCCTCCGTGTATCAACAGCAATAATTGTTTTGCTATACCTACCTAATGTAGTAAATGAAAGTATAAAATAGGCAGTCGGAATTTTAATAAAAAAGCAAAAAAGCTTTGAAGCACTGAAATGGCGGAAGTGCAATTTGTGCACCTGACTGCGTCGCGCAAAGGAGCCTGTGTTTATCAGCCTATGTCAATGGTTTGTTACTTTTTTAAAGCCTTGCGAAACAAATTGAGACCTCAGTAAAACCTGTAAAATATGTGACATGACTGAATGTAACTAAAATAAATGAAGGAGTACCACGTGAAACCAATTTGTTCTCATTATTGGGCTAAAAACTAATAGGAGTCGAGCCTATTGTCAATCTAAACTCCGTGGCTGCAACTGTGAAATTAATGATGAAAAAGCCCAATCACACTGCCCGTCCAGAGAATCAAACCCAGGACCCTCGAGATCAGCAGACCGCAGTAGCCTTACGAAGTTATGACTACTAAGTAAACCAGACAGTCAATTACGAATAGGTAGGTAAGAAAACTATATATAAAAACTTTATAGTACATATTTTGTTATTTTTTGATAAATTTCCTTTTACTGAGAAATATGTAGATGGTAAAATTGCAAGGATCTAAAACTGCTACCAACCAGCCACAACATTAAAAATCGCTTGTTGCTTGTAATTACTTATGTCAATTTTTTTAGCATCTACTTAGGTACCTGTAGGCAAATCATTTGTAAACAATACATTGCAGAGCTATTTTGAATGATGCTGTCTTCAGTAAAATATTTTCCTACGTGAATCCCTAACCCATTTTCCTGTTTTGAACTCCGTTAGGCTACATCTATTTTAGTACTAAGTACTGATATAAGCCGCTAATGACAATGCGTTGAGCACCGTTATCCACTGTTGATGAGGAAACGGCTACGTCCGGCCATTGCAAATGCATAATCGTACCTAGTTTTGTAGTTACGTAGACCTCAATCCACTACGTTTACTTTAAGGTGGAAGCTTCAACCGACCGTCCATACATTTTTGAATACACTTACACTATACACACACACGATCTCTTAAAAACTTATCATTTTATCACTTCTCTACAAGCTACTCTTCAAGAACGTAGGTACTAGATAGTTATGCTTTCTGAATGGCGGCTCCTCCTGCTATGAATAGCAGTTGTTCGAAAGTTTCTATGAATGGAAATCTTTTTTCAATACACTTCCTCGAAAACGGGTTCTTATCGCACTACGATTAGCTTCAACATGCCATGCATTTCACACACGTGGATTGTTTTCATTTTCTCCACTTGTATCAAAATGGACTATTGTAAGCTGCAATCTTCGTTACCCTGTACGGGTATCCTGAGAAAGAGTCCAACCTACTTGACTGTGCAGTACCTACACCTAAGTTAACCGTAAAACTGGCTGCCCATGGCGCCCAACATGGACACATATTTTTTGTGTATGCTTCTCGAATCTTGCACCTAATGCCTGTGAGTTGCATTTGTGTTTAGAGGATAAGAAATTGTAGGTAGATCGTAGACTCTGAAATCTATTGCTTTATAGTGTGTGTAGATGGGTACCTATTGTCATATTATATTTTGCATCGTTTAGACTACAACCTATGATCTGTGTATGTACCTACTATCAAATTCAGTGTCCAGGAGGCAAATTAGTTGTAATCATCATGGATATGAACTCTTCGGCAAGCAGCAGTGAAAGACTGCTGCTTGCCGAAGAGTCTAGCCTGGTAGATTATCCTTTAGAATAGAAATTCATTGATTGGTAAGTGGATGTGTGTAAAGTGTCATTGTAATTTTGCTCATTACTTGTCAGATAAACTTGACTGATGAAAGATGTAAATAAAACAATTAAAAGTAAAATCATTGTAGTTTTATTACTCACTGGAATATAATAATTAAAAAACCTTTGATCGATTTCGAAATGTTGTACTAGCTTCTTAGTAAAAAGCCAATTAATAACACATTATCTGAACAGTATCAAACGAAGTATTAAAATTAAACTTAGGCATTAAAAATAGTTCAGCCTTATCAAAAAAAAGATCTTTTCCTTTGTGTCATCAGTGTGTGGACAGCACTGTGCTGGTGGTCAGGCGAAGGGCCCACGTCGCAGGGGGAACCTGTTTACAGCCGTAAACATCCGAGAGTCGCCCTTCGGTCAAGGAAAACACACACACACACGGGAATGTAGACGCGACGTCACCAACGTGTAGGTACGTCCTACGTAACATAAATAAGTCAACGACAGTTACACGGAAATACTAATGCAAATCAAAAGTCCCGTGCGACGCGCCGGACGCTCGGATCGGGAGCAGGGGGGCAGGGTGTTGGGGTTGCGGGAGGGGAAGTTGGTGTGAGTGCTTAGTTGTCCTCGATCTCCTGCTCTGCTTCCTCGTCGAACTCTGCGTCCTCGTCGGCGGTGGCCTCCTGGTACTGCTGGTATTCGGACACCAAGTCGTTCATGTTGCTCTCCGCCTCGGTGAACTCCATCTCGTCCATGCCCTCTCCGGTGTACCAATGCAAGAAAGCCTTGCGCCTGAACATAGCGGTGAACTGCTCCGAGATGCGCTTGAATAGCTCCTGGATGGCGGTGGAGTTGCCGATGAAAGTGGCGGCCATCTTGAGACCACGTGGTGGGATATCGCACACGGCGGTCTTCACGTTGTTCGGGATCCATTCCACGAAGTACGATGAGTTCTTGTTCTGGATGTTGAGCATCTGCTCGTCCACCTCCTTCATGGACATGCGTCCACGGAAGATGGCGGCCACGGTCAGGTAGCGGCCGTGGCGCGGGTCGCATGCCGCCATCATGTTCTTGGCGTCGAACATCTGCTGCGTGAGCTCGGGCACGGTGAGGGCGCGGTACTGCTGGCTGCCGCGAGATGTCAGGGGAGCGAAGCCGGGCATGAAGAAGTGAAGACGTGGGAACGGTACCATGTTGACCGCCAGCTTGCGGAGATCCGCATTCAGCTGACCAGGGAACCGCAGACACGTCGTCACGCCGGACATGGTGAGCGACACCAGGTGGTTGAGGTCGCCGTACGTGGGTGTGGATAGTTTGAGCGTGCGGAAGCAGATGTCGTATAATGCCTCATTGTCGATACAGTAGGTCTCGTCTGTGTTTTCTACTAACTGGTGGACTGATAGTGTGGCGTTGTAAGGTTCTACTACTGTGTCTGACACTTTGGGCGAAGGTACAACTGAGTATGTGTTCATAATTCTGTCGGGATATTCCTCTCTGATTTTTGAGATAAGAAGTGTGCCCATTCCGGAACCAGTGCCGCCGCCGAGCGAGTGTGTGAGTTGGAATCCTTGAAGGCAGTCACATGACTCTGCTTCCTTGCGTACGACGTCTAATACTGAATCGACCAGCTCGGCGCCCTCTGTGTAGTGACCCTTAGCCCAGTTGTTACCGGCTCCCGACTGTCCAAACACGAAGTTGTCCGGTCGGAAGATCTGTCCGAAGGGTCCCGAGCGCACCGAGTCCATGGTGCCGGGCTCGAGGTCGACGAGGATGGCGCGCGGCACGTACTTGCCGCCGGAGGCCTCATTGTAGTAAACGTTGATGCGCTCCAGCTGCAGGTCCGAGTCGCCATGGTAGGCGCCGGTGGGGTCGATGCCGTGCTCGTCGGAGATGATCTCCCAGAACTGGAACAATCACAAACAATACTTATTAAAATGAACATAATATATCAGGAGATGTAATAGTTGAAACTGAGAAGTTGTCGCGATAAGAAAGAATATCTATAAGCACACTGCACAAGGCGGGGCGTCTTTGTGTGCGTAGGATGAGTCACGGTTGCCCCGGCGACGGGATTCGCAACAAACGGCGGCTCCAGAGGCGTTGCCTCGACATTAACATATTTACGAGGTCGACATTATCGATCCAACCCACTACCATAAAGGTACATCAACGATTTAAATCACGTCTTAAACCGATGAATAAGCATAATTGCAGCAAAAACATTATGGTCGCCCACTTTCGTGTTTATGTTATGTTGCCTTAAAAGAGGAGAGCGCGGAGCAAGTTTCTCGTTTGGTCCGACAGCCTGTCGAACAATAAATCAGGCGGGTCGGGGTTGTTGTGCACGCGGCGCACACGACGCTCGACTGGCATTTTTAGGACGAATCGAGCATAATTCTCGGTGCAAAACACAAGTCATCCATTAACGCTGCGGCGAGATTTTATCGCGAATCAATTGAGAAGCTTTCTAAGTAAATGAAACTCAGCGAATAGAGAACGGCCGATAAGATCGGTTGTTGACTCATTCGTGGCGAGATTATAATGTTAAAGAGAAATATTTTTAAACAGTAGTCACGTAACATGTTTTAATCATGACTGACTTAGCGCTTACTCAGTACACAATTCATTGCCTCGCCTTCCTTTAGGATAGGCTAAAAGATCTAAATAAAATTCGAATGAACCCTGCAATTTTATCTTCTTTATGAATTTGTTGTTGTAAAGATTATATTTACCGGCTTTATAACACAATAATCTTTACTATCGATTCAATATCAATAGGTACACTTGGGTACTTTTCGAGGAAGTTCTAAAAGGAGTGTGCGTCATATTGGTGGACGTGATGCGATTATTCATAACACGACTTCATCATAACAGAATAATGTAGCGCCTTGTTGGTAGGTACATAAGTAGGACACTTCATGTACCTTCATTGAAGCGCATAGTATCCAATATACCTTGAAACATAGTCATAGTTTTACGGTCTTTAGCATCTCATAAAATTAAATTTACAGCCGATTCGGAACACTTTATCGCCGTAAAGTCAGTCGTTCGATACGTTGATCACGCTACAAAAAGCGGGTCAACGCGGAAGAAGCCGCGGGATTGGCTTGGCTCGTAAAATCACAGACTGGCACGGAGACAGTCGCGTGTCGCCGGCAATTACCATCAGAGACATGCAAATAACTATGAAAGTTTTGAAAAGTACGCCTTATTAACATTTAGGTAAAACAATGACTCGACGGTGAATGTTGATGGTTTTCTTTGATTCGTAAGTTTATATTAGCCATTATTATGTTGAACGCATTTTACTGATTCAGTATTCTTTTCTACAAACAAAATACTAATGAACCTATTTATTTCCACACTCAATTTCAAGACCCCAAGTAAATTTTGACAAGATTTCAAGCATACTTCAAAATGTTCATTTCTGTCTCAAAAACACTTGAAATTGCTCAAGAACGTATCGCTGCATTTCTCAAAAGCGCTTCACTTTTCTTAAAAGTGAAAGAAATAAAAAGCTGGCTGCATGGTGGCTATTCGAAGAGTCTTGGGCAGTTTGCCAATGCTGGAAAAATCGCTTCCGACATTCATCCCGCACACGTTGAATAAACCGGGATATACATAGTTACATAAGTGACTTTCTGGTGAAAGTTCATTGAATGTTTTGTTAGGCAAAAACAACACGAATTTGCGTCGTCAAGGAAAAATATTATTTTCAATTTTGGTTCTTATGGTATTTTACGTTTCTTTCGATTTAGGTATATCTAGGAATGATGCAATCGTACCTGCTTATCAAAAGCGACTGACAAAATACACAACAAAGTACTCATGATGCATTATTTTATTTTTATCATAACTGTGTCATTTTCCACGACAACACACCATGTTCATGATAAATTATTGATACTGCACTAAATAACTAACATAGCAATCATTTATTCGACCAACTAGGTACCTATAATTATTCGATTAGAAAAGTAAAATACTTGAAAAATACCGTAAACATTTTAATTGGTTGATCGGCAATTGTCTTTTCAACGAGATCGCTCGCCTTTTGAATTAACAAGTTTAACTAAATTACGTTCACAAATCCTAGGTGTAATCATTCAATTTACTTGATTAATTAAATAATTGATGCGTTCACGTATTTTAACCAATTTATCCTATTAAATTGAATGCTATTATGGCTATCGTGGGCTAGACTATTAACCATGTTGACCGATTAGTGTTATTTGTTTGTCCAGAGATAATCTACGAATAAAGTCAATTTGGTACGTCTTTGCGGGTGTTAAGCATTTACGTAGGTGTTGAAATTTCGTAGGAAGGCAAGAGGTAATATTAATCCTATCAAATTACAACAAACAATGTTTGAAATTGGTTGTAAATGTTTTGGCAAGGCCCTTCTACGAACGCCCTAACAGGTAGCCTGCCCGCCCTGCTGAACAACTAATGCCAACATTCTTCGAATTTTTTTGCCAACCATTCATGACTTTACAAGGAACTAGACTAAGCCTTTTCAGACATTGTTACATGCTCGAACAGACTTTAAAATAACTCTCCAAGTCTATTTTGTAATAACCATCCAACTTTAAGACATCAAAGAGACTACCAAACATCAAAACAGTTCCTGATTGTGAAACACGTCGGAGGATAGTTTTCTCGTCGTAAACTTCGCTTCTACTAGCATGTGTTGGCCGTGCTATTTTGGCTACTGCGGAAGAAGCGTCGGCCATTGAACTCTTCATGTCTACCGCGGTAGCTACTACCTATTTAAATTTCAATAATTAAGTTTTTTTGCGATACGCGCATGAAATTAAAATCTGCAATTAGGTACGCGCGAGCTTTTTTATTAGTTGCTGTATATTTTTATGTGATAAAGTAAAAAGAAAACTTGTGTGCGAGCATTGTTTACGGATATACGAACGTATTTATTAGTATCTTTTTATGTACCTACTGACTTACCTACTAACCTTTTACTTTAATAAAAATCTGAACCATTTTTTATCTTCGATTTTGAATAGGTATTTACCTAAATATTCAAATTACAATAGAAATAAGTCACATTCGAAATTGTACTGAGAACATACAATTTTTTTTTTTTTTTCCAGAATGAAAAAAAAAAACGCATCCGCGGCAGCTGGCATAACAGTTGGCGCTTCCCCGCTCCAACGGAAAATAGGACTCGAATTTCGAACGTTACAAACGCAGGCCTACGATTGGCCGGCCCTTATCATGGGACGCGGGCCGGCAGCCTTGAGCGAGATACAAACATGCATGCCCTTTATTTTTAACGGTTTTTTTAAGGCGTGAACTTAGCTTGAAAGTTCTATTGAATTGAAGCACGCTCATTGTTATGGTTATCCGTTACCTACAACTTGTAAAGGTACGTACGAGGCTAGAACTAAGAACAAGATGTAAGTAAAAATCTATTGAATTGAATTCCTTTGTTTGAAACAGGATAGTGGCAGTCGGCAATGTTGGCATACCGGTCTACCTACCTGTCATTCGACATGGATTCAAAACTGGTCAACTGCATGATCCAGACATAATCTTATCCAAGAACACGAAATAATACACGTAATTAAATCGATAATCCAAATCCTCAGTGTATCCGCCAACCGGCGACTAACACGTGGAAGTAGGCGACAGCAGACTTCTGAAGTTCCTGCCTACATATCGATCGATAGCAGACTAAGGTGCGGCATTCACTCAAAATCTCCTTTTACATAATATTTACACGATATCTGCTGACGTGACAGTATAAACGCAAGACTCATGAGAAAATCAACACGATAAAGTAGAACAAAAAGGTCAACGAAAAGTCCGTAATCCACGACCACACCCACTGACTCTAAATATGACAAACACTCTACCACCGTTAGATGAACACTATTTGACAACATTAGCGTGAATTAATGAAGGAAACAGTCGTCAATTGTTTCATATTTCGAGTCGTGGCGTGAGGCCGGCGTCACAAAATGCCGGCCGCTATGCCCCACGTTCGAAATTTGATGTTTGAGAAACAAAGAAATAGCTTACCTTGGCTCCAATCTGGTTACCGCATTGTCCGGCTTGGATGTGCACGATTTCCCTCATTTTGTTTAATATGAACTTATTTTACTTAGTTACTATAAAAATTTGTTTTTCTGCTCCGCACGCACCACGTACTCTCGTGGTCGCTTGAAGAATAATTTTGTTCCGTTTCGTCCGATCGACCTAAGCTACGAATGCGATAGTGCTGTGCTGAAACCAGCAGTGTGAAGTATCGATAAAGTTTGTCGCATTGCGACATACTTTTGAAATAGTATCGAGAGGCTAGGCAATATACCTATTATTTTTTACATTCGCACGTAAACGTAAAAACATGTTATCCTTTTTAAATTTAACTATACAAGGAACATATAGATTTTTTTTTCAATAGTACATTCGCTATTTATTCGGTTAACAGGCAACTTCCGGACGCAGTAATTTTCCTTGGTAAGTAGACTAAAACATAATTATGCCAAGAAAACATATATCACGCAAACAGACGGTATAATAATAACAACAATATATAATTTTGTAACGCTCATTCATAGGTCAATTTACACTCAACAGTAAAACTAAAATTGTTTTTCATAGCATGATAATGACAAACAAAGTTACTGCTGCGGTTTCACGAAAAAGTTCTATATCTCAAAAGGTAAATAAATCAAAGTTTACTTAAACCAATTTTCGTACTAACTTTAGAAATTAGAAGTGGGGGGGGGGGGGGTAGAAATCTCATATGGCGGCCACCTCAATTTTTTAGGGTTCCGTAGTCCTGACAAGGAACCCTTATAGTTTCATCATGTCCGTCTGTCTGTCTGTCCGAAGTTTAGCTAAGAGACCGTTAGTACTAGGAAGCTGTAATTTTGTTGAGGTATGTATATCAATGACGCCAACAGAGTGGTAAAATAAAATTTTGGAAAATATTTTTATTAGGTTAGCTCTACTACATGTGAAGTGGGGAATTAATTTTCGTCGTCTTCCCCATCGTGTGGGGTATTGTTGAATAGATCTTTTAAAATGACTTAGGGGTTGGCAAATACTACTTTTCGATTTAATGCTCCATTTACGAAATATTAAACTTTAAAGTGCTAATTTTTGTTCCAGTAGGGCGCTCCCCCCCTCCCCGCTAAAATCTAAACTGCTTGCTTGAAAAATCTCTTTCCTACTGATATTTAGGATGTATAAAATCTTTTAACTTTATTTTAGACGTTTATTTTTTTTTCGTTTTTGTTTTTCATTCCATATTTTTCCACGATGATCTTTACAGCACAGTGTGTGTCATTTTGCTTTTTACTTTCCTTTTTCTATTAAAAACTGACCATGATTGTGTGTATAAATTCAGAAAATATCGATATAGCGTATCGATACGTGGACAGCCCAGTTATCCTAGCTGCTTTCCTATTGGTCGGATGACGCCATATCGAGCCACGCTGCCAACGTAACAAAAATAATTTGCGTCCCATTTTAGTGATGAATTTAATCGTTCTTTTGTTTTTCAACATTATTTGAAAGTCAAAGGTGTTTATAGAAATGAATTATAAGATAATATATAGTTTACACGCTTTTATTTTGTTTTATATCGTAGTTAAAATGCCGTAATTTTCGTTCTGAGTCACAGATGTATCATTTTGTGAGGTTGGTATTCCAACTTTGTACTGTCGAATGGCGATGATGGCGACTGGCGAGTGGCAATGGCAAAGTGGCGATGGCGAGTACTGGCGATGCTTGGTTTGTCATGGCGATGGCGCCGTACCGGCCGGCGAAAACAGCAAAACAAAAACGCAATCAAAATAACATGAGATTTAAAATTTCCACTAAACTATTACTTTTGTTTTCATTCGCTAGAGCTTCTAATTATAAGATAATATAATTTTGTTTACAGTGAGCATGACTTCTCGATTTTTAAACGTTAGCCGATTTTATTAAAGTCCTCAATATTGCTACAGCTTCCTTCCTGTTAATATCATTAATAGGTAGTTCAGTTGTTTATTTTAAAAGTAGGTAAGTAGGTACCTACCTACCTATTAAAAAACATAAAAAACCTTTTGAGGTTCCGTTAAATAAATAACATAACATTACGCCTGTATTCGCCAAAGGAGTAGGCAAAGGCTTGAAGACTTAGTTAGGTATAGGTATTTTCATTCATGAAACAAGACATTAGACTAAATCACTCCAATTCATCATGAATGAATTGACCTATAGACTAGACATGGAAGGTAGCTTTTGCCCAAGGCATAGCTCGCGCGGTGGTCGGAAATGGTCCCAAGGCACGGGAACATAGGTAGGTAGGTACTACCGTAGATAAAAACTAACGTAAGTCCATTATAGTAACCTAGCTTTTGGTTTATTCATGTAGGTACCTACCAGCTGCTTCGAAAGTCGTTCAGCTGTTAGGGCGTGAAAATGTAACAAACAGACATAATGAGGATTTTGTGTTTAACTAAGTAATTAACCTCCAGTAAGAACAACATCTTCAAGAAGTCAAGGTAGGTACTGGTAAACCCTGTTCTGTCATTAGCGGGCTGCCATGCCATTGACAAACACGCAGACTAAAAATGTCAATCAGCTGATACCTAATAGAAACTGAATCATCTTTTTCCTCAATGAGCTCTAGGTATGGGTATTTTGAAACGTGGTTAAAATGTTATCCTGTATTTTTCAATATTTAAGCACCTACTACATTTTACAACGCAATTTCTAACCAAAATTGACATTTTGGCGCCAAAAAAGCCATCGGAGCACTATTATCCGTGGGCATATTTTGTGGACTGTGGTGAATCAGCTGGAAAATGTCTAGAAAAGTCAAAATGGCGTCCATATGGCTCGACTTCTGCTGTCCGCAATTTTGCGGGAGCGTCCCAGCTCGATACCGGGCGCAGCCATACCGCAGTGACGTGTGACGTCACACTCAGCAGGCACTCCCGGTCGTTGACATGCACTTAAAAACTTTTGAAATAAGAATGTTTTGTTTTTGTAGCTGCTTCATTTTTTTTTAATCATTAGGGAGAGAAGGGGAGTTGTCAAAAGGTTTTGTTGTAATTTTAATAGAATTGCCTGTCACTGTGTTTTTGAATGGAACAGCTTGAATTTTCTGATTAGCTGCCTTAATTTGAAGAGATGAACTGATTCTGATCGATCATCACTTTAAAAGTAGAAGTTCTTATTGATCTTATCGGACTTAAGTACTTATCTAATTTTCTCATCGATCCAACTCCAACTCTTTTCTTACAAGAAATAATTTCTTCAAATCAAAATCAAATCAATTTATTTGCTACAAAGTAATGGTACAATTACGACCGTATTCTAGTTAGAAATGAATGTACCGCGCGTTTGATTGGATTTAATACCCAGTATCCTTTACTATAACCTGTCCATTTGAATGAACCACAGACCACATCCAATAAGACACCTTCTTAGGTAACTACTTTAGCTTACCCCATTTGACAGCTTTAGCTATCCAAAGATAAATCTTTATCTCCGTCAATATCTGTTTAACCGTTGGAATTTAGTATTCGTGTTGTGTAGCCGCTAATTACTGTCCAGTGCTCTCAGGGTTGGTCGGTATTGTCAATCGTTTATCTTTGACAACACCTATAATTCGTAGCACTCAAGGGCGGATTTGGTAGTTCAAGTTTAGTTGATCATACTATTATGTGGACAATCATCAATTTCTGGAGGTTGTTTACTGCATTTAAGTTCTAGTTGTTCAACACTTTCTTTGTCCACTAGGCTAACGCGAATCGACAATAAACCTCGCTCTTGGAGTCTTGGCACATGTTTCTTAGGAAACCACAAGACGATCGGAAAGTTCCTTCATTGGTTTTATCGTAAGCTAACTTCCTTTTAAAGTAATGAGCGGAACCTGGCGTCTGGCGATACGGCTTGGAGTTCCGAGAAAACTAGGCGTGTCTACTACCCGAGTTTCCTCCGTGCCTCGGAAAGCGCCCTTGGTCCCGGCTGTCCTTTATAGATATATCTTTGGTCTTTGACAGTCGTGACAGGTAGGTAGTCAGAGGCTTCAAACTCTGACAAACATTTCATGTTTGAAAATTCAAATATGTACTTATTAGATTGACGCAAGTTATCGAAAAGCCTTACTAAATGTCAATGTTGGCGAGTCTTTATAGAAATACAGCGATTGTCACTTGTTTATTTCCCTCAGCAAAAGTAGAAACAATAATGAGATTGTTATTTAGATTAAATCTCTCACCAAGATCCCTCTGGCAGACAATGTGCTCGCCATGCGCCCAATAGAGACCGGTGGAAAAGGATCGCGAAGGCAGCGACCGCAGTTGTGGGCGACCCCTCATGACCACGACCACTCTGTCAAGAGTGAACCACTAAATAAAGAATTTAGATATGGGAAAAGTGCCTGAAATACCTAATTCGCTTTTTTCTTGAATTTTTGACCCAGTAGTCCTTACAGGTAGTCAGTGGCCCGAAAGTCTGACAACCAGTCTTACCAAGAGTATCGTGTTACTCAGTACTAATTGGGTTGTGGAGGTCAGATGGGCAGTCGCTCCATATAAATGGTATTCAGTTGCATGCGGTTAGACTGGAAGCCAAACGTCAGCCTAGCCTTTTCCCAACATAGTTGGGAAAAGGCTAGGCTGATGATGATGACCTTTGCCCGAACAGTACCTACGTAGCGAGCTGCGCAATTGTCATTTAACTCAAACTCAAGTCTAACCTCATACCTAGTTCAGTTGAATTTGCTAATTGACAATGGAAAAATACCCCATGCAGCCATATGGGTTTCATTTGACCTTTGACGACATTTAATTATAGTCATTTTAGCAAATTAACTAGGTAATTATCATTAGCTTTATCTACCTAATAGTAATCTTTGTCTAAGAGTCCACAAACCCAAGCTCACAAGAAAAAGCTTTTTCCCCAAAATCAGTCTTCATTTCCGACAATCCTGTTGGACATATTGTTTGTCTCGTCTGTTCAGTAAATAGGTTAGTATTGAGTATAGTCACAGAGTACTGCGTCATCACGTCTGTTTGATCAACATGTGAATAGCATAGTTACAAAGGCATCAAAAGCTCTGGGATTTATACTACGCACCACGGCCTGTTTTCGATCTCTTAAACCGGTTAAAATTTTATATTGTTCTTTTGTACGTAGCCATTTAGAATACGCATCTCAGGTTTGGAACCCGCAGTATGAGATTTATAAGGCCCGTATTGAAGGCGTCCAAAGAAAATTTCTACGTTACCTAGATTATAGAGCACAGCAATACTCGGTTGACTATAAGCACCGCTGTAAACGGTACCACTTCCTTCCTCTGGAGATCAGGCGTCATATTGGAGACATGACTCTGCTTATGGGTGTCGCAAATGGCCATATTGACTGTCCTGAACTTGTTGCAAATATAGGATTACGCACGAACCTAATGGGATTACGTCAGCGACCAATATTAAGTGTACCTTTCACAACGACCAATTATGTGAAAAATGTTTTTTCAATAAGGAGTGCACGTGATTTCAATAAATTTTCTAGGGACCATGATATCGACTTGTTCTGCACTAGTGTGGCGTCCTTGCGACGGCAAATGGCACACAACTTTTTCGATGATTAAGTAGCTTCTCTCGCATGTAATGAATTGTCATCTGTACTTTTTTTTTTATTTCCCCGTTATATGTATTTTCTTTTTATCTACGTGTGGAGGCTTGTAATTAGCGATTTGGAAATACTACACTGTTTATCATTTTTGCTTGTTAGTCTAATAAATTACCTTAACTACTCTATCTTTGAATCAGTAATGGAAGATGCTTTGGCAAAGCTTGTAACTGGTAATAAACCAATAATTATCTGTGGTGACTTTAATGTTAATATCTTAGAGAATAATGTAAATAGCAGTAGATTTTTAAGTCTCTTTAAATCATTTAATTTGTCAAATGTGTTTTCAGAACCAACTAGAATTACTACAAATACTGCTACATGTATTGATAATGTTTTTTGTTGCTGTGAGTACATAAATAAATCCATCGTAAATTACCTTCCTTCTGATCACAGCGGTCAGACCGTTGCTTTCGCGTCCAATATACAATTACAAAGAATTCAAATTCAATCTAGACAAATAACACCCAGCAATTTAGACAAGTTTAATCATAATTTAATTAGCAAGCTAGGTATACCGGGCCATATTATAAACGATGTAAATGAATTTTATGAAGAATTCTTTTCGGTAGTGCACACCGAGTTTAATAATACTTTAAAAAAGAAATTTAAAAGTATTGGCCCAAAGTTTATTTTCAGTGACTGGGCAACACCGGGTATTAGGAAAAGTAGGGAACGATTGTTTGAGCTGTACGGCCTTAAGCCTTACATCAACACAGAATCTTTTATTAAATATGTTGCTACTTATTCGAAAATTTTTAAAAACACTTGCAAGGTAGACAAATCCTTATTCATTAGCAACAAGATTAAATCAGCCGATAATAAAATAAAGACGGTTTGGAAAATTATCAACAGTGAAACAAATAGAAATAAAAAACTAAATAATGATTTCACACTAGAGACATCACGTGGCCTTGTGAGCTCCAACAATGAAGTTGCTCAAGAATTTGTAAATTTCTTTACCAGTATCCCACTTAAAACTACAGAAACCTTAAAATCCTCACCCTTGCTCTCTATTGATTTATTGAAAGCGAACGTTTCAGCCTGTCCAAATGAGTTTGAATTTCAGCATATAAACCCCACAATAGTCATAAAAGCTTTTAAGCAAATCAAGATCAAATTAACGGAAGATCTATGGGGTATGTCTATCAAAGCTTGTACCTCAATTATTGAGACTGTAGCGCCGTATTTAGCCTTAATATTTAATTTGTGCGTGGATCAAGGGGTCTTCCCGGATCTAATGAAATTCAGTAAGGTAATACCGCTTTTTAAATCTGGGGATAGTAAAGACACCAATAACTATAGGCCCGTATCCGTGTTGCCGGTTTTCAGCAAGGTGTTTGAAAAGATAATGCTCAATCAAATGCTTAACCATTTTAACACCAATAAAATATTGCACGAGCAACAGTATGGTTTCACCAAAGGACGTTGTACAACTGACGCCGGTGTCACTTTATTAAAACACATATTTACTGCGTGGGAAGAGGCACAAGATGCCATAGGAATCTTCTGTGACCTTTCGAAGGCATTTGATTGCGTAAATCACGAAACCCTGATCTTGAAACTTGAGCATTACGGTTTAGGTAAACTTGCGCTTAGTTTAGTAAAATCGTATTTGAATGATAGACAGCAGCAGGTACAAATAAATGGTGTCAATTCAATGGATTTAAAAGTTAAAATGGGTGTACCACAAGGTTCGATATTGGGTCCCTTCCTCTTTTTAGTATATATTAATGACCTACCTCGTTTATTTAACAACCATCCGCATATGGTGTTGTTTGCTGACGATACTTCTTTAATATTTAGGATAAACAGACGTGCGACTGATCTTGACGACGTAAATAACGCCCTACTGCAGGTCCATAATTGGTTTACCGCTAATAATTTAGTACTAAATGGGAAAAAAACTAAGTGCATTAGATTTGCTCTACCAAATGTCAAAAGTAATGATTGTGACATAATATTGAATCAAGAGAAACTAGAATTTGTCGATAAAACGGTTTTCTTGGGAATCACGCTCGACTCAAGGTTACAATGGGGTCCTCATTTAACATCTCTTGCAGGACGGCTGAGTTCAGCTGCATATGCTGTTAGAAAAATCCGTCAATTTACTGATATTGATACCGCGAGGCTAGTCTATTTTAGTTATTTTCATAGTATTATGTCATACGGTATTTTACTATGGGGACGGGCTGCAGACATCGAGTCTATATTTATTCTGCAGAAAAGAGCCATCAGAGCCATATATGAATTACGTAGACGCGATTCTCTAAGAGAACTGTTTAAGGAAATTAATATCATGACAGTACCTTCTCAATACATCTATGAAAACATCATGTACGTTAGGAAAAATCTGCATTTATTCAGTAAAAGAGGTGACAGACACCATTATAACACTAGAAATAGGGACCAACTAGTTCAGCCAGGTTTCAGGCTTGCTAAAGTAGATTCATCTTTCATGGGGTACTGTTTGAAATGTTACAATAAAATACCTCCCCACATTCTTCAACTGAATGAGACGAAATTTAAATCTTGTATAAAACGCACACTATGTAGGCAAGCATATTATAAGTTGGGGGATTACATTGATGATAAAAATGCTTGGCTAAATGCTGGTCCTGCTCCACAACCATAGTTGCAAACTAATTGATTGTACTGGTCGGGCATTATTTGAGTCTATCGACACGCAAAGAAGAAGAAGAATTGATTCCCATGTTAATGTATTGTGGAAGCTGCAGAAGATTGTAAAAATATACCTACTTGCATTGTATAGATTCCAGTTTTTAGTATTATATAATTGCATAGCACATGTGTGAGTACTTTGTACTGTTCAGCCGCCACTTACATTTAGTTATCTTTCATTGACTTGAATATGCCTTGGTGGCTATGAGAGGATGTCATGCTCACTCAAATGTCTCGCTGATGGTGGCGGGTGTGTCGGGTCACTTAGTTCCCTTAAATATGGTCGAGTTGAATGGTGCCGATACATGCGTCATGTTCGTGAACGGGCGCTATCAGTTGGGACTGGCCATCTCTTGGCTGCCACGGTTCGTTCATTTTAATTACTTTTATTTTATTTTTTTTAATTTTTGATTTATCATTTTACTCTGGACGCTCTTAATGTGCACGTCTTTCTACATCGTTCTCACATATACGTATAATCTCAACATGAATGATGTAACCAAGATTTTGTAACAATATTTTGATTTAAAAGAGTGTCCATGGAGTTTCTTGCCCGTTCTTCTCCATAGAGATCTACGTTAGGGAATGGGCAACTACAGTACTTTCTCAAGTTATTATGCCTTGTGACTGTGACTGTAGCTTTGCTTTTTTTTGTATTTTCGACATTCAAAAGTGCCGTAATGGTCTAATTGAAATAAATGATTTGAGTTTGAGTTTGAATAACTATAGGCCCGTATCCGTGTTGCCGGTTTTCAGCAAGGTGTTTGAAAAGATAATGCTCAATCAAATGCTTAACCATTTTAACACCAATAAAATATTGCACGAGCAACAGTATGGTTTCACCAAAGGACGTTGTACAACTGACGCCGGTGTCACTTTATTAAAACACATATTTACTGCGTGGGAAGAGGCACAAGATGCCATAGGAATCTTCTGTGACCTTTCGAAGGCATTTGATTGCGTAAATCACGAAACCCTGATCTTGAAACTTGAGCATTACGGTTTAGGTAAACTTGCGCTTAGTTTAGTAAAATCGTATTTGAATGATAGACAGCAGCAGGTACAAATAAATGGTGTCAATTCAATGGGTTTAAAAGTAAAAATGGGTGTACCACAAGGTTCGATATAGGGTCCCTTCCTCTTTTTAGTATATATTAATGACCTACCTCGTTTATTTAACAACCATCCGCATATGGTGTTGTTTGCTGACGATACTTCTTTAATATTTAGGATAAACAGACGTGCGACTGATCTTGACGACGTAAATAACGCCCTACTGCAGGTCCATAATTGGTTTACCGCTAATAATTTAGTACTAAATGGGAAAAAAACTAAGTGCATTAGATTTGCTCTACCAAATGTCAAAAGTAATGATTGTGACATAATATTGAATCAAGAGAAACTAGAATTTGTCGATAAAACGGTTTTCTTGGGAATCACGCTCGACTCAAGGTTACAATGGGGTCCTCATTTAACATCTCTTGCAGGACGGCTGAGTTCAGCTGCATATGCTGTTAGAAAAATCCGTCAATTTACTGATATTGATACCGCGAGGCTAGTCTATTTTAGTTATTTTCATAGTATTATGTCATACGGTATTTTACTATGGGGACGGGCTGCAGACATCGAGTCTATATTTATTCTGCAGAAAAGAGCCATCAGAGCCATATATGAATTACGAAGACGCGATTCTCTAAGAGAACTGTTTAAGGAAATTAATATCATGACAGTACCTTGTCAATACATCTATGAAAACATCATGTACGTTAGGAAAAATCTGCATTTATTCAGTAAAAGAGGTGACAGACACCATTATAACACTAGAAATAGGGACCAACTAGTTCAGCCAGGTTTCAGGCTTGCTAAAGTAGATTCATCTTTCATGGGGTACTGTTTGAAATGTTACAATAAAATACCTCCCCACATTCTTCAACTGAATGAGACGAAATTTAAATCTTGTATAAAACGCACACTATGTAGGCAAGCATATTATAAGTTGGGGGATTACATTGATGATAAAAATGCTTGGCTAAATGCTGGTCCTGCTCCACAACCATAGTTGCAAACTAATTGATTGTACTGGTCGGGCATTATTTGAGTCTATCGACACGCAAAGAAGAAGAAGAATTGATTCCCATGTTAATGTATTGTGGAAGCTGCAGAAGATTGTAAAAATATACCTACTTGCATTGTATAGATTCCAGTTTTTAGTATTATATAATTGCATAGCACATGTGTGAGTACTTTGTACTGTTCAGCCGCCACTTACATTTAGTTATCTTTCATTGACTTGAATATGCCTTGGTGGCTATGAGAGGATGTCATGCTCACTCAAATGTCTCGCTGATGGTGGCGGGTGTGTCGGGTCACTTAGTTCCCTTAAATATGGTCGAGTTGAATGGTGCCGATACATGCGTCATGTTCGTGAACGGGCGCTATCAGTTGGGACTGGCCATCTCTTGGCTGCCACGGTTCGTTCATTTTAATTACTTTTATTTTATTTTTTTAAATTTTTGATTTATCATTTTACTCTGGACGCTCTTAATGTGCACGTCTTTCTACATCGTTCTCACATATACGTATAATCTCAACATGAATGATGTAACCAAAATTTTGTAACAATATTTTGATTTAAAAGAGTGTCCATGGAGTTTCTTGCCCGTTCTTCTCCATAGAGATCTACGTTAGGGAATGGGCAACTACAGTACTTTCTCAAGTTATTATGCCTTGTGACTGTGACTGTAGCTTTGCTTTTTTTTGTATTTTCGACATTCAAAAGTGCCGTAATGGTCTAATTGAAATAAATGATTTGAGTTTGAGTTTGAGTTGAGTCTGTAAGCCTTCTGTAAAATAAAATAAATAAATAAATAAAAATAAATAAATAAATCACAGTCTGACCATCTGTTCGTTCGCACTGGAGATGTACGAATTTCTCCACTCTGTGGCGCCTAGTGATGTCTGGCGATTGTTGAGAGTTGGATGATGTACATTGAGTGATTTCTTCAAGCGATTCCCCCTCTCGATATTCTTTCGATTTCAAGCGATTTTCTTCTTCCCGGCAAACTGATGTTTGTAGAAAATTGTTTACAAAAATGATGTAAGTACCTAATTTAAGGTGCGCCAGAGCAGCCCGCGAAATTCACTAAGTACCTATTTCGCGGCCTACCTTTACCTTGGCGCTCCCACCTTATAAAATAAGCTGATTTGGTAGTATTGGTTTGGTAGTTTTGGTCTGTAGTGTCTTGCAGTTTTTATGTAAGCTAACTTTTGAGTCATTTGTTATAAGGTTTGTGATAAGAGTGCTGTGAGATGCTTCTCTTAATGTTGAGTTTTTTTCATTGTCTAAAGTTGATCAATATAAACACCTTTGATTGATACATAAGTAAGCCCACACACTTTGCAAAGGTCATGACCACTACGATCAGCAGGGGCATACGACAGCCAATGACAGGCGAACGGGATATAAAATGATTGATCGTCGATCGGACTGACACAAAGAAAATAAAACAAAACATAATTCCACAAAAAATAGACACAATAAGTACCTATAACATCATTCTGTGATCCCCGAAGCGTAAGGTAGAGCAGTACTTTACGCTTTAATTTAAATTTAATTTAATTACCAGGGGGTCTAAAATGGCCGCTCTAGCAGAATCATAATATTGAACACGTTAAAAAAAAAAATTCTTAAAATGGACTTTATACTCATAACTTTAGAGTCCATTTTAAGAATTTTAAATTTTTAACGTGATTCATATTATGATTCTGCTAAAGCAGCCATTTTAGGCCCGCTGATATCATAAGAGCTAGCCTATTGCCATATCCAGACTTCGTGTAAATAAATACTTCGTTCAAATGATGGAAAATTCGTCAAAAGGATATTCACTTTTTTCACTATTTTCTTTTCATGACCTTTTAATGGAAACAACCCTCTGCGAATTTTGTGTCATTCCATCCAGCCAGCAATGTACACTTACCTCATCTCCTCTACAATACAAACTTATTTCGTAAAACCTCGTGAGTCACAACTTTCTACAGCCATCGATCATCCAATATGGCGACCATTCAGCGAATGTATGTTTGGTAATACTAACACCGAGTATGGTCAACACGCTGAAATGTTGCTAAGTGATATTTAAATCATGTTTTATATGTATTTATTTCAGTTGTTATGAGGTGGGAAGGAAATAAAACTAAAATATTTACGTAAAAGGTTTATATTCGTAATGTAAATGTCCTTTTTATTTTTAGTGCTGTTACAACTGATAGCAATATTAATGTTTTACTTTTTGCGGGAAAACTTTTAAGTAAGCCAATTATAAATAAGCTAGTTTAGAAAAGAAAAAATACTTATTCAAATCAGTTTATACGTTTGGGAACTACGATGCCACAGACAGATACTGAAACTACACACGTAAAACTTTTAACACACATTTTTTTCATGATAAAGTTGAAACAACTTTTTACTTCATCTATGGTTTTCTATTTGCGCTTAAACCATGGAACGGGGTCTTATAAATTTAAATAAAACATGGCGCCCACCTGATGTTATGCGGCAACGGTAACCAACGCCTATTACAATACAACTGCAGTTCCTCATAGGTCACAGTACAACTCACACCGACCTACATTTAGAGCGTGTGCTGCTTTAGAAAATAATTGGAGGAGTATTTATGAAACACAGATTTGTTAACATAAGTTCTAACACCACGTAACGTAAGTCAAAAATAGCAACTATACAGGAGACAGAAAAAACTGCATTTACACGGATTGTTTGAACGGTGAAGGAAAACATCGTGAGGAAACCGGCATGTCCTAGAACCAAACAATTCGAAGACATGTGACATCTACCAATCCGCACTGGGCCGCGTGGTGGATTATAGCCCATTCCCTCTCATAGAGAGGAGGCCTGTGTCCCAGCAGTGGGAACATTAATAGGCTGATGACACAGATCAACAAAAAAAGGAAGATGGCGCGCTGCGAACATCAAAAGTGAAGCCACCTTTTTATCTATGTGTGTATCGAAGGGTTGCCATTTCTAATTTTTTTTTCCTATAATTTGGGGAATAATATTGTATGGGTAAGATAATATTGTAACATAAATGTTGAGTTGATCTGAAGTTGATGATGACGATGACATGGAATGTATAGATACGTATGATACGGTGTCCGGTGTCCTTATACTACGTTATACCCCTTTCTAGACATCATCGTTTATCGTTTCCATGGCCTTTTTCTATTAATATCGTTAGTCTTATAGTAAACTTTTGTTTTTTCAATAACTACTAAATTAAATTGGCTTGTACGTCCACAAACCTCGATTCTGTAAATAGCTGTGACATACGAAGTAACAAGCCTACAAACAACATTGATTGACAACTAAGGTCTACACGCGACAGTGTGTCACTCAAGTTAAGGTTATAGTAGGCCTTACGGGGACTACAGGAGCTAAACGCGAGTTTTATAATGCAAAAAAGGATATGATTCACTGCAATAAACAAAACCAGAAAAATATATGATATCCAGGATATACGTGCTAGTACGATAGTGTTTTGAAAACATAATACAACAAATTTTACTCGATAAAAAAAAATCACGAACTTATCTCTTAAACACTTCTTTTAACGAGTAAAAAACATTCTAAAATACATGCGATCATTCTGATTATTTGGCAAATAATTATACAAGCAATATATTAACATCATAGTGTTTTATTTTTTTAGTCCAATCAATAGATTTTTTGTAAAGCGCAAAAAACCACTCATTTTGCACTATTTGGCCCGCAATGACTGGCAAGCTGATTAGAACTTTATTCTAACAACATTTCAAACGAAGTGAGAACCACCACAAATAGAGTTGATAGGTAATTTAGCTCCTGTAGTCGCTTTACGGAGTGACCACAGTTATACGAAATTAAAAATTCAAGAAAAACTGATACATAACATCACGGCCTGTAATCCCCGAAAGATTACACAGCCAAATTAGTACACCCTAATTTCGCCAGTTATGTTTAAATCTCATGTTAAGCTATCTAGTGTCGACGCAAAGCCAGAGTCCGTGTCTGCTTCTGAAAAATTATTGATAGAAAAACCCAATAACTCTTTGCCCGCCCTGGGATTGGAACATCGACATTGTTTTTTCAATCAGGGATAAAATAATAGGGGAATCAGTGTCAGTCTTTTACTGACTAAAACCCATCCATTTTCCTTCATTGCCCTTTGTGTTCCGGGGCCACGGTATCTCTTTCGAACAGTCCGCAGCTCCGGCAAGCATCTGCCCTTACGGACCCCTTCCCTGTTGCTGACATCTCTTTGAGGCGCGCGTGGAACACGAACGCGCCGTCGACACGGCCTGTCGTCATGAGACGGACGGACGGCGAGCTAGCCCATAGCTCACCGTCCACAGGCCCGCGCCTCATGCTCATCAATCGCGTTTGAGACGATTAGAGCAAGGGGCAAAGAGCTTTACGCCCATGCAATAAAATCGAATAGCCCGATACGGTATCGTGTCGGAATGAGGCGAATTACATCCTTTTCACTTTTAATGCTTTTACGCAGTATCGGCATTCTTAGTCGATAAGTTGTGGAGTTTCTTACCCACTCTTCTCCGTAGAGATCTACGTTTTGGATTGGGCCAAATCTCATTGGGCCATCATTTTCCGGTTTTTGACTATTCAAAAGTGCCGTAACTGGTCTATTGGAAATAATTGGTTTGAGTCTTTATAAGTGTGGTCTCAGCTTTACCATTGATGTCATACACAAATCGCGTATTTTTAGAGCCCGGTGTAATGACATGGTGCATGTCTTTATTATTCATGGTTCTAATAAAGGTAATTGGTTGTTTTGTTATTAGTTTTCAATTGTTTCTAAGGTGATTTATTACTGTGTGAAGTTGTTAGAGCCACTGTTCAGAGGATAGACTAGTTACTATTGAATTGTTGCTGTCATCTATGTCTGCAGTGCTATAGAATTTTTTCTATAGCACTGCAGTCATAGATGACAAAGGATAGGATGATAAAGGAAGTCGTGTGTCTTGGTATGGAAATGTAATCAGGAGGGATGAAACGCATGTTCCTAAAAAAGTGATGATGGGGCGATACTAGGGCGAGGAAGGCTAATGAAAATATTGATGGATTGTGTGAGGAATGATATGAAAGAGAAAGGAGTAAATTATTCCGTGACGTCTGACAGGGGAGAATGAAGAAGAAAACGTGTTGCGTCGACCTCTAATAGAATGGGTTAAGGGCAGGAAGATGATGTCATGATCTCTGTCTTCTCTTTGGAGCCAATACTCATCATTTCACAAAGTGAATTTAGGAGGTAGGTAGGGGTACAAAGACATGATCATTGATAGAACTAAGAGTCTAACGTTATCAGGCACTTCGAGCTTTCATAAGCTTAAGACCAGAGGAAACGAAAGATTTCTTCACAAACACCACCTACATGGCAAAAATATGAATCACTTGTTCAAGCTTTACATAAGCAAGTTGTTGTAAAAGTGAAGTTGTTTCTCGTTACATCACAGTCTTCAATTTGACAGCGGTAACACAATGCCAGTGAAACCGAGTGTGATCGTGGACAAAAACTGAATGGCTCGGCACAGTGTAAGAACTGTGAACTACTATGTCTACTGTGGCTCGGAAACGGCGCGGCGTAAGCGCAGTGTGGGTGTCGCTGCGTGCAGTAGTTAGTAAGATATCGCCTTGGAGTTAGTGGTTTTGCCCACAACCGGGCAAAAGCTAAATAGGTATGGGCACACGGGTTGAAAATTAAAACATCACCTGCTTAGCCTTTTCCCAACTATGTTGAGGTCGGCTTCCAGTCTAACCGGATGAATAACGAATATCAATATTTTACATGGAGCGACTGCCTATCTGACCTCCACAACCCAGTTAGTACTGGGTAATACGATACCCCTTGGTAAGACTGGGTAACAAAGTGGAACCAAACGTTTGTCCATTTCAGGTAGCTTAGCTTATATCAATCCTGTAATACATTTTCGATTATCTATTATCGTTTTTGCTGATGGCGGGTTGAGCTTCACTTCTACCGGAAGATGGCTGGCACTATATAGCAAAATGCAGAATTGGAACATGGTCAAGCAATGGGACAATGTAAACTAGTGAGTTAGTTGTCACTGATAGAATGTCACTGTATCTAGGACCTCAGTTTCTTCCTTCGAAGTTCGAAATAGTGTTCAATAAAAACAAGTGACAGCAACAAGACCAGTCTTGCACACATACACGTCACTCATTCAGTCGCTAGCAGCCTTGGATCGACGCCCTCAAAGTGACATAAACAAGACACCTACATTGTTAGTGTTGCTAGGTGTTCTACGAAATACATTAGCTACGAGAAACAAGGCTATGGCAACTATCGATGTTGAAGGATTTTGAACCGCTAAATGCAGTCCACCAAACAAAACGATTTTAACGATTGCATGTGGTGGAGATGAGAATGTTGAGATGGATATTTGGAGTGACAAGTATGGAAAAAGTGAGGAAACACCACAAATCCAGAGCTAAGTTTTATTGGTTAAATTCTATTTATTTCGCTTGTACCAAAGTAAGTACCTAAATGATGAGTGGCTCTTTAGTTAGTTCATTGTCTAAGTCATAAATCGTCTCATTTCAACCCAATTCCATTAATTTTGCAATTCAAAAGCGGCTAACAATAATTCCCACTATTCCAATTCCACAACTGGCAGGCCCCTGACTCGACAATATCATTCTGAATTCCATTACACTCTTGCAAAGCTGCCGAGTTACAATCAAATTGTAACGGTGAAACCAGTGAAAACAATTGATTCGTTTCAAGACTTGCCCATAGATGCGTTCCTAACCGACCATAGACAAAAAAGCATTATTTTTTATGCGGACACACTGTCAAAATACTATAAGCGGTTTGAATTTGGAACGGATGGTGTTCTAGACTAGGATTTCCGCCATGACTAATAAATTAAATAACTAGAAATAGGTATGGGTAAATTACAATTAGTAGCTTACTTATACGTTAATTATGTTCGAGGTGTTAAGATAACCTGTCGGACAAAGTCCTCTGATACTTGGTGATAATTAAATGCATGTTGAATAATATCTGTTATTCAATCCCACGATGTACGAAAAACAAATTATTTTATTTTTCTTAATCGATCGTTCTTAAAATTAGTTACGAAAATAATCAAGGTCGCAACTATTTCATTCACGATGTAATTTGTCAATAATTTTTTCGCGCGAAATTTAGCTACAAGCAAAAAAAAAAACAAAGAATAACAGAGCCAGGTTGACAGAATCTCACATGTAAGTAGGTAAGCAGCAAGCAGACGGTTATAGGTGTGCAACACTTGCCACTGCAGAATTTCAAATCGCAGGGGGCTCGCTTGCGTTTACGACTTCAAGATTCGGTAATTTTAATAATGAAAAATCTCGGCTTATTTTCTTCATGACAGTCTCTTCTCAAGACGTCTCTATGTCAATGGTCAAGCTTGCTTGATTATATCGTCAAGCTTCATCAAAATGACATTTAAGTTATAATCATCATAAACAACGTCATGTGCATTACTAATTAGTTGAGAAAGTTAATTTATCTGCAATAATTCTTGTAAATAAAAATGTACACAGTAAATAAATAAAAAGTGAAAGTACATGTATTTATTTATAAAGAAAGTAAGTAAGTACCTATCGCTGTGTATTTTTATCGATGCTTGTTCGCGATGCGAGAATTTTATTTTATCTTCCGAACATAAGTGTTTGTTTAAATGAATGGAACATCCTGCTGTGACGGGATAAGTACCGGCCAAAGTAATGAATTAGAAAACACCATCGATAGATGAATGATATCGATAGAAATATCTTACAATAATTAATATTCCAATACCTAGTCGATTTGGTTTAACAAAGCCACTCTGTGATGTAACTGACAGCAATGAAGTCTCGCGTCTGTTCATTGAAATGACCGGTCGTTGTCACAATTAAGTAATGCCTAGTAATGAGATAATAACGTGTAATAGTTTACTAAGCGAGACTGTAGTAACTGTAGTACTAGGTATATGGTATATGGGATTTAAGAACCTTTGAATTTCGAACACTCTGTAACATCATACCCGTTATCCCCGAAGGGTAAGGCAGGGATGTACCCATTAGTACAACCACATTTCGCATTCTAAATCCCATATTAAAGGGGGCGAGCCTATTGCCATCAACCGTGCACACAGACTCCACGGCTGTCACTGCAAAATTCCTGATGGAAAAAATCTAATAACACTTTGCCCGACCTGGAAATCGAACCCTAGGACCTCATGCTCAGCAGTCGCGCTTACGACCACTAGATCAACGAGACAGTCTCGGCCAACACTCTGTGGAAATGAAATAAAAGGCAGTGCGAGAAAAGGACGGCTATAGCTATGAACTAAGTTAGTGATGTCAAACTAGTTTATGCCTTGCGCTTCACCGTGTTTTTAGTCGACATGTTTTTACGTGCACCCTTTATTTGTATAGAAATATTAGTTCCAATTAAATTTGATAGCTCTAAATTACGTCCGTCTCTTTCTCCTTTAATTAGAGAGAAAAAAAGATAGCAATAGCCTAAATTAAGTTTAGTTTGTGCACAACCGAATCGACACCACTGACTGCGATTAACGAAGTGATAAGGTTCGGTTGCTTTGCTACTCAAACAGAAAAGGACCCAGTACCGAACCCCGCGGCACTCTTCCTTTTATACGAGTGTGTATAAGCTGTAATGTATTATTCTGAAGTACTAGTAAATTAATCGAACCTATTAACTGACCCAATACTTCAAGTGGTTTACCACTATGAAATAACTATCTATAGGCAGCATCAATAAACATACCATTACCTTACAAGGCTACATCAGATATGCATCTAATACAAAAAAAGTAGGTTGACAGCAAAAATATCTATTAATTATCTTACGCATGTTCCAACACACAATTACGTGTTAAAACCTACATTTTTATAGTAAATGATAATAATTTCAAGATCAGCAATTCTGTCTAGCTAGATACATAAAGTTATGCAGCATGTTTTAGGTACATAAGTCCGAGAACTGTGACCCATTTATCGCAGAATGTCAGCTTATCTGCGATGTAGTCATTCTATAATAATGTGTACACTTTATTATGAAAACGTTGTGGCATCATGTCTCTATATTTGGATTACTGCAGTTTAGTCTATGGTATCAATTGTTAGAGGGTTCGGGATTCAAAACAATCTCCTTTCTTTTCGTAAAGGTAAACCTTTATAGTTGAAATAGATATAGAACCTCCTTGCCTGAATGAGGCTCTAAATATTGACTGGTTTAAATCGTTGCAATGTTCAGGATGAACCACAGGATGTTCAGTTATTGGCTGTTCTTGAAGTCGACCTTTTTAGCAGCCTCCTTGCGTGATCTAATAGGACTAAGATTGACTCGAGATAAGAATGATACTTTGATTTGCCTTATTCGGGGACGGGTTATAGTAATATCATCTCTTGTTTTGTTTACTATAGCTGTTTAGGAATTCCTAGACTTTGATGATCTAACAGCGGTCAATGACGAAAACTAACGATTGATGATTCTCAGAGTTCGCAAAACTTTAACATGACTAATTATAATCCGCTGTAAGTTCCTATACTTATTTGTTTATTTTTGTTACTGTTAGCGTTGAAGTGTGACAAACATGATCTTTAAGGATTATTTTTTGCTCAGACTTTTTTGTCTGCAGCCTCCTTTGTTTTGTCTGGTTTAGTTTTAATTCACGCAATGTCTATGTGTCGAAACTCAATGCAGTCCATTCTTCAAATTCGGAAGCGGTCAAAATGTTGGCAGGGTCCAGGGTCCCGTTCATTTTTATTCTGGTCTTAATCGAAGACGTTGTTAGGTGAACGCAGTCTAAACGAAAAAGAAACAATGGCTGCTCTACGTCAGATCCTGCTGCACTATCATCAACTTCCCAGAAAAGTATTATTGCTTACACCTATCTAGACATTCTGGTGTAGTAAGTCTGGTAGGTAGTCTAGAAGTGATTTTTTGCTTGATTATCCAAGTAGATAAGCAAAAGTAGCCAAAGGGAATTGAGTACTTTTACAAGTATAATTGGTATTATTGCTGATTATTATGAATGATTCAAGACTTTTAAATCCAAAATGAAGGACCTCGAGAAAACCACAAATAAAATCATTCATTCAAATGGAACAACAACGTAATCTCAGTGTTCGAATGTCACACAAACCCACATGACATAAGTTGTTTGTTTATGACGAATGCGATGACATCATCCAGATATCACCTGACCAATTTAAATTGATACCTCTCGGCCCCCATCTAATTCGTTTAGTAGTACAAATAGAGGATATAACGGGAATTGACAGTGTCCACTAAAATGGCCGCCGCATAAGTGCATTTCTAAATTTAAACCAAGGCGATGATGTCAGGTGCGTTGTGCCTACTTTTTTACTGTTACCAAGTTATTAAATGAATCGTTCTCTGTGTAAATAGGTATGATAATTAGTTGTAACAATGGATTTTATTGTCAGTATTTTTTACGTATCCAATGTCCATGTAGGTCGTGATATTTTTGTTCATAGATAATGGAATATCTTATCTGTGGATTATGTCATGGCTTCCAAAGTTGTTTGTTTGTCGTCTATTATAAATTTATTGTTGTTATTCATCAGCAGATTACGGCAGTTACCTTCGGCTAACTCATTTAATACTTGGAATCTTATAATTTATTTAAATCCGGACTTAAGTCTTGTCCACCTTGATTAATAAAGTTGATAGAAAGGAAACAATCAAATAAATAAAAATCTCTATTATATACATTAAATTATATTGTTGAAAACAATTTCAATCGTAGTAAAACTTCGGTTATTGAAGCACTCTATGAATTTTCTTTGTATGCCCATATTTGGAGACATTGTAACTTTATCATAAATAGGTACATAAAGAGTGTCTATCAGCCTTAGAAATTTTCAGATCTTGCTCTCAACGAGGCCAGGCATGGAATCACTAGGAATGTATACAATTACATAATATATGCGCACGAGTCGCATAATGTCATATCCGGGGTTTTAGTCGTGCGTTCTGTTAAAAGTTAGAAAGCATGTCTTCTCATTCAAAACACATCGTAGGAATCATTAATGTTACTTAAACATAAAGTAACGAGTAAATACAATGGCAATGTACTACGTGTATGGGAGTGCGGCGCGCGCCCTCTAGTGGTGGTCGTCAAGCTCCTGCTCTGCTTCCTCGTCGAACTCTGCGTCCTCGTCGGCGGTGGCCTCCTGGTACTGCTGGTATTCGGACACCAAGTCGTTCATGTTGCTTTCCGCCTCGGTGAACTCCATCTCGTCCATGCCCTCTCCGGTGTACCAATGCAAGAAAGCCTTGCGCCTGAACATAGCGGTGAACTGCTCCGAGATGCGCTTGAATAGCTCCTGGATGGCGGTGGAATTGCCGATGAAAGTGGCGGCCATCTTGAGACCACGAGGTGGGATGTCGCACACGGCGGTCTTTACGTTGTTCGGGATCCATTCCACGAAGTACGACGAGTTCTTGTTCTGGATGTTGAGCATCTGCTCATCCACTTCCTTCATGGACATGCGTCCACGGAAGATGGCGGCCACGGTCAGGTAGCGGCCGTGGCGCGGGTCGCATGCCGCCATCATGTTCTTGGCGTCGAACATCTGCTGCGTGAGCTCGGGCACGGTGAGGGCGCGGTATTGTCTGCTTCCGCGGGATGTGAGGGGAGCGAAACCGGGCATGAAGAAGTGAAGACGGGGGAAGGGAACCATGTTGACGGCAAGTTTGCGGAGATCAGCGTTCAACTGACCGGGGAACCTGAGGCAGGTGGTGACACCGGACATTGTGAGGGAGACCAAGTGGTTGAGATCGCCGTAGGTGGGTGTGGACAGCTTGAGTGTGCGGAAGCAGATGTCATAAAGGGCCTCGTTGTCGATACAGTAGGTTTCGTCTGTGTTTTCTACGAGCTGGTGAACTGAGAGAGTCGCATTGTAGGGTTCGACGACGGTGTCTGATACTTTGGGTGAGGGGACGACTGAGTATGTGTTCATGATTCTGTCGGGGTACTCTTCACGGATCTTTGAGATAAGAAGTGTGCCCATTCCGGAACCAGTGCCGCCGCCTAGCGAGTGTGTGAGTTGGAATCCTTGAAGGCAGTCACATGACTCTGCTTCCTTGCGTACGACGTCAAGGACAGAGTCTACTAGCTCGGCGCCCTCTGTGTAGTGACCCTTTGCCCAGTTGTTACCGGCTCCCGACTGTCCGAACACGAAGTTGTCCGGTCGGAAGATCTGTCCGAAGGGTCCCGAGCGCACCGAGTCCATGGTGCCGGGCTCGAGGTCGACGAGGATGGCGCGTGGCACGTACTTGCCGCCGGAGGCCTCATTGTAGTAAACGTTGATGCGCTCCAGCTGCAGGTCCGAGTCGCCATGGTAGGCGCCGGTGGGGTCGATGCCGTGCTCGTCGGAGATGATCTCCCAGAACTGGAACAAAAGTATAACCGTTAGCGGAACGAAAGCAGTGGTGTAGTGAGCGCGGTATAGAATGCAGTCAATTAAGATGCCTACACGAAAGCTCTTGGCGGACTATTTGTAAGTGCGCCGTCGCTACTTTCCAACCGGTTCTGCGTCGTGTTAATATCACGGGAGAGTCGTCCCTAGCGAATGGCGTTCGAGTTTCAATAGACACTTTCGTGATTCTATTCAAATGTAGTTTTCTAAAGGTTATAAAGCTCAATGAACCGTCGTATAAGGTAGACAGGATACATAATACATCATTAATGAACGCTCAGCTTCGGGAAGGGTTACGCAAGACAATGGCATGAGTTATGACGGCGGCACAATAGCTCGCCTCGACGACGGCAACGCCCACGTCCTCCCGTATTTGGTTTATCTTGCCGTATAAGCGGAGAATGCCTCGAACGACTCGGCTTATTAGCATTCGATTTTTCGATGCCCCTTGAAATCCGCGACCCGATTTCAGGGCTGACGGCCATATGGTCACCACAATTTCGCAATCAAACAATTACTTTATGTTTATTTTCGAGATTAAAGTACGTAATATACTCGTAGTTGCGGATATGTGCAATTAACTGACGTAATAGCCACGCCTACCAATTTGCTGATCAGAAGTCGGAACTAAGTTTTAGGGCATCGCCGAAACTTGTATTGTCTCGCGCGTTAATCTGAACTTTACGATCGTTCACTTAAAGCTCTGCACCGCATCATAAATCAATTTTTCAACGCTTACGTAATTTGTGGATTTGCTGGTGAAAATACTTAGCAACACAAGGTTGTATAGAGCGATCGTTGTCGTGTTGTTAGTACATTAAAATTCAGCGGCGTGTGCGCGCCGATCCTAGTGATGTCATCTGCGAGTGGGTACAACTCGACATGTACAAATATGGTAATATGACTAACATGGCTGCCTTTTTGGTTCAGGGTTTAACTTCGACTCTTGTTTATTTAGCGTGGATGTTTAAATTAACTCGAGTCCTTATGAGGCGTTCGGTATTTTTAGAATGAATCGATTTCGATTTTGGATGTTCTTAAAGTGTCTCCGAGTTCTTTGGCATCGCCAAAAATGGTTTGGGGAATTAGTTTTAAAGCATTTTACTATCTAGCTGGATTAAATCATTTAAGTGTCCATTTATAGCATCATAAAACATTTTATTACCTTTAAATTATAAGTGTAGTCAATGACAAATTTTGATTCTTTGGAAAGGTGTCCAACTTTACTATGCGAAAAAGAAATAGACTGTATTTTGTAGTCCCACTAGTCTTTGGCATGTCCGAAAAGGTAGATAATGTCTGTTAGACTGTCTTTATATAATTGCATAAAAATCTCGATAAAAATCCAATCCGCAAAACGTCAATTCATCAAGACTTTCATAGATGACATTGTAATGATTTTTAATAACAGCGAAAAGTGAAAGGCCTGTTCGAAAGGCTTGCTTTCTGAGTAACAAGATAGAGCAAGCAAGTTGAAAGTACCGTGTGAACAGACGAAGGGAAACTATGGCGTCTTGTAATGGTTTCATGGTCGTAATACTATTACCATTGTGTTAGATTTCACCTTACAGTCCGTTCGCGATGTGTCTGACTTTCGCAGTTTTGAACATGTTGAATGAGAGTTTGGTCTCTGACTTTTTGCTATGCATCTTTCGGAATAGAAACATTACGTAATGGTGTATCGTTTTCATTATTTTCTAGCTAGACATGTGAACGGACAATTGCGTTCTCAAAAGTAATCGTATCTGCTATTCAATTTATTTTCTGCCTGATACTCGGTATCATTTCCAATCAATTTAGACCTTGCAAATTCCGGAGTTCATTGCTCCAAAATTTAACACAGTTTATTATTGTTGGCTCCATCGCTTACTTCCTGTAGTTAATCCATCTGAGATATGCATGCGGGGCATTATAGTTATATGGTAACGGTACTGCGCATGCATCTGTATGGCGAACCACGGAGACTATGGCCGCTATTTATAAATGGGCGTCGACCGGCTGCCGTCGGGTCGTTGAACTCTCTAATCTTCAGCTCTTGCCAAACGTTTGATAAGATAAGGTCACTTATGAACACAATTAAGAATGAGAAAAGCCAGATCATAATGGTCATCTTAAATGTGTTTGTACGAATTGCTCTCTGGTACTGCGTTGCCTCTTGACTTGATTGCATTTTATCGTTCCTATTAACTTTATAGTTCGTTGTCTGATAAATTGGTAATTGAACGTGAAATCGGTTTTAGATTATAGGTAACAGACTCGAAATTCATTTTTGGTTTGTCTCTTTTTGTTAGAAGATGTTTTTCGTTGTAATATCCTCTAACATTTCTTACTTGGATTTTATTACTTTTATGATCTCATCTAGTCTCATTTCGGTGTGTGCAAAATTCTCCTAACTGTTTCTTTATAAGCCATATCAATAAATTACTTAAAATGATTCACGGCACAATGATCTTCATAAAAAACTAACCGACGTCATAGACCATTTTCTCGGGCAGTGAACGGATGAAATTGCTCGCAACTATCTGATTTTATACACTGCTAATAGTTACTATAAACCATTTACTACAACGATGAGTAATATCAAATTTAAAATGTACTCATATGTTTTGCTTACAAGGTTTTTGCTGTAGTAAGTTCCAAGGTTTGCTTACGCATCATAGTGGCAAAGTTTTCTATGATGTCATTTAATGATGAGGATATAAAAAATAAGATCGCCATCTCTGTGATAAATTTAGAAGGAATTTCCTTAACCATACCTACTTCAAAAAATACGTTTACAAAATGGCCACTTTTCTTTAAGTTGTTAACACAGCTGGCTGTGATAGGTATCCCTGTATGTATATCTGACTCGCATTCAAATAACAAGACTGAATGATTCATAATTCTGACTAACTAATGACTTACAGACGTAAATAGTCATGAGAGCTTGCTCAATCAATAACCATCTGTGTTTCAATTCGATGAGAACTCTTTGGTGCAACATCGTTAGTTTTTGAAAGGTTCTTGTTGATAAAACCGGCTAAGTTTAAGTTTTTTGATGTTGGTAGCTCTTCGTATTGATGTTGCTCTTTATTTTAGGGCGTTAGAAGATTTATGTGATCTTGTTTTGGATCAAAAATAAAGGCCTGCGCATGCTCGGGCACTGCTTTAGGAATTTGGGTCTTTAGGAAGTTTTAAACATGTGTCACGTCAATACACGGACATTGAGGACGCTTTTGCACTCTTTGGCATTTGCTATCCTGTAAACTGATTCAAATTCTTGTAACTGCTCGTCATATATAGTGAGTGTTCTCCTTACAAGTTTGCCTTGGTTACTCCGCTTTTCTATTAAATACTTTTAATCGCTCCAAAACAAGCAGCCATGAATTCTTCGAAAACATTCACTGGAGCGTAGACGATGGCATTTACTGTTAAATTCAATCCGTAATCGTTTCAAACATTGTCTTGATTGAATTAAAAACGAGAAAGATTGATGACTTCTACTTAATTGACCTCGATTTGTCACAATGGCTTGTTTTGTTCAAGCGTAATGCTGACAAAGCTTGAATGCCAATTAGAATTGGAACAAATCCAAATAAAAAAACATGTAGGAAAAGTTTCTGTAAGTGTCGAGGCGTTAGACCATCGTGTAGCATGTTTTTCATGCATCAACGATAAACAGCGGTAGTTTCTCTGTAGTATTTGATAAAGAAAGTATTTTAATTACTGCTAATTTGCAAGGTAAGTAGCTAAGCTAAGTGGGACGTCGCCTTATCGGCTATCGACTGTCGGATTTGAAAGATATGGAAGAAGAATTCACATAGGAACAGGGTCTAGAAATACGGTAATGGAAATGTCAAAAATGTATTGGATTGAAGTACCTTAGCTTCCGAAAAGCTTTGGCAATCCTGTTGAAAATCATACAAAAAGCGTTGAAAGCGATTGTCACTTGTCTAGGCCATAAGTTTTTGTATATAATGCAGTTTTATTTGATGCATTTGACATCTGTCATATTCCGTCAAGTGTGAATGTAGGTATGTCTAGAGGTCATAACTATTATCTAGTTTTCCTGTATTATCTTTCAATCTAAAATTGTCTAAACGAATTACAGTGCAATTTTGGCCTGCAATTTCCCCATGATTGTTATTCCAACTTCAATTTTAACTTCCTTCTCAAGACGATTCAATCACGACTTGAATTATACGACCATAAACGGAGACGAGTGATGGGAGAAAGGAGATCTCAATTCAGTTTGATTTACGTCTGTCAAATTGAAATGAAAATCCTTCATTTAATAGGAAGATTAAAAAAGGATAAATGTTCGCAAAACGAGTCTGTAATAGTTGAAACAAGTTTATTATTTAGATTAATTCGCCGGTGATTAGATTCTCAACCAGTTTCATATTATGTAGAATCTCCGTATTTTAAGTATTGACCAATGAAATGGTGCCACATACTTCAGCGACGGCAAGAATGTCTGCCTATTTTAGAATGTTATTTGTTCAAACGTACGTTAGTACCTATACAATTAAGTATGAAATTTCTAGAAACTTCTTATCAAGATCTATAGCCGGTAAAATAGTTTTTTGGTAAAATATAAAAGGAAAAACCTATTACCAAATCGTCAGGAACAAGTTTGACAAGAACTGAAAACAACTGTCTACGATATACGAAGCATCGAGATATTTTTTGTTTCAAAGATTTGCATCTCAACATGTCTTTCGTTGACCTTTTGATAAAAAATATGATTGTCTATCTAAAAACTCTTTAAAACACAATATATTATAGACGCGACATTTTATCGGTGCAATACAGTTTTTAGTCATGCGTGCTAATAGGGGATGACAGTGGTGCCCTCCTTACGGGTGCGTTCGAGCGCGAAAAATAACCGTTCCGTCATTGTCTATTCCCGAATTATGAACGGAGCTATGCAAGAACACAAGTACACATTTTACCGTTCGACCTAGTTTTATATGAAAAATCACTTAACAATAGCATTTCTTGCTACATTATTATAAAAGTTACTGTAATCAGCGGACCAACATTACTATTAGTACAATTCCGATTGTATTTCTAGCGGATTCCACGTTTTCCGTTAGCAACGGTTCCCGTATCGGCGACTCTAAAACGCAAACAAGAGCGAGAATACCGGGGAATACATACCTTAGCTCCAATCTGGTTTCCGCACTGGCCGGCTTGAAGATGCACGATTTCCCTCATATTTGATTATTAAAAAATACTTTGTTTGTAATAATAAATAATTTAAACACTATACGCGACTCTCGCACTACACAACTCGCAGATTTGATCAACCGGCCGGGCCGGTGGGGATTTTTGAGGCTTGCTTCGCCTCCGCGCTGCGGCCGGATCGCGGGCTGTGATTGGTCGGTTGCCATAGCACGCTGCCAACTTCATGGCACGCGAGACGCTTAACAATTCCAAAATGGAATCATCCCACATTTCTATGTATGGATATTGTCGCGATTGTATTGATGGTCGTTCGTTTAGAAACGTCAGTTTGATGAGGTGTGACAGCAAAAAGTTTGCGTGTCCTTTTTTAATTATTTTTAATGCTCTTTTGTTTTTGGTTCTCTTTGACATGAATGCGTGCCAGGGTGTGATCATCACGCGTGTATTTTTGTCGGGAACGGTATAGTTTTGTGCGATTAGTTTACATAGCGTGTCGTGGCACCCGGCACCCCTGCTTACACCCCCTAGACACGTAACTGTCTGTTTGTTCGATAATCGGTAGTTGTCATGTAACTAAACGTGAACCAGAAAGATAATTAACTTCATATAAATTTCCAATATCTAATTTAGTTTTTCGGCAAAATGGGTTTGCTTCGTGTTTATTTCATAGTAATAATAGAATAAAGAATAGGTGAAGAGTAGGTACATTATGTTTGGTATTCTTCAACTAGCTTTATCATAACATCTTAAAATAATAGGTGGCCATTCTTATCTATTCTTGGCGGCTTATTGATCAATATAGAACATCACAATTCAATTTAATTTGTTGATATTGATCAACTTAATATAAATAACAATATCAATAAAGTTCCTACATTAAAAAAAAAAACCAAATCGGTCCAGCCATCTTCGAGTAATCGGGAAACATACTTACATTAAAAAAAAAGAAATAATCCTTTGTGAAGTCGGTTAATAAAAATACCTACCTCGTTGGCAAGCACTTCTGCTGAGCATAAGCTCTTGTCATGGGGTTCAATTCCCAGGTCCGTTAAAGTGACCGGCTGATGTAAATAGAATCGCCCTCTATGGCGATGTGTGTACCTACTATAACTAGGTAATACACCTCTGTTAGTGTCTTGTCTAGCCCTTCGGGAATTACAGGCTTGGTGATTATGTGTATATTTTAAAATCAAATTAGTCAAGAAGTCGTACATAATCAGAATTGACACTAATAATTCCTATAATATTACTGGGTCAATCCTTCATACCTGCGTATCCCATATTATTATCGCATACCGTACCAAAGTATTTGAGGATGTGGGCGAGGGAAGACGTCTGACAACAATAGAACGATCTTCAATTGTCAGCTCCTGCCTGATAGGTCATAGTTCAGCGTCAGATGATTTACTTTGAAGAGAATACATTCTTGGAGCACCGGCATGGTGTCCTCTATACTATTATTAGAGGTAATAGTACATTTTGATACAAGTGGAGAAAGTTTGTTATTGCATTCGAGGCGGAATTAACTCCCGAGCTGTAGGCGAGGGTGTTTTTGAGCTGAGAACTGCAATAACAAATGTCCACGTGTATCAAACGACGCTTTTCAATACACTTCTGATGAAATAAAATAAAATAACGAAAAATATTTTTGTCATAAATTAATAAGAAACTATGATTTTAATTTTCTTTTTTTCCGCGCTTTGCTTTCGCCAGGTTGAAGGAGAAGCAAAGGTATGAAGCCGCTAAACAGCCTAATATAAAAAATAGTTTTTTTTTTATATTTTTGAATTTAGAACACAAATAAATGTTAATTTGTTTATAAAAGTAAATATTAGTTTTAAATAATCATGTTTATCTATGATATTCTATTTATAACCACAATTTGAATATTTAAAAAATATTTAGGCGGTAAAGACGCATTATTGCTTTGCCAAAATTAAAAAAAAACATTCACCTCCGACCTAATGCATTGAACCAATTTGAACTAAGTATAGGCAGTATAGGTATAGTTATCTGTGGCAATTTTCATGCTCGCACACGTGTTGGAAAATGAAAAAATCGCACGCGTGTGAAATACATTGCATGTTGAACCTAATCATAGTGCGTTATGAACCAGTTTTCGAGGAAGTGTATTGAAAAATTAGTTTGTATGTAGTACCGGAACTTATGTTCCAATTCCAAAAATTCTTTCACTGGCAGAAAGCTACATTATTCGTGGGTCCATAAATTATAATTTATATCATGCATATTAGCTGAGCTGACACAATTTTTGAGGACGAATTCGCGGGCGAAATGCTATTCTTTACATAAACATAACACCTCACCTGTTATCCCTGAAGGGGTAGGCAAAGGTGTACTTACATAAATGTACCCATATTTGGCCAGTTCCATGTTATAGGGCGAGCCCTCTGCCAGGAACAGATTCAGATTCCGGATTGTTACTGAGAAATGAGGAATCGAACCCGTATCGCAGTAGCCTCTGAGCCGCTGCACCAGTTAGAATAGAATAGAATAATTTATTTGTGTAAAAACATGGTACATTATGTCTTATAGTTTGGGTTATGTACTTACTTATGTTTCGCGTACATAAGCGTATTTTTTTTACACAATATCAATATTGGTGTAAATATTAATATTACAATGTCTAGGTAATAAGAATAGCACTTAAAATTCAGGATTCATATATATTTGTTAAGACGTCTTATACTTAATTTTGGCCAACGACAGGTTCTTATTACTTAGATGCTTTTCTTCAGGTCGCTTTGAGACCCAATAACATGAAAATGATATTTTTTTAAACTCTAATTAAGTAATTATAACTATGTCTAAAGCCTAGCCTAGACAAAGTGATATTCTGTGTGCGAAAACCATTATATGGGAACCGGGAAGAGTCGAAAATGTTTTGGATTGACTTTCGCTAACGTAAAGGTAATCCTGTTTCACATCATTAAATTGTAGAAATACGGTAATCGGTTTCATACTAGTTGGGCGCATTTTACGTCGACACGGACACAAACCAGACTTTCGTGCTTTCGTATGAAAATGTAGCGTAAATTACGCGACTCATAACTCATAATACGTTCGTTTGGCTTCACCCTTACCTGATTGTTGGACTGTTTCAGAAATAAAGTTTTATATCAGAATAAAATAACTATAAAATAAAACAATGATGCAATAGCAGGTTCTGTGTACCTACATCGGTATTAATGAATATTCATTATTGGATGTGTCAGCATTGATAATAAAACAATGTCAGCTGGCGGACCATAACTGTAACCACAGAGTAGACTCATCATAGATCTGACACTTACATGAGAACAATCTGCAATTATCCTTATACTCCTTAATTCTTATACAGCCCCTTCATAGTTATTCTGCCTGTGGCTGGACTGAGGTAGCTTAGTTTTGACTATGCTAAAGTGCCTGTCACGGATCTATTTGAAATAAATGCTTCGAGTTTGAGTTTATAAATCATCCTTCTGCCACTTAGCACCACACGTGTAAAAAGCTGTACAGAACACTTATAGGGGAAAGCCTATTGCCATGAGCAGGCTCAAATAAAGACTTCACCAACAGCCAGACCCGAAACAACTACTGGTAGGCCATACAAATATATATCTTCCGTTCGGGAATCGAACCAGCGACATGCAACATTACAATCAATCGCTAAGCCACAACGCCAACTGTTCCATCAAAATTGAACATACATAAGTCCAGAATCTATTGAATTGGCATAAGCAGTACAGCTTATGTAAATCCTGTTGAAAGAGAAATACTAAACGCTTTGAAATATTTTGCGACTTGCCTCAGCCCTCTGGTTTCCTCAAGAAGTTTTCCTTCACCTATATAAATATTAAATACTCGCATAACATAAATAACATATTTATTACAAACATCTGTGTCCTTACGATGTTATCCACGCTCTGTGCTCAAGGCGACATGACTCAAGTTAGAATATACCGTGTTTTACTCTTTTTCCTTAATTTATAAACTGTTTAGCAATGAAATGTGTATGTAATGACTTAATCCAATACTTAGTAATGAAAGAAAACTGTGTATAAGTCGGTCGGGTAAGGTTTTAACCGTAATTGAGGTGAGACCTGAGATAGTGCCTTGTGGGACCGGAATATGAAGGAAGCCCATATTTGGTAGTGGACTTCTACTTTCTGTTCAAACTCAAACTCAAAACTCAAATCATTTATTTCAATTAGACCATTACGGCACTTTTGAATGTCGAAAATACAAAAAAAGCAAAGCTACAGTCACAGTCACAAGGCATAATAACTTGAGAAAGTACTGTAGTTGCCCATTCCCCAACGTAGATCTCTATGGAGAAGAACGGGCAAGAAACTCCATGGACACTCTTTTAAATCAAAATATTGTTACAAAATCTTGGTTACATCATTCATGTTGAGATTATACATATGTGTGAGAACGATGTAGAAAGACGTGCACATTAAGAGCGTCCAGAGTAAAATGATAAATCAAAAAATTAAAAAAAATAAAAGTAATTAAAATGAACAAACCGTGGCAGCTAAGAAATGACCAGTCCCAACTGAGAGCGCCCGTTCACGAACATGACGCATGTATCGGCACCATTCAACTCGACCATATTTAAGGGAACTAAGTGACCCGACACACCCGCCACCATCAGCGAGACATATGAGTGAGCATGACATTCTCTCGTAGCCACCAAGGCATATTCAAGTCAATGAAAGATAACTAAATGTAAGTGGTGGCTGAACAGTACAAAGTACTCACACATGTGCTATGCAATTATATAATAATGTTATTATGTCTAAGGGTTCGTCAGAGCAAGCACAGGTTTACAAATTTTATAATTCTTGAAAGAATGGATAAAAACAGTTTCGGTATAGAATATAGTGTGTATATAGAATGTAGTGTAGCTTCAGGTTTTACTCAGATGTTCAAATTATTTTTCACTAATCTTATTTATTGATGTACAGGTACACACAGTAAACAACATTATAATATTTGAGTAAAAAGGTTCCGCTTATTTCTTAAGACATTTCTTCTAGCAGACCTTGCGAAAGGAGCATCACCTGATGGAGATATTGTGTGAGCAAAGAAAGAGAAGAATGTGTCTACATTAAAATAATCTGAACCAATAAGTATAAATATCGATATCATTGCGTTGTATAAAGATTTTACAATCGATCAGAAAGATTTTATTACCCATCTTCATAACCCTTGTTTCCGTTTACGTTCCATTCAAGTCAATGGGTCATTCATTTCCGGATAATTAAACTATCAAAGTTGTTATAGACTAAACCCGCAATAAACAGGACTAGATACAAACAGTATTTGACCACAAATATACCGCAAATCAAGTAATACCAATCAACATTATAATAGGCATAAGATAACGGCAACTAGAGAGGCTAGTTGTAAAAGGAATGATTGAGATTTACGACGTCTCGAGGTATTACAAGTAGGCGTGTGATGGTAGATGTATTTAGATTGGCAACACTGAATCAAGTGAATTATGAAGATAATGTCACGCCTATAATAAACCCCGACAGGTTAGGCAGAGGTGTACGTATAGGACACCCACTTTTCGCCAATGTTTAAGACCCATGTAAAAGGTGGCGAGACTATTGCCATAAACGGTGCGAATCTAGGCTGCTACTGAGAAATTCCTAATGGAAAAACCCTGTAGTCTTTGTTCGATCTGGGACCCTCAAGCTCAGCTTGCAACCACCAGACTAACGAGGCGTATGATAACGTAGATAAATCTTGATTTTTGAGTACTTTGTACGGCCTACCCAAATGTCCCTTTGGTATAGTTCGTCGAATAGTTCAGATCCTTAAATTCTGACAATTGTGTGCACTAACTGGACAAGTACATTGAAATCTGTAAGGTTCTTTTCTGAAAAGACCATGTCAGACGAGTACCTTCATGGTCCTCACATGAACTGGTCTAGACAATATCTAAGAGACAGTGACCTCCGAATTTGTTTCAATGTTTCTTAGAGTAGACGGAAAGGAAACACCAGGGTCAGATGAAAAAGACGTGTAAAATTGTTTCTACAAATAGATTCACTTACAGAATTACGTAGCATTAATCAGATTGACAACATCAAATCAAATGAGTTATAATAAGTTGTTTTGATATCTTAATACGCTCCGCCCACACTGATATTACGCACGGTATTGTGAAGTTCAGTTGTGACCAAATAAGTGCCGCAGGTAATAAGGCTGTTGTGAATGGTGTGCTACCAATGTGGGTTAAACATGAGTCGTATTGTTAACATGCAGATGATAAGAGGTTGATAATACTTATGATAATTTAGCAGATTCCAACAATATTCCAAACGGTAACGATATTGTTGCCATCGCGGGTATTTCTGCATGGCAAAAGCCAGGAGAGGCCTATACCCAGCAGGGATGCCAGTGTGCCTTAGTAAATAATTAGTAGAGGGATTCAAGTTGTTAAAGTTGGTCATTTGACCTATAGGCTTTATTTCATACTGGTTTCAATGCTGCAATGAATTCTTAGTTTCTAATCCCTAATTGAGCAAAAACCGTCATTCGATTTCTCTGACAGATAGTTCTTAGGATAGATTTCAATACTGAGTTAGCAATAGTTATTTGTTATACAAGAGTGCAAAGTTGCTTTTTAACCGCGTGCTGAATTTTGATAACCGAGCAAGCGAAGGATTCTAAAATTGAGTCACGAGCGCAGCGAGTGATTCAAAAATTAGAATCCTGAGCGTTAGCGAGGGAATCAAAAGAGCACGAGGTGAAAAATCTTTGCACTCGAGTGCAACACGTAACTTTTCATCCCACCTCAGCGAGGAAATTACTAAATGCAAAAAAAAAAAACATTTACAATCACAAGATACTTTTATTTCAGTTTAGGTGTTAACTACTACATTATGGTAGGTAAGTATTACAGAATAATCTTTAAATTATAACAAATAATACTTTGGTACAATTAAGAAAAATTTAAAGTAACGTTGCTACAGTTAGTTAAGTTGAGTGTAATATTTATTTATTAAAACTTTATGCACAAGTAAAAACTGTACAAAGGCGGACTTAATGCCATTTTCAACCTATTTTTTTTCAATTTTTTTAATATCGTACTGTTTCAAATCCTTCTCGCGTGATTGTTGAGGGAGAAAGCTCATTTGCGCATTATTAACAGTTTCAGTCAATTCTGTTGGCGTCAAATAAACTTCTTCGTCGCCAAAACCACTTATTTTACGTTTTTCACTTGTTTTTAACCTAAGGTTTTAACAATTGACCTGACAAGAAAATGGCGCACGCAAAGCAAATTATAAAAGTACACCAAGAAGGTTCCGAGTCTGAGTTTTTAACAAATTAAAAAAGGTTGTACCTATGATAAATTCGGCACCATGGAGGTAGAGGTAAATAGGTTTAATGATGTTTTGAATTCACAAACTTAGTGCACACGATGTTCTAAATTCAATTTACTTTATCCTCTAGAGGATAAAAACGACTTTTGCACTCAGATATCGAAGAGCAAAAATACTCTTTCCGAGATGGGGGGATGAAAATAATATTTACATTTTGGGACTTGTGACTTCTACAAGTCATTAAATTAAGATTATCTTATCACATGTGTATATTGTTATTCATTTGGTAGTTGTTGTTATTTCATAAATGGTATAGTACTTCTGGACACGGCACGTATTGTTAGGAGGTTTCCTCTCTCAAGAGCCCTGACCACCGGCAGCTCGGACCCTGTTCCCAGCGCTGGTGGGCTACTATTTTTATATGTTTTTATTTAGATTGTTTTTATATTAGGAATATTCAACAATTTAAAGATTTATGTTGTAAAAAGAATAAACGAAAAATAATGGTATAATAATATTAATTTACACCAATAAAGTCAAAAATGTGTGTACAAGAAGCGAACTCATCAAAATCGATTAGCCTGGCATCAATTCTTAAACCGATAGAGTCATAGAGAGATACAAATCAGTGTATAATCACGACTAAATCAAGTAAACATGTTATTTACTATCAAAATAACCACCTTATAAGGCCTAAACATTCTACTATGGCCGTAGAAGGAAAACCCCGTATTTACAACTGAATGTTGGCAAGTTCTAGATAATGATTTTGATGCCAAGGTCGACAGTCATAGCTGTAAAGCTGTCTCATCAGTCAATCTGTCATGTTTCACAGAAACCGGACGGAATTGTCAGCTTGCGGTTACAGAAGTACTCGAAGAACTCGAAAATAACTTATTTGGGTCATAACAATTCATAAACAGATGCATTTGCGAATTGGAATTGTTTTTTTAGCTGAAACTGTAACAGGAAAATTGTGAGCAATAATTGTTTACTCATGTGGATATGTGCGATATGAAAGCGCGTACCTAAGTAAAGAAGGCCGCATGTCAGCGGTGACAAAACCAGTATAGCTGGCCGATTATTCTATTGTACCTCCGTAGGTATTTCGCTCGTCAATCGAACCTTAAACCTGGCACAAATTCTGTATTGTTCTGTATTGTTTGTGCACATAGTTATATCCTCTTCTGCAAATTTCGCAACAAAAATAAGGTTTGCTGTAAGAAAACCCAATTCTGGGTTAAGCTCGCCGTTGTACATAAGCTATATATTTGAATTTTGTGTGTATATTTTTTAATTTTGTGTGCAATAAAGAATATGAATATGAATATGAATTCTGGGCTGCAAATCTAAAAATATTATAAGAAATCCCCAACAACATTTGCTGGAACTGGAAATTGGGCCCACCCCCTTAATTTGAGCTTTGCCGTAGCGCTCGCGACCACTAGACAAAATGAGGAAATTCTGGCTTACTGTCACCCTCTAATCTTTAATACTCCTTGTTTGAGCTAAGCTCGATAGGTAATTCTGCAAGTTTTTTATACGTACGCAACTATTAAGCACTATGACTTACACTAACACTCAATTCTCCGACTAAAAAACCCATTTCATCCCCGCACATTGCAATTTCAACACAATCTCCAACATTTCCCCATATCACCGCAAAACAAAGCTTTCAGCGTCAGAAACTTTTGAGGTCATCGTCCCGTCCATCCAGCATGCGCTATAGTTCATCATCTAGGTCGGAACTATTGATTGTTGCACTGCGCGGAAGCTACCATAGAGCGTAGAGGTATAGAGTTATGTTTGTCTATGGATGTGTGCTGTGCGTTTTGCGCATGTCTGTTTTGCAATGGAGATTGCAATTAGACTGGGGGTGATGACCTGGGCCTGTGAGCTTTAAAGGAGCATTATGTAATATCTGAATTATGGCTTACTTTTTCAACAAGCTATGGTCTCGTTTTGTTGTGTCTTTGTTAGTGCGCCATATTAGATATAATAATCCCCCAAGCAGACTGTTTGACATCTTGTCATGATGAGGGATTATCCTCTTTAGTCTATCAAAACTATAGATAATTATGTTCTTTTAAATAGACAAGGGTCGTATATTGGTGGGCATGGTTATTGTCTATGACCACTGTCTATGACACTATTGTCTATGAGTCATTGGTTGTCAATATGTCACGTAGGCAATTACCTAATTATCAACTGTTTAAGTACACGCCCTTGCTAAAATTGACAAATGTCCCTAATTGGTGTTGTATGAACCAACGTAAACGTACTTATTTTGACAAAATAACATCATAATAACACGCCTGTAATCCCCGAAGGGTTAAATAAATAAATAAATGGTTTATTGAACTTATTAAAATATAGCCATAAACAAAGCTTTATATAGTACCTATAATGTCATCCAGGGGCTTTACAAAAACGGCTGCAAAAAACTAAATGGACGCCTGACTAGTACACACACATTATGCCAGTTATGTTTAAGACCCATTTAATAGCTAATTCGCTTACCGCGCGCATCGCGATCAACCGGGCGCAAATCCAGATCCGTGTCTACTACTGATGGAAAAACCCAATAACACTTTGCCCGACCTGGAAAGCGATCTCTAGACCAACGAGGCAGTCAGTATTTTGACAGAATTTCGTCACCAAAAACTAAGCTATCGTTCTAACTGAAGCACTTAGAGTAAATTCAGTTTGTTCGTAATTCTTGAGACATTACTAAACTTGGCTAAAACAATAGAACTTTGTTTGAAGAAGTAAAACAGAACACAAATAAGATGCGGAGTTTCAAAAATGTTAGTTCGTTACGATAACAAAAACACATAACTTTGTCTTTATAATTTAACAGCTGACCCGCGCAACTTCGTCTGTGTCACATAAGAGAAATAGAGATGGTTAGAGAGAGTGTGAGACACCCTTAAAAGATATACATAATAATGCTGTCGCGGATTTTCATAGAGCTTTTTAAGAGGAACAATTCCGTCATATACGATTGTTGCGTAACTTTAACCGTTTACGCAGCACACGCAACGAAAGATCTCAAACGGAATATTTTTTTCCTTTTTACGCAACATTTTTCATTGATGCTCTGCTCCTATTGATTGTAGCGTGATTTTATATAAACGTTGTAACGTTGTTGCTCGTTGTTGCCTTCCCCGTTAAATGGGCTATCCAACACTAATAGATACTTTCAACTCGAACCAGTAGTTCCTGAAATTAGCCCGTTCAACCAACCAAACAAACTCTTCAGCTTTATAATATTATAGTATAGATTCAAGTAGGTAACAATTTAATTTCTCTGAAATATTTGCATTAATCTCAAAAATATTCTGTTTTTCAAAATAAGGGCTTCCCTCGACAACCTTTCGTTTTCATCCTTAGACACTCGATGATAGTCATACTCCAGCGAGGTCGAAAGTTCTTAGCAAGGGCATAAAATGAGCCCAAACACGATATAGATGCTGTAAGCTCTTGATGACCTCTTGCAACTGCCTTCCGTCTCCATCGTCGACCTTCGATGAAAGTCATACTCTAGCTAAGTTTAAAGTTCTCATCAAGGTCCATGAAATGAGCCCAAACACGATATAGCTGCTGCAAACTGTTGCGGACCTCTTGCAACTGACTTTTTTCTCCATCTTCAGACCTTCGATGACAGTCCAGGCAGGTCTTAAATTCTCACCAAGGTGCATGAAATGAGGCCAATAACAATATAGCTGTAAATATAATCTACGTCAACTGCGTATGGATTATTGCGAATAGCACAGCACAGTTCTTGCACGGCAAGAACACGTGAATTTATCAGGCTTCTGATGTTCGCTATACTACTTTTTGGAGAAATCATCATCATCATCATACTCCTGCCCTTATCCCAATTTATTTGGGGTCGGCGCAGCATGATTGTATTCATTCTTCCATACTTCTCTATTACTTTTTGGAAAAATATTTCACGAAAACAAATAAGAAATATAGAAATGCAAACAATTTGCAGACATTTTGAACCTGCAACCCCGTAGTTTACAGAGCGGTCATGAAACTGCTAGGCTATATATTTCGTTGACATAATAGCCGTTCTCATGTACTTACGTCATGACTGAAACGTCAAACAATTGAAGTATACGGACATAATGCAAAATTGCCTATCCCCTTAAGGAAGTAGAATGATAATATACCTATAGTCTAAATATTTAAGAAGCCTATGCAGTAGTTTTGACGTGATGCGCGCACAAACATTTCGTACCAACTACTTATACCGAAGAAAATTGATTTTCTTGAGTTCCGCTATTTTGTGCGTATTCACGTCAAAAATCAAATTTCAAGAAAACTGAGAAATTATATTTACCTGTATTAGATATGAAGTATATGTAGCAACTTTAAAGGGTTACACTTCATTGGTTTTGATTGTATAGGTATTTGAAGTTTATTAATTTTAAACACAAAACCCTCTTTTTTGCGTCTCTGGCTGAGATTTAACAAAATGCTAAAACAGGTATTTCTTTATTTTTATTAATAAGTATTTATTCTGAGTTTCATGATTCTAGAACAATCTAAAAAATTTTTTTCATACAAACGTTACCGTTCAGTTACTTATTTTAAGTCACCTTGGCTGGTTTTTTTTTTAAATCTTCAATGTACAGATTTTTTGGTCTCAACGATTTTATTATATGTATAGATCATGTATAGATAACAGAACAACTTTGTCCGAAGTTATTATCCGCCTGCCTTTTTCCAAAGCAAAATATTAGGGTCGGCTTACACGTGATGCAGCTGAATATCAGTATTTTACATGGAGCGACTGCGTCTGTTCTCCAACCCCAGGAACAATCCAGCTTCTGGGTAACGCAATTTCCCATTGTAAGATTATTTAACAGAGTTTCGGGCTTCTGATCCGTAAAAACTTTGCTTCAAGTGGAGGATTAATATAAATACCAAAATTAGGTCAGACCAGACGTGGTATCGATCAAGCTGCGCCAGTCTAGCTCAAAACGGGAACGCTAAGACCTGAGGCGGCTACCACTGAACTAACATAATGCGTCAAAATAAAAGGAAATGCAGACGAATGGTTAAGTAAGTAAGCAAACTATGTGTGTTTAGCAAAGTATTAAGTTAGGCTTTCAGAAGAAATGTCATAGATAAACTGTGATTCCTTGTCTGAGTGGAGAAATATAGCGAAATGACACAATTTCCAAGTTTGACACGCTTTTATCAACAACCAGTTAGTTTTTATTTTTAATTTTAGGAAGGTTTACCAACTAATAATACATTATTGATTTGTAGCAATAATAATAAAAAACTAAATTGCTAATAATAAGCCTCCACAGGTAAATACATGGCATAATAATATCGACTTTGCAATTTTTTTTTTGTTTTATGCTGGCTCCGGAATTGACCTGCGGGCTGCGAGATGCCATGTCGAAAAAAAAAAACAGCTTTGCAATAGGAATGAATATACTTACCTTACTACCTTACCTCCCGTTTGGTGTACTTATTTAATTTAATTTTAATCGTTACTTATTTACAGGTAATTTTGCCAATCAACAGTAGATTCGATGGTGGCCGCTTACTGTTGGGTGTGTAGGATTTTCATTTTTGGCAAATAGTGTGACTGGCGAGATGACGAATAATAGAGAAGTATGGAAGAAGTAGACATGCTGCGCCGACCTCAAATAAATTGGGATAAGGGCAGGAGCCGACGGTCGCTTGTCAGAGACTAGTCTTATCTCTAGAAGTGGAGAGATGTCTTCCTGCTGATATGATGATGGCTAACAGAAGTTTAACCATAAAGTGATTGATTCAAAGCTTGAACAGGCTTTCATAAGCAAAGGTTTCACAATGTACTCTATAAGCAGATGAGCTGAGTGGTCACTCAGTAGACTTCGTAGTTCACTAAACATTCAAGGTTATTTGTATGTCCTCCAACATAGTTGATATTATCAATTATAGGTAGTTATATTAGGGTAGGGAAGTACTAAGTACTACTAAAATATGCCACGTCAAGGCCTTCATAGAAAATTCAGTACCTAGCTATGGTTTTAGTTAATGGTTGACTTTTATAAGACGGTTCATCGCCTCAGCCTTGCTTAATAGTTAATAAGTATGGTTCACTCACCACACTATGGTGTTTGTTGACAAAAATACATTAAATGAAACACGAACACCTCATTAGTTATTCATTTATTCAAATTACTAAGTTCAGTGAATAATTCTTAATTAACGACTGCCATCGTAGCCCGATGGCTTAACAAAATATGAATTTATTTGAAAAAAACACAAGATTTGAAGGAAAAAAACCTGATTTGCCATCACTGAATTAGTTTATTACTTACTGGTGTCTTGATTAGTTTTATGTTGAAAAAACAATCTGCCTGTAAGATTAGCGGTATTACTCTTGTAATAAGTATTAAGGTTTTAGTAATACCTCAAAATCTGAGTCACTTCTAGAATTACAAGAAATGATGCGATTCAAGAAGCTAAACCACATGACTGCTGAAAAATTACTGTATTTGTTAAGTAATTCTCGAAAATAGATCATAATGTATAAACAATACACAGTGGTTACCTTCTTAATCAACACAATTCTAAACAAATATTATTCATACTGTCACACATTTGGCGCGAAAATGAGTCATAGACAAACAAAAACATGTGGAGGTCTTTTACCACAGAAATAGGTACTTATTACAAATTTTAAAAACATTATTTATACAGCCAAAATATCGGTGTATTCATGAAAAGAATATTTATTTTTCTGTGCCATGAAATTAAAAAATTAAAGTAATATTCGGCCTTGTTTTGGACGGAAATCTGACGTGATTTTTATATATACAATTATGTCAAAATAAGTAAGTATTGATAGTCGCAAACCAGGTACTTAATGCTTTTATCATACAATACGGATTCGAAGAAAAAAAGCTAAGCTAGAGGATTAAGGAAGAATATTAATGGATATTTAAAGTGACTACTGTGTAGTTCCATGACGACTGGATAGTGAAATAAAGATACAGGAAAACTAGAAGACTTGCCAGTCACAAATCATTAACGACAGTGGACACAATATCGTTTCTTCTCCAACATTTTCCATATTTTTCCGCTCCAGTAGAGGTGTGATTGATGATTTTGTTTATGGAAGTCGGATTTCTAACATCTGTTCTACATTGGTAACATTCTAAGCAATTTCTTATGAGACCAATCCCTCATGAAATCACTTCCCACTTCTTGAAATAATTTGGGCTGGTATGTTTATTGGACAACTTTTATGTCGCCACTGGCAACGCGTAGACATTTTGTTGTCTTGTAATTTTTGAGGCTGACTTTCCTTATATAATATTCAAGTCAACAAGTAATGTTAACATTATATGAACTAATATAATCGTAAACCGGTTCCGGTATCACCTTATGTGGTCATACCTGTTTATATACCTGTCTACCTATACATACATAAACACCGGCGGTGCCAAATCATCACAATTCGCGGTAACGCCTACGTTAATGGTGGAGGTGATGATCTTAAAGGGGTCTTGCCATAATAATATAGAAATTATAGACAACCGGCCAAGTGCGTGTCGGGCCTACTCTACTTTTAATTAACTACTTCATCTTAGTCAATTTAAAGGATTTTGTATTTGGATAGTTGTTGATATTTGTTGTATTAATTATGCTAAGGATTTTGTATTTGGTGCAAAATTATCCAACACCCAGGTTCAACGACTATTACTGCTAAACTAATAAAGTTCATGAAATGTCTCTTTTACTATGAATTTTTCCAGATTTTTCTAGCCAGCAGTTTAGCTTTTAGTGGGGAGGGGACGCCCTACCGGAACAAAAATTTTCACTTTAAAGCAGTATTAATTAGCAACCCCTAAGTCATTTTAAAAGACCTATTCTACGATACCCCACACGATGGGGTAGACGGCGAAAAAAAAATCATCCCCACTTCACAATATATTTACCCTAAATTTCAACACCTACCCTAAATTTTATTTTACCACTTTGTCGGCGTAATTGATATAAGTACACACCCCTATAAAATTACAGCTTTCTAGTACTAACGGTCTACGGATATCATCCCGTAAGTACTTTAAGTGTAACGATCTCTTAGCAAAACCTCGGACAGACAGACGGACGGCAAGGTTATAAGGTTTCCTTGTCAGGACTACGGAACCCTAAAAAATGTAACTGTAGTGTTGATTTCTAATAGATTTATGGTTCTTGGTTAAATATACATATTATAGAGAGAGCAGCTCTATAGAAGCCCGTCTATGGTTATTCCAAAAAATCAATCAGATATTCCAAATATGCTACAGATTCTCTATTGGCTGATGGCAACTCTATGACAAAACAAATCAAACACAAATCTTACACAAATCTTTAATGTGATTTCATTATTTGTTTATAGAATGCTGACTGAGTCATTTTTCAAAGGAAAACCGGTAGGAATTGAGTTGTACGAAACCTACGCTACTGATACATATAAATATGTGTTCCGAGCTAAGATTAAGATTTCTAAGGGTAAGAAGAGAATATTGCTAACTAGTTAATTACTAACTGTCTAGTTTGGGGCTCACTAGCAACAACACTATGTTAATTAAACTAGTTTTAGATAATATTTTAAGTCACTGGTATCTCTCATGTGTATAGTTGTAACTACTTATCTATGTAATAATAGGTAAATTAGCTACATCTACAATGAAAATTCATATAAATAAGTCCCATACACCAACTGATTGCGGTGGCCTGTGGTTCTTCTGATGGGAGTACGGGAGTGTTAGCTAAATGTCAAGTCTTGAGTTCAATGTTCAGTTCAAAACATTTTTATGGAGAGCATGAGTCAGCGTTACGGTCGGTTTTCACCGGAATATATTATGAACTTCAATCGATTCCAATTTCAAGGTGAACCTACTTCTAATCTTGCTAACTGGCTGATCTTTTTCGTGGACATGAGGTTTTATTGAACGCGTCGTATTTGGCTTGTTGTCGAAAGAAGTTCAATGAACTACTTAATTAGCTGTTAGTCCAACTATTCTGTATTGCCTCCCTCGCCCTTCCTCACACAATTTTAAATCTGTGAACTATCAGTCACCACTTTCTCATATTCACATTTTCGGGGAGCCTCCACCACTTTTTTAACTCGCACCATAGAGTACAAACGTGATTTTTTGCATGTATGTCATCTGTGCATTTTCCTCGTATGTCCAGCTGCTGTATAAGGCGTGTGCCCAATAGCGGGACAAGTATGGAAGCTTGGCGCTGCCAATCTGTATGTAGGACGACTGATTTGTGTGTGTAATCGCCTTATCATTTCATTTCGTTAGTGAAATCATGAGCTTAATTTCATTAGAGATTTCTAAAGACAAGAAGAGAATATTGCTAGTTTTTTCTAAATCTCTCATTGACCTCTGTATTATTTAAAAAAATATATAAATCTAGTTATGATGTTACTCTGCCCTTGTTCCATGCAATTCGGGGTCGGCGCAACACGTCTTTTCCTTCCATTTTATTGTAGTGTATTGTCAGTATTGTTTGGCTAGTCCACAACTCCACTCCAAAGCGCGCATTTTGCTTACGGTCTCCCCTGTCAATAGTCAAGCTTTTATTTACTCCTTTTTCTTTCATATGATTCCTCACACAATCCATCCATCTATTCATCGATCTTCCTCTACAAGAAAGTCGGCTACTACGACATGTCGTTGGTACTAGAGGGTCTAGAGGCTTGCTGGTTGACCGGATTTGATACTTGGTGTGTTATACGCACTAACATAAGCTGATCCTTAAACTGTATTTTAAACTACCATCTTCTAGCAGAATTAGGTTCACAAACACCGAATATCTTGAAGGCTTTAAGAGTTTTACTACCACGGAACATACGTACAAAGTAATGTTAAAACTTAAATAACTTAAAGCTTTTTGTAACCGATCCATCACACTGCAACTGCATAATAAGCACAGTAACTTGTCAAGAGGTGCATTTTATTGAAAGTGATATGAGTAGGGTGAAGGGACCGATTATTAGCTCCCATAAATCTTACTTATCTATTAATAAAATTAAATTCAGGTGGCCCTCTGAAGTTTCTGCCTACCCCCGTGGGAGAAAGGCGTGTGTTTATGTATGTATTATGTATGTATAATTCTGTGTATGTATGAATAAATCATAAATACTTTTACTCGCCAATTAAACCCATTGTACTTCATTCTGTTTTCTCTTTTCTAAACATTAAAATAGAATGGCACTAAACTGATATGACATTTTCTTTCATAGTAATTAATGGTATGATACTCATTATGTACTTCTCATTTCCTCTGTGAGTGATTTGAAGCAATAAATAAAAGGAAACACTTATTGTCAGCTACTCGTAATAATTCATTAACGGTAATTTAGGAAATCAAGATGGCGGATGTCGTACAAGGTTACTGCTGCTTGTATTGTATTTATTGTTTAATACCAGCAGGATGTTATTTAACCTTAAACCTTTATGTCATGGTTGACGACATATTTTATGATTTAGAATATCTAAGATGACTTTTAACTGCAGTCTATCTTTTATTATCTTTTTTTTTATTATTTGCATGCCCATGTGACGGCAAAATGTGGAGAACTTTATTATAAAAGAACATCTATGTACCTATCACCCATGTTTGCAAAGAATAAATGATTTGATTTGATTTGATTTGATTTATGTAGGTATCATCATCTTGAAGCTTTACAGCCTGGTCGAGTATTATATTTCTCCATTGTGATTTATTTCTAGCTTCTTCTCTACAATTTCTCGTTCCGCCAGTTCTTAAATCTAGGTCCATTACATCCAGCCATCTGAGTTTGGGCCAGCCACGACTTTTCTGACCATCTAAGTATGTAGGTACAGGTAATCACAATCAAAAGTCACTTATTCAAATTACTCTAAAGAAACAGTACTTTTTAAAGGTCAAAATGATATAAGACCCACAAAACGCATATTAAATTCTTTCGCTTTGGATGTCCCTACCCGGGTTGAAGTTCAGTGTCCGAAGTCAGGACGCCATCGTTTGTCAACCTTCTAAAACAATTCTACTACAACGTAAACTAAAATAAATAAAAAAACAAATGACTACGGTCCCCTATACCTTATAAATATTTCATCCAAAAACGCTCGTTTAAACGCCCAGTTCATGGGAAGCTGGTTTCTGTTCAAGTGTGGCAATAATGCAATATATTGCGAGTTGCAGGGACATGTCACTTGCTCGGCAAGTAGCTGGAGCCAGCCACTGTCTCGGCAAGTCGGTGTTTTGGAGGTGAATCCTTTTATATTTGGAAACAAGGCCCGTTAAAATGCTTGTTGTTGATTTCATTTGCTGATAAGCTTAAATAAGGTTTATAAGTATACCTGAGTGCTTTTAAAAAGTATTTTTCTTTAGGTCAGAGTATTTACGTAATACAGTAAAAATCCACAAAAGGGAGCGGATCTGCACAAGTTCTGTTGAAGGAAAGGATATTTAAAATGTTTTGATGGTGTCTGAGGTACCTGATATTCCAGTCAGGTATCCTAGGACATTAAAGAGAGACTAATATACTAATATAAATTCATATTTTTCATATTATCCTCATCAGTCTTCTGATCGGGATGGCAACCATGTGAAACTAATGGCGCTAGCATAGCTGTCAAGCATCGGCAAATCTGGTAATGTTATTTTATATTTCGAAATAAGTAGCTTGACTTTTATATATTGGTTGGTTATATTGGGACCTAGCTATGGTGGCGCCATCTACAATGAGCTTTTAACGGTCAGGTTATCTGGGGGGCGCAGTATATCTTCTTCTTCCATACTTCTCATAGGTACTACTCGTCATCTCAGCAGTCTCGCCCTTTCTAGTCACATCATCCTCCACGCAGTCCATCCGTCGTGTCCTATGATAATCTTGCATCTCCTATGTTCCTTATTTTGGATGGTATTGCTCGTCAATCATAACTACGCATTGCAACGATTTCATTAAAAAATACCCTATCATAGACATACATAGGAATTCTCAGACAGCATAGCATGAGAAGAACCCATCTTCCGAGCTTATATTCGGCAAAAACAACATAATAAAACTACCCTACCTGAAAAATAAATATATATCACCTCACTATTCCCACACCTTTCCATTACTCCCCAAAAATATGTATTCCCCGCGTGTGCATTACTGAAATTAACATCGTACTGGGTTTCAACCCCGACTAGGGTTGCCATTTCTGAAATTGAGAAGTGCTGATAAAAACCTGGATATTTGTAAAAAAAAAAAACAGTAGGGCTATTACGTATCTCTGTTGACAGCTCGAAATTATAGTAACTGGGCTCAGTGTCCATCAATTAACTGTCAAAAGGTTAGTTGCGTATTATGTATGACTCTGTTAGTCACCGTAAAGTGATATCCACTCAGTGTGATACGTAATAAGAATATTATGACATTCACGGTTGTCATCAAAGTTCGGTGTACAACCGAAGCTTGATAGTCACTGGATATCAGAAAGATACGTAATAGCCCTACTGAAGTTTCACCTTTTAAGTAGATGTCTTCCCATTAAACGTCTAGCTCAAGCCTGTCTTACTATATTCTGGTGAGCTTCCAGTCTAACCGGACGCAACTGCAAATGCAGAATACCAATATTTTACAAGGAGCGACTGCCGCCTGTCAAATCTCTACAACCCAGTTACTTGGTATGATACCCCTTGGTAAAACTAGTTGTAATACTTTCGGACTTATGACTGTCAAAGATCTACAAATGACCGCGGGGACCAATACTGAGCCAACAGCTTGTCAAATCCGGACAAAGTCGTCAAACATGTCCGGAGTAGTCCAAACTGGTGGTAACCCTAACCCCAAGCGTCCCCAACCCTAGGAATGACGTCACCGTCTGACTCACAGACCACCCCTTCAATCGATAGGCTCGGCGGGGTTCTTTGTAACTTCCACCTGTTTTGTTATTTTGTTTCGTTGGCGAACTAGACTAATTAAAATGGCGTCGATTAAATGTCAACTCATCAGCTGTATGGTAGATTGAGGACTTTGTTGTCGTTTCAGGTCAGAGGTTTCTATGATTGATTTTTCTAGCGACGACGACAAGACAATTGTTTTCTGTAGCTAGTCTTTGGTTTGTAGTATGTATTTGTATACATACCACAAACCAAAGACAGCCTATGCTGTCAGATTGCAATACCTTGCCCTTGACAATCTGCGAGATGTTTGGCTTGGAATTGTGTTTGATTTTCAGTTGGTACCGTCAGACACATTACTGAATGTTATAGAAGTTTGGATTACGGTACTTCTCTCATACCCGAAAGTATTGTTATCTAAAGTTAAATAGATCAGCCTAGAAACAAACGACCATTATATAAATTCCATATTCTAAATCTGATTTTCCTGATATTGAGTAGGTAAGCTGTTTATTTAAAACATTGTTTATCATACAGGTAAATACAATCTATTAACAAAACAAGTCATACAATATGGACAAAATACCCGTAAATTTCCCCATAACTAGTCTGATTCACCGCCCTAAAATATCTCAGCTAGGTAACGCGTATTCATCACAGTAAATACTGTGTTAAAGGATTCGTTGCAATGTAACTAATCATCTGCCTGTCTTTTCCCAACTATGTTGGGGTCGGCTTCCTGTAAAACAGGATGCAGATAAATACCATTATTGTACATGGAGCGACTGCCTATCTGACCTCCACAACCCAGTTAGTACTGGGTTGTGGATACCCCTTACCCCTCGGTAAGACTGGTTGTTAGATTTCGGTCCACCGACTACCTATAACGACTGTCAAAGACCTACAAATGACAGCCGGGACGAACGGCTTAACGTGCTAACATTCCAAGGCACAAAAGAGTAGGTATGTCCAGACAAATGCAAATAGGCTATGCACCTAAATATGTCTTTAATAAGCAATGATAGACTAGATTGAGCTCACTGCAACATCAAATCGAGATTTCTGTTATTCGCAAAGACTAGATTCATCATTTCTTGCACGAATGGTCTTGATTGCAGGTTCTGTAAATAGGCGAGACGACAAAAAAGATCGAATAGGTCCGTCCGAAAAATACGTGTCCATTCATTTCCAATACTCTAACTGACGAACTAAATAGATTTGCAGTTTTTTGATACTGTCGTCATGCCTATTCCTGCAACTAGTAAAAGTCATTTTAAAAAGTTTTCATTTTCCATTCCAACACCAGGTTCTGTGACATCTAAGCCATCCAATTAAATTAGAACATTTCTCATGAATTCTTTATAGGCTAAATTGATCGTAAGTCCATATTAAGAAGCGGCAGGTCGTTAACCTTTCGCCTACGACCACCATAACTAGCTGGCAATTATAGGAAACGTCTACCATGTATAAAACAATCAATGTTGATATTTTAGTATTTCCCACGATTAATCGTGGTTCATCCTTTATTGCTTCATTGTACACGGTGCAGGGGATTCAGTCCATGATTCTAGACCCATCAGTATCCGAGGCAATAAAATTTCGTCGCTTATTAAAAAATACATGTCACAACATGTGTTCCGTCCATTTTGACCACGTAGGTCACACTTTTCTTTGGAACAGACGTTTTTTAAATAACCGTCAAATAATTTAAATGCTTCGTGGGTCTAGAATCGTGTAACGTGTATCCTACACCTTGAAGGTATGTCGTTTAAAGAAGAAATAAACCTACAAAAAGGGTCAGAACTATTTGAAAACTATAGGTGACTATAGTAGCTTTGCTAATCTAAAGTTCTACATCAGTATTTTAAACGAAAACTGAAAGTTAGAAAACAAATGAATTTAATATACTAGGTCGGCGGTGTCGTGATAGAGATCCTAATCTATGGCGTGCCAACCTCAGTGCTAACACATTAACTAATTTTATGGCAACAAACCGCCGACTGTGGGCCTGGCTTTATAGGCGGTAGGCCTACCCCTATCCTGCTTGGCGTGCCGTAAAAGAACCGTTAATACAAAACAAGTTGACAGTAAAAATAAATATGGGCGTTTCCGAAGACGTATTGATTTACCACACTATTCATATTATGCTCAATATTTTTGAGGCACTGGCAATTTCCGTACAACTGAAGTTATGTATCGTAAGTACAAGAGAACATATATAGGACCCATGATGCTAACTGCAAACAAGCATCTTTCGACAGTACCTACCCAAGTAACACAGGAAGCATTTTAACAAACGAATCGTAAACTTATTTAGAACTTAAGGCCCTTATAAACTCTTATATAAGTTCACCGAGCATCTTGATGCTTTATATTGGTATTTTAAAACCATAATGATGCTTTGCACTATATAACGGTTAGATAATGGCATATCAAAATGCTTTTATAAAACCTTTAGTTTGAGTGCAGCAAACCACAAAGCAGCTGTACAGCTTTCAGCTGTTTATAGTGCTTTTGAATCTAGAATAGCATTTTCAGTAGTAAATAAATGTTTAATGTTGTTTAATAGCATAAACATGAACCATTATAATGCCACGTAAATCGGCCATACAGCTTTCAGATGTTTTTAGTGCCTTAGGGTCTACAATCGCACTTTTAAGTAGTAAGATAATGCCTAGTGCTGCTTAATAGCACAAAGTTGTACCATTATAATGCAACGTAAATCCGTTATACAACTTTGAGCAGTTTTTAGTGCCCTTTGTTGTGTAAAAGCACTTTTAAGTGGTAAGTAAAAGCCTAGTACTGCTGAACAGCATCAACGTGAATCAATGTAATGCTTGCATTTTTAAAGATCAACTGAGTTCTGTTGTACAGCGTACAACTCTTTAATCAAATACACTTGAGTTATTGTAATGCGTAAAGCTGTATATACATTAATTTTACTGTAATCGTAAATATTTGTATTTGTCGGCCATTTGTCATTCGCGTCTGTGTCTGATTTTTTTTCCATTATGGATAATTCAAGTCTACTGGTATACCGGTGAACACATATAAAACTACTTTATAGACAATGACACTACAGTGGTACATCAAAAGTCTTCTCTCTGGCCTCTGGCTTAGTAATTGTTCACGTGTGAATATTTATACTGCTGGGGGCATTAATTTGCCTTTATAAGGGCTCACCGAGTTGCTATAGACCGACACCATTTTGAAAATATTTTATAACCAAAAAATATTATTATTCGGACCTATTTATAAAAGGAATAGACCTATATCATAATGACATAACTGAATTTAATACTGCCCAGCCAATACTATTATGTTAATTTTGGAAAATTCGTTCTATACTAGGAATATACAATTGTTTTGGTTATTTCACACATTTCTTTATATTACATTTTTATGTAAACCACAAAATATGGAAGGCGCGTGAAAATTTTCAATGAAACCTATTTAGACATTTACAGTAAACTACATTGCGAATAATATTTGAAGGCATAAAATAAGAAAATAGTCAAAAACGTATCCAGTATTATAAGTTTTCTTTTGATGCAAACAAATATGGTGTCATTCACTCAGTTTTGACCGTCTTCGTCCATAATATATTGCTAGTCAATTGTATTATAACATTTGTACCGTGGTATTAGAGATGTTTTTGCAATGATGTAGGGTTTATTTAAGTTCTAACTGTGAACACTTAAATAGCCTCAATCATTCTATTAGAACAATCTAATGCTAGTCTAATGCTTTTGGAATGCTATTAACATCTTCATTATCAATAATATTGCTAATACGTTACTGTAATGCGATTGGCAACTTCATTGACCGTAATAATGTTTCTTTAGTGCGATTCGCAACTTATTTGGTCACACCAATGCTAATATAATGCGCCTGTAATGCAATTAAACAACTAATTGTGAACTTATTTATGATCTAAAGCCGTATAATTTGTGCCCAAATAAGCATTACAGTAGTCGTATAAACGTTTGTAATGCTATCATAGAACTAACTCAGAATGCGAAAACGATACAGAAATGCTGTAAGTCGGCCGATATACTGTTTTGATGTGTTACTTGGGTACCTATTAGGTATATTGAAAATTGAAAACAAAATCAACAGACATGTATTCAATAAATTAGGCTTGGAAACAGCACTTTTTGCTGCACATCAAAGTGACATAAGACAGTTTCTCAGAACGTCTGCCTTCATCACTTCCTACCGATTCTAACGATTTATCAGAAGACGTCTATGTGTGACGTGTTTTCAAAATATTTTGGTAGACCACTTCCCTTATTTTGAAACTCCTCAAATACCAGCAAAACATTCTGATGATATAAAAGAAAATCTTCTGATGAAATAAAACATTGACTTCAGGAATACAAGTAAATTGAGACACAAAACACATACGGTACGTCTAACTACCAAATAAACTCCCAAACTATTTCAATTTAGCCATCGTAAAAGTCTAGACTCATCTACAAATTCAGCAAACATCCAGGCAGGCTCAAATTCGTAGCTCGTCGCAGCCATATTAGGTTTGGTATCGACCCGTCGTCGTCGCGTGGGTTGTGAACAACTTATTGCTTGAAGGGAACTTGAATAACAATTACTTTTGTGTACTTTTGGCCAGTTTTTTTTGCTATGTTATTTTGGGCTTTATTTGCGAGTTTTGTTAGGCATTGGGTAAATATTGATTTTATAGACGGAAGCAGCGTTTTTGGTTGGAACAAATCAGTCTACAGCTAGACATAGGCGCATCCTAAATTGCGCTACAACACTCTGTGCGCCTCCTGTATCCAATCTGCCCGTGGCATCATTTCATACACCTTTTTTAAGATAGTAGTGATAGCCTAGTGTCATAGTTCCAAGTCATGGTCTCGAGTTGAACCCAAGGCACGCACCTCAGATTTTTTGCGTATTGTATAATTATCATTTGCTTCGGTGAAGGAAAAACATCGTGAGGAAACCAGCATGCCTGAAAGATATTTCTTGACGGCATGTAAAGCCAAGTCAGAGGCCCATGGGCGGCATAAAAACTCTGACAACCAGAACAAGGAACCTACACGATAAAGAAAGAAGTCCATTTTAAGGTTATCATCCATCTAGCTGATGAGCCTCTATTCTTCAACCCTATGATTGAAATGACGAAGACTATTGGAAGAAACGAGACTATGCTATCATAATCAGCCCATAATGTTTCCACTGCTGGGAAAGGCCTCTTTAAGATGGGCTATAATCCACCATCCCGCGGTCCTAGTGGGGGTTGGTAGATGTCATCATGTCACAATATGTCTTCGAATTGTTGGTTCTGGGACATGCCGGTTTCCTCGCGATGTTTTCTTCACCGTTTTGAGAGCAGTGGTGATTACATAAATTACAGATTAGGGCTGGGGTATCAGCTAAATTAGCAACTCTATTTGTGGTGGTTCAAACTTCGTTTGAAACACAGTTAGAATAAAGTTCTAATCAGCTTGCACTACAAAGTGGTTGTTACGTCTGTCGCTGCGGGCCGAATAGTGCGAAATGAGTGGTTTTGATTAAATTGTAGCCTAATAAATCATTAGATCAAAATGCCAATTGTACGCTTTGTGAAGAAAAAAGTGACAAATATTTGTGTGAAAAAAAAATACTAAAACTTAATGCCGTTTAGGAGTAGTTACGAAATTTCAAAGAAAAAATGCTTCACTTTGAATATTTTTTTCATATAGTAATAATAAAGTTAGAATTATTTCAATTGTACCAATTAAAGTTTAGAGTCTAATAAGTAACATATATTTTTTTTGCACATATATATTCACTCATCAAAGAAGAGTTACATGGACAAAACCTCTCGTTAGCTGGTACCACCCCCTTAATGCATACCTGCCTGGGTTCGAACCCATGACTTACTGCTCGTAAGTCGGGACCGCCACCACTGTGGATTTCAACCATAAACGTGTAATATATTGACATGACTCCCCAGACCCCATGTTCGCTACTGGCAGGTATAACTCTCAAGATTACGTGTCATTCATATCGTATATATCCATAGCAGTAGGTATCATCTTTTCCATATAGGTACTTACATTAAAATGCAATATTCATGATCATAATCTTGTTTATCTAAGAGCTGAGCATCTCAAGCCCGCTATAAACACAATAAGCTCATTACAATGAAGCTGTAAGTAACACACTTTACACACTGACTGGTTTCACTCCGCCATCTTTGAATTGGCACGGTGGCGCCATCTGTTTGCTGACTCGTCAGTTTGTGAGTAATAAATAAATTATAATGCGGTTTACTAAGGATAATGGCGGTCTTTACTTATAATAAAACGTTTAAGTACCTGCTGGGAATATTATTTTAAGTGGTAATTAGGTATGATAAATGATCGGTACTTATACGAAGAGCTAGGTATATTTTTGGCGTTGTACATCTTCGCTCTTCATAACGCACTACTATTTTTTTTTATAAATGCCAAAGTTTGTTACACTTCACACTGAAAGTACTGAAACGGCTCGATGTATTTGGACATTTAGATAAGATCTAATGCACAGATAAAAAGAAACCTGGACTAACACATAGTAAACTCGAATATAACGCTACTCAAACCGAGGGCAAAAGCAAGCGTTTTATATGGAAACTAGTCCTTCATATCTTAACCAGATCCACTGAAATGAACACAACCTTCTTTCTTTTTGGAATACTCCAAAGACTGCATAAGCTGCGTTCTTGTAAAAGCTACATCACCACAGAAAAAAATCAATCGGTGCTGCCTGTCATGTTGTATGTCACAGGCACTGATGGATGCTACCGAAGTCACCATATTCAGGGACGATACGCTAAAAATAAGAAGAAAGCTCTCTCTAAAAATATTCCTTTCTACTACTTCCCTTTCAAAGATCTACCCCACACCAAAGTCCAGCCGCACAATGTGACAAACAGTCCCTGAACGTGATTACTTGTAATAACGGACCCCGCACAAGGTCACCGCGGCGGGGTGACGCGTCACGTGGCTGTTGGGGTGAGCCGCAGCGAGGGTTGTTACTGTAGGTTAGCGGGGGTTGTACCTACTTACTTTTACTTGTAACTACGGGGAAAAGTTGACGTAAGCTTTTGTAAAAGTCATGTTTATTTTTAACGTTTTTGTGTTGATAATAAGGTAGCAATAGGCTCATGAATGTTGATATAGTAAGTAAGAAATGTTTAACTTATACATATATACTATAAGTAGAGTAAAGTAACTTTAACAACCTTCACTATCATCATCACTCACTACAAATTATTATAAATTCTAAAACCCCCCGCCGGGCAGAGGGTCTGTTTGTTCGTTGGGATCTCAGAAACTACTGAACAGATTTTCTGTTTCACTAATAGACAGAGAAATTAGCTGAGAAGGTTATAAACAATTTACGAAATAAAGCTACCTGAATGACGATATTTGGAATTAAGACGAAAAAAATTGTCTTTTCGGGGTTTTAAGTACATGAAAATTATGTATTCCTCTTAAAAAGTTCTAAAAAAACGTCCGCGACAGCATATCTTCTATCTTTGAAGATTGACTCACAATAACCATTTATATAATTTTAACATTTTAACTAAGTTATTAAATAAACTAACAACAAACGCTGTCAGCTGGTAATGTGCCCAAGAGACTGGCGGCGTTGCCACGTTGTATGGCAACACTTAGCCTCTGACCAAGGTAACAGCCACAGTAAGGTTCATTGCAGGTGCAATGATTAGTAGGATCATGTTTACCAGTCAAGTATCCCACGTATCGAATCGATGTTTTTGTTTAGCTAACCCATATTATCTCATTTCTCCTATTTCTGGACTGAGCAGAGGCCCTTATGAATCAGTCCCTGTTTACGTAATCCAGCCAATCTGGCAAGAAGGACTCAAACTAAGTATGTTATAAGAATAATCAATTTTGTTTACTTAGTACTGTAAAAAAACATAGCCATGCAGTAAGGTCGTGGTATAGGGACTGCCTGGGCTGTCCGCCCGTGCCCAGGGTACGGTCCTTGTTAAGGCTGGGGTATCTGATAAATTAGCAACTCTATTTGTGGTGGTTCAAACTTCGTTTGAAATACTGTTAAGAAAAGTTCTAATCAGCTTGCACTACAAAGTGGTTGTCACGTCAGTCACTGCGAGCCGAATAGTGCGAAATGAGTGATTTTTATTTAATTGTAACCTAATAAATCAAAATGCCGATTGTACACTTTGTGAAGAAAAAAGTGACAAATATTTGTGAAAAAAAAAAATACTAAAACTTAATGCCGTCTAAGAGTAGTTACGAAATTTCAAAGAAAAAATGCTTCACTTTGAATATTTTTTTCATTCAGTATAAAGTTAGAATTATTTCAATTTTACCAATTAAAATTTAGAGTCTAGTCTAAAAGCAACATTTTTTTTTGCACATTTATATTCACACATCAAAGAGGAGTTACATGGAGAAAACCTCTCGTTATATTCCACCCCTTTAAGTAGGTTATTTTAAAGCACACTTGCAAAGTGCATATTAGGCTGTTATGATCCGTATGAAATGTGGACAAAATCCGATAATTTCCGTGTAGGTGTAAAACGAAGGTAATAAATAAAACACACGAACTTTTAAACGACAATAAAAAACAGCCGACGCCCTTTCTTTAACATAATAAAACCAATACTATTACACTACCAGCCCACATTACAAGTATCAAGATTATTTTCGTTCACTTCTCCTTGAGCTCAGGCGCCCACTGCGATGACTTCAACCGGCTTCGAACCTGCTACTGACTCATACCCGTCCGCCTACAGACTACTGGGCCATATGGATGTAGTTTCTTATGTTTTTGAATATTTTGGATAGGATATGGGGAATGGGGGCTAGTGATATGTAATTTGGGGGGTGAAAAGTTTAAGGTGGATTAATTTCAAGTTTGGAAGATTATGTTCAGTTTTTGACTGTGATTCAATCATGCTTATAGTGCATAGAATTCTAGATAATTTTAAGCTGCATTAATTTTAGCCAGGTAGAACAGACTCCACAGTATGAAACCAGTAAATTATAACTAGATTTGTAATAAACAAAACGAACTGTTAATGTATCTGCAACCTTGAAGATCAATGTCCACTGCTAATTGATGACATAATCAAATTCTCTGAAATCCAGGCAACCATAACACTTTTATTACTCCATTTCTTTACACAACTATGTAGGTAATGTAATGTGTAGTCAGAAGCCCGACAGTCTGACAACCAGTCTTACCAGGGGGTATCGTATGACGCATTATCTGGGTTGTGGAGTTCAGATAGGCAATCGCTCTATCTAAATTACTGGTATTTATCTGCATACGGTTAGACTGGAAGCCGACCCAAATAAAGGGTGTAAAACACCTCTTAACGAAACCGAAAGGCACTGGTTCTCCTCGTCATTGCGATCATTTTTTTTTTGTTCTACACCATACCTGGGAACCTTCTAGTTACGGAGATTTCTGGTCAAACGATTGGGGGTCAAACTTCCAACTTTTTGACAACTTTTGTTTAAATACTAGTTTTTAATGTAAGATTTTTACTTTAAACACCTCCACGACCCCCGTACTATTCAATCCATCCATCAGCACATTGTTTTGAGTACGTTACATTGAGTTTTACCACAAAACATGATTTTAGTCCCAAAAAAAAAAGTCGTTTCCCAACAATATTTTTTGCGTAAAGTTACTTAGTTTGATGTACAGAATGCTTGGTTGACGGCTTCGTGATGAGGTGGTTTACACCCTGTATAATAGAAAAAAGACTTGGCTGATGTGTAAATAAGTCTATTTGAGGCCATATTATGTTGTTTGATACTTTATGGTGAAATTTGACCATGATGTCGTGGCAAATAACAATTTTACAAGCAAATTACGTCAGTATTCGCTTTAAACCCTTCTGGGACTCTCGTATCTACATAATGGTTTTGTCTTCATTAGGGGTCGTTAGTCTGATGTGACAATGGGCTTGGGGTTCTCTTAATTAGTAGCTACATGCATTGAGACATGGTGATAGCTGGTTGCTTTATTTGACAACGGCTTCTATATAAATTGAGAAACAAATGAAATTGTACTCCTAATTTATGTGGTGTAGAGCCTTCGAGTTAATTAGAACATTACTCTGAATTGTTTTGTGCTGTGTTTACATACTGCAGGTTCTTACAACAACCCCTGAAGGCATTTAACTCCCTGAATCCGTTCTTGCTTTTGACATACTTAAAGTAAATTAACTTTACTTATGATTATGCATTGCGGATCCACTTCTCATCACTATATTTCCTTTCCTTACTCAAATTATAAATATTATAACCTCCAATCAGCCTAATACAGTCCACAGCAGGACACCAAGGCTTCCACGAAGCTGCACCACACCTTGTCCTCCACCTTCAGCATGTATTCTGAACCAGCCACCTTTTGAAGTCGTCGGATTCGCAGTCGCTACGCTGAAAAGTCCATTCAAGTCGATGACAGACCTCTCAAGCAGTGGGCGTTGGACCTTAGTACTTACAATCCCGTTTACCCCGAGAACACCTCACATTAACTTCACGTTATCGTCAACAAACCACCAAAACACGTTTAATTGAACCCAAGGCTATCAGCGACACCCGTAGGCGTTCTGTAGGCGACTCTTTTCCTATTCCTCCTACCAACTTAAGTTTAGTGTTCTCGGAGATTCTATCTACATCAGTGTAAAGGTCATTTTCGTTTGTGGTGGCTGTTAAATTTAATGAGGCCATAAAAGTCAGTTGTGTCGGCGATGTGTCTCAGTTTACGCGGTTGAAAGCCATCAGCGTCTGTCGGTCAATGTGGCAGACAAGCTGGATTTATGGGTGACTGTGACAAGGTGTGGTGTCACCGTCTGAGATGGTTTTCCTTAGTTGTAAATATTTAGAACTTTAGAAGATAGGTTCTTCGACTTCGTCGCTTTTGTTATCAATAAGCAAATGCCCAATCAAGAGCCTGTCACCTTAGGTATCGTAAACCCGTTATAGTTAAGTTTAATCCTTGCTTTTATACATCCAAAGCTCGGCTAAGATGAGCTGTAAACATCGACAGCGGCGATGTTGACGATACCCTACTTATTTCTTAAAAGACTGCAGAGAAACAGACCATTTCATTGGTCTGAGACCTAGAGTACCTAGGTATTCTGCAGGTTTGCGCATTGCGTATTGAAAACTCACTATCATGGTAAAGAATATGCTTGTAAAATTCAATATTCGTGATGCTTAAGAGTGTAGTAAGGAGCTCTTCTATTGTTTTTCCTTTTGCGAGTTTGATAAAGACAAATATGTATTTTTTGTAACTTATTCAATGTGATCAGAATGTTCAATACACAATTGACAACAGAGACCATGTAATACAACTTGGTTAACAGTCTTATTTGTTTAATTATTACGCGACACTCCAGACTAACCCATTGACCAATTATGTCACTGTTCCAATTCGTTTTACTAAGCCATTAATTTCAGTGTAATTTTCAGTACCTAGTACGTTTGCCACACGAAATTGTGACTAAATACTTATCTATTACTACTTCGCGATCAGGCCTGTAATCGTGGAAGATGTAGTACTTAACTATAGCAAAGGTATGTACTTCTTTTTTAGCGTTTCGATGTAACAATTCAAATTGAGTCAGCTTAAAATTTGGCGACAAGTTTGGCACTTTCAGTAGCGTCCATCAGCTCCTGTGATGTGAGTGAGCAAAGACAATGTCAGTGTGGAGCCCCTCTGCAGGATATGCCCCACCTCCTTTCTTGCCCATCCTGCACAGTCACCTGCACCTTCCAGGATTTAAACGAAGCCAACGACAGAGCTGTGCAGGTGGCAACATACTGGTTGGGTATGAGTCTAGCGACACACAAAGAAGAAGAAGAAGCTCCTGCACATCACAATGTGCAAGCAACAAGACAGGCAGGACATGACATCAAGTGTCCCATCGTTTATGGGGCAGCACCACATTTACACTCCAGGGCAGAGTCATCAATGAATGAGGAATCTCCACCTGAACAGGTTTTCCTTGCTTCGGCCAAACTTTGACCGAAGTCTATTCAAAGACTTCCAGGTATGTAGGTACTAACATTTCGCCACATTTATTTTTAATTCTTTCACAAGATGGCGTCCAACCTGTCGTTTTTACGACTCCCTATTATACGGAAGGAAGGGTGGTTATTTCTGTAATTGGGGACATCACGTTGCCACTGGAGACTTCAGCTGTTACGTCAGTTTAATTTATTTTTAATTGTATTACAAATGTCAGGTTATTTTCGTAACTGTCCCTAATTGTAATGTCGGGTTAAGAAGGGCTTAGAACAGGTATTAGTGTCAAGCTTACTTGACATCGCTTTTGGCTAAACTGATGAAATTCGTCTGTCTATTTAATGAATGACAAGGTGTTGTCTTCAGTTAGTCGCTATGGATCGTTAGAAGCCCAAAATTCTGACAACCAGGCTTGTCAAAGATCGGGTTACCCAGCACCCCTCTGGTAGTAGTAGTGGAGGTCAGATAGGCAGTCTCTCAATGTAAAAAGCTAGTATTCAGCTGCATCCAGCTAGACTGCAAGCCAGCCTACCACAAGACCATCATCCAAGACAGTTAAATTGTTTCTCTGGGACTGCGTCGAGCTTCATTGTCCCGGCGCTTGTCTGGTGGTCGCCACTGTTGATTCTGGCTTTCAGGAGTTGCAGTGGTTTGGGAATTGTGTGGCCGGCTTTTCCTATAAAAAGTCTTCCAAAATATTTTGGGAAAAGGCGGCCAAATGATGATGTTTGTCAGACCACCATTCCTTTCTGTAGAGCCGTTCTTTGAGTCAGCACATTTTTAAAAAGCATTTTTAATAACAGCTCATGAAGTCACAAATTCTATCACGTTCCCTGTTTTTCCTTAAAAGTAATTATGGAAAACTTCCAAACACGTACCAAAGTTATCCCTCATATCGATCCAGGAAACAAGAAAACATCATGTCGACCAAACTCTGCTTCCTAAGCTATAAGATTATCATCTAGCATATTTTACACTCAATTGGCTGAATAGGTCAGTAAAGCTCGTAGTCTAGCACTTTACCTTATTTAGGACATTACGTAACTCCATAAAATATTGTCGCATTGGTGCCTAGTCTTCTCCCGTTGCCATGGCAACAGAAAAACCAGAGTACTTTACGACTATAACTCTACAAGTAGGAGAGAGATGGGAGATATTGCTGTTCTGCTCGCTCTTAGGACTCAGACGTTATGCAGGCACCCCACCCACGGCCTAGCCTAGGCCCGAGAATTGGGCCTAAGCTGTATATTATCAAGATAGGTAGGTTAATAGGCTGGTGGCACTATGTGCTAATAAAATGGGGTTTAAACCACGGTTAGGCGTTCAAATAGGAAGCTTTTCTTTGCTGGTAAGTAGGTGCACATTATTATTATTTTTGTAAAATAGGTACCTAGATTATTATCCTGTTTGTTGATAATTCACAGTCATTGCTCAGTCTGCTTGATCGATATAAAATAAATACCTACTTATTACCAAATAAAAGGTGCAATAGGGGAACATAAAATCTCCCCTCGTTTTATTCGCACCTGGCTTTCACTGCACGACTATAATATGACCTTGGCAGTCAACTGACAATGGGGTAGGTAGAGTGCCCATTCAGCTTGCAGTTTTCAACCCCAAACCCAAAAGCCCTCGATTTGTATAATTGCAACAGGCAGCTTCTACGTTGTAATTTTAACTTGTGGGTCATGCCGATTTTGCCGTCTCTTTGTAGATTCGATCAGTAGATTTGATTCCATGAAATGAAATATGAAACTTTGCTTAGAGGTTTGTTTTTTTCATCAAAACTATATAGAAAGCTGATAAAATGTGATGCTACTATACTCAACAAATATCTACAACTTCCACGAGTGATGTTCTTTGGCGAACATCCCTGTTATTAAAATTAATTATTAACTAATTTCGAAAATATGCCACGACCATACCTAATACCTTGCATAACTAGAAAGTTATGGAGACTTCGAAAGCACAGATTTCACTAATAAACCTTTCGTCTGAGAACTGAAACAAAAACTAAAGACCTCATAACTAGCTGAATCATTCCAAGGTTCACCTTTTACGTAAGTAATTAATAAACGGCCTCTAATATATAACTGACAGTATTTCAAGATGGACGCCCACACTAAGTGAGTGTAACAAACTGTCGTTATGGAGGATAAACTAGATAATTGGACGAAGAAATAATTTATAATAGGCGTTTAATTACGGATACATGGACAAGTAATTTTGAAAGGTATAGAAGAACTAGTTAGTTTTATGCATCCCACGTTCGTGTTAGCGGTCCTGATTATTTATTATCTATGAAAGTAAAATACCCAGCGAAACTTGCGACATAGAATTTTAGAAAGAAGAAAAGTTTCATCATCTTTGAATGAGCTTTTATTCAAAACACGAAAAGCATTTCTTTAAAACTGCTTTTCGTGTTTCGAATAAAAGCTTTAGAAAATTAAATGCAGCTGAGAAAAAAATAAATTAACGCTTGCTGAAACTCATTTGAAAGAGCAAAGGTAATAGTTATGTAAGTACTTACTGTTATGTATGAAAGAGTAAAACAAATACTGTTATGTAAAGCAAACCTTGGCAAAACTCAATAAGGAAACTACGAGCAAACATAAAAAGAAAGTTCTACAAGCAAAACAATAACCCAATTTACCAACTTTATATTCCTTCGATTCAGATTACAATCACGCTAACATATCCGCCAGTTTATTCATGTCAAAATGACATTTGCGTGAAATCACGCAGCTAAACTTAACCACGGTTACCGCGGTGGCACCCGCCCTGGAACCAACCAGACTGTATTGATTTCGTGGTATAACGACCTGACACACACATTCATAAACACACACACATAGACAGCTTAGTTGTGTGTTTATAGCTATGTCTGAGAGTGCATGCGGGCCTGGATTTTCAGTAAATAGGTTTTATGTTATCTCTCTATGTGTATATTTTTATCAGGCTAGTACGCAGGTTCGCGCGGTATTGATTTTCCGCTAGACCACCTAGTTTTTACGCAGGAAAGGTTTTTGCCAAAATAGATTTTAATTACTCTTTGGTAACTGCGCAGGGAATAGAGAATAAGTTGTTGGTACTCGTAGTTTTCTTTGATTCAATAATGTTTCTACAATTACGGGGTAACATAATATATTCGACTTAAAGTTATTAGGTACGAACTATGCTGAAGCTTAGCACTTATGGCTAGCAATCTGGAATTAAAAAAATGAATCTTATTCCCAGCAGTAGGATCAATTTTCCTAGTTTTATTAGTTCACCATCCTTTTCGAGATAGCTATGATATAGCTGCTGTGATATAGGTACTTTGTTTATTGGTTACCAAAGACAAATCGTTTAATGTGTTACAGGATCTAGTAAACTGAAGCAGTAATCATGTAAATCCTCAGTAGTTCAATCCTGTATAAATATTATAAATGCGAATGGATGGATGGATGGATGGATGGATGGATGTTTGTTACTCTTTCACGCAAAAACTACTGAATGGATTTGTATAATAACATACTTTTTATCCCGGTAGTATGATCCCGTGGGACATTTATCGAATTTACATTGACATAAGCTAGTTCTAAAATAAAGTTCTAACCATTTGAAAAAAGGATTTTTTTTCTTTTCATAGAGCTTATAACTTCTTTTTTTGCGAAATTCCGCTCGACTTTTATTTTGGAAAAAACATCTGCGACCATTTCACCTATTTACTTATTAATGTAGCACATAGGTACAAACGGCGCACTGCGGTCTCCACATGCACTTAGCATAACAAGTAGGCTTTTATGGTCTTATACGAATTTTATTGCATGTTTCAAAACCGCTAACTTATGTGGATATGTGGTATTAATATTGAACATAACATAGGTAGCTTCACATGTATTTCCCAACGGGCTACTGTACTCATATTTGGCGAGTTTTGTTTATAAATATGGCCCTGTTTGTGTGTGTTTGATGAGCTATATTATAGATATATAATAGATTGATAGAATATCTGCATCATACATCGAAATTAATGAGAAGAAAGAAAATGAAGTAATTGATAGCGTGACGGTTGACAGAGGAGAATGAAAGAATAAAAAACGTGTTGTGCCGACCTCAAGTCCTCAAGTAACATGGGACACTTTGCCCTAACTGCCTTTTTCGATCACAAGGAACTGTATCTCTAATTCCATCTACATATTATGTTATAGAATCTCACGAATGACCTAACCATGAACTAATATAGAGATCACTTGTCATAGACAATGTCTCATCTTCAATGCGGTAGTCCAGTTTCTAACAGTTTAATAGGTACCTAGTCTATTAAAGAAGTTTCCACAAGAACACAACAGCTATATGCCTTGGTGACATCAGTGAGTCCATGTCACATACAAAGTGCACTGTGCCAGGATTACGACTTATCTACCATATCAGCTGATTTGAAGTAGGTTTATCTGTTAAGGAAACTAGTAGTTGTGCGGCAATAGACACGTAGGCGACGGAATTGTTTGCTGAGGTAATTATAGCGCTTTATTGCCTCATATTCTAGGATAGGAAAATTAGGTAGAGCTAGAATGTCATTGTTGCTATCTAAGTGAAGTCTGGGACTTCTGGGAGTTAGAAAATGGCTAGGTTTTGGATAAATGTGTATGTTGTATGTATCGATCCTAGTAAATACTTAAAACCTAAAAGCAGGTAGGTAATGCATGCATACATACATGTATGTTTGTTACAGTATGCCTCCTAGGTATGTGTTTGATAACATGAATTTCAACCGATGCACGAAAAATATATTGTGGTTCATGCTATCAAACACAATGCTCTACGAAATTCATGAACATGTGTAAGGACTCATCAATTTAGCCTTAGGTAGGTAATGATTAATTGATTTTGAAGAATTGTTTACTGAAAAGAAAACAAACGGAAACACAAAATCCTTTTATCAAAATAAATAAGATAAGTACGTCAATCGAATCAATTGATAATGATCTAAAAATGCGACAAGGTCGAATCAAACTGCCGAAATATAATCGCAGCCATATTTCATCCGATTGTCTATGGGCAATCGAGTGTGGTGCCGGCCAGAGACAAGGTATTTTTATTTTTATATCGTTGCATCATTTCAGGCACCGGTGGACTTTATTGTTCGTTCTACAAAATTAGGAGCATTCTTTAATCGTTTTTGACTAGACTCGTAAAACATTAACGATTTTGCCAATTCGTCAATTTTATAACATTAATGTTTACATAAATTTGTTCAGCTAACATGGTTCTAGAGACAAATTAGGGTTTATTTATTACACATTATGGTTCCTTTCAAAATTTAAAGCGGTCGGTAATAAATCAATCAATGGTGGGTAAGATAACTGAAACGAACAAGTTTGTTTCTCAGGCTTGGGCGCTCCCATTTTTCAGGTACACGTAACCGTTCAAAACCCAACTCCGCATTTGCATAGCTTAGGTTGGTACTATCGAGGACACCACTGCCACCACCACCGCCTGATCACCACTAAGCTAATTTTTGCTTGAACTTACAACATAGAAACGCTCTCTATCCCCGCCCCGTTGACTTTATATAGAAGTAATTAATGAAAATATACCGATCGGCGACACATGCCAAACGAGAGTTATTGTTATTTTGCGCGCCAAAGTTGACGCTTTCCTAATAGGCCTAAAGTTTAAGGTGGAGTGGCTCGGCGCCTCCGCATGATTTAAGCGAAAAAATGTTTAACTGATCAGGCGGAAAATACCACGATTGTACCTATATGAGAACTAAACTAACTGGGTTGTATAGGTCAGATAGGCAGTCGCTCCATGTAAAATACTGGTATTCTGCTGCATCCGATTAGACTGGAAGCCGACCCCAACACATAGTTGGTAATAGGCCAGGCAGATGATGATAATGAGGTATATCAGAAACATAACGTTTTAACTTTACTTTAAATTATCTACTCTAACGTTCTCAAGCCCAACAGTAACAATAATAAGCCAATCATTTAGCTATAGCTAAGTGTTAGTAAAAACGAACACGAAATGTTTAACACGTTTCCATCTTTTTGCTGCTAAATGTGCTGCCCACATGACAAGCAACAGACTCTGAAGACTTGAAGACACAGCTAGGGCCATACTTCCATTTCATCGCCCGCCTCCTATCCTCCGCAAACCTGAAGCTACTGAGTCATTACGACTTCCGCAACATGTATAATGTTCTGTAGGCCGTACGCTTGTGATGTAATAATGATTGATAGTCCACTGTTAGCTAACACCTTCCCATTTGCATTAATCTTTATTTCGTCAAATTCGACTAAGAAGGTCGTCTTATGTTTTATACTGGGAGATGAAAGATAAAGAGTTTTGCGACAGGAGCTCGTGGCTAAATAAAACAGCCGAACGGGTCGATGTCCGAACGGGTGGATAAGCCGTGCCTGCCTAGGTTGACCCGTGGATGAATGACCATCTTTTATTCTGAGTTTCCTCCGTGCCTCGGAAAGCCGCCGTTGGTCCCGACTGACAGTTGTAGATTTTTGATAGTCGTTACAGGTACCCAGTACTAGCTGGGTTGTGGAGTATTCTACTGCATCATGGTTGGGAAAAGGCTAGGTAGATGATGTTGTTGGAAGATAAGAGCTTCAAGCTGTCGCGTCGCGCGTCGTTCCGGTCGTTATGATCTTTGTTACTAGTAGTCAGAAGCCCGACATTCTGGCAACCAGTTTAACCCAGCAGCATAGTGTTACCCAGTAAATAGGTTGTAGAGGCCAGGGGCAGTCACTACATGTAAAATACTGGTATTCAACTGCTCCCGGTTAGACTAAATGTCGACCCCATAGTTAATGCGTTCACCATCATCTCCAAACATTGAGTGTAACAGAGTATCTAGGCAATATTTGACATTCCATTTAGCAGCAAATACGGTTTCAAATGTCATGGATGAAAGATGAATGAACGATTAGCAATGCGGAGTCTTTACCCAGCATCTTGGCAACTTGCCAGTACCTCGCCAGATCAATAGACGCGTCCTTTTGAGACGCAAAGCCGACATTTTGCTGTAAGCCTAATAAGCATTCTCAGCCTACAATGTTCCCACAGCTGGGACACAGGCTCCTCTCTACGAGAGAGAATGGGCTGTAATCCTCCACACGGGCCCGGAGCGGGGGGTCTAAATATGGCCGCTTTATATGGGTCTAATTTGGCTCTAAGACATGACATGACGGTTTCCTCACGATGTTTTTCTTCAAGGATTTGTAAGCATTGATGATGAAATAAAGAAATTCGCCTGCCTGGATTTGCGACAGTCAAGTCTATATTGTTCCAAAGCTGGGCAATGGCCTCCCTTCCTTCCACTTTTCGCGATCTAATACGAGTGTAAGCCAATTTTTTAATAAAAGTTCAGCTCATCCTGCCATCTCCTTCTGGACCTGCCACCTGGACTTGCGACAAATACCCATTTAAAAAGACATTGAAAACTGTTCCAAATTAAATAATTGTTTTTATTTTGCCGTGCGTTTGTTCTGAATAGACGTACGACCTTCAGAACCGCTTACTCATCAATACTTGTAAGTTGTTGTTGCCTACATTATTATGATTTTAGGCAGGTACATGACTAACAATGATATATTAGAAAAGGCGCTGTGTTGAAAAAAAAATAGTAGGTACCTACATATGTAATGTTGACATCAAACTTTTTTAAGTGGCCTACTTAAAACTATTGTTGTTGACATTGAAAATTGTGCCTACCTACATCATTGATTTGTTGATTTAAAGTCAGATGTGTTGCTGGGGAGTTTGTTCCGCCACTTCAATAGCAAGGGGTGACAAGTTGCAGTCCGTATGTTGGATTTGTGCCCGGTTAACGGTTATAGGTTTTCAGCCTATTAGGTACGCGGAGATTTAACATCAAGCGAAATGAGGGCGAAATAAGTTACATCCCTGCCCAATCCTTCGGGAAACACGGGCGTGATATTATATCACAATTGGAGTACTTAATATGAAATATAGATGTTCAATGTTCATAATTATGACCTCAATTTATATGTAATAATTATCCTCAGAAACTGCATATAACAGTGCATTGTAAGAACATGAAACCTAACTACAGTAATTTAGTTGAGCAATAACCTTGACATATGCTTATATGATGATTCAATTGACGCTTATGTCATGCATGCAGTTAATGTTATCAAACTGTTTACTTCGTAACTGATAAGATACCCCATTTCTGATAGTTTGATACCATTCATGGAGCTCTATCGAGACTGCAGTGGGTTCTGTTTATGGATGGTTTGCTTTTCTAGTTTCAGCTTATTTAATATTTTGCAAAGGAGTCATCCTTTCCATCGTGTCATCTAGCCGTAAGAATCGTCCAGATCCACTACGATCGGCCCTACTACTCCCACACCACATCTAACAGTATTCTGTGAATTGGGTCACAATGTTGGATTTCAAATTAAATTCTTAAGCTCCTCCGGATTATTTAACGAAGTTCAAGCCTCTAATAGCATTCACATAGTTACATATCACACAGCAGACGTGGATCAACTCACACATCCTACTTTGTCTTCAGTCTGCGACATATTTTAAGAATTTCGCAGCCCTCTATAAAAATAGAGGGCTACGAAATTCATAAAATATGGTGGTGGTGGTTTTTATGTGTTGTCTAAAAAGACAACACATAAAAACCACCATATAAAAAGCACAAGCGGACCTAGTGCGGGTTGATGGATGACAGATATCTGATTTTTCCACTGCTCTCTACATTATCGAATCCACATACCTACGTAGGATACTGTGACATAGGTGCATACTAAACTTGCAAGCAGGTAAGTCGTTCGTCACATCACCCATTCCCCCTGCTACAAAGACATTAATACCAATAGTTGTTCGTGTGCAAAGACGTTGTCTTCCGCACATCCGTACCACGGCCGTCGCCCGCCGCCGGTCGACGGCTTCCGGCAGGTCGCGTGTGCCGAGTCGAGTAGGTAAATGATCGATGTAGGTTGACGGGAAGACACGGAGCGTCCTTTTTGCAAGTGGGGAGATAAGACAACCGTGTGGCCTATCGGTAGGTGTACGTTCTCGCATGGCCACTCGTCTGTTTCATCGATATGGCTGCAGAAAAAAGGTGACAGACAAAAATGTTTATTTGGCTCAAGTACTTAACGCATGAAAGAACATCTTGCCTGTATTCACCGAAACGTGGTACCCAGACGTACCCGCATATCTCTAGATGTTTTTGAATCCCAGTAACAAGCCTTGTTTCATTGTCATGGCAAAAATCCAGACTGCATAGACACTAAGAAACGTCTGAAAATTCTATTAATGACTCTCTGACCGAACGGGATTTGAACCCGAGATCAGGGCCAAGGAGTTGCTTTTAGGACCACAGACCAAAGTGTAATAATTCACGAGTTCTCAGTTAGTACCTATCTACACAGACCTCTGTGAGGGAGTGGGAGTACCGGAGTCGTGAAACTATATACGCAGCTCCGCACATCGAATTGAATGTTGAATTCAGCTCCCCCTCGTAATATTTCATATTCGAAACATATCGGGGTCACCATTGGGGGTCACAAAAAGGTTATTTAAACAGTACATTGTTAAAAGAATCGTCAAAAAACCGCTAATATAAAGGTGACACGCAATTATTGTTTCACTGTTGTGAAAAACTGAACTTAACCCTGATGGCAATAAGGGTTGGAATGTAATGACAAAGGGGCCAGTTGCGTGACTTTTTTACTAACTTACTTGTTTACCTACCGTTGATTAAAAGCAATAAAATAAATTAGGAGATAGGCTTTTGTTTGCAAGCAGATTATGTGAATATTCTTGAACCTGGAGGTCAATATTTCGGGTTTTTATTTATAAACGTAGCAGCAGTATTGGCTCAGTTAGGTACTCGTAGGTTGTGGGTTCGAACCCAGGCCGGCCCTAATCAGTAAATTACACACACTGCTCTCAAAATGGTAAAAGAAAATACATCGTGAAGAAAATACACCAACCAAACATTCGAAGACATTACTATACTGTGGCACAAGCGGGCTCAGCGCGGTTTGGTAGACAGCCCGCGTGCCGGGTGCCAAAACCCGAGTCTAACCAGGAGCGAGGAAGACAAAAGTTGATTATAGCAGACACGTCCTAATCGCAAATCAATTACACCTACGCTACACAGTTAGGCCTACTTGAAGCGCAACTTCAAATGATCAATTGTTAAGAAAAAAGCTATAATATGCCTGGCAGGTAGGTAACCTTAGGGCACGCCACAATAGTGGCGATAAGTCCCCTCTTTGAGGAGTGGCTGGAGAGACGCCACGGCGTCCTCACCTACCGCCTGACGCAGGTACTTACCGGACACGGATGTTTCGGTAAGTTCCTGCACCGAATCGGGCGGGAGGAAACGCCCGGGTGCTATCATTGTGAGGATAGGCCGGAGGACACGGTGGAGCACACTGTGGAGGTGTGCCCTGCTTGGGTGGAGCACCGCCGTGTCCTCGAGGTGGCGATCGGCGGCGGCGACCTCTCGCTCCCGGCCTTGGTTCGTGCCATGGTCCGGAGCGAGACGGAATGGGACGCCGTCACCTCCTTCTGCGAAGCAGTCATGCTAGCGAAGGAGGTGGCGGAACGTGAGAGGGAGATATCCTCACGTCCCGGCCGCCGCGGGAGACGCCCCGGGCGTCGGGGGCCACGTGGTGGCTTCCGGCCACCGTAGGCGCGGGCCTGTGGACGGGGAGCTATGGGCTAGCTCGCCGTCCGTACGTCTCATGACGACAGGCCGTGTCGATGGCGCGTTCGTGTTCCACGCGCGCCTCAAAGAGAGTCAGCAATAAGGAAGGGGTCCGCAAGGGCCGAAGCCTGCCGGGGCTGCGGGACTATTCGAAAGAGATACCATGGCCCCGGAACACAAAGGGCGATGAAGGAACATGGATGGGTTTTAGTCAGTAAAAGTCTGACACTCCCTCCTGCTCAGCCCAGAGCGGGAGAAGTCATTTGATGATTTCCCATCCGAAAAAAAAAAAAAAAAAAAAAAAAGGTAGGTAACCTTCAAATCAAAACGACCTATTTATACCAATTTTCGCGATGACTCAATTGTTTTGCCAAATAAATCTAAATTATGACTCCTTGGTACATAGAGGAACCACACAGATCGTAATAGCTTGCTTACGTGCCATCAATTTGAGTTATTTGAGCAAATCATCGCTCTAACAGGCGACCTCTACCGGGACTCTTCGTAATTGTATAATAGATCTATTTTTGTGAGTGTGTCACTGGGACTCTAGTCGAGGTTATACTTCTGCTGCAATCAATGCTCGTTACGTTATATTGGACTTGAAAATACCTAGCATTTTGTTGAAACTCTTCTACCTACTCCATCGAGCAGTACAGGCGTGAACATGTTACATAAGTAGACTAGAAAAGTAAGGGAGCAGACTGGTAACCATGGAGGACCTCTGGTATTCAGCATTAGTGAATCCTTAAACGGAGCCCCGCCCAATCAGAAGCCTCAAGCAATGTGCTGTTACCAGTAGTGTAGAGGCTCAGTAGACTGACAATCTTCACACTTCGAAAAATGGCAGCAGCTGAACGAGACTAGCCCAAGAGTGTTAAAAGGTGTGCTATTTGAGGGGCTTAGATTCGGTTATAATCTGCTCCAGGCTGACGACGAAGGAAAAGCCTTTCTATAGGCGGGTCCGGGTTCGAATCCCGCTTGGAGCAAATGTTTGTGATGAGCATGGACATCCGAGTCATGGATGTTTATATGTATAGTATGGTTTTACAAACAAAAAGTATCTATGTAGTATATGGCGTCCACGGCACTAGATGGCACTGTGTGTAATGTCCAGTGATATTTACTTTTGTTTATTTATATTCATTAACTCTGAATCTGAAAGGTTTTCCCAGCCCAAGTCAAACGCTAGTAAGTCGCGAGAGTCCTGCTGGACTTCTTTATGTAGTTTTGACTGAGTCTGGAATGACTTTGATTTCGAAATGAAACAACAAAAATTTCTTAATAAAATATATTAAGAAGAGGACAGTTGTGCCTACGCGTCGGCGATGGTGACCTCGACCTCTACGCCCGGCTCGATGTTGATGGAGGTGATCTGCTTCACGATCTCGGAGGGTGAGTGCAGGTCAATGACTCGCTTGTGGATTCTCATCTGGAACCTGTCCCAAGTCTTGGAACCTTCACCACAAGGAGTCTTACGGGTCGTGATGCGGAGAATCTTGGTTGGCATGCGGACGGGTCCCTGGAAGAATGGTGATGGTTGATTAGTTACGTTTTCGAACTAGTATTATGTAAATTGATAGAGTAATATTGAAGGCTGCTTTGAAAAGTCATCATCATTCTCTGGCTCTTAACCTAATTTATTTGGGGTTGGCGCAGCATGTCTGTTTCTTCCATACTTCTTTATTACTCGTCATTTCATTGGACACCTCCTTTCTTCAGAAGTAAACCTATGCAGTATTCATCCTATAGGTTATACAAAAGTATATGTCAGTGAAACGAAATATACTTCTGTGTAACGAAGTCGGCAGCCATTGTTTTCATAAATTGTAAATAGGGTTTTGCCTTAATAAAAAAATCTAATTAGTCCGTCACTTAGATTATACAGTATGTTAGATTATACAGTATGTTAGTTTAAACGAGGGACATATTCAAACCCGCAATAGTGCATGTTTACATGATACTAATAAAAATATGAACAAAAAAAAAACACTGATAAATAACAGATAGAACCATACCAAAAATTTCGCAAAAGTCTCGCAACGTGTATACACCCTTGCGCCTAACGCAGAACATGTGCGCGGGTCAATGACTTTTAGGTATAATCCATTTTCCCTTTAATACTTTAAACCTGGCTTATGACAGGAAAAAATATCTAGCTACTGCTACTAGGTACTGACCGAATATTCGCAGTCGTTGGTTGATGATACCTAGCATAAGTTTATACGACGGAATCTGGCGGTTGGAAAACATCTCTCAGTACAAATCAATAGCTCCTCGCACACTTTCATTAGATAACAAGTAGGCACGAACCATATCCCAATATTCTTCACTGGAATATTGATAAGACGTCATTTTTGGTTATTCAAGAACACAGGGTTGTTTACGCGATACCCGGAAGCGCACATACGGAGTTAGCGGCGCGCGCGCCTAGACTGGCTGGGGTCAGCGCGGGGTGGCGCGGGAGTGTGCCCTGTCGGTACATCGGGGATAACACAAAGGAAAGGAAAGGGGTTTGCGCACGAGCTTCCTTTTCGGCAGAATCGGCGCGTGTTTTGCCGCGTGATTATTTTACTGTTTACAAGTTCACTTTTTGCGCGCGCTCAGTGTCCATGAATAGTGTATTTTATTGGACAATTACGTCACAAATTAAGGTTATAGTTTTTTAATACTGAATACCTTCCCTCAATATGTCCCTCGTTTAACCTAACATACTGTATATATACTGTTGTCAAGCCTATTATGTTTAAAATGGGAGTTTTTACATTCTGGCATAACAGGGCAATTTTATTGTATCAAACATGGGTTTGATAGAATATTTTTTCATAATAATTAATGACACATCCAATCTGAATAGGCATGACGACAGTATCAAAAAATTGCAAATCTATTTAGTCCATCAGTTAGAGTATTGGAAATTAATCAACACGTATTTTTTGTTTTTGTAAATCAATGAATATTGACAAAGTTAGAACGCAACAAAACTCAGGAGTGGGGGCTCGTAACGTCAGAACTAGCTAAAAATTATACCTGGGCGTGACGTATTGAGAATTTTAAAAGCGTCATATCTTCGTCAATTTTGGTTTACGTATCAAAAGAAAAAACACGGGTCAAATATTTTTTGATAATCTATCTGACGGACTAATTAGTTTTTTTTTGTCGTCTCGCCTATTCTTATGCAGTAGTCCAAGATAGTAAAACGTTGCATTGTAAAATAAAACCTGCCAAAACAAATGAACACACTATAATATTGTGTTAAATAAAAGTGTAACTCTCTAATGAACAATATGCAGTGTGGAGACTAGCATAAAGCACTTTTGAGAGTGATGCTCTAGCGCCATTTTGGTGAACACAGCTGTATGGAACATGCTGTGTCTTCATCTGGCGCTGTCTACTTGGTAACTAAAGTGCAATGGTATATTTTTGTAGAATAGTAAGTTATGTTGCTGGTCATACTAAAAATAGGCTATATTTTATTTTTGAACAAATTTTGAATCATCAGGTCTGAAATCCATAAGAGATAAACATACTGGCCATGTTTATGAGATAGTTGCCAATGAAAAATTGTTTTATTAAGAAATAGAGAAGTTTTCTTTCAAGTTGCTTTTGCCATCCAGAGCAAAATGCACTAGACAGATAATTATTGCTACACAAAATTCTATTGCCAAATTGTTAACTTTTCTATAGGAATTATGGAATCTTTGTACTATCGAGGACACTCCCGCCTGATCACCACTAAGCCATTTTTTGCTTTCACTTACCACATAGAAACGCTCTCTAACCCCGCCCCGTTGACTTTGTCTAGAAATAATGAATGAAAAGATACCGATCTGCCGAGGGCACTGACGACGCACGCCAAACAAGAGCTATTGTTATTTTGCGCGCCAAAGTTGACGCTTTCTTATTAGGCCTAAACTTTAAGGGGGCGTGGCTCGGCGCCTCAGCATGATTTAAGCGATAAAAAAATTAACTGATCAGGCGGAAAAGACCGCGACTGTACATTCATAGCTTCAAGTCTAACTAACATGTAAATTTAATGATTTAAAAAGCCCACCTTAACACGGAGCTTCTGTTTCTTGGCTCCGTTGATGAGGTCCGCGCACACCTTCTCCAGAGAGCGGACGTTGCGAGAGGTCAGCGTGATTCTGATGCGGTGGATAGGCGAGATCTCAGCCAAGGGCTTCTCGATATCCTTGCCTGACACGACAGCGGCTGCCTGGAAAGTTTACAAGTCGACTTGAGTTTATGAATAGAATAGATCTTGTAGCCAGCACAAGCGACAAGTCGGGCAGTTTCTTTTATGAAATTGTCTGTAAAGCCTAGTGGTTAGGTATTTTTGTATTCAAACAAGGAACTATCATTCAAGCCTAAATTAATTACTTATGAGAGTTCCGATGCAAAGTTTGCCACCTAAATTGATGAGACTTGTTATGGTAATTCTAGACTCTCAGAGACAGTGTAAAACTGATTATATTTACTTTCGAATGGTATCTTAAAGCGATAATTTCACCAGTTCTAGCAATAAAGGCTTGAAAAAGTTGTAAAAGACAAAAAATGAACGCAAGTTTATGTTGACACGTGCATACCTAACCTCAAAATCCACTTTAATCTTGAATATTTCCTAGATTACTTCATTTACACACAAAATAACATACTATCTGGCACACTAAAGCGACTGAAACTTACCATTTTGATGCGATATTCCGGTCGAGATAAACAATTTCAAGACAAAATTGCGCAGCGCTGAACCGGAGCACAGCTTCACTTCACTTGATGAGAGAAAGAGAAAGATAATTGCACTTCGTTTTGGCCTTATGTCAACGCGTTTCGTTTTCGTTTCGTGTGTTAGAACCAAACATATTATAAATACTACCTTTTTAAAATTAAATACTTGAGTAAAGATTTTCATTTGTATAATTATAAAGAACTTTCAAAACTTTGTTTAATTTTGTAAAAGTGGAGACATTTCGTATAATCAAAAAATAAATTAATAAACATTTATTTTCATCGAACAAAACGTAAACGAAACAATTTGTCTTTGCTTATGACTATGCGTGTGACCAGTATACTAAATAATTCTCCCAAAATAACGGGACTTTTACTATTATTTTTAATTGATAAAACTAGGAAGTGTAGATGCGCCACTCAAAGGAATAGTAAGTTAAAAATAAGTTGGTTTTGGATCGATTGACAAAAGGTTTTCAGTAAATAATTAAGTATATTCGTAAATCATAATAAGCAGTCACACATCGTCGGATGTTGATTAACTTAACATTAAAATAATAATACCTAGTTAAATGGAGGAAATCATTAAGTATGATCTATTTTAGCACATTTGTACTTAAGCATAACGTAGCAATACACCAGGATTACACGTTGTTGAGCATAATATTCTTCACTTGCTTGTCGAATTTCCTGTAAAATAAAATAATGAAATTAGTTGAGATACTTTAATCTATTTGTACCAATCATATGAGAGGTTGTCTGAGTATGTTGTTACCCAAGGGTTATTCATAAACGCTGTTTAAATACAATTATAACTTATGATTAACCACTGTTTGACTAGGTATCGATTTTTAAGTTTTTTTTTTTAACTCTCTTTCTCTTAACTTTAACCAGTGTTTAAGAATTAGCCCCTAGTATTCAGCTGCATTCAGTTACATTTTAAGCCAACCGCAACATAGTTGGACAGTCAGATTGAGAGATCCAGTAAAGGTGTAAAATGAATCGAGAAATCTGAAAATTCTTACTGCGAAGTGATTTGGTCTCCAGGCAAATGGAACGGGTTACAAATGGCGTCAGCGTATAGCGCGTGCAGACGACGGAGCGCTGTCCTTACTTCAGCGTCGCGGATGTTGGAGCCGCTCGGAGAGGTTGATGACGTCACGAGTACCAGCTTAATGCGAGTGTTCGTTACGTACCCGTAGCTGTAAAAATATATAAATATCTTGAATAAATTGTAACCAGCTCAACGTAAACGGCTTTCACGGCTTAACGTATCTCATCGTGTTATCCAATAACTGGTTTGAGCCGTTGAAGAGGTCAAGACAAGCTGTCGCTCCATGTAAAAATACCTTATTGGGAAAAACTAGGTAGATGATGAATCTTGAGTAAGTAATATTTTGGGAATTAAATCTTTTAGTCAAAGATGACAATTGGAGATAAGCAAATCCTAAGTTATATACAACATTACACATACCTACATACTTACATTTTATGAGTGTCAGTAGAATACAGCAGGCCAAGATACAGATCCCTCAGGTCGGTTCGTGCGGCATTAGAGTTGGCTGCCGAGTTGTTAGTGTTCGTGCTCGCGAGTCTTTCCTCCAGTGCATCTAGTGCTGTATGCACGAGCCATTGGCGGGACAACTCGTTGTCCGTGCTCGTGTCATTGCCGATACCACCGATGTATAATGGAGAGTTCTGAAAAAAAAAATGAAACGAAGTTTCACTCACTTGCGCTTCGAACTAATAAATTATGTCTTTTTACCTGACACATATTAAATGGGTATTTTAACTTTTTAATATGGCAAGACAGAATTTGTGTACATTTTGTCTATGGCCAAAATAATTTATTCCACTAAACTGAGATTTGTCTAATTCGGAGTTTCCAAAACAAAACTCCGAATTCATTGCGAAAACTAATTAATTTGTAATGTAAGTGGTGCAGACTTCTGTGCAGTTTAATTGCAATTGACGTCATCACGAATTACGATCTAGTGACGTGTATGAGTGCGAAAATACATTGAGTGTTCGGTTCACCCGATTATTTTGGAAACATGGTGCAACTATGTTGTTTCGTGGTGTAATTATTAAACACTGAGTCTGCCTATCAAGGCGTATCGAAGTTTAGACATAGCTTGTGCAATAAAACTTACATCTTTGCCGATAACTGCAACACAGACTGCCATTGTTGACAAATTCGACGGAAGTGTTCTCCTCGACAGTTCTCGCGATCGAATCTCCAACATTGACATTTCCCCCGATTTAGCGGGAACTTTTAAAAACTAAAAAACTTTAGCACTGCAGTTTTTTTAAATTCGTTTTTTTTATTCTTGTGGTGTGTGTGTGTAAACTTAAAATGGCTATAAATGACGATTTAGCGTACGAAGTGAACGAAAAGGGTGAGAGTGTTCTCGTGAAATCTATAAATTCTGATCATCAAGCGTTTCTTCGTTTCACAAATCGAACATCCCGCCCTGTGGATGTTTGGTGGCGCGATTTTGATGGGAGGCGGCGGTTTTACGAGCGCATGGAGCCTGGCGCTTTTTACGATATCAATTCTTATTTGACTCATCCGTGGGAGTTCACTGATTCTTCGACTAAGGAGCGCTATGTCATCAATAACAAGTATGTGTTTAGAGCACCCAGCCATGTGGGTGACATGATGTATAGAACAAACTGGAACATCACCGTTGGTGTCCGAACTCTAAGAGGCACTACAATGCTGACGCTAGCTACAATACTGCCAAACCCAGAGGCTGCTTCCGAGCTTGACCTACCCGTGGTACTGAGCCGGGAACTGAAAGAGTTGGTGGCCAGGCTTCATGTCGAGCCCCCAGCTGCTGAAGAAAATGAACTAGAACACCTCAACTGGGACTCTGACTGATGATGGCTGTCCGTGCCAGTGATCTTAATCTTCCTGACACTGGCAGCTATTATCATCTTCTGGTGTGGCACTGTTACAAAGAAGCAAAAACTTGCTTTGATAATCCTATTCTTTAGTGTTTGGCATCTGATGTACTTGTTACAAAATCCTGTGTCGAGCTTCATTGACAATGATAATAAACAAATGACTATTAGGAAGTTGATTTAAAAGGTGACTCTAGTCTGATTAGTTTTCTAAGAGGCGGAACTGCACAGCAGTGCTATGGATGGAAAATATGAGTGTAGTGAGAAAAAAGAACTAATAAATTATACCTATAAGGTCTCAATTAAATAGTTCTAAGTAAAACATGATTTAATATGCATTTAAACTGTATTATTGTTTATTTTAAGCATCTAATCGTCTATCTGTTGTTATGTTATTGAAAATTTATGATCTAGTTTTATATTATACTTTATTTTGCATTTATCCATATTATTTTGTTTCCTTTTAGTTTTTTAAACTTACAAAAATGTAGACGCCTAATCCACCTTCTTAGTGTATAGATAGGTAATAAAAATATTCGGTTTTTTGTAGAATATGGTATACCAATTTTTAATACATTACAAAATTTTGGTTATTAGTCCTAAAAATACATGACATACTGTAAACCCAAATAGCATGTTGTTAGATAATTACTGATTGAAGCTAGATGTTTTTTTTTGTGTTATTTATTTAACAATATGAATGTACATCATTTAGTTAGTACACATCATGGTCATGGACAAATAAATAATGATTTGACTTTTTTTAGAATCAATCCTAAATTGGCTGTGTTTGTTAGGTGTAAACTTGTCAAGAGACAGTAAAAATGAAGGTGATAATTATGTATTTTTAAAGATTGAAAAAACCTAAAGAAACCCTTACTTTAAAAGCACTTCTAGAAAATCCATTCAAAATCTAACAGAATCGGCCTCTCAGGATGTTAATTGGTTTGGATCAACTAGGAATACCTAGCAGTTTTCCCATATCTCGGTGGTGCTTCGGTGTCGGCAGGCCTTTTATGTAACAACTTACTTGTTCTTCGTACATAATGTATGTTGGCAAGCAATCATTATGTGTAATATTGTTCATATCTTTATTTAATACGATGACCTACATGCGTACATGACGCAGTGGCGACCGAAGCATCCGCCTCAGATGATCGGGTCATGGGTTAGATTCTTGTAACGATTGTCAAAACAATGTTATTTTTTATACTTACCTACGTATTATTCGTGAGTTATATTCATGCCCATGAAATCAGTTGAGTTTGACTACAACACACCACGTTAACAAACATAACCGATGACCCGATTTCCGGTTTATGTAGGTACACAAAAATGGCATGTAGGTAGGTACGAATACTTCCAAAAACGTTTTTTGGGACTGGTAAAGAATCCAGAACAACAACTCAACAGTCTTACGAAAGAACCAGGTTTTACGAAATCAAATTTTTATATTAAGTAGAAAATTGCATAGAAAATGGCTTTTACTAAGAGCAGATTTTTTTTTCATTCTTTTCCATGTTTCTAATTAACTCGAGTTGCTACATCAGATTGTTAATACAACTTTAGGTACATAATTAACGTCGCTCGTAATAATTGATAAGCCAGATGTCAACCCACTCAAAATTCTGTAGTTTCGCTCAACGCAGTCAATATTTTGTAGTACAGAATGGTTTTAATTAAATTAATATGTAGTCCTATTTCATGCTGCAAAATCTTATTGTAGTAGTATAGCAATCAGGTCACAATCCGTCCGGATTTATCCGGCATATTAAACCCTCGTCCGGACTTACTGGCCTAGTCATTTTTGATTTCGTGGGAATATCTTATAAAAAAAAATCTTTTTGAATAAACACTAACTAAAGATTAGAAGGTAAAGACTGTCCGGACTGGTTAGCAAGGTCCGGCTTTTTGCCGCTGAACAGTAGACAGGTACACGGTTGCACCTACATCATATTGTACTTAATTTAAAATAATAGGTAGGACTTTACCTTGGTGGTGGTATGAAGTAAAGGGCACGGGTTAGGAGGAATGGTTGGAATGGCTCACTTATGTAGTAATGTAGGTAATAAAAATGTACAACCACAAATTAGTTTACATAGGTACATAATTATGCACTTACGAAGAGCCTAATCTTTAGAAAACAAGGCAGAATAAGAAAGCCAGAAAAGAAATGCCATAGAACAGCCTAAAGAAATGTGAAATATCCGTCACAATAAACTTTCCTAGTCATTCTTTTGGGTAACGGAAAATAAAAACTAAAAAAAGACTGTCTAATCGGTTATCAAAGAACTAGGTATCTATGATCATCACTTTGTACTGTTGATATTGACACGTAATCCTTCCTAATCTACCTAAGTACATTTATTTAAATAATCAATAGGATGATAATAATCATATCAAACTTAAAAATTCCCAGCGCAATTATTTTCGCAGTCAATATTCTGCTGTTTTTCCTTGTTCCTTGCATCATGTAAGATTCATGAACGAGCACTTCATCATTCATGCATGAGGCATGCATGACGCCTGCCCTACTCCTGGACTAAAGGGAAACCATGACAAAAAATGCAGTGATGGTCCGTGCATCAAATACCGCCCGACCCTTGCTCGACGAGCCAGCCGGCGCCGCTGCACCTGTAGCTTTAAATTAAAAAAAAATCGAACCAGCCTGACCATAGCTCCATCCCCTCAATGACGCACTAAGCCGAGGCCCGAACCTCACAAGGGTGCCCTTAGTGATCGTTCATTTATTAACGAAATCCTTAGTTTGTAAGCCCTGGCTCCGGCCTTAAGTAATTTAAAGTTACTAATACTTTAAAATTACTTAAAAGTTGCAAGTGTTGCAACTTTCGAGAGTTGTTTATCTGCGAGTAGGTAACCTGCATCAAATGATGAGGCGACATCTTCAGATTAAAGCACGAGCCAGCTCAACCTATTTCAACTAAGAACAAAATAAGCGACCTACCTGAAGTGAACTAAAGGGATTTAGTTACAACACGTATTTTACTTTTCCTGTAAGCAGAACCTATTTAACTCCTGAACTAGCCGACTGTTACCGTCTCTCTTCTTCTTCAACCCTTGGGCACCAAATGCTGTAGGTCTCTTCCAAACTGAATCTCCCTACTTTTGGCGATTTTGTGTTATGGCTACCCAGTTCCTCCGGCCCCTTTAATGAGATCGTCTGTCCACCTAGTCGGTTGTCTTCCCACATTCCTCCGCCCCGTCTGTGGTCTCCATTCCAGGATTTTTTCCCCCACCTTTCATTCAGTCTACAGCATATATGGCCCGCCCACTTCCACTTTCTTTTTCAATGATATTCTTTCTTTTGCTATCGTTTCCGCTATGTCCGTGAGTCTCGTACTGTTACAGTACCTACCTTTTTTTTTTTTTAGAATGGGAAATCATCAAATAACTCCTCCCGCTCTGGGCGGAGCAGGAAGGAGTGTCAGACTTTTACTGACTAAAACCCATCCATGTTCCTTCCTCGCCCTTTGTGTTCCGGGGCCACGGTATCTCTTTCGAATAGTCCCGCAGCCCCGGCAGGCTTCGGCCCTTGCGGGCCCCTTCCCTACTGCTGACTCTCTTTGAGGCGCGCGTGGAACACGAACGCGCCGTCGACACGGCCTGTCGTCATGAGACGTACGGACGGCGAGCTAGCCCATAGCTCCCCGTCCACAGGCCCGCGCCTACGGTGGCCGAAAGCCACCACGTGGCCCGCGACGCCCGGGGCGGCTACCCGCGGCGGCCGGGACGTGTGGATCTCTCCCTGTCCCGTTCCGCCACCTCCTTCGCTAGCATGACTGCTTCGCAGAAGGAGGTGACGGCGTCCCATTCCGTTTCACTCCGGACCATGGATTGAACCAAGGCCGGGAGCGAGAGGTCGCCGCCGCCAATCGCCGCTACGAGGACACGGCGGTGCTCCGCCCAAGCGGGGCACACCTCCACCGTGTCCTCCGGTCGATCCTCACAATGGAAACACCCGGGCGTCTCCTCCCGCCCGATTCGGTGCAGGAACTTACCGAAACATACAGTACCTACCTAACTACTAAAAAGGTACAGTTGCCAGCGCATCAACTACAATTTTCTGATTCGATTTTGCATAAAATGTTTTGGAGATATTTGACAGTTAGTAGTAACTTGTTGTGTGTGAGACTGTACTATCTGTTTATCTACTCATGTGGTACTATTGAGTAATAAGTTGACGTAACCCTAAACTTGTGGAGTGTTTATTTTGCAATGTTGCGAAATAATAATATGGTGACATTTTCTGATGTACTTACTACTTGTTGTAAAGTACATATAAAATAAATTCCATGTAGATATGATACTGTAGGTAGGTAGATATAAGTAAAACGACTTTTCATGTTCACAGTTACTGTTGCTCTGATTAATTCCGTGTCCACTAATATTTGATCAATGTGTATACGGTAAAATCTTTATTTATTGTAAAAATACGCTGCTATGAGTGCCATAATCCATAATATTATTTACTTTACTGTGCTGCTTTCAATGTTTCTAATAATATTGTAGATGTTCATAATACACATACCCATCAGTACTAGATAAAAGGCCTAACGCTTAACGGCTTAAAAAACAAAGCAAATGAATGTTCAATGTGACAATTATTTTGTTTTATTTACCTTTCCTACGTGGCATCTTCACCAAGAAATCATCCATCATCATCCTAGCAGCCTGGAATCACCCACTGAGGGAACGTGCAGGAACTATAGGTGGCAGCACTAAATCGACAAAAGAGACACTATGCGGACAGTAAAGAACTCTGTTCCTGCTGTCATCGTGCTTTCGATTATGTAAACAAAATTATCTCTTCAGTTATATTATTTTTGAATATGATAAAAGGTATAAAATATGGGTTCCGGTCTATTAATAATGATCGTCAGCGTAATATGAATGTTTAAGGTGGATGCTCCAGGGTAGCCCGCGAAATTCAAATTTTCTTACGTTTTTTTGCAATTTGCAGGCCAGTGTCAGGTTGTATGTTGATTAAAATATGATTCGCGGCTGTAACACGTATGTAGTTACAGAATTATAATCATTAAAATCATCAAACATTAATATTCAGTTCATGTAACTGTCAAGAATTACCTTTTCATGAAATAGTCATTCTTGACAGTTGACACATGAACTTGGAGCGTGTTATAGTTGGAATTGGAAGTAAAAATCTTAGATGATTTTAATGATTATAATTCTGTAACTACGTACGTCTTACAGCCGCGAATCATATTTTAATCAACATACAACCTGTCACTGACCTGCAAATTGCAAAAAACGTAAGAAAATTTTAATTTCGCGGGCTACTGAGGAGCTTCCACCTTAATAATATGAATTTTAATCTTTCGTCTACTTTCTTTGATGAAAATTGTGGTGCATAAAGGAATGGTGGCTTCAGAAACAGCTTTCTTATTTTCAACACATGTTTTTTTAATGTAAGGAATCCTTTATCAGCGAGAACAGTATCTCCAGGCTCTAACAAATCAATCAGTTCACAGTCATTTGTCCTAAGCAATCACTAGAACGCCCTCCGTAGCATTTAGATACAAAACTTATGAAACCACAACGAGTGCAGCCAACTAAAAACTTTATGGTATAACCATGTTTATAATCTGAGTAGGTACATATGGACTCTTTCTCTATCTGTTGAGGGATATTCGGTGTGAACTTCAATGCAGTTTAATTATAACACGTGTGTTCGCTTAGTGAAGTTTAAATGGGTCTGGCATGTTTGCTTGGACGGTTGATTTTGAGGGCTATTGAACTTTTTCAATGCAGAGTGTAACAAAAACATGTTGTTTTCAAATATTTTTCATTACTGCGTTTATCCATTTTTTGTGTTTTTCACTTAAACATGGTATGAGAGTACTATTCTTTGGAAAGTAATAGAATTTTACGTTATTTGATTTATTTTCATTTTTGTGGATGTATTGGTACATACAGAAATGTAACAATGCATTATGATTAGCTAGAATAATGATTTTCATTATTAAAATTAATTCTGTTTACTTGTTAAAAATATCAATGGCAAGTATTAATAGAGTACAAGATTTGGATTGGCGACGCCAGTTGGCAGCACCGTCCTGGAACTTGCAGGAACTATAGGTGAAAGATGGACATGGATGACATGGATGGATGGATGGTATGGTTAAATCGACAAAAGAGACACTACGCGGACAGTAAAAGAAACTTTGCCTCCTGTCATCGTGCTTTCAATTAAATCAATCGTCCTTCTTTTCAACATGAAAAATAACAAAAGTAGATTTTATTTATTTCACTGGCTGCACTGACTCAAAATAGGGAATAAAACCTCAAAAGACCGGGTATAAAAAATAATTTATTGTAAAAAAAAAACAAATTAAATATTGCAATCACATTACTGGTTATGGCAAGTCAGTGTTTGTTCTGGTGCATGTGCGACACTATGGCTAGGGCTCCGCCCGGGATGAAGCGCACGAAGTTGTCCGCGGTTAGCGGGCCCAGTGCGTACATCCCTTCAGGAGCGTTCAGGATCTCGTGCGAAGACTTGTCTATGGCGATAGGGTTGGCTCTCCCGTCCACGGCCTTCTTCGGATCAATACCGAAACCAAGACCAGAAGAATATGGGTTTATCGCTTCACAAGTACACTTGACCTTCTCCTCGTCCGAATATGGAATGATTTGACATTTCTCGATCATATCGCTGTCTTTCACCATCTCATTATTGCGCTTATTACAATCTGGCTCAATACATTTTGTTTCAGTGTTGCCATTTATTTCGGAATAATTTAAATATCTGGACTTGCAACTCTGGATGCTTTGTCCAAGCATGGATTTGATGTAATGCCAGTGGTTTTTCAGGAAGCACTGTTTTTCTTCGATCTTCCTCTTTGTTTTAGATTCGTCGATACACTTGGCGCAGTCAATTTTGATGTCAATGCAGTCTAAGTAGTTTGTTTGTAAGAAGAATAGGTCTGGTTTGGCGCCAATGAAGACACCAATGAGGTAGACTTGTATTTCTGTGATCTCTTTAGTGTTGAGGTTGAGGAGTTTGACGCGCTTGAGCGACAGCGCGTAGTCCTCGATGTCGTCGGAGTTCAGTTTGTGCGAGGGGTCGTTCTCGGGGGTCACTTCTAAGATGGTGTGTTCCGGGTAGGGCGTGTAGTTGTTGTGGTTGCCGGAGGGGCCGTCACACATCATCTTGTACACCTGGAAGGAGAAATACGACATAAATTAGAAAAGAGTTAGAATCTGAATGAAGTCTCATTCAACATGGGGGTGCAAATGATTAAGCCCATGGTAGGCGGTATGATACCCCCTCCCCCGTTCCTTGGAAAGCTATTCCTGTGCTTGATCGTTAAGAGTGAGGGAAGAGAGAGTGCACCTATATTT